>JAUMJL010000001.1:3945852-5261137 GCA_033558185.1 Dromococcyx pavoninus | reverse complement strand
GGTGGTTTTTTTGATTTTTTTTTTTTGTGAATGGGGCGGGTGGGGCGCGCCGGCGCGGGGCAACGCCCACCGCGCGCGTGTGGCCACGCCCCCTCCCGGGCGGCAGCGGCTCTTCCTCCTCCCGCGCCGCCGCCGCTCGGTGCCGCGCGGGGGCTCGGCGGGGAGCGATGCGGGCGGTGGTGAGTGCCGAGCCCGGGCGGGGCGCGGGGCGGGCGGGGCCGGGACTCTCCCGGGGGCGACGCCCGCGGGGGGGGGGGGGATCCTGCGATACCGGGCGGTGCTGGGTCCGTTCTATCCTTTCCCCCCCGCCACTCCCCTTTTTCCCGGGAATAACGCGGGACTTGGGGAAAGTTTACACCGGGACCGGCCCTTCCCGGCTCCTCGCCCAAACGCGGGGCACGGCGGTCATGGGGCAGCGGCTCCGCGCGGGGCCGGGCGGGCACCCCGGTCCCCTCCGAAAATAACCGGGAATAAAGGCGTTTTGTGTCCCTGGAAGGGGAAGGCTGTGGGGGTGGTGTGTTATCCTCGGGAATGTGGCGGTGCCAAGGCTGGTGACAACGGGATAGTGCGGGATAGGAGCCTCGGGAGAGCGGCTGGGCAGCCGGGATGGGAGCCCGGTGGGAAGGGCTGAGCAACCGGGATGGGAGTCCGAGGGAGGTGCTCAGTAGCCGGGATGGACGAGGTTGGGAGCCCGGGAGGAGTGCTTGGGCAGCCGGGATGGATTGGGATGGGGGCCGGGACGGACCGGGATGGACGCCTGGAGGGACGCTTGGAGGGAGCCGCTAGGCAGTCGGGATGGATTGGGATGGGAGCCCGCATGGGAGCCCGGGAGGAGCGGTTGGGCAGTCGGGATGGATTGGGATGGGAGCCCGGGGGGAAGGGCTGAGCAACCGGGATAGACTTGGATGGGGGAGGAGCTGGACCGCCGGGACGGATCAGAATGGGAGTCTGGGGGGAGCAACTGGGCAACCGGGATGGACCGGAATGGGAACCCCGAGGGGAGTGGTTGAGCAGCCAGGATGGCAGCCGGGATGGATTGGAATGAGGAGGAGCTGGGCAGCCGGGATGGATCGGGCCAAGAGCCTGGGGAGAGCCGGTGGTTTTGTCAGGGAAGATGCTGGGCATTCCCTCGGCTCCGTGGATGCTGCCCGTGGAGTGGGAGCACTGGGACATCTGCAGCAGGGAAATGTGTTTCCCTGACAAGTGTTGGATGTGATAGCCATGTGCCACAACCGCTGGAAAGGTGGCCAACCTGCCCGTCCTCCAAAACACTCATGAAATTGTTTTGTGCCCGCGTTTCAGGACAGTGGAATGGGTTTTTGGGATTGTTGTTTGCATCTCCATAGCTTGTTTGGGAAGATTTGCATAAATCAGGCTCGTCACTGCAGCCACCCGTTTCTGACCGTAACAGCAGATTTCGTGTTACAGGCTTGCCTGATATTCCAGGTCTAAAAATGTTGCTAAGAAGTGGGATCTGTGTTGGAAAGGTGTGGGTGGATTCGGGATGTGAAAATCACTTTTAAATCTGGGATGGGACATGCAGCTCAGGGGTTGGAGCGGGGTGTAGGTCCTCTCTAGTCTTCTGTTTCTTCTCCGCAGGGATATCCAGGCAGCTTTATTTTGTGTTTGGTTCCAGCTGCTGTATTCTGTTGTGTTCGTAATGCTAATTTGAGACTTAAGAGATGGAGCAAGTATTATTTTGGCCCTCTATGCCACAGTGAATTTCACTGCTGAGTGAATAATCTTCCTGCCAATGCATTTTGATTTACTGGTGTTATGTACGGTCAGTAAATGGGACTTGAGCTGTATTCGCTGCTGTCAAAGTGCTTTCGGCTGTTGCCAAAAGCTACCTGGAGTTAATTATCTGAATTGGACTTTTTTTAACGTCAACATTTTTAAAAGCTAAGGAGCTCTGAAGTTTATATAATAATCTGGTTCTTGGCAAGGGTTCTTTCTTTTTTTTTTTTTGCCCGTAATGCGGTCTGCCGCGGCGCTGAGTTTTAATCGTTTCTGATGTTTTCACCACCGCTGTGCGGAGTTTTCAGCCTAAAAGCTGCCGTTGTTGCTCCGCAGCCTCTCTGAAAGAGTTAAGAGGGCATTGAATTAAGGAAGCTCAGCTGCTTGTATACAAATATACAGCAATTACAAGGCATCAAAGTTATTGCAGAATCCTACCGTAACCATGGCAACATGTTCCCTCAATTACATTTGGAAATGTAAAATGCCACCCAGTTAGAAAGAGTAAGTTTCATCGGCTGCAGATTTTCTGTATAAAGCGCAGTGTGTAAGGCTTTCTAGGATTGTAGACTTTTCTCTGTGTCTGGATGGCATGTTCCAGCATGCACACCTGACAGATTGCCGGGGCTGATACCGAGCTGTGCCCTTGGTTGTCTGAATTTGGGGGAAAAAAACATCCAAAAAATCTTTACATCTTTACAATGTATCTTTGCCATCCTCTGATTTCTTTGGTTTTGCTTCAGGACTTGGCTTTAGGAAGTGGACGGATTAGAAAGTGCATAAAATGCATTTTGAAAATTATCTCAGGATACCAGATGAATTTGTCATCGTCTTAATGGGATGGAGGCATGAAAGAAAAGCGTGTGTGAAAGCTTTTATTCCTTTCAGAGGGAACATTTGCTGGACAATCTGCGTTGTGTAGTGTAATCTCCAACAGACTGTCCCTAAGGAAAGTAACACTGGCAGGTGTGAGGCTTCTGAACTCACGGTCAGCTGCAAGGGAAAGCAGGGAGGAAGTTCTCGAGACTCCCAGGAGCATCTGTCGGACCTGGGTTAGGAGGCAGCGGGTTCAGGACACTGAGGCCCTGATGTGCGAAGCAGGTGAACTCTCCAGTGGAAGTTTGTTTGCCTTTTGGTGGTGACTCACTAGCAAAGAGAATAAAATGGGAAAAGGAATTTCTTGCATGTGTTGGTCTTTGTGCTGATTAGGATGCTTTCTGCTTCACAGGCAGCGTCCTGTTAGTGCAGAAAAGGGGAAAACAACTGCACACTTTAAATGAGGCTTTTTTTTTAACTAGGAACGGTGTGTTTACAGACAGGTGAAGAGTGGTGAACTTCAGAAGAAGTTACCTAGTAACAGGAGCTGAGATGAGATATTTTGGTGGATGCAGATGGCAATGAGTTGCCTCAAAGAAATGTATTTTGCCCAGATCTTCAAGGGTTTGAACTGCAGGCTGCCTCATGAACCCTCAGAGTGTCTGAATTGGAAAAGGTTTGCAGGTCCCATGGACCTGTGTTACATGAGGGATGGTTTCGGAAGGAAGCTCTGTCTAACCTGTCAGGTCATTCTGCTTTCACCACGAGGAGATAGCTTGCCTGTCGTGGGGTTGCACATCCCTCAAAGCAGCAGCTTGATCAAGCAAGACTTTCTGCTCCCATGGTGAGTGCTGGTTTTCCCTTTGTCTTCTGCCATGGGCAAAGGTGGAGAAGGTGCAGGAGCTGGATGTTCATAGACTGCTGAAAAGGTGGAGTCGATCTCAATCTTGAGCCCTAAATCACATGGGGAACTGCGAGAGTGAGGACTGGGGCTTGTTAAAAATACAGGTTAAAACTGAGCAGGAGTCCATGGTTTTACATAAGATTGCCCTCTTAATCCCTCTTTGCAATGGCTTTGTGCTTTCTGGGGAGTAGAATTTCTAAAGCCATCTTAAGGCGTATCTGTGATTCAGAAAGTTGGTGCAATGGCAGAAACTTGCCCTCTAGGATCGCTTGTAGGTTTCAGATCTGAGGAAGGGAGAGACTTTCTGTACATGGATGTGCCCAAACACCTTTAAAACAAAGTGTTGAGACAAATACTTGCCACCGAATATGCAGTATGTGATAGGATCAAATATTATAGGCCAGATTTCTTTCATCTTCCAGAGCTGAGCATAGGCAAGAGCTTTTAAAATGGATTGCTCATAAACGTGCTTATCAAATAACTCGTGTTGAAAGGAGCTGGTATGTTGAGTGTCTCTTAAAACTTGCTGCACAGCCTTACCTTAAGGAGGGCAAACTGACAATTTAATATTTGTGGGGTGTTTGTGTTCTTGATCAGCTGAGTATTGGGCGTGCTGCACTGAAAGACTGCTGTCCTCATTGTTGGCATGTGTGATTGCTGGAAACGTTCCTCTGATGCTTGTATGCCATGCTGTGCCTTTGGAAGGTGGCAGTAACTTGTTGTCCCTGTATTTTCTCAGGAGTGACATGCAGCGCTCTGGGTAAAGTGACCTAAATGTGTGCTAACGTGGTGCTCTCTGCAGGGTTTGAAAGCCTGAATGCTCACTGCCCAGCCGTGCCAGCTTAATCTTGGGGTTAAAACATGTCTTTGGTGTCCTCTTCCAGTTACAGAAGTGATTGTGTTACACTCCTTGGCATTGGGTGTTATTTGTATTTACTGGAAATAAATACTCCTTGGCACTGCGTGTGCGTGTGTATATGTATAGTACGAACCCCGAACCCTTGGGACCGTAGTTCTACTTGTCTTGCATCCATGGTTCAGTACACATGGTAATATTACCAGAATAGTTTATTTGCGGAACAGTGTCTGTTGCTGGCCTGTTCCGAACCACAAAGCTTGTCACAACCACAAGGAAATATTAATTGAACATGTTATTTGGGCACTGGTAACGACATTTGTTAAATATTTGCCAAGTATTCTTAACTGTACTTGCTGGCATCTTTGATGGTGTCATCTACTTCGTTGCTCTTCCAGTTTACCTCTAGTTTGTTTCTGGTTATCTTGTTGCTCTTCTGCAATCTTTCCCATCTTACTACTTGGTCTAAACTGTGGTTGGGTTTAAGTTTTTCATACTCCTGATGGAATCCTTTGAGTTTGTGCTTTTGTAACAGCGTGTTACTGGACAGAAGGGCTAACAGGATGGCTCTTAACATTTGGCTCTTTGAATTCAAAACTGCTTTTCAGTTTTCAGTCCACTTCCCCAATAGATCACTTCTGTTTTCCTTGTACCTTTGCTTTCAGGTTCCCAGGTCCAAGCATAGCAATGCTCCAGACTATAAAAGGAACGTGTTTCTTCTCAGCTTGCTTGCTGATCTCAGAGGTCTGGGAGAAATGCCTGTGAAAATGTGTTTTGTTTTTTTTTTCCCTTCAAATTGTTTAAGCTGAGAAGCAACAGAAACACTAAAGCCATCTGCTTTTGTGATGGGAGATGTGGCAATAGGAAATAGATTTATATAATATATATTATATATATAATAGCTATTATATAATATATACAATAGCTAGTAAAAGGGGTAAATAGTCTTCTAAAAAAAATAAGTAAAAGCTGTATGTGACAGGAGAGAAAATGCAATGCATCTTAGCATTCCATTTTGATTTAGATTCTCTTACATGTGTTGTCTCTACATCCGAGTCCTTGGATGAGGGAGCTCCTCTGACCGCTCTCGTAATTAATGCCACTTGCATTGTGATTGTGTTATGCAGAAAACTGAGTGGGCTAGGTTTACTTTTTCCTGCAATGGACCATGTTGATAAGGCCATGTGTAACAGATGATTCATGAAGTGATGCTTGTGATTGCCAGGACCACTTGAATAGCAAGCGGATTTTGGGCAGTGCTTCTTCCCCGGAAATACTGGGGCAGTTTAAGCTGAGAGGAGGAGAAGAAACAAACATGCACTGTGTTTCTGGCTCTCCTGAAGGAGCTGCCTTATAAGATTTATAAGAACTCGGGGAGGGGAAGGCAATGGGTAAAATAAGGGGGTAAAGAAGCAGGAAAGCACATAGAGGTTGTATAATGACGTTGAAAAAAGGAACAATTGGGAAAAGACTGTAAAATCTCTTGGAAGGCATCTGTGGTTTTTCGTTTTCAAGGAAGTACAGCTTGGCCTTCGTCAATAAAAATTCAGGCTTTTTTTCCTTAGCATTCATTATTAAACACATCTTGATCAACTTCATATTTTTCTTTTATGTTTTCCTATTGGATATTCCTTTAGAAAAGTTTGATTGAATTCTGCTTCAAACTGCCATCTGCTAATGCAGAGGAGCACGTGTTTCACTCTGGTCACCGGCAGGCTTTACTGACTGCTCTATCAAAGGATTGAACTCTCATTCTGCATACAGGAAGTATTTAAAACCCCAAAAGCTGCAATTTGAAAACTGGATCTTAGGCTAGTGAGGTCAAGACTAGGTTTTGTTAATTTATTTTTTTTATCCTGAGACAGCTGTTTAGTTTGATTGAGGACCAGAAAGGAGCCAGAATCCATAGGATGTGACAAAGTGTTTTTGTGGTAGTGTGTTGCCCACGAGGTGATGAAATCTAGGAAAGCATTAGGCAGGTTTTCCAGCTCTCTGTGTTGCAGATTTGACTTGCTGAAATGCCAACCAAAGACTCTGCTGTGGTGTAAAGACCGGCTTCTTTACTTGTAGTTGTTGTGTCTCAAACATTGTTTGCGTGCAGGGCTGTGAGCACCTGAGAGGCTTTTCTGTGGCTCCTTGTTAACAATGAGAGAGGGAGGTGTAGAAGCAGGCACTGCTCTGTCCCCTCACCTGCTGTTAGGCATGGGCTTGCCCTATAAATAGTGCCTGCCAAGAAGGCATGGTGTGTGCCCACCACCCCATGGAACTGGTCAGAGGGAGCTGCTGTTGCTTGACTGTTCTGAAGAAGAACTACTGGACCACGTGTTCCTGAAGAATTGCTGCTGGAGGAGTTGCTGCTGGGTGGATCGTGTTTCTCTGAGGAACCTCTGTTCCCCCCTGGAGTAATGATAATTTTTCCTTTTCTGCTACGTCTTTCTCTCTCTTTCTCTGACTTATCTCACTGTACCTTTCTTTTCCTTGGCACTGTGTGGTATCTGATTGAATCTGAGTTGTGTTGTAGTTTGTTTAGTGATCTTGGCTATGTTCAAGATTGTGATTTGAACAAATTAGGATTTTTTTTTTTGCAACTTTGAGAAGTTGTGACTCAGAGTGCACCCGAGTACCTGTTTTGGCTGTGTCCAAAATAAATTTTGCATTTGAATTTACCCTGGAAGAGTTGTCAGCCTCCAATTTGCCCCACAGATATCAAAAGAACCCTTTTTACCCTCCCTCTACAACTCTGCAGGTCAGGGTGGGCCCTACCACTACTAGTATCAGGAGTGGGGTGTAACACATGGATACAATTTGGCCATCACTACTGTGTTCACTCTTTGGTTTTCTTTTACGTTTGATCTCCTGTAGACCTTTCCTGGGTATGTGAATTTGTACATTTTTTTAATGAGCCAGTAAGCTGTTGGATGAAGCATTATCTTGTGAGGGTTTTGTTTTTTGCAATCACAAGATAAAACATTGTATAGGAGATGAACATCTACTGGGCACTGGCAGTGTATCAATGTGTTGTTTTAAAGGATCTTTTTCGTTGTGCTACTCTTCTGGTGAGCACTGACATCCAATTGAGCTTAACTCCACTTATCTTTTGTGAGCAGGGAAGGATTTTGATATTTAACACATAGGAAATAATTCACTTTATTAATTTTTCTGAAGAACTGGTGCTTTAATGAGGTGCCTGTCACCAAGGCTTAATTACTGTTAAATTCTGTGAACATTGGTGTACTGTGGCTTGTTCAATGTAAAATCAGATTTCATTTGTCAAATGCGCAAGATAGCGTCAGTGTGCTGATACAATTTCACTAAATGACATTTGAGAAGTGGCTGTTATCTGTAACCAGCCTGTCACAGCTCCTGGTGTGCACAGTTCTGCAGGGCATTGTGCTTGGCTGAACCCTGATGCTGCTTTGTCCTCGCTGTGATGGTGTGAGGACGCTGGTAGGAAGGTGCAGCATCGCAGTTGCATCCATACCAATGTCTCTGAGTGTTTCATGTTGAATAAGCAGTTACTCAAGTTTGCTCTTCAGGATTCAAGGTAGACGAGCACGTCAGTCTGTTCCCCTTTCACCTGGTGTTTTCCCAGTTGTCCTTCTGCTTGAGTTTTCATTTTATTTCAATAAAACCCTGTAGCTTTCACAATGTTATCTCCAGTCGGTTAAACTTTTCTGATGTCGCGTTTTCTTAATAGGCTAAAATAGCTTACGTTGCATTTAGTTGGTAGAAAGATGTGCAAGTTCTGGTGCTGTGTTGACAAAACTTGTGTGCGTCACTCCAAGAAAAGGATTCAAACTGTAGACATGAAACAATGAACTGATTCTATTCTATGCTGTTCCCAATGAGTATTTAAAAAGGGAGCATTATTCAAAGTATTAGGGAAGACACATTTTTCCCTATGAGAACTATAGGTATCTAGTTTTTGTTGGTGTTTGTTCTGGATTCTGTTAAAATCCAAATTCATGTAGCTCTTGTGATGAGCAAAGCACTGTCCTGCCTTCTTACTGTGGGGTTAAGTAATGTGTGGAACCGTAAGATCAGTTCTTCTGCTCGAATAATGTGCCCAGACGTGCAGTATTAAATGAAGGGAAGGAAGGTTCTATAATTAACTCTTTTAAAATGCTGAGGGTTCTGAAATATGTGATAATTTTAATCTTGAGAGCTTGATGGCTCTGAGAAGGATGCAAGTGTGGTGGTGAGAAGGGAAAGTCTGTGCTTTGGAAATGCAGTGCCAGTTGGTCAGGCACTTGGGAAACTTGGCTAATTTGGAGGAGGAGGGATGAGATGAGAGATGAGCGATGGGCTGTTGACATTGACTTGGGATGCAGTGGCTCAAATTGTAAACTGGTATGTTTGTAAAGATTATCAAATTCCCAAGGACCAGCAGAAATGGGTGACCTATGGTGCAGACAGCTAAGCTAGAGTGGTCCTGGAAGAACTCGTAGGTAGAACTGAGTTTTGCTGCAGGCTGAGTTGTATTTGAGAGTATTGCATAGATTGTAGAATCATAGAATCTTTAAGGTTGGAAAATACCTCTAAGATCATCCAGTCCAACTGTCAGCCCAACACCACTATGCCTAATACACCAGTTCCCAGAGTGCTACGTCTACGTATTTTTGAACACTTTAATGGTGTTCACTCTACCATTTCCCTGGGCAGCCTCTTCCAGTGCTTTACCACTCTTCCAGTACAGAAATTTTTTGTAATATCTAATCTAAACCTCCCCTGGTACAACTTCAGGCCATTTCCTCTTGTCCTGTTAACCTGGGAGAAGAGACCAGCACCCACCTCACTACAACCTCCTCTCAGGTAGCTGTGGAGAGAGATGAGGTCTGTCCTCCACCTCCTCTTCTCCAGGTTCAGCATTCCCAATTCTCTCAGCCTCCCCTCATAATGCTTCTTCTCCAGACCCTTCATCAGCTTTGTTGCCCTGGAACTTGTTTCTTCAAACCAAAAAAAGCTGCTTCTTCATCCAGCATAGACTCCTTAAAACATAAAAATGTTGCTGTGCCTGGTGCTGTGGCCAAGTCTGGGAGGCAATTCCTGTGAGCCATGGTGTGATCATGGTAGCAGTGCTCTGAAACAGTGCTGAACTCCTGCAGTATGGCACGGTGTGCTCCCTTTTGCAGCCTTGAGCAGTCTGGTCTGATGGGAGGTGTGTCTGCCCATGGCAGGGGTGTTGGAACTGGAAGATCTTTAAAGTCCTTTCCAACCCATATCATTCTGTAATTCTTTTGGGAAGCCTGGTTTGTTCCTTTAGACCGCTTGTGGAAAAAGGGAGCACAGACATCTTTCTAAGATATCTCAGAAGAGGTCCTGTTTCTTGTGGGGATCTTGGAGGGGATGAATGATGGCAGCTTTTGTAAACCTAGAAAGGGCAAGAAGGCTGTAAGGTGCTGTTTCCTGCTGCCTTGTGCTGCCTTTCCAGGGAGATGGTGCGGTTTCTGGGAGCACAGTTTGTGCCCCTGCAGCGTCTCAAGGGGCAGTGAATGTGATTGCTCCCTGTGATGCTCACCGTGGCTTCCTTGGGCTGGTGCTAAACACGGTCCTTTCTTGTTCCATTTGCAAAGCAGAAAGTCTGGTCTGTGGCTACTGTTTTCTGCTGGTGGTCAACAAACCAGCCCCTGTGTTTTGTTAAACTCACCTTTACTGTGGGTGAGGATGTGCATCACACAGTAACTGAAGTGCTCTGCATTCAGCTGTGTTGCTGCTGCTTTTGCTCAGTAGCAGCGTGATGAGGCAAGACCCAGATGTGTTTGGTAGTGAGTATGCTCAAAACTGTGTGTCTTGTCTTTGTTCTGTGATGAAGAGGAAGGGAGAGCAGGATGAAGAGGCTGCATGCCATCGAGTGTGTTTGAATCTATTGCTAGGTATCCTGCTGAGTAATCCATCCTTCCCATGGACTGGAACAGAAACTGGCTACCATGGTCTGCATTCTCATTTCAATTTTTCCTTACTCACTTGATGTAAATGAGCTTCCTAAAATAAATTGGTCTCCATATGGATTCTGTTGTGCACTTCTGCCCAAAGCTGATGTTTCTGTTTGAGTCTAATGGCAATGCTTTGGTTGGGAGAACATTTTATTTAATTCCTCCGACTCTTAACCTGCTGTCAGAGCTTGGTAGAGGCTGAAGAATGCATTTGAGTGTAGACTGCCTTTCACAGGATTTTTAGCCTGGAAGCGCAATTGAAGCAGGAGGGATAGGAGTAGAAATGAACAGCAGGGTGTGTTTTCTGGTGGCATGTGGTAGGTACTGAACACTTTGTTGGGGACTTTACTTACCTATCTTTCTTCTGGGCTTTTCTTCATCCCTGTACAGCAGAGCTGCTTTCTCTGCTCCCCGTGCCTCAAATGGGGCATTAGATGATGGGCTTAATCATAATTGTGAATGAAGTCTTAGCATTAGGAAAACATTCCCGCTTGAAGCGTAGCAAAAGCTGCAAAGCAGTGCAAGGGAACATGTAATCCAAGTTTTTCTGTTTACCAGTTATCAAACCTGGCCTGCAGAAGACCTAGATATACTTATGGATTAGTAGACAAAAAGGCTTACGTTGATGTTGCTGGTTATGTGATTTCAGGGCGAAATGTGGCTGTGTTACTGACTGTGGTACACCTTGAAGATGATGGCATGGCACAGCATGTACTGGAAATAGAAAAGTCTTTTACTGTGCAATTTTACGAGCACTCCATGCAGGGTTTGGGTGGGTTTACACAGGTTATATGGTCTCTTTCACCTCTGTGGATATATGTGGTCTGTTTGGCTGGTGTTTCTGTGCTAGATTATGCCTTGTAAACAGAACAAGGAAGTGATGTCTGGTGAATCTCTTGTATCTCGTCCATGGCACTGCAAGTGTCAGAATAACTGTCAGAATGGCTGGGGAGGTGGTTAAATCCTTGTCCTTGTAGAGACCGTGCACACACACACAAAACCAAACTACAATCCATTCTTTTGATGGAGAAGTGAGTCCCTTTTGGGCAGTATGGGCTGATCTTTATGAAATGGCTGGGAGTGTGGTTATTTGAGGGGGCTGGGAGAGCTGCACTGCATGCCTGGGGGCTGACAGTGGTCCTGGATGGCCAATGTGTAGCCAGTACCGATTTTCTATGGCCATCAGACTGAAGCGTCCTTAACATCAGTTGTTGACATTATTGGAAATCTTGGTGAAATTCAGTTCGGCAGTGAAAGTGTGCTGCTTCTGGTCTTTGCTGTAAAAATGCTGGTCTAAAAATAAACTGACGGACAGGGATGCTGAAGGCAGGGAGCAAACGAAGAACTTGTGTGCAGAAGATAAGGCAGAGAGCTTGACTGATTGTGGAGATGGCATCACTGAGTAGTGCTGGCCATGGCACGAGGGAGGTGGCAGGAAAAGTTTGCACAAGGTGGTAATTCCGTTGTAAAAGGAGAAGGAAGTAAGAAAACTGAGACTCTTAAGATAGACATCGACCTCTTCCGTAAGCCTACTGGTGGCTGGGCTACCGCACTTCAAAGGGCGTGTGTCATAAAAGCCCAAATAGCAGTTGGGTGAGGAATATTGCACTCCAGATATGAAATCCTGCAGCGTAACAGCTAAAGCAGGCTGGCTTTGTGCAGGTCCAGATAGAAATTGGAGTTAGGAATGTGTAGACAGTATACATAAAAAATTGCTTTTATGTTTATTTGGGGTTTTACCTCATTTAAAATAGCAGAAAACCAGGCAAGTTGAGACAGGGCCATCCAGTGCTGGAAGTGGGAGCAACTTCTTTGCATGGGGCTTATCACCCCTAGTACTGAGAAGGATATCCAGTTATTGTATACTTGCCATTCCAAGATCTTCACAAGTGCTCTACTGAATGACATTCCCCACATTCTTTCCTTTGCTGGAAGGAGCTGATCAAGCTGAGAGGTTGCAAGGCATCCTGGAAGCTGAGATAGCCTAACAAACTAGAGCCTGGGCTTTCTTTTCCCTCTTCTGAGGGTATTCCCAGTGTGAGACCCCCCAGTCCCAGGAGTCTGATGTGGACATCTGGTCCTCCTTGCTGCCTTTTTGCCCCAGTAAGAAAAATCTTGCTTTCTACATTCGCTAGAAAACTTTAAAGAAGAGCGAGTTAGGCTATATTTAAATAAAATTAAAAAAAAAAGCAGCATATTCTTGGCAATAATTTAGACTTTCGCTGTAAACTGTCTGCATTCTCTGGGGGATGAGGTCTCCTTTTGTGAAAATCTGTTCCAGATTCAGTATGTTTGACAGTTTCACTGTGTGACTACCTTCAGTTGTCGTTTTGGTGGTGTAAATGAGCAGACTCATGTGTGTTTCTAAGTACTCAGATTGGTTTTTAGGAAAAAAAAAATCAAAATAACCTCTTAAGTATGCTGGGGACTGATGCGGCTGCATTCCTCCTACTGCAACACAAGGTGTTCTCTATTCTAGACTGTAAATATTTATCTCTTGTCAAAGCAGAGCAGTTACTATTGGGAACTGATCTGGCATGCAAAAAAGTTTTCCTTAAGGAATTTGTTTCCTTTTATTGACAGTGTTATCATATATTTAAATTCCAGGGCCTCAGTATACAGCTCTGAGGCTCGTTCTTAACACTGGCAACAAAAATCTAAGTTATCACAGCCTCTGAATATAGAGAAGTGAATTCTGAGCATATGTTGTAGCCAACCAACAAGTGTGGGTGCGAAATTCAAGCAGTCATAGGAAAAGGTGCTGATGTTTTCCTGCAGCTGCAGGAGGACTATGGAATGAGAGGCTGTAGGCTGCCTCACTGGGTGCTTTCTGGGCAGCAGGGGACCGGTTCCCAGTCCAGTGTAGTACACAGGCATTTCACAGTTAGACATTCTGCAGTCGCCTGTTTCTTTTCCTCCTCTCCATGTGATTCTTCTCTCCTAGAGCAGCCCTTAGGAACCCTTTCAGTGTTTCCATTTAGCCTCCCAGCCAGCAAATGTGCTTTGTCATAGCCTTTCTTCAGGAGCTTCAGTGCTGTGAGTTTTGTTAAGGGGGTCTCTTGTTAGATTGCTCTCTGTTATGTTCAGTATGGCTATGGAGAGATCCAGAGATGGTTTCCTGCAAGTGGTAACACCTGGATCCTCACTGCTGGCCACACGTCCTGCTTCTGGAGAGCTGTAGGTTGCTTTAACTTTTCTGCAGTGGCTTACATTTCTGGGTAAATTGTTTCTGTTGTCTTGTGCCACGTGATGGAGGCTTATTCAGCTGGGAAAGGTCTGACTTTTTTCTTTTTTACATCTCCCTAGCTCCTGTACGTACTTATTTCTTGACACGGGCAGTTGCTGGAGTTCTCCGTGCTTGTTAGGTAGCTGACTTCCCTGTGTACTTCGTCTCAGAATAAAAGCCAAGGGGTGTCAAGCAGGCGTCGTAGTTGGAGTACATTTTTCTCTCTTTTAGGAAACAGGCTCATTGAATGAAAAAAGTTACTGAAGCAGAGTTCAGTCCCTGCCATAGTAGGAAAGAGCTGCTTTCGCTCTTGCTTACCAATGTAAAAACTGCATAGAGTCATAGAATCATTAAGGTTGGAAAAGACCTCTAAGATCACCCATTCCAGCCATCAGTGCAACCCCACCATGCCTGCTAAACCATGTCGTGAAGTGCCATGTCTAAATGCTTTTAGAACACGTCCACACTTCCCTGGGCAATTGGTTCCAGTGCTTTACCACTCAGAAATTTTTTCTAACATCCTCCTGTGGTGCAACTTCAAGACATTTTCTCTCATCCTATCACTTGTTATTTGGGAGGAGAGACCAGCACCCACCTTGCTACAACCTTCTTTCAGGGAGCTGTGGAGAGTGATGAGGTCTCCCCACAGCCTTCTCTTCTCCAGACTAAACAATTCCAGTTCCCTCAGCTGCTCCTCATGTCTCGGGCTGTATCCAAGACTGCCCTATGAGCCTGCGTCTCTCATTCAGAGGTGGCAGGCAGATAAAATGAAGTGGAAATAAAAAGAAATGCTTTCTTTGGATTTGCTATTTTCATGTGTGTATGTATATTTCACATGTATATATTTCATATATATAAAAAATAAATAATTTAAATATTTTGTATATTCACATATATGTATTTCTGCTTAGTGTGTCTCTCAAAGCTCCCAGGACAACAGATGGATGCCTGAGTATTGCCTTTTTGAAACTGCTCTCCTGAGTTTATAATTTGCTATCAAGTCACGTAAACTTTAGTTCTTGCTCTGTAATATCTGTCTTCAGGGATGCACGGTCAACACAACCTTTGTTTTCTCCTCTCTCTGAAATCTTGTGTGCAATTTGCTGTTTCTGGCTTCAGGGCAACAAGCTCTTCCTTAGTTTATGGAAGGGTTTGTAAACTGGTAGTTGGTGCAGCTTTGTCAGGGTGGTTTGCAGTACTTTAACAGTACTTCCAAGTTTGAGTATGAGAAGGTAAATGTCAAGAACAACTCATAAATACTGCAATATTCAAAGTGGAGATGTTTTCTGAATAGAAACCTCTGTTCAGTATTTCCTTGAGTGAGAAGTAAAGTTGTATGGGTCAGAGGGAACAGTTCTGTGTAGTTCTGGGCTGGACTTGTCTCTCTTGCTTTAATGCAATGTGTTTTAGCACAGTTGAAATTGGTTTTACGTATTACTGGCTTCTTGCATTCTTGGTAGATGTGGCTGCCTGTTTGTATATGTGCTGACTTCTGTGTGTCTGGATATGTCAGCTGCCTCTGCTCCTTTTCACTTGATCTCATCTCTCCATTTCAGGAAAAATGTCTTCCCATCTCCTTCCCCAGCCTCAGTTTGTGCTTTGCTTGCTGAATGTGTTCAGGTAACAGGGATTCACATTGGCTCTGCAGCAGCTGTGCACTGTTGCTAGAATTTAAAACTGGCGCTGAAAGGTGAATGACTGCAATCTGAAGGAGTTGTGTGTCTTTGATAATGCTCTATAGCTGGCTCCGTGTCTCCGGTGACTTCCCACAGCAGGGGACCTGCAGTGTTGGTGAGCAGTGGTTGAGAGCAGTGGCTGTCAGGCTCTTTTGCTTCCTCTGGCATAACATAACATTGATCGTTAAAGAATCATAGAATGGTTTGGGTAGGAAGGGACCTTAAAGCCCATCGAGTTCCAACTCCCCTGCCATGGGCAGGGACACCTCCCGCCAGACCAGGCTGCTCAAGACCCCATCCAACCTGGCCTTGAACACTTCCAGGAAGGGACATCCACAACTTCCCTGGGGAACTTGTACCAGGACCTTATCACCCTCATTGTGGAGAATTTCTCCGTAATGTCTAATCTAAATCTTCCCCCTTCTAGTTTATAGACATTGCCCCTCATCCTATCACTACTTGCCCTTGTAAAAAATCCCTCCCAGCTTTTTTGTAGCTTCGTTCTGGTACTGGGAGGCTGCTATGAGGTCCCCTCAAAGCCTTCTCTTCTCCAGCCTGAACAAGCCCAGCTCTCTTACTCCTCATAGCAGAGGTGCTCCAGCCCTCTGGTCATCTTTGTAGCCCTCATCTGGACCATGTCCTTTTTGAGTTCCATGTCCTTTTTGAGTTCCATGTCCTTTTTGAGTTCCATGTCCTTTTTGAGTTCCATGTCCTTTTTGAGTTCCATGTCCTTTTTGAGTTCCATGTCCTTTTTGAGTTCCATGATGCTGAGTTGAAGTATGTCTCTTCAGCTGGCAACTGGCAGTGTTCTCAAATGTACCTAAAACCGCCACGGCAGATATTGTATTAGTCCTTGAAATACATCCCGGTTTGTGTGGCTTTGCAATCCAGTTTTCATATTTTGAGAAACAATTCCAATTTGTCTTGCTGTGTTCGTGTTGTGTGAACAGACAAAATGGGCTGTGTAAAATGTGGTCTAAATCGTAAAGTAAATGGATCTCTTCCTTTTCCCTGGGTTAGATGACAATCCCAGTGTGGAGAATGATGCCCGGGAAGGGAGCTCTCAAGGGTTTGGTGGCCTCTGTGTCTCCGAAGGGAACCTGCAAGTGCTGCTCTCAAGGTTTTGTCCTTTTTTTGCTTTGATGGTGTGTAAAACAAATAAATAAATAAAAACCAAACCCATACACCCTGAAGTCTGAGTAATATCAGTTGTTCCTTCCTTGCTTTTCTTGCTTGTCAGCTGCAAGCTTGAAGTATTTGGCTGTGGATCTCAGTGTTACTGAAGGATGGTGTTGGTCATTAAACATTTAACCCTACTTAGAGCGATTCAACATAGGAATTCACATTTTTCTGGCAACTGAATTAATTTTCTCTTCTGGCCATGTTAATTTTCTATTCCAGCTTGAAGTGTGACTTGTAATTTAAAAATGGAGCAAGTGGAAATCCTGGAACTCTTGTGAATGTGAAGACATAAGTTTGCTTCAGCTTCCCAGGGGGATTGCTGCCTTTTGGGTTACCAGCAGGCTTGTGCTGGATGTCTCAGCAGCTTTGGCAGACAGTGCCCAGGATGTCCCTGTGTCCTCTCCCATCCTGAGGGGCAATCCTGGACCGAGAGCAGAGGTGGATCCCATGGAACAGGCCTCGCTGCCCACTGTGTGCTCCTTGCCCCATGTGCCTCAGCCTGAAAGCACTGGGTTTTAGCAAAAGGCATTCCAAAAGGGAAAAACATCCCTGCCTGCTAACCTGTTACAGTTTTAGTCTTCAAATGTTGTGTAGCTACTGTTCAAAGTTCTTTACATGGCAGAAATAACTGTTACCTTAGCTTTTAGTATTTCATCAGTTATCTGAATTGCAGTGTTTGCCTGCCTGCTCTGTTGTGGTTTTGTAGGCACATCAGCATCACTTCATATGCTGATGGAGAGCAGAGAAATGGTTTTCCCAACAAATAAATAAATAATGATTAAAGGCAAAGTTGTTTTTTTTTTCTCAGTACAGTATCCTTTATGCTGATGTGTGATGTTTGGATTTAAGTGATGCCCTGGTTAAGATCCTTTGGGTAGGAAGATACTCAAGTACATAAAGCACTACAGTCGTACACTATAACACATTTTTGTTGGCTGTAGGAGCGCAGAAGCGTTGAGAGCAGGAGTGGAAGAGTGACACCAGAAATCCATTAGGACTGGGCTGTGAACTGCTGCATTACTGTGAGAAGAGTGGTGTTATGGCCACAGTGTTGGCATTCGGTGGAAGTCAGAAATAATATAATATAACATAGGAAAGTGTCAAATCTGGATCCCATGATGCTGGCTGCTGTGAGTGAGGGTGTGCTGCTGTCTGCTGAGCTGGGTCGCAGCTGGAGTCCAGGGTGTTTACCTGCAGGCCATGTGTTGCGGCAGCATTGTTCCAGCTGTTTTTGCGGGGCAAGCTTCTGAGAGATTGAGTTAAGAAGAGAAAGAGAATGTTTGTGAATGGAGTAGCTTTTCCTGGGTTCTTGCCAGTGGTGTAATGATGCTGCATCAATAGGTGTTTCTTTTTGCAGGGAGTGTATGTCATCTAGATGGCGAAAATGGCATCAGTGGTATCCTCTGACAAAATAGCTTTTTGATAATGAATGTTTAAGCCTGTGGGACATGAAAAAATGTCATAAAGAACTCAGCTAAGTGGTTCTTCCCAGAGAATGTAGCTGGAGGAGGCTCAGTTAGCAGGCCGGGACCCTCTGCATGAGAGGGAAAAGAGCTCGGGTGCTGAATGCTGGGAGATGGAGGTGGTGGGACAAGGCTCACATCCTCAGTGGTGCACCAGTCCAGCCAGGCAGGAGTTTACATCATGCTGTATGAATCTCAACAGGCTTTAGTCTGTATCATTAACGTGATAACACTCATGGTGGGGTTTTTGGTGTGTTTTTTTTTTCTTTTTTCCCTGTGCTGAAAACCTTTGGGTATCCATGTCACAGATAAAAGTGCACAAAACACTGTGACAGCTCTTTCTGTGCCACTGCTTTGCAGTGAACAGCAGAAGGCTGAATGTCCACTTGAAAATGATGCAACTTGTTTGTGGAGACCTTGAGGCATGTTTCTTTCCAAGAGCGTGGCAAAGGTCGGAGCTTAGAGAGCATGGTGACAGCAGGTGGGAATGGCAGGCTGGTTGACAGCGCGCAGTGAGCACGGAGTGCGTGAGAACGTGCCTAATTAAGGTTCTGGTTAAACTTAATGCTGGTTAAAACTAGCATTGCAATGTAGTCATGTCCAAAAGAAACTTAGGGAAATGTTTTATTAGACAAAAGAATTGCAGGAGTTAAGTGACAGGGTTGCTTTGGTGTTCAAACTGAATTATTTTCTCTTGGTAATCAGAGAGCATTCAATTAAAAAAAAAAAAGAACTAGAGTAACCTTAAACAATGTTTGTTCTTTGAAAAACAGTCAATATTCTTTTTCCAAGTTAATGAAGTAATTAACAGTGATTGATGACACATGTACTCAGTTATTTTGTGCTGGCAGACCAGATGGGTTAGGCACAGCCAGTGACCAGCGATTGTGATTCTTTGTCAGAAGGAACAAGAAGTTCAGATGTACCAACTGAAGCACATGAATAGCAAAGGTAAATGTTTTTCTCTCTGCCTTTCCCTGCCTCTCTACATGAGGATTTGAAAAACAACCCCAGGTAACGAATTGTAGGTTGTTCTTTTGTAGCAGTTGAGAAAGCTGAGCTAGAGTGAAAGTGTGGTTGGCAAGGTGAAGGTTTTCAGTTGTTTCCCAAAACTAATTACACAGAGGTGTCATTATCCTTTTTTGTTGGCTATATTAAGCAGTTTTTAAAGAGAAAGGAAAGTTGTGTGTGTGTGCACAAGCAAGTGAAGAAAATAAGACTCAGTTTGGAAGCTGCATTAAGCAGATCTGCAGAAAAATGGTGGCTGGATCTGTGAACTTTCTGTCATGATCCAATTTTTTCCCCTGGGTGTCTGCTATGCCAGCAGCGTGGAGGGAGAGGATTTGGCAAGTATCTTCAGTATAGCTCACTGGAGACGGGTGTCAGCAAAGCAGAGAGCTCTCAGTGCTGCTGAAATTGGAGCTGAAATGAGTGGGACTCCAGAGCAGTGGTAATGGGATGGTGAGTTTTAAAAGGTGGGGATACCTTACAGGTTGCTGAAACTTTAATTTGCATGAATTGAGAGGGGATCTTAATATGTTGTCCAACTGTTGTGTTTATCATGGTCATCGATAGGAACCTTCAGCTGCTCTGGAGTTTGCATGGGAAAGTATCAATCGATGAGATGAGCTTGTGGTCACACTCTTCCTGGCACGCACTGAAAATGTCGTTGTGGGGGTTTTGATTAAAAAGGATGTTCCATTTTTTATCACTTTGCAGTCAGGTATTTAAATGGAGTTTTGATATTTTTCTGCTTTGGAATTATTGTAGCTAGAGTGATCTACAAGAAAGGAATAGAGAAATGAGATGGATGTTGTCCATAAACTCACAGCATTCATTTACCCTCTCTCAAGTGCTGCTTTCAGCTCTGATTTGAACTCTTTCCTCCATGCTAGTATTTCTGCATTTGAAAAACATGGGGTGAGGGAAGAAGAAGGCTTCAGAAAAAGCCAAGACAGTAAGCTTTTATAGGTAACTGCCCAATTTGTACCATCTTTGAGGCTTCAGTAGCAGCTGGAACAGGCTCCCGAGGCAGACTTTTATCCTTTCTCCCTCCCACGCGGATCCATCTGTGAGACTGCTTGTTCTTGCTGCTCTTGCTGAGAAACTGGATTGAGCTCAGAAGCATCCTGCTCTTTCAGACCCTCTGCCAGAGTCTTGCTAGTCAAGGAGGGCTCTGTAATCCTGCAAATCTACGGATTCCCAGGTTTTACACAGTTCCATTTCTAAATCTGCAGCTCTTCTATGAGCTGTGTTCCTGCTTGACTCCAAAAAAAAAAAACTCTTTCCAAGCTGGTGACCACTTTAAACTGGAGCTTCCACGAAGCGAACATGAGGTGGTGGTATTTCTAGATTTGCTCGGGTTCCTGAAAGTGATCTTTTGTTCGGAGTCTTGGATTACATATCAGAAGGTTTAGGTCCACTTATCATCTGCTTGGTTGTTCCCAAAGCCTTGTTTTTTTGCTTCTATCTGTATTTGAGATGCCTACAATGGTGCTTTGCCAACAATGCTTACCAAGGTCTACACATAGAGGAGGTATCAGCAGATTCCTTCTTCAGCTACCCAGGTGTATTGATAATGATATGAAATCTGTGGAAGTAGAAATAATGTTAATGCTTCTGTGTGCTCCTAGCAATGGAGGAGGAAGACCACAAAAACTTTACGGGTTTTATGGTGTCCATCAGAAGATTTAAAGTTTTTCTTTGTAGGACATGGAGGTGCAGCTGCAGCTTTTGGTCAGGGTGGTGATTTGCAGAAGTGTCTATAGGTGGAACCATGAGGGGTTTTGTGCAGAATATCCAAAAAGCATCTTCTTCCAAGTAGTCCTTGGTTAAAGCTCAGTGTGGAAAACTTGCGGATTTCTATCTGCTAGGGGCAAGCAGGTAACTTTGAAATGGGACAAGAGGTCTTCGCTTCTGCTGAAATATCGACGTCCCCTATATTTTCAGCTCGGGCCAGTGCCCCAGTGTTTGGATTTATGTGACTGAAGTGCAAGGGCTTCCACCAAAGATCAGTTTAAACAGCTGACTTTACTTTAAATCACAACTGAGAAGAGCCAGGGAAAGGCAGCCTGACTTCAGGAATCTGCCTGCTATGGACAGTAGTAGTGGAGTGTTTCTTTGCAGTAAGAAAGGAAGGGGTATAGAACTGTAGAAAGCAATTTTTTTGATTACTTTTATTGAGAATTTCTGTTATACATAATTAGATTAATTATTTCTATATAGTTTTGCTACTCTTGAATAGCTGTGGATTAACTCTGTGTTAATAGAGTAGCTCACAGTTAATAGCATCTTGGCGTTTGTGGCTGTTGTTCATTTTGTTTTCTTTTAATGTCTGATGGTGACTTCAGCACACGTGTAACAGTGCTTGTGTTGCACAGGCTTGCTTAACAAGCCACTGCCTGGAATAATAGCAGGATTGCTCCAAAAGCAGCTACCAGGGACTGTCTAGCAATATCTTATAGCCTGCCCTGAAGGAACTGTGTAATATAGAGTAGGGATCGGTTATGCTTGAAGTCTTAATGTACTTATACTGTCATTTAACACTTAGGACAAATGTAGTTAGAGATTGAATCTCCTTCTCAACGTTATACCATACAAAAACCACCACAAAGTTAAAATGTTTAGTGTGAGCATATAAGCAATAAATCTTCACAGCTTGTATTTGAAAGTGGCAGTTTAGGGGCACGGTGGAAACACAGTATTTATTCTCCTCCAGGCTGTCAGGTGAGAGTACCACCTTGTAATGGCTGGCATTGAAATGTCAGCATCTGCTAAACAAATGCTCCGTGTTTTAATTCCTTGAAGTACGGGTAATGCTTCTGTATTTCTTAGATGGTTGGTACATTTGAATCACTGTGTTGAGCTTTTGATCTCAAGGGTGGGTACCTCTGGTTTTGCAACTGTGAGATAAGAATATGGAAACATCGAGTTTAGGGAAGATGAGATGCCCTGGTCACAAGGGCTGAACTGGTCAGTCTGGATCTGTGCTAATTGAGACATGTGTGTTCCTCATATACTATTGATGAGAAACTAGTTGTAACAACTGTATTAGGATGGATTTCTGTTGTAATTATTAGTTATACAGTTTTAATTGTCATGAAGGCTTCAGGTAAACTGATTTTGCTCTCCGTTATTCTTCCATAGCTGAGTGTCACGTAGATACTTCCACTGGCAAGGTCCCTTGAGTGTTTTCTTTTACTTAATGAATGCAGATGTACTCACCACTCTTGTGGAAACTAATAAAGAGCTTGGTAAGCAATTTCAGTGCGGTATAGAAAGATACAAGAAGTAAAATTTATATTTTGCGAGATGGGACTGTCACGTCAGCATGGGACAAAGCAGAGCTGAATTGGTTTGGTGGCTGTATAGATGGGCTTTTGTCTTTACAGTTCCTTGATTGTCATGTTCTCCAGCAGCATCCAAGATGGTAAACCTAGGGAGGCCTTTCACAGCCGGAATGGCAAGGTGGTGACACTTCTCTGAAAGGCTCTTGTGAACCAGTGACTTTTCTCATGGGTTTCATGGCTTTGTGCAGAAGCAGTTCATGTTTGTCCTCTTTTCTAAGAAGCTTGTCCATTTGCTTTTGGAATTCAGGGGAACTTTCACTTTCTCTAGCACTTCGAGTCAGAATTTCGTAGCGCAGCTAAGGAGCAGCAAGTAACACGCTCTGCTTCTGCCTACCCCCCAAAATGTGTTTTCTGATACCTTCCCTCCCTCCTGTGACTTTCCCTGTAAGAAAAAAAGAAGGGGAAAAACTTTGTTCTCTGACAGAAATAGCTGGAAAACAGAGATGGATGACTTCTCTATTAATTGTGATTCTGCATCACTGCAGTATTCTTAAGTTATCTCTGTTCTGGGCTAAAGACTTACCATCTCCTTCACCTGCATGAGGAATTTGTACTACACCTCTGATCATTTATCTTGTCCTTCTTTTGAAGCTCTTTTATGCACTTGGAAATGGAAGGAGAGCGTCTAGAATTGCACAAAATATCCTTCATTTTGGAGGAACTGGACTAATAGTGTGGCAAGTTTGGTGTTCTCGTATTTTCTGTTGCTGTCATGGTACTCTAGTTGCTCTTCTGTCCCCAGCTGAGCATTAAGCTGATGGTGTATTTTACAGTGCAGCCTGTTAGTCCTGCAGTATGTTTTTCGAGACAGAAACACTCTCTTCAGAGACTTAAAACTCTTTGAGAGGGTGTCTGATGATATTTGAGGCTTGCAGATGTGGTTTCTGGGAGAGATCTGTTTTGAGTATCACCGAAACTGTAGGAAACCCAGCACTTCTGGAAGAGGGGAAAGCCTTTGAAACTTGGGACAGACTCAGTAAAGCTGTGTTCTGCTTGAGAGGCAGGAGTTGAAGTGATATTGTCAAAGGGTTACGTGGGTCCTCAGGACTGCCACGACTGCTTTTGTCATATTGCAAAGTGATGGCTCTGGAGACACGGTCCCTAGAGAGAAGAATCAGCTCAGGAGACTTGTTTCACACTGCCTCTGCTCTAAATAAATCATTTTGTGGTCACAGAAATGATGATTGTTTTCAAACAGCTATATACCTCTTCCTTGTCCCCTCTTCCTTTCATTTATGGATCCCGTATTGGCAGTATTTTATAAACAACCCTGAAAAGCAAAGGCAGCTTTTTCTTCTCCTCTCGGTAAAGCTGGGGATCTGTTGCCAAAGGAGGGATTTAATCCATAAGCTCCATTGGAGGCACTGCCTCTCATTGGGTCTGGGAGCCTGTGCAGAAATCACACATTCTGCAGCATCTAACCATTCCCGGGCTGCATGTTATGAGTAGGAACTGGAGCAAGCATCGAGATGTTATAGTCATCTTATGTGGAATATGTTAGTACTGTTTGCCTGTAAATGCAGTGAGGAATCTAAGACCTTGGTAGATCTTGGGGGAAAAAGAAAAGCCTTGTTAGTGTATTTAATCTGCAGTATCAGGCAGAAAGATGGGTGATAATGCTTTTTGGAAGATGGGTGTTTCCATGGTGTTTGGAGACCAAACCCGTGGTGGTGGAGTGCTGCTAAAGAAGTGCTAGGATGCAGAAGGCGTTCTCCTAACATCCCTTCTGCTGTTGTCTTCAGAGCTGGCTTCCTTGTCGGGCTGAAAGGCAGTGCCTTCTGCAAAGCTTTTCACAGTCTGGGCTCTGAAACAGAGCACGGCTTTCTCTGGACCTAGAAATAAACATTAAAGTGCAGTGATCTGGACAGTACACATATGACTTCCAGCATGTTTTGTTGTGTTGAGTCAGAAGGCAGATGGGTTTGTGGAACTGAGGTTTTCGAGGGATCTTGTCAGCTGGCTGTAGTGTTGCTGTCTGTGGGTGTCGAAGGCAGGCGCCTGAGAGGGCCTGTGAGGGCGTTTGGGTTGTCGGTAGCTGGGTGTCCTGAAGCAACCAGACTCACTTGGCTTAAAACAATATTGAAACTTCACCCTTAGACCAAGATTTTTATCTTGGCTGAATTATCATAGCAATTTAAGGTCTGAAAAATAGAGTTTTGTCAATAAAGCTCTATCATAACTGTAATTACTGGTTACTGCACTGCTGTACTTGTGACTAGTAGAGGCACACATGTGGAATGGGCTGAGAAGAGGAAGGTGAATGTTCAAACTATCAAAACATTGGTATGGCAGAACTGTAAGATTCCTGTTTATTTACTATTTAAAAAAATAAACCCCAGCTTTCAGTAGCTGAAAAATATATGGAAACAGACTTGGAAACAGTTCTGGAGCTGTCATGTATGGGGCTTTGAGGATCAAGCCTGGTTTTGCAGTTGGAGAGGAAAAAGGTGAGGGACCACTGCTCAGTTGGAAATGCAGTTTGTGTTAGAGAGCTGTTAAACAGTTTTGTGTGTAGAGCCGTATGCTTTCTTCCTATACACATTGTCCCTGTGTTTGGGTGATGTGTTAGCATGTGTGGTGACCCAGCCGGTTAATGAATTTGCTGCTGTTTTCTTTGCAGCTTCTGAAGAAGCAGTTGAAGCCTCATGGAAATATTTTTAACCAGATTCATCCATTTGGGGACACAAATGATAAAAGGTTTGCCTGCTGTACTGGTGAGGACCAAACGTGTTGCGTGAGGTACTTCCTGGTAGGAAATGAATAAGAGAAGAGCTAAAATGAGCAATAGTGTCTTTGAATAAGCGGAGGTGTGCGTGGTAAGGGATGGTGATTTGTTGTGGCACCAAAAAGTTTGAGAAACCAGGGGCTTTTGCTGAGGCTGCAGCCCCTCAGGCTGTCACTACTGTATGGTGACTACAGATATGGAGGCTCCTTATCAGCTGGTGACAAGGAGGTGACGACACGGTCGGACCGTGGCCACCTTCTAAACCAGGGATATGAGGAAGACACAGCTGGAGGTGCATCAGCCTGCATGGTTTCAGGGAGCGTGGGCTCTTGGGCATACCCTGATAGAAGCAAACTGATATAAACATGCATTAATGTGCTCTTTATGCTCCTGTTTCAGAGGTTTTTAAAAATCCAGCAGGGACCAGGCTCTGAACAGTTCTCCTGTGAGGCAGAAAGCCTTGTCACACTGGTTCTGTTTGCTACTCCTGATTAAATAAGAGTGTGTTTTACACACCTGCTCGTTTTAGCCTGGAACTCTGCTTGGGCTTCCTGCCCTGTGGTCTGAAACATGCAGTGTTGTCCCCAGTCTTGTGCACGGATGCTCTTTGGCTCCCCTTTTCTCCTTGCTAGGTAAGAACTCCATGGGCTGTGCCAAAGCTGGCATGGTCAGTATGCCATGCCATTGCTTGTTGCCTGTCAAGAAAATTCACCTAGCCGGCAGGCCATCCCAAGGCTTGCTTGGAGGCAGCAGGTAGGCTGAGTGGAACCTGCTGCTTGTGTGGCAGCAGTCGTCCATCTCTCTGCATGCTGGAGCCCAGTGAGTCTGACCTGAGCACTCGAGCAGCCAAGCCTGCGGTGCCCGTGATCCCGCTCCCCCTGGAAAAGGAAGGTGAGCGATGTGTCTGGCCCAAGTAGTTGGTTATGAAGTTACTGGTGAGAGGCTCATGCTGCTATAAACAAACGTGTACTCATCCTTTACGGCGTGGCCCTGGGTCAGGAGTGGGCAGGTTGCTGCAGCAGCTCATCCCAACCACGAGACAGTCCTTGCTCACGCCTGAATTACCTGTGAGGAGTGTGCCTCCAAACCATATGTGGGGTGGACTTGCTGTTCTTACAATGTGTGGGCCATAGGTGATTGCCTGTGTCCTGGAAGGTAATGGAGTAGAAGTAAAACAGGCTCTGATTTTTTTTTGTAAATGAGATACTCAGCTTGGCAAACCCTGTAGACCTCCAGGTATCCTCAGTATAGGGGCAGGCAGCGTTTTGCTTCTCCTAATTTGAGAAATGTTTTGTGAGATAATGCCAAACCAACAAAATTACGGAAGAATTTTTTTCTGAAAACAGCTCTTGGCCACTTTGGAATTATCTCATTGGGCTGCGCTGAGATCCATGCAAGTGGTAACTGAAAAATAAGATTTTGGTGGTGGGAAGAGTTGGGAAATGATTGCTGTCTGTATCCTAGGGAAGGTCTGTTTTGCTTATACCATGCTTGGTCTTCTTAAAGAAACATTAAAAAAAGAAAGTACAGGTTGAGCTGAATCTGTAGCTTGTGCAATCTGAGTGTGGTTATTTTGTTGTCTCCTCTTCCCAAGCACTGGTATTACTAAAACATGTAAAAATGTAATATTTTGAGGCTGTCATGCCTGACTGAGTTTAGAGAAGGAGAGTTTTGGAGAAGAAGTGGGAATAGATAAATTGGTGGTCCTGTTGAACAGGTTTGCTGTGAATGTTTCAGTCCACTTTCTTTGGGAAATGCAGGGGCACCTTCTTGCTTCTTCAACTGTGGAAATGAGTAGGCATTCCGAATCCTTTTTGTCTGCAGTTGAGATTGCTTATGCTGCAACATTACTTGCTGTATTTATTGGAAATAACCATGTTAATATTTTGCTAATGCCTGGTCTAAGCTGACCCGACTTTCTTTAACAGGATGCGCAAATTAATGGAACTAGAAGATCCTGAGTGTTTGGGGTGGCAGAGACCTGCAGGGATTGGAAATGACACTTAAGTAATTTTCTTTTGAATTTGACACATACCATGAAAGAGTCTTCCAGGTCTCTAATACTGCAAGATGGGCAGAGGAATGTAGAGAGTAGTAACGCTGAGATGCTTGGGGTAGAGAGAACCAGCCAGTTAAGAGGTTTTTTAATGGAATGCAGCAAGGAAGGCTTCTTTGTTCAAACATGTCTGCTTGGGAATTATTCTGCAAACCATTATAAAACAGAGCCTGTCATAAGCGACAGTGTTTAAGTCTTAGACCTGGTTTTGCTGCCTTACTGGAAAGGAACACAAATATCTGAGCATGATAACAGCTCTTCTAAGAATAGATGGGACCACTTGAAATCATAGAATCATGGAATGGCTTGGGTTGGAATGGACCTTAAAGATCATCCAGTTCCAACGCCCTGGCCATGGGCAGGAACACCTCTTCTGCATCAAATTCCTCTAAGCCCCATCCAGCCTGGCCTTGAACACCTCCAGGGATGGAGCAGCCACAACTTCTCTGGGCAACCTGTGCCAGTGCCTCACCACCCTCACAGAATAAAATTTCTCCCTAATATCTGATCTAAATCTCCCCTCTTTCATCTTAAAACCATTCCCCCTTGTCCTATCCCTGCAGTCCCTGATAAATAGCCCCTTCAGGTACTGGAAGGCTGCTATAAGGTCTCCTTGGAGCCTTCGCCAGACTGAACAATTCCAATTCTCTCAGCCTGTCCTTGTATGGAATGTGCTCCAGCCCTGTGATCATCTCTGTGGCGTCCTCTGGACTCACTCTAACAGATCCACATCCTTCCCGTGCTGTAATGTAATGGCACTGATCGATGTGGACAGATGCTCGTAGTGCAAGGGCAGTAGTAGTTGCTGTCACAGTTGTCCCCCGCCCAAGGAGGAGGGAAGTGACCACACCCTCGGATCTGCTGCTGGAGCAGTTTGGAGTGAGTGCTCCCTGCTCTGCTTTGAGCTGAGTCAGCTGGATTAGTTGAGATGGGTTAACTAGTTGGCTTCTGCCGGCAGGCTGACTTCATCTGTGAAGGGTTAGGGAGTGCTGGGTGTAAACTGTTGGTGCCAGCCACACTGTGAGGGCAGAGTGGCCTTGGCAAGGTAGTGAGGAGCTCTCTGGGTACCGTGTCTGTCAACGTGGACCCCTCTGAGTCCTGCAGAGGTGATCTGTGGGGGGCCTTTAGCTGGTGACTTCTTCAGTGCAAAGAAGGGAAATAACTTGTGGTTGTGAAATACTTTACATGGAGGACACCACGTGGTTTAATGTCTGTCAGTAACTCTAGCTGGTCGCATGGCTCAGTGGCAGGTCTTCATGTGTGTTAAATTAGAGTGGTCTTCCTCAGGTGTCCCATGTGTAAATGTGGCTGTTTAAGAGCTGCGTGGATGTTGCACTTGGGGACATGGTTTAGCCATGGCTTGGCAGTGTGACTTTTGCAGTTGGACTTGATGATCTTAAACGTCTTTTCCAACCTAAACCATTCTGTGATGTCTCTTGGTATAGTGCTAAAAAGTGCCTGACCCCCAAACCTGAGCTTTTCAGGACACCTTGCAGCAGGCTCTTTTGGTTTTAAGTATTACCGGTCCCATCAGAGACATCATCTGTGGAATCTCTACAAGCTGGGGCATCTGCTGCCTAGATAGCTTTATTTTGGGGTGGCAAGGGTACACAAGGTTGCTAAATCAGTGGGGTTTTTTGTTTCTTCTTCCTCCTTCCCTTTAATACAACTTAAAAATGATTGGAAATGGTGGATATTTTACCCCCCTTGGGGCTGTATGAAGTTGCTGCTTAATAGTCTGCTGGAGGCTTGAGTAGAGTGGGAGTGGAACTGATTGTGTGGGTTTTTTTTTCCTTCCTGCTCCAAGACCACTTCTTGGCACCAAGGAATTTTTCTTTAGACTTCTTTGGGGAACAGATGCGTGAAGTACAGTTACCACTCATACATATGGCTTTTAAAATATGGAAGCTGTTGGACTCAAGTGGCTTCATATGGTGCTGTTGGAGGATCAGAATTAACATGCAAGTTTGGGGTTTTAAGACTTGAATCTGTAGTTGAAAAGTTGTTTTTTTATTATGTTTTTATGATGTTAAATATTAGTCTGGGTTTTTATGGTTATTAATTAAATCTACATTATAACTCTGAAACTTACTCTCCCTGCAACCTTGATGCCTAAAATAGTATCCTAGTTTAATCTTTTCTTCTGGGGATAAATATGCAATATAATCTCTAATTTAAATGGTTGTAAAACTTATTTCTCTAATATAGACGTCTTTTTTTTTCTTGATTACAGGTTTCCATTCTGAAAGCCATTGGAAGATACTCTGCCACCCTCTTGGATTACTTCCTGTACAACTCAGCATGTCACTGTGTCCTGGATTTTATAAGGTGGCCATGATTTAATCCCCACTTCCAATTTCTATGTATTGGTGAAGCATTGGAGCTCTTTAGAGCTGTTACTTGCGTGGAAACTGTTCCATCTCAAATCCCTTCTCCAAAGGACTTGACGTTACTAGCAATGAGCTCCCAAAGCCATCCAGGTAAGGGCAAAACCACTTTAAACCTTTATAAGCACAGTAAAATACCATGTGTTTGTTGCATGAAGAGTCTTTTGATTGTGTTGAAATGATAGTCCAGTCCCTCTCCCTGTACTGCTGCTTTGTTTAAAACTAGGCTTTGTGTGAAGATGGAAAATGGTGCTGCGGTACAGAGTCATGAGGAAATCTCACCAGTTTAGTGTTCTGATTGTTGCATTTGTGAAAGCTGTAGGTGTTTTCTGAGATGTTAATCAGATGTTTAATTTGTTAAATCTGTGCTGATCAGTCTGGATGGTGTGTAGTGTACTGCTCATGGCTCTACTGGGGCACCTTTATTGATATTTAAGAACACTCTGACTTTTAAAGTGCTTTTTAGTAGGAAAGGATGGTTTTGCTGGAACAAGAGTCAATTGATCCATCTCAGTGTTGTCTGGGGGATTATCCCTAATGTCTCTTGTGATTTATCACCTATGATTCATCCCTCCAGAATTGCCCATTGCTGCCTGTCAGGAGTATCTGTAGGTACTCAGTTACTTGCTCTCTGTTGTGCAGTTGTCTCGTATGTTTGTGTTTACTGAGTTTGGGGTAATTTTGTGTTAGAGTTTTGTGAGCTTGTGCTGTAGAAGAGGAATTTTAGTTGCACTCTGATATGCCTGCTTTGGCTGTTTCAGTTTATGATAGGGAAAATAACTGCTGGAAGCAGGTGATCCAATGACAAAGCAGGTGAAAGTACTTTGTTAACTTGCCTTCGAGAGGTTCCTTTTGTGGCTTCAGTTTAATTAGTTTTGGGTTAATGGTCAAATAAGACTGAAGTGTTAAAAGCTAATGAACAGCTCCTAAGATTTAAAGAACTGTATACTGGGGTGGGAACAATTTTATGTTTACTTCAGAATTATTTCTAGCAGCCCATTTTTGCTTCTGAGGCAAGGAGCAAGAAATGCTGCAGTGAATACGGGTGATGGAGTTTACAGGCAGCAGTGTTGAAAATCCAGCCCTTGCATAGGAACTGAGATGAGTCTGTAAGTCTTCTAAAATTATCAGTATTATCAAAAAGAAAAGTATCTGGCCTCTGTTTCTGTATTGTAGCAGTCCCTTAGATTTTGAAACTTGTTTCTGGCACTATTGGGAGATGGGAAGCTGAGTGTATTGGTATGAGTAGAGTGCGTATTGGTGTTCACCTGTGATGCATTTCTTGCAATGGGATGTTTTTTAAGAGATCTGTTCTTCAAATAAGTGGATTGTTGTTATTTGAGACAGGAAAGTATTCAAATTGGAGTGAGAGTCAGGAGATAAAGGCCACCTGCCTTTCTCCTTGTGGTGGAGTAGGTTAAATACATACCTGTACTGAAAACCTAACACACAGACCTAATTTGATACTGTGCTGCTACTTAAGGAACAGCTCTCCAGATATTTGGGAAAGGGGGATGCCCTCCTTAGTTGGGCTGTTCTGTTGATGCGGGAGTATTGGAAGACACTGGCTGATTTGTCTTGTTTTACTTTATTTCATCTGCTAAAACTTTTTTGTTGTCTTGCCTCATTTTACTGGTTCTGCTACATTTGTTCAGGTTCTGCGCTGATGGGGTAGCAGGGAGTCACTTAAGGGCTCGTGGTGTAAGCAGTTGTGCTTGCTGTCTGGGTGTTTTGGTAGAAAATAAGACTACTAAAGGGAGGAAGTAGAGTCTGCTGTGGTGTTCACCCTTTTCAAACGTAAAGAAACGATTGCAGTTAGGAATACAGCTTAAACCTTCTATTGAGAGAAACCCTTGAAATGAAGGATGTCTGATAGAAACACAAAGCTCGTTCACTGGAGATCATTCAGAGGATCAAAAACATCCATAAAAGTGGAAAAAAAGAAGGGAATTTGTCAACTTGCAGTGCTGTTTCTTACAGAATAATGTTTTGCAGGTAGGCTTTGTATGGAAATGTTTTCAAATGGTATCAGCTTCCACAAAGTCTTACTTCTCATCAAATGCTGCTGAGAAGTTCTCCCCGTGCCCTTGCTAGGCTCTGGGTTCTTATTTTGGGTGTATTCCCGAGTGTTAGGTTTAAAATTCTACAGTGTCTCATGGTGGCTTTTCACCCCTGGTTTGCAACGTGCTGTTCTTATCACTTATTTCTCTTTTAGAATCAATTCCGTAATAATTGGTAGAAATATTTTCCAAACCCTGCCAGGATGACATCTGAACTTCTTGTGTCAGGTATGAGAGCTATTTTGATTATATGGCTACAGGTAATTATTACTAATGATGTGCATTGTTTAAGGGAAGGCTCTGGCTTAACTCAAGAGCCTATTAAACCTTGCTTCAGTGCGTACAAGCTTTCTTCTCTGATCTTCTCCAAACCTATCGCTAATGGGATGTTTTAGGAACACTGCCATAAAACTGTTGCAGCATAGATGAATGAAAGTGTTCTTTTTTTTTAATTCCACTCTGCAAAGGTCTCTTGTGAGAAATGTTTGATACTGAAGGCTTCTCACTGCTGGAGGTGGAAAAAATATGGAGAAGATAACCCTGTCTGGGAAAGGATGACTTTCCCCCACCCCCCCATCATTCTTCCCCCAGAACTTATTCTCAGAGAATAAGAAATAACTTTTGGAGAAATAAGAATGCCCAGGTGGGAGAAGTTAGTCCTCAAGAACTTCCAGTAGGTAAACCAATCTGTCTTGAACCCTGGATGCAGGGTAAAGGCCTTGACCTTTGTTTTCTGGGCCAAAGGCTCTCTCCGCAGTCTGATACTCGAGCCTAGGGATAAGACCAGCAGCTCCTGTGACCTCAGCTTGCCACAAAACCACATGTGGGTGTGCTGTGTGTGGTGAGCAGGAGAAGCAGGTGGGCTGCTGGTATCCCTCTTGCCACAAGCACAGTGTGGCCATCATCACTGCTCTGGAGGAATGATCAGCTCCTTGCAGGTGTTAGTAGGTTTTGTGGATTCCCTGGCAGAAATGGGAATTGCTTGGGGTGAAGCTGCAGGGCAGGATGAAGGAAGGGGGAAGAAGGGGCTGAAACTGGAGAGTGGGGTGGTGAGAGGACAGGCTTTTCCTGCGGTGATGGGAGGAGGTGGCTGCGTAGACTTCGCCAAGACAGACTCAGAGGCATTGTGTGCGCTTTGGCTTTTGGCAGAGGAGTCTCTGCTTCTTCCAACACTGGAACAAAGCTGGAAAAAATGCTGAAATCGTGCTATAAAAGATCAGGTTGCTGCAAAACATAATTAAGACAATTAGGCTAATTAAGATAACGTTTAGGATTATGGCAAAGATTGGGAGGGCAGGGGAAAGTGTTTTTAGTTTTACTCCTTAACCTGGTTGCGTTGCCCATAATTTAAACTTACCTGACGTAACCTGTGTGCCAATGTGCTCACCTTTCCCAGGCTGGTTGGGACAGAAGTGTGTGGGAGAGGTTGGTGTTTGCTTTGTTCCCCCCCCTCCTCTCTCTTATTGACCTTAAATAATTCCCTTTTTAATGCGGTCACCTTCTACCTCCCGCCTTAATTTTCAGTGGATTGAGTTTCACTGTCATTTGGTTCTTTAATCAGTGAAGATTGTTCTGCTGATACTAGTTATACATAAAGATTAGTTTAAAAAACCAAAACACTTAAAGTTAATCACTCAACTGATTTGTATTTGTTTAAAGTTCATGTTCCTTTGTAAAAACTGAAAATCTCCATGTTCAATGAAGCATTTTGTTGATGAAATGTTATCTTACAGGAATTAGCCAGTCTGAATGCAAATTCTGTATTCTTTCTTCAGAGCTACTGTTGCGGAGATGCAAATTTTATTTACATTTTGAAATGCTGAATGGTTTGATAATTAGGAATATTGAAGTTTTAAGAATGAGCTGCCTATCTGATATGGAAAAATCTGCAGCAGGATCATTAAGACTGAGATACCAGAGAAAGCAGAAAGCTTCATGATCACACAACGCTGGAAAAATGAGTTAGGAAGTCACGTGCCATGATTTTCTGGATTGATAAGTACTTTTGTGCGGCGTTTTATCCTCCAAGTGCGAGCAGCGACTCTCCTTTCATACTCCATGGCTCAATGAGGCATGGAAAGCCATTTCATGCTGTACACATAAGAGCTTTCCCTGTTAGTCTCTCAAACATTTTGCACTATCCAATAAATATTTTATGTGCTCTCTTTTTAAAGATTAAGAAGTTTCTGTGCAGATGCATTTCAAACTGGCTTTAAATGACACTGCCCTACTTTCTGGCAGTAATGAGTCTGTTTCTGTAAGTTATCTTGGGAGCAAGAACATTCTTTCAATAAACATAGGGGCTAGAGGAGTAAATTCCACTCCTCCTTTAGCAGGGCCAGGAAACAACTGATACTTGGTGGCTGTTTCTGGAAGAACGTCTGAATGTGGTGTATCTGTGCTTCCCCCTACCTGTCCGGTGCTCCACTTCATTAGGGCTGGATTGTTCTAGACTGGGCATTCAGGCTCCTGTGTACAAGCAAAACGGTATTAGAAAAGAATCACAGAATGGTTTGGGTTGGAAGGGATCTTAAAGATCATCCAGTTCCAGCCCCCCTGCCATGGGCAGGGAGACCTCCCACCAGACCAGGCTGCTCAAGGCCCCATCCAGTCTGGCCTTGAACACCTCCAGGGATGGGGCAGCCCCAGCTTCCCTGGGCAACCTGTGCCAGGGCCTCACCACCTTCATCGTGAAGAACTTCTTCCTAATCTAAAACTTCCCCCTTCCAGTTTAAAGGCATTGCTCCTCATCCTGTCACTACTTGCCCATGTAAAAAGTCCCTCCCCAGCTTTCCTGTAGCCCCTTTCAGTACTGGAAGGCTGTTACAAGTTCTCTCAGGAGCCTTCTCTTCTCCAGACTGAGTAAGCCCAACTCTCTCATCCTGTCCTCATACTAGAGATGCTCCAGCCCTTTTGATCATCTTCATAGCCTCCTCTGGACCCGTTCCAACAGTTCCATATCCTTCTTAAGTTGGGGACTCCAGAACTGGACGCAGTACTCCAGGTGGGGTCTCATGAGAACGGAGTAGAGGGAGGAGAATCATCTCCCTCACCCTGCTGGCCAAGCTTCTTTGGATGCAGCCCAGGACATGGTTGGCTTTTGAGCCACACATGGTTGGTGTTGTGAGCGCACAGTGCCGGCCCATGTTGAGCTTCTCACCAGTCAGCACCCCGAAGTCCTTCTCTGCAGGGCTGCTCTCAGTGAGTGTGGGTAGAATCTCATAGTCTCTGATGCTGTCTTGTCTCTACATGGAAATAAAGATTTCTCCAGACCTGTCCCCTTCCCTCACTGCCAATGCAGGTTCATGGGAAGCTGAAGTTCCACTGTTGGGCAGACCCAGCAGAGGCAAAAGGAACCCTTTGGAGGGGTACTGCTGCTTGTCCTTCCCAGCAGTTTGGTGGGTACTGAGCATGGAGAGTCGGAACTTGGTAGCAAGAGTGACTGCTGTGTTGGGAAGCTGCTGCCCTGATCAGTCTGGTCCTTGGGTTTGGGAACTTTGAGGCTGGTTAAGAAGTAAACTCAACTACAACATCTGACAGGAAGAAGCTTTGTTAGAAGAGGTGAAAACACTGGTGGATGGGGACTGGGCATGTCTCCTTTTACGTTGCTTTCTTCATCCTGCGACAGAGCACCTCCTGCACCTGCATTCTGGTTCTGCTAGATGTGCAGCTGAGCCTGTCCTTCATTTCCTCTGAAAACAGTATCATTTTGAGAACCTTGGAAGTTTTCAGGCTGCTACCATGAAATCTGTGAAGTTTTCACTTTCTGGAACATCAAATAGTCTAGACTTTCTGTAGAAGGTTTTTTGTTGTACCCTCAAAAGAGAAGTATTGTTTTGTTCTTCCACTTGGGGTTCAAGTTGAAGTTCCTTCTAGGTCAGTGTCCCTGCTAAGTACATTCCTCTCATTTCTACTTTTTCTTTAAATGCAGTTCTTGCACTTTGGAATTCTTAAAAAGCCTATTTCTAAAGTAAGTTTTTTTAGCCTGTGATGTATCCTGCAGCGCAAAGATGAGAAGCAGGTACTTATGATGAGAGGCAAAGAACTCTGAATTATTTTGTATGAGGTATAGGGTAGGAAAAGGATATAAAAAAAGGTTGTACTTTTAAAATTGGATGATAATGTTTGAGTCTTTGGGACCTTGTGTCTCGTTTGGAAAGGAGAGAAACCTTTTTCTAGATGGTTTTGTTATTCACTTTTGGTCAACCTCAGTTTGACCTGTATCTTACCTTGTGTATACTTCCCCAAATTAATTTGTTACTGGACTGCAGCAAGGAGCATTTTCTCAGCTTTTATTTTAAATTATTCAGCTTGTAGTCTCTGTGCCAGGCGCTCACACTGATGAGGCTTGTTTGTGTGCCTTTGATGTGGTCAGATCCATTAGGGCAGAGCTGATGCAGGAGGCACGTTTCAGTCATCCTGCTGATTCTGAAAGTGATTCAGGAGCAGAGGCAGAAAATCCACTTACTCTCAGATGGATGTCAACCATACGTGGCATTTTTCATCCTTTAAGGCAAGGGATTTGGCTGTCTGGCTGCCTGGGCTTTGACAGGTACTGCTTACCCTCACTGCAAAAGAAAATGTATTGCATGATTTTTGGGAGCTCTTGATCAGAAGCTTTTGGAGTGTTTTTTTTTAAGGAAGTTTTCATATTATTGGTTTGGGAAGAAAAGTGGAGAAACAATTGCAATGACGTTTCTTCTTTTACTGTAGTTCTTAGCATATCTTTTTCATCCCTTTTCATCTGTAGAAGCTGACTTTACAGTCAGAAAGTAGCCAGGAAGTATAGGATGCCTGACTGGAGAAGGGAAAATTGTGGATGTGTATATTCTCTAATCCTTCAGTAAAGACTTGAGAAGTATCTTTCCCCCCATAGACTACAATATACCATGAATTTTCTTGCACCCTTTGTTCTTGTCTATTTAGGCTGTTAAGGAAGAAGGGCTACGAGGACTGAGGTACCAAGTGGAGGGGTCAAAAGTCTGGGTCAATGTGGAATACTTCCCTTTGCCAAACTGAGATGGCAGAAATATGTTGTTGCAAACAAAGGAGAACAATATTATTCGTAGATAATACCTGTGGAATACAACAGTACGTGGACTTTAGGGTAGGCTTGTATGCCTGTTTTCTGTTTTCATGAATTTGCGCTTAGAAGCTTTGGAGATGCTCAGTGGGGTTAGATCACAAATAATTAATCAGACTAATTAGCTGGTATTGTTGCACTGAGGTGAGACAGGCAGAGTTTAGCCCTCTTGCAGCCGTGCTTCGGAGTACAAGGTCCCCTTTGGGTTTCAGCCCTTGGGATGGTCTGCTGAATGGAGGCTCTCTGGCCATTTGTGCACTGTGTTGCTGTCATCTTTTCTATTGCTGTCCCTTCTCTCTCTTTTATTTTTTTTTTCCAATTTCTTGAATCGTGGTACTGGCTTGTCCATTGGTGTTGGCGAGCTGAAGGCTGGCTGGGGCAAGGACCATGGCTCCAGCCACTGCCTTTCAAGAAGAAAATAGGCAAGTGAATCACCATCAGCATCTTTGTGCTAACTAATGGGAAACGGGGCATACCAATCATTCTTCCTTGACAAAAACTAAAATTAGTATCTCAGCAGCTCTCTGTAACATTTTGTTTTTATAACCAAAATCAAAATATTGTTGTTTCATCAATTACTGGGAAAATCAGGTGCTTTACCTACAGTGCCCTTGTTTACTTTGAAAACAGCTTTCAGTGTTTCCCCCCAGGAACTACTGTCATGGTTTGGCTGAATGATGTTTGACAGACTGATGTGCACAACTGTTGAAGCAGATTTTTAGCTTTTCAAAGGATGAAGCAAATATTAAACATTGCACCTATTGAAAGCTGAATTACATACAGAAAAATACTCATGGGTTTTTTTCAGATCCTCCTGCCTTCCTGTGAGCCCTTTAAAACCAAACTAGATCAAGAGTAGTTAACATCTTCTTTCAAACAAAAGAAATATATGCTGACTGTAACAATTTAGGGACTTGTTTGGAATTTGAAGCATGATTCAAGCTTAATTTTTTTAATGCTTAGAAGCCTAATAAGTAGTATGTAAAAGCTCTTCAGGATGGCTCCAGATCCAGCAATAGTTTGGAAAGCTGCTGTGGCAGCTTAGAAGCCTTCTAGCACAGACACCTTGCTCCATGTTTTACCAGCTCGCCAACTTCCCACCCGCGCTGCTGGCAGCCCAAAGGTAGAATCTGTATATCAAGATCATAATTGGGAATATTTGGTAGTTAATACAGTCGTATTCACAAGTTCTACAGGTAAAACTGTTCACAAAGTGCTGCTGAGCTGCTTCTCTTTGGTTGCCATTTACCATCCCACAACACGTCCTTCTGACTGCAAGGGCCTTTCCTTGGCCACCTGTCAGCCAGCATCTCTGGAGAAACTCAGGTGTCCCGGTGACATTGGTTCCTCTGAGCACTACCAGGAGCCCGTGCATGCGTGTGGGGTTCATCGTTAATCCTTCTTTGCACCCCAGCAGTACAGGCTTTGCCAGGAAATACCCGGACTAGACTTAATCTTTCCAGTTGTTTGTATCTGGTCCACTCAACTTTGATGTAACAGCATCAGATTGATTTTGAAGGCAGAAGTCTGAGTGCATTCTGCAAGAGTGGCTATGCAAGGTCAACCCTGGGTGACCAGGTCCAGAAGCCTAACCACATATAGAAATCATGGAATCAGAGAATGTCCTGAGTTGGAAGGGTCCTACAAGGAACATTGAATCCAACTGCTGTTCCTTCATAGGACAACCTGTGTGTCTGAGGGTGTTGTCCTACTGCTTCTTGAATATTGTCAGGCTTGGCATGACCCTCTGCATGAAGAACCTTTTCCTAATATCTGATCTAAACCTCTCCTGGCACATCTTCCTGCCATTCCCTTGGGTCCTGCCCTTGGTTGCCAGGGAGAAGAGGTCAGTGCCTGCTCCTTCTCCTTCCCTTGTGAGGAAGCAGTAAACTTGTCATGAGGTCTGCCCTCAGTTTCGTCTTCTCCAGGTTCTGGCTGTGGATGCCTGGGAAAGAGGGTAAGAACAGGTAAGATTGTGGCAACAGCCCTTAATATACCCTCTCAGCCTCTAGTCATGTGGCACTCGGTTTTTTAGGGGGCTTGACGTGCTGAATTTTGCTTTATTGTCCTTTCTCTGTTTTTGTCATCTGCCCAGTTGCTTTTGGAAGCTGCTTAGGCTTTGGCTTTTGCAGGGAATTGCACAGCTGGGTCTTGCTGTGTGAGGAGCGTTGTCTTGTCTCCCTCTGCTTCAGAGCTTGTGCAGATGAAATCAATGTTTTTGAAGGTCTGCTCCTTCCCTTGGGTGACAAGTGGAGTGGTGGCATTGAAGCCCTTCACTGTGAGCATTGGAGCTGAGTGCTGGGATGCTCATGGAGAGAAGTTGTACAAAACTGTTCTGTTGGTTCTGTCTTACACAGTTTTGTTGTACCAGGAGCTGAATAATCCCAGCACTGAAAAAACCCCAATCTTCTTTTGTGTATTGATACTTGCCATGGACTTGAACATGAGCAAGCAGGATTTTGCCAGTGCCACCTTCTCCTCTAGGACAAGCTCCTAAGCATGGGTAAGGGAGAGGAGCTTGCAGTGGAGATGCCTGCTGGAGAACTGTCTGTGCTACAGCTGCGCTCTGTGGTAGGGCTGGGATCAGGATGTTGGAGAAATGACAGAAGAATTCAAAGAAATCATTTTTTAAAAAAATCAATCCTGACCCTTTCACTATTCAAGAATCTATGTACTCATTTTGTTTGTTGCTGCTGTGTTGCCAAGCCACATAAATAGCTGTGCAGGGAAAATCGTAATAGGAGTGAGGTCTGGTTTGTGAGCTTTGAACTGCCAGCCTTGGCTTCAGGACACCATTCTGTCCTGAAAGGCGGCTCCTGTAGTCCTGTGACCCCAGCAGGCTTCACGTGACTGCGAGGAGTGTGGGGTTTGCTGCCTCTCTCTGCAGCGTACTCAGTGTGTGGCGTATTTTGACTTTTTTAATAGATGCTGCTGTCCATGAACTACTGTGTAATGACTCTTTGCTGTTGGGTTTCACCCTTGGATCAATAGACCGAGATCAATGCAGTTGTTTGTACGTGCGGTCACTTTAGACATCCAGCTGGTCAAGCCGGGTGCAGCTGAGAGATGGGTACTGCTCCCTCAGTTGGTGAGAGATCAGAGAGCAGGGGCTTTTACTGCTTCTGTAAAGCTGTTTTCAGTATTTTTGATCAATCGATGATGCTTCAGCTAGGAAACCCTTAAAGCCTGGTGATTTCAAGATAATCCATTGATAAGAACTCTTTGCTATTCTGTTTTGAATTTCAGAACTTGCACTTGCTGGTTAAACAGCCTTCTCCTCCTCCTTTTATTGTAACCTTTGTTTTGTTCTGGCTGTTTTAAACTCTTAGTTTAAAGCTTTTTTTTCTCACACTAGTGTGCTCCAGTTCTATAAAATGCTTGAGCTGCTCTTGTGGGAAGACATAAAAGCCTGAACTATACCCAGTTCATACCCCTTTCTCTGGTCAAAAAATAGCCCAGAACAATAAAAAGGACAGAACCCATAGACTAAACTCCGATAGTTCATCTGAATAGAGAATCTTTCACGTGTCACTTCAGGAAAAATCATAGAATTATAGAATGGTTTGAGTTGGAAGGGACCTCAAAGAGTCTGACTGAAAGAAAAAGTTCCAACCCCTCTGCCATGTGCAGGGACACCTCCCACTGCATCAGGTTCCTCTAAGGCTCCTCCAGCCTAGCCTTGAACACCTCCAGGGATGGGGCAGCCATGACTTCTCTGGGCAACCTGTGCCAGGGCCTCACCACCCTCCCAGGAAAACATGTCTTACTAAGATCTCATCTAAATCTTCCCTCTTTCAGCTTAAAACTTTGCCCCCTCATGCTATCCCTGCACTCCCTGATAAAGAGCCCCTCCCCAGCTTTCCCGTAGCCCCCTTTAGGTACTGGAAGGCTGCTGTAAGGTCTTCGTGGAGTATTCTCTTCTCTGGAACTTCCATGTACTTGTTTTATTCTAACTAGAGTACCACCCGTCTCATACAGCCTTTTCCAGGAGAAGGCATGCAGCTTAACAAACTGAGAAGAAGGGCTTTGGCATCTATTCCCCACCAGTAGGGGGGGGGTTTAGGGGTTTAGGGCATTAGGGGTTTTTTTTGTTTCTTTTTCCCTTTCCAGCAGGTGGAAGGCCTGTTCTGCAGGCTCAACTCTTGACAGGTTTATCATGATGGCTTCTTGGCAGGTAAGGGGGATGCTGTTCGTTCAGTCTGCCTGAACAGTTCCTGGGGGTTTTCCCTCACAGCATAGCTTTGTGCAGTACCTGTTTCAAACAGGTCATGGGACTTTTGCCTCTGGTTTTCTTCTTCGTATCCAGAATTGCAGCAGGTTGAGCCTGCAGGGTCAGTATTCCTTCATTACCACCTCCACCTCCCCTAGGTGCATTTGAGACAGGGTGAGCTGAACAAAGGTAGCACCTATTTATGTTGACAAACGTTTGGGTACACTCTGAATTAGTCTTCTCATATGTTTTCTTTTCCATGAGGAAAGGTAGGCGTAACAGTTCTGTTTGGGCCCCGGCTGCTTGTGGTTCCCAAACCCTTTCTGAAGGAGCTGCTGGGTAAAAGCTGCCCTTTCAATTTTTTTCATTTTTTTCATCTCATTTGTCATGCAAGACCTCAACTTGTTGTTTTTAGCAGTTTATCAAAGCACTTTCTAACTGGGCGTTTAAAGAGAATTCCTCCTCCTCCACTGATTAATTTCTGGCATGGAGCATGAAATAGCTCTTGCGTCAATAAATCGTCACAACCTTTGCTTGTTTCTGTCAGCGTAAATACAGTTGGACTCTAACATGCCCAAAAGTAGGCCAGAGGTTGCTGATTGTGCAGCTGCAAAGTGGTTGAGTTCAAGAGTGCCGTGGGATGTGTGTGCTTGGTGGGATATGGGAGCTGCTGCCTTTCAGGTTACGTTGTGGGCCCTGTGTCTACCATTAATTTTCAGGTTCTGAAATTGTATTTTATATAAAAAGTTTTTCAGCTGTCTTAGAGGATAACCTATAGCCTACAGGAAATCTGGGAAGGGACTCCGTCAGGGATTGCAGGAGTAGGACAAAGGGGAATGGTTTTAATCTGAAAGAGGTGAGATTTAGATTAGATTTTAGGAAGAAATGTTTTCCTGTGAGGGTGGTGAGACACTGGCACAGGTTGCCCAGAGAAGTCGTGGCTGCCCCATCTCTGGAGGTGTTTAAGGCCAGGATGAATGGGGCTTTGAGCAACCAGATGGGAGGTGTCCCTGCCCATGGCAGAAGGTTGAAACTGTGTGATTTTTAAGGTCCCTTTCAACCCAAAACCACTCTGTGATTCTGTGATAATTTTTTTACGTGTGTTTTTGTCAGTTACTAGAACAAATGCATGCATTTTTATAGCTAGGAGCAAGTGAAATGCTGTTCCTTGTACACCTCCCTTGCTTGGGCCATGATTGTGTTGCTTATGAAAGGGAGGTGGCAGCTGGAAGGGACCGTGGCGCTTGGAACTTGGTCGTGAATTTGGGAGCTTGTCACACCCATGTGACACACCAACCTCTTGCTGTTCTGGTGTCCATCAGGTGTTTCACAGCTCGGCTGCTGCAGTCCTCTACTCCAGGGCTACCTGAGTTTGTCACTCTGGAGATGCAGCGAGCTCTGAAGAGCATCTGCAGTGGTTCATGGCTCTACTGCTTTGTTGTGCTTGTCTTCAGGGGAGTAAGTCTGAGATCTTGTTTCACTCTCTCGCCTTCAGTCACTTGGGAAGGCTTTGGGGTTGCCTGATCAATCTGCCTTTTTCTTCTGGTAAAGCAGAACTGGTGTTTGCTTTTGTCAGGTAGAATATAGATAGCATTGCACAAAAGAACGGGATGTTTTGATGCCAGAGTAATTGGGCAACAGTTGCTTGATCTTTACATGTTCTAGCAATCAGGTGAAAGAAACTTTCTACAAAGCTGTTCGCTTGAACAACTCTCCTTGTGCAAACCGGGTGCTGAAAGCTTCAAGAAAGGGCAGGTAGGAAATCTGGGAAATGACCTGGCAGATTTTGAAGATAAGGCAGAGCTTAATTTTGGGAAATGTAGTGACTGTATTTATTAGCTAGGAGGAGGGAAACTTGTATTTAATTGCGAAGATGACAGCACATTTCAAAAGTGCCTGTCACTGCTCTCTGTATGCCTGTCTCAGGAGAGATCCAGTTCTCATTTAAAAACAAAGTACAAGTGAATAGTAAAGTAAATACTTGTTTTTCAAGTTGCTTTTCTGTTGGAAAAAGCAGTGCAAGGTGGTTGTTTTTTTTTTTTGTTTTTGTCTAAAGTGAAGGCCTTCTCTGCAATAAATCTGATACTGGTAGTAGCCAAGGTGTCCTGGTAGGGCCCCTGCAAAAATGACAGGAGTTACTGAGAATGCTCTGTGCAGCTCTCCGTAAAGCAGGAAAAGAGGAAGGCGAAAACATCAGATGTTCGAAACAACCATGAACTGTTGTCCTGATGATTCAGGCACACTAAAGAAGCCCGAGTAACTGATGCGTTCAGATATAAGGGCTGTTTTCTTCCCCCATCACAGAGTAGCTGTAGCGTGACGCTTCAGACACAGGCTGCTTTCTGCCTTTTGCTTCTTGCAGAGAAGCTTGAGGGAGCTGCTGAAGAGGCTGCAATGATACATGTGCAGCTCCTTGGCGGTGTGAATCAGAGGTTAGGATGAAACTGCCGGCTCCCCGAGACTCCAGCGGTTTCTGTTTGGAGAGTGTTCTGGTAAAGCAGCCTGTTCAGTCTTTCTAGAAGCATCTTCCTCCTCCCACTTGGTTTGCGGTACCAGTGCCCCTGCAGCTCCCCTGCCTGCGAACTGAGTGGTTCAGCAGACTCGACGGACCAAATGGCAGAGAAATGTAGGGATATTTCTAAAGTTTAGATGTATTTTTTTTTCTTCGTTCTCTTAATCTGTATCTAAATACAAACAAAAACTGCTGGCAAAGGGGTGGGGGAAAATTCCTAGACATCCCACTCCTGGATGAAAGCCTTTGAAGTTATTTTTGCCAATTTTGAGAAACCAGCTGTAGCTGCTATCAAACAAACTGTTTGTTTCATAATAAACTTCTGCAAATACTCTTTCTGTCCTTTGGAAAACAAACAGTCTGTTGATGCTAATGCCCTTGGCCCACTGCAGGCAGGAGGAAACCTGGAAAGGCAGGGGCCCTTATGTGATTGTATCTTCAAATACTTTGAGGTAGATCTCTGTCTATTTGATGAGGAACCTGTAAAATTTACATTTGTGGATAGAAAGGAAAGTGTGGCTTGTTCTCAGCTCGAAGCAGGGATTTGACAAGCTGTGTATTTTCTAGTGCTGGTTGCATCATCTTGCACCAAGTATTGGAGCTACAGCATCAATATCTCCCTTTTCCCTTTCTCCCCCTCTCTGTAGTAGTGGACTAGTATTCAGAGTTTTACGTGTTTTGGTTAAGTTTAATGCATAACATTTGTAGAGAATAATCCCCTCCCTTTTTATCCCATTAGAGCTTGCGGCTTGAGAGTGACAATATCTCTTTAACTGTGTGGTTTGTTTACTCCTACGGCTGAGATGCACCTGGTGGTGCCAGAGAAGCCACAAGGTGTTGCTGGCTGCAGGAAAAGGCAGTGGTGGTTGTGTCACGGTGGCTTTTTGGCAGCTGCTTGCCGATACCTGTGTTGTGCGCAGACTGCGTGTGCTTTTCCTTCTCCTAATTGCAAAATCAGATCGCAATTTTGATGCTTTTGTACCATTCTTGTAGGAGAACCTGTGCCTGGCCCAACTCGGAGGGTCTTGGCAGAAAGTGGCTGCTCAGGAGTACGTGATGCCATCAGACAGCAGCAGGGCTGCCTGGAGTTGGCTGAAAGATGTGGGGTTATGTGTATTCACATGTGCACATGTGTGTGTCTGTCGTAATTGTGCCGTGGTTACTAAAGTCTGAGTTTGTCAAGGGTTTTTTGGGTCATCTGGTGGTTCTGATGCCACCTCTGCAGTGGGTTCAGCTCAGCGTGTACGGTGCTGCTGTGTTGTCTTGTCTGTCTGTCCAGCTCCTTCTCCCATCTGAACTGGCAAAGGTTTTATTGCTTAGGGCCATGTTTGGCTCAGGCTGTGCTTTTCTGCAGCCAGGTGTTGGGTCAGGGTGTTGCAGCCTGCTCATCACATGGATGCTCATTTTCCTTGTTCTGGTTGTCTGTCGTACCTTGAAATAATGGGGGTGTCAGCGTGGTGTGGGGGCAGTCAGGTGGCAGACTTCCTAGTTACTGAGTAGAGCTGCGTGTTATATCAAAGTGTGCTTTGCTTTTCCTTTTCCCTGGGAACTGGTCGCTGAAGAGCAGAAGATTAAAACACATCCACATTGTGCAATGGTTGTTTCTTTCCATGGAGGTGAGGGTTGGTTGTGGGAGCTTTCTGGGTTCCATTTGAGCAGTGCTGGAAGGTGCCTAGTGCTGACTGTGCCATGTGTCGAACAAATCTCATGAGGAGTGGCTGAGGGAACTGGGGTTGTTCAGCCCAGAGAAGAGGAAGCTGATGGGTAGACCTTATTGCTGCCTACAGCTCCCTGAAAGGAGGTTGTAGCAAGATGAGTGTTGATCTTTTCTCCCATGTCACAGGTGACAGGATGAGAGGAAGTGACCTCAAGTTGCACCAGGGGAGGTTCAGATTAGACATCAGGAAAAAATTCATCACCCAAAGAGTCAACCAGGCACTGGAACAGCTGCCCAGGAAGGCGGTAGAGTTTAAATCCCTGGAGGGATTTAAAAGATTGTAGATGGAGGTGCTCAGAGATACCTGGTGCTCAGGTTTAGTAGTGGACATGTATGGTTGGACTTGATGGTCTCAAAGTTCTTTTCAAACCAAGCTCAGGAGGTGCTCGGGTTTAGTAGTGGACATGAACGGCTGGACTTGAGGGTCTCAAAGGTCTTTTCAAACCAAGCGATTCTATGTCTAATTTGATTTCCTTTGTCCGTCAGGTCCCCAGAGGTGACCTCTGAGAAGCTGCTGCCCCATTCAATGGCTGCTGTAGCACCAGGTTCCCCAACTCTTATTCCTGGGGCATCCAGCGTGCGGGTAGTGCCCATCACAGCATGTGAAGTGCTGACAGAGTGTGTCTGACAGCAATCCCGTAAGTTTTTGGGTTTGACCAGCTAGAGAATTGCCATCTCTGCTGAGACTTAGACTGGATAAGCAAGTTAAACCCAGACAGACACAGTGCAACCTTTGCCTAGGCAGCAAGTTTGTGATACTCTGGATGTGCTGGTCTTTAAGTCAAGATAGATGCTGTTGCTGCTGGTAGGTGTGGTCATTCAAAGCTGGTCCTTATTTACTGTACTGTTGTCCTGTTAGAGCTCCAGTGACTGTCAGACCCTCACTATTGAGCTGTGAGGAGGGCAGAATACAGCAGCCCATGTGTTGTTTGGGATTTCTAACAGGAGCAAGGGACCCTTACAGCGTAAAACCATATCAGTTTCTTTCCTTCTGGAAGGAATTTTAAAATAGCTTCTTATAGGCTGTAAAATTCCTTCTTTTCTGCCTATTTTGGTTTATATTTTGCTGTTGAAGCTGCTTTCTTCATGAGAGGCTGGCTGGAGAACAGCCTTTCAGCAGCTGCCAGTTGGGAGAGCTGGATTTCTGTAGCTGCAGAGTGCGACTCTGCCAGCCTGTGGTACCGTGGGGTGAGCCCTCCCTCCTGGGGACGGGAGCTGGGATCAGGACTGGCGTAAGGGAGGGTGGTTGCCGTGCTCTGTTTTGGTTTTTGTGCTCCTGAAGCCTGCAGAAGAGCTTGGTTTTGTACTGAAATAGTGATGCTTGTAATCGGTGTAGGCACATACGTGTTTGTGGCTTTAGCAAGCACAAGTATGAGACACTGTTGTGTTAAAAGATGACTTGTTGGGCTATAAATTATATTTTTCTCTTGGAAAAAAACAAATGTGGACAATTTCTTTTGAACTGTAGTGGCTTTCTCCCCACCCTGCCCTGAATATCTGAAGGTGGAATTATTTTGCACTAAAAAGCAGTGGTGTTTAGAAACTGTTGTCAGTGAGGCTGTAGCCAGCTCTTATTTTTAAAGAGGCAGAAAGCTCAGTATTTACTCTCTTAATATTTCTTTTTTTTACTGTTTTCCCTCAAGACTGAATTTTCATCTCGTCTGCAAGCTCGACTGTTTTTGTCACATTTGCAAGTTGTCAATAACATCCTGGTTTGTTAATATATTCTTTGTATTGGCAAATTCTGAGTGATTTATCAGCTTACATCCCCTTTATTATTTTATTGCCACTTCCCAGTCAGTAATTCCACTGACGAAGCTGTGCAGAGAATACCTTTATGCACAGGGAAGAAGTGGGGAGGAAAATGAGGAAAACTCAGACCGAAGTGTTTCTCCTCTCCCCTACTCCCAAACTGAAACCAGGGGAGCCTGCTGGATGCTGCTTCCTTCAGTGAGAAAACCTTCTGATTCTGAGCTTCCATGTAGCCGGATGCATGTGTTGGATGCAGTCAGAAGTGTCTGTGCTGTGCTGAAGCACAGCAGCAGCAGGCAGCTCTGCCTCTGCGAGTGAATGCTGGCGTTTTCACTGGACTCCACATTCTGGTTTCAGCTCGAGCCCTTTTCAATGCGTCAAGAGAATTAATTTCATTGTGCAGGTTTTTTTTCTTCCCGGTCTTGGACTTGTGAAATGCCACTATGGACCTCTTTCCAGGATAACAAACACTGAAATATCTAATTATGGATCGGTCTCTCATTCCAAGCATCACATGCTCGCAGGGCTTTCTGATACGTTGCGCAGATTCTTCAAACCACTGACCTTTGCAGAATGCCCTTGGCTCTGCCAGCAGAGAGCAGAGAAGCACACTGGCAGCTTGAAGGTGTTTTGTCTGGCATTTGAGCAGAAGTGAAAACTTATTGCTGGTGGAAACAGATGAGAGGGTAGAAAACGCAGCGTGCGCCGAGGTTTGGGATTCCTGGCTTTGTCTGATGGTGAGCAACCGTGGCAGTTTGTTCTTCGGTGTTGAAAGGCACTGTTGATGTTGAAAGCTCAGGGGGTTCCACACAAGTTGAACGGTCATTGCGACAGTGATGTTGTCAGCCGTGGCTTACGGGCCACTGGAGCCCTCTATTAATTGGGCTGTCCAATAAATAAGCCTCACACATGCGACTGCGCCGTAGCAGAGCAGCCAGATGTCACAGCTCTCTCCTTAGTGCTCTCAGCAGGTAAAGCTACAGGAGGAAGCTCTGGGAGACACAATAGCTAAGTGAAGGGGGCTGGGGGTGATGCATGTGAAGGATATGTGGTTGGTGATACTGGAGGCTTAAAGGCAAAAATAGCATCATTTATAATAGTAAAAGTGAAGGCTTCTGCACTACGCCTTTGCATTCTGCCAGTCTGCAGTGAATGGAGGTGTAGTTTGCTTGCAGATGACAAGCGGGGATGAATAAGCACTTAAAACCTTGGTGCTGATGAAACAGCCTTTTCATCTTGGCCTCTGAGAAAGTCAGACCCTTTTCTCACACTGTTGCATGCTGCCCTAAATAAAAATGTGGGGAAGCATAAGGTTAAGACTCTCTCTCCATCCTTCTCACCCTCTGGAGTTCGCTGTTCTGCTTTGGGTCTACTCCAGGGCTTGTTATGACTAGGGCTGTGTTCTAATTTTTTGGAGAGGACCCCCATCAGCAGGAGGAGGTATTTGGAGAACAATCCGCTACTTTGAACTTCTTTGCCAGCTATAAACATCCCATCATGAGCTGGGAGGTGGAGTAGGCACAGTCTCTCCCCGGGCGTGAGTTATGGCAGCACAAGCTGGAGAGGAACAGATGTCAAACCAGGGGTGAGCCTGTCCATGCCAAGATGTGCACCTGTTTCTCCTTTTGACTAGCAGGTCATTGCCCTCTTACCAATGGGACAGCCTCCCCTGGGAGTGCACTGTGTTTCTGTCTTGAGTGGGAATGTTTTGCAGAAAGGAAAGATTGTGACTGGTGGAAATGCAGCTTTTCTTGCTGACACAAGGTGTTGGGAACTGGCTGTTAACTTTTTCCAAGTCCACTAAGAGATTTTTACTCTGATTACAAATTTTGCCTTGCCTAATTATGTAAAAAACAGGCTGCTTTGGAGTGATACACGGAACGCTAGGGTGAAAGAAGGCTCTTGCAGTTTGGTGGTTTTAGGCAGGTAACCAATCCTGCTGTGTCTGAATAGATGGACACCTGAAGACCTGTTGAAGGTGAAATGGAAGGATAAGCACATTAATTTGTTGCTTCAAGAACTGGCAGCAGCATGGGGTTTGGTATAAGCTGTGTGCTGTAGGAAGGAGCTGCCATCCCTGACGGTCTCTTCTGTGCAGCATTAGGACTGTTGGCTGGAGCAGCTCTGCCTTTGCTCCTTGCTGTCATCCTCTGGGCTGAGGCATCTGTGCTCTGTTTTCATGGAACTTTCTTAGGAGACCTTAAATACCTTTAGCGTTTGGTGTTTTGTAATGGGAGGTGGTGTCGCTTTCTAGTTCTTTCCTTTTTCCTTTTTTTTCCCTTTCCTTTCTCTCCTCCCCAAAGCTGCTGCTTTGAGTTGTTCTTCCTGGGCTTCATCCAGTGGGGAAACAAACGATCAGAGGAAAAAAGCGCCTCATGGTAAGGAGTTGAATGGGCTTAGTACTGTCTTTTTGTTCTGAGATTAATACTGTTAATTGCTTGCTTGGTGCTTAATGCTAAACCTGTTAAGGCATGACCAGAAGTGATTCTCTCTCACTAGCAAAATATGTTTTTTGCCGTTGTGTTTGCCAGAGCTGGCAGCAGATGCTTGTGGTACCTGAGGGATAGGCTTCTTGAAAACCAGGCTATTTGGGAGTATTTTTCCACTTGTCTGCCCGTGACAAATGCCTTCAGCATTTTTGATGTCACCTACGCACCACATAATGCAAATGTGAGCAGGTTTATGTAAGAGGAAGGGAGGGAGAAAAGCCAATAACTGGCCTTTGGAAATCAGAAAGCATTAGGTGATCGCCGTCAGTGCTTTTATTATTTTCATATTTGGCTCCAACTTAAATGTCACTAACCTCCTACTTGGAGAGGTCCCATCCGCAGGGAGTCTTGGCAGGCGCTTCCCAAACAAAGCACGGGCATCTTGTACTGGTTCTTGTTGGTTTTGTTTATATGTCTGGGCTGTCGTCAACTCGTAGGACCTCTGGATACTGTAAACTGTTCTGGTAGAGACAGAGTTTAGAAAGTTTGGGTTTTTTTTTAAAAAAATGGGATTTATTCCACTTCTGCTGAAAACAGCACTGGATGCCTGCACACCGGGGTGTGGAGAAGCGTGTGAAGGAGTCAGTCACTGCATTGGCTTGAACCCCTTTCAGTAGGGTGTGTGAAGGAGGAGCTGCTTGCAACTTTATTCATTGAAATCTTTAGGTGTCAAAGGGATACACATCCTGCAGAATTCCTGTAGGTGGGCTTGTGCAGAGAGAAATGGTAATTAGTTCTTGTAAGCGGTTGTGTATGCTTTGCAGTCAAAGGCTGTGTGATGGGAGTTTGTGTCTGCACCTACACAACCCATCCTTTGCCTTAAGCCTCTTTGTCTTCATGTGAGACCTGTTGGTCCTCTTACAAGGCAGAATTTACACCCTCAAATTGTAGTGATTGTTCATCTCCCTCTTCTTGTCTTCTTGTGCAGGGTGGAAGCCATGTTGGCTTCTTTTAAAAATAACTGACAGGTTGCTGTGGGCCAAAATGGGAAAGCCCCTATTGGGACTGGTCTTTACTGAGACTATAATCAAATTATAGAGAGAGTTGTATTGAGTAGGCTGAAAGCAGATCTCATCTAGTCCAGTAGCAGCAGGTTGTGTGTAGAACTGCTAAGAAACAAAGCAGGGAACCCAGGAATGACTATAGAGGAGTGTAACCGATCAGATGAGTATGCAATTCTTGCTGTTGTGATGGCTGAGAACCTGGATGCTTTTGCTGGCCCAGATGCTGTACCTCAGCTTCACAGGACACAAACACATACAGAAGGTGCAGGGAAAAAATCCAGGCTGACAACTTCCACATGCAGTGGGAAACCTGGGGGGTAACCTGCTCTTTGGGTCACCTTCTGCATGTTTGAACTCTGGAAACAGGTTTGGGGATGTGATTATCTGTGAATATTGGGATTTGTAGATGATCCAGGGTAGTTTCAGATAAAACTTGAGCATCCTGCAGACAGGCAGAGGGCCATCAGAAACTCTGTGGTTTTGCAGCTCTTGGGGTTCTCATTCCTGTGTTGTGTTTTGGGGATGGCAGGATTCGTTCAAAGTAATAACTGAGGACAGGGGATAAAGTTGCGTGTTTGAGCACATGGTTAGGAAGCTTTAGGAGTGGGGCATTGTATATTTCTGTAAACCACAACTGTGTTACTGTGTCTTCTTTCAGCAGTGAGGGATGCTTGAGTGCAGCCGTTCTGCTGCATCTTGCAGTGTGGAGGGAGGAAGCACGAGTGCTCTTGGAAGCAATTTGTGATCGGTTCTGGTACATCACACAGCAGGTTCTGCATGGTGAAGACAAGGCTGGAACCTCCTGGCATGTAGAGATCACCTGTGTTCAGCTGAGTCAGCTGTGTGCCCACAGCATGACAGCCTGAACTGCTGCGGGAAAGGATGTGCTGTTGACTCAGAAGCAAGTTTATGGCATGTGTCTAGGGACCAGGTCAGCAGAGTAGCTGACTGATTTTGGGAGTTACACGTTTGCCATATGCTCTTCAGACTGTGAATCACCATGACAGCAGAAGTGACTTAAGAGTATCGCTGTCTGAAACAAAAAAAATCACTCTGCATGCCCACACTAGAAGGTGGAGGGGGACAGGAGCGATGTGGCACTGCAATCCGTTAGATATCAAGTCTTGTGACAGGGCAGAGTGGAATTTGTCCTTTTGTCTTTAAATTTGGAGCTTGCTCACCTAACTGTTTCACCTGGATGTTAACTCCTGTGCTCCCTGTGGCTTGTTCGTATAAATGCTGTCTACACAGCTGCAGATGCAGTTTCTGGACTGGAGTGTGAAATAGAATATTTTCTGTGTGGCTTTAAACAAACACAAACCAGTCTTCCTTTTTCCTTTGGAAACTACTCATTTGCCTTTGATGCCTTTGTCTGCTTCGCACATGCCTGTATGGGGCATAGCTTAAATTGTGATGCACAAGAATGTAAACACCAGATCTGCACAGGACTTGCAGAAGAACTCTGTAGCTCTCCTGCATCATCTGTTTGTTATGGAATCTGGTATAATGGGAGCGAAATAGAAACCAGATGTCAAGTTAGAGCAATTACAATTTTTCATCTGCCTATATTACAGTAAATATACTTTGTATTCCTTTCCCCGCTCCGAATGTGGAGTTTTATTCTTCAGGGGTTGGGAAATGCTGCAGGGGACTTCAGCACTCGCAGCATGGTTCTTACTTAAAGACTTTGTTATTCTGTACTTGCGTTCTGTCATGTAGTTGAGGTCTGTGTGCTACTCTGGATCTGTGAGCTAGAGTATTTCCAGTTGAAAGTGAGCCGGAGAAAACTGCTTGGTCCCAGGAGACCACCCCTGCACGTCCGGCTCCATAGGTTACACGGTCAAGCTGCAAACTTGCACTAAATTTAGCATTCAAAGCGAAGCTGCTTTACGTATCATGCTTGATTAAGTTTTGTAAGAAAATCCTATCAAAACAAACAGGCTTGGTGCAGGCTCTGCCATGGATTCTTGAGCTGAAGAAGCGTCTGGGAGGAGAGCAGATGGGAGCTGGGGTTAGCTTTTTTTCTCAAATTCGCCATGCGACTAGGAGGATAAAAGAGAAAATAGATAATCATTGATTCTTTCTCTTGGGGAAATGGATTCTTCCACTGCTAGTTTATCCAAGAGGTTTATCTCTGCTCCCTTCCATTAAATAAGGCAGTCTCTTGGTTGGGAGAGAAATCAATAAACATCTATCTTCATCTTCATATGCATCTTCACAAGTCGAGGCATATATACTGATTTTAGTTTTCCTCTTTTGTTCTCTCTTGTTTTTCAATCTCCCCCCCCTCCCGAACATTTATTTTTTTCCCTTCTGTGTCGCTGTCTTGTGAGGCTCAGGAGCCAGCAGTACCTTGTTGGTGGAGTCTCTGCATAGAGGAGCCCATGGAGGCTGGAGATATGATTTTTCCGGGGGAGGGGGAGGGTGCTGGGAGCCACATTGGGCATCCCAGCTGCATCCCACGGGCCAGGTTTGGCACCTCTGATGAACGGCTCCCCCTTGGCCTGCTGCTTCACTGGTGGCTGCAAGTACGTAGTGAACGAATTCTACATCTTCCAATCAGTAAAATCTTTACGTTCCATGCTGACAGCTTTCTCCTGGGGGGCTGCTGCGTGACGTACCTTAGCAAAGGCCTGTCTGGCACTTTTCTGTGTCTCTGTGAGGAATAATAAGTCAGAAATCTTTCATGAAGCTGGTATCTTCATTTATGTGTTAAGTACAGACATCTTCAAGAAACCCTGACATCAACTTTTCCAGCTGAAGGAAGTGCTGGCAATGGATTGCTCCTTTTACGCAGCAGGTTTCTTTTTCTAATACCCAGCAAAGAATGAGGATGAGAGATCAGTGTGAACGCTTGCTGCCAGCAGTTACAGAGTCCAGTACGTTCTGCCCTCCTTCCAAGGACAAACTGGAAGGAGAACGTGAGTGTTCACTGTATGTGGTTACTGCTCAGCTCTAACAGCAGGTAATGACTTCAGCAAGTTCCAGTGGTGAGGGACATGAGCTCGTGTGCAAAGAAGGTGTTAATATTTGTGAAAAAAGCACCCTTAGAAAACAAAATAGGGGATTTTCCCATTCCTGGAAAACCAGTGGCAAGATGGGCTTCATCTCAGGACTGGAGGCTTTTGCAGCTGGTGCTCTGCGTGTTGCTAGAGGGTGGGCGAGCAGTCTTTAGAAAATGAGACTGCTGCCATGAAGCAGTGATGAGCCTCGATAACAAGCACTGTACCAGGATTTGTAGAGAGAAAGACAGGGAACTTCAGGACTTGATGTAGTTTCATGTTGGTTCTAATCACCCTGCAGAAAGACTTGCTCAAGCTTTATCCCTCAAGTCTGTACTGAGCGTGGCTTGTGTGGAGGGGGCAAACATTAAGGAAAGGAGGCTGAATGGGAAGAAAATATGAAAAATGAACTGCATTCCTCCTGTGCTCTTCAAAATAGAAATGCAAAATCCTCTGAAAATGTCCTGATAGGACCAGGGACTTGGCTGTTAAAAGTATTGGTTGTTTCCTCCTGTGACTTGAATCTGATCTGAGTATTTATATTCAACCTCGAAGCACTGATGTGTGGAGTGGATTGTTTTGTATCTTTGTGTGGCCTCCTTTTCTCTCCTGTCCTTTGACCAGTTGTCTCTGGCTGTTGTCTCCGGTAAGGATGAAGCTTCACAATAGAGTCCGTTCCCCTAAACTGAAGATTTAGCTATCGAAGACACTTTCTTTCCCCATACACGAAGTATTAATAGAAAACCTGATGGCTGGGAAGCAGCAAGGCCTCTTGCACCTGTGCAGTCCTTGAGATGGTAGCTAAAACAGAGCATAAGATAGCATCCAGCATTCCTGTTTTTAGTTTCTTCATTTCTAAACAGAGACAGTGGAGCCCAGCCTGAGTCTCCAGAGTCACTGTGGAGAACATCCCCCTCGTTTGGTTACTGTGGGCGTTCAGCCGGCTCACTTACACAGGCACCTTTCTGGAGGTAACGATGCTCTTCTCTCTTCACGGGTGCTCTGCAGTGTCTGAAGACTGGGCAGCTCTGTGGGTTGGTCTCTGTCGACTCTTGTTGCTGTGCTGACTCTTGTGTTATTGAACTTAGATCCTGTGGTAATGGGGCTTAAAGCCATGGAAATGCGTAACAGGAATGTTGGCCAGAGAGTGCTGGTAGGCAGAAATGACTTTTTCAGTGTAAGTCAGCAGAAGGTTGGTTTTAATGAGGAAAACAGGTCAATCGGGTAGGTGTTGGGCTGGGTATCTCTGTGGTGGCAGTGTCATTGTTGTGAGCAGCCTCCGTGACCTTAATTCTCAGCCAAGGGAGCCTGATGGTGCGGTGTGTTTTCTGGGGCAAAAATACGAGCAATAGTGAGTCACGCACCGCCTGGAGCTCATACTACGAAAACAGCAGCTCTGCCGAAAGCGACCTTCAGCATGGCTGCGAAGGTTCCCGATGTTATTTTTAACCTGTCTGGGTAAATTTCCAATACAAAAGCTGGTGCCAATCTGATGTGTACGCTTTCCCAAATCCTTATCTTCTGCTTTCTAGTGCAGTGACGCATTGAACGGAACAACCAGTTTTGGGGTTGGGTATAGCTTCACTTTTGTATCTCCAGAACCAGAGAGAAATGAAGCTTCTCTCTTATACTGCTATCGAGAATTCTTTAAAGGGATTTTTTTTAGAAGATGAGCTTTAATGATATCCATTTTGTTGGCTCTTTTTAAAAGAAAAATATTTCAACAATGGTTTAAAAATAGATGAAGGCCGTACTTCGATTAGGTTGTTCTGGCACTGACGTCAGACTGTGACATTTATCTATGTACAGATTTGTCACCCTGTTGACTAAACCTGTATTTACACAAAAGGGGATATTTCTGTCCACTGTGAGGGAAACCAGGAACATCTCTGCTCAAGTCATGTCCTTGTTCTCTTGAAGTTAAGATTTCTGTCCTACCACTCGATTTTTTTTGTATTGGGGTGGCACCAGGGATTTTCCATGTGTTAGAGCACAGAGTTCTAGGTGTTCATGTGCCATGAAGGTCCCCGCAGTAGAGTGCTGGCTTGGTGGAGAAGCACACTGTTACAGCAATGCTGAACTTGACTTGTAGAATTATAACGTAAGGTATGAGCCTTTATGGATCCTCACTAGATGGTTTCATCAATAGACAGGGAACAGGTATTTTACACATAGGAATTACTGAAAATGCATCCTGCAAATGGAAATACAAATGTGGAGCACTGAGCGGTCTCAGATCAGCACAGATTTGAGTGCAGCACCTGTATTTCTGTACGATTTATCATTTCATGTTTTTATTTGGAGTAGTTGCTGTAATTCAAGCTGATTCTTGTTTATTTAATTTTATTGGCTTTAATTGTTGCAAAGTTAAAAATCCCTATTTAAGGGGAGGCCGAACACAAAACTGTTGATCTGTCAAACATCACTTGGTTGTTCAGCTGCAGGAGCTTCTCAGAGCCTCTTTCCCCAAAGCAACACTGAAATTTTCTCTGGCCCTAGATTCCCACTCTTTGTAATAGTAGCAGAAATCATTAAATAGTTTGCTAGAGCATGGGGTTTCCCAAAAGTGATTTTTAGGGAACGTAAGTGCAGTGGCGATGGGAGGGCAGAAGAGCAGTGCTGTTTTTTGTGGTTGCTGTGTAGGTGTTGGTGTGTGTTGCCGATGTAGCTGTTGTGTGTCTGTGCAGCACGCAACTCTTGCTTTCTTGTGCTGAGAAAAGGGAAGCTGCTGGAGGTGAGGCGAGAGGGGTTGGTGTTTCGGCTGCACCCCCCAGCTCTGAGCACAGTCCGAGGGGATCCAGTGCCGCTGCAGCTCATCCTGACCTTCCACTGCAAATTAAAATCACTGCTGGTTTACGTTTTCCTACGCTTTGGGCTGTAAAATGCTGTGGTGTGGGAAAGGAGTCCTCTGTGGATCCAGGTGGGGGATGATACTGTTTTTCATGTCTTTTTGCCTGAGTTGAAACCCTAATGCATTTTCCAGTGCTGTTACAATCATCTGGAAAACAATGTGCTGCTGCAATAGATTATTCCTCTTCGTATGCAGCCGTTCAGATCAAACAAATGACAGATTCCAGGGTACTGCTGCAGCCGCTTGGGCCACACTGAGGACTAAATGAACAGCGTTGATGTTTGTATGTCCATTTTCTCTTTCTTTACCTTTCTCTGATTAGAAAGACAGCTTGTTGGTACTGCAGTCGCCTCTGAAACAGTTTTGACCAGAGTGCGGGGAAAGAATAAAGAGATAGGCAGACCTTTGAGCATGGGAGAAGAGGGAGGTAGGTTGACTTTTAAACATTTACAAATCTAAATATTTTTTAAAGGTTTTAAAAATGAATTGAGAAGGTTTTAAGACTGAAACCTTCTAGCGTAGTTGTCTTTCCTTCTGGAGATCAAGTAAGAACCTCACTGATGAGCTCAATATACAACTCTTAGCAGAGTGGGTTCTTGATTTTCTTTAGGGTTTTTGCTTTGGTTTTTTTTTGTTTTGCAAATACACAAACTTTTCTAACAAGTGCTGGTGTTCCTCCGTACCCGTCGCTTCTGAAGTACTTGGGCACATTTGAAATCCAAAATCTTCTGAAAGATTTAACCTTTTCTTTAGGAATTCTGGTTTTGCTCTTTAGAACGTGAGGAGTGCAACTCTGGTCCTGGTTTCATTTTTCACTTACTGGTTTAGGGGTTTTGCACGTGTTCACATGCAAGCAGGAGCAGCTGATGGAGAGGAGGTCTTGAGGCAGTGAAGGTAATGCTGCTTACAAATCAAATTGGCTGGGCTTAAAGTCCTCAAATACTTTACCTGATCAACAAAGCAATGAAGCTGCAACACATCATACTAAATTCCCTAAGAATAGCCTGAAAGGTACGTAAAATATTATAGCTATAAGAAAGAATCTACCCCGTGGTGCTGACCTGGATATATAGCATGGCCGAGAGGCTGTTGCATTGCAAAGGTGTGATTTCTTAAACATGCTGAGTGTGGAGCAACCAGAACATTGGCATGAGTTAAACAAAATGCTGGATGGGTTCATGTATGGAGAAGTGTAGGATCTATTGGGACTGTGTCAAACAGCAACCTCATGGGAGTTTGTCTGCACAAAACCCCCCAGCCCCAACCACCACATCGTGTTTTCAAGCACATCTAAAATGATTTGCATCAAACAAATTGAAGGAAGTCCTCTTCGGAATTTGTCACTAAACCTCATAACCAGTCTTGTGCTTAGGTTTACATTTATGGAAAAGCTTAAGCTACTGCCAGAGATGCTAAAGCTTCTGGTATTTGACTAAATAAACCAGCTAATGCCAGAGAATTGAGTTGCCAGTATTAAAAAACACGTTCTGCTCTTATGATCAGATTAGCCCATTGCCACACTCCTGAAATGCTTACCTGGAGAGCCATAAGACACCCAACTGTGGCTTTATGCTTTGGAGAGCTGCTGGGTCAGTGGCTGTGAGAGCTTCCTAGTGCAGCGCTCAGTCAGGGCTCCAGAGGATGTGGCCTGGGCTGGTGCAGCGGCACCCACTGAGGCATGAGGGGCTTTCAGGCATGACCCGGGCCTGTGCTGACCTACTGATACGGTGTCCTCATGTCCCAGGCTGGGTCTCTGCCTAGGTAGAGGGAGCTCATGGCTGGCCCTGCGTCCTCCTCCTCTGTAAGCTCTGGTGCCTCCTTAGAGTCAGAAGTGCTGGGTGAGAGCATGGGTGTGTGGATGACTTTTGTGGTTACTACAGGAGTCCTGTATAGGTTGGCATGTGGAAGAAAAAGCCATCTCAGTTCCAGCAGACAATCCTCCTGAAAGGAGAATGCAATAAGTTTTCTTGTACACGTCTTGAGCTTAGTGTCATAGCTTATGTATCTGCCCTGGCAGGTCTGTAGGTGAGTGCAAACCAAATGTAATATCAGACCCCCCAGGGCTGTCTTCTTGCTGAAATGAGTGTAGAAAATAGAGAGGAAACGTCAATACTTCCCTCGTTTCCTGTCCATGAGAAAAGCTAAAGGCACAAAATGCTCTTAGTGGGGAAACTCAAGATGAGGTGGTTACTTGAAACTCAAAAGAAATGGATATATTCTCCAGGTTTTTTGTGCTGTTACTGTATTAGGCAGCAGCTCATGGGCTGGGCTCTTGTGTAGGTGTACCCTGAGAAGTGCAAGGCTTGTGGTTGAGGATCTAGAAAGTTCATCACCAATCCCATCTTTTGGTATAAGGATGTTGTTACGTGCAAGGTTTGCTTTTTGATCTTACAGCTAGTTGGAATGAAGGCACAACTCAATTTCCCACATTCTTGGAGGTTATGTGCATTTCGTCTCAACTACATGTGCTGCGATGCAGCTTCTCCCAGTGCTTTACGTTTGGAAGCTGTCCTCTTCCATTCATCCTACCACACAGTCTGAGTGACTGTGCAGCCCACACATCAGCGCTCTCCTCCAGATCTGTATCTGCCTGTTCTCACAAGCACCAGCACCATCTTCCCAGTGGCTGGCTGGTAAAATCCTAATTCCTAAAGGAGCAAGCTTTGAAGAGTTCTTGCTCCCCATCTGGAAAAGTGTCCCAGCACCACCTGGTGTTGCAGGGTTTGGAGCTGTCTCAATGTAGCAGGGGAGCTGGCTGGGGAGTGAGGGTACTAGGGAAACAGAGAAAACCCCTCTGTCTTATCACAGCCTCTCCAAACCTCACTTTTCCTCACTGGAAGTGTTGATTCAATAGTACCTTGATATTTTCTTGGGTTTTTTGGCATCAAATTTCTGTAGGGTAATGCCCTGCGGAGCTGTAGAGAGAGGGATTCAATTCCTCTCCCACCATTAGTCCATGCAGGGTGAGCTGTCAAAACGATGCTGTTGCTTGGAGTGAGTTTTCCCCTCTGAAACCAACCCTACCTTGCATTTTGCTTATAAGAACATGTAACCTCCAGGGAAAACAGGCACGGATGTGTAACTTGAGGGGATGGATGCATTTGATCCAATATAGCCAGCGGGTATTCTGTCCTATTTATTTATCCTATCAGAATATCTGTTCTTAAGATAGGAAATCTAAACTTTTGCAAATTAAAAGGAGATTTAAACTTGCATTAAAAAGTTATAAAGGATTTATTAAAAGATTTATTAAAACTTCAAGGAAATGCATATACTTTTACTTCTTAAAGCAATGTTGAATCAGCTCCTATCATGATGAGGGTGTATGTTTGTTATCTGCTTTTATAAGCCTTGGCCTTCAAGGGAAAATTGTAGCTGGAGTGAGAAAAAAGTCCACAGAGGATGGCGTTGCAGATAACTCTTGAAGGGAGCTGTTAACTCAAACTGCTGATCCAATGAGGAGATTTTTAAAACCAGTCTCTCCAGTGGAGGGTACTTGCAGACTGTCAGGTTCTGCCTGCACAGACTTTAAGGAGAGAGTTAATTTCTGCAGCAGTTGGTCTCCAGCTCTGGCTCCCAGTCTCTTGCCCTCTTCTGGATAGCCTCAGGAGAATGCTTGCATCCACGGGCAGCACCCAGAGGATCCCATGGACAGGAGAAGCTTTTCTCTATGTGTAACTGAAAGGTGATGACATTATTTGGACTTGTGTTAGTGCCTGTTGCTTATGTGTGTGTGAGCTATGCTATGGAAACGCAGAGATCCCAGCAGTAGCGAGTCTCAAAGATGCTCGCTGTGACAGGGATGTGCTTGGCAACTGTGTTGTAATTTTTAATTTGTCCTTGACACTGAGACAATAATAAAGGAAAACCACTAGAAACTGTCTTGATTAAAGGCTGACACAAATTAACTTGCAGACTGTGAGTTGATCATATTCTCACGGTGCTGCGGCAGTTTATTTTCAAATGAAATGTGGGTTTAAATCCATAAGGCTTTTCAGCCCTGGAGGGCAAGGGGCAGCTGTTGCCCGCCAGCTTTAGGAAGGCAGGAGATCTGTTGCTGCCTTCTGAAGCTGTGAAATGAACTGTTTTACTCTAATGTGAAGGGTGCTGGATCACAGATTTAGGAGATTAATCGTGCTGACTTTTGCATAGCTTTTTCCTGGCCCTTTTCCTTTGGCCAGAGGGAAAGGAGTATGAATGTCCTCCAACAGAACCTGCTGGGAGAGGAGTAGATTTTGGTGCTGGTTTCAGGCAGTGGATAATGTGCTTAGGGAATATTTTCCCCCAGATTTTGTAGCGGATGAAGCCTGCTGAGTGAAATGCCCTTGTCTCCACTGCTAACCCTTATAGGTTTGGGGATGTTTTTCCAAACAGCAATTCCTTAACCAGCACTCACCTGCAGGCTTGCTGCCACTGCTAAAAATGATGTTTTCTCTGTCAGCCGAAGCCTGGCACAGTCACGCCGATCGTTTCACATCTTCCCCCTGCCCAGAAGCAGCTGCTGCTTTCTAAAGCTTTGTAATCTTCCCCTAAAAGATGAGGAATAAATGCTGTCCTGTGGCATCCGTGCTTGTGAGGGCATTGCTTTCATCCCCCTGCCACCAGAAATCCAGTTTTTCCAGTGTCTTGTCTGGTAAGTGTGTGGAAAAAGACTGTAACATCAGTCCATAATGTACCCTTTTGAGGGCATTAGGCAGATTAGTATAGTGGGAATTTTTTATCTTGCTGAAGGAAGGGACTGGGGCCACATATTCTGGATGGCTACAGGGCTTCCCCTGCTGCATGTCTTTCATTTGAGGATCTTTGGTGCCTTGTGGTTGGTTACTCAGCATGGCATGGCAAGGTGGGGCTGTAGGCTATGCTTTGGATATCTGTGACATACCTGGAATATGATGGTTTTTGGACTGTGATGTGTGTCGAGAGGGTCTGTTGGAGAGATACTGTGAAGGGGAGGAGTAGCTAGGGCTATTCTCCAGTGAATTTTAGAAGTTGAGGCAGTATAATCTTGGACCAATACTGTTTTTTGTACTGGTTTGCATCTCGTGTTTTTTTTCTTACAGACGTAATATATCACTCGTGCACAGTCATCACATTTATAAATGTCTTACTCTGAGCATTCATGGAGTGCAGATGTTCATAAAACTAGACATTCATGTCTTGAAAACTCCACTCACCCGTGGTGAATGGGAAGCTTTCCCAGGTAGGCTGGAGAACCACTGTAGTTGGTCCTGAATAAATGAACCTTTCATCATGTACGGGAGGAGGGAGAGAATTACCACCTTGCCGTGATGGATGTGAAGAGCGCTTCCAAAGGCAAACGGTGCAGGCAAATGCAGTGCTGTCCTCTGCTGCTGAGCCTGGGGCTGAAGCAGTTGGGGGCTCCCTGCAGCAACTCTTTGGGGCAGGTGCTGGGGAAAGGGTGTGGAATGTTACCATTTGTGGGTGTCTGTGCAACCTGTTTGGCTTACGGTTGGAGTGGGTGATCTTAGAGATCTTTTCCAACCTTAATAATTCTATGAAATACAAAGGTCTGTGAATTGAAGCACTATCAGTGGCTAATGAGGTTTTCATGATAAATGAGAATTACTCCTCCCGTTAAATACCTTTATCTGTACAAAATCCATACTGGACATGCATGTGCACAGATACAGGCATGCATAGAGGCATCTCCTGTGCAGAAACAAGCATCTTGTTTGCATATCCCATTTGCCCAGGGGCTGATGGCAGCCAGCAGCAACATGTGTAGAGACAACACCAGATAAACAGAAGAGCCTCTTTCCACGTGAATATTGTTTGCATACATACAGTCAGCCAGGGCTGATTGGAGCTTGCTCCTTTTAAATGTAAAGGAAAAAAAAAACCTCCTGGGCACTTGTTCAGATACGGGCTGTGACGAGAAGGCTTCTCACCTGGCGAGGCTACTGCAGAGCATTTGTGGAGTCTGTGATAGGTTGGAGATAAAATAGTTTATGCCTCTTTGGGAAAGCATCTCTTGGGCTCAGAGGGTGCAATAATGCATATTTAGGTATTTCTGTTTGATGAAGTTGCAGTTTCAGTGCTGTCTGATCAGGTGAGATCCTCTAGGGTTTGAAGCAAACGCTTAGGTGAGAACACTGTGGACCTCATCAGGGGAGTGAACGTGTGTTCCTGCCCAATGCAATGCCCAGAGTTTAGTTATAGTGTTTAAAATTGATGGAAAACAGCTTCCAACTTTTGTGGGGGATGTATGAATGTTTAAGGAGCACACAGTCCCTGTAAAGCAGAGTCTTCATTTTAGGGTGGGTTTGGGCGTTAGACTTATGACCAGTCTATTCCCTGGAGAATGACCTTGCAGTTCAGTTGTGCTTTCCACATTGCATCTGGGAGTCAGCTCCTGTTGGAAGGTGAACTGACTGCAAGAGAGCCTCCAACAATTTTTTCCTCTGCTAAGTTGATGTAGAATGCTGCTGCCTTGGTTTGAAGTGATGGGTTCTCTCTAGCAACACTTAATGTTAAGATTTGTATTGCTTACTTCCTACTAGTTTTGTAGGAATCCCTGAAAAGTTCTATGCAATAAATGTCTCAGTCAGCAGTGCAGTTGCAGGATAGAGCCAGGACTTGATTTAACCCCATTGGATGGATTTCCAGTCTCAAGAAATAGCAAAGAATCGTAGAATGGTTTGGGTTGGAAGGGACCTTAAAGCCCATCCAGTTCCAACCTCCCTGCCATGGGCAGGGACACCTCCCAGCAGACCAGGCTGCTCAAGGCCCCATCCAGCCTGTCCTTCAACACTTCCAGGGAGGGGGCAGCCTCAGCTTCCCTGAGCAATGTGTGCCGGGGCCTCACCACCCTCATCGTGAAGAATTTCTTCCTAATGTCTAGTCAAAATCTTCCCCCTTCCGGTTTAAAGGCGTTGCCCCTCATCCTGTCACTACTTGCCCTTGTAAAAAGTCCCTCCTCAGCTTTCCTGTAGCTCCTTCATGTACTGGGAGGCTGCCCTAAGTTCTCCCTGGAACATTCTTTTCTCCAGGCTGAACAACCCCAACTTTCTCAACCTGTCCTCATACTAGAAGCGCTCCAGCCTTCTGATCATCTTCATGGCCTTCCTCTCAACCTGTTCCAACACTTCCCTATCTTTCTTATGTTGGAAATTCCAGTTCTGTGTCTCTCTGCAACATGATTCCTGAGTGGTGAGGGCTGTGGGCTTATCACCTCTTTTCTCTGAGGAGCTCTGCAAACACCCCATGGGCTGGGTGCCAGGGACAGGTGTGATGTCTGTGCTTATTGTGATATGAACACCTGTGTTTAAGGACCGCAAACTGGTCTGTAAAGGCAGAGAGATGAGCTGCTAAAAGTGGAGTGGAATGCTGGTGTGCAGCGGTTGGTGGTTATTGCAGCCATGTTTTGCATTTCCCTTCCATAGTCTTGAAGAGTAGAGTTGAGTTATCTGCTCTTAACCAGAGGGGGCTTGCGAGGAGAGGGTATATTCCTGAGCTCACAGCTGTGATTGCAGCAGTTCTAGACCGTATTGCTCAACAGGCAGGCAGCTCTTTAGGTAAGCGTTGATTTTGCAATGCACAGCTAGAAAAATTAAACTGGGTAAATCACTGATGGGAAAACAAAGGTTTGCTGTTGTTTTTTCCCCTCTTTTCCAGTGGTTTTGATCTGTGGATGAAAGTGACTTGCAGGGCTCCAAGCTCTGAATGTCTGCTAACCAGGTTCAGCCTTGGTTCTCTTCTCCAAGTTGTAATTCAATTTTGAAATGCAAAAGTGATAAGGAATCTCAGTGCAAGGATGCTCCTCACACCATAGAATTAACCTGCAGGTTTTGGGCCCTGCTGCAGTGGAGCTGTGAAAATCTGATTAACCCAAAAGAGATGAGGTGTGCTCTGAGTGATGCCAGATAAGAAAAAGCAATGACGTGTAGGGAACAGCTTGATTGCTGTGAACAGGTAGAGAAGAAACAGCCTCCTAGCCTTCCTTTGCTCCGTAATCATTTCTGTAGGGTACCAGCAGCAGAGGCAAGCGCTCTGCTGGGCTGTCCCTGCAGGAGGAATGAGTCTCCAGCCCTGTGTCCTGCGGCTCCTGTGAGGATGACAGTGGTGGGAAAGACAGCTGCTCACTCCCTGTCAAGCCTGCTGTAACAAAGAAGTGAAAGGAGGCATCTTTTATTTCCCCTCGAGGTGTTTGGGAGAAAAGGGTCATTGCCTGGCGTTTCCCTTTGTGTGTGCATTGGTGTTAATAGTAAGGGCAGATTTAGCTCCGGTCTTTGCAGGTGTATTTTAGCACATAACGTGAGCTGTCGCTGTGGCACGTTGTGCTTATCGTGTACCTTTGACCACCTCACCCACTGATCCCTGCCGGGTCACCAGCTATTCCTGGTGCTCCCAGCCTGAGCCGCAGCAGTCCCCAGAAGTGGGGGTGTACTGCACGGGTTGCTTTGTCTTCTCACTGCTGACTTGGATTTTCCACAACCTTAAGTGGTGCAACGCTTCTCTGGCCATCTGAGGGTTGGTCCCACCCAGGGCTGGTTAGGGCAGGCTGGTTGTCAGCTCCTCAGAGCAATATGTTACAGTCCTGCAGCGCTGAAAAGAGAGAGGTGGGCCGCTTCAGGCGTGCTGCGTTTGCTTCCAGGGCTCGGTATCGCTGTGTCTTCTATGCAGAGAAGCAGAAAGGTAAGGACGAATTTATAGAAAATAATAACCTATTGCAGTAGAAGTAGTAGCTTTGAAAGAAATTGGTTCATCTTTTTCCGAAAATGGAATCTGGATACCACGTTCAGCATCAAAATCTTCCAAAAGGCTAGTGCAGATATGCTTTAACAAGGATTTATAGGGAGTGAAACTGAGAAAATTGGCTTTATGGTGTTTTAAACTGCAGAAAAATAGGGTGGAAACAGATTACTGCTCTCTTCTGTGCCTGCACACAGCTGCACGCGGAAGCTTCGCAGCTGTATTTTCTGAGCATCTTTACAAAACTCACCTAGAGTTCCCCGTTGGAGACCTTGCAGCTGCTGGCAGCTCTGCCGTGGAGAGCAGCTGCTCTATCGACAAGTGCATTTTTATCAGGGGAGATGCCGGTGGAGTGGAAATGAGCAAGAAACAACTGTTTATATAATCCACGTCCTATAGATCCATTACTGCACAGACAAGCCCTTTGCTTGTCTGCAGCATTGTGCACCTTGAACTGTGCTGGCTATAAATAGCTGCCATGCCGAGCAGCAGCACCTTCCGAGAAGCGCCAGCTCCAGTGCCTCTGGGCACAGGCAGGGCCGTGGAGAGCTGCCTTCTACCTGGGGAGGAGCTCCCACCATTGGGAAAGCAGCACCGTGAGAGTCCTGCTACTCTTTTTGGTCTGTTGGGGGTTTGGAAAGGGCCCTTCCTTCCTGGGACTCCGCTCTACAGTTTCCTGCATACATAAAACTTTGTTCTTATTTCTCACCCTAACTGCCAAATTGATATTCAGGCAATATAAATGATTTATCAGCTGAAGCTCTTCTGGGGCTACTGTAACAACTACTGTTCCTAGTTCCTCTAGAAAAACCTCTCCAGTTTTTACGTTAAGTACTCGGAGTTGGTGATTCTCTAAGTTGTGATTAAGCCTGCACGTGTCAGGAATGTGCTCAGGGTCAGCTCTGGATCTGTGTTTCTGCAAGGTGATTGCAATACTCGCTTTAAGTGGTTGATGGTTTTAATCAGGATCATTTTCAAGCGTGCAAAATCTAAACCAGTACTAAGAGTTTCAGCTCCACAGCGGAGTCAAGGTATTGCAGGCATTTATGGTGATCCTTGATTTTTTTTAATTGCTTCGTCCTATTTTCCCCTCACAGTCTGGTAACTCATTACACAGGCAGTAAAGCTTTCTTGTTTCCAGATCGTGCTGTGAGCCATATACCCATGGTAAGCTTTGTGGATCCAGATGCAGTCACTGATGACCTTTGCTGATTTCCCATAAACTGGGATGTTTATCTTTACAGCAGAGGGGGTTTGGGAAGTTCTTACATGAGCACTCCTGTTGAAGTTGGGTAACAAAGTCCTGGGAGGGTTTTGCTGTGCTGCAGGGATCACTTGCTTGTGGCCAACATGATCCAGTCCCAGCAGGACTCTGGCAATTTGGCAAAAACAAGCTTTCCTTCCATAATCATAGTTTTGTGTTCCTTTCTCTGTTTTTCCTCCTTTCTGTCTCTAAAGCAGAGATTTTCTAATATCAGAAGGAAGGACTCAGTTGCAAGTTTTGCATTTTTTTCCCCAAATCTCTGAAGGTTGGGAGAGAGGAAGGTGAGTGGCTACTGCACAGCATTTGAAAAGAAGAAAATCCCTGCTAGAGATAAGACCCTTTTTCAATAAACACCACAGCTTTGGTGAAGGGGCTGGAGAAACAAGTCTTATGAGGAGTGGCTGAGGGAACTGGGGTTGTTTAACCTGGAGAAGAGGAGGCTGAGGGGAGACCTCATCGCTCTCTACAAGCTCTCTGAAAGGAGCTTGTAGTGAGGTGAGTGGTGGTCTCTTCTCCCAAGTGCCAAGTGATAGGGTGAGAGAAAATGGCCTCAAGTTGCGCCAGGGGAAGTTTAGATTGGATATTAGGAAAAAATTCTTTACCTAAAGAGTGGTGAAGCACTGGAGCAGTGGTAGTGTCTCCATCCCTGGAGGGGTCAAAAAAAAACATGTAGACATGGCTCTTTGGGACATGGTTTAGTAGGCACAGTGATGTTGTGTTGATGATTGGACTGGATAATCTTAGAGGTCTTTTCCATTCTTAACAATTCTGTGATAATTTTTTCCCCAGTTGTAACCTGGTCGTCTTGCCATAACAGAGTTACTGGTACTGTGCTGGCTTGGATTGTGAATTCTGTTTCTAGAGCCTTTTTTTAGTATGCAAGGAAGCTCTCCCAGTAAGATGACCAGGATGCTGGTTTTGTGTGGAAAACTGTGTTGAGGGAGGTGGGAAGCATGGCCCAGGTAGGATTTGCTTGTGATGACAATTTTTGAGTTACATTCTTCAGTAGTGTAAAACCCTCATGATGTAAGCCTTCAAAAGATCAAATTTAAGAGAAATCAGCTCAGTTTGTACTTTGTCTTGTCCATTAAATAATAGCTATAAAAAAGTTTTTTAAAAAATAAAATGGTTTTAGGCCAATCTGTGTTAATTTATTGTTTGATATTTAATTCTCCTTCCACAATTTTGAAGGGAATTGGCAACTCATAGCAAAGGTTTTAGTCTGCCAGGCGTCCTTTAAACTTGTTTTGCTTTTTACAATCTCTCTGCAAATTCTCTGCACTGTGTCTTGTGCCTCACTGGGGCAGTGAAAAATCAGTGGGGCAGGAGGTGTTTTGCGGGGCTGTTCCGTGGGGTCCTGGTCATGGCGCTTTGGAGGTGTCTGCGCACTGCGTGTGGTTTGGATGGGTCCTACAGCAGGTTCTCGAGTGCTTTTCAGTATTGGGGATCCCACATTGCCTCTGGCTTCTCGGAGGGAACTGGGGTAGCTCAAACTAGCACCGAAACCCCGAAAAGCCGATCAAATGAGGTGTTTGATGTAAGAGCAAACAAAATGTGCATGAATGCTCTTGGCTGGGAGGGAAGGAGGGAAAAAGTCGTTGAGGTGATGCTGCTCAGACTCCTGTTTCAGACTGGGGGAAGGGGCCGAACTTCAAACTCTTCCAACTTAGGTTATGGTAGGGATGATGTCTTGAGTTTCCCTGGTTTCCCCTGTGAAGCCATACGTTGTGTGGTGTTTAGATGGCAAATATGGGGAAAGTTTTTTGAGTGCACATCACTTCCCACCCTATAAGAACCTTTCATCTATTCAGACACCGTCTCTGATGCAGGTGGTTAGATTGTGTGAAATCCTAAAACCCTTCAGCGCAGTCCCAGTCCATGTTGCCCAGTGGTGGTCCTCTTGAGCCTGTTCTTCCTGGTTTCCTGAGTTAGAAGTCATAATTCTATTTCTGCTGTAACAATAGATACTGCCCTTTACGACAGTTGTTTTTCACAGTGGTTAATCCTGATCATGAAAAATCTCTGGTCATGGGTGTGAAAAGTACAAAACTCCTAATGTAAAGCATCAGGAAAAGCTAAAATACAAAAAGCTGATGGAATTGCTTTGAAATAATTTTTTCTGTCTCTTTTCATGAGGTGTCAATAAATGCTTAAGCATTCTTTGCAGCTGGGAAAAAATGTTTTGTTTTTAATTTTAGCCTTGCTAATAAAGTCTTGTCATGTATGTCAATGAAGCAGAAAGAAAATTACTACAGAGCTAACTGCAGGTTGTCATTAAAGCTGATTTCCTGCCTTAAGCCAAAAACAACCAAGATTTCATTTCTGGACTTCCTAAACATGTTAATCACGCTGATGGTTTTCTAAACCCCAAACCCAAAGAGCTGTAGAAATTTACTCTATTTGGAAGTCTTTATTTGCTCTTGTCTGTCACCTTGTCTTGATCTTCACATGTTGATGTGCTGCTGCCCTCTCTATTTTTAAGACGAAATGCATTGGCTTCCAGCTGTTGACACTTGCAGACAGCTGCTTGTAGGTTTCTGCCTGAAAAAACCCCTTCCTCACTTCGTTTGGCTGAGGAAATAAGAGGTGATCTGTTGTTCAGAGAGCACAGCTGAAGTCGCATCCTGCCAGCAGCAGCCCATTCTTGGACAGCAATGTAAGGAGGGGAGGAAAAGATCCTGCACGGGCACTTAGAAGTTTGCTCATAGCAACTGATAACTCCGCACCGCTTAAAAGAAATCTTCCAACCGGATAATTTACTGTAAACAGAGAAAAGGGAGTTATTTGGGAGCGAGCTATAAAAACATAGCAATTCTTAGGTTTTTTGAAGTTCAGATTAAATAATTTGTTCTAGCATGTCCCTTTGATAGCTCCTTATTGTCTGTAGTCTTACTTACATTTTTGCCTCCTCTCAAACGTGAGCTGCTGGAAGGTTTTGGGGCATCAGTTATATCAGTGGCTTGTAATACCTGAAACTCTAGGGTACGTTCAGCTCTCCTGGCTTGTGCCTTTGACATAGTGCTTAAAGACAACATGGGGCCGCATGTGTTTATACTGAAAAATATCAAGTCAAATTAGCTTTTTAATTTCCTTCTCGGCAACACACTGCAGTGCTTCATCAACGAACCTCATAAGGGATTTGTGCTTTGAGTTGTGTTTTTTTTAATGATGACTAAAACAGAAACTGAGGAGGGTGACAACTGCAGTGCTGTGGTATTAAACTTGCAAACTGCATCCAGTTTTGGGCTTCCCAGCTCAGGAAAGGCAAGGAAATACTGGAGAGAGTCCAGCAAAGCCATGGAGATGAGGGAACTGGAGCTGTTTAGCCTGGAAAAGAGGAGGCTGAGGTGAGACCTTATTGCTCTCTGCAACTACCTGAAAGGAGGTTGTAGTGAGGCAGCTGTTGGTCTCTTCTCCCAAGTAACAGGTGATAGGAAGAGAGGAAATGGCCTCAAGTTACACCAAGGGAGGTTTAGATTGGGTATTAGGAAAAATTTCTTTACCTGAAGAGTGCTGAAGCATTGGAAGAGGCTGCCCAGGACAGAGGTGGGGTCTCCATTCCTGTGGAAGTGTTCAAACGACTTGTAGACGTGGCACTTCAGGACGTGGTTTAGTAGGTACATTGGTGTTGGACTGGTGTTTGGACTTGATAATTTTAGAGGTGTTTTACAACCTTTGTGGTACTGTGGGAGTCTGTGTGCAGCTCATAGGCTTGGTCCAGCAAAGTCAGCTCAGGATCCAGAGGCTCTCGGGTGGATCGCCGTTCTTGCAGAGCAGGAGATTGGGGAGCGTAGATTTGCTGCAGACTATAGGGCAGATCTTGGCACCCTTTTCCAGCCTCTCAGAGGGAAGGATGGTGCCTTCCTAGGCAGACTGCTGGAAAGGAGATGGGAGTTGTTTGTTGTTCTAGGTACCATGGGAACTGGAGTATTATCAAGGTGAATCCTTGACTGAAGTGCCACACTTATTTCAATTTGCTTACCTACGGCTGTGTTTGTCTTGAAACGGTTTAAGAAAAGATTAGTATGAAACAATATCATCATTTTACTTTGTGCTGTTGTCAGGATCTTTGTATGTTCTCTTTGGTTTGCTAATTGTTTACAAGGAAATAATGGTGTCATTTTCATGAGTTAATTATGGTAGAAGTTTGTTTGTTCTCTTTGTGTGTGGCAGGGAGAGCTGCAGCAGCAGCACAGCACCAGCCTGCTGCTGGTGGCAGGGACCCTCCGGCAGCCCCGCGGCTTATTCTTCCAGTTCCCACCCTCTTGCAGTTAGGAGGAGTGCTGAGCTCTTGGTGATTCCTGCTGTTGCTCCCAAATTTACAAATCCAGAGTCTAGTCAGAAGGTCTGACTTTGTTCAGTGCATTTGCAAGCCTTGGGTTGCGGTGGTAGGACACCCATCTCTACGTCTGGGGCAGATGGAGCCTTGCCGAAGTAGGAAGTCTGCTTCTGACTCACCCACCTTCCTGTGGAAGCGCATCAGCTTCTCCAAGAGAAGCCTGCAGCTGTCTCATTGCCTGGCTGTAGGCTGCAGGCCTTCCAGCTGCGCTGCTGTGAGGATGAAGCCATGGAATCAGGTCATATTTGCTTCTCATGGTGTCTCATCTAGGTAAGTTGGACTGAGATGCATGGAGGGTATAGAAAGATCTTAGTGTTATCTGCATCTGTGAATACCCTGTGCAGAGCCCACATGACGTGCAAGGAAAGTGGGACCAGCTCTGGGTGAGCAAGGGGAAGACCTGTGGCTTGGGGTTGGTTCAAATGCTGTTTTTGGCTCTCTCCTGAAGGCACCCTTAGGAAATGGGGCAAAATGGTTCTGTCCCCAGCCATGGACCTATCTGCTCCTGCTCTTCATGCTCCTATGAAGCTGGTTGGAAAGGAAAAGAGAAGGGACAATGTCTTTATCGTGGAGGAAGAGGGGCTGAACTTCAGTTGGGAATAGAAAGGTGAAAATACACAGCTGATGGTGCAGCTGTCAAACTGCAGGAGACTGGTGGAGTCTGTTTATGGGTTATCCCTCACCTCCACTGGGATAATGCTGTACCTCTCTCTGACACACTGATCTTTCCTGCCAAGCTGTAGGGAAGCACAGCAAGGTGATTTATTAGACTCTGTTACCTAGGACAATCCCAAATGTCTGTTGGGGGAGGAGTGGGATACAAAAAGGCTTCATTGCGAGGGGTCTGCGTTGGGCTCTGATGCCTTTCATGATGGTGCTCAGCGTTTGAGTGCATCAGCAAGTTTGTCCACATGGTGTTTTTATGCAAGTGTTATGGTCTGACAACTATGAATCACCCGCTCAGCTCCTGATTTGCGTCAATCAAACCACATTTAAGAGAGGCTTTGTTCACAGTTTGGAACACAAGACCAAGGCAAGTGTGTGAGTGACTGCTTCGAGCTGCTGCTCTTGAAACTGGGCTCTGTGATCCAGGCTCAGACTCTGGGAAGAGAGCTTGTGGTTCAGGTGGGAGATGAGCAGTCGATGCTCTTTTCCTTCCAGTCCCCCAAACGATTCTCTTTGGAATGCTGAGTTGTCACTAAACTTTTGGAATGTACAGGTTTGGGCTTGTGATGGAGAGACTGATTTGTGCAGGTTTCTTTGTGTAAGCGTGAGGTGCATATCCAAGGTTGCTGTGATGAGTGTTTTTGTATAAAGGGATTCAGGTTTGTTTGTCTTTACATGTAACTGTTTGTTTGGGTTTCTTTTAATAAGAACTACTTCAATCAGATAAAACTCATAACAGAGTGATCTTTCTGTATCTCCAAGTGTGGGAGTTCTTTCTTGCAGAATTATCTATACTTTTAGCAGCAACTCTGTACTCTCTGACCTAGAAACTGTGACTGCAGCAGGATCGCCAGCCAGGCGATGTCAGTGCCGAAATGGAGCTCCCACCTCGAAGCAGGCTGCAAGACCGCAGACAAATCCCTTTGGCAAACTCATGCTTGGGGTGGGGCATGGCTTTGGGCTGCTGATGCTCAGAAAGTCTTTTGGGGAGGCATTACTGAAAAAAGCAACAACCCCAAACCCCACAAACCGTCTTACTGCTCTTCCCTTGCGATCGCTGGTACCCGGCTAGAGATCTGTAAGACAGTTACAGAGCTGTTCCTGAAAATACGCTGAGGTTTTACTGGTTCCATTCTGAAGCCCTCGTGGTGCAGGTCTGCCCAGGAGTTAGGCAGGCTCTAGCGTGTGTGCTGTCTCGCTGTGTGCAAGGCCCACTGTAAATCCTTCTCCTTTTGCTTGGGGGTGGGAGCGACCATTTCTCCTCCTTTCGTCTCTCCTCCCAGCCTTCAGGACCCATGTCCCAGGTCCTCCCAAGCTCTGATGTTGCCGTGCAAACATGCTCTGCTTTCCCTTGTCCTAAACCCACCCTTGACCTAGTTCGTTCTCAAACCACTTCCCTGCTTCTTCCTATCCCCACTCTTTCAGCTTGTTGAAGTCTCTTCTCCTCCTTCCCGTCCGCCCCTGGCACTGGTCCTTGTGCTCATCAAAACATTGATCTCATGGGCTGTAGGCTTGCCAGCATAATAAGGCCACTGCTCTTCCAAACACTCTTTTTCCACTTCTTACAAACACAGAAACATTTTTTTTCTTCGTTGGACTCTCAGTATTTCCCAGGCTGAAATTAAAGGTTTAATTCTTGCTTTCCTGCTGACAGCCATGGAAATGAGCTAATTTCCAAGTGTCAGGATGCTGATCCTTATCTTATTCAGTTCCCAAAGAAGGTAATAAAATATAAGGATAAATTGTTGTAGCAAATGCAGCACATGGGCATATGGCAGCCTATTAATTTCTTGCCTTCTACCCAACTTTTAAAATAAATCAATAAATGTTGATAAAACACAACAGAGCATGCAGAGTTCTATGTTTGTTTTTTTTTTTTCCCTCTATCCAAGTTTTCCTCCTCTGGATGCTCTGATTATAAATTTTGGCTGGTTTTAACTGTCCGATTTTTGGACAAACTTAGAGTTTCCTTGTGGAAATGAACACTAACAGGCCTCTTTCTCCAGACTTGGGAATGTCGTTTCTTGCTGGTTTTAATCCTCAGAGTCAAACTAGAAAGGAGGTAGCTATTTCATTTGTTCTTATAGAATCATGGAATTGTTTGGGTTGGAAGGGACCTTAAAGCCCATCCAGTTCCAACCCCCCTGCCCTGGGCAGGGACACCTCTCACCGGATCAGGTAGCTCAAGGCCTTGTCCAACCTATGTATTTGCAGTTTGGTGGTTCATAGCATCTATGAAATCACTTGGAGGTCGAGAGGAAACAGTCTCCCTGAATGCTGCCCAACTGTTATCACAGTTCCTTATGCAAACAACACTCACTCCTGTACTCTTCCCTATCCTTATACTGGTCAGCGTGATGGCCTCTTCGTGCCCACGTTATGGTTGGTGGCAGAGGAGAGTTCCATGCTAGTGCTTATGGATTATGTGACTGAGAAACCTGCCATTCCTTATGTACTATAATAAACTGGAGGTAGCTTAGTTGAAGAGCATGGTTGTACCACTGGTTTAGTGATGGCAGAGATGTGACATGGACAGTGTTGGTGCTGATCATGGCTCCTTTCTAGGTCCCTTCTCTGTTTGAAATCTTGTGTTTATCCCTTCCTCCTCTTTGACTAAAGATATATCAAAAGAAGTGTTTGGGATGTGTTTGTGGGAACTAGATCTTTCCTTTCTTGAGGCTTTTAAGTGACAGTGTCCTGTTTTCATATGCTTAAGGAGGACAGCTGCAAGAAGGGACCTGTTCTACTCTTGTGTTTTATCACAGGCAACTACGTAGAATCAGAGAATCAGAGAATTGTTTTGATTGGAAAAGACCTTTAAGATCATCAAGTCCAACCGTTTACCCAGTACTGCAAATTCCACAACTAAATCATGTCCATAAGCACCACATCTCCATGTCTTTTAAGTCCCACCCCCAGGGATGGTGAATCCACCACCTCCCTGAGCAGCCTCTTTCAGTGCTTGACTTCCAGTGCTTTTGATTAAAACATTTTTCCTAATATCCCGTCTAAACCTTCCCTGGCGCAACTTTTGAGACAATTTCCTCTCGTCCTGTTGCTTGTTATCTGGGAGAAGGGACCAGCACCTACCTTGCTACAATCTCCTTTCAGGGAGCTGTAGAGAGCGATGAGTTCTCCCCTCAGCCTCCTCTTCTCCAGACTAAACAGCCCCAGGTCCCTCAGCCACTCCTGTAACTCCTGTGCTCAAGACCCATCAACATGCGGGCATAGCTTTTACATAAGGAAAAAGAACATGTTTGCAAGGTGCAGTGTTGGTGTTGGTTCCACATTGGTGTTGAGGAGCACTTCAGGGGGCTGCCCTCAGAAAACCTGGCTGCTCTTAGAGTTGTGTGTGATGAGAGACACGACAGAAAAGTCAGGTAGAGTCATGCAATTCCCTAGGGCAGAAATTTGCCTCTGTTCTGTGGGATATTTGACAAATCCCAGCAGTTTAGTGAGGTAGATGTGTGGAGTCATAGCATCTTCTGACTGTCCTTGACAGGCCTTCACAGGCTGAGCACTCACTGGCTGGCAGGTGGTTACTGAATCTCTGGTGCTTCCACAGGTGCTTGACCACGGAATCCTGCTTGTGCAGGCTGGCAAACCCCCATGCCAGTAGCCTAAACCCAAGAAGAACGTGGTGATGTGCCTGGAGTGATGCTGGTGTTGGAAGGGTGTTTCCCTGCTAAGAAGTTAAGGAAGTTGTAAAGATCAACTGTCACCAGCTGCGGTGAATAAATTTTTCTTAAGCACCTTTTTGAACTTTGATTTATTAACATTTACATTTTGAAATTAGGAAATGGCTGCATGTAAGGCTAAAGAGTGATTAAAAGGGCAGCTTGTTGCAAAAGGCTTTGAAGAAACCAAGACCGGTCTTGGGCTTAGAAACGGGAGGATGTACAAAACCAGTGCTGTACTGGGCTGGGTTGTTGTAAAGCTGCACGTGAGTGGTTCAGTGGAATATCTCCAAATGTCTTTTATCTGTTCAAGCTTTGGAATGTTTCAGAATGCAGGTCTTAACCCAACAGCTGCTTTATGATGAAGTCTTTCTGATCAGGCAGATGGTAAGTGCAGCTGCACAGCGTCAGTCCTCTCCGGATCGTGTTTGGGGATCTGCTTTTCACGGTGAAGTCAGTGTTACAGGAGGGGTTGCGTGTCCAGTGGTGTCTGCTGGGCTGGAGGAGGGAGCTGGGCTGCTTGTTCCCCACACTGTAGGCAAAATAGGGCTTGGTGACATGGGTGGAACTTCAGTCAACAAGGTGAAGCACAAGATCCTGCACCTGGGTTGGGGCAATCCCAAGCACAGTTACAGGCTGGGGGGAGAACGGATTGAGAGCAGCACTGAAGAGACGACTTGGGAGTGCAGGTGGATGAGAAGCTCAACATGAGCCATCAATGTGTGCTTGCAACCCAGAAAGCAACCGTGTCCTGGGCTGCATCAAAAGAAGTGTGACCAGCAGGTCAAGGAGGGATTCTGTCTCTCTACTCCACTCTGATGAGACCTCACCTGAAGTCTCGTGTTCAGTTCTGCAGTCCTCAGCACACGAAGGACAGGGATCTGTTGGAGCGAGTCCAGAGGAGGCCATTAAGATGCTCAGAGCGTTGGAGCACCTCCCTTGTGAGGACAGGCTGAGAGAGTTGGGCTTGTTCAGCCTGGAGAAGAGAAGGCTCCTGGGGGACCTTATAACAGCCTTCCAGTACCTAAAGGGGGCTACAACAAAGTGGGAGAGTAAGGGGGTGCTTTTCATCAGGGAGTGCAGGGGTAGGCTGAGGGGCAATGGTTTTAAGCTGAAAGAGGGAAGTTTTAGATGAGATGCTGGGAGGAAGTGTTTTCCTGTGAGGATGGTGAGGCTCTGGCATGGGCTGGCCAGTGAAGTTGTGGATGCTCCATCTCTCGAGGTGTTCAAGGCCAGGCTGGATGGGGCTTTGAGCAACCTGATCCAGTGGAAGGTGTTCCTGCTTATGGCAGGTTGTTGGAACTGGGTAGTCTTTGAGGTGCTTTGCAGCCTAAACTGTTCTATGATTCTGTTCCACTGCTGCCTCCACAACAGATTAGAGAAGGCTGCTAGAGCTGGATTGAACAGTTTGGTGAGAGGAGAGGCCTTTCTGGATGAGAGCTGCTCAGCACACATGTGTGTAGTGCATGAGAAGAGAGAAGGCATTGCCTGTGTTTGTCCAGAGCACACAGTTACAGTGGGATGTGTTTCAGGGTTGCCTACTTTTGTGATGGCCTGGCAGGTGGGGGAGGCAGAAAGCTGTGGGAGAAAGAAATCAACTGCCCTGAGAAGTCCGAAATGGGAGAGGAAAGCTGTAATCAGTCAAAGCATTCTGCTTCATCTTCTTTTCTAACTGTATCCTGAGCAAGCTAGAAAAGCAATAGGGGAAATACTTTTTCCTCCTAAACAAAAGGAAAGTTTTGGTAGTAATTCAGTGGAAATTAAAGTTAAATCCTTCTATTAGCTTGACTTTAAGTGGAAATTGTTAAATGCTCTGGGATGCTGTCTTTCTGCAACCTAAGTTTTTCAAGATGTTTCTGTTCTTCTTTACCAGCTTTCTGATTCCTCGAGTTGCTCCTCAACTTTTTGAAGCTCTTAACCCATGAAAAATCTTCATGTTGTGTTTTTCTTTTAACTATTAGCTATAGTTCTGGGCTCAAAACTGTCAATAAAATGTTAACGCAACACCTGTAGGCCAGGGCTGCCTGTTTGGTGCTGGTTTAGTGAAGTTTGGTTTTGTCAGATAACTGTCTGTGTTTCAAACCCCTTTTTATGCTCCAGCAGCTTAGCAGCTGAAGGGCTTTCAGAGTACAGGCTCAGGCCTGGCTCTTTGATCTCCCCAGGAATCGTGCAGGCAGAAATGGGTAGAAATTGAACGTACGTGTATGATGTAAGCTTCTAGCTGGGATTCTGACTTTTAGTGGATGTGTTTTATTTTTGAATACAGCCTGTAGAGGGTTGATCCTTTGGAAATCTAAACTTGTCCTTGATTGACCTATCAGTTAGTAATACCTCAAAATGTAGGTCTTACTTCAAATTAGTGTGTCTTTTGTGTATTTGCTCCGCTTGCTACTCTGGCTCGCTGTATGTCTGCAGAGCAATTTCTGTGCTTCAGCCAAAAAAGCAAGTGCTGAGACAGGAATGAGATGCAGCAGCAAGCATGACAGGGAAGGAAATGGGACCTGTCGAAGTGAGTCCTTGTGCAGAGGACACTGGTGGTAAAGCCCATAGGGTGACCTGGGAGCTTTCTGCTGTGGGGCCGTGACCTCTGCACACGCCTCAGGTGTTGGTGAGCGGTGCTCTTAGCCGGAGGTGGCTGTCCTGTGGAGGAGAGGAGGTTGTGGCTTGCGTTATCTTGGTGGCTGTGACCCTGTAGTACACAGGGTTTGCAGTGGGACCACTCTGACTTTGCCTAGAATCATAGAACATCTGGAGTTGGAAGGGATCCACAAGGATCATCGAGTCCAACTCCTGTCCCTGCACAGGACAACCCCAACATTTGTCCAAGGGATTTGTCCAAATGCTTCTGGAATATTGTCAGGCTTGGCACTGTGACTGCTTCCCTGGGGAGCTGTTCCAGTGCTCCACCACCCTCTGGGTGAAGAACCTTTTCCTAATATCTAGGCTTGCTTCTCCAAAATCCTCACACCCAGCTCCATCCAGACGCCCTTCTTCCTCTACAGAGTGCATCAGCACACGAGTACGCAGCAGATGGGGTTAATATTACAAGTGTGTTTGGCTTTTGGTCTGCTGGGGGAGATATGAAAAGAGAGGAATTATTTCATTTTTTGTGTTAGTTAATGACAGTAAAATCTTGCCCTCAATCTTACTAGAGTCTGGAGTTTTCCCTCCTAGGCTTAGCTACTGTCAAACCTTAGTGTCAATGTCTTTTTATTCAGCTCCTACCAACATCCATGTGCTTCCCACTTTCTTCCTTATGGCAGTCCTCGCCTGATGAAACACTTGATGACACAAATGAAAGAAACTCATTCTCTTCTGCAGCACTCATTGCTTTAAAATCCAGAGTGTCTAAAGACCACATTGCATCTGAGAGTCAGCTCTTGTTGGAAGGTGAACTGACTGCAAGAGAGCCTCCAACAATTTTTTCCTCTGCTAAGGTGATGTAGAATGCTGCTGCCTTGGCTTGAAGAGGTGGGTTCTCTCTAGCAACACTTAATGTTAAGATTTGTATTGCTTACTTCCTACTAGTTTTGTAGGAATCCCTGAAAAGTTCTATGCAATAAATGTCTCAGTCAGCAGTGCAGTTGCAGGATAGAGCCAGGACTTGATTTAACCCCATTGGATGGATTTCCAGTCTCAAGAAATAGCAAAGAATCGTAGAATGGTTTGGGTTGGAAGGGACCTTAAAGCCCATCCAGTTCCAACCTCCCTGCCATGGGCAGGGACACCTCCCAGCAGACCAGGCTGCTCAAGGCCCCATCCAGCCTGTCCTTCAACACTTCCAGGGAGGGGGCAGCCCCAGCTTCCCTGGGCAACCTGTGCCAGGGCCTCACCATCCGTATTGTGAAGAATTTCTTCCTAATGTCTAGTCAAAATCTTCCCCCTTCCGGTTTAAAGGCGTTGCCCCTCATCCTATCACTAGTTGCCCTTGTAAAAAGTCCCTCCTCAGCTTTCCTGTAGCCCCTTCATGTACTGGGAGGCTGCCCTAAGTTCTCCCTGGAGCCTTCTTTTCTCCAGGCTGAACAACCCCAACTCTCAGCCTTCTGATCATCTTCATTGCCCTCCTCTGGATCTGTTCCAAGAGTTCCATATTCTTCTTATATGTGTGTGCAGATGTGCAGCAGCACCGTATCGTGCAGGTGCTCATAGATCTGTGCAGCAGTAGAACCTCGTGTAGCAAGTGTGTGTGTTTCTGTGCAAGGGAGGCTGTTGGGTGCTCCTGGCTGCGTACAGAAAACCTTGGCCATACTACACTAGCACCAGGCTACTGGAAGGCCTCCTTAAGAGGGAGGATTTGTAAACAGCGGGTAAACAAGAGCTCCATTGATCTTTCTGTTCCATTCAAAGTTGAATCGGTGGAGAAGATGCTTGGAGGTTGCTACTGTTCCGTGAATGTAGCCCATCTCTTCCTCTTCAGGCTCTTTATTTTCAATGATTAATGTGTTCAGAAATGAAATGCCTAAAAAGGGTTAACTTGCAATTAGTAAGATGTCTGACCAAGGGGTTTTCTTCCCCCCCCCCCCCCCCCCCCCAACTTGCTCTAACTTAAGGTTAGTGCTGTTGGTGTCTTCTGCTTTGTGTTCTTGGAAGCACTTGTGGATGTGGGTGCTTTATAGCACTGAAGAGGATTGAGGAGGCCTGATTTTGGTGATACTTCGAATAGCATAGCCCAAAGATATTGTGTATTTAAGAAGGATCATCATTATCCAAGAACTCATCATCTTTACCAAAGATCCTTATTCTGCACCCCGGTGCAGATACAGTCACGTAAGGGGGAGCTCTGGCAAATTCACTGTTTTGAAGTCCGAGCTTGTAGTACAAGTGTTTGGCGCTTTATGAAAGCGTGTGACTGTGCTGTATGGAGGCCACTGGATGGAAGGTAGCTGTATGTGCTCCATGAAAACAAGTATGGCATCTGCAGCATGAAGAAAAATAAGTGTGAGGCTGCATGCGTGGTGGGAGGCTTCTGGAAGTGCGTGCCTCGCTTGAATTAGCTTAGAAATACAATTGCTGATCTGCTTCCTTTTTTTTTGTTTTGTTTTGTTTCATTTGGAGCATTGTTTGTGCTACCCTGAACATTCACTGGGAACTGCCCAAGCCTCTTTGTGTGGGCAGCAGTGGAAGTCTGTTTTCAGTCTTTTGGAAGATTCCAGCTAGTGAGGTTGCTTTTGTCATTCAATTTTCTCTTGTTTACCAGGGTATTAGGAAGCTGGAATACCAGCGGTGTGTGTTTTGCCCTAGGAAACATCAGCAGTCCAGTCACCATTCCAGAAATTCCTCTCAGTTCATTTTTTTTTCTCTGTAAGGGAGCTCACAAAGATTCTGAATGCTGTAAATGTAAATCTGAAAAGGTCAAACCTCTTGTATGCCAGAGACAAGAGTATAGGATGACAACCATGCAGGGACACAGATGAATTTTAAATTGTGGATTAAGAACAATATGTTCATAGAGAACTGTCAAAGTGCATCTTCAGTACTGAGGAATTAGAGGTAAAGCAGCCAGGATTTCTCTAGCATTACACAATGACTTCTTAACATATAACAGAGAAGGATCAAACCACAAGATTTATGGCTCGGAAAGAGTAGGAGCTGCATAAACTGGGCTGTGCTTTGCTTTCGCCTGTTTTGCAGGATTCTGGTGGCAAAGCAGTGCCCGGGGAAGCAGCAAATGGAGGGGTTTTCCCGTTGGCCAGAGTTGCACTGGATGCACTGTTTGGAGCATGAGTTGAGGCAGAGCTTGCAGCAGAGAAATGTTTCTGTTCTGTGGATCCATTCACATGTGAGCTTGCTGGTTCTGTGTGTAAAACTTGTCTCCAAAGGCTTCATTTTGGGGGAAATCCCTCTTCTCCAGCATCTCAGTAGTGGTGGGGACTGGCTTTGCCTTGATGCGTTTCCAATTCAAGAAGTGAAAAACTGTACAGAGCGTGGAGGATCTCGTCTTGTGTAACAGAATTGACAGTTGTCCAGTGCTTTCAGCTGCTCCTTTACACGTGGAGTGAAAAGGACAAAGAGCCCCTGCAAACTGGTTGGTTGTTCATTGAAATGTGGGCTGGAATTGATTTTTCAGGGAGGCCACGGATGGGCACTGCCAGTTCGATGGGGCTGTCGCTGCAGTGCTGCCTCCAGATGCTGTTGTGCCAGCAGAAGGCAGCACAGCGATGTATGATTTGCTACTTTATCAGGGAGTGCAGGGATAGGATGAAGGGGAACAGTTTTAAGCTGAAAGAGGGGAGATTTAGATGAGGTCTTAGGAAGAAATGTTTTCCTGTGAGGGTGGTGAGGCCCTGGCACAGGTTGCCCAGAGAAACTGTGAATGCCCCATCCTTGGAGGTGTTCAAGGCCAGGCTGGATGGAACTTTGAGCAACCTGGTCCAGTGGAAGGTGGCAGGGGGTTTTGAACTGGATGGGCTTTAAGGTCCCTTCCAGCCTAAACCATTCTGTGATTCTATAAGAGATGAATCACTGGCTGGTGGAAAGGAAAACGAAAATAACCATTGGTGTAAAACACTGTGAGATGCAGCTAAAGTGGATGGAGGCCTTTGTCATTTAGCAGAGTGTGGAATCGTATTTATTTCATTTTAAATAACATACAGGTAGGCTAATATGTTCAGGATATTACTGTGCACTAGTTTTAGGAAATGAGAAAGTGAAAATACAAACATTTTGTAAGCATTGAATGCCTTGGAGTGTGGGAAATGTCAGCAGACTCCTCTTCCTCTGCCAACACCAGCACTGCTTACCCACTGCCAGGTTCGGCACCTTGCTGTTTGTGACTTGAAGTGCCTTGGCACAAGGAGGAAAACTCATCCTTACAGGCAAGGTGTGCGTGAGAACCGAAGGGTGAAAGGTTCCCCTGCCTCAGCTTCGCTTCATACATGGGCTGTTTTAGGGCTGCTTGTCAGTGTGCGGTGCCCACCTTGGGCTCTGCTGCCACAGGCTGTGCCAAGCGCAAAGTGAACATCCAGTCCCAGGGGGAGGACCCTGCAGGCCAGCTGGGTCAGTTCTGCTCTAAGGAACCAGAAGCACAGCATCTGAGGAAACTTCCAACTCTTTCCTGGCCCAGAAGAGGGGAGGATGAAGCTTACTGAATGTTATTTCCAGCTGAAATATCTCCATGTATATTCAGGTCCTCTTCATGCTATTTTTAAATTCTTCTCACTGTTTTTTGGTGTGTTTTTGAATGTGCTGTTACTGGCTGTTCAGCCCTGGAGGAGTTCAAGGCCAGGCTGGATGGGGCTTTGAGCAACCTGATACAGTGGAAGGTACCCTGCCTATGGCAGGGTGGTTGGAACTGGGTGGGCTTGAAGGTCCCTTCCAACCCACACCTTTCTGTGATTCTATGAATAATTGTATATAATACATGCATATAATTGATTTGTACATTGATTTATATAAATATGTTAATTGATTTGATGATCTTCTTCAATATATAGAATATGGACTTGGACAGGGGTTATGGTGGAAAAGGCATTACTTTTAAATTTATTTAGAGAGAGTTAGAGGCCTATTTTGCATTCAGCAAAAATGTACTTTCATGATATAAGCTCGTACCTCCAGGCAGCAGATGTCTCCTCCCCAGAGAGACCTACTTGACACAGCAGTGTTGCTCGTGGGCTGGAGGCTCACTGACTTGAAAACGGTGGGGTTATTTTGTCCGATCTGCCCTAGTTCAGTACCTTTTCTTCATTGTGGCTGTTCAGCAGAGCCAGAAGCGAAACCCACAGACTCATCTGTTGGGGTGTTTTTGCTGGGAAAATAAACCTCGCCAGCAGCATGGGAGAGGCGGGAGTGCTGGGACGCAGTGTGGGCACTGCTGCTGGCACCAGCCTGGGCTTCTGATTGCTTTTTGTAGCAGCTCTTAGTTACTAATTTGCTGATTTCAAGTTGCCATCTCCCTTCCCACCCTGAAAAGGCTGGAATCTGTTTTGTGGCTTTCCTAAATGTGTGTATAAAATCTCTCCCTGGCCATTCCAATGTTCATAGGGCTTTGGTGCAGCTTCCAAGCAGCTCCCAGCAGTTGGGCTGACCCCTTCCATGAGATTGACAGCAATGGCCCGTGGACTCCTGCACTGTTGGGAATGGAGTAACGCATGGCCATGTCCACCTTGCTCTTCCAAGCTTTTTTTTCATGGTAGTATGAGATGATAATTTTGATTTGCCCAGTCCCCCATTTGCTGATAGTCTTTTTTCAGTGTCTGTCACCATCCATGGGAAAGAGGGATCCCTCAGCTGGGAGAAGCTCTGATGGCTTACTGGCAGCCAGTTTGGAACAAAGAAAGCTGTTGGAGACGCAGTTTTATGATTCAAAATGGAAGCTAAATAGCTTTAGATTAAAAAAAAAACCCCAGCAACAAAACTAAACCTGAAATCTTTCTTTTCTGGTTACTTCTGAGTAAATGGTGCCTTAAGGACTTTATTAAGCAGCCAAACCAAGCAGCTTAATTTACGCTTTTCTGCTTGCAGTCATCAAACAAACCCCAATATAACAAACCAGAAATTACTTTAAAAAAAGCAAGCCTTGATTTTTCATTCTTTTCAGATATTTTTTGATTACTAAGAATGATGACACTTCTTGGCATTGCTGTTGTTACAAGTTGGCTTAGCGCATCGCTTGCAACTCTCAGTCTTTGTTTTATTTAGCTGTGGTTTTTAATTTCCTGCCTGTGGCGGGGTCCGTGTTTGTCAGACGCTCTGCAGCTGGGATCGCGTGCCTTGCCTTCCCGCTCCCAGTTACCAGGTGACGGCGGCGTTAGCTTCCCAGACGGGAAGTTGACAACTCGTAGTTGTGTTCAGCATAACCTACTGTACCTCCCGTCAACTCATGTGCAACCTAAAGCCTGATGTTTTCCATGGTCCTAAATCAGTGTTTAGTTGTGCTTGAGCTTGGGAGTGAGCTCCGTAATCAAAACTGTATCATTGCTAATGCCTTATCTTCATAGAGTTAATTCAATTTTGAAATGAACATATTTATTTAATTTTTGGAATGGGATATGTTTTGGGTTTGGAGGGATGGAGAAGATGGTTGAGAAGACCCATAAGGCAACCTCAGAAGTCTCCTGAGGCAATTGGGGCTTTTGGGCTGCTGCAGCTGGTGTCTCAGACTGTCTGGAGCTGGGGGGACTTTGCTGTTGGTCCAATGGATTTCTGGTTCCGTGCTGGCTTCACCAGCATAGTTTTCTTGGCAGCTGCTTGGAGCAAGCTAAGCAGCACCTTTGGGAGGCTGATCAGAAGTTGAAGGACCCAGCACACCTTCTACCCCTGTAAGATTTGGAGACCTCTGCAGAATATGTTTTTAGAGCTTATTTTCTTTTGTAACACATGAAAAATATTTCATCATGCAGTTATCTGATTCTGTGTTCAGAGAAATCCACATGGGTTTCAGACCTTACCTATGTGTTAAAACTCCTGAGACTTCTCACTGTGCCTTACAAACCTCGTGCTCTGCGCACAGCGGACCTCCATGGCACTTGTGCATGTCCTGTCCAGGGAGTGGTTTGGTGCTTTGCAGTCCCCATGAGTTGGAACTGGATGATCTTTAAGGTCCCTTCTAACCCAAGCCTTTCTGTGGTTCTATGATAACAAATAACTGTCCAAAATTTGTCCACTAATTTCTTAAAATATTGTGTACACCTGCTTGAAATATGACCAAGACAAGGAAATAAAACTTGTCTTTTCTCCTTTTTGATAGAGAAGTTGGCATTTTAAACATATAATTGCTGTCTTCAATGGACTTAGGCAGAATGGCAGTTCAGACTGCTAATAAGCATGGTCAGCTTGTCTCTCTCTGATCTGTAAAATGTTTGACCAAAAGGTTTTTTTACTGGTGAGCAACAGATTTTATGCCATTACAGCATCAATCTTGGATGTGGAGAAGATGCCACGTGCGAGGATGAGTTTGTTGCAAAGGCAGAGCTGCAGTGGTTGTGCTGGTACCCAAGGAAGATGTGTACAGTGGGTGAGCTGGCAGAGCAGCCAGCCCTCTGTCAGACTGCTGGCTCTTACCCCAGTATGGTGGTACGAGCTGAAATTAGTCCCTACCTGCTGTGCCTCAAATGTATGTTTAAATGTAAATTCCTAGGATGAAGTGTTTGACCTAATGGATAAAACGGGTAACTGGTAGAAGGAAGCAAGGCATTTGCTTTCGGAGGCAGTCGAGCCAGCCCTTGGCGCTGGGTGGGTGGCAACAGGCTGATCTGACTCAGGGTGGGTTTGTTACAAACGCTGCTGCTCTGATGGGTGTGTGTAAAAATGGAGGGAGCTGGGTTTAAACAAATTGCACTGCTCTACGAAGTTCAACCCCTTGGGGAGAGGAGAGCCATGGTTACTTTGGTGCATGGGGGATAAAGAAGCCAGGCACCGGCACCCACGGAGCTGTTGTTTCTGAGTGCTTCTGCACATTGCAGAAGGTTGGTGTGACAGCAGGGAGGTGAGGAGAAGCCTCTCGGGGTCTGACTTGTGCTTCTGGGGTTGTAGGTCTCCGACAAGCTGTGTGTAAAGCAGATGTGTCCAGTCCAGCTGTTTGCTTTTTGCCTATGATTGGAAGCTTTCTCAGATCTCTGAAGGATATTTTCACTTGTTTGGGGGTTTTCCCTGGTATTTTAGCTCTTCTTTTATAAAGAGGGACTTGATGGAAGGTCAAAACCTTGAAGCCTTGCACTCTGACAACGCCCCGGGACCCAGTAGCTCCATCAAAACCAAGTCCTGCTCCGTTTGCTGACGGTCCTGTTTCCATGTCTCTGTATTTATTTTCTTCTGAAAAATATCTCCCTTTTTTCCTCTGCTCTTTCCAATTTTGCCATCACTCAAGAAGTTGCAGCTTGTAAGGCGAGAAGGCATCTAGTGAGGAGTGTAATCATAGATGGTTCCCATTGCCTGCAGTGTCCAGGGAGGGGTCTGAGCATCAGTTTCCTTTGCCTCTTCTCTCCCTGCCTTTTGCTTCATCCTGGAACTTTCCCTCTGTCAGTCTGCTTTCTGAAAGTGTTGTGTAATGGGTTCTGAGTAATTGCTATCGCTTCCCTTTTCTGCTGTGGAAAGCATCAGAGCCTTTGGACACAGCTTGCCTTGGAAATAGTTTCACAGACAAATCCTGTACAGCGTCTGTGCAAGCAGAATCATAGAATGGTTTGGGTTGGGAGGGACCTTAAAGATCACCCAGTTCCAACCCCCCCTGCCATGGGCAGGGACACCTCCCTCATTGTGAAGAATTTCTTCCTGATGTCTAACCTCAATCTCCTCCCTTCCAGTTTAAAGCCATTCCCCCTTGTCCTATCGCTACTTGCCCTTCTAAAAAGTCCCTCCCCTGCTTTCCTGTACCCCCTTCAGGTACTGTAAGGCTGTTATGAGGTCCCCCGGAACCTTCTCTTCTCCGGGCTGAACAAGCCCAACTCTCTCAACCTGTCCTTATAGTAGAGGGGCTCCAGCCCTCTGATCATCTTCGTAGGCTCCTCTGGACTCACTCCGACAGTTCCATATCCTTCTTAAGCTTGGGATTCCAGAACTGGACACAGGACTCCAGCTGGGGTAAGGAAGGGAGCCCTTTGGTGTTCGGTTCATGTAACGTGCGGATCGTTCCCTCTGTAATGAAGCAAGTCTTTTTCCTGCTCAGCTTGAACACAGCGTCCTGGGAGCCTGTGAGCAGGAACGGGGATCTTGATCGAAGCCACAGAAGAGCCAGACTATCTTTCAGATGGATTTCTTCCTGCCAGTTTATTCAACTGGAGAGAAGAGGAAATTAAGCAGGTTATTCAACCTTCTCTCCTGCCTTTAAAATGTGTGGCGTGGGTCTCCTTCTTCTGACAATTGTGGATAATTTCAAGGTTTTTTTTTTTCTTTCCACTGTTTGTTTTTCTATCTCCAGTCAATATTTCAGCAGGTTTTTAAAAAGTGGCATTATATCTGTGTATTCATAGCTATCAAACGGGGATTCATGTGTTGTAAATAGTTAGTGATTGTGGAATGGCCTGGTGCCAGCAGCACCTCTCCTGCTGAATGCCTCGGTAGTCCTGTGGTGTTGGCTTTATTCGGTGTGCTGGAGTTCAGGGGATCTGTCTTGGCAGATTAAGCACCTCACATTGATACCATGGATCTCTTGTGGAAATATTTATCTGTGGCTGTGCAATACTGGCTCTACCTCATTAACATACTTAGAAGGATGGAAATTTTTATTTACTTTTGATAAAAAGCTACATTACAACTTGAAAAAACCTTCCCTGCAGTTAGTGGGGAGCAGAAATATTTTGCAGAATGGCTCTTGAAAGAGTCTGTTGGTTGAATGTAATATTCCAGAGTTAAGTTTACTGCTTGGACTGTGCTGATTTCTTGAGGACAGTTACCTTTTCAGATGGATGGCACCCTGCAGATGGTGGCAGATTGTACCCTCTTCCACTCCTTCCAGGAGCCTGAGCACACTGACAGAATAAAAGCAGTAAGGATGAAGCTATCCGTAAGAGTTGCTGAGTCTCTTGCCTTTAAAATTGAAGTGCTTTGTACCAGAGAAAATATCTATGAATATATTTATAGTAATAAACAGCATAGTCTTAGCTCCTTCAGTGCAAGCAGGGAAATTGCTGTTCCACTGAGTCTGTGGAAGTGGAATCTACTTTTAGATGCTTTGAAACGAGAGTATTTTTTTCTCCTCTGGAGTTTAAAAATATCTGAAGTCCAAATTTGAGAAATCTTGCCCATAAATTGACATGAAGATATTATATAAAGACTACCTAAAGCTGGTAGGTAATGGCTGGTGTATTCAGGAGCATGTGGACTGGGACAGTATTGCTGCTGTTTGATGTTGGTATTCATTGACTTTATATCGGATAGGGCTGGGATAACAGGGAAATGCTGTGAAAGGTACCAGGTTGGTTCTGCATCCAGCATCTTATCTGGCATGGGTTTAACATCAGGATATAGCAGGATCCTGCAGACCCCACCCCATGCCTCCCAGCACTCAGGGGGACTGTCTTACGAGGAGCAGCTGAGGGAATTGGTGTAGTTTAGCCTAGAGAAGAGGAGGCTGAGGGGAGACCTCATCACTGTCTACAACTCCCTGAAAGGAGGTTGTGGTGAGGTGAGCGTTGGTCTCTTCTCTCAAGGGACAGATGACAGGACGAGAGGAAATGGCCTCAAGTTGTGCTGGGGAGGTTCAGATTAGACATCATGAAAATCTTCTTCACCAAAAGGATTCTTGGGCACTGGCAGAGGCTGCTCAGGGAGGTGACTGAGTCCCCATGCCTGGAGGTGTTTAAAAGATGGTGGTGCTCAGGGATATGGTTTAGCAGTGGACACATACGATTGTACTCTGTGATCTCAAAGGTGTTTTTTAACCAAGTGATTCTATGTGTGGAAACACCGAGCTGGCCTTCTGGGGCTCGAGATGGCGCTAGGTGGGAGGTGGTTTTGAGTGTCCATCACCAAATGCCTTCTTATGTTGGCTGCAGAAAAGAGGCTGCTGGAGATGGATAGGTAAGCTGAACCTGAGGCAGAGCCAAGTCTCTGACACAGCAGGCTTCCTAGTAGCTATGGGTATGGGAATAAGATAGCAACCTTTCTTGCCTGTAATAGGAGAAGTTAGGCGGTCGGGCATTCCAACAGACCGGTGTCTGCGTGAGGGGGGGAGATGGTGCATGGGAAGTGTTGAAGCTCTCAGGTGGAGGCTGAGCTGGCTCCTGCTTGAGGAGTCAGAGTGCTTTCGGCACGCTGGTGTTCAGTACTTTTTTGTGGCAGGCTGTGCGGTGTTTGGCATGGAATGGGAGCCAATGTATTTCCTGGTTTTCCGTCTTGCCTGAGTAGGACTGAGCAATGTCTCAGACTATTGAGGTACGACAAGTGAACAGGACATAGGATACTTGTTTTGCCTCTGCTGCGAGCGCGTGCTCGAGCTTATCTGTAAGTGGACTTTGAGATTGTTGTCTGTGTACCCAACGAGCTGATTTTGAAACTTGTTGCAGAAGAATGGAATGAAAACCAACAATAAGTATGGATATTTTTGGCTTAAAAGGAAAAAATACACATCAAAAATACATGCTATTTCTTTAATGTTGTAATTCTTTCCTTTGCGTTTTGTTTTTTCTTCACTGAGTGTTGCCAGTGGAAGGGTGGGCTGGGTTGCAGGGCTTCTGGCTTTCCTTGCTCAAAAGGAATCAAGCCTCCTGAGATGACTAGTTGCTCCTTTTTGCTGTGTTTGTGTCAGGCCTTTTGCAGTGAGCTTTATCTCTTTGATCTAATGGATAGGTACCACATACCTTAGGTTACTTGCAGTTACATGTAAAGGGTTATTTGATTACGGTGGATTTCCGACATGACATCTCTTTCCAATGTTGTGCAGATGAAATCATCCAAGTACTTTGAAGAGACTGAAGGTTGTCATGGTTAGTGGGAGTTACGTTATCCTCCCACTGCAAAGAATTAAGGAAAACAATGGTGTAGGAAGTACAACACATGGCTTTTACAGTTTGACGTTTGGAAAGTAGTGCATTGTCATTAGGATATTAATCTGTAAACTCCACAAGGACCACAATGCTTCCTGTTTTAACACATCGGAGGTATTTGGCTTCAAGAATAACTTCCTACTATAACAATATATCAAACATTGCTTTTTTTATTGACTGTTGCTGAGTGTTCGTTCTACCTTGAAGTTAACCACGCCGGGATTGGTTGGATTTCTCTCTACTAGGTTCTGGGTAGGAAAACCATACAAAGCACTTGTCAATATTATGCCTGAGTATCTTCTGACTCTTGTAAATTATTAATATGGATTGTAACACAAAAGAAAGCTTAAAACCCATCATAGTTCTTGCTTGTGAGGTGCTGAGTGCTGTGGTCTGCTGCTGGCTCCAGGGGGCTGTGGGGCAGTCTCCTGGACATCCAAACTGCGGATGTCTGTGGGGTAATTGCTATTGTCAATAGAAAGCAGAAAGGATTCCATACATGTCAGCCTCTTCTGTGACCAGGATGGACATCGGCCTGGTCTGGCTTCTACTGCAGCAAAAGTAAGAAGTTGAAATTATGGTGTATTAGAATAGAATCATAGAGTCATTAAGGTTGGAAAAGACCTCTAAGCTCCTCCAGTCCAGCCATTTGCGCAACCCCACCGTTCCTACTAAAACATGTCCCAATCTGCCATGTCTACACGCTTTCTGAACGCCTCCAGTGATGGTGAATCCACTGCTTCCCTGGGCAGCCTGTGCCAGTGCTTTACCAATCTTTCAGTAAAGAAATTTTTCTTAATTTCCAGTCTAAACTTCCCCTGGTGCAAATTGAGGCCATTTCCTCTTTTCCTGTTGCTTGTCACTTGAGAGAAGAGACAAGCACCCACCTTACTACAACTTCCTTTCTGGGAGCTGTAGAGAGCAATAAGGTTTCCCCTCAGTCTCCTCCAGGCTAAACAATCCCAGTTCCCTCAGCTGCTTCTTATAAGGCTTGTTCTCCAGACCCTAAATACGTGTTCTCCAGACCCTACTAAATATATAAAAGGCTGTGCTGGTGGTGTTTATGCATTGTGTCACTCACTGGCAATGTGGGATGGTTAACTTGAGTACCAGATGTAATAATAATAAAAATAATAACCCTATCCCAAATAAGCAGGATTGGTTCAGCTTTCACCTGCATGGATAGTTTCTTCATTATGCTTGCAGGACAAACATTAGCATGTTCAGAGCCCTATTCTAATATATATATTTATATATTGTCTCCTCGAATTGAGCCTCCTATTATGTCTGTGGATATCTGCAGCATTTTATTTTTACCTTCCACCTTTAAAGAATGGGTAAACAGTGCTTAAATACTATGTTTGTTGTTCTTGTGTTCCATAGGCTGTTGTGATGCACTAGGTTTTTATAGCAGTCACAGTTGATTCCAATTGAAACCGTAATTGGTATTTCAGCTTGAGAGCTGCTGTAAATCTCGGAGAAGGGAAGAGAAAGATGCTCTCATTTTGTTACGCTGCTTCTCTTTCGGATGCACAGTGCATCTTCCAGCTCTCTGGGCTAATTAAAATGCCATTACAGTACATGTGGTGCTACAATACAGTCTAGGGAGACTTCCAAAAATAGATTCTTGAGTGCAGACAAATTAGAGAGGAAATATGCACTGAGCATTTTCTCATAGGTTTAAAGAGAAATAATCCATTTGCTGCCTTAATTGCTTTCTTGTAAATGTTGAAGACTATTTTTTTCTCTGTAAATTTCGAATTAGTAGACAAATAAATAATACAGCCATGATAATTACTATTCTCATTACTAATATTTTAACTTGTTGTTACATGCCATAGCCATTAATATGCAAGTCAGGGTGTTTTCATGGGCTATGCTGATGAACGGCCAGGGTTGGAGGCTTTTATTCCCCAGCTCTCCTGGCATCCCAAGGCTACAGTGTACGGCATGCTGTTTTTAGAAATACAGCAACAAAGATGACCAAGCACCAGCCTCTCACCCACCCCAAATCAACTGACAAGTAACGCAGGTAAAGAGTGTTTGCACATCGTTCAGCAAAACAACATCCGGCTGGTGTATAAAATGCCAAACACTTTTTGTGATGGGAATGCAGTACGTGTATAGCGGGAAAATGCCTGATGTTCTTGGACCTGGAAGAGGTCCATGAGGCTGCCGTGGGCTTACACGTGTAACGGAGACGGTGCATAACTCCCGGGGCAGTGCCGGTAAGAGCGAGGAGCTCTCACGTTTCACAGCATGGACCCTGGGAGCCGCTGGCAACAGCCAGATTGCAAGGGGTGAGGCTGGGCTGGATCGGAGACTGCCAGGCAGCCTCAGTCAGTAGGAAGGAGCTGTAGGAAGAGAAGGATACGAAGAGCAACAGCTTGTGGCTGGGAGAGCAAGCACTCTGCAGAGCGTGGCAGATGATGCTGGTGAGGTAACAGGGCTGTGTGGGGTTGTTCAGAAGCATGATTAGGGCTGAATTTAGTTCCGCTAACTGGAAGGGGTTTGGGGTTGAATTTGTGGTGTATCCCACCTCCCAGTCCTGCCTGTGTGCTGAGACTGCTCTGTGATGCCACCAAAAATATAGGATGTGGAAAAATATGGGAAGTTAGGCTGCCAGGGGATCACTCCAAGAGCCTGCTCCTGATGGAATGTGGGGGCTGATCCTGCCAGAACTCCTCCGGCACTAGCCTTTGAACATGATACACACACGAGCTGATCTCTGGAGTGAGAAAGACTGTGAAGTGAATTCTGCCTTTGAGGTTTTCGGAGAAGTGCAGTGTTGTTGTGTTTAAAGGTCTTTCAGGTTTAACTTGGAGCAGAAGGGAGGGTGGTGTGGTTGGAGAGAGGGGGGATGGATCTCTACTTTTCACTGTGATACAAGTTCAGGATTGTTTTGCTGGAAAGCAGTGAGGAGAACAAGGTAATTGGTTGCTTGATGACAACTATAAATTCAGGAGTCATTGATTCAGAAAGATCCTCTTTCTCCATAGTATCCATAGGGAAAGCTTAATTTCAAATGTGGATGCACACCCCTGAAAGGATGTGGTTGGGATAGTCTCACAGATGCCAACTGATGGCTGTTTTTCCCGGACTTACTGTCAGCCACCTTGTTTTGCCTGAGGCTTTTTATCAATTGGGCACTGAGAAATTAGAACTTCTTTCTATTTTGGCTCAGAAGGCACGCAGGCAAGCTCCTGAGCTCTGGCTTCCTGGGGAGAAATAGCCAAAATCAGCTGGTAGCTGCCTTTCAGGTACTTTGCAAAGAAGCAGTTATCAAATTTATTGTCAGTCACTTGCACTATTGCAGATGCCTTGTGTTTATTGCTCAACAGGTTTCCTCTGCACTCCTTTTTCCTATCAAGGAATGGGAAATACGAGAACAAGTTCCTATTGTATAACTAAGAATGGTAGAGTCCATCAGAGGGTTTGCAGTTGGTGTGCCCAGCCCAGCCTGAAAGCAACTTGAAAAGGAACCCAGAGCAATGAGTGGCAGGAGCTGGACACGGGCTTGGCTGCTCAGTGGCAGGGTCTCAAGTTTCAGGTCTTTTGCTTACAGGAGGCACAATTCCCTGCCTCCTCGGAAGCAGCCAGGTGCTGCTCTGTAGTGAAGGGTTGGCCAGAAATTGTAGGAGTGAAAATGAAAAGGAAGGTGTTTGGCCTAGAAGTCTCTGGCTCCCTGTGTTAACAGGTAACTGCTCGTTCTGAAAGAGTCTTGGGGCGTCTGTTTCATGTTCCCTCAGCTGAGAATAGGCCGATCTCGGGAAAACTACTGCGTTCTGCAGACCATCCATCTCATTTTTAAAAATCTGTTCTCGGAGGTTTCTCATTGATTGCCTGTAATTCATCTTCTGGTGTTGAATCGAAAACTGAGGGCAGTGCTTTGGCCACGGAAACTGTTGCATTCCTGAGTAATGACCTCCCCTGTCTTGCATATGTGCTGCTAGTGCCTCCTGGGATGAACTTTTGTCTTCTGCACTGTTGCTGAATGGTGGATGCTCAGTTTTGTGAAGTGCTTTGGCTTTTTTTTATTGTATCCTTGCTTTGCCTGGTATTTCTTATTTTGTAATTGTGTATTTGGCTATTATTATTACCATCATCATCATTAAGGTGGAAGGGCTTTACTCATTTGCCATTGGGCATTGCATCTGTTTGCCAACTTGTTTTGAATTCTGCACACTGGAATTTTGAGTGCATCTTCACTGATCTGACCAGTAAATCACAAACCAGCTGCAAGGAGCTGACAGATCCAGCAACAGATGATGACCAAGTGGACTTTCTCAGCCAGGTGTGTGCTTAGTTTAGGGCAATTCACACACTGATTATGTAACTGTTGTGCCTCAGGCAACCTTGCAATATTTTTTATAAAACTTGGGTAAATTCAAAACACTTTTCCCCGGCTTTCCAGACAGATACACTGACAGGGACATAAATCAGTTGCTTACCTTCAACTACACCTTGGCTTGTCTGTCTTGCTTTCCTGTTACCTGATTTTTTTCTAACTTTGAAATTGTCCATTCTGTCAGGAAGTCAAATCCCAGTCAGTAACACTCATTTTCTGTACCTCTTCCTCCTGCCTTTCTCTCCTACTTCTCTTACAGTTTTGTTTCCACAGCTCTGTAGGACTTTTCCTCTACTCTAGGTGTCCTTTAGAGGTCATTGTTGGTTGTTCATCAAGGAGTTCAAGTAGGTCACGGTGATTTGCGTCGGGTCAAAAGACCTGAGTACATGGAAAACTATTTAAATAACTTCTGGTTCCCAGTTCTGCCCTGCATTTTTTAACTCATCAGAACTAGTTATTGTAAGGCTGCTTGTATTTTTCTGTAAGAGCTTGTGGAATGCTTCAGCCTTCTGTTTTTTGTTCATTATTTGTCTCTTTTTGAGTAGTAAAGCTTACTTCCCTGTCCTCTGCCTTGAATGATATTGTTCATTTTACGGCTTCATGTTTTCTGAGAGCTTTTATCCCTGCATGTTTCTCTCTGGTTCTGGAGTCCACTGTAGACATCTTGTCTCTGCTTTGCTATTTTCAACGTTTTAAATCCTGCAAACCCAGCTATTTCCAAACCTGTCCCGGCTATATTTTTATAAGTAACTTAACTCTTTGAAACAGCATAGGATAAAAATAAAGTGTTCAAGTTCTCATCAGTGAATAATGGCTTCATCTTATTACAGAATAGAAATGCCCCTCTGGAAATTTAGCTGCACTAAAGGTTCTCTTACTCGAGCCATGAATCCAACAGGCAGGTGTCTGCCTCCTTCCAGACTGGATGGTTGGATGTCGTGGTTTAACCCCAGGCCAACAACTGAGCACCACACAGCTACTCGCTCTCTCCCAGCGGGATAGGGGAGAGGATTGGAAGGGTAAAAGGGTTGAAACTTGTGGGTTGAGATAATGACAGTTTAATAGGGAAAGAAGAAGCTGCACATGCAAGCAAAGCAAACCAAGGAATTCCTTTACTCCTTCTCATCAGCAGGCAGGTTTTCAACCATTCCCAGGTAAGCAGGGCTCCATCATGCGTAATGGTGACTTGGGAAGACAAACACCATTGCTCTGAACATGCTGCCTTTCCTCCTTATCCCAGCTTCATACGCTGAGCGTGACGGCATATGGTGTGGGACATCCCTTGGGTCATTGGAGTCAGCTGTCCTGGCTGGGTCCCCTCACAACACTTCGTGCATCCTCAGCTTTCAGGACAGATCCAAACCACAGCCCCATACTTGCTACTTTGGAGAAAATTAACTCTGTCCCAGCCAAACCAGCACAACAGTGTGATTTTTCTTCCCTTGCCAGGCACCATTTAGTTGCCAGCTGCTGCCAGCCCTGGGATGCATCTGCCCAGTTCAGGCTCCCTTGGTAGAGCTGTTTTTTTTTTGTGAAATCATTAGATTGATTCATGCAGAACCAATTCAAGAAGGCAGTTCCTTGACAGTTATTTTTAGTAGCCTAAGAAAAATTTGGTTTTGGCTTTGGCCCACGGCTGTTCGGAAAGGACCAAACTTGAGTTCCAGGTTGGAAAGCCTGGTTACAGAGCATAAGCTTCTCCGAAATATGCACCATGTCTGCAGTGAGGCAGAGTAGCTGTGTGAAATGAGCTTGTAATACCTCCAAAGTCCTGGATTTCTCACAACTGCGCACATTCTGTTGTAACAGAGAAGGTGTGGAGGTAGCAATGGAGCAGAACGTCTGGTGGTTTGAAGCTACCTCAATTGAAAACAAACTACCCCAAACTCCTCTAGATGCTAGGAAGTGAATAAATGGAAAAGTCTTCAACACTGCTTTGCTTCTCTGCACTTTGACTGCTGCGATGCCAGGAATGCCTGTTCCCACTGTGGGGGATTCTCTCCCACTGCCAGAGCCAATGGACCTTGTGGTACCAGTGCTCAAGTGGCACGCACCAGGAGGATCCGGAGGGCTGGGAAAGGGGGTGGTAGGTTCCCATGAGTAAGTATGGTGGAATGATTATGATCAGAACGTAGCAACTCCAAGCATGTTACAGAAGCCCCATGGTAATCAGCTTGTGCAGACAGCACGTTTGTGGTGAGTTGGCTGCCGGGTGCCTGCGTTTGGTGTGCGTTCGGTGTGTGATCACTCAAGAGGAGGCAATTGAAGTGCCACCTTGCCTTTTTATGACTTGGTTTAACCTTTTTATATTCATAGTAGTAGCTTTGGAGAAAAGGTGCCTTATAAAAATTATCTGCTGATAAACTACCACTTTTCTTCATACGAATAGAGATTTATGTTTTTAATCACTCAATACAGCAAACACAGAACCTCAATCTTACAGAGTTTGGTTTCACTTCCAGTGTTTAAGGTGTCAGTGCTTTAAAAGATGTTCTTAAATGTTCTGTGGTGATTAGTGTATTACTCATTTTGAAACAAAGACTGAAGAATGTTGGTTTGTGGTTTGTTTTTTAAAATTAGCTGGAAAATGTAGGTACTTTGTTTCTTAGAATTAAAAAAATCGAATTGTTACAAATCCTGCCTACCCAGCATGTTTGGGCATTATTGATGCATTGCTGGGACTGAAAACTCTCAGACAACAAAATGAAAAGCCTGTGTAAGTTTGGTGGGCTTGGAAGCAGATGACCTGCTTGGAGTCAGGCCAGCCAGGGAGCCAACTGGAGCTGGTTCTGCAGTCTCACCCTGTGAATCATTAAGGCTCGAAAAGACCTCTAAGATCAAGTCCAGCTGTGATTCCAACACCACTGTGCCTGCTAAACCATGTTATGAAGTGCCATGTCTACATGTTTTTTAACTTCTCCAGGGATGGAGACTCCACCACTTCCCTGGGCAGCCTGTGCCAGTGCTTTGCCACTGTTTCAGTATAGAAATTTTTTCTAATGCCCAATCTAAACCTCCTCTGGCACAACTTGAGGCCATTTCCTCTCACCCTATCCCTTGTTACTTGGGAAAGGAGACCGGCACCCAGTCTGGTAGTTCTCTTCTCAGTCCTTCTCTGCCAGCAGCTTTGTCCTACCAGAGGTGTGGATTTCCTGCCTCATGGGTCAAAAACTGCTGGGTTTGGCATGGGAAAGGGCACCCTCACTGTACAGCCTCACTGCAAGTGGGTGAAAGTGAGTCTGGATTTGTCTCGCAGAGCTCCCAGGCTGCTGGCACGGGACTCTCTTGTGTGGCTGAGTCCTTCGTCTGGAACAGCTCAGCAGAGAAGCCGAAGTTCTTAGCTTCCCAGGAAAGCCAGGGTCTCTGGGGCTGTTCTCTCCCTGTGACCTGCTCCTTTCTCCTGGCTGCTCCCTCTGGCCGAGCCTCTGCGTGTGCTGGAGGGGGAACTCATGCCGTGCCGGTTGGCCACTTGGGTGACTGCTGCTCCGTTGCTAGGAGAGCCCAGCAGAACAAGGTATACACATATATATATTTTAAGCCACTGGTAGAGATGACTTTTGGGAGCTGCTCGTGATCCCTGGACGATGATGGTGAGCTCAGCACAGAAACAGAGCAAAGGCTTCACAGCAAGTAGGGTTGCAGTTCATCAGTGAATTTTAAAATTGCTAATGAGGGTTGAGATAGCAAATGCCTGTCTTGCAGAAACAACAATCCCAACTCCTCAGTAACCAGGGAGGATCATGGGTTTTGCTGTCCATTAGGGTTCTCTGATCTGCAGTGACCACTGGGGTGTGGGTCTGAAGAGCCTGACGGCTGAGTGGTATTTAAAACAGCAATGTCTGGCTCTCCCTCTTCTGTCTTGTTGCCTCCTCATTTATTGCTACTCAGACAGGTGAAGCTCTGCTGGCCGAGTGTCCTCCCACCAACGCTGGAACTTGGCTGCTCTGGTACGGCGAGCCCAGCCACTCTCCCGGCTCTAGAAATAAGAAACCAAAAGCCATACAAATTATAATGTGCATAATCCTTCCTACTTTTTTGAGAAGGAGAACTATGCATGGTTACAGTTTCATTTATGGACACATTGCCTGGGGCTGCACTGGTTCTTGGGTGTGGTCACTGGAGTTTGAGTGATGGACCCAACGACGCTTTCTGTCCATAAATCTGGTATAGAGAAAATAGGGAGAAGAAGACAAAGTGTGCTATTTTATTTTGTTTTGTTTTGTTTTGTTTTATTTTATTTTATTTTGTTTTGTTTTATTTTCTTCTGTGTTTTTTAATGTTCCACTGACATCTTATAATTTCTATAGTGCTGTCGTTTGCTTTGGTTGGTAGGGTTGGAGTGACTTCTTTGGTACCTCCAAGCAGGGTTTGGCTGACTCATATCAGCACTGGACATGGAGCTGGGGGTGGGGAGCAAGGGGAGCAAGCCTGGTGAGGGTGGAGGTACAGTGGAAAAAGTGGGTTTGAGATGAATTTTCTGTATTCAAGTACTCATAATCCAAGTACTGAGAACATAATTTAGCATTTTTTGTTTCAACTCTAATTGAGGGTGTAGGGGAATGGGTGACCAGAAAATCTGGTCTGGCAGTCTGCAGCAGCAGGTATGGTTTTCTCCTGTTTTGACTCTACCTGAATAGAAGATACAATCTTTGAAACATTTTAAATAGAGAACTGCTTCGACAAGACGGATTTCTGCATATCATTTACAAAGTATGTTTTAAATGCCTTTCTGAAATCCAAACTTATGCAAAATGGGGCCTTATACATGTCTGTGCATTTTAATCTCCTGCAGTGATTTGTCAGTTTTCCTTAACGTCTCCCTGGCATATTAGAGCCATTCTCTGACTTCGCTTCGCAGGGCTGCGCTTCTGCCTTCACTCACTCCATTCTCTGAGCAAGGAGCGAATTGCAGTTTTGTTGTTGCATGTTAAGGTTTGTAAACTGACGTGCCTGTTTCCTCAGATTGGCATCAGTACCCCTTGTGGATTTGCAGACCTAGGATTTTAAGAACCTGGGCATGATTCAGGCTACCGTATCTCTTATTTAATGCGTTAGTGTAAGCAGCCCTGTTAATGTTCTTATTTCTATTGATTTGTACTACTTGTATTTCTGTTTTATATTGATAATTGGCTAAGAACTTTTTTTTTATCCTGCTTGGAATGTCTAAAAATAACTGGGCTAACCAAGAAGTTGATGTGATATATATTTTCTTTTTTCCACTTTCCAGATGGGCTTTCTGGCAGAGACCAGCCAGTAGAGTTGTTGAATCCACCTAGAGTGAACCACATGCCTAGCTCTGGTAAGAAGAAACTTTTATTAAATGTTGTTCCTATTCTGGGAATGCAGCAAAATATTCTGCAGCTCTGTCTTGCAAGTGGGAGAGCAGAATGCAAATGCAAAATGGTGGAACAAAGGGTGTTAGAACTTGCACAGATCTACTTTCCCAGGCTGGGTGAGTGGGATTTGGGAATGGAGGGAGGATGGAGCACAGCAGTCTTGGGAGTCATAAATGGCTCAGCCCTCACTCTTGGCAGGGGGCTAAAGAGCTGCTTGTTTTTCCTTAGAAAGGAGAGGACAGCAGAACAAAGCGGCACCATATGGAGTGTTTTCACAGCCTGGAAGGAGCAAAGTAGGTTTTTCAACTGCTGCTCCTAAGGAGAGATCTCCCTGTGTTGGGCTGAGGAGCCAAGCACAGGCTGATCAAAGCTATCACACTGGGCTTTGGGCTGTTTGATTTTCTTCTCTCTCCTCGTGATTCTGCTGCTGTGTCTCTTGAGTCTTGTCCTTCTACTATGAAGCAAGCACAGCAGCCGGTGTTCATCCTGGAGACTGTGCTCCTTGTGGAGCTGAGAGAGCTTATGTATCACAACTGCAGCACTTCAAGTGGTGGAAACCCAAGCTTTGGTCACAGTACATGAAATGCTATGGAAAGCAAGGTACTGCAAGTCGTGTTTCCTCCTCCTCTCTTCCAGAAGTGTTTTGTTTCCCAGTGTGAACAGATATATTTATACCAGGGGAATAGGATAGATATATGAAGTATTATCTACTTTCCAGGTAGGAGCTCGAGTTTTCCAAAAAGCCAGCTTTCCCTTCTCAGCTGCCTTCCAAAATGCCTCTAGGTCCTTTTATCTTTTATAATAAGGTAGAAGATCTCACAGAAGATCTAAGGGCTTCTGGTAATGCATGTTGGAAAAATGTAAACGAAGCTTATTCAAAACAACTTCAGTAGATTAGGGGGGGAAAAACACGCCGTGACCTAACCTAGATTTTTGTGCACTTAAATACATAGCTGGGAAAGGAAACTTTTAAGGAGGTAGAGCTATTGTGTTGGAAGAAAAGGATGAGATCCTCATTTACCAGGTATGAGAGTTTGGCCTTGTATTTTGAGAATTCACTCTTCCCTCCATGTGCTCCAGAACTTGTCGGTCTGGTAAGGGAGGTTATATTTTTCTAACCTGAGAGAAATTCTCATTTTAAGATGACTGTGGGAACAGAGGTCAACTTAAAGGTTTTACTCCCCATTGTGTATCCATATGCTAGATTGAATGTTATGGCTTTCCACAAGAGGAGTCACAGTGCTCTTTTCTGTCCATAGATCGATGGCCAGTATTGTGAATGCGACGTTTTTTAGTCTTCCACTCTTTCTTGTTGTTTTCTGAATTGATTTTGTGGTTGCTTGTTACATGTTTCCTTTTGAGATCTTTCAGGACAAAGGCTGATGCTGGTGAACAGCTTGTATAACCTGACGGTAGAGTTTGGCATACTGTGACTGTTTTTTCCCAGATGAAAAGAGTTTTTTTTAACGTGTTATTCTCGTAGGCAGGATTTATGGGATTCTTACTGCTTGGACTCCATTTTGAGTATTTTTAATAGCTCACCTGGATGCCTACTGGGAAAAGAAACAGCCATCCCTTGGGAGCTGTGCTCGTGTTAAGCAGATGGGATGTGGGACAGGCAGCACGATCTCTTTGTCAAATGACTTCTGCCAGCATTTGAACCCCAGGAATTCCTCTCTTGTGCTGGAAAGCTCAGGCTGGTTGTGTATGTAATGCTTGAAGGATAGGGCTGACTGGGAATGAAGGCGTAACCTTGTTCAAGAAGCAGGGTTGGCTCTGGACAGTGGTCACCCAGGTGCTGTTTATGTGAGACCCTACGCTGCTCCAGTTTCTACTAAGTCGTGGAGAAAGCTTTTCAGCCCTGCGGTGTGTACATGGTCTGAAAATGTCTGTCTTATATTTTGATTTGCAGAACAGTAATTAAAACCTGGAAGCACAGCGTTTGGCAAACGCCAGGAAGGTGTTTCAGCACGTTTGTGAATGCAAGGAAATACCAGTGGTCTCATAAGTGGCTCCTCAGCTGGCTTCCAGGTGTGGTGCTGCCTATGCCCATGTGTCCTGGTGGGCTTGTAAAATCACTCTTAAAAGTTGCTATCAGATCAAGGGACTTTCCTACATTGGAAAACCATTGTTCTGTTTGTTTTTTATCATCATTAGCTGTAGGAGATGCCTCTGAGAGAAGAAATGAGAAGTGGTACCAATATTGCTGTGCAAAAATGTGAGAGTTTGCAGGGTGTTGTTCCAATTCTCAGGCATAGCTGAAGTAATGGTGTTGAAAAACAGCTCAAGGAAAATAACTGCTTAATCATGTCCTGGGGTATTCTGTTTAAAACCTTATCCCGTCCTGATTGTGGCAAGTGACTGGTTTGTAGCCTTCATGATGAATAAACTTGGGCAGACGATGAGTCTCTCTGCCCAGAACTGTGTTTCTATTTAAGATAAAATCATTGCGGTGTGCTCGTAGGAAACCAAAGTGTTTTTTCTTCTCCTTCACCTTGTTCCTGGAGAAGTTTGATCCCTGTGGACTGTTGTTCTCTGATGTAAAAAGGTGAGAAAGGGACGTTCACTACCTAGGTTCTAAACATGCTGTGTCCTGTGGAAGCATCTCAAGTCTACAATAGAAATGTTCAGGGCATTTTAATGAAATCCTTTTAGGAGTGACTTGGTTTGAGTAGAAAAAAGTTCAGTCATTGGCAAGGTATGTTTTTAGGAAAATGATTTCTCTTTTCTTTTTGCATAAATTAAGGAGTAATTTGAGGAAGGGAAACATTTTCTCTTTTCAAAAATGTATCAGCTGTAATTGGTGCTTCTGAATTTCTTAGTTGCTTGTAAAAGTAAAACAAGACAAACTCCCCACAGCCCACATATTGAACAGCAACAGAATTACCTGTTTGGTAATGCTGCCTTCTTGTTTTCTGCTCCAGAATATTGCTGCATCTTTGGCTTGGGGAAGGAAAGGGAATAAATTGTTGAGATTATTGTGCAGCGTTGCTTTTCCTTGCTAAATTTGGAGATCTTCAGAGCAAGAACTGTGCATTACTTTAACACCATTGCATGGCAAATCTGGTGATGATGATGCAGGGACTAAGTTTAGCAGGAGAGAAGGCTGCTCAGATACCTGAGCACAGAGGTGGCAACCTCCTGGTTTTGCTGGGTGGCAGTGGTTGTTTGCAGAGGGGGAAGGAATTGTTCTTCAAGTTAGCATACTGGGTTTAGGGTTTTTTTATGTTTTACTGTATTTTTCTTCTTTTTAGCAGTGAATTTGGCTGCAGTCTGTATAAGGGGGCTGGAGGGAGGGACAGAGCTCTCTGCTCCTCTTAATTTTTCTTCCTATGCTTTAATTTTTTTAAGACTTTTTTTTAAAGAAATTTTAAGAAATATTTTCCTGTGAGGGCGCTGAGGTGCTGGCACAGGTTGCCCAGAGGAATCGTGGATGCCCCATTTCTGGAGGTGTTCAAGGCGAGGTTGGATGAGGCTTTGAGCAATCTGATCCAGAGGAAGGTGTCCCTGTCTGTGGCAGGGTGGTTGGAAGTTAATGATCTTTAAGGTCTCTTCCAACTCAGACCATTCTATGATTCTATGAATAAGCTGAGCAATGCTTTTTGTTTTCCACAATGCTAAGCTGGGGGCCAGTATGTTGTAGGTAATCCTCTTAAAAGCATCACTTGTGTACTGTTGATAATGTCTTTGAGATTTATCAGCTGGATCTTTATTAAGCATACTTTGTAGAATGAGCTTGCTTTCTTTCTAAGGCTGTGTTTATAGCACCTCAGATAACCACCTCCTGTAAACATTGGCAGTTTTTCCTCTTGGTATAAACTTTTTAGTCTCTTATTTTGTTGCAATACAGTCTTAAGCAGTGTCTTCAATACTAGAAATGTGAAAATGGCACAATGTCTGTGATATGGAAGCCAAATGCTAGAACTAAATAAGATGGAAACTACACTTAAAATCTTCACTTTAAGTAACAAATCTGCAAATTGGGATGAACAGTCTCACCCCACCAGCTGTGTTTCCACAGGTAATGCCTAATGTGACTTTCTGTGTATGGTACAATTACTGAATTAGGAAATTCCCCTTCTCACAGCATTTCCATTGGCTTTGCAGGGATTCATTCCCAAGTTGTGATAAAAACAATAGTGAAATCATGTAATTTATTGCTGTGGTTGAGTGCAGGTGACAGTTTGTGTTGAGACCTATCCATTGCAGAATACAGATGTATGGAGAGGCTGAAGAGCATATGCTGGGCATCTTGCTCTTAAGGTGAAGACCTCTCTCTGGCCACTGTTGCAGATTGGTCAGAAAGGTGCTGCGTCCCTTCTTGAGGTTGTTCTCTGTCTTCTGCAAACCACTGGTGGTCTGTGAGGCCGTCATGCGTGTTGGAGTGAGTGGTGGGGGTTTTCTAGTGGGGGTTTGGGAGTCAAGAATAGTCTCTTACAAGACATTAGGCTTTAAGCAGCTTGACACAGTGGGAGGTGTCCCTGCCTATGGCAGGGGCTTGAAACTGGATGATGTTTATGGTCCATTCCAACCCAAAACATTCTGTGATTCTGCGGAGAGTGGCTGCTACTGAGCATTTTCTATAAGAGCAACAGGGGGGCCTGACTGAGATGTCCTGATGGTGGTGATAAGCAGACTGCATCTACCTCATGAGGCTGCTCAAAGTGGCTCTTCCACGAGTGGCTGCGCCCTTGCTCTCCATCCAAGCCTTGCTTCTGACTGCACTGACCTCCTGCCTCTGCCTTTACCCTGATGCTGCTGCTCAGCTCTCTGGATGGTGCTTCCAGCACGGTGCTAGCGCTCCTCTACATCTGCATCTCTGCATCAGCAATGCTGGCAGGAGCCAGGGCAGCATGGCAGGGGCAGCCAGACAGGTTATGCATGAGATTTCAGCTCCCTGCTTCTTTTTTTTTTTTTCTTCCTGAATCTAATTATCCAGTCTCACTTCCACGTCCATTTGAAAAAAAATGTTGATGTATGTATTAATAAATGGTTTCCAAGAGCTACTGGACTAATATTATTATGTGATTTTACAGGCTTTTGAAACCAGAGATGAATCCTTGTCTCTGGGAGGAAGGAGTGGCAGCCCAGCTGGTCTCACAGAGCCAAATGCCATGCCTTTGTCCAGTTATCCCTTCAAAGGAAGGGGATGCCCTCACACTGCACTGTGTTTTCAGATACTTGCCTGCTTTCTTTAGTGGATCTGCTTTAAAAATTCCTTAAGGAAAGCGTGGAATGAGCGTGGTGCAGGGGGGCTTGGAAGCTCATATGCAGAAAAGCTGGTCTTTAACATTAAAAATATCCTGATCTGCCTTCTGTGGAGTCTAAAGAGGGGGGAAAACCCACCCAAACCCATAAATTATGATTAAAAGTGAGCTCTTGAAAAATCATTTTAATGTCACAACCGTAGACTAAGCAGATTAAATTGTTGTTTGCTTATGGTCCTGTTGTTAGCTCATTTAAAAGCTGCAGCTATTTTTGTCAGGCTTAGTGTATTAATTTTGCCACCATTTAGATGCTCTGGTGTAAGATAGCAGAGAAACCAAGGCCAGTGAGCTTTGAGCCTCGATAGTCAAAATCAAGTTAACCTTGTATTTACTGCAGTGGCCTTCCTTTCCAGCCAGATGTGCAACACGCACCCTGTGGAATGACACTAAAAGAAGTGTTTTATCAGCTAGAGGAGGTACTGCAGCTCACCCTGCCTCAGTAACCTGTTGCTCAGCAAGGAAAGCCTTCCCTAACACTTCAGCCTCCCAAGTTTCCTCAGATGATTTGCTGTATCGTGTGCTTTTATAAAAATCCCTTTGCAGCATGCCCAGAATTTGGTCAGCAAATCCAGGGTTATCTTTGAAGGACAGTCGGGCAGGGAACATAGAGGAGGACCACAAAGCTGGTGAAGGATCTAGAGGAGAAATCATATTGAGGAGAGCCTGAAGTCATTTAGTCTATTCAGCCTGGAGAAGCGGAGACTGAGGGGGGACCTCATAGCTGTCTACAGCTTCCTCACAAGGGAAGGAGGAGGAGCAGTCATTGATCTCTTCTCTCTGATGACCAATGATAGGACTCGAGGGAATGGCAGGAAGATGGGGTAGGAAAGGGTTAGGTTGGATGTTAGGGAAAGGTTTTTCACGCAGAGGGTGGTGGAGCACTGAAACAGCTCTGCTAGGAATCAGTCACGGTGCCAAGCTTGACAATATTCCAGAAGCATTTGGACAATGCCCTCAGACACACGATGTGACTGTTGGAGTTGTCCTGTGCAGGCACAGGAGTTGGACTGGATGACCCTTGTAGGTCCCTTCCAAGTCAGGTCATTCTGTGATTCTGTGATTCTAACTGTCCATGGATGGTCCTGATCCTGTGGGGTGGGAAGAACAGGAGCCTGCATCTTCTAAACTCTGTGTTTTTGCCAGAAAAAAATTTAACTGTCACTTCTTTTCTTACCCACAAGGAAATGGTTATTAAACAGAGGAGGTGGGATGAATTATTAACAACTTGTTCCTTTTCTAAAAGCTGAAAGCAACACTTTAGTTCTTAAGCGCTTGAATACAGAGGTGTTTTCTGAGATAAAAGGTAACTGGCAGGAAAGTTTGCTTTGCTGCAAGACCCAACTTGCTGTTTTTCTTTTATTCTCCCCTCACCTTGTTTAGTTTATTAATTCACACTGATCAACTATAGATTTCACTGGATTTACTTTGTCCTGACTGTTCATAAAGTGTTGGTTTTGAAGTAATTCTCCCCGATTCCATACCAAAAGAAAAGAGGTTTTACCTTTTTTATCAAAGCAAGTGATGGAGGGAAGAGCCTTTGAACGCTCGATGGTGTTTGCGTTAAACTTTCTGCCTTCCTAGGGAAGGAGGAGATGGCATGATACGAGCAGACATTCAAAGTCTGCCTTGAATTGTTAATCAGTAATCTCTTCCCGTTGCCTCTGGCTCTTCTAAAAATAACAGTACCGTGCGGTGAATGAAAAGCAATAAATATTTCATGGAAAGTTGATCATGGATTGAGGTGTTTCTCGGTCAAAAAATGCTGCGTGTCTCAGATGTAATCATAGAATCATTAAGGTTGGAAAAGTCCTTTAAGATCATCCAGTCCAACCATCAGCTCTACATCACTGTGCCTATTAAACCATATCATGGAGTGCCTTGTCTACATGTTTTTTTTAACTCCTCCAGGGATGTTGGCTCCACCAGTTCCCTGAGCAGCCTCTTCTAATGCTTCACCACTCTCCCAGTAAAGAAATTTTTCCTAATATTCAATCTAAACTTCCCCTGGAGCAATTTGAGGCCCTCTCATCTCCGATCTTTTGGTGATGTTGCTGTGTCCTATTTACTACGTATGTTTCTACTCTGGTTGTTCTACCTGAATCCGCAACCCTAAAGAGGTAATCGAGATGAAGTCTTTGTTGTTTTTATTTTATGTTATTTTTAATTCCATTGCTTTTTCAAGGTAACCTCCGTCCTATGGCTGGAGTGGTCCAGCACAGCCTGTTCTTGGCTCCTCTTTTCCACCAGCTTCTCCTAACGCCTGCTAGATGGCTGTGTTTGCTGGTGGACGAGGGCGGAGGAGTTACTGAGGACTATTTTGTTAGCAGCGTGTTTTCTTTGGTCAGCATTCCCCTTTATTGGTGTGCTCTGTGCTGCGGAGCTCCCCAGGGTGCTTTCTGCCAAAATTAACTTTATTGCTAAAGGGGAAAGAGATGCCGAAGGTCTGAGCTCAGCAGCCACCTGCGTTCCCGGGATTTTAAGAATTCCTCTTCTGACACGAGATGCATTTATCAAGATCCTAGAGGCTCTTCCCCTAGAGTGTATTGATTTTCAGGGCTGTATTTGGTTCTGCTTTGTCTTTGGGTGAGGGAGGGAATATCAGGTGAATGGCTTGTGCAGTGATGTGTAAGATCTTGTAGCAGTCTCCAGATGCTGACTGTGAGAATTTCTGCTGGCTGATTAAATAGACCTTTCCTCTCTCTTTTGGTGCTTCTCCCCACCCCCCTGCTCCCCTCCCCTGCCCCCGAAAAAACCTGCTCCGAACCCAAAACCAGTTTAGACTGAGATGTAATTCACCGAAGAATAGAAGTAAAGGTGGTAACCAAGCTACTTAAAGCTAAAAAGCCCCAGTAATGCCGACACACTGAGGGCTGCCAACTTGTAATGGTTTAACTTTGTTTTGACTTCTTAAGTGTGCAGGCCTGGAAACATGGGATGCTGTCTTGAACAAATGGGGTCTTTAGAGAGCTGGATTGTGACTTGAGCTCTTCAGCTTTACTGGCATGTTTCCTTCTGCATGCCTGTGCTTTCCTACATCACAGACTTTCCAGATGTCTCAAAGAGGACCATGCAGGGATGTCCTCCTCCATCCTCATCCAGTTCCCCTCACCACCAAGCAAATGTGAAATCTGAATTTCCTTTACCTTGGATGCAGTAGTAAGTTTGTTCGTGCTAAAGCCTTCTTGTTTGCATTCATGGTTGATGCTGGCTTGGCACTTGCCCCTTGAATGACTTCATTTGAGGTCTACCTTAAGCTGGTATCTCCTTTAAATTGAAACAAGTGCTTATGATTAAATATCTGCTCCTTTGGCTTAACTAGTATCTTGTGATTTAAACCACTCAATCGTTACTACTTTTCCATCTGTTTTTCATTCAAGAAATTGTGTCATATCAGATGATTCATTCATATTTGATTAGAGATTTCATTATAAGCTGGTCTTAAGTTTTTATGATCTAATAAAAGACTTTGGAATCAATGACTTGGAACCGTAATTGTAACATACAGAATAAATGTACTGCATGTTTTAATGACACTTTGCTAAGTGTTTTTTTAAGCTCATAGTTCTTGCTGGTTGGATTGTGGAAAGGTGTGTTTGTTTAAAAGTTTCTAACAAAATCCAATGTCTGACCTTTTCCATTGAAGAGAGGAACTCTTCAGGAGCTATTGTAGCAGTGCTCCACATTGCACTGAAGACCAAATCCTGGGTGAACTTTAGGTCAACAGTTGACTTCCTTAACCCATTTGTAGTCCTGCCCACAGATGGTCACACTGTGATGATGTTAACAAAGGTCTTGAAGATCCTGGTTGTCAGAGTATAGTGAACTAGTTAAGTGATTTATGGATGGCTTTTATTTTCACTAAGTGGAGTGATCTGCCCCCTCTACGCATATTGTTTCTTAGATGAAATAAATGAGTACAGTTTTTTTTCCAATTTCTTCTAAAAATTGATAAAGCTATTACAATAGGGTATTCAAAAAAGCATTGGGAAATTACCTTTATGGGGGTTTTTTTTGCTATTCCAAATATGTCTTAAACTTTTAAATATTTTTTGGTTGTATGTAATAAGAGCTTATTTTTGAGGTTTAAATAGTTTGGGAAATGGTTTTATTAGATCTCCCTGCTCGTTTTATCAGATGTCCTAGAAAGCTGGGGAGGGGCCCTGTATCAGGGAGTACAGGGATAGGATGAGAGGGGTTTTAAGCTGAAAGAGGGGAGATTTAGATGAGATCTTAGGAAGAAATGTTTTCCTGTGAGGGTGGGGAGGCCCTGTCTGAGGTTGCCCAGAGAAGTGGTGGCTGCCCCATCCCTGGAGGGGTTCAAGGCCAGGCTGGATGGGGCTTTGAGTGACCTGATGCAGTGGGAGATGTCCCTGCACCTGGCACGGGCGTTGGAACTGGATGGGCTTTAAAGTCCCTTCCAGCTCAAAACATTCTGTGATTCTATTAGAAAAATACCAGATCAAGTTATTTTCTGCTGTACTTTCAATGTTTGATGCCTGTATGAAGTATGAGAAAAGGAATATACAATGCAAAACTAGTCAAAGCAAGCCTGTCTACTTGATAATGTACCTGTGAAGGAAGCACCTCTGTGTTCTAATAGAATGATTTCCATTAAGTTTTGCTGGGTAGACTGAACTCCTCCAGTTGGGGAAAGGAAAAGCTGTCGTGAATGAAATTAGCAGTTTGGGTTTGTACCTGGGTTTTGGTTGGAGGACAGGGATGGGATGGCCAGACTCATTTTGCACTTGAAAAATAATTGCACCTCAGCAGCATTGCCAAAATCTTTTGTTGGAGTGTTGTGCTAGAGGGTTAAGTGAATTGGCTTTGTTTGACTGTGTTAGGATAACTGGACAAGCAGCTTACACAGTGATGGTGCTTTCATCGAGTGACTGGAGCCAGGTTGTGACTTTGTGGTGGGTGTTTCACCAGGGTCTTGGGACAGAAGCTGCAGGAGGAGGTGACTGAGCCGAGCAAAGCACTCATAGTGGTACAGCTATTTGGTCATGAAGATAGTTGAATGTTATTGAAAGAAACTGGATGACCTGCATCTGACACAAGCTTCTTATCTGAGAGAGGGCAAATGACGTACAGGAGTCTTTCTGTGCACGTCTGACCAGAGATCAGGCCTGGTTACCATCCCTGTGGCCACTGGCACATCTGGAGAGGAATTTTCGGCTGATGCATAGATGTTTAGGAGGTAGGAAATGTGAACTTGGAGATGTAGTCCCATAAGCTGGAACATGGGAGGGTTCTCTGTAGTTGTCTAGGGTTTTGTGTTACTTTGTACTAAAAGGTCAGTTCAGTGTTGCAGACAAGCACATATTCCAATCCACAGGAAAAATAAATACACAGGTGATAGCAAAGGCAAGCCTAACCCTTGCAAACCACATTTTGGAAACGGATGGGTTTACAGAATCACAGAACCTCCAGGCCTTCCTTGTAATCACCATGACTAATTCCTTGCACGATTATATTTGTATGTAGCTATGGATTGAGTTCCTGTTGAGGAATTGATGTATTGCAAGGGTGAAAGAGTTGGAAAAAAAAAGAATTTACCTGAAATAAGAGTTTACCTGGAAACACCAACAAGTGAGAGAATGACAAGAGCTGAAAACAAATCCCTTCCGCAGGAAGGAAAGTCAGGGCAGCATTCAGATGCTGTATAGAACGTCCTCAATGAAAAATCAGCCCCGTGGGAGTTTTAAATGGGGAAGAACTGGAATAATGGAAGCGAAGGAGAAGTGGAGTAGTTTCCTGCTTTTCAGTCCAGTGTTTTGTTGGTTATTTGTTTGGTTGTTTTTTGGGTTTTTTTTTCTTTTTTTTCCTTTTGATACAGGCTGTCTGAATTCTTTATTCTTGTACTTTTTTTGAACTTTGAACTGGACTTTTGGCTGGACTTCTGGTAGTCACTATCCTTAACTGGAACATCTGGAGGTGTTTAAAAGATGGGTAGATGAGTTTCTTAGGGATGTGGTTTAGTAGGGAGCCAGGCACGGTTGGACTCGATGATCTCAGAGGTCTCTTCCGACCTTATGATTCTGTGATTCTGTGATCTGTAACCTTGTGGCTCTTCACATGGAGGCCCTTGGGAGACCTGGGAAAGATGATGTGCTTGTACCTTATTTCGGCAACTCAGTAAAAGGCAAAAGCTCTGCACCTCACAACTTATTGCTCCTAACCAAACGCAGTTGGGGCCATCTGAATTTTGTTCTGGTGCCTGGGTCAGCCAGTGGTTGGTAGCATTTACTTTTTTGTTGAATTTCCCAAAAGCCACGCGATTTATAGCTCACTGCCAGGAGGATGCGGTGTCCCTCAGGTTGAGATAAGGATCAGGGATGGACAAGTGTTGCCGTACCCATGTGTGGTGTTGGTAAGGCAGAGTCTGGGCTTGCTCCCTCTTACCATGAAATGCTGCACAGTGGCTCGGAGTTGGGAATCATAGAATCACAGAGACATTAATATTTGAAAAGACCTCTAAGATCATCCAGTTGAGCTGTCAGCCCAAGCTTCCTTGGGCACATGCAAGCATGTCCTTTCAGGAAGGGGGATCCAGGTAGTGTGTTGCCTCAACACCAAAGAGACCTGGATTCTCCCGCTGAGGGAACATCTGGATTGTATGGATGCTGAGGGGTGCATGGATAACACCTTACAGCAATGCTTGACCACAGAAGATTCTGCTGTGGCTGAGCAGTTCAGCCTGTCCTGACCTGGCTGCCCACACCCCTGGGCAAGGCTTCTCTTGGCCACTCCCAAGGACTCAGTCCGGATTGAGAGGCAGCTCTATGGCAATGGGCTGCTGTCCCTAGACCGTGGCTCCTCGCACGTAAGCCCCACCTGGAGCTGCTTGCTCTGTCTGTCCCACTGCAGGTCCACAGCCCTGATGTTCTCCCGCCACAAGCTTGGATGTACATGTTCATGGTGGTCTTTGGGGCCTGTGGCAGCAACACTTGGTCACCTCCTCTTGTGCAGGCAATGTCTGTTTGATCCCCAGTGCTTTTGCTTTGAGCATTGGAGATTAGAGGAGTGAGCATCCCTTGCTTGTGTTACTCTTCAGCACACTGGAGGCTTTTCAGGGAAACACATGAAAGCCAAGTGCCTTGATCATCCTTTGCTCTCCGTACGGATAATAAATATTTATAATACTGAGCTTTTTTTTATTTTTATTTTTGGTGTGCACTTGCAAAGAAAACATTTCTTAATTCTTATGGTCACAGATGGTGGTCCTTTTGACTTTGAAAATGAAGGCACTGGATTTTATTCCATTTTGTGAGCTATTGTTATAATTTTTTAAAGCTCGTGATTTTAAAATCGATCCTTTTCTCTCATTCCTTAGGAATACAGAGAAGAATGACTACATTGTAATAGGAACCTCCTCATTTAAATGAGTTTAAATGCAAAATCATTAGCACAGGTATCAAATTGTTAGCACAGGTATGACTCTGGCCCTTTTTAGATTTGCAAGATGTCTTTTATTGGCAAGAAAGAGGCTGAGGGCAGAGAGGACCCTTTCAAATGTTGTGCTGATGTTGTAGGGCTTGCAGGACAAGGGAGCGTGGATGCAGGGTGTAGCTTTAGTCTTGTTCCAAGAGGTCTCCCTTTACTAGGAGACAATATGTTATCATCACATAACACAACTTTGTCTCTCCAGGTCTGCTATCACAGCAAACAAATTATTGCTTCTGCTAAGCCCTCAGTGGCCAACAGTGTTGAAGGTGTTTGTCTGGAGAGCACTGGGACTGTGATGCCCCAGATATGTATCTGGCCACCAATGGGTTCGTGTTTGTTCATCCATTTCTTGGATTATCAGTGGGTTTTATGTTTGTTTTCTGTTAGAGAAACGCCGTGATTTGAGGTCTCAGAATCAGCAATAGGTTTGTGAAGGTGTTTGTGACGTACTGAGAAGGAAAAGCGAGCAAGACTAATACTTGCTCTTCCGACAGTAAGCCAGGTATCTGATGTGCTTTTTATTTAAATTGGAAGTTTCTTAAGAAGGTATTAGACCTGTTCCATCTGTCTCAGCCCGGGTTAGATGACAGGGGATTTTGCTTAACTGAGTAGTAAAGTTCTACTGATAAAACTTGTCTCAGAGAGTGGCAGTAATTCCCTTCTCATAATGTGCTGTAGCACTCAACACTCACACATGGCGCACCTTGGTCCTGGGGTCCAGGGGCATTTTGATTTGATGGCTCCAATTGTTCAAAAAAGACCACGACTAAACATGTGGCAGCTGTCTGAAAGCATCAGTAGAACATCCCCTTCTCAGTGGGGTTTTGTGTGCTTGGGTTCCTGCACTGAAACGCAGCCCAAGCTGGAAACGCCATCCCACCTCTAAATACAAAGGATTACACAAGAATGAAAAAGCTGCTTTGCAAAGCCTGTTCTTGCTTATGTGAACTTTCTGAAAATATGTATTTGAGCAGACTTTATTACTGTATTTTTGAGTGAAGGGTATCATTATAGATGCTGAAGAGGACTGGCCACGCTGCATAGCGTCAGCCACAGGGCATTCCCAAGCAGGAGCAGAGAGAAACACCCAGCTCTGTCCCCGAAACTCAAATGAATCGTGGTGTTCAGGTCTCTGCTCCGCTGGATGTGTGTGTGAGGGCAGTGAACCTCCCAGCTTGCATCTTGGATTTTAAAGTACCCTTCCAGGAGTGAAAGGGGCCACAGGAAACCCGGGGAGGAGCTCTTTATCACGGAGTGCAGGGATAGGATGAGGGGAAATGGTTTTAAGCAGAAAGAGGGGAGATTTAGATGAGATCTTAGGAAGAATTATTTTTCTTTCAGGTGGTCCTGTTTTAATCTTTGCTGTGAACACCCCTCAGGGAATATTGCTGCTTAGAATGTGTTTTGCGTTTACCTATCTGAATTGAGTGAGAGCATCCTATTAAACAACCAATCAACAATGCTAATATGCAATGTATTTTAACAGATGAGGGTTTTGGTGGCAACCAGCCTCTTCCCGATTCTGAGCTGTTTGGCAGAGAACTTGTTTTCTTAAAGCAAAGATAAATTTGCAGAAAGTTAATAGCACCTTAACTGATACTGAAGGAAGTGTCTTTCCACATGAACAGAATGCAGGTCTGCTGGTACGGCAGCATGGATTTCTTTTCAAGGTACATGGGAGCTCCTGGGGCTGAGTGGGTGTCAAACCTGCTACCGGTACATTGTGCTGGTGGTACCAGTACTGATATTGTAGATATTGTTAGTGCACTATAAATCATGTCAGACACACAGGACGGTGTCTGACGGTGGGATTGAGGGCACCCTCAGCAAGTTTATTGATGACACCAAGCTGTGTGGTGCAGTCGACGTGCTGGAGGGAACCCCAGAGGGACCTGGATAGCCTTGAGAGGTGGGCCTGTGCGAAGCTTATGACATTCAGCAACGCTCAGGTCCTGCACCTGAGTCAGGGCAATCCCAAGCACAATTACAGGCTAGGTGGAGAATAGATTGAGAACAACCTTGAAGAGAAGGACTTGGGAGTGCTGGTAGATGAGAGCAGCCTTCCAGTACTTAAAGGGAGCCTACAGGAAAGCCAGAGAGGGGCTCTTTATCAGTTAGTACAGGGATAGGATGAGGGGGAATGGTTTTAAGCTGAAAGAGGGGAGATTTGGTTTAGGTATTAGGAAGAAAATTTTTGCTGAGAAGCACTAACCCAGGGAGGTTGTGGATGCCTTATCCTTGGAGGTGTTTGAAGCCATGTTGCTTTGAGTGACCTGATCCAGTGGAAGGTGTCCGTGTTCATGGCAGGGTGGTTGAAACTGTATGATCTTTAAGGTCCCTTCTATCCCAAACCATTCTATGATTCTGTGATTCTATGAAACATTTAGGGAAAAACCTAAGAAGGTCTTTGATTCATGAGAAAAGTGTGCTATTTCAGACAGACAGAGCTCCAGGCAGTCATAGGTCTTCAACTGTCAAGTCGCTGACCCTCAGAGATGGTGACTCCAAAATTTCTTGGCTTGGGTGAGCATTTAAAGCAAGTAAACTTTACTTGGCTCCTTCTTGAGCACCTAACAGTGCTAAAAATATATGAGTAAATTATCCCTCTGGGGACCTTGGGGATGGTGGTGACTGTACACCAGCCAGTGAGGCATCATCATAGCCTGCTCCAGGCTCAACACAAGGATGTTGGTGAGTACTGCGGGTGGGCATAGGCAATGTTTTCCTTAGTTGGGGTCAAAAGTCTTTTGATTTATTTGTCTTAACGCTATTATGGCAGCAGATTTAAAAAGTATAAATGGATGATGTTGGTAATTGGTCTGGTTGGAGCATCAAAGCTCTTGAGAGCTGTACAATGGCTCCACGCAGACATAATGTTGAGCTGTTTTGTTTTCTGACAGATGTCATGAGTAAAGCAATGTGATTTCTCTCTCAAAGTGCTCCTCAGCCAGGTGATTCCATGCTGGAGAGTGAGGAAGGACGGCACGGTGAGGTGTGCTCTGGGCAGGAGCACCTTCCTTGCGGCACGGACAGGACAGGACATTGTCAGGATTTGTGGCAGAAAGGATGGTTGGCAGCTTGGTCTCAAACAACTTCCTATGCAGACATTGGTCTGCCTCTCTCCTGTGTTCCTTGTGAATGTGGTCATGGCTTGGAACGCCAGTAGGTGGGCGTTTTCCATTTGACACAGGAAATGCTCAACTATAGAGACTATGGTTGCGCCGGGGGAAAACCGTTAAGGATTTATCAGTTTTGAGCATTTTCTTTCCAGTGATGTGTTTTGGGTTTCTTTTTTCTAAGGGAGGAGGATGTAGTTAAAATGAATAATTAATAATGAAAAAAAACAGTCATCCTTAAAACTTCAGAGAATGAAATTCCTTATAATTTCCTTTCTAGACTGGCAACATAGGAAAAGGTTTAAGGTCTGTTTAGACTATTGCTTTACGTTAGTCTTGGTACATGATACGGCCGTGTCCAGACACTGATAAGAGATGGAAATAAAATAGCAGGGAAGACATTGACTGTGTGGACACAAATGCCAAGTATCCTTAGTAAGCAGCCAAGGAACTTAATCTGCTTTCATTTGAAGCCAAATATGTTTGGTATCAGTAATTGGCCTTCCCTCCTTCTGCAATGGAGTGAGAGCCACGGGGTCATTGCACTTTATTGAGTGTAATAGGGAATTAGGGGAACTACCACCAAAATTCTCATTTTTTTCTGGACTTGGGAACACGTGGATTAATCCACTTGGCTTTTAACTGTTCACTCCTGAAGCTGGGTGGTAGGGATCAACCGTTCAGTATGGAAAAGAAAATAAGGTAGTATTTACAATCAGCCCAAGAACAATACACATGAATGCTAAAATGAAGCATCTCCCATCTGAGGACAGGCTGAGGGAGTTGGGGTTGTTCAGCCTGAAGAAGAGAAGGCTCTGTGGAGACCTTAGAGCAGCCTCCCAGTACTTGAAGAGGCTACAGGAAAGCTGGGGACGGGCTCTTTATCAGGGAGTGCAGGGATAGGACAAGAGGGAGTGGTTTTAAGATGAATGAGGGGAGATTTAGATTAGAACTTAGGAAGAAATGTTTTCTTGTGAGAGTGGTGAGGCACTGGCACAGGTTGCCCAGAGGAGTGGTGGCTGACCCATCCCTGGAGGTGTTCCAGACCCCATCTCTGGAGGTGTTGAAGGCCAGGTTGGATGGGGCTTTGAGCAACCTGATGCAGTGGGAGGTGTCCCTGGCCATGGCAGGGGGGTTGGAAGTGGATGATTTTTAAGGTCGCTTCCAACCCAAACCATTCTGTTTGCTTGCTCTCCATTCAAAGTGTTAATGGAAGCCTTCAGACTTTATGTGCTGAGAGTTGCTTTGGAACATCATTCCCACCTGGCTGTTACCGAGTGCTCAACTTGGAGAGGGTTTCACTTGGCTTCTGCAATTGTGGCTGCTTCGTGTGTGTTAGCTCAACTGGAATATGATGTGTGTTAGCTTCTGCAAGAGCATCCTGTGATTTATTTCACCTCCCTGAAAAGCTATCTTGATTGGTGTTCAAAATGTTGTCTGTAAGACAGCCCTCTTCACTGAAGCCTTCTAAGTTCTTTGCAGCCATCTGGGTACTGAACATCTGCTGGGCAAGCGTTGCGTTGCCTCTGTGTGTCCTGCTTGTGTTCTCCTTTGGTGCCCTTGGCATCCTGACAACAGCCTTGAAAGCCATTTGAGGTAGGTGTGGGCAGACAGAGCTGTCCTCTGCTCTGATCCAAAGGGGGAATTTCAGGGGAACTTCATTAAAGGCACCATTTCCTTTTCTTCCCAAAACATTCACTTACAAATGCCAATTGCACATTTTCAGGGTCAAAAATCTGCTTTACTCATATTCAAGGAAAACCCATTTGTTAGATGAACTCCATTTTCTCGTTGCAAGAACCCAATCTTACCACAAATTGTGTTCTTTTGCACAGAGTAGGGAGCTTTGAAGTTTTGGTGAAGGTTGGCTGCAATGCTGTGCCAAGAGAAAAACGGAAAATGCACTTACTTGGCAACTTGGCTCTATATATCATTGAGCCCCACCAAATTCCTGAAGCTTGTAAATACTCCTCTACTCCTGCCAAGCAAGAGCTCCATTTCTCCTAAGCTTATCAATGTATGCTTCTCCTTGCTACTTTTAATTTTTCCTTTTTTGGGTGGGGGAGAATTTGGGCTTTGTTTTAGAGATTTGGCTAGGTGTAGATGTACTCACAAAGTTACTGGTGCTGGTCAGGACAGGGTGCACTGTAGTTCTGTTGCACAAGAGGGAAATCACTTTGGCTTGAGTTGTATGAAGTGACAGATGAATAAGAATTACACGCGATGTAAAAATCCCTGTAATATTAAGAAAAATTCTAGTCCTTTTAAAGCAGCTTTAATCAGGTTTTTCAGACAGTCCTAGAGCATGTTAGATATTAAGTTGTTGTGTAGTTTAAGATCTGCTTTGCTCTTTATCCCAGAAAATAGCTTCTTGCATATGATGAATATTCTAGCTTCCAAGTAGCTGTTATATTACGCATGGTGTTACTTTGCACCTTCGAATTATAATAATAACTGCTATTTTATATCTAAATACTACTTTACATCCAGAGACTAAGCTGTGCGTCTCTTGGTGAATATGACTATAGCTGTGCTTATTGAGGACATTTCTAGCTGCAACCTAAATGGTAATGGTCAAACCCTGCTTAAAGGTGACACTTGGTGAATGGGTTCAGCACCATCTGTGACCCAGTTACAGTTATGGAGTGCTACCTCGTTCCCTGCTGTGGTTGGTCCTGTTGAGCAAAGGAGAGCCATAACATCACAGCTGTCCACGTTATCTGCCTTCCACAGGTAAGGAGCATCTGGAAGAGTTGAGGTGAGGAAGCTGTTTGCCACAAATGAGGGAAATGGGGTTTTCGTTATTGCTGCATTGAGGCATTGCCCGTGTGTGGCACTCCTGGTTTTCAGTGCCTTCCCTTTTTCCTCTAGATATGAACAGATTTAGACTTCCTTGGTAAAGCAGTCTTGGAGGAGCAAAGGATTTTAAATTAAACTGAACTTCTTTGTACTGTAAGACACTGCAAACCAGATCTTAACGCGTATGCTAATTTTAAGACATTCATTTTCACAAGCAGCAGATATTTAGTCTTACGCACACCAGATGGGCTTGCTGCTGGCATCACTTGAGATTATGGTCCAAACAAGGACAAATCAACAATAAAATTCCAAGACCTCACTGAATAACGTTGTGTTTTCCTTCCCAAGGACACGCTTAGTTATCGTATTACCTTATATTTGTTGTGTCAGTGTGACTGGAAAGTGTCTTCGAGTGTCTGAGATGGGCTCACAACGCATGGAAAAATCTTATATGGAAGGATCTCTCCCACTGCAGGTGGAGTTCCGTGCTGTGCAGTGGCACGTGGCTGCACAGGCATTGTGATCCGAGAGGCGTGTCCTGGGTAAAAACTGGCATAAATCAGTAAATGTGTGCAACTGCCTGTAGAAGAGTCACTCGTGCTAATGTAGAGGTGCCTTCAGTGTTAAAGGTCTGGGAGAAGCAGGCTAATATACCTGGAAGTGAATGTGGCGAAGAGATGGGCATGGTGGGAATCTTTTAAAAAAATTTCAATATTTTCTTTAAAAATAAGCTTTATATATATATATTTTTTAAAGTCATTGTACAGCATTGCCACATTATTTAACGGGCTTTGTCCAAACCTCTCTCTGTGCCATCTCTAGTAGGAGAGGATGGTGCATATCATTGCTCTTCTGCATTGCTGCCTATGTCAGTATGCAGAAGCATTGAGTTTAGGATGAGCAGCATTGGTGTCTGTTTTTATTCCTAGCCCAGGACTAATATTTGCAGCACACCATGATGCCAAGCCTTTAAAAGCTGTAATTATTGAAGTTTTGGGCACTGTTAAGGAAAAAATGATGCTGGATGTTTCCTGTGAAAAGTTTGAGGTTGTGCAGGCCTTGGAAGTGTTTGCTGGGAGAAAACGTTGAATTTGTGATTTCATTTAATCCACTGACAATATGCCAGTATCCCCAGTTGGGAGGCTCTCCAGGGATGAATGTGAAGTGGTCCATGCAGGTCGCTGCCTATGGCAGGAGATGTGGTGGTGGGCAGACATCTTCCTGGGGTGTTCACTGCTGAGCACTGGCTGTCCACAGCACTGGTCCCACAGCCTTTCCAGGAGAGCTGGTAGTCGTAGCCTGACCCAGTGTGGGGCTGATGGGTAGCCACTACGTGGCTTTGTACAACCCTTGTGCAACATTTTGATGGGACCTTTTTCTATTAACCATGATTATTTACTCTGGGATGGTACAAAATCAGACGGCTGCTGGTTATGACATCTTCACAATTGGGTACGACAAGAGGGATTTCAGAAACAACACTTTTCTTAAGCAGAAATCAAGGCAGATGGTAAAAACAAGTGACCTACAAAATATAACGAGATTGCTCACCAGAAATGTACAGTACAAACAAATGTACTGTCACCTAAAAATACCAGAATGACATTTCTGACAAAGTGATGATTTTAGAAGGGAGTCAAAGTTTGGGTAAGGCCAGGAATGAATTTTACATCCTCGTAAGTACACATTGGTGATCAAACTGACTGTAAAGTATTTCAACCTAATGTTTTTTCCTGCTTGTAATTTTGTTTCATTGGGTTTATATCATTCTGCTGTATCTACAGATGAAGCTATTACAGCAACTCACCTAAAACTGCCTCTGTTGGTCTCAGGGTCTTGCAGAAAGCAGCATTGATTGGTACTGTTTGTGTTCTTTTTCTCTGTAAATAGGAACCAAGAACTTGCATTCTAAATAATGTGCTACTTGTGATCTGCCAATAGTGGGCTTTTTTACTAGTCCTTTCATGTCTGCATCCTTATGTAATAGAATGTAAGTTGGCTTTGTAGCCTCTCCTGTTGCAGAGCCACATCCATCACGCTGGTCAGTAGTGGCAAGGAGGGGCTGCGTTTAACCCCGATTGTTTTGGCATCCAGCTCAAAACCCTGGCCAGTTATCCCAGCACCAACAAGACACTAGAGGCAGGAGCTCCACAACCCACCCAGCTGTTGAAGACACAAGGGAACAACAGCTCCTGCAGCTTCGTCACTTTCCCCTTTTTAGGCTTTACTTCTGGACCCCCAAGCATCTTGTGCACAAGAGATTAAGTCTTTAATGAATCTCTCAGGCTCTTTGCAGGGCTGGGCATCAGCAGAGAGGAACTGGTGCTGTCTCATGGTACTTAGCAAAGCAGGGCTATGCAGTTAAAGCCCACTACCTTGAGCAAAGCAAACTTGAGACAAATTGGCTGTGAAGTGGAAACATGCAAATTAAAGCAGGCCAAATCATGGGAGGATTAGGCTGTAGTGATTTGAGACAGCTTTATTTCAGTATGGAAACACTGACACAGGATTTAACATACTTTAAGTTCTGCTCATTGTCTTTGTAGTTAAGATGGGTGGTCTGACACACAGGCATACACAGAGATCAGTCTCTTTTGAGACTTTTCTGTATACAAAATAGTTGTAACTATGGCATTTTGGAAATGCGAACTGCTGTTCTAGGGGTTGGCTCTTTCAGCTGATTGGCTGGGAGAGCAAGAGGGGCTTTCATAGGCGTTCTTCTGTCCTGTAGGGCACAGGAGCTTTGTGTGACCTCCAGGCATGGCCTCCTGGCATGTCAGGAGATGCGTGGTCAGGTGTGCATCCCGCAACTGTGAGTATACACCAGCAGTCTCTTGCAAAATACCATTAGATCACCTTGCCTGGCTTTCATGAAATCATGGAACGGTTCACGTTGGAAGAGGCATTAAACCATTCCAGTACCAACTCCTGTGCCATGGGCATAGGGACACCCTCCACTGGATCAGGATGCTCAAAGCCCCATCCAAACTGACCTTGAACACCTCCAAGGATGGAGCATCCACAACTTTTGTGGGCACTTTCCACTGTGTTTGAAGTTAAATACCACTCTGAAATGTCTAGGTCAGTACCTTGGGTTTTGCCAGAGTTGTGTACGGAGAGCAAATGATCCACCACTTCTCTGGGTAGTTATTGTGAGCCCTTAATCATCCTAGCAGTTAGCTTGGCCTCAGTTAGATTTGCATCTTGCAGCAGAAAGACAGGACTTTTGCTGCAGCTGTGGAGCCCAGGGAGCACCTGTTATTTCCTCTTAGCTTGTACGTACGTGTTGTGAGGCAGTGGCTCTGCAGTTTGGGTGGACTCATCCCTCACCGTGGTGTATTCCCTGCTGTCTTCCAGCCACTGTGATCTTTCCTCTGCTGTCGTTCCAGTTCTTCAACGCATATCTTGGAAACCAGTTACTGGAACTGTAAATTTTATCAGTGCTACTTGGAAGTAAAATTTCCTTTATGCCCTCTATTTTTAGGATCTGTGAGCAAGAATTGCTTTTTCAGAGGATGATGCTGTACGGAGAGATAAACTTTTTTCTCACATACTATTGTGTTTCATGAATATTTCAACTGGTCTGGCTTTCCCTGGAAGGATGACTTGGTTCTGTAATCTTTCGAGTATACGTTTTATTGGATAAGTTTTGTGTTTCATAAGAAATAAATAAAAAACACCTTAAGTTCAGAATTTCTGTAAATGACTTAGCACGTTAAGACAACTACACATTAAAGAGAAGTAATTTTATAAAATATTTACTCTAAATGATAGAAATGGTTCCTGACTTAACATTTCCCATAACTTGGTGTATTTTAGAAACAAAAATGATGGTATTGGTAGCTCTGAAACAGAACGGCATTCTAGAGGGAGTAAGTACAATGATTTATGGTATGCAAATAGATTTATAACAGTCCTTGAAAAACATTGCTTAAGAATAGGTTTCAGACACCTGAGGGATGAAGTCCTTCGTTGAAGTGGCCGAAAAATAAAATACTGTTCATTTAAAATATGGTTTGCTGATGGAGAATGGGTAATTGTGCATTGCTGTCAAGCAAAAGTTTTGTTGAAAGGAGGGTTTGGTAACAGTTATCTCTTGAGCTTTGGATACCTTCTGTGAATATTTTTTTTTGCATAGAACTGTTTGAAGTGAATGTGAGAACTGACTGGCCCATTTTTGTCATGTTTCAGTTATTGTAGTTCTGTAAAAAGGAGATGTGGGGTCTGAAGACCGACCTTAAAGAACCACATCATCCCTGTGGTCCTTTACACATTCCCTGATCTGAAGAGAGATGACCTTCTGTGATTTTCCAGATGTGTTGCTGTTCAGAATCTTTACAATAAAGTTGCTAAGGTTTAGAATGCACATATAAGGCTGCTACCTTCTCCATTTCTTAAATCCAAAGATGAGGATTTGGATGCTGTCATGCCAACATTATACTCTGGCAAGGCACTGATCTAACCATTGGTGGGTTTCTTTAAAGTAGTGCAGGAGTCATCCAGAGAATGGTGAAGTTCCTGCTGCTGGTTTGAGATTTACCAGAGTTGAACTCAGTCACACCATGGATTGAAATTCCTGGGAAAGACTTGCAGTATCCACAAAGTCGCTGTGTCGTACTGGTTTTCTCTGCCAGTCTTGCTTGTGTGCCCTTTACCTCCTGCTTCAGGCTGGCATCTCCCATGCTTGTACCCAGCCTTTGCTCTTTGCAACCCTGGTTTCTCCTTTTCAAATGGTGGCAAATTATCTCCAAACCTTTAAAGTAGAAAGGGAGGTGGAGGGAGACATCAGTGCAAGTTCTGCCTTACGGTCAACCTTGTCTTTCTCCTGTAAGCCTTTTGTTGTCAGCTGGGAAGTGTTTCAGGGCTGTTGGTGGCTTCAGCCCTGTGTTTTGTTGTCTAGCATGAATGTGGAAGCCCGTTATGGGACTTCTGGAAGCAACCATAATGCAAATGTGAGCATCCCACTGATAGGCATTTGTAGCCTCATTTCTTGATGGGTGCTGTTTCAGGAAAGGCAAATTGTTTCCATCTCTGCTTGTCTCTAGTTGTCACTAGACAACTAGTTGTTGCACCAGGGGAGGTTCAGACTGGATATTAGGAAGAATCTCTTTACCGAAAGGGTGGTCAGGCACTGGCACAGCTGCCCAGGGAGGTGGTTGAGTCGCCATCCCTGGAGGTGTTTAAAAAACAGGTAGATGAGTTTTTGAGGGTTATGGTTTAGCAGAAGATGGGTGCAGTTGGACTCGATGATCTCAAAGGTCTTTTCCAACCAGAAGATTCTATGATTCTAAATCAGCTTTAACCTTCTTAAACTCTTTTAGAAGCTTTCCTCTTAAGCTTGCCTCCTGTAGTTGTTCCTCAGGTGCTTTCCTGGATGTCCTTTTCATCTTTTTCTTCTGATTTTCTTACTGCCCTTTTTTTGTATTTCTCCTTCATAACCAAGTGTCCTCCTAAGGCCCGTTCAGCTGAATCACTGAACACTCTTTAGGTTCTTTCCAAAGTCTTTTACCTTTTCCAAGTGCTCTGAGAAGTGAGCCATTGTTATTTTTTATTTTAGGTGAGAATACATTTAGAATTTCCATCCTTACATATATTTTAAGCCTTTCATCTTTGAGCTTCTCACTGCATCCTGTTTCTTTTTGTGGAAGGATTGGGCTAAAGCCAACCCCTAGGCAGAGAACTTTGTTGCCTGGACATAACTGGGGTGAAGTTGTAGGCTATCGCATAAGTAGGTAGACATCATTTGATTTGCCACAGTTTGAAAACCCTGCAGTTATGTCCATGTTTTGCAGTCTGAAGTAGCTGCCTGACAGAAACAAGCCACCCAGTTGCTGGTCTTCTGATGCAGAACTGGTATGAATACAGTGTGGGGCAATGTCAGCCCCCAATGGGAGGTCCTCATGCAAGAGTCTGGTCAAGATCAGCTTTAGGTTCCCAGAGTCATTGATGGCTGCTCTGTGCTTTGTTCACCCTGATTTACACTAGATATCACTCTTAAAATACCATAAATTAAGATTATTTAATTCCCTGAGACTGTCCTGTTCTCTATTACTGGTTTTACCACTTTTGAAGCTCTTTGGCTGCACGGCTGTTAGAGTTTATATTATGCACTTCCCCATGGCCTGGTGCTCAGGCTTGGATGCTCACACTGAAATCCTTATCTCCAACCCTGGAGGTGTTTAAGGGGAGACTGGATGAGGCACTGAGTGCCATGGTTTAGATGATGGTTGGTGTTAGTGTTGGTGTTAGTGTTGGGTTATAGGTTGGACTTGATGATCTCAGAGGTCCTTTCCAACCTTGTGATACTGTGACCAAGGCATTCCATTCCCCGAATAGCAACAGGCAGTAAAGGAGATGCTTTAGTATCCTGTTGTAAGGAAACAGCTTACCTAGATGAACTGGGTGAGCAAAGCTCCTGATGTTTTTTGCGTTCTACACAAGAAAAACAACTCTTTGTGGAAGTGTTTTGACAGAGTCCAAGTTTAGCTGTGATGACATTTGTAGTTAATTATATCAAAATAACCTTTCTTTCTGTAAAAACACCATTTTTTCATGAGCTTCAATTAAGTGGAGTTTGATGCTGAAGGAGCATTTTTAAGCAACGTATAGCAGAATTGCCTTATTCATGGGAGCAGTGGGGGAAGACTTGCTCACCTCTTTCTTTGGATGTAGTGTGGATGTAACAAACCCCAGTTTTTTAAAGCTGTGAGTGATTTGTCTTCAGTTTGGATGCTGTGCAGTTAGGTAGTTTCCAATGACAGGGTCAAAATAAAGGAGATGCCGTATCACTGTCTACAACTCTCTGAAAGGAGATTGTAGGGAGGTGGGTGTTGGTCTCTTCTCCCAAGTGACAGGCAATAGGTTGAGAGGAAATGGCCACAAGTTGTGCCAGGGGAGGTTGAGATCAGACATCAGGAAAAATTTCTTTACCAAAAGAATGGTGAAGCACTGGCAGAGGCTGCCCAAGGAGGTGGTTGAGTTACCATCATGGGAAGTATTTAAAAGACAGGGAGATGAGGTGCTCAGGGATCTGGTTTAGTAGAGGATGGGTATGGTTGGACTTGATGATCTAAAAGGTCTTTTTCAACCATGTGATTCTATGGTTCTAACTTCTGTACCCATCTGGTGCTCATCTGTCTGGTTTTCCATGCACATTACCAAGGTTTTTGAGAGTGATGGATGCCACAGAGAAGGTGATGAAAGTACAATGAAGGAAATACAGGGGGAAGTGGGAAGCTGTGTGGAATCTGGGCCTCATTCATCCACCCATATTTGAAAAAGGGTGTGCTGTTCCTCTGGCAGTACAAATCAGAGTGAGGGAATGCTGGCTGTCCTTCTCTTCTATCTTCTCTACAGAGCCCTGGAGGGCCAGAGGAGCATCATGGTCATTGCTTTTCAGCTGAGGTAGGTCATTCAGCATAATAAGGATGCAAGGAGGGGACAGAGTGTTCTCTTTTTGAGCAAAATATTCCTGTGAGCCTTAGAAAGCAAACAATTTTTTCCTTGTTTTTACGCACACACGTTTGGGAGCAGTGCTCCTTACTTCAGCTGAAGGACAGTCTTTGGGAAGAGGGGGCATAGCCATCTGATATTCTACCTTGGGTTGATTGAGAAATGTGGGAGATGGCTGTTTAAATGCTTAACTTACCATTTATATAAGCAATGTTTTGGTAAATCTGGATGTTGTTCTCAGTGTCATGGGTCTTTTAATTGCAACTGGTTTCATGAGGACATGCAGGCCTTGGCTGGGCAGGTGGTGACAGCAGTGCTCTTACTGCCTTCTGAAGTGCTCTTCAGTGGGTGGCTTGAGAAGCCACCAAGTAGACACAGCATGTGACTAACCAAATTATAGCCTTTAATACAAAAATTTGGGGCTTTAGTTCTAGAAGCTTCCAGCAACAAAATCAAGTTGTCCACAAAGATGATCAGAGGGCTGGAGCATCTTCCCTGTGATGACAGGCTGGGAGAGCTGGGCTTGATCAGCCTGGAGCAGAGAAGGCTTCAGGAAGACCTTAGAGCAGCCTTCTGATACTGAAAGGGGGCTACAAGAAAGTGAGGAGGGACTCTTTATCAGGGAATGCAGGGATAGGACAAGGGTGAATGGTTTTAAGCTGAACAAGGGGAGATTTAGATGAGATCTTGGGGAGAAATGTTTTCTTGTGAGGGTGGTGAGACACTGGCACAGGTTGCCCAGAGGAGTCATGGCTGCCCCATCCCTGGAGGTTTTCCAGGCCATGTTGGAAGGGGCTTTGAGCACTCTAATTGAGTGGAAGGTGTTGCTGCCCATTGCACATTGCGGAGGGTTGGAACTCAAACCATTCTGTGATTTATGATTCAAAGAGATATTTCTTTCTACGCTGTTTTTTTCCCTAACAAGACAAGTTTAAAATGGGGCTTTAAAAAAAATACTATTCTTTGTGAAAATTGATAGAACTTATATAATTAAATGTGGCTCTTAACTATTGCATTGTTATGGATCTGTTACATTAAAACTTAAATGTTAAAAGTCGTCCCTAGGTCCCTCTGGTTCTCCAGAGGTGTTGGAAGCAGAGCATGTCCAATACTGATAAAATAAATTGATGTTCTGGTCTTCACAGACTGGGATATTTCCAGCAGACTGAGTACTGCATTTTTGTTCCATGTTTAAAAGCTTGCTTTGGGTGAGAGTCATCGCTGTGATGTTGAGAAACCTTCCTGTGCATAGTGGGTGCAGGGAACACCTGCCTTCATCCATTTGGACTTGGGTACCAAGAGTGGAAAGGCTGATTCTCTATTAGCCCACACTCACGCCAGTGGGTTGCCTTAAGAAAAGGGGGCTGCAGTTCTTCTCAGTTATTTATCACCCTGTTGTCTTTAAATACATTCACTTTGTCTGCTGCATCTGGAAAAAAAGGAAAGGAAAAGGTTTTCTTTCAAACAGAACTCTTACCTCAGATGTGTGTTCTGTTTGCATGAAGGAAAAGCAATTCCAGCATATTTTGCAGAACAGGAAGATGCTTTGGTGTAATTTCTCTGTGGTGTCATGGAATCAGAATATTTTGATGTTATCTGGATTTCTCTAGAAAACCAGTTATATTTAACATTCTCTTAAAATAGGGGTGCTTCCCCTATGGATTTTAAACTTTTTGAGCAAATAGCAAGTATCACGCTGGGTCCTAAAGCAACTGAGTTTCCAAATGTGTGGATTATTTGAAAGCACAAGATCTGAGAGAGGGGACTACAGAAAGCTGGAGGCTACTTGCCTGCTTGAACATATGCCTCTGCTCTTGGACCAGGCTTTGGGTTTCCAATGAAATGCTGAAAACACTGCAGCCTTTGAACAATCTGGGAGAGTATCTGTGAGTGCCAAACACTATTGCAGTTTGCTGTTTAGTTGCTGGATTTGCTTCTTTTGCTTCTATCAGGATGGAGGAGATGTCTTGTACATTTGGGGGCTTTTTGTCCAACTGAGAGTCCCTTGGCTGGTGGCAGAACTGATTTGACGAGCCTGTTATTAACAACCATGAGTTCATTTGCTGCATAAAGTGATCAGAATGTCTTTTCAGTAAAATTATAGCATATACTGTAGGACAGGCAGTTCCTAAGAATTTTGTTTCACCTTCTCTTTTGGTCTTAGAGAGTTAACAAACCATGGCTTAATCTCTTAATAAATGAGTACATTAGATCTTGATCTGTTTGTTAAAGCTCCCGTTCTCATGGAGTCACCAGCTGCTGATCCCAGGGCCTGCTGTGTTGCTGCTGCTCTTCTGTGCCATTCTTCTCAGTGATGCCCAAACCTGCCTTCGGCAACATTTCTGCTGCTGCTTCTTCTCCTTTTAATGATAGTAATTCCCTTCCCTCTCCTCGCAAGTTGTCGGATGCTGCAGATGCAGGAGATCAGGGGCTGGCTGCAGGTTCTCTGTGGGGTTTGGCAGAGGACCAGCCTTCCTCCTCAACAGCAGACAGGTGACTTTGATCTCCCAGCTCCTCTCGATGTCGGTAGGAAGCCAACAGCATTTCTTCATAGCCATAACTGCTTTCATCACACAACTCCTCGTCGAATGGCCTGGCTGTTTACCAGCTGGCACCATCTCTCCTTGCAGGTGAACCTTCGCTTCAGTTCTCATCACATCATCTTGCCCACTCTGCCCCAGGATCCCCTCGGTCTACGTGAGTGGCAGTACTGTGCTTTGACAGGAGTTCTGATGGGGAAAACAGTTCTCCCTTGACACATCAGAGCGAGGAGGAGATGCGATGTCTGCTGTGCTCCTGGAAGTTCGCTGTTTAACTCTTGGCACTCCTTCTCTGTCGATGGTTCATCTGCTGGCTTTTTTTCTTGCTGATGTAAAGGTCATCGCTTTTGCCAGGCTCCAGAGTAAGAAAGTCCAGGCATTTGTGTAACCCCATCTTTGCTGTGTATCCCTCAAACTCACCCATGGAGATCTATCTGGGTAGATTTTTTTTTTTCCTTGTGGGGACTTTTTAATATATAATCTCAGGATGACAACTAGAATCAAGGAGTCATTAGGGTTGGAAAAGACCTCCAAGATCATCAAGTCAAACCATCAGACCAACACCACTGCACCTACTAAAGCAAGGCCCTAGGGGCCACATATATATGTTTTTTAACACCTTCAGGGATGGAAACTCCACCACTTCCCTGGGCAGCCTCTGCCAGGGCTTCACCACTCTTTCAGTAAAGACATTTTTTCTGATATTCAGTCTAAACTTCTGCTGGCGCAACTTGACGCCATTTCCTTTTGTCTTATTGTTTGTTGCTAGGAAGAAGAGATCAACATCCACCTCACTACAGCCTCCTTTCAGGGAGCTGTAGAGAGCAATAACGTTCCCTGCAAGCTCATCTTCTCCAGACTGAACAATCCCAGTTCCCTCAGCCACTCCCCATAACCCCTGTGTTCCATACCTTTCACCAGCTTTGTTGCCCTGCTCTGGACGTGCTCCAACTCAACGTCCTTTTTATAGTGAGGGGCCCAAAACCGAACACCGTATTTGAGGTGTGGCCTCACCAATACCAGGTCCTGCTCTCTCTCTTCTGTGTTTAGTTCTTTTTTCTGAAGTATCACTTTCCCTTGAAAGAACTCCATGGTGCAATTAGGGAGAAGCATGTGAGAAATCCATATGGGTTTGCCTCTTCAGAAGTATAAGAGATCTTCCCTCAACTATTTTTTTGTCTTGGGTATCTGGTAAGGTGAGGAACTTATTGTACCAACAGCAAGACAGACTGATCAAAGAGGCTAAGTTCTCAGATAATGCTTGAAACAAGGAGGGAGGTCAAATTATATTCCCAGGAATGTTTTTTTAAGAAGGGATATATATTTTTGTTTTGTGAGTTTTTTCTGGTATTTATTATTATTTGGATGCAATATCCTGGGGAAATGTAAGTGGATTTTGGTTGTCTAACCCCAGTGTGCAAGGAAAGGCTTACCACGATTGTATGAAGTCTAAAGTAAGAAAGAGGGCCACCAAGTTGGTGAAGGGGTTAAACTGAAAGCCATAAGAGGAGTGGCTGAAGTCACTTGGTCTGCTCAGCCTGGAAAAGAGGAGACTGAAGGGAGACCTCATCGTGGTCTGCGGCTTCCTCACAAGGGAAGGAGGAGGAGCGGGTGCTGATTTCTTCTCTTTAGTGACCAATGATAGGACCCAAGGGAATGGCAGGAAGATGTGCCAAGGGAGGGTTAGGTTGGATATTAGGAAAAGGTTCTTCACGCAGAGGGTGGTGGAGCACTGGAACAGCTTCCCAGGGAAGCCTGACAATATTCCAGAAGCATTTGGACAGTGCCCTCAGACACACGGTGTCACTTCTGGGATTGTCCTGTGCAGGCACAGAAGTTGGGCTGGATGACCCTTTTAGGTCCCTTCCAACTCAAGACGTTCTGTGATTCTATGATTCTGTGAAATAATCCAAGCTGACTCTTGATTCCTTTATCTTTAATTTCAGTAAAAGCACTGGCATTATTCAAGGTACTTATTTTAAATAATCACACAGAATCACCTTGTTGTTTGAAACAGTAAGAAGACAGAGTAGGATAAAGATTGAAAATGAGGTGGTGAAACTTGAGTGTCTCCCTTTGGAGCTCTCTGTTCTGCACAGGCTCATCCGTTGGAGATGTCTGTGCAATCAGGGTGTAATTCCTGGCCCTCTCAGAGGCACTGCAACATGAACTCTTCACGTTCTTGTTAAGGACTGACTTACTACATTTTGTGTGTTTAGCAGTGCAGTGTTCTATTTGTGAGGTGTTTGGCACTCTTGATGCTGAAGGTGCTCAGGAGATCAGGGTGGTGCTGCAGTCTTTTGCCCTGCTTTATACAAGCCCATGAGAAATGCAGATGGTCTGTAAGATGCAGGCATTTAGCCAGGAAAGTTTATATTATTCCAAACACTGATGTACTGCTCTGAGGCTGCAAGCAGGAAAAACCCACAAAATGTTATTTTCTGTCTATTATTGATGGAAATGGATGGTTTATCTTCAAGTAGAGAGGCATTTTAATGTTTTAAATCTAAGATGGAGAAAGTAGGACAAGTGGGCTGCTCTTCAAGTTTTGCTTTTCTTGCCGTTATGAATAAAATTTGTATGTAGATATCTCAGAGGTTTCTAAAAAATGCTAATGAGATCTTTTCAGGGAAGGTATTAGGATCAAAAAAGCTGGTTATAGAAATCCAGAATCACTGCACCCTTATTATGTCTTCAGGTCTCGGTAGTAATCAGCGAAAAGTTTCTTTGCCATGAATGAGTGAGTGACATTTAAAGCTCCATCTGTTGCCTACGGAGTGGTGCCTCACGATGTGTCTCAATGGGTGAGGAGATGATTAATTTTGGTTCCCATTCATGCCGTGTGAAATATTCTCATAGCGGGGAATGACTCCAGCCCTTGCTGAACTGCAGCATGTGTGGTGCTCGTAGGAAACCTCAGCTGCTGTTTACTTGTAGCTTGTGCACCAAGAAGGGATCCAGACTGCCTTTGCATTCGCCCACGCGGCTCCGTAGCTGCAAAAATACTGGTAGCTGCCGTGTTCTGACCCGCCTGCTGCCAAGGGATGGCTCCATCACCAGTGCCGCTGCAGCCGGCTTTTCCTTACAGAACTGACGTGAGCAAAGGACTGGCCTTTCTGCCCAGGTGAGGGCCACCTTTGAATCTCAGAGTGAAACAGTGGCCTGGCTTCTCCATCCCGCTGTCCTGCAGAATAGCTGCACTGTGATGCTGAAGTTCATCATGTAATACGGTTCTTTTTTCCTGGGAGGGTGGGGAGGCCCTGGCACAGGTTGGCCAAGAGAAGTCGTGGCTGGAGGTGTTCCAAGACCAGATTCGAAGAGGCTTTGAGCAGTCTGACCTAGTGGCAGTTTTCCCTGCCCATGGCAAGGGGTGGAACTGGATGATCTTTAAGGTCCCTTCCAACCCAAAGCTTTCTATGATTCTATGAATTCCAGACCAAAATACCCACCCTGGGATCCTGGTCCTTGCCTTTGGGAGAACAGAGGTAGGGATTCGCTACAGCAGAGGTAATTGCAGTGCTTCTCCCTGCTACCCCATGGCACCCCACCTTCCCAGTGCTGCACATAGTCCTGCAGTTGCCCCTGCCTGGAATAAAGTCACTGAGGAGCACAGGAGGACTGTGCCTTCATCCTAGTCCCATGTGATGCTCCTGATGTGCCTCAGAGGATGTTGGTGTCCTGGGTGCTGCTGCTCTGAGACCTCCTGCTTCCACCCCCTGCGTGGGGTCCTGAGCAAGTTCTGGGGCTCCTCTAGTACACTCTGCTGAGATCCTTGCTAAAGAATAAGCTGAATATGGATGGGAATGTGGGTCTCTTTCTCCCTCATCTATTAATTTCTGTTTATATTTGGGGCATCCAGCATGCTGTCAATTAAAACTACCTAAATACCAGGCACTCTGAGGGTGCTGTGCCATGTCTTCATCTGCTTTGTTCTGCTTCACACACGAAATATGCTGCTTTTATCCTGGCACTGCAGTCGGGTACTGCAGTAGCTTGATTTATTAATAGCTCTGATCTCACCGTCGCTTAGTGTTTCTGTGAGTTTTGACATTTTGGGAAGTGGAAGCCCCTCTGGAAAAGAGTGCTTTGGCTGCCTGGCCAGCGGCGGGGATGCCATCACCGTGTGGGGAGAGCAGGCGCTTTCCGGCGGGAGGAATCCATGCTCAATAATCCAGTGATATTTGGATAACACAAGTCTTTCTTCCAGAGTAAGCCACGGCAGGTGCTCCCTCGACTGCACTTGAGATGAGCAGCCACTCTTTGCCTGCTTTCCAGGCTGACTGCAAGCAGAAAGAAGGTGGTGGGGTTTAAGAATTTATGCTTGGCAGCTTTGAAACCTGCCTGCACCATGGGCCTGACGCACCAAACCCCTTTATTCTGGCAACAACCTGGGGTTTGAAGGCTTTGCAAAATATAGGGAGTTCTTTAAAACCCGAAAACTGCTGCCAAACAGCAAAGGCAACCCCCAGGAAATAAAATTGGTGGGATAAACACACCGTATTTTGCTTCTACCCTGGGATGAGAACAGCTGAAAATAACACTTAGAGGTGGAGGTCCCTTGCTTGGCATCTTGCAGATGGTTTGGGATCATTTGGGTTAAGTGGGATGAGGGTATCTCCAACAGCATCAGCCAAGAGCTTGGGTATGCTGAGTACAGACTCTTGGGTTTATGTCATTGTTTTGGTGTGCTGAAGGGCTGACGTGCCCCTGTTGGCAGAACCTGTCCAGAGGGCAGCGCTTTCATGCCAGTAATTAGAAAGAAAACTCATTAGTTAGAAATAAAAGTCCATGTCCAGAGAGAATGGGAGATGGGGAGAGGAGGAGATGCTGAGTCAAGGGTTGTCTGGAAAGCCCTGGGTGGGGAGGTCCAGCTGCAGCCATCCGGAGGCGCATCCCTCTGTGGTGTACAGCGACTGGGAAAGGCACCGGGGGCTGTGGAGTTCCCGTAGGAGCTGGAATGCTCTCTTCTGGGGATCTGCCGCAGGCACCTGGGGGTATGTCCACACTTTGTATGCTATCGGGGCTGCAGGGGGGCTGTTTCTCTTCTTCCAGCCTCAACTAGACACTCATTCACAGCGTTCTGCAGCAGATTTGGGGAGATTGATGCAATTTATCCCTGCAAACCTTTGCTGAGTAAAGAGGAGTGGGACAGCTGGGAAAGAACTGTGCGAATTCAATGGGACTTGCTCTGTGCCAGAGGGAGAGAGGTCTCGGGGAAAACATTTCATGCACTTTCCACTAGAAGTAAAATGTGGGAGAGGTGGTTGCCATGCTGCTTAATTGAAAGAAAAGGAGAAAAAAAAGAGGCTTTCTGGCAACAGCTTTTGGTTTTTAGAAAAAAAATAATTTGAGAAATGTTTTTAAAGTTCAGCATCAGTAAAGTTTTTGTGGAAATAAGATTTAAATTTAACTGTTTCAAATATCTCATGCCCATCTTGTGCTGAAATTTTGTGTTAACGTATGTTTTCATCTGCTTTCAGCACTGAGTCCTTCTATACAGTTGTCCTTTAAGGGCTTGCATGGAAACATTATGTCAGAGAAGGGGAAGAAAGTGCAGTTATTGCTGGTTTATTTAAATATGTGTGCTCACATTTAAGTAGCGTCACCTTCCCCCAGTCCCACCCAAAGTGCTCAGTGTTGTAGAGAAGTATTTTTCCATTTGGGAGCATAGAAGAAACTCAGCATCTGATGGATCTGATAATGTGTTTGTCTGCAGCCTAGCTGTCAGGTTGGAGATGATCCATTTATTTACAGCTAGCGTGTTGAACAACTGAAATAAGATGACTTCCACTCCATGGTGTTATGGGCGAGCTGCGAGATGTCAAATTCACAGTCTTGGCTACGAGGCCATTCTGTGCTGGCAATCGATGGGGACTTGAATGCTTTAGGTCTTAATTAACGTAAAACACAGGCAGTCTGTGATGCATAGCTATGTTTTATTTATTATGGAAGGGAAAAACCAGCAGAGTTCTTCTAACTTGGTATAAAAATAATGGTAACTTGACCATGAAAAAAAATTCCTGCATGCCTAGGTTAAAAAAAATAAGTAAAATTCCTCCTGTTTTCTCCTTCTGTTCCTACAGAGAAGGAAAAGGCAGGCGGAACATGAGATAGTTCATTATTCATAATTGCAATCTTGTCTTCTAATTCATGGGTTTGGCATTTCTCATTAAGACTCTGAATATAGTCTTTGTGCTTTTGCTAACGTCATGAATCGGATTGTATTAATATGTTCTCAAGGCAGAACCTATAAAAGCAATTTTCTGGTCTGCCATAAAATATTCATAAGAATACAGGCTTTTCTGTTTTGATGATGTGTTCATTGAGCAGAGAAGGTTTTATTGTTTTCGGGAGGGCTCCTGTAGGTCAGGAGCGCTCGCTGCTTCTGTGGGGAACTCGTGGCATTTCAGAGAGGGGCTGTTTGAGACTGAAATAGTGAGAGTTGGTGATGACGCAGCCTCTGCTGAGGCTCTGAATGGGAATTGTGGTTGTGATCTCTGCAGCTGACACCCCGTGCCTGCGTGTTGGGTGTTTCAAGAGGATGAGAGCCTTTGGTGGGAAGTTTCTCAAGTTTTCTTGGGTCTTTTATCCAGCTCTGTGCGATTTAAGGCTCTTATTAGGGAGTGAAGCAGGAGTCATTAATCACAAGTAGTAGTGATTGCAAATAGTGATATATTCCTTCTGCCTGAAACTAGATTCATTTTAACATGTTGAAAGCTTTTATTTTCTGCTTTTAGGAAGCACGGAGTTCAGATCATAAAGATGCATATAGGAAAGTACAGGCAGATTTCAAAGAAAATTGCATTTAGCCTTAATAGCATTGACAAATGCAGTGAGCTGGACTGAGGGTAAACAGATTTACGTGGGGACCGGGTAAGTTGGAGCGAGTGGCTGGTACCTCTGTATTAGTAACACTGACCTTTAGTCTGTATGTATAAAAGATGAAAGATGTTATTGCCAGGTGCTAAGAAATCTTCGGCTGGACATAAAAATAGCCGATGCATTTAGAAGGCTTGTGATTCACAGAGCCCGCTATGCTGTTTGGTTTACTGACTCATCGGGTTTGGTCCTGGAGGATTAACTGTTTGGAGCTCTCCGGAGCCTTGAGGGCTATAAAGTTGCATTAAATCAGAGTCGAGATTATCTCTGGGGAGTTTTGGCTATCTGGGATATTAGTGTATCAGTCTGGAAGGGGAGGAGTAATAGGAGGGCTCCAGCATCACTGTGCTCATGTCGATATCCAGCACTTGCCTGGACATCATTTTCACATGGATCCCAAAGAGCTGCTGAAGAGTTTTTACCTTGGAGTGATCGCCACAGGATTGATTTGGTGGGCTCAGACCAAGCAGAGTTGTACAATTCTGGTTCAGCTTCTTCTAAAGGTGGGTCCAGTTTCTGATGGAAAGCTGCTGTCCCTGGGGAAATAATGAGTCAGCCAGGGGATATCCTTTGCATTCGCCATCTGATAGAATTGCTGCTATTCCAGAAATAATCACTGTAACATGCAGTAATGACATTAGTAAAGCTCAGGATAGAGTATACATAGGCAGGTTGTTGCATTTGATTTTTGATAGACACAGTGCATCGTATTCTAGAAGGTGAATTCCTTTTGGAGGTTTTGTTTTGGTTTTGACCAAATAGCTGCAAATACCTGTTTGCATTAGGATTCTCTTTTCTTTCTCTCTTCAGTTTCTCTAAAGATCCAATGTAGCAATGGGGTTTTTGCTGGCATGGCAACTTTACTCTTGTACTTTCCTAGAGTCATAGAATCAAAGAATGGTTTGAGTTGGAAGTAACCTCAAAGCCCATCCTGTTCCAGCCCCCCTGCCATGGGCAGGGACACCTCCCACTGGGTCAGGTTGCTCAAAGCCCCATCCAAGCTGGTCTTGAAACATCTCCAGGGAGTGCACATCCACGACTCCTCTGGGCAACCTGTGCCAGTGTCTCACCACCCTCACAAGAAAATATTTCTTCCCAAGATCTCATCTAAACCTCCCCACTTTCAGCTTAAAACCGTTTCCACTTGTCCTATCCTTGCAATCCCTGATACAGAGCCCCTCCCCAGCTTTCCTGTAGCCCCTTTCGGTACTGGAAGGCTGGTATAAGATCTTCCTGAAGCCTTCTTTTCTCCAGGCTGAACAACCCCAACTCTCTCAGCCTCTCCTCGTATGGGAGGTGCTCCAGCCCTCAGATCATCTTCACGGACTCCTGGATTTGCTCTCTATATCCCTCCTGTGCTTTTCCAGGACACATCCAGTTCTCCACAGTCCTTGGGACACACGGTGGTTTTGGAGTGCATCTCTTGCCCTGACAGCGTGCAGCTGGGGCTTGTGCCGTATGGGTACAGGGCCAGGGAGGTGTTGCCTCAGCTTGAGCAGTGCCTGAGTAATACAGAGCATTCTTCTGTCACGCTGAAATACTGAAATCCTGGCAAACCTGGATCTAATTTAAAGCATCGCATCTAAGATGAGAACTTTCTGAAGCGATAGTCCGTGAAACGAGATAGCCTCTGCAGGGCTGGATCCGAGCTGTCAGCTCCCACTCACGTGCGGGGAAAACGGATGCAGGGTTTGTTTCTGTGTGAGCAGCTGCAGCAGTTGCCATAGGGATGTTCCGTGGGCAGGAATGCGAAGGGATTGACCACGATGCCAACCATGTAGGAGAGCATTGGCTGTTCCCAAGGAGGGTTTAGGAACGTATTGTTTAGGGGGGTTTGAATGGTGATTTATAGGTAAGAGCAGGACCTTCTTCCTGAAATCCCTGACTGTGGCTCGATGACCTGCGGTGCAGAATCCCAGCTCTGGTCCTGCCTGGGAGAGCAGGGAGCAAGGAAGAGGATACAGGAAGGAAAACAATAGGGAAGCGAAGGGAAAGCTTGTGGGTTGAAAAATAGCAACACTTCCAGTAATGTGACCTTTTGTAGAAAATGTTTCCATCCAAAGAAAAAAATCCTCCTCCGCACCAGCAGAAGCGGGGCACGGGGAGGCGGGCGCCCTTGCTGTGTCTGGCAGCCCTGCGTCAGGGTTGCATGTGGGGAGGATGAGGTAGCCCTGTGCCCATGGTGCGGGCAGCAGGGACGGTGCCGTGGGCACCGGGTGGGCTCCAGGGGAGCAAGGGCAGCGTTGCTTTTCCAGCCCCAGGGGGTGTCCAGGCACCCCGGCTCTCCAGTTGAATGAGCAGCTGTGGGGTGCACGAAACCACTGCCCCGCTTCTCTGGACACCCCAAGAAACTCAACTTGAGTAGTTCTCTTTTCTGAAACACCCTCCCCCCTCCTTTTCACATCTTTATTTTCAAACAGAAGCAATGGTATTTTTTTTTTAACTGTCCTTTCAGTTGCCTGCGCATCACAACATTTGGAGAGGTGATGATGTTCTCCTTCAAATGGGTTTTGTGTAGACCTACTTTCGTCTCTTAGTTAATCATTATTACCATTTTTCCATCTCCAGCAGCCTTGCCCTGGCTGTGCTTTTTAAAACTCCACCATTTTGCTCAACACCCCCTTTTCCAAGGAGCTGCTGTCAAGGATGGAGATGCCTTTCCCGTGTTCCCTGTCTCTGCATTCTGGTCTTGCCCTTGACGTCAGGGTGATGCCATTGGTTTACATGGGAATGCCTTACAAAACAACCCAGATTTTTCTTAGTTACTCCACTATTTTTTTATTTTAATTATTTTATTTTATTTTATTTTATTTTATTTTATTTTATTTTATTTTATTTTATTTTATTTTATTTTATTTTATTTTATTTTTGACTTTTTTATATGGCTCTGCATTTCATTTCACGTCGGGTTTACCAGTTTCTCCTTCTTACGCTTTTCTCAGTGTCTGACAAATAGCATTTGGGGAAGACGCTACCAAAACTATTTTTCTGGGATTAATGGTAGTGATGTCCTGATGGAGTTTGTAGCATTAGGTGTGGGAGTTTGCCGGGCATCGCTGTGGATCTCTCGGGGTGTTGGGATGGCACAGAGGGGACGCCGAAGCGGCTGCGTGGTGAGGGCCGCGTGTGTGTTCAGCGCAGGGTTCTCCTTTATTTCTAACAATTTGCAGTTGACTTCAGGTGATGGCTGAGGCCGCGCTGCGTGGAAGGACAGGGTCAACTTGTTCTGTGCTGCTGTCTTGCCTCTATGAGGAGGCAGCTGAGATCAGGCCTAGGATTTAATGATCAGTCTCAAAGTGAAATACGAGTTTAATTTTGTATAAAACGGAATTTCTACTTCAAGTGCTCTTTCCGCAGGCAACATACAGGTGGTGGAAGATGGCGATCTGTTTTAGTAAAGCTTTTCCTTAACCTTTTGCAGTTCCTAAAGGTTTTCCATGTATCATCCTTTTGAATTGTTTCCTTCACCAGCCAGGCCATTTGTGAGCAGGGAGAAATCAGCTTTCGCATGGTAAAACTGCCTTTGCTTTTGCTTTGGAAGGATGACTGTCCTGCCGGGGCTGGCCTTGCGGTGGCTGGTGCCCATGGTTGTGTAATAGGATGGCATCTGTACCCCTGTGAGCTCTCATACCCTTCCCCAGGTGCCCCTTTCCTGTGGGGTAGGTACCTTAGGTGAGTGACAGAGTGATGCTGCTGATTATAGAATCATTAAGGTTGGAAAACACCTCTAAGTCTAACAGTCAGCCCAACTCCACTGTGCCTACTAAACCATGTCCCAAAGTGCCACATCTATGTTGGTTTTGAACACCTCCATGGATGGTGGCTCCAGCATTTCCCTGGGCAGCCTATTCCAATGCTTCACTACTCATTCAGTAAAGAAATTTTTCCTAATATCTAATCTAAACCTCCCCTGACACAACTTCAGGCCGTTTCTTCTTGCCCTGCCACTAGTCCTGATGCTCCTTCCCAGCCTTCCACAAACAGATCTTAAATATTAAAAAAGAAAATACTAGATAAAATAAAACCTTCAGCCAACTAAAGAAAAACAAACCACTTAATTTTACTGAAGCTCAATGTTTTTGAAGGATTAACCTCTTTTATTCTGTGGATGGTGATCATTCCAAAGTGTCAGAAGGATTATGGAGTGATTGCCCTGTAGAGTGAGGCATTAAACATGGCCAATGTATGGAGCACATGTGAAAACGTTGAACTGTCATTCAGGTGGAATTCAGACATTTTTAGTCATTTCATGGGATTGTGGTAATTTTCTTTTGGCAGAAAGAGGCTGAGTTCAGTTATAGCGAAGGTACTCTTTGTAATTGTCTGTTGCTGCCATTTTTTATGACAAGCCCCTTCTCGACAGGGAGATGCTCTTTGTGGAAGCAAAATCTGATCTTTGCTGCATGGATAATGAAAGTGATGGTTTTCCCTTTTTTCTTCTCTTAGCGTATATCTCTTAGGATGAAACTGAGTTACAGGTCTTCTCAGTAGATGTTGCTGTTCTCTGCCTTAGCCTTGGTTGTGTTCAGGTTTATTCCACTTGGAGTTTGAAGGACAGAGGCAAGTCTTTGCACAGTCACTGTCTGAGGGAGTCTGTCATTCAAGCACGTAACAGTTTTTCTTAGATTCTTTACCCCCCATTTGCATGTGGCTGAGCTCTTTTCCAGAACTGGTTCTGAAGGATACGGCACACGGTGTTTCTCTGCCTAAGTTTTCTGAAGTTTCCTGTTCCTGACCACAGGATTCCCTCTGTCACTTGGTTGCAAGTCAAGCTTGATCCTTGCTGTGAAGTCTTAGATGAATCTTTATCTTTCTCAGGCTATGCTAGTAGAGTGCAACGGAGACCTGTGTTTTGAATATCCAGATGTGGAATGGCAATTAAGAAGGGTCACACACGATGTGTTGAAATTTTTGCTTTTAGAAAGGGCACATGTTTGTAGGAGATGATAGTTGGAGGAAAACTGCTTGAACTCTTGAGTTGTGGTGGTGGTTTTTTTACCATTTAATAAATGATGTGGGTTTAATGGTGCTGTTCTTGATTCAATCCATGGATCCTCAGGGTCTCTGCTGGACGCTGTATATAAACTAGATCCCTGTGTGCATGAGGAATGTATTCATCTCTCCCATTATGTTTTCCTATTGTAGTTGATGTGACCACAGCACTGCCCTTGCAAGTTGCGCCAACCTCAGTCCCGATGGATCTGCGCTTGGACCACCAGTTTTCCATGCCCGTGACGGAGCCAACACTGCGGGAACAGCAGCTGCAGCAGGAGCTCCTGGCACTCAAACAGAAGCAGCAGATCCAGAGGCAGATCCTGATCGCCGAGTTCCAGCGGCAGCATGAGCAGCTCTCCCGGCAGCACGAGGCCCAGCTGCATGAGCACATCAAAGTAAGAAATGGGTGGCATGTGAAAGCATCCCCTCAGCTGGAGATGCACCAGCTGCTGTGTTCTGGGGGTGGAGATACTGTGCTGGCCTTGGTAACCCCTGTTTAGAAAATGATCTTTTGTTGAGGGATGGAAGCACCAAGATTTAAAAAGGGTGGAGGGGAGGAGGGCAGGTAAGCTGATGTGGTGTTAAGCATGATCAACCCATCCTCAGAAGTCCTGAGCCCCACAGGGATAACTGGCTTGTGTTGCTGAAACGTTCATAGTGACGTTGCTCTTTGATCCTTTGATGTTGGCTCTTCCTATCTTTATGAAGCAGAATTCACCAAGTGTTTACCCACTAATAGGGATCGTGAGCTGGGTTTAGACCATCATGAAACAGGTTGGTTTTACCCTACTGATGATGTGTTGTTGGAACACCTGGCTGGCTTGTCCTGGCTTTGGGCAATTACAGCAGACTTTGATCCAGCAGGAGGGCTTTTAGATTACTAACATCACATATTTGGAAGTAGAAAGGCATATAAACTGCTTGCTGGACACATGCTGTCAGTGCAAGGTGCAGAGCAGATCTTCAGACCTCAGTGTCTCTGCAGGAATGGGAAGCGCCGATGCAGCCGGAGTGGGTAAGGTCTGAACACCTTGAGGTTTTTTGGAGTTGCACAGTCCAGGTTGGGCATTCGCTGGGTGCTTTACATTGCTCTGTCACACAGGGCCAGGGAGGAAACGTGCCGCACAGGCTAAGTGGGAAGTACAGTTTGGAAGATGGCTGTTGCACAGTGAAAATGTTAGACATTATATAAATATTTCACAGTGATAGACTATTGCTATGGTAACGTGAGCTTTCAGAATTCCTAAGATGCTCTCTTTTCAAAGGGGGATTAGTGCCACACGTGGTAAATAGCGTTAATGTAATATTAAAAAGCAACCCCAATTCAACCTTATATAACTTTCATTTTAATACCAAATACGTGTCAGAGTGGGAAAGATAGGATTAAAAGTTAATGGTGTATTATTTACAGACTTTTCAAATGCAGATGTGAGCCTTCCTTCATAAGAGCAGTTGCTCTTTGAAGGCTGATTAGCAGGAAATGTCTGTGTCCTTAGCGGGTCCTCTGACAGGCTTTTTGCAGGACAAAGGTGTGGGGAGGTGCATGCATGTAAATAAGTTATATATACACTCATAACAAGTGTATGTATTGATGTGTCTGGTTGCAGACAGCTGTATTGATCTGCACACCTGAGCAGTTACAGCATCTGAGGTTCATTCACGTCGTACATTCAAGAGGAACGGATGGGAAATTTCTGTGACAAATATTTCCATTATTTCCTTGTAATTACATGTGCCTTGAGATATTTGTCTATTAAAAATAAGAAAGAGTCATTCAGATGTAATGGGCCAGCTCAGTGCACTGATGGTAGGACCATATTTGCTCTCCTTCGTGACTGATTCTGGTAAAAGTCTGCACTAAAAGGAAGGTGAGATCTAATTTTGAGAAGACAGCACAGTATATCTAGACCATTAGGTAATCAAGTTCTTCCTCTAATGTGTAAGCTTGGCTAGATGAAAAACTTAAAATAGGAATGCTATAATCCCATATGAGAAAGGATGACCTGCAGGGGGATCTGCTGTACATTGTGCCCAGAATCGCTTTAAAAATAAACCACACGTTATTGAAATGAACCCCATGGTATGTCACAAATAAAATAATCCCCAAACTGAACACCAACGTGTCATTATGATGCGCTTTTTTTGGGAAAACACACTTAACTTTTGTGTTCAGAAGTCAGCCCACATTTAGATGGCTCTTAGATTACACCAACTTTCAGGAACTGGCAGCTGTGTTCAGTGCAGTGGCTGTAGGTGTAGGGAAGCTACTATTTTGTCCAGAGAACTAAAATTTATAACCTTCTGTTTGAACTTTGAGCTGTTCGGCTTCTTTATGGCTCATGAAAAATGGGGGGGGGAGGGGATATTAAAGCAAATAAAAACCTTTTATTTCTGGGTAGGTGAAGCACTAGGGTTTGAACTGTGAAATTCGGTATAGAAGTAGTCTGAAATGAAGATGCAGAGCTCTTTTTGGAGGAATTCAGGCACTGAGTGCATAGTACACATCCCACGTGCAGGTGTGCATACCACACTGCTCCGAGTGTGCAAAGGAGGGCTTGCTCTTACATTGGAACAAGGAGATCATAGAATCATAGAATTACCTGAGTTGGAAGGGACCCAAAAGGTTCATCGAGTCCAGCTCCTATCCCTACATAGGACACTCCCAACATTCACACCATGTGACTGAGGGCATTGTCCAAATGCTTCTTGAATACTGGCAGACTCGGTGCCATGACTGCTTCCCTGGGGAGCTGTTCCAGTGCTCCACCACCCTCCTTCTTCTCTCCCCTTGCTGTTAATGCTGTGGGCATTAACCTGGTTTGTGGAAGGTCTAAGCAGAGGTGCTGCTGCTGGGCACGATACTGGCGTGGAGAGGAGCAGGAGTGGGGATGTGCTCTGTCATCTTCTCTGTCTGCTCCAACATGGAATCCTTGTCTAAATACTCGAAGGAAACAGCCAATTCTTGACATCTGCTTTGAGAGCTGAGAAAAAGTTAGTGTCATTTGATGAGTGGTTTATGGCATCACTGATGAGATTAAGAATTTCATTAGGCTCTGATCTCCAAAGTGAACTGTTCAATATGCAGAAATAGTTTAGATGGAGCAATGTAGTTGTGAGATTCTTCAGCTGAAAGTGTTTTTTTAGCTTGAGTTTACGATATTGTAATGGAAGTGTCATGTGTTCATCACTTTTACAAAGATATATTCTGAAGTTTCTTCAAGTGGAGAAGTCTCACTTTAGGTAAGAAAAGGCTTGGGGAACCTAAACCTGCCCAGATTTCTGTGGGTTAAGATTGTACAGGATAACTGGTGATTCAAGTGAGCTTGCTGTGTGCTTAACTGCTGCACCTCGTTTGACTCTTGGACATCTTCAGGGTCCTCTCTGGTGTTGGGGGTTTTGATTTAGGAAACAAAGTTTCAGCAGCTATCACAAAGTGACTGTGCATTCTTCAATCTTTGGTCATTTCCAAAAATTTGGAACTCTTGCAGTTTTGCTAGAATTTTCAGGACCTGCACAATCAGAAAATGTAATGAAACAAGCCAAAAGTGTAAAATGCAAACATGAAAGTTCTAAACGTACTCTGACATCAAACCAAATGCCAGGTCTTTGACTTTCTCCCTGGCACTGGTTTTCTCTGAGGTGATCAGAATTTCTCCATCTTAATCTTTTTTGCATATCTAGCAATCTGTAGAATCAATTAATTTGGCTTTTTTCATTATAGCCTGATATCCACCATTTTTATCAACAAGTGGAAAGCACTTATTTGTGTATGGAGCAGTGATTTCTGTGCTTTACCTAGCCTTACACCTGCTCTTAAATCCTTTTGCTTACAATTCCTATAAACATATTTGGGATATAGCAGAGCAGCATGTGGGCAGAATTACATCTGCAGAGCAAACTTTGTATTGGCAAAGCATTCAGGTTCAGTTACCTTTGCACTCTTCCACTTGCAGATGTTGAGTAGTTTTGTCTACAGGGATTCAGTGCCTGGGCATCTGCTGCTAAAAGTGAGAAGTGGTTTGGATGCATTTTTGAAGTAGCTCTTCTGTGTTTTGGACAGACGTACGTACAGCCAGCGTTGCTGAGTTACAGCGAGCAGCACTATGAAGATTTTAAGGAGCTTACTCATTTTTAAACCCTTCAGTAGAACAATAGGAATCACGGTTTGTGTTTTTCTTTCTTTTATGATGTTGGTGTTGGTGGGAACAGAGGAACTATTCTGACAGTGTGAATTAAGAGGGGCAACACTTCTCCCTTCCACCCCCAAACAAAGTGCTACTGTAAGAAACAATTTGAAGTCTTCTTAAGTAAATGAAATTTGGCTTGAACATGCTGGCATCTCTTTCTTGTTTTTCTATTCAAACAGATAACTTTTTCCTATTGAAATCTGAAGTTTTAGTATTTTCCAGAGCTTCATTTTATCCCAGCAGCCCAGTTTTAATTGTCTGATTTAATGCAAGAGGAGAAGATGGGGTGGTCGCAATCCTCCTGGCTGCGCCTGTGATCCCTTCCCTTGTCCCCCTGGAGCAGTCCTTGCTTTTATAGGCATTGTATTTTGGAATAAGCAACCTCATAAAGGTGGCACATTCCAGGATATCGTGTGATTTGGAAAGCCAGGCTATGAGTGAAATAATATTTGTGGAAGGGAAGCATCGTGGACACAGTCAGAGCTCGGCGGGAGTGGGATTGTTACACGTGGGGAGTAACAACAAAACCCTGACATGTTTAGGGAAAATAAACGGAGCCTTATGAAGACTTCACACCATATGGAAATAGAGAAAACTGTCTTTCACAACTACAGCGCAGTTTTGCAGATTGCTGAGGCTCTGACATCCGAAAGCAGCGTGGGAAAGGAAGACGGAGCCGGTGAGCACTGGAGGCTGCTGCGGGCTGGCTGGGGGCAAGGGCGATGGCTCCTCTCTCCAGCGGCCACTGACCTTCAGCAAGATGGATTTTCCACTCAGGCCTGCCTTGCCAGATGTGCAACAATATTTATAACCTTCAAATCTGCCTTCCTAAACAAAACCAAGGGTGGAATAAGGAGCCTGGCGCCCGGGCCGTTGCCGGTGAGACAATGCAAAGCCTCTCTACAGGTCCCAGTGTGAGCTTTACTTGACCTTTGATTGCGAAGGAATCAGCAGTGAATTTTTTCCTTTGTGAGTCACTCATTCCTAGCCAAGATCAGCTGGAAGTTGCCAAAAGCTTTTCCATTTGCCTTCTGGTCAAGGGCTGGAGCGAGATGATTGAAGAGGGGCAGAATTCACACTTTGGCAGGGCGAGAAGCAGCTCGAGTGGTGTGAGCTCACCAGAGAAGCAAAGGACGTGGTGGGTAATGTCGATAATCCCTTCCATCCCTGCGCTGCCCAGACTGGGAGCAGGGCTCTTCCCAGCTCTGGCTGTTTTATAGCTAAAGCCAGAAACTTGCTCAGGATGCTGATGCAGAGTAGCGTTACCACGTGACACCAGAAGGGTTCTGATGGTGATGGGATAGCAGCATGAGCCAGCAGCCGAGCTGCACAGCTCTTTCTGTACCTGAAATTCTCACCTGGAAACACGCAGAGGTGCTAATTCTGTCAGGCAATGCTATTCCTGGTTTTCCCATCATCTGAGCAAAGAGCATTTGTGTGCCAGGCTGTGTCCGGGACCGTCAGAGCAGTTGTGGGTTTTACGCAGCAGCAGCAACAGCAAAAGGAGCATTGTAATGATGTTCACTGAGGAGTGTTTCCAAAATTGGTTTCTTTTTATTAACTCAGCCATTTCCTACTTTTAACAGTAAGCTGTGCCTGCTTCATGGCTTTATGCTGGTAAATAAAAATACGTGGAATGTTCTCAGACATGGGCTTTATGTATGTAGCATCAGATAAAGCCTGGGGAGATGGTTCTATCAGTTTGTGCTGGTATCAAGTGACACTTTGTTTCATCACCACAGCTTTCAGTCCCTGATTGAGAGGCGGTAACAAATCCACGGGGTTACCCCTTGTCTGGAGACACGGGGTGAAACTCTCTGGCCGTTTTGTGGTTTTGTTTTGGAGGGTAAAAGCCTTTCAGGGAATCTTCTGGACGGATTTTGCAATGCTGTTGACAAAATGTGATTTTTTTTTTCCAAACCCATTTAATATGTGTCACGTTGGTGCTGTAGTGGGAAACTGCTGTTTGCTTTCATTTGGAGCCACCTGCCCTTGGAACGGCAGGTTTGCCTGCAGGAGAGCTCATCAGGCACAAACCACATTGTTTTTCAACTGTAGGCCTTATGGCAGTGTCCAGCTCCTCCTTTTGGTGGCCTCTCGTGTCGATTCCTACTTTAATAGGAAAAAATGTGCTTGTTTCAAATCTGCTGGTGGGGTTGCTGACATCATCATCTCTCCTGCAGTTATGTTGGGTGCGCCCAGGCTGGGAGTGCTGAGGGTAGCACCTTGGTTCCTGCAAAGCATTCCCCCTGCCTCTGTCTCCTGCTCCTGGCGTTGGACTCTGGAAGGGCAAACTTCCAGCATAATCCCTGTGCCTTGATGCCCATTACTGAGCGTGTCTGCTCCATCCTTCCCTCCCCCTGCGCAGCTTTGTGCCTCTCTTCTGCAGAGTGCCTGTTCCTCACAACCTGCATGGCTTTCAAGAGAAACTTAAAAAGCCTGGAGAAACCAGGTGTCCACCTCTGTCTGTATTCCATCATAGCAGGATTATTCGTCTTAGAAAACTGCAGTTGGGTACAGTTGGCGGTAAAAATACAGACTGAACATTTTGTGCCTTGTTGCTACTTGAATGCATTGTACCATGCGCTTTTGCTATTTCTAGACAGCTCCCTCTTCTTTTTCAATGACCTTGCCTCTTTTTTCTGGTACACAGAGCTGATTTAGACCTGGATCCTGCAAACCGTAACTTCGAATGGCAGTAACCCCGGGGAAAGCAAGGTCATAGAATCATAGAATGTCCTGAGTTGTAAGGGACCCACAAGGGTCATCAAGTCCTACTCCTGTCCCTGCACAGGACAACCCCAACATTCACACCGTGTGAGTGCATTGTCCAAATGCTTCTGGATTATTGTCAAGCTTGGTGCCGTGACTGCTTCCCTGGAGAGCTGCTCCAGTGCTCCACCACCCTCTGAGTGAAGAAGTTTTTCCTAATATCCAACCTAACCCTATTGTGGTACATCTCTCTTGGTAGCCAGAGATAAGCACCTGCTCCTCTTCCCCTTGTGAGGAAAATGAGAACATTTGCTTTCTTTAAAGGGTAAGGGGTGACTTTCCCTCAAAGTCAAAATCTTTTCCAAGAACCACGAGGGAAAGTCTGCACAAAGAGAGGTGGGAGCATCGAGAAACTCATATCGTGACTTGGATACCTGTAAGCCCCATCTCTTGGTTGAAGAAGTCGTCATGCATCGGGCTGGGTTAGTTTGGGCATCTTCCTACCTAATGCTGGTGGTTTCTGGACTGAAGCTGGGTTGCTCAGCCAGGAATGTTGTTTGCACTGGTCCTTACAGACCTGTGTTAAACCTGGTAAAAGCACATTTCCTTTCGACTTCGTAGATGGGCCCCAGTTTGCTGGGTGGAAGGAGCAGGATGGGAACTCCAGATTTTTCCAGGTTTGAGAAGTCAAGTCATAGATTTGCAGTCAAGGAATGTGGTAGTCTTCACCCTGCACAACCCTGTAGTGGAGCCCACTGGCACAGCTGGCCTTGTCCTCCCTGCACAATTTCTTGATCTTTGGGTGCTGGAGTTCACAGCTTCCCAGCAGGAAAGAGAGATGTTCTGGCCCATCAATGGTGGGAGACGAGGTGCCTGTTACCCCTTGAACTCGACTGTTCCACATGCCTTTGGTGAAGCCAAGGAAGAGACTTTCATCCAGTGCATTCTCTTGTTACTTATTCTGAATTTGGACTTAAACGGGGCTGATTTTTGCATATTCTGAAGGCTGAGTGTCTGACGTAAATGGCGGAAAGGGCAGATTTCCCTGGCTGACAAATTGATAGAGGATCTTTTTTGTGGTAGCACACTCTCACTTTTTCTGTGGAGTCCAAACAGCTTTTGAAGTGGTTATATTTGTGTTCTTTCATCCTTTACAGCCTGAGTTTGTCCCCCAGTAAAATGTGTGTGGGGCACAGGGATTTTTTTTTTCCTAAAAGCTTTATGGTCTCTGTTTGATTTGGAATTTCCAAATAAACCACAAAAGAAGGAATATTTTTGTAGTTCATACCTCTGGCTTTTCAACTCCAACTTTATCTTATTTTTTAACCAGATAAAGTGGGTTGGAAGTAGTCAAAGAAAACACGTAGAGCTTCAGGGTAGGAGTAAAGAAGTACCCAAGTGAATCCTGCTGTTGTGCCAGGAATATTGACCCATTAGTGTACACCTTCTCTGATAAATTAACCTTCATAACCTTGTAATTCCTGTTGCTGCCTATGATCTGCTAACAAAATTCAGCTGGTGTATGGGAGAATGAAGTTGCATTGAAAACATAAGTTGGATTGTGAATAACCTCACCCATCTATGCACAGTATGAATCTCCATGTTTTTTTCCTTGTTTACCTGATGGCAGAGTATAAAATTCACCAGTATTTGGCATTTACCTTGCTGTAGTGTTACCTTTAAATGTGATGCTTCTGCTGTGCTCACAGGAGCATCAGGTGATGGTGAACATTCCTTGCCAGCATTCAGCCTTCCTGCGGGCACCACAGGGCCTGGGGCTGTCCCTGCCTGGTCTCCCAAGCTGAGCAGCACTTTGCAACCACTTCACCCCTGTGTCCACCCGACATTGCACGAGAATGGCTGCTGATGCTGTGTGTCAGCAGCTCTGCTGCCAGAAGGGCTGAGGACGAGAGTACTCTCTCCTTGCTGCTTTTTTCACTGCTTTTTTTTTCCCTGATTGTTTGAGAAACTTGACAGGAACATGTCAGTGAGGTCTCCCATTCCTGCCAGATTCCTTGTTCAGTTGTTCTTCACACAGGGGTTCCGCAGTGGTGGATCAATGGACACAGCCATGCTCCTACTTCTCTTTATTCATATTTGGTAATGGCTGGAGAGCTGCCTGGAGGAGAAGGACGTGGGAGTGTTGGTTGACAACCGGCTGAATATGAGCCAGCAGTGTGCCCAGGTGGCCAAGAAAGCCAATGGCATCTTAGCCTGTATCAGAAACAGCGTGGCCAGCAGGACCAGGGAGGTGATTGTCCCCCTGTACTTGGCACTGGTGAGGCCACACCTCGAGTACTGTGTGCAGTTCTGGGCCCCTCACTACAGGAAGGACATTGAGGCGTCGGATCGCATCCAGAGAAGGGCGATGAGACTGGTGAAGGGGCTGGAGAACAAGTCCTACGAGGAATGGCTGAGGGAACTGGGGTTGTTTAGTTTGGAAAAAAAGGAGGCTGAGGAGAGACCTCATCACTGTCTATGGCTGCGTGAAAGGGGGCTGTGGCAGAGCGAGTGTTGATCTTTTCTCTCAAGTGACAGGTGATAGGACAAGGGGAAATGGCCATAAGTTGTGCCGGGGAGGTTCAGACTGGATATTAGGAAGAATTTCTTTACCGAAATGGTGGTCAGGCACTGGCACAGCTGCCCAGGGAGGTGGTTGAGTCACCATCCCTGGAGGTATTTAAAAGAAGGATAGACAAGTTCGTAAGGGACATGGTTTATCGGATGATTGGGTGTGGTTGGACTTGGATCTCAAAGGTCTTTTCCAACTGGAAGATTCTATGATTCTGTGATTGGTATGACCAAAACCCAGTGGCAGCTCCTCTAGCTGCTTCTATCACAGGATCTTTTTGTTGCACATCTCTGTTCCTGAAACTGCTTTTAGCATAACATTTCCATTCCAGCTCCTCTGCTTCCTGCACCCCAAAACAGGTCACACAGGACATAACTGCTTCTCCAAGGCCTGAGGTCTGGTCACTTATGACATGATAAAATCTCATTTAGCATCAAACATCTGGGGTTTCTTCCTTTACAGGACAGTTTTATGTAGTTCTTTGATTTAAAGAGATTCCTTATCGCCGTCTGTGGTCAGATGTTTGTTCCCTGCTTTTGGTGCAGATGTATGGGTTTGTCCTCCTCTTCAGTAATCATAGAATCATCCGGTTGGAAAAGACCTCTGAGATCGAGTCCAGCTATACCTGCCCACTTACTAAAGTATGTCCCTGGGTAGCATATCTACCTGTCTTTTAAACACCTCCAGGGATGGTGACTTCCACCACCTTCCTGGGCAGCTGTTCCAGTGCCTGAGAACTCTTTCAGTGAATAATTTTTCCTTGATGTCTAATCTGAAAGTTCCCCTGGTGCAACTTAAGGCCATTTCCACTCGTCCTGTCACTTGGGAGAAGAGATCAACAGCCACCTTGCTACAGCCTCCTTTCAGGCAGTTGTAGACAGAGATAAGGTCTCTCCTCAGTTTCCTCTTCTCTAGGCCTAACAACCCCAGTTCCTTCAACTGCTCCTTGTAAGATCTGTTCTCCAGCCAGTAATAAGCATGTGAAGCACAGCAGAGGCAAATGCAAAGGAGTTATCTCCTTTGGGGGTGGAAGACAGGAGAAGGAACGGAATGTGCTGGATACTGCAAGTGTGGAGCTCACTGCTTTCTCTTCAGGCTCTCAGACACTCTGCGTCTGGAGAAGGGGTAGAAATCAGACTGCAGTGGTAGCTGGGGAGCAAAAGGCACATACAAATGCATTCCCAGCTGTATACCTTTGTAGATATTCAGGACGTAGAAGGATGAATCTGCTGTACGAGCTTTCAGCCTTTTAGGAGAGGTGAGCAGTAATGGGATGGGAAGAAAACTGGGATACAAAATTATATATCCGTATATAAGGTGCCAAAGTAATAACGTGGGATCTTTTCATCCAGAGCTGGTAACCAGGGAACATAACCAACCTTCCCTTTCCTGGAGACATTTGAGCCTCATAAACACCAGACATTCTCAGTAGGATATGTCTAAGCAAGATCAGTCTCTTGCCCAGGAAGCTGTTGGCTGGGAAGGATCATTTCCCTGCACGGCAAAGAGGCGCTGGCTGCAGGAGCTTATGGCACGGGACTGCCTGCTTCAGCCTGCTTGATAGCTGGAAATGGGCACTCAGAATGTACCTTCAGCTGCTGATGTGTCTAAGAAAAGAGATGATAGATGCTTGTTCTTCTGAGCTGTGCTTTCAGATTTTTGTGTCTTGGCTTCTGCTGAAAACCACAACTTTTGTTTTTCCCCTCGTCTCCCAGTACAAGTGATTAATTCTGACTGGCCTCTAGTGATCAGGAGATATCTGAAACACGTCGTGGTGGAGCCAAGAGAGTGAATCCTGAAACTGGAGCCACTGCCTGAGACTTCAGTAAACAGGATGGGAAGAACGTGAAGCAGAGAGCCCTGCCAAAGGAATGACCAGTGTTGAGATTGCTCTAAAATAACCCAGTACAGTTCTCTCAGAAATCAGTAGGGATCCTTGCTTTGCTTCCACCCATATTAATGAATTTTCGGGGAATGGTTTTGTGTGTATATGTTTTGGAAAGTATTTTCTTGATCGTCACCTGTGATTTTATTTTATTTTTATTTCGGGGCTCCAAGTCCTTGTAAATATGTGGTGTATCCCACCAAAACTGTAGAGTTTTTCCAAAGAGGGTGGAAGATGATTTGTCTTAAAACCATTCTTTGTACCAAACTTTGAGCCTTGCTTCCTGCCAGGTGAGAGGAGGATTACATGAAGATACTGAAAGCATTTACTCATCCTTTAACTTGGCCTTTAAGAGTCCAAGTTCAGGAGATACTGAGAAGATCGCTTTGGGGTTCTTTTTCAGTCTGATCTAGTGCTGAGCTGTCAGATTGGAAGCTGGTATTTAACTTGTATGTCCTTACGACTTCTTTGAAGCTATCGCCTCCAGCGGAAGGACAACGTCTGGTTCAGGAGTGGCCAGTGAAGCAGTTATACAAAGTCTCAGAGCTTGCCTAGAAGAAGCCCTCAAACTGCAATCTTATGACAGGCTGGATTATGCCAGCATGACCTTGGTCTGAGATGGAAACCATGTGTATGTGCCCAGAGGAGTGCTGACCTGTAGGTGGAGGATCAGGACATCTTTTTCATCTGTTTCTTTGTAACACGACCTCAAGTAGGAATCGCCTGCAAATGCCAAGAGCAGCAGAAGTGCTCGGGCTGATGTCACACCATGCTGAAGCACCTTCAGTGGATGATCTGGGGCATAGAGCGAGATGCAGGTTAGGGTTTGGACGCAACAGGCAGCTGCTCTGGATCACAGGAAATACTTATCAGCAATAAGTGTGCCAACTCTTGTTCACCCAGACTTATGTGTGTGATTGTCTGCTTGAGTAAGGCTGAGCTGTCTGGGTACAGGTAGTTTTATGCTGCCTTCCACTAGTTGCAGTAAGCCATTCAAAATATGTGTTATAAAAACCCAGGAGCCATAGTCTGAGCTTCAAAACCTCTCCTGCTTTGTGGATCTTAATCAGTTTTACTGCAGCTTGTGAAGTAAATGACAGAAGCTCCTTTAATATGGTGGTTGTATGAAAAGGAAGAAGCAGAATAGCATGGGCAGAGAGCAATGCCAGGCTTCTAGGGGAAGCATAAGGTAGGGTCTGCAAGGTAGTGGGGTGCAGGATGAACCTGGGTCCTCAATAGTGGACAGGTACGGTTGGACTCAGTGATCTCAAAGATCTTTTCCAACCAGATGATTCTACGATTGTATGAAGTCAAGGAGTAGCTATGCAAATCTTAATGCAACATCTTTTCGTCTCCTCGTTCTCTCTGGTAACTGGGGTGTTTGCTGTCAGCACTGCACACTTCCCAGGAGGGCACAGGTTCTGGGCTGAGGCTGCTGGGAGGTGTTGGAGCGCTTCTGTTGTAACAAGTAAAGGGAAGCGTTTTATCTCTACTTGGCTTAAAAAGAGGTTTCTTTGTGCAGTGGAAGGTGACAATGTGCTTACTGATAAGGTGTCAGTCTCTGTTCCCCATTGACATGCTCAAGGACTGAAGACAATTGAGGAACATGATGGCAAAATCTACTGCACTGCTGAGTCCCCCCAGTTAGCTGACAGTTGATAAATACCAGGAAATGCTTTAAATTCTCCTTATTACATTTATTAATATTAATGTATGCTAAAGGAGCAGCTGCAGCCCTGACTACAGGTACAGTTGAACGTTTGTGCAGTTTTTATCAATAGTGGAAGCAGTGACATTAAACATATGCAGGAATCCCCATAGTTACAGATATTTACAAATATTTATTTTGGCAAGAGCACCTGTTTCAGATGTTCCTGGCTGCACTCCCTACTGCAGCGTGCACGTCTGTCACCCGGCATCCACCTCAAACTGATCGGTGAGTTGGTCTGACTGCACGGGATTTCCCTTGGAGTATTTCTCAAATATTTAAATTTCATTAAGATTTGGGGAAAAAACACACAGCTCCAGGTACACACAATTAACATATGGGGGTTGTGGAGTCAGCATTGATTCCTTTGCCAGCTCTAATGTATCATGTGGTACATGAACACGATCTCACTCGATAATTAATAATCCGTTTCAGAGTCACCTAAGCATCTCCTGGTATGCTGGGAACTGCAGTTCAAGAGTTTCTTGTGAATTCCTAAATTCAGAACTTTCCAGTAGACCTGAGCACGGGAGGTTTTGCTCCATTCCAATGCAGCTCTGAAACATTTTACCTTTAGACATCTGTAGGCTTTTTTTTTCCACTGAGACAGTCATGGGAGGGTTAAATGCCAGACCAAGCCCTCGGCTGGTGGGCATTGCCTTGGCAGAAGTTGTTTAGTGCCTGGCCAGGGTAAGACCATGCTGCCGTTGAATCATAGGATCATTAAGGTTGGAAAAGACCTCTAAGATCATCCAGACCAACGATCAACACAATACCAACGTGTCTACTAAACCATGTCCCGAAGTGCCACATCTACACGTTTTTTATACCCCTCCAGGGAAGGAGACTCCACCACTTCCCTGGGCAGCCTCTTTCAATGCTTCACCACTCTTTCAGTAAAGAAATTTTTCCTAATATACAGTCTAAATCTCCCCTGGCACAACTTGAGGCCTTTTCCTCTTGTCCTATCGCTTGTTACATGGGAGAAGATGAATGGGGTCCCACACATGGGTCTGAATACTTATGCTTGCTGCCAGTTAAAATTCACTTTGGTTGCTTTAACTGAAGCAGAAGCTCATGTTTTTCTGAAGTTTCAGATATTTTGTGCACGGGATGGCTTCTTGTATGTTACCGGCTTTCCTGCTCCTCCTCTTAGTCAGTTAGTGGTGGGTTCTGTTGCTGCTTCTGGGTCTTCTTTCACAAAGCATTAGCAGAAACCCCATTTTTAAATAAGAAAAATAAATTGTAAGCCCCCCAGAATATGAGTTTGCTGAGCCTGCACTGTGTACTCCCTTCAAAGCCTGTCTGGTTTGCTTTCAGCCCTGAACGTGGAGAAACATTCCCATTGGGAGAAGGCAATCGCCATTCAGACAGAGCACTCCAGTGGGATTTCTTTAGTCATTTTCTGAGGCTGCTGCAGACACCAACAAAGTGATTTCTTTTTGCTTTTCATGGGTGCGATTGGAGAGGTTCCTTCATTATTTTTTTTTTATTTTTATTTTTTCAACTTTGAAAAGATGTGAAAACTATATTAAGAGTAGGCTTTGTAGAAACTGGGGTCCAAATCAGCGGAAACAATACATCCCTAATGAAACTTCTATGCACCATCCAGATACAAATTGGTCTTTTCATTTACATTTCACTACAGATGTCAATGAAAGCACAGTTCCTTCTAAAGCATCCTAATGTATGTAAACCATTGCGGGAAGCATAGCATGCACAGCCTAGGAGACTGCAGATGGAGAGAAAAGGCTCCTGATTTCATAAAAATAACAAAACCTGTTTTAACATATTGTGCATTAAATATTGTTCATTTGCATACTTTCTATGGCTAGGTTATAAAAGCCCACCATGTGGTGGACTTGTTGGAAGTCTGAAAAGATACTCTTTCTCCAAATGGAGATGTGTTAGTGGGAGCTGCTGCTTAATTATAAACCAAAAATAACTAATTCTCTCTAGGATTTTTTATTTTTACTTTTGTAGGTTTTTTGAGTCTGAGTTTTTAGTTGTTTACATAAAATTCAATAGAATTAGGAAGGAAAACATAGGTGCAATCATGACAAATCCTGCTAACGGGGCTTCGGTGTTTTACAACAGTCTGCCTGCTTGGAACTGGCAGCAGCAGGGACTCCTCTATCGAGAGCTCCCAGCAGATAGCCAGGCAGATTGTAAAGCACCTTGAACATTATTTTTTCACATCTTTATATAGAAAGGTATAATTTTATGTGTATTGTCTATAGTGTATCCGTGGCTGAAGCATTGGGTAGGACAAATGTGCAGTACCACAAATTAAAATGAGATTGCTGTTAACAGCATAAATAGAAAAATGTGCAAAAGGAAAAGGAAAAATCAACGTATGTGGGGTGGGAGTCCTGTGTGCACATGTGCTGTCAGGGTTTGGAGAAGGATGTTCTCAGAAGGACGCGGGAGATGTTTTCAGAAGAAGCAGGTTCTCTGTCTTAACAGCACTGGCTTAGCCTGATCCCTTTCCATCTACAGGAGCTGGTGAGCCCAGAGCAGTGGGTGGTATCTGAGCACAGGCCCATTAAGTCCAGCCTGGGAGAAGCCTCATCTATCGTCGGAGCTCTACGGGGCTTGATGGTTAAGGTTGCCAGGTTAAAATCAATCTGCTGGTTTATAAGCTGCCAACATAAAGAGGGCAGAGTGGGTGTGGTGCGCGGAGAGCCAGCAGGGGTTTGCAGAGGTGATTGAAGCAACCTACAGAGAAATGAAATTGAGAGGTGGTAAACCTGAGTTTGAGTTTCTTTTCAAGAAAAAGCAGTTTTCCGCAGAACACAAGGGAGAAGCCCTGCGCCAGGAAAGGTGCCTTTTCCAAACCCTAGGGAGATCCATTTACACCCAGCCAAGCTGTGAGCTGCTGAGACTTGGCAGTTGTCCTCTGCTTTTGCTCAGCCCAGTTTGTTCCTGACTGGCTCTCAGGACACAGGGTGATCTCTGAGCACGGACAGGCACCACCCCAGGGCCCAATGGATTGAACCTTCCTCTGACCCTGGGTGAATTCCCCTGGGACCTAAAAGAGTGCTCTGGACTGGGGAGGTCCACCCCAAATTTCCCAGGAGGTCGGTATGTCCACGCACATCATGTAGGCATTGGGATTTGGAGACTCAAGGAGGTGCTAGGGTTTGGACACTCAAGGAAGGACTTTCACAGTGGGCAGAAGCCTTTGGTGCTTCAAGTCTTGAACATCCCATTTGATGAAAGCTTTGCAAATCTTGACCTTAATTAGGCAGCCTGTCTCTCACATCTCCCTTTGAATGTGTGTGAGTCAAGAGGGCTGGGGTAAATCCTTGCTGGAGAGATTATTGGATTTTTTTTTATAATGATTCAATTATTTTATAATTAGGATTAGAAATGGGTCATGCCCACAAGGCAGCTGGTGCTTTTGCATTTACCTTGGGGTTTGAGGTCTGCTTGGCAGATGGGAAGTGGCCAAGGTTTGATGCAGTTAAAAAGATACAGTTATCCTAGTCCATGGGAACTCTACTATCTACAGAGAGAGAGAGGGAAGGACTTTTGGAGAAACCAGCATGCCAAGTCATATACGGGATCTAACACAACAAAACCAGTTTGTTATTTAGCAAATGAAGAAAATAAACTACAATCACCTTCAAAACAGTTCCCTTCTGAGGTGACGCCCAGCTGTGTACGATGCTGCTGAAGTTCAAAGCAATTCCACACATCATTTTCATAGAATCACAGAATGGTTTGGGCAGGAAGGGACCTTAAAGATCATCCAGTTCCACCCCCCCTGCCATCTTCCACTGGATCAGGTTGCTCAAAGTGCTATCCAGCCTGACCTTGAACGCCTCCAGGTATGGGGAATACATGACATCTCTGGGCAACCTGTGCCAAGTACCTCACCAACCTCACAGGAAAACATCTCTTCCTAAGAGCTCATCTAAATCTCCTCTTTCAGCTTAAAACCACTCCCCCTTGTCCTATCCCTTCATTCCCTGATAAAGAGCCCCTCCCTGCTTTCTTGTAGCCCCCTTTCAGTACTGGAGGGCTTCTCTAAGATCTCCACAGAGCCTTCTCTTCTCCAGGCTGAACAAGCCCAATTCTCTCAGTCTGTCCTTATAGAGAAGGTGCTCCAGCCCTCAGATGATCTCTGTGGCTTCCTCTGAGCTCACTCTGTCAGTTCCATGTCCTTCTTGTGCTGAGGACTCCAGAACAGAATGCAATTCTCCAGGTGAGGTCTCATGGCAGGAGAGTAGAGGGAGTAAAGGGTAACCACCTTTTTAGGTCGACTACTGACAAAAAGGGCACTTTGAGCACTGACTGGATCTTTGGGAAGAGGGAGCCATATCTCGTGTCAGGGTGGGTGCTCAGGTGCAGTGATGTTGTTTGTTATTACCTAAAAGCTGCTTCACAAAGTCTTGTAGGCTGACAAACACAAACTGAGGAAACATCTCTTGAATACGCATCCACTTGGACTGAGTGAAGTGATTGAGCTGAGCCTTGTCTCACTCTGATAGGTCAGAACATGTTCTATAACCACCTCTGTCTCTCCCCTCCCACTCTTGGTTCCTGAGCTGTAGGGTAAGGCTTGGGTTTTTTTCTGTTGGAACTCATAATTACAGGTTTGTTCAAAAAAACACATGTGCAAGGGAACCAAACTGGTCTTGCAAAGCCTGTGTTGATGATGGTGCATTTTGCTGTGAGTGCCTGACTTGGTGAGCTCCATGATATTCCTTCAGCGTTGGATTTGTATGTGGTGAACATGTACGTATTGATAATTAAGGTGTCCAAATTTTTTTTTTTTTTTACTTAAAATTGATGATATAGAGAAAAGGAAGGTGCGGCTGGAGTTGTGGTTTGCACCAGTGCAGAGTCCAGGTACCAGGCTCCAGCGGGGCAGCAGTGAGAGGAGAACTGGGATCTCAGCCGCACCCTTTGGCACCAGCAATGTGGTTGGGGAAGCACCTGTTTGGACGGAAGCTTTCTCAAATTAGGTGCTTTATGAACAGGATGCTTCTGCTTGTAAATAGACCGTGCCCTGATGCCTGGAGCGTACAGTGCCTATGGTTTGTCCTCAACTAGAAATGGGGCTTCCTGACATGCCTGTGTGTCTTTCTGGAGGAGCCTCTAGACAAGGAAAAGGTCATTTTTCCTGTTCCTATTAATTGAGCAACTTTACTGTCACCTGATAGCAGTTTCTGGTTTTGCACTGGGAAGTCTGACTATGTTAATTTACTCTTTTTCCCTCTCATCCCTTCTCTGCAGCAGCAACAGGAGATGCTGGCAATGAAGCATCAGCAGGAGCTGTTGGAGCACCAGAGGAAGTTGGAGCAGCACCGACAGGAGCAGGAGCTGGAGAAGCAGCACCGAGAACAGAAACTTCAGCAGCTGAAAAACAAAGAGAAAGGAAAAGAGAGTAAGTAGTATAAACTCACTCTTTTCAGTGATGACAGATACATTAGATGAGTGAAAGCCATAAGACAGCTTTATAAAGCTGGAGGAACCTTCACGATAGCTTCTCTACAGAGCTCCGCTGTGCAGGGAGCTCATGTAAGCTGTTAGGAGGTATTGAGGCTGAGAGAGAAATGCATTTCTATGCTTTATCTTCATTTTTGTCTTACTAAATGCCATTTTAGCATTTTTCAAAAGGAACCGTATCGTCTCTTTACTTGATTTAACATTTTTTGAAGTATTTTTGGCAGCATTCCTAATGGAGGCAGAATATTAAGCTCATAAAATACACCAGATGCACACTGCATTTCTTTTTCTTCTACTGTTCTTAATTTCACTCTTTTAAGATGAAGCAGAGTTCTCAGTTCTTGGCTTTAAAGTGTTTTCATTCAGAAAGTACTTCTTTCATGAGGTTACAGATTGTGGTTGGCTTTCCCATGTGTCATTATGCACTTCACGAGATTCAGTGTAACGATTATGGCCTCACAATTTCCCTTATCAAAGACACTTTGGTTGCTTGTTCAGTTTTCTTTTAGATGTGAATGGGAGGAAAAATACCTCGCCAAGTTGTACTATCAACTCATTAAGTCTTCATTTCAAATGAAATAAAGCAGCCTGTGATGGAAGAAGTGGAGTGGGCTGAAGGGGGTTTAGGAGATGGGATGCTGTCTGGAGACCAGGAACAAGATAAAGGTCCAAGAAGACTTTTTTTCTGGTAGGAAAGATATTTTCTAGCAGGAAAGATTTTTTTCTAGTAGGTTTAGGATGCTAAAAAATATTATCTGAGGGTGAATTCCCTGCGTCTTGCAATGACAGACTTCAAGCTGCAGCCAAAAGGAGGGGATGCACACACCTACCCCAACATAATTGTGTGTGTTCAGTTTGGGGTTTGTTCCTTTTCAATACCAGAAAGACCAGAATCTACTTAAAAGAGGCAGTTTAACATTCAGGAGAGAGTAAAGGTGATGATAACGCAGGTTTGCTGCTCAGGTGCCCAGCTGGCTGCCACATGCCCTGCTTTCTGTTGTCCTCTGGCTGCTTTGTTTTCTTTTCCAAAATAAAGGCGGTCGGTTCGAGCCGGATCAAAGCTCTAAGCATTTCGACTTCATCCTCCTGTTCTCATCAACTGTTGATAACTTATCAATGTTTTCCTTGGCCCCTCCGCAAAATTGATATCTGACTGTTCTCATTAATTTGCAGATAAATAAAACTGCCTGCATCTCTCTGTAAAATGGCAAAAGCATGAAAGCAGTTTTTGGGTGAAACACAAACATGGAGAGGGAAAAAAAAACGAATTTGGGGATGTTAAGTTGAAGAAGCTGTTCCCATGGCTACAGTTTTATTTTTAAATTACTTTTTATTTAAGAAGTACCATGGTGTATAATCATTATAGCACCTCAGCTCTTAAGAATACTTCAGTTATTTTTCTCACATCAGAAAATTTTGCTAAGTACAACACAGCTAAAATTGTCCTGATCTGAAATAGGAAGAGTGTGTAGTGGATGTACAGTTCATTCTTCCTCCATCCTCCATTACTGTAAGCCAGAATCTGCTGGTTTGTGCCTTTTAGAAGGCAAATCACAAATTGGTTTAGATTAATGTAGCATCAGCTCCTTGTGTTCTCACCTCAGGAGCCTCAACTGTCCCTCATGAACTGACAGCTGCTGTCATAAAGCTTTTGATCAAAAGCATGACTTCCATGAAAAGAAGGAAACTATATGAAAGTGAGGGTACTTCTTCTACAGGATAAGGAGCCGTACTTGGTCCTACTGTCTTTGCACTTTTAGGAATGAATCTAGAACTGGTCCTGCACATTGGTGTTTCCAGACAGTTCTGGGCATGGACTGTTCAATCATAGAATCACAGAATTGTTTGGATTGGAAGGGATGTTAAACATTCAATGAGAACTGCGGGTGACTGTTTTCATAGGCTGGCATGGCAACTTTACTCTTGTACTTTCCTAGAGTCATAGAATCAAAGAATGGTTTCAGTTGGAAGGGACCTTAAAGTCCATCCTGTTCCAACCCCCCTGCCATGGGCAGGGACACCTTCCACTGGATCAGGGTGCTCAAAGCCCCATCCAACCAGGCCTTGAACACCTCCAGGGGTGGGGTAGCCGTGACTCCTCTGGGCAACCTGTGCCAGTGCCTCACAACCCTCACAGTGAAAACTTCCTTCCGAATCTCTAATCTAAATCTCCCCGCTTTCAGCTTAAAGCCATTACCCTTTGTCCTGCACTCCCTGATAAAGAACCCCTCCCCAGCTTTTCTGTAGCCCCCTTTCAGTAATGGAAGGCTGCTATAAGGTCTTCTCAGAGGCATCTCTTCAGGCTGAACAACACCAGCTCTCTTGGCCTGACTTCACAGGAGAGATGTTCCAGCCCTTTGGTCATCCCTGGCTGCTTGGGCAGCCTTCAACCATGGCATGTCTTAGACTTCCTTCTACAAGCTGGCCAGCTGTGATCAGCCCACACTATCATTAAGGGCTTTCTTCCATTGGTTTCTGTTTGTTCTGCTCCTCTGCTCAAGAGGAGCAACCCCCTCCTTCCTGCATGACTCTAGTCCTTCTTCTGCCCTGCCTTATCCTGTCCCCACTGCTCCACCTTTACCCTGTATTCAGATACCATTTGATCCTGGGACAATATGGACCTTGGTTTTGCCTCTGTGACGGTAACCTGGCTCAGTCTTTTTGCTTGTTAGAGCCATCCTGCCTATAGTATTGTGTGAGTTGTGGCTCGCTCCGGTTTGAAGCCTTTATCAGTTGATGTGCTCTTTGCTCCCTGCTCCTCTCAGACACTCAAGCCCTCTGAAATGAGTGGCCCAGCTTCACAGCTTGATTTTTCCCCACGATGCCCAGCTGCTCCCCCAGCCGGAGCTGCTGTGTGGGCTATTGCTCTCCAGTTCCTTCATCCTCCGTTTACTCTGTGCCATGCCTTTTGCATGCATTGGAATTGAGTATCTTGCTTCCTGCCTCTGGACTTACTCCCTAAGTATGGACTTCTCATGTCCAACTTCTACTCTTGTCTTCTTTGCTTGTAACCCTACCTGATGCAAACTGTCGCATATGTGACAGGTTGTCCCTTCCTGCCTTTGGCATCCTCTTCAGCATATACTGGATTTTGCACAGTGCTTCTGCCTGTAACCATGTGACTGGCTCCAAAATGACCCCATGCAGTATGCTAACAGGGTCTTAGATTTGTTTTTGCTTTAGATCTTTCAGCTCAAGGGTCAAGAGCTGAGTAATGGTCAGAAAGTCTTGCATGGTAGCTTTGTCCATGGCTCTGGCATTGCCCAGGGAAGGGGAAGCCTACACATTTTTAACCTGGTAGCATATATGGAGCATTTCAGCTTCTAATGAAGGAGGAAAACATGCCAGGGGATCGTTTGTAAACCTCAGGATCCAAACCCACTTAGCTTCAAGTCTTCTAAATAATGTTAGACTTATCCAAAACTGACAGAACACTGTCATGTTTGATTATTTTAAAGATGTTAATAGATGAAAGATGACACTTTTTGGAGAGAGAAGGCCTTTAAGCATGAATTTGTCGCCTATTCTGGTCTAGCCATGTGGCTTGCTAAACTCGTAAGAATTTAACTCCAGCTCCTCAGCTGAACCTCCCATTGGGGTACATGCCAAACCTATGCTTTGTAGAACTAGGGAGAAACACAGAGCTCCAAAAAAGTGGATTTCAAACTTTGACGGGGCATCAGTGGTTGAACAATATTACATCTTCAGGCAGTGCTTTATAGAAATATTCCCATTTTCTTTTCTTAAGGAGATACAAAAAACCTGTTTCCCTGGTCTGTCAGATGTCATTGTTGAGTAGGATCCAGGAGACAAAAGATCACCCGCTCGTATTTTATGTTTTTATTCCCAGTAGAGCAGATGGGTTTCCTGGCCTTTTCATTTTTTTGTAGCCTGGATATTTTCCTTTGGAATTCTTTGCTTTACGCTGTGGTATAGATGAACCATCATTTTCCACATGTTCTGCTTGCCAAACTTCCTATGTATTACTTCGTCAGGAACTCTGCCTGCGAATCTGTTCTGTCAACCAAATGATAATTTTAATCCATCATCGCAGTGAAACAGACTGGTCTCTATTGTGGAGGAAATAATGATTAGAAATTACATAGTTGACATTTTAACTCTATGCTGCAAAATTACTGACTTTCTTTTTTAAATGTTAGATTTTCTATTTAAAGAAATAGATTGCACCCTTGTAAATGAATTGGTATATTATGTAGGTCTTATTGTACACAGATACTTTTGAACAAAGAGGTCCCTATTTACGAGAGTTTTTGAGACAAAATCTACATGAGACATTCGTCTCATTCCCCTTCTGCTTGCAGATGTGACATTTAAAAACTTGAGTGTACACAAGACCCTTTTTCTTAAATACCTTTGATGAAAAGAAAGCTGAAATACCTAGTAAAAGTGCTTTATTCTTAGTGCACTTTTATGCAAGTGTAAAAATCCTCTTCAGAAATCTTTTATATTGAAATTCTAAATGTCTGATTAAAATCTCTGTTTTCAAACATAAGTTGTGATTATATGCAAAGCTAAAGAAAACAAAATAGAGAGCTCCTTAGTGGAGGCACTTTGTTCTTTTCCTTTTGAAGGAAAAGTTCTTCTTTTGGACTAGAAATCAAAGATTTAATTCTGAATCATTTTAGAAATTTGAATTCTTTAAAGTATGTGAATTGATTAATAACCTTTTTTATTTTTGACGCTTCAGGTGCGGTGGCAAGCACGGAAGTAAAGATGAAATTACAAGAATTTGTCTTAAATAAGAAGAAGGCATTGGCACACCGGAATCTCAACCACTGTATATCCAGTGATCCACGCTTCTGGTACGGGTAAGTGGTACTGGGCTCATCTCTGTGATTCAGCCGGTGCCACCTTATTTCACAATTGCTGGATATGTGGGGAATAGACCTGATGTGTTTGGTGGAGGAACCAGAGCAATAATAGACCCAGGGTTTGGCTTTGCTGTGCATTACCAAAATGTGTTTTTCAGAGTTTTGTTGTGAATAATTTTCATACTTTCTTTGATGGTCACAGTGTTTTTCTAAGAGGCTTTTGCTGTCATCTTTAACCCATGGTTATTCAGCTGCGCGAGTTCTACCATCAAGATCAACTTTTGTAACTTCTCTCTAGCTTTTCATCCAAGATTTCGTCCTGACAGGTGTGTCCTTTAAGAAAATAAGGAAATTACTTTTTGTTTAGTGAATTGCACCTTAGCATAGTTGAGTTACATTTTTAAAGCCTTGAATGCTTAATTCTCATCTTAATCTCTCAAAGTTGAAGGTTTTATTTACTTGGCTCTGTCTGTGAAATGATGGCAACATGAAGTTTCTCCCATCTGCACTTCCGATCACAGTTGGCCCAACATCTACATTTTCAGCTGAAAATTTTCAGCTGTTGGTCTCCTAGAACACCCAGTGTCACAGAGAGGGAGGAGGTAACAGCTGATGTTCTGAAGATGTGGGAACAGAATGTCTTCTGTGGTTAGTTCTGATGTACCCAATAGCAAATATAAGTAATGCCTTTATAAACTAGGTGCTGGTTTCAATTCCAGCAATTCACTCCTTCATTGTAGAAAAGAAAATAAGAAGATTTGAGATGATTTGAAAACTTCCATTACTCTAACATTGTGTTATCTATATTTTTTTTAAAAAAAAAAAGTGATCTGGATGTAGTCTTTAGTGACCATAAAATTAATGAAGTTTTGAATAACAAAAGTCAAGGACATCTTGCTGTGAAATTTCTGTTCAAATTGACTATGTGACATAAAAAAATAAACGTTTATACTGGGTTGATGAGGTCATAACCAGAAGTTGTTTCCAAATTCAAGAAACTAAGCTGAAATTCAGTGTGAAAATAACTCAGCTGTGAGCCAGTACAGAAATGGTGAAGTATAGTTGGCAGCAAAATTCAAACATTCTTCCACTGGGTTGAGATTGAGTGGTTTTAATACATCTCTGAAAATCTAATCTGCGACTTGAAAGCTCTGTGGGTATGGCACTGGTTAAAGCAGCGAGATGTTGTTCATTTAGGCAAAGAAAATACATGAGCCCCACTAGGTCAGTGTGAAGAGTAACAGAAGAAATAGGAGTAACAGGATTTCAGTCAAGACAATATAAATATCTTTTTTAGATATCTAATTTTCCACTGTTCTTAACTGAGACTCACCAAGAAATGTGGGGATTTTATTAAAGGCGAGTGAAGACTCTCTAAGCCACTGTGTTCTCCATTTTTTTTTCCAGTTGGTTAAAATGCCTGTTAGTGCAAAGTGGTATAAAGTCAGCTAGAACAAAGGGTAGCGAATAAGAGCTTTCTTCCAAACCCTTTGATCCTTTGGCGCTGGAGAAATGTGGTGTAGAATTGCCAACACAGGTGAATTTAGAAAAGTGAAAAATAAATCTGGGGGATGATCTGAATTCCTTCTGGTTTGCACTGTTTGCTATTAACTGCTTTTTCACCAAGAACCCAGCATTCAGGGATGAACTGAGGAGCAGGGCTCTGTAATATGGGCTCTGGCTCTGTTCTAGGGCCAGAGGGGATGCAGGAGTTTAAGGTTTCAGTATGTTCCCTACTTTGGTTTAAGCTAATGCCGAGAACATTCTGAGCACCAGTATATGTTTAAGTTTATTGTGGCATAGATTGATCAAAACATCCCTGCAGCCTCTTCTCTTGTGGTGGAGGAGTTGTAAATGCACCCTTCAGCTGGTAAGGCAGAAGTTGAAGATTTTTCACTTTCATTCTATTTAAAACACAGCTTTGTAAAAAAGGAGAGAAAATCTTTGAGTTAATTACGTATTAATATTTATTTATATGGCATCTCATAGGTTACCAATTCAGTTAGAGAGATATTTATGTACACACATACTTCTGCTGTGATTCAATTGGGTGGTGTTTGGCTTTGACACACGCAGAGGAGGCTTGCAGAAGATGGACTTGGTGCTCCTGCTGTGAGCAGGCAAGCCAATTAAGTGGTAACAGATGCTGAAATAGTCTTTTAAATGACATGCCTGCTTTTAGGCGCTTTGTTTGGTCTTATTAAGGTTTTGTGAATTCCTTTTTTTTAAAAAAAAGTGAAAGCATTACTTGGAAAAAAACAGCTCTCTCAAGGGAATTGAACACCGCAACGGTTCTACGTCAGTGGCTGCGACGTGAAATATGTTCCACTGACATGTGAAATAGCTGTCGTTCCCCAGCCCCTTTGGGCCAGGCTTTGGTTGTCTGCTGAGATGTCCAGATGCTTTTGCCTGCAGTACCTTGTATCTGTCTGAACTTCATTTAGCACTGTCAGCTGCTGGTGCAGCGTTGGGTGTTTATTGTCAGGGAGTGTTTTCTAATTAATCACTGATGTTAAGGGGCGTTGTCGCGTGTGCTTGTGCAGATCAACCTTGGGATGAAAAGGGACGAGTTTTAGAGGTTTTGCAGAATATAGTCTTAGTCCAAAGGACCTAGAAGAAAGGAAGGAACTTAGTAATGCTCAGTAATGTCTCTTGGGGGCTTCCACAGAGGTCTTGCTCAACCTTCAACTCTATGGTATTCAAGTCACTATGTAAGTTTAATATTATATACAGCTCCATGCAGTTGATTAAAACAGCTTTGTGGACTATAATTTTCAGATTATATTGATGATAGGCAACAACAGAAGCGGTTCTTTCGAATTTCATTGTCAGACTGTCCCTCCTGTGGATTCTGAACCCGTTGAACAGCCCTGCTCCCAGGAAATATTGCTCTTGAAGATACTTAACATAAGTAAGAGTGGCTTAGCAGGAGCACAGACAGAGCACCTTGGGCTTTGCAAACAGGGCTATTATTTCCCTAGGAAGTTGTCAGAAATGCGCTTGGGAAGTAGCCACTCAATGCAGCAGCAATCATGAAAGGGAGTTTTCAGTGGGTATTTGCATGGTAAGGAGGTACAGACATAATTACACATTAAATTATTCCAGCGTACATCAGTGTCTGCAGTCTCTGTACACAGAACATTCCAGCACAGATACGTATGTTGGAATGCATTGCATGAATATGTTTGGAGTGTCCTGCATGCTTTGCTGCCTGCATGGGTTTTTGAAGGACCTCCCAGCTCAAAGAACAGGGGACTTGTTACGTGAAGGTATGTGCTTTCAGGAGTGCCTACAAACTCAGTTCATTATACTATTCCATCTCTTTCAAGACCTCTGAAATTCTTGAACAGGCATGCAGACCAGTGCATTTTGTTCGAAGCAACATAGGGTGTTGGGTCCAAGTCTTCAAGCCATATAATGTATCCCTGTTTGCAGAGTTAAATATCTGTCATTCAGCAACCCCAAAGCACATCTAAACAGGCTCTTAGAGCTCCTGCGCATTCCCTAACAAAGTGATGAAAATAGCATCGACGTACGTGATTGTGAAGCTTAAATCAGGATGAAAAAGAAGAGAATTAGAGTCTATTGCTTGTATCAGCAGGAAGCAGAAATGCCATTGTCCAGGATGGTGGGTCTGAGGGCACTGGGCTTGCAGTGTCCCGGCTTCCTGTGTGTGAAACATCTCTTTGTGCTGCTTTCCCATGGTGGGAGCAGATCCCGGCCGAGAAAGCGGCTCCTGTTTTTGCGAGGGATACAATATTTTTCAGTTTGGTTCTGTTTTGATTTCAGGTGGTGATTAAACTGTGTGTACATGTGGGCATTTATTGGTGTGAATGTAACAGAGTACACGATGTGTGCGAGCGGTAATGAAAAATACAACTGTGTGAGAACCTGAAAATTATTCTGCCTGCATGTACAGAGGCGGCTGGAATATAAAGGGGGGGGGGGGGGGGATTAGGAAACTGCAGTGAATCATGCTGATTGGTAAGAACTGTGGGTATAGAACATTTTGATGTTGATGTTCAAATAAACTCTTCAGAGGTTTTTTCTAACAAAATCATGGAGAAAATTTGATGGGTTTCCCTGATGTTTTGTTACCCCCTTTATTTTTCGAAGGGTATAACATGTAGCAGAGTTGATGCTATGCATCTCACCTACTTCTGATTTGAGCTTTCAAAATGTACTGCTGGAGGAATTGGGTGAATTGGTGTAGTTTGCAACTGGGAATGGTTCATGTTGGTTCCTCAAAGAACCTTTCGTAGGAGAATATTTGTAACAAGTGGTGTCCAAGAATGCCTGGTTATTAGGCAATATCAAGTTTCAAATCTTCAATTCTTTTAATGAAATGCTCGCTTTCTGTTGTTCCATATTTTTTAGTATTTTGAAGTAATACAGGATTTAAATTCTGTTTATTTAAACTTAAATATGAGATAGTTTGATAGCCGCATGACTCTCACCTGTATTGCTAAATCAGTCATTCTTTTGAATTAGCTACTCTGCTAACATACACAGTCCAGAGACTTCCCAAAGTCTCCAAAGCAGGGTTGGTAGAGCTCCGGAGAAATGGCAGAGCTGGGCACAAGTCATTAAGTAGGAAAGATGCAGCCAACAAACTGGTAGGAGGATTAGAAAACTCATTCGTTATTTAATATCCTCAGCAAACAGACTGCTTCCAGCAGCCTGCTCAAACAAAGCTATAAATTACTGGCTTCGAGAAGTTAATCTGGAAAGGTGTTGAGTGTTTTGGCCCTATCTCTGCTCATTGCTTGGGTCAGGAGGCAACGAAGCAAAGGGCAGCAGGCCACCTATGCAGCATGACTACTGTTGGACACTTCGAATGTGTGGCACCTACTGTGCTTGTCCTGCAGTTTAGACTTTGTCTCCTGTGGCTGGGTTTTATTCCGGGAAGGGAAATAGTTCACTTGTGCTGTGGTTGACAGGAGTAGCGACACCCAGGCTTAGCTTCAAGGATATGACTTGTCAAAATCCAGCCCAAGTATGTGCTTGATATGATACTCATGATTAGATATCTTCATGAACTGACCCGTGCTCAGCAGGGTAATTCTTGTACTGAAAGTTAAACATAAGTTTAGTTGCCTCCCTGTATATTGGACTTCAGTTTCTTTTTTGAATGAGTGCCTAGAAGGAGAAAGCTAATAGCGAGATCTTTTCCTTTGCAGGATTCCTCACTAAGACAGCAGTTTCCTTTGTGTGTGACCGGTGTAAAGCTTCTCCCTTCTCTTTCTCTCTCTCCTTCTGTGCAGGAAGACTCAGCACAGCTCTCTGGACCAGAGCTCCCCACCCCAAAGTGGCGTATCCGGCACCTACAATCACCCTGTACTGGGCATGTATGATTCCAAAGATGACTTCCCACTCAGAAAAACAGGTAGCGCTCACACTGATTTTCTGTGTTGCCCACTGTCTTTGCTGTGACACTTGGTCCTCTTCTTTTTATTTGTTTTCTTTAAAAAAAAGGTACGTTACTGAAAAGCTGTATTTCTTGGGGCGATTTATTTAACAAGCACCCACTCCACCCTGCTCCTCCTCTCTCTGCCACTGTGGGTGGTGTTAGGAGGAGGCTGGGGTTGGTTTGGGTGTGCAGACACGCAAAGCTGCAGGCGCGGGAGACAGCGGAGTTGTGTGCCGGTATTTGTGAGAGGTTTTCACAGAATCAAAGCTCATACAGAGATCTGGGTGTCTGAAGTCCAAGTATGTTTTTCTGAGTGAGAAAAGCACCAAGAAAAGTTCATTTCTTCTGGGATTTGCGTTTTATATACAAGTTTATACTTAAAATAAATAAAAATGTTTCTGCCAGTCAAAGTGTTGGGACTTCCTGCAAGGGTTTTGGTTCACACCTAGACAGTTATTTCTCAGTTAGGTTTCTCCCTGCATGGTGGCTAAGCAGGTCAGTTATTTCTCAACTATATGTTATGTAAACCTGGTTGTTTTGATTGGCTGTGGTCCTCAGCTCCGTATCGCATGCCTAAGCCAACACTGCCTCAGCTCCTAACCTGGCCAGCTCGTGATCCTTGCCTGCTTCCTTTGAGGAATAGGTGAGCTGCAATGAGCTCATCCCAATATGGGGAGCAATGCAGCTCACACAGATGGTGCAGAAAGTGCTGTGTGATGGAAGTGGCATCAGAATAGGAAAAAACCTTTTCTGAAAAGGTGGAGTAGTGGTAGTAGGAAAGCAGAGGTGTGATTGAACTTCCCGCCTTCTGCAGGTACTGCTCAGCTGTTTGCTTTGTGGAGCTTCCATTGTGGAGGGATGAGCACCAGGACTCAAAAAGTGTGGTGTCCTTGTGATAAGGAATGTTGATGGTGTGTTAACCAAATCTCCCTGTGGGTTTGCTACTGTCTTTGCTTAAATCAAACTCAGGAACTGAGTCAGCTCCCAAGGACTGACACCCCTCCGTTTCCTTCTGGGAGGGATGCAGGTGTTCTCACGGCGCTTCTCCTAATAGATGTAGAGCAGGTCTTAAGTGCAGTGACAGTTTTAACACAATTCTCTGTAACTTTGTAAACTTGAAGTGATTTTTCTTTTTTCATCATCTGATGAGAAGAACGTAGACCTTCACATACATGCTTTGTGCCTCCTACCTCCTAGTTTTGTTCATTAAAGACTTTTTCGGGGAACTTCTCTTTCTGGACCATAGCACCTGGCCTGCTGGATGGATCTGTGGTTGGATTCCCACCTCTCCTCTCACCAGGCAGTTGGGCTGGGTGGCAAGTGCCAAACACTTCAGCTACACAAGAAGTCCATCAACAACTGGCAAGCCCATGCCTGGATATGTTTTTCCTCGTGTGCACCTTATACCTTTAATAGTGATCGTTTTAATTGCTTCCTCTCTGGAGGGCTCCAAAAACAGAGCTTAGATAACTGGATTTGCTGATGAGTAGGGCATCAGAAGTCTTCCGCTTCTACATAAGAAAGATGAAACATCCCATTAGGTGCAGTAGGTTCTGCTGCATTGTCAGTGCCTGGGACAGCTGAAACAACGCTGTCTGAGCTTTGGGACTTTGCCTTTAGTAGGGAAGGTGAGCGCTGGTGGTCTGTCCTCAAAGAAAGAGATTTCCTTCAGCTCTAAAGCTGGTGAAACTCAAAGATGTGCTTGGTGTACACATCTGCCTGGGTGGAGAAACACAAGGCTTAGGCTGCTAGCAGCCGTTGCTGCCGTTCACTTCTTCTCTGCTGAAGGTTTTCAGACTCACCAGGGAAGTCACAGCGTTTCCACGCAGGGAGGCATTCCTTGGCACCATTGCTTAGAGCCTGTGGGCAGCGTGATTCCAAGAGATTTTTAGCTCTTCCCTACAACTTGTGAAACCAGGGGCTCCATTTTTGGTGTGCTGATATTCCCACAATGTAAATGGGCTTTGACATGCTCCAAACCCTCCCTTGCTCATCGCTTCAGGGGACCTTACTTGTCAGATAGGGTTTGAGGATCAGTTGCCCTTCTTGCTCCCTGTGTTATGGAAGGGGATTTCTGCAGGAGAAGGAAAGCATCTGCACATCTCAGCCCTTTGCTACTTCCCAAACCGAGTTCTCAGTAAGACTCTGGCTGAATAAAAGCCCTGTCAGACAGGGTGAATTAAGGATGATAAATGTATCTAATCACATTATTAAAAATGGAAGCAGCCAAAATCATTGTTGTTTTAAACCAGGAAGATGCTGAGATGATTTTGTTTTTCCAGAAAGCTGATGCTTGTTCTTTTTGGGAGCCGGCATTAATCTTTTGGTGACTGGTCTGTGATACAAACGAGTTCACTTGCAAGGTTCAGGGGAGAAATCTTTTAGTTGTTTTCTTTTATTTTCCTTTCAATGCAACAGCACTTCAGTCTCTGGCACAGCGATATCCTGCAGAAATCCCATTGCCAAGAATGTTAAGTTGCTTGGAGAAGAAAATCTCCTGAACAGTCTGATGTAAACAAAAGGCAGGGAAGGCTGGAGCCCATCCTAAATAAAGTTCTTTATTACGGGTGAGCTTTTCAGATTTTTGGCTCCGGGCAAAACTCTGGCTTTGTGTTTGTAATTTAAAACCACCATATCGTGCAGTCCAATTTTATTAAATTTGATTAAATATTTGTAGTTCATATAACAGAGTCCATCACAATACAGTTCTGATTACCAGGGCTGGAATCCAACCAACATCATCGTTAGGGGCAGGGTGATTTCAGGGGGCTGTGAGGAGGCAGTTTGAACGGTTGTTTCTTCAAGGGTGTGATTTCAGAGCTGGCAGCACCTCCTGCACGTTGGGGGGCTGTTCAGGAAGAATAAATACGTCGTTGCACTGGGTTTTAAAATTAATGCCTTTATTTGCTGTTATTGAAAGCATCCTGAAGTGGTCACAGGTTATCCCTCTGTGCACTCTGGGAGATAACCTGCTGGCCTAAACCCTGAGTGTCATTGTTGTGGGCGAGACCTGGGGAAGTGGCCGTGCTCGCTTTGGTCGAAGGAGCTGTGTGGCGCTTGGTGTCGGAAGAGGACTTGAGAACATTCAGCATGGGAAACAGTCAGTGCTTGCAGTGTGCTCCTGATGCATCCTGTACCCTGGAATCCTACCGTGTCTGATTTGTTTTACTGGATTATGTTCCAGTTTCTTGGCCGTTTGGTTGCTGCATGAAATTGTTTTCATGTCAGGCTGCTGGCTGGTGCAGTTCCCACTTGCATGAGTCCTGTTCTTAGCCTGGCTGGGGGATGTGTTTCACTCAGTTCCCTCCATCTAAATACACTGGGGCTCTTCCTTTTTTTAACTGAACTAAGAACAGTTCAGTTGGTGCTGATCATGCTTTACCTGTTAAATAAATAGGTTAACACAAGGATTTTAATTTCCCCTTTTGTGTAGCTTCCTTTATTATATATCCACCTTTCCTTTAGTGTGCACAGTTTGTCGACAGCTGTTGAGAGGCGAAAATATCAGTGACCTTTTCTGCCCCCAAATCAAGGTCAGTGTCTTCCAAATTCAATGAAACTTCCTTATGTGCTGGTCTGGGATAGGGCATCCATGACTTCTGTGGTCACTCTTTTTGGTGTCTTTAGCTCAGTTTCTGGGGCTACTTGGGCCACGTCTGTGGCAACCACAGTCACTCTTCTGTGAAACATCGCTGAGGCTCTGGGTCCTGCTTTTTCTTTCCCTCCAGTACCACAGCTGACTGCAGTGGGGAGGTAGAGATCGGAAGGATGTTGGTGGGCATGAAGATTTTAAGGAGGTGAAGGATTCCTGTGGTCCCAAATATGTTTTCACTGCAGAGTGGTGGGATAGCATCTCAGAGTGTGGGTTTTCTCTGTTTCCAAAGTGAGACTGAATTGAATGTCAGACTGCAAGCTTATGGAGGATATCTTTGGCAGATACCGGTCTCTGAATTTTCTGCCTAGATAGTAAATGAGTCTGTGCGTGCACGTGGCATGTACTTGTGGAGAAATGGTGAGTAGAAAGTGTCACAGACAGCTCTTTCAGCTCCTTTCCTCTGGGGACCAGGAAAGAAACATATCCTACCTGAAAACCTCTCATCCCAGCAATGTCTCTTGCCTTCCGCACAAGTCATGGTTGTTGGTCAAGTACTGTGTCTTAGGACTTGTGATAAATGAAAAAAAAAACTGTCCTCAACCTTCACAGCCCTCACAGTTAAGAGCTGTCAGGAAAGGTTTTTGGCTTGGCATCTTTAGACTATGGCTTGTGCACTCCTTTACTGCAGTGGCTTCCCTCGAGGGATAAAGGAATGCAACAAAAAGGATTGCCCCCCACTTGGAGGGCTGCCCTGGCTGGTGGTTTTCCTGAATTTGGGACCTACTGCAGAAGAAATCTGACAAATAAATCACTCGTGCTGATGGTCCCGGCAGCCACTTCACTTCCAGCCCACCAGCCTCCTAAAAGAAATAGAAAAGGTTGGTGGTGTTCTTCTGGCTGAATCAAGCATGAGCCAGTGGGGAATGATGACTTCTTCCAAGCCCCAGCTTGCACCTAGGTGGGTACCTAGGCTGCAGGGTTCTGGTCACTTACTGCCCACGCAGAGATGGTCATGGAACAGGCAGTGTGGTCCATCCCTGCCTGCACATCTCTGCCAGACACCACACATCAGAGCCTGTGGATGGTGTGCACTCACTGGCTCATGATGGAGAGCCCATGGACTGGCTCTAGCCAGCTCCTGTTTGCTAATATTCTTTTTCCATGCAAAAGAGAGAAGCTTAAGGGAGGAAAACATCCAGCATCCCGTGATGTTGTTGTTTTCCTCCCAGTACTGCAGAAACACAGAGTTGTTTGTGGAGTATTTGCATCTAAGCAGGTGAAATTGTTTTGAACTTCTTGCATTTAAAAGACAGAAAAGGGAAAATGAAAGGATTTGTCAATAATTAAAACGCTACATTTGTCAAGAAAGGCATAATACCCCTCTGAGTTGGTTCTGATTATTGGAATGTTTTAAGTGGTTTGTTTTGTGACAAAGATTATTTAGAGGAAAATAGAGTAGGCTGAAATCCCAGTGTACTGTGGGAGTGTAATTTAAAGAAAATCTTTGAGTTTTGTGTGGCGTGGAGTGTCACTCAAGTTCGAGATCATCTTTGCCTTCCCACCCACGTTGCCCTTCCAGCTGACGTGGTCGAGGTCTGGCTTTCCTGGGCAGCTCACTGTGTCCCAGGGACCCACGCACTGCCTCAGGGTGTGCTCTGCTGAGAGCGGGTGCTGACCTGTGTGAGAAATCCCTATTGTTATAAATACCCTTTCCTGCTCCAAGTGGAGGACGTCAGTCTCTCTCATCCAAAAATAACTTAAAGACAAAGATTGCTTTATTACTGTGACGCTGTAGAACAGCTCTACAGACCAGCCTGTTGACATTTCAGAGAGCAGAAAAAAACACAGTGCAGTTGGAGGACCAGCAAATGCTTGCTCTAGTCCATCTATTTCTTCTGACAATCACATCTCAATACGTACTAAGGAATTCTTTGTTCCCATGTTTTTCTTCGGTGCCAGTGGCTGTAAACCATGTTCCATGGGTGCTCCTCTCTGGTGCTGATATGTCCTAGAGACAAAAGGAGGGGGCACCCCCTTTCCTTGCTCAGGGCTCTGATAACACGGGTACACTTTTGATATAAGAGCTGGGAATCCACAGGGGGAAGCTGGCACTTCCCATCAAAGCGCTTCTCGATGAGTGCTGTCAATGGTGCATCAAAGGAGAAACCTCTTCCAGTAGAAAACCAAAGTCTTCTGATTTAGTGTTGCCTTTGGGGAGCAAGTGTTCCAGGAGGCTCAGAACCTAGCCCTCAAGCATTCGGTGAACCCATCCTTCTCCTCCTTGGTCCCCTCAGCTCTGTCTGTGCCTCACAGGGACTGCCAGGAGTGTGCACCGTTTCACCTCTATGTGTCTGTCTGTGTATGCTCAGGTTTGTTCTGGCCAGAGCTGAGACTCTTGACCTTTGGGCCACTGCATCTAGCAGAAAGGAGAATCAAATCTGAGCTCGGAAAGCATGACATGTGTCCTCTGTGGGACAGCTTTGACCATGAGTACTGCGTGAACAGCATTCAGAGTGGTAACTTGGAGTGATTTCTCCAAACTGAAACGCAGCAGCTGAGCTCCAAGGAGACTGTGCATCACTCGAGCCACATCCTGCTGGCTTCTCAGTGCACCATTTCTCTGCTCCTGAACCTCAGCAGTTTGCAGCCGTGTCTGACAATGTGAGAGTGATTTATTGGGTTTGTGTTGCCTGTTACAGTGCCTTGGAAGAGCACACAGGACAGGAGGAGGCTGGAGGTAGGACTGATCACTCCTTCCTGTAGGAGTATTCCAGAGTCAGCCAAGAGGAGGGGAGATGCTTGTGGGACAGGACAAGGTTTGAGGGGCAGGGAAAAGGCAAACTGCACAGAGCTGGCAGGGCAGGGCATGGACTTTGGCCTCTTCACCATGGCAGGAAGGTTTCTAGAGATGGAACAGATTACAGCTCCCAAACAAGTGCTTGGTTGGTCTGTGAGACTGGCAAAGGGTGACAGGGACACCACCATGTTTTGACTCATCTTGGACTTTCATATATTAAAAAGTTACATTTCAGTAAAAATCAGTGCAGTTCTTGAGTTTAAAATGCCTGTAGGGTTTTTTTGGGAGAAGCTTATTTTAGTGTAAGGAGATTGTCGCTGAAAATTGTGGCCACTGTGGGTTGCTTGCTGGGGTCTCCCTGATTTTGTAGCTGCTCCCTGCTCTTGCATTCAGGCAGCCAGTAGCTCCCTCTGCTACAGGCACTGCAGCGTTTTGGTTGGTGTACAGACATTGCATGTGAACCTCAATCCATCCCACTCCTACCAGTTTGATGCCAGTGCTAGCAATAGATGCCCAGAGACTGGAGAAGAAACACAGGTCTGCAAGAGAGCACATGAAGAGAAACACAAAGGATCTCCAGCCACAAAGACAGCTTCATCTGTCAGTGGCCCAGCTTAAGTGTCTCTATGTAGCATGGGGAGTGAATAAGAGGAGTTAGAGATGTATGTGTGCTTGCAGAGCTATCATCTCATTGGCATCACGGAGACATGGTAGGTTCAGTCTTATGATTGGAGTGTTGGGATAGAAGGATGCAGGCTCTTTAGGAAGGACACGCAAGGGAGGTGAGGAGAGGGTGTTGCCTGCTATGTCAGTGAGCAGCTGGAACACATGGAACTTCACCTGGGGATGGCTGAGGTGCCAACCGAGAGCGTATGGTTCGGGATTAAAGGGAAGGCAGGAATAGGTGATGTCTTTCTCTTGCCTCCTGCAGGGCTCAGTGCTGCGTTAAATACTATTGAAAAACTCTCTTGGAGGATCTAATTATCTCCTTTCTATTCCTTATCCCCCTCTTCATATGTCTTATCTTTCCTCTTAGGTAATACTTTGAACTGTGCAAAGCTGCTGCCTTTATTAGATTTTGGAAAGGGAAAGGCAGAGATGAGAAGTGGCATTTCCGTGTGTTTGTTTTTCTAGTCCATTTGGGCTGTTCACAGCAGAAACCTTTGTGGTGCTCCGTTATGCTGCAATTTTGGGTGGGTTTGTAGTCAGGCAAGCAAAGATAGTAAAGCTGTAAGGAGTGTCAACATTGTGTGCTCAGTTTAATGGGTGTTAAAGCCCTCTTTCTACTGTGGAGATGTTGCGACTACTAAATGTCAGCATGAAAAGTGCCAAATATTGGCCTTTAATAAGTTTTGATGTGAAGGACACAGTCCTCCATAAATAACCCTTCTACAGAGCTCTTAACACAGTGCTCATCCAACACAGAGTTAGGAGAAAAGGAATAAAACTCAGCAAATACCTTCATCTGTCCCTTTCTAATCACGTACCAATGTTCCTGGATGTATCAGTTCAGGTGATGCCATCCAGTGTGCCACCAAGATCATAAAAAAGTGTTTGTTTCTGCGGAAGAGCAGGCTGTCTCTTTTTTATTCTTGTTTTGCCTTCTAGTTTGAGGGTTCTATACTGCCACTTTTGCCCTGTGGGGCCTGTTTCCTCTAGGGACATTTATGAGGGACCATTTTTTCCCTGACCCCTCTCTGCTGGTGGCTACTGGTAGTGACAATCAGGAATATCATCTCACTTGGCCTTCAGAGGGATAATGGTGAAAGGATTTTCAATCTTTTTGTTTGACCACAGGTCAACTTGGCCATGTCCAGTTTTACCAGGTCCTCTGGACTAGACATCCACTGTTTTTGAAGAGGAGAGACCACACCATGCACATGGAGGAGCAGTAGAGAAAGTCTGGGATAGAGCCAGGAAGAGGGCAGAGAATCTGCTCAGTTGCTGAATCATAGAATCATTGAGGTTGGAAAAGACCTCTAAGAGCATCCAGTCCAACCCTCAGCCTAACAGCACCGTGCCTACTAATCCGTGTCCCGATGTGCCGTGTCTACATGTTTTTTAAACACATCCAAGGAAGGAGACTCCAGCACTTCCCTGTGGTCTCCCTGCTTAAGCAAAAGATCAATTATCTTTATTAAAATTTGAGGTTGTGCAGAAGGCCAGGTTCAGGCAGCTGTGTCTCTCCCTGTCCTGTGTTTGCCCATGGGGTGACCTGAATGTTAGAAGAGAGAAGGTCATCGTGTTGGCCTTCGCCTGCCTGGTGAGGCTTAATATGAAGTTTAAAAATAATAATGAAAGAAGAACAGCCCTCCTCAATCCCCAGCTGCCAGCATTAAGATGTGCAAGGACTGGGATCAGGAGTTTCATGGTGCGTTGTTTGCTTTTTTTTTCATAGATGTGGATGGGTAACAGGAACAGGGCAAACTCTGCCCAGGACTTTGTGTTTTTTGACTTACATAGACTTAATGCCAGATTAGTTCAGCACCTTAAGGGATGCAATTCTAGGAAGAAAACAATGAGAATGACATAAATGTTGAAGAATTGGATTACACGGGTCCCACTGCAATGAATGACGTGTAAGAGGGGTAACTTGGGTTTGAGCCTGTGAAAACTAGGGAAGATTTTGGCTTATGTTCTAGTTATTAATTTACTCAGAGGAAAAGAAACTATTCTTTGTGTAAATCTTTATTATAGGCCAAATTAAGTATGTCACTGCTTAAGAAATCCCACTGGCTTTGTGGAAGCTGACTCAAGCTTGGGCATGGGCTCCGTTTGTTTGGTAAACAGGAATCAAACTGATATTTTCACAACATTTGTTTAAGATACTTCGCCTTAAGAAGCAGAAGACCGGTGAGTTTTGTAATTCAGTTTCCAGTTCTCTTAAGTTTGAGCCTGTTGGTAATGCTGGGGAGTGAAACTTAGTTTGAGCACATTGCCTGACAGGGAAAATCAGGAGATTTTCAGTGGAATTGGTGTTCCCAGGAGAATGCTGATCCTCTGTTGACTGGTCTTGATCATTGTATGTTGCTTACATCAGTAATTCATACATTGGAAGGACAGCTCTTTTCAATTTAGAAATATTTTTTATCGTATGGTAGTTTTAAAACCATCTGAATAAGCTTAAATTATGGGTTTGAGTTTTGGAAATGCCTCTGTTGACAGCTATGTCTTTTATTATAATATATGCTATATGTAAATTTTTTGCATTTGAGACTGTTCTGCACTGCCTGTGTGGAATTTTAATTCATCTACTTTGGTCTGTGTAGCACCCAATTAAATGCTTGTTGGGATTATGACTTGGTAGATTTAGGATTATATCTGGAGGATAAATAGAACAAAATCAGAGCGAATGAAATAAAGGCAGTTCTTTAAATAGTCTTCTTGGGGTTTCAAAACTTGATCCTCCAGCTGAGGAAGTCAAGAACAAACACGGAATAGTTTTGTCTGACACATTACAATACACTGCTTTCTTCCTAACTTATTCTCGAGGTGCTTTCTCTTTCAAGACTGTAATTTTCGATGTTCTTTCCCTTCCTGTTACATGGGAGGATGTTTTTATTGTGGCTTTAAGTGTGGGACATATCTGGCAGTGTTGGGTAATCTGTGACCCCAGAGCTTTCATTCCCCTGCCTGTTTTTAAGGTGTTTCTAACCAATTCATTCTCTGTATTTGCAATCCGCACAATTACTTGTCTGTTCGCAACAGAAAACACCCTTCGGCTTAACACCACGCAGGGTATAAATTGCATATGAATAAAATCTGTGCTGAAGTACAGTTTTTATTGTCATGCTTTTCCTTGTCAGAAGACAGATCCTTTCAGCAGCTGTGGCAGAGGCTTAGGTTTCTTTTTCTGGCTGGCAGTGCAGATGTATCTGAAACGGATGTTTCAGGATCTCGCTGTGACATGTTCCCATTTATTCTTTGAAGTCTTGACCGGAGCATCTAGGCACTTACTAATACTCAATATTTGGAACAGATTAAACCTGTGATTTAAGGGATGTGGGCTGAGGAACCGAGTGTTCAACGTACCCAAAGAGTACTTTCAAAGACATAAATTAACTGCTGCTTTGAAGAGAACTTTATAAAGTAGCTAGTTAGAGCTTATACTTGGATCGTAACTAGTGCACTCTTCTAATGTTGCCCTCCAGGCACATGATAGAATCATAGAATACTTTCAGTTGGAAGGTACCTTTATAGGTCATCCAATCCAACCACTCCTGGACGAACATGGACATCTTTAACCAGATCAGGTTGCTCAGAGCCCTGTCCAACCTGACTTTCAGTGTTGCCAGGGGTTGGGCCTCCACTACCTCCCTGGGCAACCTGGGCCAGTGTTTCACCACCCTCATCATAAAAAATTCCTTCCTTATATCCAGTCTAAATCTCTCTTCCCTTAGTATAAAACTAAGGATTTGCATTCTGTCCCCTGCCATTTTATATGCAAATGCCCTATAAGATGATTTCCCCCTTTCCTAATGCACTTCATACTGCATTTTAAGTATCATCTTGAGCAGTCTGACACTTTTTTTTTTTACTGTTCTCTTTATCTCTTGCTGGCATTTTTCTGTCCAAAACAGTTAGGAAAAGCTCTTTATTTTTTTTTTCCTCCCAAAAGTTTCATCAAAGAACTGTTTTGATGGCTTAACTTTAAGCATTTGATCTTGAATTCATCAGCCTTCTGATATTTGGGCCCTGCAGTTAACATTGTCGGGCTTGATCTTTTCCTTGACCCAATGGTCAAAGCCAGCTGTAGGGAAATGTGTCTGTAGCCAGAATTAGTTAATTCAAATCAGTTGGTAAACCCTATTTTAATTCTTCTAAAGCAGTGTAGATTATTGGCTCTGGAGTGTAGGGAGCTGGGTGTATTGGTAGTTAACGGTGAGAGCACAGGATTTACCAGTTCAAAGGGATTAAGCTGCAGAGTTGTTAAGAGGTTGTAGAAGAGAGAAGATTGGGCCGGTTCACAAATCTCATAACTGTCAGGAGCCCTCAAGCGCCAAAGCAGATATTGCACTTATACTCAAGAGATCAGAAAGTTTATGGAGAAGATCGTCTTGCAGGAGGAATCTTGACTTAAGGCTTCATTACCTTGATAAAAACTCGATAAGCTGTGCCGCGCCAGTGTGTTTGGTGTTGCCAGCCATCATTAACCCAGAGGCATTGGGGGTTCCCAGGAGTTCTACTTTGACTTTTGGAGAAATTAAAACTCAGATTTGGGTATAGCAGAGGTTTTTTATTTAAGAGAGGCCCCCAAAGGTGTGATGTACACAAAGCAAGTCAGACTGCGGTCCTAGGAAGCACATGTGCACCTACCCTTGACAGCCCTGAATTTTCAAAGGATTTGATGTGTTTGTAGATAGGGTTTAACTTTGTGGCTATGATGATGTAACCAAGTTGCTCCCCAAATAAACAAACCTCCTCCTCCCTGGCGCTGGCTTGGGCCTTGGCCACACTCTCATGCTCTTTTTATTCAGTTGACGCTGAGTCTAGTTTACAGTGGCTCATCTGGCTCCAAGGTGAGTTGCTTCAGGGAGGTCAACCAGCCGGAAAGCATTCACCTGTTTTGGTTGTGGGGTTTGATTTTCCTATTTTCCTTCCCCCTTCCCTGTTGTACCTCCCTAAGCCAGCTCACCCTGGGGTGGGATGACTCCAAGGATGTGGAGCTGCCCATTTGAGCAACACATCGCAGATAACTTGTTGGCCCCGCAGTGATGCTCCACGCTGACCAAACAGCGACATCTCAGTTGTCTCACCGATCCATGTATTGATTTTTTTGCATCCCAAGAGTTAGGTTTGCTACTGGTTTGGAAGCCCGTTGGGCACAGGTGGGAAAGTGAGGGATATGAATAGTGCTCTCTGCCCTAGTCCGAGTGGGTTCACGGCAGATTGTAAAACTTGTGTGACTTTGCTTGAGACAAGACATTGCAGGATAGTTATTACTTTTTAATTAAAATGCTATTTACTTTCATTGCCAGTGAATTCAGATATAACATAGGCTGGAACCTGTTCATTACATTAAGAAATCTTTGTTCCAAATATATGCGCCCAAATAACTAATTTTGTTTAAGCTTCTGCAAATGCTGAACTGCAGCGCAGCCTTTCCATTGAGTGAAAACCTACTGAGTTAATATTAACCAAACCACTGTTTGCTTTTCCTTTTTCTGCTCAGCATCTGAACCCAATCTGAAGTTACGATCCAGATTAAAGCAAAAAGTTGCTGAAAGACGGAGCAGCCCCCTCTTGCGCAGAAAAGATGGTCCAGTGGTTACTGCTCTTAAGAAGCGCCCGCTGGACGTCACAGGTACGTCAGGTAAGCAACAAATTTGTCCCAGCAGTCACATATTCAGTGGGCTGTCCCTTTCCAAAATGAATTCCTGCATCCGGTTAATTATGCAGCCTGGATCTCAGGTGCCTTTTAGTGTTGGTGAAACCTGGAAAAGGTTGGTAGAGTTCAGCAGTGAGTGATGCAAACGTGTGTCTGCAGCGTTTGTCTGTTGGGTACCAGTCTGTTGAGACAGCACTACCAACTCAGTAAGCTTTTGTGTAGTTCTGAGACGTACCTAGACAGTGTAGATGTGCCACCAGAGTGCTATTTTTTTCCCAAGCATTTCTATGAGAGTTGTGGTTGTTTAGTCTGGAGAAGGAAAGGCTCTGAGAAGACCCTATAGCAGCCTTCCAGTACTTAAAAGGGAGTTACAGGAAACCAGGGAGGGGCTTTTTATCAGGGAGTGCAGGCATAGGACAAGGGGCAACAATTTCAAGGTGAAAGAGGTGAGATTTAAATGAGATATAAGGAAGAAATGTTTTCCTGTGAGGGTGGTGAGGCACTGGCACAGGTTGCTCAGAGAAATCATGGAAGCCCCATCCCTGGAGGTGTTCAAGACCAGGTTGTATGAAGCTTTGAGCACCCTGATCCAGTGGAAGGTGTCCCTGCCCATGGCAGAGGGTATGGAACTGGATGATCTTTAAGGTCCCTTCCAACCCAAACCATTCTGTGATTCTATGATCATCAGCAACAGGTTGTTGAGAAATAGGATTTCTCAAAGGCAGTCCTATTAATATCCATGAGGAGGCTGTAGTTCATGGCTGTCGTCCTCCAGCAGTAAATGTTTTACAATCCCTGTTTGTTTTAGGCTTTGGGCACACTGCCATAGTTCCTTGTCAAGTAATTATGGCAAAGTTTTAAAACATGTAAGGCATATTTTCATATATATAACTGATATTTCTGACTACTTATTTGACAGTTTCTTGTGGAAAAAGTAATATTCTTCTGGGAGTAAAGTTTGTAAGAAGGGTTCAGGGTAAAGTAGATCCTATAGATTACCATTAAGTTAATGCTTAGCACCATCTAGGGATGCCTCTTTGTAAATACCAGTATGTGAGTGCTTTTCCAGGCTCTCTTTAAGGCACGTTATCATCTTTCAAACAAACTCAAAGTGAGCTCTCTTTAGAGTGCTGGTGGTCTGGGGAGACCCTAGGGCAGCTATGCACCATTCTGTCAGAGCCACAGTATTTGCAGAGGGAACAGATGAAGCAGGATTTGTATCAGATCTGAAATGGCATTTACTTCACTCCTCATGTATTGCTATTTGTGACGTGGCTTTTATTTCTACTGGGGCATCATAGAGCAATTCTGAGGCTGCTGCAGCCTGAGCTGTTGCAGCAACTGGGAGATTCTTTTGGTGTTGGGCAAATCCCGTGCTTGGGGAGGAGGAGAGTTCAGAAAAAAACTTTGAGTGTTATTTATCTTCCAAAATAAAAGGAGAAAAAATAGAGGCTTTGGCATCCGCCAGGTGAGATGCTTTCTGAGGGCAGTTTTCTGGCTGTTGCAATGTCATGTGCTGTTCCTGTTTGTTATTATTTCTGTGTCGCTAGTGAGGAGGCTTTGATTTCAGACTGGTCATCTCTGTGCTTCTGGTTAGTGAGCTCACAGGGACTGTTGATAAAATACACAACATTAAGAGGGTTTTCTGAGCATTCAGGTAATAACAGAATTATTTTGGGGGATTAACTCTGCCTTGGGTCTTTCAAATGAGAAAGTGTTTTACTCCCTGAGTGGAGAACACGTAATAAAAAAAAAAAGGCAGTGGTCTGAAACAGATTTACTGGTTTGGACCCTGTTGAGTTTTGCCCAGTTTTTATAAGAGGTACTCAGCCGTGACCACAGTCAGTTGTCCATCCAGTTCCCTGTCACCTTGGCAGCTTTTAAATCTCTTACAATTTAAATCAAAATGTCATCCTTGTGAGTCAGTCTCCAGGTGGTTTTGGGGAGCTTGGTGCCATTGGTTCAGTTGTGCCGTGTGAAGGGCAGCCCAAAACAGGTCATGTTTCTCCGAGGATTCAGCATGGTCTGGGCACTTCCCAGGGGATGAAGACACCACACGTGCCTGCTCGCCTGCACTGGAAAGTCTTGGTGCTTCTTTATAAAAGCAGAGGTCAGCTCTCGTGCATGATCATTGTGAAGTCTCAGTGCTGGCCGTGCTTCCAGTAAATCCAGATGCACCAAGAGCCTGCATGGGAAAATGTCAACGCTGAGATAGTTCCCTGGTTGTTCCAGTGTGGAGTCTGATGCAATACATGGCAAGAGGGTGTCGTTAGGGTCATAGGCTAATGAGGGTGAGAGGAGCACTTCTGGAAAAATGAAGCAGGACAGTCTGACATCCTCCAATTTGGCCTCTTCAAGACTTCCATGTCTTTTATTATCTTGCAGTCGTATTTAAAGTTATTAATGCACTATAAGAGAAATCCCCAGGAGGAGAAGACATAAATATGTTAAGTAGGTACTTGGACAGACTGTTTGAAAGTGTTTATCAGTATTTTAAGAGCCCTGGGAAGATTTAGGGGGTTGATGGGGAGGAGGAGGGCTGCTTTTCTCCAAAACAAAACTTGAGGGGTTGTTATCTGTCTAAATACCATCACGGAGATTGTTTGTAGCGCTAATAGTTGGTTTTGGATGTGTTTTTAGACTCTGCATGCAACAGTGCTCCTGGATCTGGTCCCAGCTCTCCAAACAACAGCTCCAATAACATAAGCACCGAGAACGGAATTGCGGGATCGGTCACGAGTATTCAAGCAGAGGTACAGAGCCCTTCCTCGCTCGGGTTTTTAACGCTTGGCTTTCTCATCAGTTTTTGCAGAGTTTTAGGAATTTGGGCATACAAAGCAGTGCACACAACACTAAAAAAAAACCCAACAGATCGTGACTTGGAGCGGACTTTGGGAATTACCTCTCAGTCTGGGCTGACAAGATGCATTATCTGTTTATTAAATCTAGTTTGAGCCAGCCCACAAGCTGCTTGTGGTAACTCGTAGTGCTCCTCTTGTGAGGAGAGAGTAAAAATAAAGTGATTTAGCAAAGTAAAGCATGAAGAGCATTTCCTGGTCAAATGCAAGTGTCTGAACGTCTGGGGAATCCGTTCTCGTATGTTGTACAGAGGGTGCATTTGTTGTGTGCAGTAAGTGAGTCTGAATATGACCAAACCAGAACTGGATTAAAGGGAATGGATTTAACACTTCCCACCCCACTTAGGGATTTGAAAGCTTGGTGCCTCTTGCCATGTGCTAGTTTTTAATCCCATAAGCTTTCGCCATCACTTGAGGCATCTGCTGTGTTGCACTGGGTGAGATGGGGTGTGATTCAGCACAGCAGTGCCTGTGTTCAGGGTTGCTGCAGCCCCTCTTTGGCCAAGGCATTGAGGGGTCGGCCATGGTGGCCGACTATAAACCCAATATAAACCTTGCATGCAGAAAAACAGCCTGGCTGTGTGATGTTACTGGTGCATTTTTTTTTATCCAGCTTACCATTAGCTATCTTCCCCATGAATATAGTGTCTATCTTAACATCAGGACTGTAAGAACAGGCTTGGGCTTGTTCTCCCCAAATTGTCATTTAGAACTGAAAAGGGCTTATTACAGTGTAAACGTAAACCCTTATTGCTTTCCGTTTTTTTACGGATTTTCACTTATTTTTATTACTAATGTAGTGTAACATTATTTAATATGGGGAATATGCCTTCTGCTCCACCCTCTCGCCTTCCAAATTATCCAACACACATCTACATCCACTCCAGTCTACTGTAGACCTTACAAGATTTAGATAATTATTGTAAAGATTAAGAGGATGTAAGGTGGAGTCTCCACTTGACCCTGACAGCTGAAGCTGCTCTGAAGAGACACAGCTTTGGAGATTCATGCTGACCACGCAGCAGTTTGGAGCAGATCTGGGAAAAGGTATCTTAGATACAGGTGTATATATCAGGTTTGCCGAAACACAGACCAGCTGAGCTGAGGGCACATCTTAGCTGTGTTTGTGTGAGCCCCAGCAAGACTAGTGCTTAGTTACTGGGTTTGCTGATCAAGGAGCTGTCAATCTTGTCTATACTTAGCAAACTGCAAATCCCCAGTTAGTGCTGATGGAAAAACTAGCGGATTCAACAATTTCTTGTGATATAAACAGAGCAGCCTCCTGCAACTCAGCATTAGCTCGTGCAGGTGAGTGTGAAGCTGTAGGATTCTCCTTAACTGTTTTGTTTTTCAACTAAATAATTTGACCTAATCATCTCAGGCTCTTTAACAGGGAGTGCAGGGATAGGGCAAAGGGGAATGGTTTTAAGCTGAAAGAGGGGAGATTTAGATGAGATCTTAGGAAGAAATGTTTTCCTATGATGGTGGTGAGGCACTGGCACAGGTTGCCCAGAGAAGTCTTGGATGTCCCCTCCCTGGAGGTGTTCAAGGTCAGGTTGGATGGGGCTTTGAGCAAACTGGTCCCTGCCCTTGGCAGAGGGATCGGAACTGGATGATCTTACAGGTCCTTTCCAACCCGAACCATTCTATGATCTGTGACCAGACCACCAGTACCTAATAAAATGCACACAGACTATCAGAGAAATGCTTTTCATCAGCTGCTTGTAATGGAGAAATTTTGAAGCTTAAGCTGAGGCATGGAGCAGCACAGATGACTTGGAAAACATCCCTGTACTGCCAAAGCATTTCCCTGGGAGTTGTCTTTGCCACTTTTGCAACTGTACCACCGTGGGTAATTCTCAGTGATGCCACTGTGTGTGAGGAAAGAAACGTGTTCATCTGGAATTTCAAAAAGAGCAGTGTTTGATGCACCAACTCCAAAGAACCTGTGCCTAAAGGAGGAAGAAGATCTAGTTTTCGTTTCCCTGAAAAGAATGCCTAGAGGGTTTTTTTCGCCTTTTCGTATTTTCTGTAAAATAGGAAAACTAGAACAGGGAAATGATTGTGCAGTTCCAATATAAAACTGCCCAGGACTGTGTTAAGTGTTTTGGATCGTTGCCATTGCCAAACAGAATGAAACATAAATCACTGTGATGGCAAACAGAACATTGATAACCTGTTGCACAAACTGTTCTCCTCCCAGCATTTCAAGCGTACTAGAATGGCTTAGCTAAATGTCCTGGTCCTTGGCGTTTGTTTCTGGGGAAAAATGACTCTGCACTTTGTTCCACCCTTTCACGCTGGGCGAGAACAGTTGATCTGTTTGCCTGGATAGGTTAATTTGGGTAAAAAATAACTGGGCAAGGTAGGGGTTTGTTTCTTTAGGGCAATGAAGCTTGTGAAGGTCTTGAGAACAAGTCTTATAAGGAGCGGCTGAGGAGACGGGGGTTGTTTAGCCTGGAGAAGAGGAGACTGAGGGGAGACCTCATCGCTGTCTACAGTAAAAGGAGGTTGTAGCAAGTTGGATACTGGTCTCTTCTGCTAAGTGACAGATGATAGGATGAGAGGAAATGGCCTCAACTTGTGCTAAGGGAAGGTTTAGATTGGATACAAGGAAAAATTTCTTTACTGAAAGAGTGCTGAAGCATTGGAAGAGGCTGCCCAGGGCAGTGGTGGAGTCTCCCTTCCCTGGAGGTGTTCAAAAAACGTGTAAACATGGCACTTTGGGACATAATTTGATAGGCACTGGACTGGATGATCTTAGAGGTCTTTTTCAACCTTAATGTTTCAATGATTCTTTGAAATCTCCTCTTTCAGTAGAAGAGGGGCGCACCACAAATTGTCACCTCAGATTTTAAAAACAGAGTTACTCTTTTTACTGGAGGACTGCTCTATAATATATTTTCAAGAGGCTTGAATGACATTAATGGAAGCACAAGAAGGCAAAAGGAAATAAGAAAAAAAATCACTTTGCAGATGAAATTTTGCTTACCTTGTAGCCCAAGTGCTGGAGATTTCTCTAATACCAGTTGGCCAGGTTTTCTCATGTTGCTGCTTTTAAATGTTTAGAACTATTTAAATGTTTTTGGAAAAATAATGTTGCCAACTTGTTTTATGTTTACCTTCCATGTTTTATTTTAAATGAGAAGTATGTCTCTCTGCTTCTTAGTTTGCTGGCTCAACCTCTTGAACTGTTTCAGTTATGTTGGAAGATGGTACCTGAGTTCGTTGTTTAGGTTTCAGTGCTTACCTTCAGTGTGGAAAGACTACAGCTCTCTGCCTCCTTTTAAAATAGACAATATTTGGTTTTAAATACTGGTTTTAAATCAAAAGGTTCTTCCATCTCTGAAAGGTGCGTGATATTCATTGTTATTGCAGTTTATACAAGACTATAAAAACCACTTGACTACAGATGAAAATTGTACATGCTGGAATTGTTCTCTTCTGTGTTATTCAAAAACTGTTTGTGTGCAACCTGTAGATGGGATCTGTGTATTTAAAGTGATGATAATGCTGCTAAATACCATATGTTGATAGCACCAAGCTGCTGCAATTTCTCTTCACTCGTTTTAAAACAAATCCCCAGGAGACAGTTTGAGGCACAACTCCAGGGTATTGATGGTTCAGAGAAAAAATGGATGTCGTTTTGTGGCATTTATGACATCAGTAAAATATTTCATTACTCTGCTGACAATACTATCTTCTTCTCAATGTGGTGTGCTAACATTATGTAGTTGAAATTAAAGCAAAATTGCCAGTAGTGCTCAAAATTACTTGGCAGTAGTAGTGTGTGGATGTGCACAATCACATCTCCTTACCAGGGACCCCTTGACAGCAAGGTGCTCCCTACAGATATCCCACTTTGGGGCTGCAAATTGTCACCTCAGATTTTAAAAACAGAGTTACTCTTTTTACGGGAGGACTGCTCTATAATATATTTTCAAGAGGCTTGAATGACATTAATGGAAGCACAAGAAGGCAAAAGGAAATAAGAAAAAAAATCACTTTGCAGATGAAATTTTGCGTAAGATCAATATGAAGAGGAAGTGACTTTGCTAAATGTCTGGAATTTAGACAAATTTGGGTTTATCAAGGAGGCAGGATTGCTTCTGAAGATAGTTTTATAGAAAATGTTTGGGTTTCGGTTATTAGTTCTTATGTGCTTTTTTTCCCCTCAAAAAAAAGGTTGCTGCAGATGTTGTGGTTTTGGTTTTTAACTCTCACCTTTTTCTCCTATGCAGAGCTGACCCAGCCCTGCAACCAAGGAAATAACCTGCAAAGTCTGGTTGCCTTACAGGACTATGAATTTAAGTCTGAAATGCATAAAGCCATTCTCCAGATCTCTGTTACATCGATACAGACTGTTCCGTAGTACGATATTAAGTTAGTCACAATCCTTTTTTTCCACAATAGCACCTGAGTTAAACAATAGAAATTCTATAGGAAGTCTTTTTGAAATTGAAACTCGATGTTATTTAAGTTGGAAAACCACCTGCAGAGAAATCAGGGTGATCAGAACACTTGTTTCCTAACAGGAAAATTGGGCGGTTTGCTGTAATTTTTATAATGGGTTTACTAGTGCATATTTCAAATCAATCTGTTTTGAAATCAAAAGTATTTTTACTTAAGTGTTCCTGCTTTAAATGACCATAAGATAATTCAGTAAATCTTTCATTTCGCCCTGAAAATCAGGAAATAGCGACCTAAATGCAACCTTAAGGCTTTTTGATGAAATTTTGAAGTCTGATTTAAGCTAAAGCACACTAGTAAATAGCATAAATTGTCTGCAATTTGCTAAAGAGAACAACAGCCATTGTAATGCCATTTTTTAAGGTAATCTGTTTTAGTTTTAAAAGGGCAGGTACTTGAGAAGGACAAGTAGGCTGTTAGATCTTTGCAAAAGCTTTTTGTGGTGACATTGCATGAAGACTGAGCAGAACCAGAGTGCCGAAGAGGATGCACGGGTGACCTTCAATCTCCAGGAAAGATCAAATAAACTGGAAGAGGTCTTTCTGTGGGGCAACGTGTTGGTGGCAGTCGCAGAGTGAGGTCACCCCTGTGTTGGTTCTTCTGCTCTCATTGCCCCTGTGTGGCCGCGGTAGCGGCATTTGGGGCATGAACTCATCTGTGCCTATGTTGGGTGGATCTCAAGCCCAGCTTAGCTCCCCTGATCAGTTTTTTCAGTGTCAGCAGTGAAGTGACACACTCTATAAGTTCTCACAGCAAGCGTACCGTGTCCTAGGTCTGTTTTGTGGATGCTTTCTCACCAGGACAATGTTCTTGGTTCTTGTTTGCAGACCAGCCTGGCTCACAGACTGGTGAATCGTGAAGGCTCCGTTACACAGCTGCCACTCTACACATCTCCTTCTTTGCCCAACATCACGCTAGGACTGCCTGCAACTGGCCCTTCCAGCGTAAGTCTGGGGGAGGGATGCAGCCTTTGAAGTGGTGCTTGCACCCATTTATCACTTAACTCACCGTGCCATCAACTGTGTGTTTGCAGGGAGGGTCAGCGCAGCAGGATGCGGAGAGGCTTGCTATCCCAGCCTTACAGCAGCGGATCTCTTTATTTCCTGGCACTCACCTCACTCCCTACTTGAGCACTACAACGTTGGAAAGAGATGGGGGAACTGCACATAACCCTCTTCTGCAACACATGGTCTTACTGGAACAGCCAACTGCACCAACTCCTTTAGTCACAGGTGAGCGCTCCATAGGTAATGCGCAAAACTCAGTCCTAGCTGGGGAAAGGAAACAAGTGACATCTGTTGGGTTTTTCTGTAAAGTCTGTCTGCTCTACAAAAGAGATACCGCATCATATGTGCATTCTGTAGGCGTAACGTATAACCTTTAGGATGTGTTCATTAATAAGTTGGATAGAGACAACATTTGCAAAATCAGAGGTTGCCCATCTCATCCATAGGTAGGGGGAGGCTGCCTTATCATTTTGGTGAGATGAAAATCAGTAATATTTGCTTCCATAAGGAAAGCCGAAGTTTGTATGTAAAAATTTAAAACTATATAGTTAGTTCTAACCACTTTAGATTAAAGTGGCAATGAAAACATTGTGTCTTATGATGATCCTTCCTGTTTATCGCTGATGGTTTTTATTTCATAGCTGAAAGGCATGCATTTGCAAAATCACAGATTAAAATATTTGCTTTTCATCATTATTATAAACGGCAAAAACATGGCAAAATCAACTGTATTCAAACAGATTGTATTTGTTTATATATGTTACATTTTCAGTACGTTAATTGCTTTGAATCACTCCCTGTGTCATATTTTCAGAACTAAGTACCTGTGGGAAGGCATATTTCTAAAAATAGGGTTGATTCAAAGCTGTAATTCCCAGTAGGATATATTTCGGTTTTACAGTATGCAGTGCTGGAACAAAGAACGTTCTGCGTAAGTTATAGACGTATTGATTTTTATTTCTTTCATTCCATTTCTAATGGAAAATCTTGAGAGACGTCGATCACTGAAATGTTGCAGCACCGATCGCTGCTTTGGTTCATGCCTGGTTTTACTTTCACATCCCAGGACTGTACGTAGGGTTGTGATAATCTTAAAAGCATGTATGCATGGGGAAGCTGAAGCGCAGAAGTGTGGTGTTTAACCAGCACATTCCTTGAACCTTGACATAATTTTCTGTTGCCACCTCCTGCCGTGGTTTCTGTGGCATGGTGAGGTTAACCACGATGTGGCTCTTCATCAGTTGCTCTTTGCCCAAGGTCTGTTGATGAGGAGCAGTTGGAGAAGGCTTCCCCTTCTATCCTATCGCCAAAAGTTTCTTCTGTTTGTGATGGAGTTTGCTTTAAAGCACACAGAGAAAGAAATACTGTTTTGTTTCATGTTCGACTGCTCTCAAAGCTTCCCTCAGTTTACAGTGCACTGTGTTTGCTTCCAAATGTATTCCTTCTAGTCCACCTGCTACATGCGGTGCTTTCTGAGTGAGTACAATGTGTTATAAACCAACACTTAGGAGAAATAGTCACAACACAACAGAGCAACAAGAAGAAACACACGTTCCAGATGCAGCAGCTGAAAGAGAGCAAGCTAGCACATGGTCTCAAAAGCCCTAGGTGGACTGGCTGCCAAACTTCAAACTTCCTTGGAAGCAAAGTGGAATTTGTTAGTATTCTGCTGATAGCCTTCAGCTCTGGAGATAGTTGCCTGACGGCTGCAAAGCGATTGGCTTGCTGGCATGCTCTTTCTGTGCAGGAAGGTAGACAGAGGGGTTTGGGAAGAGTAGAGCAGCATTCCTTAGGTCTGCTGTTCTACTTGTGACAGGTTATTTTGGATAATATCCTTCATGTAAGTTCCGAGTAGGAATAAGGTGTCTCCTTGGAAAGCCTTCACAGGGGGATCCTGATCATTCGCTTGGAGGAAGGTAGTCTTCCAAGGTATCCTATGCAAGCTCTATAGGATCCCTTCCTCTGCTTTCCAGTTCAAATTTTTGGGAAGAAATATTGTGCTATAGGGGAGATGGACCACATCTTTCAAAATGATTCATATACACACATGTATTTGTATAATAAGATACCCTTTTACATGATTCTTTTCAGAAAAGCAAAGGACAGGAGAAACTCAGAAAATCTTTCTCCAAGAAGAGAGGCTTTTAAATGAGTCACTCTTCCACGTAAAGGCAATTCTGGGAATCAGTGGGAAAAAGAGGTAGTGTCCTCTTTTTGAGTCAACATCTTTCTAAACAGATGTATTCAGCTGGCTGCAGACTTCTGGGCAGCTTCTCTCTCTTCTCAACCAACTACTGAAGATACAAATTCTCACCCTTATACTGGGCAGTATTTCTGAATGACAGTGACCACTTGGGCAATCTTTAGTTTGTTTTATCCAGTGAGGTAAAACAAAAGAGTGTTTTTTTCCTAAAAGTGTATGCAGCCTTATCTACACTGGGAAGAAACCAGTGATGCCTTTCTATAATGAGCGAAAGTCAAAGCTCATTCTCAGCTCCGCCACACCTGGGTTTGGCTTTGTGTTGGGCATGTCTTCATGTCCCAGCTTTCTAAGAAGTATGTGAACGTATGTTTTCAGAGAGCAGAGCAAGAACTGGTTTACCCCGAGAACACCTGAAAAGACAAGACACTTCCTAAAGACATGCCCTTACCGGAGCTCAGATAGGTATTTCCCATGGTAGTCATCAGAGACACCCAAATTGCCAAAGGCGTGTGAGTAACAGAAGTCATCCCTAAACAGCCATGAGTTTTCTTTAAGTTACCAGTATGTATACACAGGACAGTGATGGAAATGATTATCACTATTTGTCATCTTGGCATCTAACTTACCTTCTTTCTGCGGAAATAATGAAGCTTGATGGCCCCCATATTCCTGAAATGCTTCAAGAGAGTGCCTTTTTCCAATGCAGCCCTAGTCAGGGATTTATCACGTGGAAGTTTTCATCCTTATATTCTGTGGGGCAGGGTGTAGCACAGCCAAGGGCAGATGTGCTTCCCTACGTGATCTAGAGTGGGAAACAGCTCCATCAGCATCCATCATCCTTTGGTATATCCAGTGGGCCCCTTGTAATGTCTAATTGCTGGCTGTTGACTGGTGGCAGCTTGGGTTGGTGCCTTCCTAGAAATAAACCTGGGGTTACTCCCTATAGTAAGGCTTTTGAACTTCTCCAAACAACCACTGTGATTTTAACTCCTATAACCCACCGAGTGATGGAAGGGTCTGTAAGGTATTGCTGATTTTAAGAAATGAAACATTTCCCAGGGTCTCTTTGTAAACAAACAAACAATGAATTTAAAAGAAAGCAAAGTATTACTTCATCCACTGGTAATTAATTGTTATCTATTCTCTTTTAAGGTTGCTTCAGCTGTAAATGGCGAGGTGGCTGGTTTTAACATTATATATCATTGTCACCATCAGTGTTACTGAACAGCCGTTTTCTCCCTTCCTTTCTTCTTCCTTTTTTTTTCTTCTCTGCTGTTTTTTCCTCCATATTATCTTCAGACTGGTATCTTTCAGGACTGCCTCTCCATGCACAGTCTCTGGTTGGTGGAGAACGGGTCTCCCCTTCAATACACAAACTCCGGCAGCATCGCCCGCTGGGGCGCACACAGTCTGCTCCCCTTCCCCAGAACGCCCAGGCCCTCCAACAGTTAGTGATCCAGCAGCAGCACCAGCAATTCTTGGAGAAACACAAACAGCAATTCCAGCAACAGCAACTGCACATCAACAAGGTAGGCGTGACACTTTTAAGGTCTTTCTTCTTCATACAGCACCAATTTAGGCGATGCTATTCAAGAGTTTCTTTTGATGTATGGAGTCTCTACCTCTGTAACCAACTGGTCTTCATCCTTGAACCTCTTTCTCATGATTTTGAGAAATACATTAACAGGGATGTGGACATCCATCAGCAAAGTGAGGATCAATACCTCTGTTGCAGACAGTGGAAAGGCACTATGGTTCAAACTTCTGGTTTTCCAGCAATGCTTTTTAAGGTTGCCGTTGCTGCCGTTCATCCAAATCAGGACCCTTTGTCAATTTTGTAGTGGAAAACTGTCAAGGGATATGGGAAAAATACCTACTGTGTATATATTCAGTTTGAAAGGGAGAAGGAGCAGTGATACGAATTTTGAAAAAAAAAAAGTGAGGGATTTCAGCTATGACAGCACCAGAAAATAATTGAAAGTGAGTATATTCAGGTTTAGTGAAACATCTTTCACTGAAATTACCTTTTGAAAGAGAAAAGCTGTTGCCATCTCCAGTCCAGATTCTCTTAACTGTGGCCCTGGGTAAAACATTGCAGTGTCCTATCCATTTCTTCTCCTGAAAATGAGGACAGTATTGGCTGTGCATCCTGCAGAGGTTGTTTTGAAGATTAATTAGGTGTGATTCAAGAATTGCTTTGAAGAAAGCAAGCGCCGTGTTTATTATCTTGCTCTCTGTAAATCACTTGGAGGACATCAGGTAAACGTTGCGGAGCACCATTCATCAGTGCACAGGATTTGCAGTGTCTGTGTAGCTAAAATCATCTGTCTGGGCATCCCAGCATTACAGTGAAGCTGAAACAAAGCTCGTTTGAGATGACAAAATCTATCCTGACAGTTTAGCCCCTGGGAAGGCAAAACTCACGTTTTCAGCACAAGAGGTCTCATCAGTCAGTGGTGTGGGTTGGAGCTATGACATTTCACCCCAGCTGAGGTTTTCTCCCTGGTTTTCAGAAGGCGCAGTCTGTTTCTAGACTTGCAATATGAAAAGATCAGTGGGGAAGGGAGGAAATCGATCATAATCAGTGGGATATTTTCCTGACTCTAATTTGTACTGGTTTGAGGCTTTCTGAAGACCTTCCTCAAGGAGTTCCAGTTAGGAAACAAGCAAATCCATTAGTAGGTGTCAGGCTCAGGAGGACAAGCGAGATGGCAAGTGGACCTTTCAGATTACTGCTGTTTAATTTATGGTGGAGATTTCTCCAAATATTTTCACTGTTCCAGTTCTATGAGAAAATACAACTCCCAGGAGCTGGATTAAAAGAAAAAAAAAACCACCACACAACCCCCCAAAACTTTGTTTATAGACTCGGGCTCAGGCAGGATGATTACACAAGTTACTGACGTCAGTCATGTACTTCTGGAGAGCTGCCACCGTGCACCGCGTGTGCCAGCCCGGGACCTCGTTCAGCCCCTCACACCGGGGTGGTGGGGAGCTGCTGCTGCCATATAAATTTCCCCTACCCCCCCTCCAAACACGCTTTATGACCAGGATTGTCAGGATGCAGAGTTGTAGGTAGGGGTTTGGGTTTTTTTTTTTGTTAAGAAATAAATGTCAGCTTGGTGGTTTGTTTGTTTGAGGTTTGGAAGGCTTTTATGTGCCAGCGCTTGTAAGCGGCCAAAGCCTTCGCCGTGACGTCCCCACCGAACTCATTCAGACTTTCTCTTGGACCTCCCAGGAGCTGGAGAGGGTGTGTGAGGGGAGCCGAGCAAGTCCTCCCGCAGCACTCTGAATTTCAGCTTTGTTAGAGCTGTGATCAATCGCATCTGTTGCAGAGGCAGGCGGAGGTGGGGGCCGGGGGGGGGGGGGGGGCGGGAGTGTAATTAAACTGAGTGCACAGGAGCGATTTCCCTGTGTTTGATTTATATAAGTAATGAGTTAAAATGGTTTCGGTACTAGCACTGTATGCGTGTGGCAAATTTATCCCGTGGGATAGCATCCAAGTGCTGACATGGAAAAAGACTTTTCCCAGATGTGCAGATATTTTAAGACCCTCGTGTGTAAGAGAGTAAGGGCACAACTAAAAATAATGTAATAGATTGCTGCTGGTTAATTATTAGCAGAACCGACAGCGCTGTCTGTTAAAGTTGTGTTGCATTTTCTGCAAATAATATGAGGCTGTATTCAGTTGCTTGTGATTTTTCCAAACTTAAAGATTTTGGCTGTGAACTTTCTCTGTTAGGTGTCTGCATCAGATGAAATTTTTGAGAAGGTTTCAGCCAAAACAAGTCTTGCTGTTTTCCAAGAAGGCGACTAAGAGAATATATGTTGGTTTACTGCTGATTAAAGTTGATAATAATCTGGAGGATTCATTTGTGAAGCCTTGGTACTGGAAGCTTTTGAGTATTAACTTGAAACTGGACAAAGGAGAGACCTCAGAGCAGTCTTCCAGTACGCGAAGGAGCTACAGGAAAGCTGGGGAGGGCCTTTCTATCAGGGAGTGCTGGGATAGGACGAGGTGGAATGGCTTTAAGCTAAAAGAGGGGAGATTTAGATTAGATATTAGGAAGAAACGTTTTCCTGTGAGGGTGATAAGGCACTGGCACAGGTCTTAGAGAAGGACCTCTTTGCCTAGAGACATCGTGGCTGCCCCATCCCTGGGGGTTTTCAAGGCCAGGCTGGATGTGGCTTTGAGCAACCTGATGCAGTGGAAGGTGTCCCTGCCCATGGCAGAGGGTTTGGAACTGGATGGGCTTTAAGGTCCCTTCCAACCCAAACCTTTCTGTGATTCCATAAGGAGGATAGGGTGGACGGCTGAGTAGAGAAGTAGAGTGCAGGAGGGTTGGATGGGATGAGTCTGAAGGGAGGGATGGGGCTCCTCTGGGTGGCAGCAGGGGTGTGTGCTCCCTGGGCTGTGATCCCTTTGAGTGGGGCCTCTCAATTTGGCAGCAAAAGGTGGGGGAACGCTTGAGTGTAACGAAGCACAAGGTTCATTCCCTTTGGGAGCCGGCTTGCTGAAAGTTACCACCCTGGCTCAGTGCAAGGCTCTATATGGAAAATGAGGGTCCCAACCCTGCTTGTCTGGTGCTCATGTTGTCAGATGGTGGTACCACTTGCATTTGCTTTAATGAGGGGAAAAAAATATTCACAGAAAAGCCACATAATGCCTTGCAAAAGTGGGGACAAGAGAGACGTGTATGAATGAAAAGAGCATTATTGATGTTGCCAAGCTGAGCACTCAGGCTGGGACAAGGGAGCAGTTTCCCTGCAAATCTTGCTCTCTTTTTTTTGCATCGTTTTGATCCATTTTTTTATGTTCGAGTGGTACCTCTTTCACAAGACTCTGAACTCAGTACACTGAGAAGGGTAAGAGCGAGGCTGCTCTCTGGTGGCGCGCTACCTTGTTTGTTGCAGAAATTGGAGGACACATAAGAAATGGAAGAGGGACTAAAGCAGCTTGATGCTGTCGCAGGGAATTGCCTTTTTCTGGCTGTGTCCTGCTGAGCAGATGCAGCAGTCAGCTTGCAACAGCACACTCATCTTCTCCATGCCCTTGGCAGGACAGGGAGACAGGGCTCTACCTGTAGAGGTGTACTTGCACATTTGAAACATGGAATCATGGAATCATAGAATGGTTTGGGTTGGAAAGGACCTTAAATATCATCCGCTTCCAACTCCCCTGCCATGGACTGAACACTTTCCACTGAATCAGGTTGCTCAAAGCTTCACCCAGCCTGGCCTTGAAGACCTCCAGGGATGGGGCAACCACGACTTCTTTGGGCAACTTGTGCCAGTGCCTCACCACCCTCACAGGAAAACATTTCTTCCTAATATCTAATCTTAGTCTCCCCTCTTTCAGCTCAAAACTGTTACCCCTTGTCCTCTCCCTGTGATCCCTGATAAAGAACCCCTCCCCAGCTTTCCTGTACGTCCCTTTAAGTACTGGAAGGCTGCTGTAAGGTCTTTCTGGAGCCTTCCCTTCCCTCAGCCATATCATCGGAACCCCATCCAGTGCATAGTTTGATCATAATCCCCGACTTGGATGTGCGTTTGATGACAAGGCAGCTCCACACCCTGCCTGCTGTCAAGTCACGGTGAACAGAGACTTTCTACTATTTGCAGAGCAGTGGTGTGCTGTGGAGATGGTACTGCAAAATCATGTGGAGACATCAACAACTCTTTCTTCAGGACCAGGGTTTGGGACATTAAATGAGATTCTTGATAAGATACTGAGTCACTTCTTGTTAACTGAGCTCTGTGCAACCTTTGATCGAAATGAGACCTGTGCCTTGGAAGGTAAATATGAAACAAGAGTCCTGAAAACAAAAGCTATAGATTAATGTAAACACATGGGAGCACTGATCTGCAATTATGTAAGTAACGTGCTCCTGTTTCCCACCTTTTTGTACATTCAGCGCTCAAGCCTCAGAAATGTTTTTCCCCGTGGTCGGAGAAGCTTTGCTGGATGAAGGGGCTTTTTTTGCCATACGGTAAATATATGCAGTGATCCCAAAATCCTTTCATTTACAGCAATTACAGTTTCTCTGCAGACTTCAGTCTCTTTTAAGATGCAAATTTTAGTCTTTTCTGTATGACAGAGAGAATCTGTGATGGTCTCATGGTTCTCTGTGGCGTTTGGAGATTGACACTGGGGAGGGGTATTTTTGTTGTGACAGCAAACCAGGTAAAATGGGATGCTGATCCCCAAGCAGCCCCCGGATATTTTGAATTAAAAGTGTTTGCTTTTCAGCGCAAGAGGCCTTGAAGCAGCAGTTGCCTTTCTAAAGAGAAATACGCAAGTAAGATTTCTGTAAATCCTGTGGCAGCAAACTCAACTTTATACCTTGCCACAGTGAAGATGAACGTTTTGGCATTAGTCCCTTGGATGTAAAATTCATGATGCCTTGCTAGAACAGATAATCTCTCTCTTAGCCCCGAATTGTACAGTTAAGCAGATTAAGACTGAGCTTCTGTGGTCAAATTACAGTTCTTCTGAGTAAAACCCATTTTTAGCACTCTGGAAAGCGAGGTGTTTCTCCTGCTGTGGCGTATATACTGCAACATATATAGGCCAGACTACAGTGCCTCGGCTTGTCTGGTGCAGCAGTCTTGGGTGGATGCATTTTTATTAACACCTAGAATTTAACTGTGCTATTTCCTGATTTTTTTTCTTCTTTTTGGAACACTGTTTAGCTTCAAGTGACTCCTGGAGTAACTTTTAATATGCAGTGTATCATTTGTAATATTAGCAACATACAGTGTGTTAGGTTGCAATGAACACCATTCAGGTAGGACTATTAGGACTATTACCCTTTGAACAGTTTAAGGGAAGGCTTTTTTTGGAGCGACCAGACATAACTTTGGGTACAATGAGTACTGAAAAGATCTCTGGCAAACCTCCTTTAGCATTCCTGCTGAGTGTCTCAGGTGGTTGAATATGAAACACAGTTCTGCAGGATGTGAAATGCTTGGTGTCCGTGTGCTTGTGTGTTGTCACACCTCTTACTGCCTAAATGCTGTTAAGTGGTTCTGCAGGGTGTCTGTTGCTGCAGAGTGGTGATACGTAGATGTATACCTGATACAATCAAGTCCATAACTCAAATTATTTGGGGAGTGGCATGGGGAAGTAGAGATAACAGCTTCTGCTGGTGCCAAGGTCTTTTCTTCTTGCTCCCCCTTCTCTTCCCCTCTGGGAGGACCCAGTTCTTTGATTCATTACAGTTGGATCATTCCCTATGCACAGAGGTCAGCAGTCTCCTGGTCCTTCCCGCAGGTAAACTGCCTCAGACGCTTTTTTTTCCCTGCTCTCTCATCACTTCAGCAGAAAAAAAACCAAACAAACCCAAGATGTTTCTTTGCTGCTGAAGGCTCTGTCAGCTCCCTACGTGGCCTGGGCCCAACTGGCCTCTCCCCAGCATCCTTTATCATTTCTTCTTTCTTTGGTCTGTGAAAGTTAAAAATCAGGTTCTCCTCATTCTGTTAGGGAACATGGTAAGAGTCATATCGATAGCCAGAAGAGCAGGGCTTATGTTATCATTTCCAAGTGATTGATTCAAGCCCCCAGCAACATCTTTTCTTCTCCAAGTGCTTGTCCATGTGTCCGCTCCCCTGCAGGTGCACTCTTGACTTTTGCCTCTCTGGTAATGCTCTCCTTTCCCTTGAACTTCCCAGCCGGTGTATCACAGTATCACAAGGTTGGAAAGGACCTCCGAGATCATCGAGTCCAACCTATAACCCAACACTAACACCAACACTAACACCATCATCTAAACCATGGCACTCAGTGCCTCATCCAGTCTCCCCTTAAACACCTCCACCACCTCCCTGGGCAGTGCATTCCAATGGCCAATCACCCTTTCAGTGAAGAACTTTTTCCTAAGATCAAGTCTAAACTTTCCCTGACGAAGCTTGAGTCCGTGCCCTCTAGTTCTGTCACTGTCACTGAGAGAAGAGACCAACCCTTGCCCGACTACAACTTTTAGGTAGTTGTAGAGCAATGAGATCTCCCCTGAGCCTCCTCTTCTTCAGACTAAACAGCTCCAACTCCCTCAGTCGCTCCTCATAGGGCTTGTGCTCCAGCCCCTTCACCATCTTCGTTGCCCTCCTGGACACACTCCAGCATCCTGACATCTTTCCCAAACTTGGGGCCCAGAACTGTACACAGTATTCAAGATGAGGCCTGACTAGTGCCTTGTACAGGGGGATGATAACTTCTCTGGTCCTGCTCGCCACACTATTCCTGATGCAGGCCAGAATGCCATTGGCTTTCTTGGCCACCTGGGCACACTGCTGGCTCATGTTGAGCTTCCTGTCAACCAACACTCCCAGGTCCCTTTCTGCCTGACTACTCTCCAGCCACTCTGTCCTCAGTCTATAGTGGTACATATAGTGGAGTGTACCCACTCTGTACCACCTACCTTCCACCTTTCAATTCCTAGCCACATCCTTGACTTGAGATCAACACTTTCTGGCTCTATCTCGGGATACTTTTGTGCTGAGCTTTTATCATCTCCTCTTTCCTCTGTTTTCTCTTGTTTTTACCAAATCTGTGCCTCCAAGTATCCAGAGTTGTTCTTTCTTCATCAAGTTTGTCCTTGATGTCCAGAAGGAAGAAAGGGAGGTTTCTGCTCACTTTTGCACAGCATGGTATGGTCAGAGCCAAGCCAGTCTGTTGTCTCCCTTGCTTCCTGGCTTCTCTCTTCCCCTGGTCAGTGGGATGTGCTGTGCCACCCCACCATTGCCTGTTTCACTCAGTGTTGTTCAAGGAGAAACAGGACTCCATGTGGTAGACATTACCAGCACAGGAGAGGCTGAGCCTGGCTGCGTCCCAGCTGGTACCTTGTGCTGCTCCACCCTTTCCCTGAAAGAGGGAAGTCACTCTACCCTGCTGGGCATGCTCTGCCATTCCCAGGAGATAAACTGGGTAGTTCTCCACAGACATATCCCTGTCTGCACGAAATTTTGACCAGGTGGCAAAACAGAATGAGATTTTGATGTGTTGTCAGGTATGATCTCTTTGAGCTTCTACTGCCTGTAGATAACCTGGATGAGTTGTATGGAAATGTGATAATTGTCCTAAAGTTTGAAGCCATGTATGGTTATGGTTTTACCCTTCAGCCTGTACCCTTCGATGCACACCAGGCTGTCGAGTGTTCTCTCCAGCAGAGATGCCCTTTCCCACGAGACTGTTATCAATCTCCTATTTGAAAGCAGTCCCCTCAGTGATTCAAACTGGTTCTCTGCGTTCTGTAGCCATTAACGTGATGAGCAACACTAGAGAAATGCCTGTGTTGGACTCCTAAACTGGGAAAGATCTTGATAGTAGATCTAATTCAAGTTTTAACTAAAGCTGTGCCTGACTTCCATGTCTGTCAGTCTTTGATAACCGAGGTGATCTGCCATGTGCAGTGCTGGAGGAGCCTCGTGCTTCTGGTTGTGCAGAACCAGAAGGTTTTTTTTGTAACTTCTTGTTGTCTTAGGAGAAAGATTCAGAGGTGCACAACCTTGTCAGAGTTGGTCTGTCCAGATAGGAAGCTTCGCTGTGCAGTCCTGTGGAAGCTCTTCAGCTCAGTTTCTGCTTCCCAAGTTGCTCTTCAGTCACCTTTCAGAACCAGACAGGTCCCTGTTGACACTTGTTGCCTGAAGTGTATTAGTTCTGTCATTCTAGGAGCTTCTGGATTTCATTTTTCTCTTGGAGACTCTCAGCCTGTGATGAGTAAACAGACATTTCTAGCCTGTTCAGTAGTATTTCCAGTGTGTGGAGTGTCCTAAGAATTGATCACTACAGAGAAGGTAGCATGAAGGAGTATGTGTGTCATATCTGGTTAACACATCAGATGCCAGCTGATCTGAAATTTTAATAGCACAGAAATGCAGCTTTTTTCACCTTATGAAACATTCTGCAGAAAAATGATAAATTCTTTGGTTTTCCTTGTATTGAGACCTGAAATTGCTGTGTTTGGCTTGGCTTGGGGTTTTTCCTTTCCATTCTTTATATTTCAAAGAGGTAGATAAGAAATTTGGGCAGCTGTCTTTTAAAAATGCTTCTGACTGGAGATGTACTGAAGCAGTTAACTCTCCGAGGCCAGAGAGGCAGTGCCTTTAACAGTGTTTTATGGTGGCAGTACCTGATAGCCAGAGGCAACTATGTTTGAAAATAGAGGAGTAACCTCATTGCAAAGGAAGCTAGAGAGCTAATTAAGGGAAGGAGAAGTTATTTATGGAGTATTGTGTCATTGTTTACTATTTCAGATATATTTGTAAGCATTTTCAGTGCTATTTTAACTTTATATTCATTCCTTTGCATTTTTATTACCTTTGGTTTTCTTAAATTACACAAACGCTTGTTCATAAAATTGCAAAAAAGGAAGATTTTTAGGGAGTTGTAATGGGCCTGGGATGCACATACTCATGTATTATATGGAATATGTTCATAACAAAATGCTTTATTTGCAAAATTGTCCTTTAAGAAGAATAGGTTTGCAGCAGCTGGAACAAATGACATACCAAGAGATTCACTTTGTATTAGGAGCACAAACTGAATGTTTGAAATGTCCTTGTCATTGACCACTTGATCTTTCAACCTTCATTGTGTTTTTCATTTAATTCTTACATTTTTATGGCGTTGGAATAATTTAAAACTTCTGGGGAATTACACTGCTTCTCATTTCCATTAGATTTGACAGTGACATGGTAAGTTATTTTCCCAGCAATTACCTTGCATAGTTCATAAGTTCAAAAGGTATTAAGTTCAAAGCTTGAGACCTTCGATCCAAGCAGAAAAAAAGTAGCAGAGCATGGTTTATGATAATTTAGTTATCTTTAAAACAGATTATATTCATCAAGCCTAGGAGAGCTTGAAGAAAGTTGATGGAAGAACTGCCTTTAGCTTAATGTGGTTTAGTAATGTGCAGTACAAGTAATGAAACTGGGGAGCAGGGTGGGAGGTACCTCCCAAAAGTCCTTGAGAAACATGGATTACTGAATCTTTTAAGTTCTCAGGAATCTCATGAGATAATTTAGTCCCATTTAGGGTCAGCTAAGACACCTCACCCAAGTTCATATGCAATTGGGTTTTGAGCATCTCCCAGGATGGAGACTCCACAACCTCTGTGGACAATCAGTTCAAGTGTTTGACCACCCTCACAGCAAGAAATATGCTTTCTTGTGTTCAGAAGGAATTTCATGGGGTTTAATTTCTACCCATTATCTCTTGTCCTGTCACCTGTGAATGCAACCCATCAGGCCCCACGGACTTAAGTATGTCCAGTTTTTTATAATTGCTCCCTAAACCTGGTGGTCCTCCACCAATAGTGAATTGTTGATCAGCACAAATTGACTCTTGTCAGTAAGAGGAGTGGGCTGCATCCACCATCTGTAGTGGGGGGACGTGTGAACCCCAGAGGGTCTTCCCTTAAGCTTCTAGGCAAGATACTGCCCTTCTGCATGTCTTGCTCCTCTTGGAAGCTGAAACATCCAAAATGTAGTAATGCCCAAAGTGCTGGAAAGCCGTGGCCATGTGTCCCGGTCCTTGCAACACTCCGTTTTTAAAAGCTTTGAGCCCAGTTATTTGAGATCCTCTGCTGTGGCTATGAGCAGCCTCTTACCATCCTTGTTGTGATGCTTCCAGGCAATTAATCCTTTATATTACCTTTGTCTGCCTGAATCTGCTTTGTATGAGTTTGCTTAAGTTATATTGCAGAGCCTGTCTTCCTGCATTTAGGGAAAAGTCTTAGTTTCAGGACTGAGCCATTGTTCTTCAAAGAGCAAGTTACTTACAAGTAGGCACTCCCTCTGCGTGTGTTCAATAACCCTGTTTTGATTTAGCTTTATTAGATTTTAAATCAATATTGCTTTTCATACCAATGACCTAATCCTTATTAAAGCACTGCGCTGGCAGCTTTCAGAGTTCATCAGTTTCTTTATAAGCCCATGAAACGGGTAGAGCTTGAGCTCTTTTAAAGAAAGGAAATTGATTTATTTACCTGTGCTGTATTTAAAAACAGTTAATTTTTTTTTTTTATTCCAAATAAAAATCATAAGCACTCTGAGACTGGAGAACTGTAAATTTTATCTCGCCAAGACATTACAAAAAGTCTGAGCCTGGCTGAGTTATAGTAACAATTGTATTGTTCCCTTTGTTTTAGTAGCTCCTTTCAGTACTTCTGGTTAGAAAGATCTGGTTAGAGTGATGCTGCTCTTGCAGTTTGCGTCTGTACAGATGCTGTAAGTTGAGTGTCCTCAGTTTCCTCCTGACTAACTTCGTAAAGGTACAAGTTGGAGGTATCTTTCTCAGGAGGCCTCAGATAAAATTCAGGGGGTGAATCAAGCAGAAGCTGGGGAAACAAGTTAGCAGAAACACTGATGGGGTGGTTGTATTTTTCATTCTTTTTTCAGAATGTAATTACCAAATGTATTGCTGGTTGTTATGTTCTCCTGTGTCGGTTGGTGAATGGAGTACATTCCATAGGTGTGTCGGCCGAGAGAAAATCCAGTGGAAAATGAAGGGACCGTCATTACTTGGGACACAGCATTTCGTGGCACTTAATGCCGAGGTTGACCTGACCTTTCCTTTGAGTGGTTGTTTGGACCTTGTTTATAAGATAAGAGCTGTAATTCACAGTTGCTCTTTTCATGAAGCTGTTTCTTTGAGGATAAGGGTCGACTTTACCTGCGATGAGTTACATTTTATTTATCAGTTAAACTCTGGGATGTTTTCAGATTATATCAAAACCCAACGAACCACCTCGCCAGCATGAAAGCCACCCTGAGGAGACGGAAGAAGAGTTACGGGAACACCAAGCCCTCTTGGAGGAGCCATACAGCGACAGAGTTGCAAGCCAAAAGGAGGCTCCAGGGCTGGCCAGCATGGTGCAAGTGAAGCAAGAACCCATTGAGAGCGATGAGGAGGAAGCAGAACCTCAACAGGAGCTGGAGTCTGGGCAGAGGCAAGCTGAGCAGGAGCTTCTTTTCCGCCAGGTGAGCTCGCAAAATGCCAAGTTCAGGACTTGTTTCTTTGTAGAAGGTTGTTTGGTTCTCGGTAGTCACCTTATACTGCTCTAAGGGGGAGAAGCTAGAGGGAACCAAGTCCTGAGGATATGCTACGAAAATAAATCTGCAGGTAAAAGCAGTGCCATCCTTCCCTGGAGTCACCAGTCAACTGAGAAGTCCCAGGGAGTAGAATCCAGATCACCTGCACAAAACACAGTGTGCTGGCAGCCACTGAACCGCTTCCCATTTGTTTCTTGGGAAGAGAAAGCGTGTCATAACTTTTTTGAGCACTAAATACTAGCAGAGGATATAGTTTAGTAGATTTTAATATTTTAGGGTATTTAACGTAGTAGATTTATTTTGGGTTTATGTTTTTTTGCCAGAAAAGGTTGGACCAGATGATCCTCGATGTCCCCTGCAACGTGGTATTCTAGGAATCTATGATTTTCAAAATAAACTGACTGCCCCAGAGAAGGGTTGGTTAAGGCAATAGGGGACGAGGTTCATTAGAGGGGTGTTCCTTCTTCAGACTGGAGATCCCAGAGATTGCAGCTGTCCTCACTTTTGAGGATAAACACCAGGGCTTGTGGATTGCAAATGGTAAATCCAATAACAACACAGCACAGCGTAATCTTCCCAAATACATGGCAGTCTCCCAAAAGCTGCCTGTTGTGGCAGCAGTAATGAAGATGAGAAGGTTGTGATTCTCTTAAGGCATCAGTGCTCTACTCATCATTGCAGCCCTTAGCGCTCAGCATCTGATGGTACCTACAGCCGCGCGTAACCCCCGCATGGCATCTGCAGCCGGGAGCAGATTGCTGTAGCCATACCAGGCTGTAGTGCTCTGAGTAAATCCACAGCCTCGGCTGGGGAAAGCAAACTGGTGCCAGGTTTGCAGTTGTGATGTCTACGAATAAAGTGCAAATGGATATGTAGTCATTTGCATCTCGCTGCCGCCTTCCAGGCACTGAGGAGCTGACTTGCCTATCCCCCATGAATGTCTCCGGCTGTTGCTCAGAGACTGTATTTTTGGATCCTTATTGAGCAGTGTTATCTTCGTAACAGTGCTGCCTTGAAAGATCAGTGTCATTACCAGCCACGCTTTTACAAAGTGTTATTGATTGACAGCTGGCTGAATATAAGCCAGCAGTGTGCCCAGGTGGCCAAGAAGGCCAATGGCATCTTGGCCTGTATCAGAAACAGCGTGGCCAACAGGACAAGGAAGGTGATTGTTCCCGTGTACTTGGCACTGGTGAGGCCGCTCCTCGAGTACTGTGTGCAGTTCTGGGCCCCTCACTACAAGAAGGACATCGAGGGGTTGGAGCGTGTCCAGAGAAGGGCGATGAGGCTGGTGAAGGGACTGGAGAACAAGTCCTCCGAGGAATGGCTGAGGGAACTGGGGTTGTTTAGCTTGGAGAAGAGGAGGCTGAGGGGAGACCTCATCACTGTCTATGGCTGCGTGAAAGGGGGCTGTGGCAGAGCGAGTGTTGGATCTCTTCTCTCAAGTGACAGGTGATAGGACAAGGGGAAATGGCCATAAGTTGCGCCGGGGAGGTTCAGACTGGATATTAGGAAGAATTTCTTTACCGAAATGGTGGTCAGTCGCTGGCACAGCTGCCCAGGGAGGTGGTTGAGTCACCATCCCTGGAGGTGTTTAAAAAACAGGTAGATGAGTTTTTGAGGGACGTGGTTTATCGGATGATGGGTGCGGTTGGACTCGATGATCTCAAAGGTCTTTTCCAACTGGAAGATTCTGTTATTCTGTGATTCGATTTATACAGTCACACCTGAGCCTCATTGACTTAATAAATAAATAATTTAAATGTAGCATGTGACTAGTGATGGACCACGGTGGTACTGTTCCTCCTCCAAAAGTGCAGCCTCTCTGTCCTAGGCCTGCATGCATGGTCATGCCTGAGGAGTCTGAAAAATACTACATCCTCTGTAATTATTTTGCCTCAAAGAAGAGGGGGAATAAATAGAAGAATGGGAAGTTTGTTAGGCTGTGGTTGCAGTGTGGCAAGCTAGAACAGCCATCCCTTCTGACCAAGAGCCTGCCCAGTTGGTGGTGTGGCTGTGCAGAGAACAGCTTGGTTGAAGGCTCTCCCCTGCCTGGGGTCTGGTTGAGCAGGGCTCGTTCCCTGGTCTTGTGCATCACAGTGTTGAATGCACCATTGCAGCCGTGGACAGGCAAAGCAGGAAGGAGGATGTGGCCAGACCGAAGGGGAGAATGGGGCTGTTTCTACTGATGAGGTGGCCAGCATTGCACCAGCTTCAAGGTGCAACACCCTCTGAACACCCTACACTTGCCTGACTTCACTCTAGAAATGTGCACAGCTTCATTTGCTGCACGCATGGGCGAACTTTAGAAACATAAAAACCCTTTTGTGAAGGCACCACGCAGACTTTCAGCAGATACCTGCTTCTTTTCCCTGCAGCAAGCCCTTCTGTTGGAGCAGCAACGTATTCACCAGCTGAGAAACTACCAGGCATCGCTGGAGGCAGCTGGCATGCCTGTCTCTTTCGGAGGGCATCGGCCTCTGTCCCGTGCACAGTCCTCGCCCGCCTCAGCCACCTTCCCCATGTCTGTACAGGAGCCACCCACTAAGCCAAGGTTCACAACAGGTAACGGTTTGGGGCACTGGAGGCTGAAGTGGTGGGGCTGTGGTTACCGTTTTGCCTTGTGTTCTGCTTTTCTGCCCTGTCCTCGCAGAGCAATCTGTTTGGGTTCTGCGTTTCAGCTGCATTTGGGGCCTCTGTAACATCCTGCCTTCATCAAGGGCAAGACTGACTCATCTTACGCCTTGTTGTCCTGCTTGTCCCTTCCCCAGAGGGACAGACACACTACAGTCTAGACGGAAAATAACCTGCAAAAGTCAATAGGAGCATAGCACAGTCCTTTAATTATGTGTCTCCAGAAAAAAAGGACAGCTCATATGCTGTGACAAGGCTGATTTAGATGCAAAGCAGAGAGAGGCGATGTTATTGAAAAAGGACAGCATGCCAAATGCAGTATCTGTTGGCTGTATTTTCTGCACTTTCTCCAGTCCCTGCCCAATCTTATGCCATAAGTTATCCATTCCGGGCTCTGTGCCAGCCTGCCCCTGCTGCTGAAACACAATCTCTGCCCAGGATTCTGTGCCCATAGCTTAGGAGAAGGGAGGCGAGTTGATTATTTCAGGTTGTCAGAAATAAGTGCAGAAATAAGCTGAGGGGTGTTTTCTTTCCTCTAGGGAAGTCTTCTCAAAGGACAACGGTGAGTGCAGTGCTGCATTTGTCTAGCAAAAAACCAGAAGTGCAAAAAAAGCTGTTAATCTCCCCACAAAGGTTAAGGGTGAAGAATAATTGTTTTTCCTGAAACCCGACAACCAGCTTTTTTCCACCAAAATCCTTTCTGCCAGTTCAGTAGCCTTAGGAACAGATAAAAGTTAATTTATGTGCAACTTCTCAAGTCCTGTGCTGGGCGATGAGGCGGATTTATTTTGAAGTCTGCCTCCTTCTGCAAATGTCAGGCTCTATTTTGTGAATGAACATTTTGCAATGTGATGTGTGCCTGGGGAAAGAAAGGAAAAAAACCCATCAAGAACGCCCAAATAAGATCAACTCATGATTTTGTGTCTTTTTCACTTATCCATTTATTCTTATTTAGCCCACACTTTTTGCATCATTAAAATCAGCACTGTGAATCGGGTTTATTTTGAGACTCTGCTGGTACAGTAATAGTGATGTGTTAAATATGACTCTGTTTCTCAGCTGCTGGCTGCAGGGTGGGAAGCATGTGCAGTCAGCTCTCTGAAAGCCCAGGCAGTACCTCATTTTTGCAAATCAGCTCTTAAAGTCTCTGTTTGTTGTTAATAGTGAAACCTTGCATTTCTAATGCAACCAGTTAGAGCAAGATTATTCTAGATTTTGTCTTTTGCCAGGGATGCAAACAAGGGCAGTCCCCTGGCTCACAGTCAAACCAGATGTAACTTGAGCATCTAATGCATTTAGACCCCAGACTTTGGTGCTTTAAAAACAAGGAAGCCTTGCCCTGCTTTAAGGGATTAGTCATTCCTTCTCTTTCCTCCCTTCTTCTCCTCTGGTGTTTAAGTTGCCTTGTCAATCATACACGAGACTTTGAACTTACAGTAACATTTCCTACCAGAGGATGTAAGTTGAACTCGGTTATTTGCCTCTAAATTTCATTTTACATTACAGGTAGTGGTAAGAATGCAGATTTTGAGAAGGGTCCTGCTTTGAAAAGACACTGTTACACTGTTATGATTTGTTTTCCTTGGAGGCAGTGTTTCAAAACAAAAAAGGGGCTTAAAATGAGGGGTGAAATCTTACTTTGCTTTTATACATCACCACACCATCCAGTGAAAAGATATAAAGAATACTTAGCGTTTTACCTGTAAAATATCTTTGTCATGGCATTTACTGATTTTAAGACTCCAAGTGCTTGGTTTTTTCCATTGCCTGGGCTGCATCAAAAGCAGCGTGGCCAGCAGGTCGAGGGAGGTGATTCTCCCCCTCTACTCTGCTCTTGTGAGACCCCATCTGGAGTATTGTGTCCAGTTCTGGAATTGCCAACATAAGAAGGACTTGGAACTGTTGGAGCGGGTCCAGAGGAGGCTACGAAGATTATCCAAGGGTTGCAGCACCTTTGCTATGAGGACAGGCTGAGAAAGCTGGGGAAGGACTTTATACAAGGGCCTGTAGTTATAGGATGAGGGGGAACAGCTATAAACTGGAAAGGGGGAGATTTCAATTAGACATTGGGAAGATAATTTTTCACAATGAGGGTGGTGAGGCCCTGGCACAGTTGCCCAGGGAAGATGTGGATGCTCCTCCCTGGAGGTGTTCAAAGCCAGGCTGGATGGGGCCTTGAGCAGCCTGGTCTGGTGAGAGGTGTCCCTTCCCATGGCAGGCGGGTTGGAACTGGATGGGCTTTAAGGTCCCTTCTAACTCAAACCATTCCGTGATTCTATGATTCACTGGCACTGGCGAAGGTGCAAAGTGTAGTAGGTGAGTTCTCACCTTTGTACTGGTCCTATAAGTAGTCCTTCACCTCGCATGAAAGGTGAAGGACTGGTTTAATTATCCATCACTATCTGTTTAACAGTGGTAGGAAAAAAAAGAGCCTACTCCTCTGTGGGCATGCAAGCACAGGGAGGAAAGACAGGCATTTCAGCTGTCACGCACGTGTGTGCGAGTTGGATTGCTCATGTTTTCTTGAAGTTGTCCACGGTGTGTCGGAGATTATGTTCTTGGAGGTGGATACTAAAGCTTAATCACTAGGATTGAACTCTTCTTTGAAAGGCAGGAAATTAAAATCTTGAGTATTTTCAAAGCAAGCAGTGCCAAAGTGCATTGGGCTTCTTTTTCACTCAGAAAATCCGTCTATTTGATAAGTGACTGTTTTGGAGACCGATTCTAACACAACCATGAGCTTTGGATTTCAGAGAAATTAAAATTTGAATTTTTATGATCGTTTTGTGAGGAAGCTGGAAAAAACAAACCTTGTTCAGTGGCACAGGTGAAACCAACCATGATTACTCTAGACAAGACTGTGGCTCTGAAGAGATCAGTTATTGTCCAAGAGACAACGGAATTGTTCATCACTTTCATGTTTGGGATATTAAATAGAAAAAGCTAATGCTTTCTCTGGACAGAGTTAGGACGAGACAGCTGGAAATTCTGGGGTTTATGTATAATTTATTTTCCTGTCTCTCTCAGTGACCAGTAGCTGAGACTTCAAAGATACAGGCAAAGAACAACATAATACACCTCTCAAACATGATGAGCGTTACTTCACATGAAAGTGAAAGTGCCCTTCCTGACTTCTTCAAGCAATCAGTTTTATGTCCTGGGGCACGACGTTTAATTTTCCTTCCTACCAGTATATGAAAGAAAGTTAGTCCTTGAACTTGCCCTCGCTAGCACAAGTAGCCCCCTTGACTTTAATGAATACTTCTGCATGCACTGTTCTATGCACTTGAATGAGACTTCTCAGGTTAGGCCATTAATTTGCATAACTCCAATTATCCACTCTCTGATCTCCAGTAAAAGTGGTTCCACGAATTATTCTGATGTTCTGCATTAAAGTATTTTTCATTTCTGATGAAGGCATTTATCCTCTCCTGTGCAGAGCAATATAATTATCTGAACCTCAAATCATATGTTTATTCTGCCAAGAAAAGCGAGTTGGTTATGCTTTACTGCTGACCTTTGAAAATGATTGTTCTCATGTCTTAAAGAGTATTGCTTCCAGCACCACTTAATTTAACTTGTAATGGCCAACGTAGTCTCATATTTTAAGCTTATAAATTGCCAGGCTTTCCTTTGTGTATGTATTTTCATCTGAGTGTCCCCAACCAGAGGAAGGAACTTGGAACGGTTCCCTTCTTCCCAGTGGTTTAGTTTTATAAAGAGACACGTTGAGTGATGTGTGATTACAGCACAGAAGCACTTCATTGAGACTCTGCTGCTACCATTGAATCACTGGAAACGGAGAAACCAGATTCTGCAAACCCTGCTGTAGTCCCTGTTGACAAGTAGGCATGAGTAGGCATCCTACCACCACCTCTTCTGTAACCCCTTCGTCTACCTACAGGAAATAGGCTCACCTACCAAAACCCACTGTAGATGTACGCATGGATTTTGAACGCAGTATGGCTTTGCAGCACTGACAAATGCAGGTGAGAACGTGCTGGTTGGTGTGTTTGGGGATCTTGCCCACAGCTACCTGCGTTTGCTCTCACTGGTGCAGCTCTCTGAGCCGATACACATCACTGCCTGCTTCTGAGCTGACACCAAACTTCCTCCAAAGGGCCTGGGAGATACCTGGCAGATCTGACACACTGTAGGAAGACAAGGGAGGAACAGAAGAAAATAAGTCAATGCAAAAAGCTGGATTTTAATCTGCTTTTTTTTCATCAGTGTTGGTGGGTTACAAAGGTCTCAAACTGAGAACAATACATAGACTTTTTATGTGGCTGGGTTTTGCTTCAGCTGGGTAACTTGAGTTGCATCCTGATAGTTTTTTGGGAGTCGCTATTTAAAACTTCAAGACTTGGGGAAAACACCCTTTGAAAAGAACCTTGCAACACAGATTCACATATCAATTGTTTAAATAGGCTTAGACCCCTTCCAACTTTGCAGTGCAACCAGTTATGAATCACTGCCAGGCTGTGCCCAGCTTCTTAGTAGCAAAAAGATTTGTTTGAGCAACAGCATTAAGCATCGTTTGGGGATCCAGGAGGTGAGAAAGAAAAGGGTGCTTAAAATACACTGCCTGAAAATGCTTAGGGTTTTTTCCAAAAACTTATGAACAAGTCTCGGATTTATTTCTGGGTTGGAGTATCCTTTACAAATGAAGTGCAGCTGCTTCTTCTTAGCTTTTGTGTTTCACTTTTCCCATTTCCACGAGTGCGCTCTCTTGCTTTTGCTTCATGCCGTGTGCTTTCCTGTTGTCCTTCTCATGGGCCATCGTCTGAGTTCCTCAATGGCACCATCATTTTTGGTCCTTGGTCTCTAAGGCCAGTTCCCTTGGAGGGTGCAATCCCGACGCCGTTGACACCAACAGGAGAGCACTTGTGGATTGAAGGGGAGAGCCAGGATTGCGCCTCGGCAAATCAGCAGCTGCCTGCTGCTTGTACCTCTTTTTATTAGAAGTTCAGTGCTAGTTGTTGTCTGTGATTATATATATTGAATCAATAAGCGTGCACCTTTTGGCTTTAAGTCTGTAAAGCCCAGTTGGAGGCCCTGTAGATATGTATGGAAGTTGCAAAAGACAAAGTCACTTTCCCTTGTGTTGTATCAAGAATTTCACCAAACCTGGTGCAGTACTGTGGGATCTAGGAGGACGTCTACATAGGAGTCTTTGGGGCAACAAAGGCTTTGTCAAAATGAACATTCTCCTTCAAAAATAAATAAACCTCAGAGGTGAGGTTAATTTGCACTAGTTTAAGTGAACTCAGGCTGGGAGGTTCTCATGGGCAGCCAGCCCTGCGACTGGGCTGCTGTTCTTCTCAGGTGGCGTTTACAGTGCTTGGCTCTGCCCAGCAGCTCCTAATGAAGTTATATGGTGTGAAGCAAACGTGGGAGACCTCTACAGTGCTTTGTGTGATCTCATTTAACTAAACTTTGGCTAACCCAAAGGCTGTCAGTTAACCAGTGCTCTGTTCTCTTCCTAGAACTGAATGTGGTTTGGGTTTTGTTGGGTTTTCTTTTGTGCATTCACCTACAGCAAAGCAAGGAACTGCCAGATACCTTCCCTGAGGCTGAATACCTGAGAGTGTCGGTGCCAGGGTTTGCCTTGGAGGGAGAAGCCAAATTTTTTAGTGGCAGAACATGCCTACACTCAGTCAAAAGCTGTGAAAGCAGCTGGAGCCAAGCTTGAGCACATGTGGCAGCACAGCGCTCACCTCCAGGCTACGTGTCCTGTATGTTCTCAGAGTCTGGTTTCTTATAAGCCCCTTTGAATTCCATGCAGTTGCAAATTGTGCTGTTTATCTGTACTTGAACTGGCTACAGGAAACCCAACTCCACAAGCTGTGTCCATGCGCCCCTGCTGCAGCATAGGTGTGCTCAGTTGGTATTTCAGAGGAGTGATACCAGTAGGACTGCAGACCCTTTAATGTCATTATCTGGGAATAGGTCCTGGTTTCATTGCTAATTCAAAAGCTCTGGATTCTTGTCAAGGTTTTTGATTTGCAACTTTATACTGTGCTTTCAGATGGTTATTTCTTGCAAGAAACCTTACTCCATGGGAAAAATAAAACCAACCCTTTTTGTGTTGCTTTCTGGAGTTTCTGGCTGAAGAAAGGGTAGATTTGAACATTTGAATGTCTCTTGCTTAAGTGAAAAATAGATCTTTTGTCCACAAGACTGCATAGCTGTGGAGGACCTGCTGTTTTCCTCCAGTAGAACATTGGCTATGAATTCATAACTCTCCTTCCAGAAATGTACCCGGGCAGAGCGTGAATCAAAGTCTCCTACGCTGTTGTCAATGCAAGGGGATTTAGCTGCCTGACTCTGCTTCAAACGAAGCAACACTGCTAAATACCTACATATCCTGCTGAATAATTAGGCCCAAGTGTGTGCTAATAGCCTTAATTAGCATGTTGTCAAATAATGTTGATGCAATGACTCCAGCACAAGCTATTTTATGAAACACAGTGCCTGCTAACGACTTGTTCCTTCTGGTTTTTAATCCCAAACCCTAGAATAATTTTAGCAGTGATTATGAAAGTACCCAGTGGAGAAGTTGCCAGTCGGTCCCCTCCTGGATCAGGTTCCTACGCTGACACCTCTGTACTCGGGCTGATGCTTTCAGTTGTCACCTCCTTCTCTCACTCTCACAACTTCAGCCTGCAGAGATGTTGGTGACTGATTTCTTTTCCGGATATGATGAAGGTTTCCAGAGGGAAGGGATCGTTGCAGGTTTGGTGCTGTCTCCAAGCAGCATCTTGGCTTTTCTTAGAGCTCTGTGGCTCCTGGTAAAACTCGGTCTGTCTAGAAGGGTGCAGTTGAATATAAAGTACTGTAGTAAAATAAAAAAGATATTTTCCATATGTCTGGCAAACTTTTATTTTATTTTTGGCAACTGAGAGCAATTTTGTAACCTCTGCTGCAGGCCTTGTGTATGACACCTTGATGCTGAAACACCAGTGTACCTGTGGAAACACAAACAGCCACCCAGAGCACGCGGGGAGGATCCAGAGCATCTGGTCCCGGCTCCAGGAGACGGGTCTCCGTGGCAAGTGTGAGGTAATGAAAACACCAGCGAAGGGGGAGATGAGGTGGTGGGCCTGACAGAAAGGGAGGATTTGGGTTTGCCTGCCTGATTTGACTGCTGGATTAGGAGCATTTGGGGGGGCTGATTCCTCACCAAGGTGATAGTGTATGTACCAAAACTGCAGTTGGAGCTGCTGATCGCTGCCTGGACATGCAAACTTTACATTGCATTCTGGTTTCAGATTTTTATAGCTCCAGCTACTGGCAATGTTTTGCCATATGTAGCCTGAATTTAATCCATTCCTCGATGACTGTTTGTGCTTGTGTATGCGCTTCCGTCAGGAGTACTGTTCCAGCAATCTGATTTCATCACATTGCTATGATTGTTCGAAATCTCATGAAATGCTGGAGAATGCTTTTGCCTGACGTTGCAGTGAAGCTGCTTCTGTCGTTTTTGTCCCTATTTGCTGTAAATTGGAAGTCCTTATCAAGTGCTGGATTTTGAAGCTGCCAGAGATAAGAGCAAGACACAAAGTAACAGTGTTAATTTGTTATCACTCCAATCATAAAGTATCAAAAGAAGTGTGACCAGCAGGTCGAGGGAGGTGATTCTGCCCCTTTACTGGGCTCTTGTGAGACTTCTTCCAACCCAAACAATTCTATGATTCTATGGAGCAATGGAGCAATGAGTTTGTGTTTCTGGGTTTTAATAACTTTTTAAATACTCTTTGATGAGTAATGGTCAACCTATAGTGAAGATACAGTAAAAGGAACGAGGCACTGTTCCAACTGTTCCATCACAAGAGGTTAAATTAACTTTGTTGGATGTACGCGTTTTAGGCGCAAGGCAAACTAAAAAAAAAGCTTAGCTGCTACAATAAAAAGGTGAAAAATTAAGAATAATGATTAATAGCAATTTTTATGTGCAACTAATAGCAGTGATGATAAATAAATGGCAGTGTGTGTTCATCAGTTCTTTGAGCATGTGAGGGACTGAATCACACTGTATATTTGAGTGATGTCAGCGTCTGCCTAGAGATATTTTCTGAGCAATCAGAAGAGACATCCACGTGGTGGCAGCATTGCCATTGGCTGCAGTTCCCTGCCGTACCCTCATTCATCTCTAAGGAGAGGAAGGAAGAACTTCAAACCTGTTTCTGTCTGTGGAGAGTCATTTAACTGAATTTTGGGATAATTATTTGAGACCAAAAAAATTAAAAAGCAACCCACTGCTGCCTAACTCCTCTGTTCAGAAGCAGAGTTAAATCCTGCAGTGCAGCTTTCCTTGCCTCCTAGATTTGTGTTACAGATGTTCTTTCAGGTGTGAAGTTCTTCATTATATGATCCCAGGTTATTTTCTTTCCTTTGATGGTTTCAGTTGGAGCTGTTCTTCATGTTCTTCTACTTTTCACCTGTGTTTCTCTTCTGACCGTTGGTAACATTCAGCCTCATCTTGAGTCTTCCTTTCTCAGAAATCCATAAATACATGATGTTAATTTTCTGCCTTAGTACTGGTGTTTTCTTCTCTGGTGGCTTTCTTCAAGTTCTGACTGCCATGTCAGGAAAACCAGCTGCTCTAGTTGCACTTACTTCTCTCTCTAGTTAGTTTTCTTTTATCTCCACTGTCTGTCTCTTACTCCTGCCCAGACCTGCCTTAATGTTTCCATCTTTATGTTAACTTTTCTGATGAACTTGATGGACGCAACCTTCCTCTGTTTCTCCATCTCTTTCGTACCTGCACAGTTCACTCTTCTGTTGTTAAGTTCTTTTCTATGGCCTCTTGTTCACTTTCCAGTGTCCTGACTGATGTAATTCTTTTCCACGTTACAAAGCCATTTGGTCACTTCCCTGCCCTTCAGAGTCTTTCTGAAACTCCTCAGTTGGAACCTGTCTATTAGTGACCAGATAGGGTTTTCCTTCAGTGAAGATTACCTCCACATCAGGTGCACTTACATGACAAGGGGACAGCTTTTTAGACACGAGTGATCTTTGCTGCTAGGTTGGAGCATGGTCGTGAGCTGTTGTCATTCCCTGGAACAATTGACTTGTCTCTGTACCACAGGAATGCTGGAGACTTAAAATGTAGAAAACTTCATTCTGTGGGACATATTCTATTATACAATTAATTCAAAGGAAATTTTGAAGTCTGGACTAATAATTATGATTACTTCTAGTAAAGGTATTACTTTTTCAAATCCCTGTTGCTTATGCATGAGCTGTGCCCTCTGTCCCCACCCACAGCTGTGTGTGTGATGTACAAACTTGAACAGAGCTTTTCATATGAGGGTGGTGACACTCAATACCAATGCAGCTTGCCATGTAGCTACAATATTTCTCTGAATTATATTGATTCCATCTGCATGGCAGCTCTACAGGTGCTCAGAAAGAGATGAATTCTTTCAGAATTAGTAGTAGGTCTGCAGCAACTGAGCAGCAACACCTGGATTATAGCACGCAGGAATTTGCCAGGCTGTGCACATACTTTGTTTTGCCGTGCTCCTGTTTTATTCTATATTGTTTTTTCACTGCTCTTGCTGACTGACACTGTACCCACTCACTTTTATCTTCACTGCTGCAGGTCTGTTGTCCTGCGCCTCAGACGTTAAGAGTCAGTTAAGTAAGCCCAAGGGCCTGATGCGAGAATTATTTATGATTATGTCGTTTAATCCAGTTCTTACAACTCATATTTGCAAAAGGACAGCTCTAACTTCAACATTTCCTTATCCTCATGTTTCCCCTTCCTTCTTTAACAGCTCTTTGCTGTGGTCTGGGTGTGGGTGTAGTTTGATTCTGTTGGTTGCGAGTAGTTGCTCGGCACAGATTAAAACCAGAGCACACTGTGTGGGATCAGATGAGACTCCGCTGGATCCCTGTCCTCTTCCAGAAGTTTAACAGTTCTTATTTACCCCCATGACTGAACACGGAAAATAAATCCCAGCTCTGCTGTCTCATGCAAGCTCAAACACTTCTCGGTGTCTTTCTCTGGAAATGTTCTTTTGCCCTTTCTGTTGCACATGTGGCCCAAGTGAAGTGTTTTTATCATGCAAGCAAACAAACACTTGCTTTGAAATTTCAGAAGTGGAGTAAGTGAAAACCTGTTTTCATGAGGCAGCCGAGGGGCTCTTAGATGACCTGCCGAGTGCTGAGCTCCTGCCATTTCTCTCAGAGGCAATAGGAGTGTTCCAGAAGAAGCACGGATATTTTTAGAACAGAAGAACCACATCGCTTTCCCCCTCTGCCTCTCATTTTTCAGCAGTGAAACAGATATGTATATGCTAAAGTTGTCCAAAAAACATTTTATATCCAGCTGAGGGAAAAATGTGCACCAGATTTTCAGTGTGATAGGTAAGAATCTGGCAGAGTCACACAAGTTTGAAGATGACCCTTTGGAGAAAAAGCGGTGGCCAAACTTAATGACAGCTGCGGTTTAGGGTATTGCTTGTTTAATTAAGTTAGCTTTATAAAGTATGGCAATTTACTCTGGTGTACGTTCAGAATTTGAAAGCAACAGTTATGCTCATTGAGGCAGTCTCAATAAAATACTTTGTCCCCCAAATGCAAACCTGCAATCGTAGTATAGAGTAATCCTCCCAGCCTTCATCAAGCGCGTGAAGAAATCAATAGGTTTTGCTGCGTGTTTTAGAGTCCCCAGGCTGCTCAACCAGGATGTGTTGAGTCCCTCAATCAGAGTCCTTCTCCAGGCATGTCTTGGCAGCACTGCTGCACTGTTTAGAGCATGAGGAGTGATAGCTAAAGGTTAATTGAAAAGCCAAACCCTGTTAGAGCAGAGCCGTGTCCACAGCATTCCTGGCACAGCATCAGGCAGATGTCTGGTTAGAGGGCAGGATGGGTCCAGGCAGTGAAGCCTCTGGAGAACTGCTCCATGCCCAGGTTTCCCCATCACAAAGCACCGAGTGTGTGCAGGAGGTGGTAGCAGTGGTACCTGGGAAGTTGGTCTCTGGAGAGAAGATTTATAGCTGTTTTCATGGCTTTTTGTGGCTTTTTTGGAGCTGCAGTTGGAACAAGATCTGGCTCATGGTCTCTCAAGTTTTGTAGCTTCTCTCCTGTTGAAACATGGGGTGAAAGGGTGAATAAAATGAGAACTAAGAGACTGATGTGGGGTTTTTTTTGTTCGAAATGCAAAGGGAAAGCTTGTTCCAAGGAAATGGATGAAGAGTGCAGAAGGTTGTATATAAAGCAGTGGGAGAGGAGAGATGATGTGGTGTTACGAAGGTCATGTTTCATGCAGGAAGAGGCTCAAAGGAAACAAGGTAAAGAGCCAAGTAGTTCATTGGGGTGAAAAAAAACAGGCCCTCAGCTGAAAAACTGGGCTTTAGCAGACAGGAAGGAAATTTGACAAGAGATGGGGGTAATACGAAGTGAGCAAGTTCAGTAGGCAGCGCAAAGGCCCAAAGATAAGAGTATCAGAACTTAACATTTATAGAAAGTGAGGAACTGCTCAAATTAGGAGCGTGGATGGCAAACTGAGCCATAGGTTGAGGAGGGGAGATTTAGATTAGATTTTAGGAAGGAATTTTTTACTGTGATGGTGGTGAGGTGCTTGCACAGGTTGCCCAGAGAAGTCATGGATGCCCCATCCCTGGAGGTGTTCAAGACCAGGTTGGATGGGGCTTTGAGCGAACTGGTCCAGGGGAGGGTGTCCCTGCCTATGGCAGGAGGGCTGGAAATGGGTAGTCTTTAAGGTTCCTTCCAACCCAAACCATTCTATGATTCTATAGGTCTGGAAGCAGGAGTGAGGCATGCGTTGTGTTCATTTTGTGAGGATTGAATTCATTTTCTTGGTGTCTGTGTTAGAGCCAAGCATAAAGCTTGTGGTGTGTGATCTGGGAGATGGGAAAGACGGTACAAAAACATCTGAGGCATAATCCTTTCTAACCAGGCAGTGCTTGCTGTGATGTTTCTGATGTATGATTTTTTTAGTAATAGTAGCTTTTTCCTTAAATGTGTTTTACTTCTAACACAGAAGGAAGTTCTCTGTCTACTTGTAGTTCCTATTCAGTTATGGGTGTCACGTGAAGGGGAAGGTGGCATTGATGCCCTCCTAAAGAGCACAGAGCTTAGACATCATTGTAGGGTAGCCCTTCCCCATCCCAGGAGACTGAAGCCGTTCACATCCAAGGAGGAGCTGGCGCGTTACTGCAAGAGGCTGCTGTTCTCCTGGTCTCTTCACATAACGCCAAGAAATACAATGTGCTATTTCTGTACATCCCCTAAATGTAGCAGCTGAAAATGGGTCAGTACGTCTTGTTCAAAGGAAAAGAGTTGGCATATTGGTTAGAGGGAAGCTTGCCATGAACAAAAAAAAAAAGACAGGATAAAAGTTCAAGGGGGATTTGCCAGATATTTCCATCCCTTCTGGGTCTAGCATTTTTGTGATTATTGCCTCTTTAATGGGATGCTGTGTTTTTGCCTCATCATTAACCTCAGGAAATGCTAGGTGGTGGAGAAGAGCATGGAGAGAATGAAAGAGGAACTGGAGAGCAGAAATGCCAAAATTAGGAGAGGCAGAGTACTGCAGCGCTCCTGCTGTGCTTTGATTTTTGGCTGCCTTGTGCCTCAAACAGTTTTACAAAGTGATTTCCTGTGCACTTTGCAACACGTGACGGAGGCTTATGGCGAAGGTTTGAGACAAAAACATCCCTGGACTTTGTTTTGCTGCAGAGGAGGAGGTCCCAGAGTCCCCGGGATGCTCTGACTGGGTGAGGCTGCAGCCTGAGAAGGTGGCACGGGGTGAAAGGAGACACTGCTTGGCTGGAAGTGCTGGTGGCTTTGAAGCATCTTATCTCTAGCACTCTGCTGCAAAGCAAGCAGCACATGGCAGAGCTTTCTGAGCACAGCAGCTCTCAGGAACGAGAGGCACAGTTTGACCTTCGCCTCAGAACAAGTTTTCCATTTGAAAGTCTGTTCTTTTCAGGAGTGTGATTTCATTTTTCCTCCTTTTTTTTTTTCTTTAAGCCATCCGTACTTTTTTGTTCTCATTACAAACTCTGCTTCTTTTCCAGGAACATGGAAGTCTTATAAAAAAGCACCTGGCTTCCACAAAGGCAGGGTGAAGGCTGTGCAGGAGGTACATGTGCTCTTGCATGGGCTGCACAGTGGGATGCTTATTGTTGAGGCTCACAGTTTTGGTGACCCTGGGACCTCTACAAGAGGCTTTCAGCACCTTCCAACATTTTGCTCTTAACTATTTTTATTTTAGTGTTACTATGATAGAGGGGAATAATCCCATCATTCCTCCTGTAGGAAACAACCCCCCAGGGTGACAACTCCTTTTGTAGTGTTTTAGTCCAAATCATGACAAAGCCATATAAAATACATAAAAATATGGCATTTTTATATGGCCATATTCTAAGCCATGTAAAATGCATTGTCTTTTTTCTTTTGGATGGGGGGAGCACCCCTATGTTTCTCAAGGAAAGCAACCATTGTTTTTAGATAACTATTTCCCCTCTCTCAGATGGTCACCTCTTGACTTACCCCGACCTCAGAGGTTTTTCAACTCACTGTGTATTTTCCCTCTCAACCTTTCAGAGGCAGTCACAAGCTAAAAAGGTGAGGTCTTTTTTTCCACTGCCTGAAGTTGGATACCTTCTCTGGTATACCTGATATCCTGCTGGGAAGCACATGTTCCTGTGCAAGAGACCATGGCATGGTCCTTATATGCCCAAGATTTAGCATCTCCAAATAGCACTTTCTTCTTAAAAACATGTTTTCCATCACAAATGGGCAATGACAACAAAAGATAAGCCCCAAAGTTATAGAATCTTTGGTTGGAAAAGTCCTTTGAGATCATCGAGTCCAACACTGCTGGACTCCTATGACAAAAACAAGGGGAAAGGACCCCAATCTTGTAAAATATGAAGTGAAGTTGGGCCCTGCTGATATCATTAAAAGCTTTGCCATGATCTTAAATGACACTGAGGTTTAGACTTTGGTGTGTGCATCTGCCCTTCTGGGATTTAGTGGGCAACAAAAGCAGGTATGAGATATTTGCTACAGTACCTCCAGCTCAAGCTGCATCATTGTATAAGAAAACAATTTGCAACAGAATCTTGTGGGAGCTCCAAGATGGGGTTTAGAGCAGAAAGTTTGTAACTGACTCTTTATTTCTTGAAAGTTCAGATTGGAAAGCAGTTTGTTTGGGAGAAATTTTTAGACTACCTTAATAATCATGGTGGGGAGGCCAGAAGTGGTTTGGAGGGACACATTTTTCAACAGAGAATCACTTTCTAATGGCTTATAACTGAAATCCTGAATATTCAGTAGTCAAGCAATACTTCACTCTGTGGTAAGTATTTTTAAAACAAATTTAAATAAATTTAAAGATGACTTTATATGTCAAGCTAGTATTTTGAATAAGGGATTAAACCAAAATCTGTCTTAAAATGGGTTTTTCCACATAAGAACCTATTTTAGTTTTTTGCTCACTGTCTTTATCATTTGCTAAGGAGAAAGAAAAGTTCTTTAATAAGAGTTAAGCAGTTAATTAGTGATTTCATCACCCCTTTTGTTTCCTCTTTCAGTGCATTCGTGGAAGAAAAGCAACTCTAGAAGAGCTGCAGACAGTTCACTCGGAAGCCCATACGCTGCTGTATGGCACAAACCCTCTCAACAGACAGAAACTGGACAGCAAGAAACTCCTAGGTATTGTTCCCTGGGGGAGGGGTTCCCCCTTCCTGACCTCCAGCTCTCCCACTACTACCCTCAGCCCTGCCTCTGGCAGTCACTTCATAGTAGCAGTATGAAAGGTGGGACATGAGGCTCCCTCCATCCTCAGCTCTTGGCAGTTTCCAAGAGGTTTCTTCCCACCTAGATGGTTAAACTTCCTTTCTTTGATGTCTTCAAAACCAAAAAGGAGGTTTCCCTGAGGAGGAAAGATAATTCAGTCATTTAATTTTATCCTTGGACACTCAGCTCTGCATGTTAGAAAGTTATCTATTGCTGGGTAGGAACTGGAACACCCTGCCAGTGGCCTGGAACTGCAGCACCCTCCAGCTGCACAGACATCAACAGATAGCTGTCAGTTTTGCGTGGATAATCATCAAGGAAGATATGGGGGCCTCTTTGCTAGTCTTAATTTGTTTAATTTGGAGTAAGGTTGTTTATCCCGTTAGCTGGGGACTGGATCTTTCTGAAACAGCACGGCATCTGCCTTAAGATGTAGATATTTTCCCTTCAAAACATGTGAGGGGTGAGTGTTCAGGTAACTAAATCCCTCATAGCAAACAAACCACATTGTTTTGAGCACCTTGCCTCTGTGGAGACATCATCATCTCCCTGTACTTTGTGCCTTTTTGCTCCAGGAGGCTGGAGAGGCAGTTTGGGAAGTTCTGACTTGGGGATCAACAGAAAGACAGTTCTGGAACCTAGAAGCCTAGAAAGTTTATTTTGGGATTAGCTTGACTTTGGATGATATAAAAGGGGATTACCTTGATGACCTGCATGATGTAGTAGTCACAGCAAAAGACCTGGAAAGATTTTGCAACATATTCAGTATGTACATTAGATCCCCAAAGAGGAAAGCTATTAGCCAGTTGTTTAAACATGCAATTAGCACTGTATTTATAGCTAACTTCCTACCTCTTTAAAACCCAGAGAAACAGAAAGTAGACACCTCTGGCTGAATGATAGCGCAATTAGCATGTAAAGTTTAAAGAATTTATGATGTGATATACTTGATAGCATGAAACTCTTGCCTTGTGTAAGGTGTATCCCCCAGTCCACAGAAACAGCATGTAAATCTCCCCAGTAGATCTGAGAAGGCTCCTCATTTGCAGTTGAACCATCTGACTGATTTCTGTGTGAATTCCAGCACTGTAGCACTGAAGGTGGGTGAGGACGTGTGCCCTGATCATCTGCTGTGGTGGGATCCAGGCAGTTCTGACCCATTGGCTTCACCTGCCAGTGGTCATCATCTGTATGGGGGTGCTGAGCAGGCTGTGGGTCACCCTTACACCTCTCCTTTCAGAGATACCCCATGCAAGACACATTTTTAGGGTGGACTGTAATAACCCTGCTCGTTCAAATGTCAGATACTCTTGAGATACTTTTTTTGTTCCCTCTTTGAATCTTGGCACAGTCAGTATCCATAATTCCACAGATACATTTGGAGATACAGGTTATTTGGTTAATACTAGATCTGGGGATCCTCAGGTTTTGCTGAAGGATTCCTGTTGGTTTGTTTCGAGAATCTGAGGGAGTAGAAACTCCTGCTCTGCCTGTGAGTACTTCTGTAGTTTTGCTGGGTCCCCCCTTATGTCTTTTCTGTAGAGACTGTTTTTCCCCCTAGAGAAGAGAACAGTTCTAATTTCTCAGGGTATTTCAGTACAAAACGTTAACTATTTGGGTGCAATTTTCAAAGTTGAGCCAGTTGTCAAGGAGCAGCATTCAAAACAAATCACTTCTAAGACCTAACCTCTTTGTGGATGTTAGCCTGGAACTTGGTTGGGGCTACACCTGGGGCTCCAACCATCCCCCAAAACACTGCCAACCACCTTTGGTTTTAACTTTCTAAAGTTGCAGCCATAGCCAGCAGGTCAGGTTCATGTGTTCTCCAGTGGGAAGGGCTTTCCATGAGCTTAGCAAAGCTTAGACCTTATTTCCTAAGCCCTTTGGCACATTTTTAGCCTTGAGCTACCAGCAGTGGAACCGTCTGCCAGCTCGCATGACCATCTTTACCCAGGCAGCAGGGATCTGCCTCTTCCCACTGCCCAGCTGCCCTCCCATTGCATGTGGAGCTGTGCATGGGCCATGGCTGGCACTGACACTCCTGCCGAGCATCAAGCTTGGAGGAAGAGCAAACAGCTTCACCACTCAGTGTGGCTACAGTCATCCCACCAGGCAGGAGAAAATAAGTTGATGACTTGATAGCCAGGGTCTGGAGGAGCAGCACAGTGAGCCAGACTGACAGGAGGAGTGAGCTGTGCTGGGATACCTGCGTGGCACCCGAGGAGAAGTTCTCCTTTGGGAGCAGAGCAGGAATTGTGATGCTGGTCCTAAAACCAGTTTTCTCAACTTGAAGGCTTCCACAGTGCTGCGTGAGGATAACAGCCTCTGATGTGTTGGGGAAACCCCCCTGAAAAACCTCAGAGTGTGCATTTGTGTATAGAGGTGAACAAACTAGTAAGCAGCCCCTTTGTCAGCCATCCTCTCTGGTTCAGAGCTTGAAAAGCTTTTAAATTTACAAAACAGCTTTGTGGGATTCTTTTAAATATGTTAAAGGGTAAGTTTATGGCAGGTTTGAAGTCTGAGACCAAAGCTTTGTGTGAGGCTCATATATGCAAATAGAAGTTTGTTAGACCCAGTGTCTTGACATGTGTACAACTCCGGTGGCTGACTCCCCATAAACTCCCTGCCTTTGATATGTCTGTGAGGAAGAAACAGCAAGATAAACCTCAGCCTAAAAGGAAGAGCATGGAAAGTCAGGGGATGAAAACAGGGGATGTTTCTTTTTAAGCTCCTGCAAATGGTGAGAGGCATGTCCCTTCATCTGGCAGTTCTTTAGGAGAAAGTGGGAAGGGGGTAAATAGGTCAGGCTTTTCAGAATTGTAAGAGGGTGTCCTGGCTCTACTGACAGGCTGAGCGGAGAATGGATTGAGAGCAGCCCTAGAGAGAAACACTTAGGGGTGATGGTGGATGAGAAGCTCGACATGAGCCGGCAGAGTGCACTTTGCAGTCCAGAAAGCCAACTGCATCCAAAGAACTGTGGCAGCAGAGTGGAGGAGGGCATTCTGCCCCTCTACTCTGCTCTTGTGAGACCCCACCTGGAGAAATGCGTTCAGTTCTGGAGTCCTCAGCACAGGAAGGACATGGATCTGTTGGAGTGAGTCCAGAGGCCACGAAGATGATCTGAGGGCTGGAGCACCTGCTATACGAGGACAGGCTGAGAGAGTTGGGCTTGTTCAGCCTACAGAAGAGAAGGCTCCAGGGAGACCTTAGAGCAGTACTGAAAGGGGCTACAGGAAAACTGGGGAGGGGCTCTTTATCAGAGAGTGCAGGGATAGGATGAGGGAGAACGATTTTAAGCTGAAAGAGGGGAGATACAGATGAGATCTTAGGAAGAAATGTTTCCCTATAAGGGTGGTGAGGCCCTGGCACAGGTTGCCCAGAGATATAGTGGATGCCCTAGAGGTGTTCAAGGCCAGGCTGGGTGAGTTTGAGGACCCTGATCCAGTGGAAGGTGTCCCTGCCCATGACGGGGGATCTTGTAACTGGATGGTCTTTAAGGTCCTTTTCCAACCCCAACCATTCTATAATTCTGTGATTCCTTTTGCTTCTGCAGTTGTTCATTAGGTCATTATTTCTGAGTCTTACTCCTTTCTCAAAGATTGCCCTTCTTTACATGTGCAAGGGAGTCCTGCAGCAGGAGCGCACAACCAGTACTGAAGTTGCTTTCCACAAAGGACCCTGAGCATCCCAAAGATGTGCTTTGCTGTGCTTTTATCAGGCAGGTCTGAAGATGGTGGCCTGAAGGCAGGTTGCATGACTCTACCTCCAGACGCATTTCTAAAGCCATTGAAAGTCTGAGGATGAAAAACACGACTCCATCTCTCATTTGGCAGTGTAAAGCTTTGGAACCTGTTAACAAGTTTCAACTTAGGCAAATAAGGCTGCTTTTAATTTGTGGAGAGCAATCATGAATTGTAGTTAAGAAGATAAATATTGAAATAATGGGTGGATTAGCAGTGAAAGATGTGACAGGAGGTCCAAGGCATGATGAGCTAAGAACTTTCATGTGGATGTAATCAAAGAGTGAATCTCACTGTGCACTCAGATTAATAATGCAGATGCATTAACTCCACTTCCAGTCACAAGCATAACGTATGTGTCTGCGATGCGTTTGACACCAATGTGGTGCTCAGTAACCTCTGTCTGCCATCATGGCTAATTCTTGCTCTACAAAGCTGTCAATTAAAATTTAAGGGAATTTATTCTTTCAGTATAGATGTGACCAGAACAAGGACCTGGCTTGATGGAGGGGGAAAAAAAAATCCAATTTATTTCAGTGTTAGCTTTCATTAAATTTAAATAGGTCTCAAGGAAATGAATCTCAGGCAGCATACTCTGGGTCTTTTACAGTGTCTGCATGCACATATTTCCTTCTCTCTATTTTCCTGTGGTGCACAGACACACGTTCAAGTCTTACACATAGGCTGGTGATGGATAGGAAGCAGCATGTGCTTGTTTCAGAATAGGGTTTATAAACCTTCAGAATTTTGAATAGAAGATGATTTCCTCATGTGCAAGCGCATAAAGTGATGTTACAATTCTTATAGATGCAAAATCAGCCCTACAGATTGTTTTCTGCATTTTTCTCTAATCCTTAATGCCGTGGTTTCTCTTTCAGTCAAAACACTTTCTGTTTGCTCACCACTGGTTTATTTTTTGTCTCCCTCTTTTATAGAACTCACGCTTTCCAAAGTCTTCAGATGACTGATAACTAGGGTTTTTTTTTATGATTTACTATCCTCCTTCAGTTGAAAGAAATTAAAATGTTCATCTGAGATGGCATGCTGAGCACTTGTTGGTAGCGTCTCAGTCATTGGTAGCATCTCAGTCATTTATAGTCAGCGTGACTGCTTGAAATGTAGGACAGCACACAAAACTTGCATAAAAATAAGTGATTTATAGTAGGTTATATAAATATTGGAACAGCTTTTGAACACCCCAAGCGTTGGTATTGTCTGTGTACATATTGTGACATAACAGGGTGGGCTGTGTGTATTCTGAAATCTGGAAGAAAACCCCGGTCTGTTGCTGTGTTTGAAAAGATTACAGCATTGCCATAAAAAATGGACCAAAAATCTGGTGAACTTTGACTTTTTGACTTACAAGGTTCTTTTTTTCTTTTTCCTCCAGGTTCCCTAACGTCGATGTTTGTCAGGCTTCCTTGCGGTGGTGTCGGGGTGAGTGCTCTCTTTAATGTGTAAATAATGTCCTGTTTGTTCTCCTGGTCCCATCAGTAACAAAAATTGTTGCTTTGCATTCCATCAAGTGGATAATTGCAGCCAGATGTTACCCATAAACAGGGTCTGCCTGGGGTGCGGGGCTGCAGCGACAGCCTCACGTGCCTTTCTTCAAAAGCAGTGTGAAGATTTTTAAGCTATTTTGGAGAGCTGAAGTGTGTGTGACATTCATAGGCGTGTTTCGTCTCTGGCTTTTAGGAGGAGAAACCTCATTTCCCAGGCGGTGATGTTTAATGGCTCAGAGGTTACTGCATTTAAAAGCAACTCTTGAATCCAAAAAAAGCTTTCTACATAGAAAGCAAAATGTGCTTTTCATGCAGCTCGTGCTGTGTAGGTGTTTCATCTTCAGTGTTTGTACTTCAGAGCCGCCTGCCTCCTCCTGCAGGTGGAAAACATATTAATAAAACAGAAGATTGAAGGACAATATTCGGGAAGGTCCTGGAGATAGTGAGGTGCTGTGTTTGTGTCTGGTCTGCATTACTGTCCTCGAATGGAATGTCCTGCAGGTTATGCAGAACAAGGGAGTTGCAGTCTTCAGGATTTGGCATCTTTCATTTCTCGAGCTCCAGGACAACCGTGCACGAATTCTGAAGGAGGTGACTAAAATCCCCCTCCATCTGTCATGGCAAAGCTGAACAGCGGTTTTCATCTGTCAAGTTTCCGTATAATAAAAAGACTTTGTTGTTGTTGTTTGTTCCCATAAGGCTGAAAAAAAACCCCAAATACCATTCAAATACCTTGTGTTGAAGGTTTGCATGTTGTTTTCCTTTAGAGCCTGAAAACTTGAAAGTTATCCTTTCAAGTCAGGCTTTCTGCTCTAAAGTTTCTGTGGAGGGTGACACTACAGAAAATCTCAGCGAACAGGAAGGGAGAAGAATGGGAAGAGACAATAAAAGGCATTGTGTTTGAAAATTCACAGTGGTAGTTCTTATGCATAATTGTAGCTCGTGAGGTTGGATTTGGAGGTCTGGATTCTGTTATGGAAATGAAACAAAATTGTTTTCTTCCTGAGTCTTTGCAAAATCGCTGCTTTGAAAATTATCCTGTCAAAAAGAAAGAAAAAAAAAAATAATCGGCGTTTATTCCTACCGCCACTGCTGCGCACTCGCAGAGATATTTTATTTTGTATTGTAAATATGCTGCAGTCTCCTAATTCATGGCAAATTTTTGGCTAGAGTTGAAAAGGTTTGGATTTACTTTGCCCTGAAGTCAGGCATGCCATTCAAAGCAAAAATTATCATTCGCAAATGAAGACTGAATGGTAACAAGTAGAGACAGTGCCTGAGCCCAGCATGGTCCCAGAAGTCTTGCATTAAATCCTAAATCAAGGCAGGAAATGCCACAATGCTGGTATCACCGATACGCTCGGAATAAAGATAGCATTTAAAGTTAACTTGCTGGTGGGTTGTCTCCCCAGACCCTTAAATATTTAAACATTTATTGACTTTTGAACAGAGTTTTAACCATCTTAACAGATAATTTTCCTCGGTTTTAGGAGAAACTTTTTTAAAACACTAATTTATTAGTAATAACTGGGTGATAGTCAGATTTTTTTGTAAAAATGGATTTTTGTTGTTTTGCTTGGTTTTTCTTCCCTGCTTACCTTGGGATACAGTGCTGACCCTTCCCCAAGTAACGAGTGATAGGACGAGAGGAAATGGCCTCAACTTGTGCCAGGGGGTGTTCAGATTAGATATCAGGAAAAATTTTTTCACCAAAAGGGTTCCTGGGCACTGGCTCAGGCTACCCAGGGAGGTGGTGGAGTCACCATCCCTGGAGGTGTTTAAAATACGGGTAGGCAAGGTGCTCAGGAATGTGGCATAGTAGTCAACAAAAGTCTTTTCCAACCAAATGATTCTATGATTCTATTTGTCCTGCTGCTTTCATGGCTGGTGTGGAAAAACAAGGTCTTTCTTGCTTTTGGAGGATTCTTTCCTAATTAAAATATGCTCCCCAACCATGTATTTGTAGGGAAAATGAGGCTGCACTATGGAGTGATTGGCTATAGCGTATTAAGTGCTTTGCACTTGCATGTGCTCTGAATGGGTTTAAGTGTAGACCATCTCCTTTGGGGTAGGAAAGACATCCGCTGATCTCAGAGTCCTTCCAGCCTCATTTTCTGATGTCTTTCGAAGCGTGAGATTTGTCAAGAAAGCTGGCTTAGCAGCGTGATGTGTTTATTGAAGACATAGAGGGAAGACTGCAGTCTTTGTTAGCGTGCCAGTTCTGGGTGACAAGCTGCTCTCGATTTGATTTGCTATGGGAAGCTGTTGGAAGAAACCCCAATAGTGGGATCTTAGCTGGGGCCACAGAGCATGCCTTCCAGTAGCAGAAGAAAAGAAAACTATTTTCTGCACCAAAGAGGGTGACAGGACATTTAATATAATTTAATATATTTTTTTTAAGGAAATCAGAAAAAAAAACCAGCCCTGGGGTAAAACATCAGTGTTGAAGAGTTTTAGTGCAAGAGGTGTTATAATGTATAACTCAGAAGTTTTAGTGTATGAAAACTGCTGGGAGATTGAGTGCTTGGTATGGTGTAATGGAATTATTTCAGGTTGTTCTAGCAAGAGAGCTTGAGGGATGTTTTTCTGTTGTTCTTTGGCAGACCAGGCTGCAAGGTGGCCATACAGCTTTCCTGAGTGATGGAGTTTTACTTAGACTCTCCCTTGTCTGAGATTGCCAGGTTGACAGAACATTACTCATTGCTGAGCAGTAATCAATCTCTGGTTTATCTTTTCCTTACAAGTTGAGAAAGTTGTGAAGAGGCAGCCCTGGTGCTGTGAGAGTTTTGCATTGGCTCCAATCACTTCATGCTGGTGAATATTTTCCTGATGATGCGGGAACATCAAGTGCCTGTGATGATCAGAGCACGTGTAGGACGTCATCTTGATTACCAATGGTTTGTAGCCGAGGTTTGAAGGAGAAGGGATTTATTTCAGCAGAGTTTTTGTTCTCTCTGACTTTGTCACTTAATGATAAGTGCAGTCTAGGGGATGCTTCGTGGGTGTTTGTGTTCAGCTCACCACAACGCTTGACAGCTTTCCACTTAGCTGACTGCTTCATAAGGAGGATTTTCCCTGGGGAGCTTGATACTGGTCTTGCAAGTGCTTTCCAGAGGGCAAACACGATGCTGTAAAGAAAAAAGGGAAGAAAAAGCTTAGTATTATAAGGTGGGAGCAATCCTGGTTTGAATTTATTACTGGTTAGAAGATAGGAAATAGCGATCAGAATTGCAGTCCCCAAGAAGTCCACGAATTCACTGAAATATTGCAATGCAGGGGATGGGTCATAAGCCAGTGTCCTTTGCTGATGGTATTAAATTTATTTGGGGTCATCAAAGCGAAAGCTGCCTGCAAAGAAATATGGATAATCTCATGAGAACAAGAAACTAAATAGTAATGTAACACAGTAAATGCAGTGTTGGATGCAAAATAATGCCTGTGGGCAGGAGGAAGGCTGGCCTGGAGCAGGTGAAAGCTGATGATTGCTGTTCTTTATAAATCAGGAGCTGAGGGTGTCAGGTAAAATTATGACTGGAAAGCTTGAAACCAAGTCCTTTTTCTGCAAACAATTAAACAAGGCGGTTCTCTTCCGTAGGGGATGTTATGTTGATTAAAAGAATGGCTGGGTCTGAAAAGCAATGTAGAGGAATTTATGAGGAAGGAACCCACGAAGAGCTGTTAAGTGCCAAAAAGAAGGATGAAGCCTGGAGCTTGGGCAACCACAAGTTGTTCTTATCAGCAAGTGAGACAAGGTTAAAGAGTGAAGGAGCAGGAAAAAGTTTAGAGTGGGTCGCTTCATCACATAATATTTTTCAACCTTTCTCTTTAAATACTAAGTCACGATATCTCGAATTCAGGGAGAAAAAGGACAATTCTGTTCCCAGGTGCTTGGAAACAATGGTGATTTTTTTTTTTTTCCCCTCGTTTGTTTGCTCTATATGAGGAAGCCTTCCCATTGCTGTAGTGGACACTCACAAACTCCCTCCCATCTGCAGCTGTCTGATCATAGCTGGAAAGGAAGAAAGCACAGAAGCACTTCTATCAACAGATGTGAGCTCCGATTTAAACAACAGTAATTTATTCCTGCTGATATTCAGCAGTATCTGCAAGGGCAGTATGTGGTATTTCTACTTAGGACATTCCCTTCACTTCTCTGCAGCACACACTGATTTCTTATTGTATGATGACTTATGTGCACCAGCACGGTGCATAACCAGGATAATTAGAAGAAGATTTTGGAGAAAGGAGTTCAAGCTTTGAAAATCTGTAAATTACTTCTGGCGTACTTGCATCCGGATTCTTCCAAACACTCAAAGCCCTGATCTCCTGATAGCTAATAACTTTGTTTTCTTGCATCTGGAGTCTTTTCTTTTTCTGTGTGTTCTAAATATATCTAATGATCTAGGGCTTAAAAAAATGTTCTTAATGTTTTTGATCTCTTTCTGAATATGTTATTCTGTTGTAAGGTTGTAAGGTCTCGATTAGAGTGTATAAAATTCTTTACCTGTGCAAGCAAAGTACATTGTCGCAGTGCAGAGACAACAAAAAGGACTTCTGTAGAACATAAATGAGAAGAGGCTAATTAGCAAGTCTTAGAAGAACAGAATGTGAGCATGGTTATTGAATCGGTGCTGTAGAGCAGTATGAGACACCGTTTAGGTGCAGACAGCTCGCTGGCAGCGCAGACGGTGTGTGCTGATGAGCAGTGATGAGGGAAGAGCAGAACTCCACTCCCCCCTGCTTTGCAGAGCCTGGAGATACCGTGCAACTTGTCTCTACCTGTCCCTGTGCTTAATCTCTTATCTGCGTTGCTCTTCAGCTAAGGAAAAGATAAGAATAATGAAATTTCTTACAAGATGCTCATTTCATTTCGAAATAGCTGCACATTAGTGTACAGCAGAGCACACAGTGTGAGTAGGAACTTCAGCATGTATATTAATAAAGACTTCACTTTTGTAAGAAAGGGAAAACTCTTTTGTGTTTCATTCTGAAACATCTTAGATGTTCTTTTAGAAGAGAGTCTGCATCAAGCTGATGACCCATGACTTCTGTGTTCCCTCATCATTTTCCAGTACGTGCTGCAAAGGTTAAGAGCCTGCAGCAGGTCCCAAGGGCTGAATTCCCTCTCCCTGCCTCCAAAGGAGCCCCCTCCTACAGGCTCACCTAGCAGAAACAGCTTTGTTATTGGAATGAGTAAGGTATTAATATTATTCTTAAGAAGACAAGTGTGCTGACCAGGACAACTGCACCTCATCCAACAGCGGCAGATGTGGAAAACTCGGTATCTCTGAGGCAGTTGTATCCTCCAGCTTGGGAAAAAAAAAGAGAAATATACGCTGTTGAATCAACAAAAGGCAAGAAATATGCTTCCTCTCTGCGTAAAGTCCTTCCAGATGGTAAGGCTTGATGTGCTGTCCCAGCAACAACTCCTGTGATGGCAGCTACATCAAAGAGCTCATAGGCAGGGAAAGCCAAATAGCGTCTCCCCTGTAATGAACTTCAGAGTTCAGGAATGATGGAGGGGTCAACAGCAGCCCGTGCACCAAACAGCAGCAGCTTCAGAGCCAGAGAGCAGTCCAGCTCAGGACCACATTAATAACATTTTCCACCATGGCAGGGTATACGCCTCACTTCTGCAGAGCCCTGATGGCTGCAGTGGGGCTGTTCAAACACTTACAGTCACACAGATAATGAAGTGCTGCCTTGGAGCAGGGCCCAGAGATCTCCAGACATCCTTTACAGGGAAGATGGCTGGGTGTTAAGTCCTTATCTTGGAGATGTTTGCACACAGAACGGGGCAGTGGAGAGCTTGTAGGTAGCAATGGACATCTCTGGATCCAGTCCTCCTACTGGTGGGTAGCTGAGTGTGAGGGCAAGGAAGAGTTGCTGAAATTGGCTTCTAAATCACAGGTGGGATGCTTTTTTCTAAGTATTTAATTTCTTTCTGCTGAAATAATACCTCTATAAAACCACTCCTATCTTGCCCTCCTCATAGTTATTGAAATGCTGCCAACACGAGCCTGGATTCTGCAGGCATCAAAGGACCTGAATGTGGTGGTGTTTGGCTCAGGCAAGGGTAACTTCTGCATGCTTTACAGGGAAGGCTGGCACAAACAGCTGTCTGGGGAGAATTGAGGGTCTGATGGTCCTTAAGGTAAAACTGTGCTTAGGACATGTGAATTTTGGGGCTTTTGTATTTCCGTTCCTCTGGTGCCTCAGTGAATGAAGATGGCCTTCTGCAATTCTGCATCCGTGAAAAGAGCCTGGTGCTTGCTGTGGCAGGGCAGAGAGGGAAGCTCTTAGCTAATGGTGTCCTGCAGCATTTTCTTTCAAGTCCAAGAAAGATGGATTAGTTGTGCTCAAAGATGGGTTACATATGCTTGGTGGAGCTGTATTACACTTGAGCAAAGAGAGGCCAAGGGCACTGAGGCCCTCAGCTCTTAGCAAAGGCAAGTCGATGTTCTTTAGTATTTAAGCCATGAGTGTCTCCCACTCACAGATACTGGAAGGAGAGGACTGCTGGATCATAGAATCATAGAACAATTTGGGCTGGAAGGTACTTTAAAGACCATCCAGTTCCAACCCCCCTGCCATGGGCAGGGACACTTTACCCTGGATCAGGTTGCTTAAAACCACATCCAGTCTGATCCTGAACACCTCCAGGGATGGGGCAACCACGACTTCTTTGGCCAACCTGTGCCAGTGCCTCACCACCCTCACAGTAAAAAAAATTCTTCCTAATATCTCATCTCAGTCTCCTCTCTTTCAACCTTAAAACCGTTCCCCTCGTCTTATCCCTGCACTCCCTGATAAAGAGCCCCTCCCTAGGTTTCCTATAGCCTCCCTTTAAGTACTGGATCCCTCAAGGGAATGTAGTGGTGTTATCGTGACTGCAAAACAGCTTGACCATCCTGTAACATTTTTACAGGACTGCTGATGTGGAGCCCAAAGTTGGACCCTCACAGAGCACTGATGCCCTGGTCTGTTGGGAGGAGAAGCGTCCTGATCTTCTTCCCACCTTGCTAAGGGCTTTTGGAAGGGTGTGATCAGAGCAGTCCCATCTCCTGCACTTGTGCAGTACAGATCCTGGAGGTGTCGTGCATAACTCAAGACTCCATTGTATTTCTGTTGCCATGTTACTGCACAAATTTATGGGGTCAAGGGGGGCCTTTGTACCTCAAATGGTCACTGAAGGGCTTTTCTGCTGAAGCGGTGGCTCTCCCCAGAGTGAGGCAACGCACACGTTGGCAGCGTTACCGTACAGAGGTGGCTTCCTGATACTCTCCAAAGGCTTTCTTTGCTCACTGTGACTTCAAAAGCATCTTCAGTGCAGATGCTGCCAGCATCTGTCCCTGATAATAGGCCTGGACCATTCCCGCTGGCTTTAGCACAGCCAGAATGGAGGTGGATCAGTCTTGTGTGTGCATCTCCGCACAGCTCTGGAGCAGACTGGATGCCAGACAAAACAAATAATCTTTTTCTTTCCTTCTGCTTTGCTGTTGTTTCCATAAATAAGCTCAACACAGAGTAATGTGTGAAAAATAGGTGGTGATCCTTCACGTTGAGAAACATTACATTTATCCTGTCATGTCCCTGAGCGGCCCAGGTGGCCTGATGTGGGACAGTCCCAGCAATGTGGCTTTTGCAAAGGCTGTGACTGGCAAGAAGCATACAGGCTTTGCCTTCATCGTGACATGCAAGATGATTTGGGGGATGCAGCAGAGGAGATCCAGAGCTTCAGCCTGGAAACAGGCCCCCAGGAGCCATCCTTCCCGCTCCGCTGTCTGCAGAGTTGCCAGCTGAGTGGCAGTGAAAAAAATGAATGGCAGTGAAAAGCAGGCATTTGATTGCATGTCTGCAAGCTAATCTTGCCTTCATGTGCTTGTTAGGATGAATTGGTGAAAGCCAGTTTCTCAGTTTTTGTTGAAGTTAGGATGTGATCCCATATAGTAATGACGTGGCGATGTCTGCAGAATGCTTTGCCCTGCCTTTGGCCTATTTGCACATTTTCAGGAGAAAAATAGAGAGGATGGTGGTACTGTCAGATGTTTGGCATTGAAGTAAGTGTCTAGTCAGCAGCGAAATTAGCTTTGCTGAGACGTGGTTGATATTATGGTTCCCTGGGGAAGCTGCTCTCAGTGTAACTTTACCCTGGCAGTCCTGGGCAGGTGTCTTTTTGATCATCTATCATTAAACATCCTTCTTTATTGTGAGGATTTTATTTTATAGCATTATTGAATGATTTTGTAAACCTTTTTATTTTGTCTCGGATCATTTTCACGCAGTAATTAAAGAGAATAAAAAATACTGTGGTCTTAGTAGGAGCATTGGTAGGTGTCATCTGCAGATTTGCAGTGCTTGAGATGCTGAGTTTGTTCCTCTTTTACAACACTGGCATTTCAGCATTGCAGAGCTGTTGCAAATGGTCATCTCTTGAGTGTCATTTGGTTGGATGGGCACTGGGTAGCAACGATGTTACAGTCATTGGTGGGGTCCCAGCGGACCCAGTCCTGATTCTGCAAAGATCAGTTTAATTGCAGAATTTAAAATTTAAGCATTTAAAATTAACACTTTTAAATTTAATGCATAAATATGCATTTATGCATTTAACACACAGTGCTAACTTCTTTATAAACCGTTGATCTCTGTCTCCTGGTTGTCCTCTGTGCTCCTAAACATGGCTCTTGTGTATCCCCACTAGGTTGACAGTGACACAATTTGGAATGAAGTTCACTCGTCTGGTGCCGCTCGCCTGGCCGTGGGCTGTGTCATTGAGCTCGTTTTCAAAGTAGCCACGGGAGAACTGAAGGTTGGTATGAAAATAACACTTGGCTTTGATATAAGGTCTGTACAGGACTCGGCTCAGGGCAGTGTTACGCAGGAGGTCCACTTTACTTCATTTTAATGGCACCATCTGGCTTTAGTCATAAAAATCTTTGAGGATATCAGCAAGTGAACACCAGACTCCTGGTGAATGTTCTTACGCACCGATTAAAAGGAAGAAAGAAACCAGAGCAGCAAGTGAAATCAATGTTCCAGTGTTATCTGAGGGTCTTGTTGTTGCCTTCAACTGGGCCAGCCCGGTTGCTTTTCAGTGACCTCATGCAGAATACTTTTTTTTGAGTGGAAGGAAATGCTGTACCAAAGAGTTTCCATCAAATCCCTGTGGACATTTTCCTCCCCTCCAAAACAAAGGAGAGCATCGTCCACTGCTGTGGACCATTGAGAACAGCTCCATAGTCCCAAGGCAAAATTAGTGCTTCTGGCTGCAACCCCTGCATCCATCTTTGTGTGATAAACCCACGTTTCTGTCTCATTTCTTCATTTTCTATTTTTTTTGTTTGTTTGTAGAATGGATTTGCTGTTGTTCGGCCTCCAGGTCACCATGCAGAAGAGAGCACACCCATGTAAGTATGTGTATCTGCTTCAGCATCTTGCTTCAGGGTTCATCTGTTGTGTGATCTGCAGCTGGAAATTAGAAAGGCAGTTTGTTAGGTTATTATTGCATATTTCTTCCTTCTTGATATGCAAGACACTGTTAGGGTTCCCAGTAATTCTTTGGAAGAGTGCAAGATCCTGCTTGGTGGTTTTGGGTGGATATATTTTAGAAAGAATCAGCATTACAGTCGTGCTTTGAATAAGCACCAATGCTTTTACTTGCTTTACTCTGGAAATTGTTTTAAATTAAATAAATATTGATGGCTCATCCAATGTGTGGAAAGCAACTGATAGTAGTAATAGCAAACATAACTGTGTCCCAGGGTCACAGTGTTTAATGTAGCAGGGGGGTTGCCATCAAACTCTTTTAAGTTCAGGTCCTCTGCCTAAATCGTGTTGACTTTGTGTATCTGACTTCATGTGTGCTGAAGTTTTGTGTCTTGTGTGCTCCAGCACACTTTGGTAGGAGAAGAGGATGACCACGAAGATGATCTGAGGGCTGGAGCAGCTCCCATTCGAGGGCAGGCTGAGAGAGTTGAGGTTGTTCAGCTTGGAGAAGAGAAGGCTCCAGGGAGACCTTAGAGCAGCCTCCCAGTACTAAAAGAGGCTACAAGAAAGCTGGGTGGGAGCTCTTTATCAGGGAGTGCAGGGATAGAATGAGGGTTAACAGTTTTAAAATGAAAAAGGGGAGATACAGATGAGATCTTAGGAAAAAATGTTTTCCTGTGAGGGTGGTGAGGTAGTGCCATGGATTGCTCCGAGAAGTCATGGCTGCCCCATCCCTGGAAGTGTTCGAGGCCAGGTTGGATGGGGCTTTGAGCACTCTAATCCAGTGGGAGGTGTCCCTGCCTATGGCAGGGGGTTGGAACTGGATGATCATTAAGGTCCCTTCCAACACAACCATTCTATGACTCTGTGAGAGCGCTTGCTGTTGAGTTCCCCTTCGACCCAGTGGTTTGTGGCCTCCTTTGAGCACGTCTCCTCCCTCCCAGCCCATACACTGCAGTGCTCCAGCTCTGGGTCCTTTCCTTGCCTTTTCCACCTCGTCCCCCCCCATCCGCTGGTGTCCCCTTCCCTTGCCCGCAATGCTGGAGGGCACCCAGCAGCATCCATTGCAGCAGTTTGGGCAAGTGAGAAGCATTTCCTGTTTCCGAAGAGGTGGCTGGTCTGGGTTTCTGATTTAGCACGTGTGCGTCTTCCAGGAAGGAAAGAAGGGCAAATGCAGCAGAAGAATTTTTTTCCTACTCTACATCCTGCTGTGAATGACGACACATTGGGACCAAGGAAACCTATAATTAACACCTCTTCTTTTCTTCTTCTCTTCCCCCTCACATCACCTCCAGGGGCTTCTGCTATTTTAACTCCGTGGCAATCGCAGCCAAGCTGCTCCAGCAAAGACTGAATGTTAGCAAAATCCTTATAGTGGACTGGGTGAGTAAATGCCAGTTCTTACTCTTCGGGAGAGCAGTTGAAAGTTTTTCTGGGCTTTTCTTCCTTGCAAGGGCAACTCTGGCTTTGTAAGTCGGAGGAAAAAATGTGTTTTGTGGCCTGCAAGCCAAAATTTGTTTTTTAAAGTTGAGTTTTTAATTAAAGTAGTTTTAATAGAAGAAATATTTGTTGAAGGTTCCCTAGTTTTCATAATAAAATTGAAATTAAGAAGTAGTTGCTTGCTAAAACAAGCCCTTAACACAATCTCATGGATGGGTAACAGCAAACCATGCTGAGTTTTGGTTATTTTTTTATGAAGGGTTTTGACTGTAAGTGTGAGGATCCATCCCAGCTTTCTTTTCAAGATGTGAGGACCAAATACTGAGAGGGACAGGCCATCTGGCACAGCTTGACCATCCATCTCGGATGGTCTTGTGTCCAGCTCCCGTGCGATTGGGCAGATAGTCAATAGAGATCTCTATACTGGAACAAGACACTGGATTACTCTGCAGGCATCTGATTTGAGGAAGAGCTTGTTCAGGATTTTGCTATGGTGATGTATAGATTTAAAAATGTTCCCTGATTGATTTTATAGATCTAAATGTGTTTACGTGGCTGTGAAAATACTTGAGTTGCTGGGTATCGTCCAAGAGATTTGATTAGATTCCCACAAATCTCCCATGGGCTAAACCCACAAATTGAAATGGATGGATTTGTCTTTTTGACCTACTGGATGGACATCCTTTTTCTCACTTCCCACCGTCTCGTAAAAGGTGCCTTTTGAATACCCGTCCTGCATTTCTGCACCAAGTAACAATGCGACAGGGGAGCTGAGTTATAAGTTTGTGTCATTTAACCTTGTTGGATTCAACAGAACTTTGCTGGGCACTTGTACCAGAAATCACCCCACAGACTGAATAAAGATGCAGTGTTGGAGTAACTGCTGTAGTTTCTCCATCCCACAAGATTGGATATGAATCCATTTGGCTCCCTCCAAGGAAACTGATCCTATCCTCAGTTTTGCTTTAAGCCTGAGACTGCACTTACCCCTGTGTTTTAAATGAGTGTAACCTGAAGCCAGCTGTGCAAAGCAGGTTACTCTCTTTTACGATAAACTGCTTCAGCTAGATCAGAGGAGCAAAGAAAATGAAGCACAACAGCAAAGAAAACCCTTCCAAATCCCACATTGATGACTTTAATCTGCATTTTTACTAAGGTACTAACCTCCCTCATATAATGCAATCTCTGTCCCTGAAGGATGTTCACCACGGGAATGGTACTCAGCAAGCTTTCTACAATGACCCTAATGTTCTTTATATTTCACTACATCGCTATGATGATGGAAACTTCTTTCCAGGCAGTGGTGCTCCCGACGAGGTAAGAGCATGGATCAGTACAGCATCCCGTGGTGTCTGACAGGGCCTATTCCGGGCTGTGATTCAGTGCCCCCGAAATCTTAGGGAGCCTCTGCCAGGCGAGGCTTGGAGAGAAGCTCCTGCCATTGCTCCCATGCTTGTGCTTGTTCCCTTTGGGAATGCATCACCTGGGTTTTTGTATTTGGTGCCTTCTTGTCCAAGTCCTAACAGCTGTGACCATTGTATCCTGCCCCACGAGCTGGCAGGAAAGCGTCCACCTTGCCTAACGAGCAGAAAATTAGTTAATGCAATTAGGCACTCCAGCCCTTGTGGGAGAACCTGTTCCAGAGGAGCTCTTTTCCAGCTGTCCCAGTACTCCATGTACTTTTCCAGATTTTCCGCTTAGAGGCATAATTTGTTTCTTAGGGCAGGAGGAGCAGGTTTTCCATGACTATACCTCCAGCTCTTGGGTTTCCTGGCACAGCCCTGGAGCCGTCCATCTCCCCTTCTCCTGGCCCTGCCGAGGCATTACTCACCATCACTGCTGTATTCAAATCTCACAGCCCTGAGCACCAGCTGCTAGTGCTGCTGGACCAAATCCACTAGGTCCTGGTGGTATCCTCTGAGCCTGCAACAGAAGGGCCAGGCCAATGGAGGTGGGATCCCTTTCTCCCTAAACCCTGGATGGATGCTTCTATGTCTGTCTCGTTCTTCCTTGAACCCTAGAATGGCAGGAAATATTGTCCTTCCAGGGTCAGAGCTTAATGCCATCTTTCAATTGTTGACCAACGCGGTGCTGTGCACCAAGGAGCCCACAGCAAACAGCTGTAGCTGACTTAGGGCATCTGGACCTTCCCTCCTCCTCCGTGGGCAAGCAGATTATCTCTGCCTGGCTATTGAGCTGGGAAATTAGAATGCAGGATAGAAGCAATCACTATTTATATTATCCAATCAATAAATCCTTCACTGGCCTGTAAGATCCATTTGGGCTGTAGCTTTGACTTAAATTTTACTTTGAGATGGGTTGTGCCTAAGGAATATTGACTCATCCTCCTTCATATGTGATTTGTCAAAGGGAAATTATATGAAATGCTTATTTCGTGGCACTCCAGATGACATCTGAGAACTCCTAGAGTTCTTACCCTTTAAGTTTTACATTTTCTCATTCATCAAATATCAATGCTGCCATTTTGATTTCTAAAGAAGTTTAAACACGATGTGATACTGCTTCATTGCCCTGTTTGTGCACTGCTGTTGTAGTGGATAAAGAGCAACCCTGTGCATGAGCCTTAATTTCTTTGTCAGGGTACAAAAAGGTTTTGGACCTAGTGTTTTTGTGGCCTTCTAATAACTTAGAAATCTGTCTTATAAAATATCTAGTGTTGTAAGGAAGCACTGGAATATACCATCCAGTCCATATTTACTATTTATAGTGATTTTTAGATGTGTCATTCCAAACCAAATAAAACAAAGAATAAAAAATACATTTTAAAACCACAGGTGGATAAATAACCCACTGTGGATGGATGACTTCCCTGTTTTTCTATCAACAGTATTTGCACCAATACAAGTTAAAATGTGAAAATAAAAGCTCTGCAGCTTTATCTGGCCTGAATCATCTGGCTGCATGTTTGCAGTCAGTGCAGATATGGACATACATGCAAGGACGGGGATGTATTTCCATTTACCACCCACATGTCCCTCAAGCAGCAAAAATCTCTTCCCTGTGAATCATATTTTTCCCCAGCAGAGGGGGAGCTCGCTCCAATTAAAACTGTGGGGTTTTTTCACCCAGTTGGAACTGCAGTGTAATGTAAAATATGCTTCTTGAATAAAGCTAAAAGTGAATTTTAAGATGGTATGGCATATAATGCACTGTCCTGCAAAAGAGGAAGAGGATCTGCTTGATGATGATGAGGTTTTTGGGTAAGCACCAAACACCTCTGGTCCACAGCTTCCATAAAGATCAGAGCGTGGAGGAGTTTTATTTTCACTCGTTCTGGGGACCAGATCACTCCAGCAGGAAGAATTAATCTCCCTCCCACCAAGCTATTGAATCAAAATCCTTATTCAACTGGAAGAATATAAAGACAGCTGAGATGTGTTGCCAGAGGTTGCTGTTTCTGTATGTGTAATTAAGGCACTGTCTCCCTTTTTCAGGTTGGCACAGGAGCAGGAGTTGGTTTCAATGTTAACATGGCCTTTACTGGTGGCCTTGATCCACCAATGGGAGATACAGAATACTTAACTGCTTTCAGGTAATGTTGAACTTTTCCTCTTCCAAACTTATTTTTCACTTTAACTGAGTTTCTTTTTCCTTGTACAGTCCTCCTTAATCTTGAGTTTATCTCTTACTAAGATTGGAAATACAAGATTAATATCTAATTGCAGTTACTTTCTCAGTGTCAAGTGGAATAAAGCTGAATTAAGTCAGTAGGATATTACTGGCCATAAGGATTGTGCCTGTGACATTAAGGGATTGTCATACTCACTGCTCAGAACTGATTGACAGATGGATTTAAAATGTCTACTGGTATGACTAAGCTGGTTATTGGCTAAAAATATTTTTACCTCTTTGGGGTGAGTATTTCTATGGATAAACTCACCAGGATAGGGAGGGGAAACCAGAAAAAACTTTTTAAAAAGTCATCATGAGTTGAAACTTGAGAGTGCAGCTACCCCAAGGCTTGAGACATCACTGCTGTGCTGTGGGTGATGGTGCCCAGTTTCTGGGTGAGCTGTCCTTCCCCTGCGAGAACTCTACTCACAGCTCTCACCACAGCTCTCTCCCAAGTCTACCTACCAAAGGAACATGGGCTTGTTTTGATAAGCTTTAGATTTTGGTATTATTCACCCAAGATATCAAAAGTGCCTGTTCCAACCAACTGGAAATCAAACCGACTGAACTGTTGTATTTGTGCTTTTCTTGCTGGATTCTGGTTTCTCTCCAGAAGCAGCAAGTTATGTCTTGTGAGTTAAAATATAACCGTGTCTTAAATCAGTGTTGCTCACGGATCACTGTCGGTGCGAATGAAGATAAGTGAAGCTGTGGAGTTGAATTAATGTTTTTTTTTCTGGGATATCCTCCTTGAATAGCAGCGATAATAATGCCAGGCTGTGCTGGGCTGTACAAGCATACTTAAGCCTGCTCCAAAAAACTGCCCTCATTTGAGGGAGCAGGGGATGAAGCCATTTGTTGACTTACCTGTTCATGTCCTGCTGGTCTTGTAGTCCTGCTCAAAGAAGCATGTTGTACCTGGAAATCACAGGGTGGTGTCTGCAGGGAATTGTTTGATTTGATCCATACTTTCCTCCTCGTATCAACATCATCAGAAGAGGTGTGTGAAACCAAACACACGTTAGCTGATCTGCAGTCATGCAGATTATGGTGTCCCTAAGCAGTGTCCCTGTGGGAGCACTGCAAGAGTTTGGGTTGAACTTCTCACTGCTCTGAACAGCTGATGGGCAAAACAGCCCAGGACGGAGATTGTACATCACTGGCGTTTTGGGGACTTGCTGCAAACGTGGAGTAATGCATTCGCCTCCCAGACCTGCAGGGAATGGGAAAAGGAAGGTGTTGAAATTTGCTGTGGAAGCAACAGAAGAGTAAGATGAAATGAAGGTGGATCTCTGGGTAGAGGAGAACTTGTAAGTGGTGCAGTAGGTGAATAGAGGCCACTGTGAGACCACACCTTTCTTTCTGATACTCTTTCCATGACAATGAGTATCATTCTCTGACCTGCTGGATATATAAGCTTCATTTCTTAGAGCTTGTCCTGTCCTACCTCCTGCCTCCCCAGTGCTGTGGGTCCATCCTCCCAACTGGCATCTTTTTTAACAGTTAAAAGTGGTTTTCTGTCCTCAAACCAGATCTGATGCACTTCTGGCAGCCAGCCTGCATAAATTCAGGGAGACACACACTTGCCTAAACGTCGGATGCAAATTTCTGTTGACAGGCAGGTGGAATATTACCTTTTTCTGGGAGCGTTATTTTATGTTCTTCCCTGTATGTGTATTTGTATTTTGGTATACTGAGCAAAAAGAGCTTTTACTCTTCAGGTTGCCGTTAAAAAGCCTTCAAAGAATGTGTATAATTTAAAATAACATCTAGTCAAATAACAGTCATTTGTCTTGATGTTTTATTCCTGTTACAGGAAAGCAGCACTTCCCTCCAAAGTGGAAGTCTGTTTATCCCAGCAGTCAACAAGACTGATGTCTTCATTAGAACAAGAGAACCCGTAGCTCGTGATGGAGTGATTTATTTGCTATTAAATATTAATTGAGTTTCAAGGCTCAGTTGCTCAGCCTGCACAGTAAGAACTTTGCCAGCGGTCCTTAAGAGGCACTGGTGTCTTTTTGCCTGGAGACGGCAGCTATTTGGGGAAGATATTTTGGAGGTAGTCACAGCCCTTATTTTGCTGAGGTTTTGGGACGCTGTGGCTCATCCTCCTAGGTAGCACCTCCCGTAGTCTGCCCCGTGTGCACACCTTCAGTCAATAACTTCAATTGGAAGCTTCTTTTTAATCTTATGCCAAGTTTGGTCATGATAATACATTATCAAGTGACCTTTTTAAATCTTAAACAGCTTCTTTGAAAAATATTTTCCCCCCCTGAATCTTTCTATTGATTTTAATGTAAAATAATGCTTTGAAGTTTGCAATTTATAGTCCCCTGAGAGTTAGAAAGTGAAGGGAATGGGTCATATATCCTTTTTTTTCCCCCCTTCTTTTCTTGTGTTAGCCCCTTGAGACAATGCATGCCTTCAAGGCAGCACCTTGTTATTCCACCCCATCGAATGCCACGTTGCATTTGCCGGGGATCAAACCTAAGATGAAGAAAAGATAAGAAAATTGGCCGTAATGAACTCCAGAAGCAGCAGGCATTTTCACCATGAACTTGGAAACTCACAGTGGAGAACTGAGCTTTAATTCAAACCAGTCCAAATGCCAAACTGTGAGGCTTTGAAGTCTGTAGAGGAATCAGTGGAAATCCTTTGAGCCAGGCAAAGATACTGATATACTTTTTCTACTTTTTTTTTTCCCTTCTTTTTTTTCAAGTCTTAACTCTTCACATCCTTGTTTACTTTTAGGGCAGAAAGTCCTCTTTCTGTGTAAATCAAGCAGAAGAAAAATAAGCAATGTGCTTTTCATTTTTTCATTCTCTTTCAGGATGAGCTGGTGTGTGGATTTGATAAAAGCATGTGCACTAATGAAATAATAACTGAGATAATTGTCCTCATAAATTAGTCTTCTGATGAGTGAATAAATCCCAATGAAACTTATCAACCCAGTACTGAAATCTTATTTCAGTGGTTTTTTACTCTTCCCAAAAAAGGGACGGTAATTGCATCAATGATTTTTCTACTGAGAATTTATTCTATGAATATTGTCTTCCCCCTGTTTGCAGTACAGTGTTGGGCTGGACAGGTTGGGCTGACCTCTTTGTGTTTATTAATTCCACCGAGCCATTTCAAAAGTGAGAACAAGAGTTAAAAACGCAAAGCGGAGAGCAGCCTAGCCTTGCACTTTGTCGCTTATTGTCTTCATAACCAAGGGCTGAAATCACCGGCTGCCCCGTCTTGGGGTTGGGGTGATATTATGATTGCTGTAATTCTTTTTTTTTGGGGGGGGGGAGCAGGGTGGAGTCCCCCCAGTCACTAATAAGATGTGCAGAAGGGATTTGGGGAGTTTGCTGTGAGCTTGGCTCTGTCCCACCCCATCGTAGCAGCGGCGCTGCTTGCCCGAGACAGCGTGACATTATAATTTAGCTGACTGTTCGCTGGGCGAAGGTCCCGGGCTGAACTCACTGCCCAAGTATGTGGGCAATACAGATTTCACAGATTAGGCAGAAATGTAGTAAACTCTTAATGCAAAAAAATGCAAGGCATATAATTTTAGAAGCCCTGAACTCATCAAAATGTTATTGGCGTTCCTCGCTTTTATTCCATAGTTATAGAAACAAACAGTTGTAAAATTCAGGGCTTTTTTTTTACCATAATCTGTTGTTACCTAACTTGTTATACAAGCAGAAATCATGTTTGCTTCTATAAATTTTCAAGAGCAGGGTGTGCAAACCCAGCTAAGAGACCTGCAGCAAAAATGCGAAGACTTCGGCTCGTTCCTTATTGCAGGAGAACAGCAAGTACTTGGTGAGACTGGAGTGTGTTATCCAGAGAAGTTTTCCTCTGAATTTTCTTTACGAACATTTTCCTGATGATTCCAGCAGTTGTGTTGTCTCATACAGTATTTTTTTTCCCTACCCTGAGGTCTCCTCTGCAATTATAATTCCACGTACAGCTTGATTCCGTGTTAGTTTTATTTTTATTTAAAGCACGTCAAGCAGAAGCAAAAGTCAGGGCTGTATTGGAAAGGTCCCTCCTCCTGCCTTTCTCAGAAAGTGTTAAATGAATTCAGGAGCCAGTTTGGAGGTGATTTTGTGTTTTCCTTCAATCCATAAACCATTTCAGGAGTAAGAGTGAGGAGGGGAGGCTGATGGTGTTTTGCCTGGAACGGTTGTTGCTGTATTTTTACATTTCATGCTCTCCCCACGCTGATTTCGTCCCCAAACTCCTAATCCCTTTTGACAATATTAAATGACCATGGAGATGGCTGCTTGGAGAAACAAAGACCAGAGTCTTCACAAAGCTGATTAGCCTTAGGAGCAGCAGATAATGTTTTGATTTATAGGTATAGATATCTATATATGTATGGGCCACAGTGGGAAAAAGAGTCTCTTAACACAGTGCTCAGCCTTCTACATTTCAATGCTGCGATTGAGCATTTAGAAGGAGAAATACTCTGTAGGATTGTTTAATCCATCTACCATTTATTAGGTGTTTAATTGGTGAATTGGATAGCAACAGACTCGAATTATTTAGTCTTCTGGAAAATAGATCTCAAATTGTATTTTTACCTTCTCTTCCTGCCGTGACTGCAGAACATGGTCAGGAATTTGTACTGTTGCAGCATCAGTATTGACTAATGCATAGCTGTTCAGCTTAGCTGCATTTGGAGTCAAGTGAAAGGATTTATTTTATTTTAAGCAAGCAAAGCACCTCTCTAAAATTTAGGAAAATTAAAGATTACCCTTGTATTTTAGAAAATTTTCTGTGGCTCGAATGACTATTCAGTGTTACGAACACTTTCATTCTTCAGTAAAAAACTCTGCAGCCACCTTAGCAATTAGTTAATAGACCAGTTACAGACTAAATTGCCCAATTACTTGATAGTAATTTGAATTTCTGGGGGTTTTTTGTTGCATCATCACCAGGGCAAAGCCATTAGATTGTTTGCAGTTTAGTTGTTTTGTCTTGGGGAACAACTTTACTGAGATAGGTCTGAGCGAAAGGGCTGCTTTCATCTGTGCACAATTAAAATGTAAACCCAAAAGATTGAGTTAGATGTGCCTGAAACAGTGCCCACAGATGGAATCTCAGAAATACATCATTTGAAAGCGGTTTTTCCGCTTGAGTCTTAGATTTTTATGTGTGAGTCTCTTTTGTTTTTTTTACAATTAAAAAGGAAACTGAGGAGGGAGTGCCGAGAGGCAGGAGGGCTTCGCGCCTCCTGGGTCAAGTTTTATGGCCAAACATACAGCTGTTTCTATACATGGTGCATCAAACAGGACTGTGGCTTTGGAATACTGTCGTGATACTGGAATTAGGAGAAAGGCAGAAGCAGAGCATCCCTTGAGAGTTTAGGGTAGGAGTCTTGGAGTGAAGGAAGGCATTCGAGTCTGGATTTGAGAGTGCTCTTGTGTTTGGATGGGTTTGTGCCGGTCAAGGTACTGAAAAGCATCCTTAGCTTATTTTTTCTGCTACCCTGTCATCTGCACTTCTCTGGCTGCTCCTGAACACTCACGACTCCCATACAGCGTCCATGAATTTATCCTGGCTCCTCTTGGACAGGGGAGCCAGGGGAACTCCAGCACGTTTCTTAAAGCTCTGGGGGAGCTGATAAAGCTTTACTGTGCATGCAGAGCACCACTAATAATTACTCAGAGATGAAGGTGCTTGCAGGCGTAACTGCTTGCAGCCATGTGGTCCCCTTGTCCTGCACTGGAGAAGACTCTGGATATTCTCAAAATGGCTTCTTCTGTTGTCAAATACCGATTTGATTTACTTTTAACCAGCAACTGCTGCTTTTTCTCTCCTAAAATTTACACAGACATGGTTAACTCTCAGTGCTGGCTGTGCTGCTAGAAGGGGACCTTTGAACTGCTGTCACCACGCAAGGTCCTTCAGCTGAGCATCACCAGCACCGTCACACCGCTCACCAGCTGTCCCTGTTCTTGGAGTGCGTCCATGCTCGGGCATCAGCCAGCTGATGCTTGGATGAGGTGTCCCAGAGCCAACAGAATGTTCCCAGTAGGTTGCTTGGTGCTGAAAGATCATGCACAGAACTCGGGGGTGCAGCTTTGGGCTTGCTCTGAGACCAGCTTAGGGTGATCCCACACGTCAGTTGAGGTGCTGGCAGCTCCCACGGTATCATAACTTCGGGGGGCAGAAAAAAAAGAATCTGATGATGTTAGCAGTTTTCCTTTGGTTAGAAATTAAAAAGCTCAGCAGTACTTCAAAGCTTGGGGAGAAAAAAAACCTCTCTGCCACGTGCACTTGCTTTGAAACTGCTGCATTAGTTCTTTGTGAAGGAGGTGGTTTCTACTTAAAACGTCTGTGGGTTTTCACTAAACAGATTTTGTCGACTGTAAAGTCATCAGCAAAAACTGGGCTGTTTTGTCTTCCTTATGTAATCATTTCCCTGAGGACAAAATGGATACAGCAATCATGTCGTTTGAGGAAGAAATTAGAATTCCTCTTTTGGATTTTGTAAGAATTAAGAGAAAATAAGGTCTTTTTTGCATAGGTTCCTGTGTCTGTATGCACTGAGACTGACAGGCAGGAAGATTGCAGGAGGCTGCTACGTTGCTGTGGCAATTAGTTGGCAAAAAAATGAAGCTAAAAGACTTTTTTTATTGGACTGTGTAGTGTCTGAGTGCCTTGACCAGACCCATGATGTGCCCAGCATCCCTGTCTGCCTAGATCCAGCACAGGGGCTCTGCTCTGTGTTGGTGATGGAAACTGCTAGATTGATTTGATCAACACAGGATATATCTCACTTGCATGGTAGATGTTAATACTCTGATAAAAGTAGTCTCTGCAAAGGGTAAAATGACATGAGTTCAGATTGGTGTTGGGGCTGTTACAAGTCTTGTGGCTGTTTAATATTGTTCTAGCAAGAGATGTGGACTTTTATGGGTGACTCAATGGCACTTGAGCAATTTTGGTACTGAACGGACCTTTCTGGGATCTTTCCGAGCATGTAACCACTGTGCTCAGTAAAAGTGAAGTTGTTGTGTATGTGAAGGTATTTACAGGCTCATACTTTGGTATACAAGTAATTCAATTCATATTTTAAAAAGTTCACTCTACCTTTAGCTGTTCCTAGGATGGGGAAACGGGCAATACTGTCATCTGTCAGTACGAGCAAGAGATGGTGTTGGTCAGGTTGCCATAGGGAAACATCCAAGATGGAAAAAAGAACATTATTTGGAAAATACTTCTCTACATAAAGGGCCCTGAGGTGAAGATTTACAACCCTCTGTGTACCTCCTGGCTTTTCCACCGTTTCCTGCAGTTGTCAGTGCCCATTCCCTTGGGTACTCCCATGTGAACTGAAGGCACGAGAAGTTGTTCATCCACGAGGGTTTGTGATGGACTTTCCTAATCAGAAAAGGTTGTGGGTGTCTGCATTTTTTTTTTATTGAGAAGCTCCTTTGCTTTGACTTTTGTCCCTGCTGTAATTTCAGTTCTGCTGTGTTTGTGCTACCAGATGACTCCTTGCTCTCTGCTCAACTTTCCCGGTTTGCTTAGTTGGCATTTTGACATGGGAAATGGGGTGTTTGCAACCTAGTGTGGGTTGTGAGCAGAAATTCAGTAGACTGAAGAGAGAAAACAGAAGGAAAATGCCTTTTGCTGGGAAACCACAGAGATAGACCTCTTCTTTCACTTCAATACCAGCCGTAACAAACAGTCATTTATGGATGCCAAGCAATCCATTCCTTTTTCTTTAGGGAACAAAACGTTAGAGGAACCAGAGTGTGGGGAGACATATTTGGGAGGGATATTTTTATACTGAAGGCTTATTGCCCCGAGTGACATCCCCAGATTTTCGTTGTGGGAAATGGAAGTGTGGCATGGAAAAAATAAATAGTTTTGCAGATTCTGCAAAGGCTAAAAAATAGCTTTAGAAGGTGAACATGAAGACAAGTGCCAAAAACAGAGGCTACCATCGGACAGGTTTTCCAGGTGGATATTCAGCCTTTGTCAGATGCCCTGTTATTTTCTCCTTATCCCCTCAGTGCTTTGTAGGTAAAGCAGGATATGATCTCAAATGGGAAATACAGTGTATGGTATTTCCTTGTATTTCCTTGGTCAAGTCTTGACGGTGATGCTGAAGGGATTAACAGGCCTCACTGAAAAAAACAGCATGAGATTGACTTTAAAACTGTTCTCCGTGGTGATGCAAGGTGTTCTGCCAGCCAGGCACTCACCTTGTAAGGAAATAGGAGATGGACTTCGCTACCATATAATAGTACAAGATTTTATAACAGATTTATTCAAGATGGTTTAAGTGTTTCCGCATTTGTTCAAGATGCAAAGTAACGTGTTTACCATTGTTAAATTTTTGTTGCAGAACGGTAGTAATGCCCATTGCCAATGAATTTGCCCCAGATGTTGTGCTAGTGTCATCTGGTTTCGATGCGGTGGAAGGCCATCCCACACCTCTTGGAGGATATAATCTATCAGCAAAATGTAAGTTGAGAATTTACAAGAGCAAAGATTGGAAACTGGTATAAATTGCTCCTGGTCTAGGAACTAAAGTACGAGGTTTACCTTTTGGGGTCTATCTTCAATTCTTTTATTTCAATGGCAAACTTTTCAGCTTTTTTTTTGTTGCATTTTCATGTGTTTTGTCCCTACATCGTATATATTTGAATCTGGCTGAAGCCATCATTGTCTTGAAACATTGCAGATTCCATTTTCAAGTGCAAGTAATTTATGTCAGAAATAGCCAAGTTGTTTGTAGTCTCATCTTGGCAGAAAACAATTGCAGAATTAGAGAGTTAAGACTTTCTTAATGCAAAATTGCAAGGTGGCAATGCCAGCTTCACACAGCATACCTTGCTCTGACTGCTCATAGAAGGCCATTTCTTTGTCCAGGATACATTATTAAAAATATGAGCAGAATGTTTTTGTTCTCCGCCTTTGAAGCAATTTTATGGGCCCACAAGAACCTCCTGTTTGCTTTGGATCCGTGATATTTTGCATTGCACAGGAGATACACTGCAGCTTTTTTGCCCTCCTTGGTTATGCTGAGTTTACCCAGTGCTGTTTCATTCAAACCAATCAAGAGGACAGTTTTTCATGCAAAAGGATCTTACGATTATTTTTTAAGAGTTTGCTCCAGCCAGGAAGGAAACTTACTCTCTGCTGTGAACTTCAGAACCTCATAAGGTAGCTGAACCTATAAACTTTATATAAGAATAAAATGAAATACTTTTACAAGAGAGAAGTTATTTAAGATATCCAGAAACACTTTGTAATGAGACGGTCTTGTTTACCTGCTTGTTGAATTTCCCGTGCTGTGCTACTCTCGCAAAACGGTTATGGGCTGAGCCATGAATCTTTTTATCTGCCTGTTAATTTGCCAGTTTGCAAAGGCACTCACAGGGGTCACTGCAAAACAAAAAGCAGTGGATGGAGATTGAGATGCGCTGGATTTTCTTTTGTTCAGATTTTTTTTTTTTTTTCGGCGGGGGGGGAGGTTGCTTTGAGGACACGTTTTTTAAATCCTCACAGCTTGGTTCTGTTTTGTTTAAAGGGTAGAAATGTATTGTGTGTCATATGATCAAAGTCCCGGGTGCCCCAGGAATTTTTATAGCATATTATGTACGGGAAGAAATGTCTGTTAGGAACGAGATGTCAAATATCTCTAGGGCACTGCGATGCTGCTATCGCAACTGAAAGCACCAGCAGCAATTTTACTGATATCCCCTTCCTCTCCTCCTTCCCCCATGACTGTTTTGATTTTGCATCTCACAAAAAGGGCTAAAAACCACCTCCTTCCACCCTCTTTCCTTCCTTCCAAAGGAGATATTCGCTGCTGTGTTTAATTCAGGGTGCTGAGGGGTGGTGGGAATGATGGCGGTGCCTCTCACCTGGAATAAAACCCAGCAGAGTGCTGGGGGGGAAATCTGGATCCATCCTGCAGCGCGCACGGCTGAGCCAGTCCAGCAGGGAACCATGGCTGGAACTCTGCAGCAAGCGTATTAAAATCCAACCTGGCTTATATTATGCATTGAGTCCTTTCAGATCCCTTGTGGTTTTTTAATATGATGTAATTCCTTTCTATAATTCTTTGATCCTTCGCCAGGAGCCTGATTCCAGCCACAACCTTTGCCCTTCTTCTGCATTTCCTCTTTTCCCTCCTTCCAGGCTTTGGGTACCTGACGAAGCAGCTGATGGGCCTGGCCGGGGGTCGCGTCGTCCTGGCCCTCGAAGGCGGCCATGACCTGACTGCCATTTGTGATGCCTCAGAAGCTTGTGTTTCTGCTTTGCTGGGAAACGAGGTACGAGGACAGGCAAAACCTGGGACTGCAGCCTCCATCCCCCTTGAATCTGAGTGTCTCATCCTCCAAAACAGCCAATCTGCCAATTTTTTATCATTGAATTGGGTCCTTTTAACACCTGTTGATTTAAAGAGTGCATGCTTTATTTGTTTGAAAACCACCTGTGTTTGCAATCAGTATTATAAGGGTTGAAATAACTAAGAATAGAATTCGGATTTGTTCTTTAACCAAATAGTTTGCTTTGTGCTTTTTGGAAAATAGCAAACTCATTGAGTTTCTTTCTGAAATCGTTGTCGAAACCTTCCCTCCTGTTTGCAGACACCCTCTCAATACTACAGCCTGTACCTGCTGTGTTGGGCAGCTTGTTTGACGTTGTTTTCAATTGTATTTTTTCCTTGATGTTATATTTTCTATTTTCTGCACATTGCTGTGTTGGAATAGCTCAGATGTGTCACAGCAGTTGACTGGAAAGGCCAGGGTGTGTGACTGCAAGATAAGAGCAACATGGAGATGTACACCAAGGAGATCTAGGTTGTGGGGCTTGGGGAGGTCAGGGTATTTTTCTACAGAGGAAACTTTAGATACTTTAGCTTTTCTGCCTTCTCTCCACCCTATTTCAAATGTCAGTGGGATTAAAGAAGGGGTTTCAGACTCTCCACGCCCATCCTTGATGCTATCAGAGTGCCCTGTAGCTGGCACCGAATTAGCAGCTCATGTCTAGGTCTCATCCAGTGTGACTGATAATTAAAAATTTTAGAGTGGTGGCATTTGACAAGTCTTTGGGCTCAGGGGGTTCAGGATTTTGTACTGCAGAAATGTGGAAGTAAGGGAATACAGAAATCAATTATCAGCAATGAAATCCCAGACTGAGACTCTTGTACATCTGCTGTGTCTGTACTTTTGTATACAATTCTGTTCAAGAAGCGTATTTCTCTATAATTTGTGGGGTTTTGAATGTGAGTTATACAATTATAGAATCATAGAATGGTTTGGGTTGGAAGGGACCTTAAAGATCATCCAGCTCCAACCCCCCCGCAATGGCAGGGCAGGGACACCTCTGACTAGACCAGGCTGCTCAAGGCCCCAGAAACTGGTTGGTTTGTGTCAAGCCTCCCTCCTTCTGGTTCATTTCTCTTTTTCGGACACCTTTTCTCCCCATGGAGGCTGACCACCATCCAAATGGTTGAGTCTTGAATAGACAGGGTAGACTGCAAAAGTGCCTTACATCAGTTTTCCTACTTAGTCAGAGAAGCAGGCACTTGCTCAGCCCGCAGCCCTGGCCACGATCCCCACTCAGTATCTGCTGGGTAGGTCCTGGTATAGCAGGGGCTCTGGAGCTGTTCAAAACAATCATTGAGGGTTGATAGCATGAATTAAAGCAACAGCACAGTGTGATTCCTTAGGTTATACAGAGCTAAAAATGTCAGCCTTGGGAGAAAGCAACCACAACAGTTTGAAGTTGGGGTTGGCTGGGAAACCCCAGGCAGCATTAATAGCTTGGCTAGGGTGTTTCACCTTTTTTAGGCTGCCTCTTTAATTAAGAGAATGCCCTCATTACTTTGTGGAAACAAGCAAATCTCAATAGGCCGTGGCAGGAGCAACAGGGCACAAGGGGTCTGCTGAAATGACTTCTGAAGGCAGTGGATCTCTTCCACAAGACATCAACCTACCTGTCAGATGGTGAAAGAAGGATGTTCCTCCTAAAGCTTAGTGAGCACAACCAGGGTCTGTCATCAGCACTCTTTGCTGAAGAACCCTTAGGTGCAGGAGCTGAGAGAGGACATGTGGTCAACAGCTGAAAGGTACAGCACAACAGAGAGCAGAAGCCCAGCAAGATTTCAGCTCTGGGTCTGCCTGCAGTGGGAGCTGATTTCTGGGGATGGTGGTGAGCTGCCATTGGCAAACTTGTTCTGACTCATGGTTGCAGTCAGTGACCATCAGACTTTCTCAGGTTGGGGAGGTTGGAGCAGGGAGCTTGGATCTGCATGGAGGTGCAAGTCGCCTCTGTATGACTGTCAGCCTTTTGTAAAAGTGCTCTGTCCTGTGGTATCCGGCGCTGCATGTGAAAGATGACAGTGCCTGGGAGAACATCACTAACCAGTCCAAGAGATAAAACAGCTGGGATTCATCAAAAGCATCTGCTTCAATCATCCAGCATCCCATCTGCAAGCACCCAGAGAACATCCGCTCCTTGTGCTTGGCCGGGCAGTTCTGATAAGGCTCTCAGCATGGGTAACTGATCCAACATGCCAGCCTTTGCTCAGCCAAAAACTCAGGAGCCAGCTGCTACATCAGCGTGGAAGCACAACACTTCTCTCTTAAGCTGATGTCTGATGGCACCAGTGCCACCACAGACAATTCCTCTAGCTCCATCCACCTTTGGGTGCAGCTGGTTTTGGTGGCAGGATGCACTTTGTAGGGGAAACAGAGGAAATGACATGTGAAAAATTTCATTCTTCTTGCTTAACGTGCTCTTATAATACAGGCGAGTGACTGCAACGTGGCGTGCGGATCTGTGTGCAATAAATAAGCGCTTGATCCAAGCCACAAACGTCTTTGGAAGTGTGAGGCTTTGGGGAGATCTCAGCCCTCACGGTAGTTTGGGTCTTGTCAACTGCCTGAGTGGTTTCATTTAACAGAGTGAATATTGGTAAAAAAACCCCATATATTTTTTTTTTCATCACTGAATCAGGACAGTTATAAGGCGGTTTAAAATGCTTAAAGATGGACCTGTTCTCACTTTTCCTAGGTGGGCTCTAAGGCTTCACAGATACCACGATAATGTTCTCTGAGTTGCACATCAAAAAGCAGGAAGCGCTAGTTTTATCGAGGTCTTTTTATAAAATCTTTTTAATGCAAGGAAGTTGGAGGGGCCGACGGTTGCTTTGTCCTGCGGCCCTTTGATGAGGTTTGATCTATAGCTTGTGAGGCGATTCTGCGTGCGTGCACATGGACAGCCAAGGGCCGCCGGGAGCTCTGCTGGCTGGGAGCGGTGCCGGAGCTACACGGGGAAGTGGTAGGAAATGAGGGGAACAGGGCCAGTCCCCAAAGCGCCTGCGTTCACTGGCGGAGATCAAAACTCCTGCTTCGGAAAAAGAGTTATGCAAAGGCAAGAGCCGGCTTGTTCCCAACCGTCCAGGAAATTAAAACAGAGCTTTAGCTTTGCAGCAGATTATTTTAAAGTGAAATGAGTTAGTGCTGGGTGAGGTTGCTTGAAGATGTACATCCATTGCTTTGGTTACAGCTTCAGTTGTGCAAAACTAAGACAACTTCAGCTGAAAAGTCAAAGGCAGGCATGATGCACGGAAGATCTGATGATGATAATTTAGACCCGTAAGCCACTGCTCCTCTCCTGTTACTTAAAGCAGCCCCTGACAGCAGCATGCAGGGAAGGCAGCAGCCGTGCAGAGCTGCTCACACCACCATGGGCATCACCAGCCTTTCCCCTTCAAACCAACTTCTGCCCAGTGGCAAATGCTGTTTGCAAACTGACCGTTCCCAGGGAGCGATGCCGCTGTTTAAGAGCATTTAAGAGCCTGGAGCAGGGTGTGGAGCTGCAGATGGAGGGCAGAGAGGTGGAAGGGAAGCCAAGCCACACGCACTGGGGTACGTGCTGCTGGAGTTCAGCAGCACTCGCAGCACTGCCTGTTGCTGCTGCAAATGCTTTGGTTTTCATGCAGAAATAGCAGAGGTGTGTCCAGTGTTGGACTCCGCACTTCCTGAGTAAACAAAGGTGATAATAAGCAGTTTCTTTAAAACCTTCCCCTAATGCTCAAAGGTATTTCCTTCCTTTTCCAAGAGAGCGATGGACGAGGTGGTTGTCTGTGAGGGTTATTTTAGGAGGAGGAGTGTGCCATGGAAATGATTTGTCTGCAAAGTACCACATGTGGGGCCAGGCTGCCTGATTTTGTGTGCTTTATATCAATATCAACCGAGAGGCATTAGAAAGGTCATACTTGAAAATTTGGCCAACAATTATTTTTGCGTTTGCTTAATGTCATTCAGAAGCCAGTTTGGGCCAGAATCATTTTGCTAGTGGAGAATTTATAAGAAGTGCAATCCATAATTATTAAGTCTGGGACAGAGCAATTTCTTGTCCTCATGGAGTATCTATCAAGTGGCTGCCGTGTGGTCGCAGGAGCAGATCTCTTGGCTTTGAACAGAAGTTGCAGTTTAACTTTGACATAGATTTTTTTTAAAAAGAACTATTAAACTGTGACTGCTTATTTGCTGGGGAGTTTCCCTGGATGAACCTTGACCAGGAACACAGGTAACAGCTGTGGACATCTCTTGTTTTGTATACCCAACCTTTGAGGTCTTTGATGAATTCCCTGGATAACCTGGGACCAGAGGGGGCGTGGTGGGAAGAGAGGAAAAAAGGTGGGTTTGGAGAACATCAGCTCTGCTGAAAGTGTATTCTTGAGTATTTAGTTGCTTGTTACATGTCTTAAGCTCAAGTGAATCAAATCCAAGCTGTTGGCCATGTACGTGAGTCAAGTAGAGTTGCTCGCTGGGGCAGCCTCACCTACCAAGCAAGACACCCCTGCTGTGTCAGAGGGAACCAATATTCTCCCCAGTGGCGTCTGCTGAAAGCAAATAACCCCGTGGAAGACCTTTTTTAATAATTTGCATTATTTATATATATGTATTTTTTAATGAATTGGAAGTTCTGTGCTGCAGATTGGCCTCTTTTTCTGGTGCCACAGAGGGAGGCAGCCCTGACTCCTGCTGGTGTCAGACCCGTGCCTGCACAACTTTACTGTGCTGCTGCCACTGCCAAAGGATGGCAGAAGCCACACGAATCTTAGGGTTTTCAGGAAAAACCAACCACAACAAACTAATACTGACCGTAGGTTGGTTTTGAGCCCAAGTTTCTCGCCCAGTGGGAATCAAATCAAGCATAGTAGCTATAACAGTGAAAGGTTTAATAAATTCATACCAGGAAAGGGGATGGGCATCTCAAGGTGAAAGAAATAAGCGTTCTCCTCTTGGGTTTATATGTTAAGGGAAAGCATATAACTGAAACAATCCTTCAGGAGTGCTGTTGGGAGCCTTCCTCCGGGAGAGGCCATGCATGCTCCTGCTGCAGAACAGACTTTCTCTGGGGTATGACCCCAAGGAGGATGTTCAAGACTCATTGTCTTAACTGGTGTTTTCTGTCACTAGAAGAGCCCCAGCTTGCTGTTCTGCAGAACCCACCTCCTGAACGAGCAGTGATAAAAAACACCATGAAGAAGGATGCGGTTTTCAGGGTGTTAGTCTAATTTCTCTTCTTCTGTACTGACCGAAGGCTGCTGGGGCTGGAATGGATATGGGCAGAGCTTTCTGTGAGGCAAGAGGAAGTTTCTCCTGGAAAGCAGGAGGAAACGCTATCAATCAAGAGGGCATTTCTGTTGCTCTCCCTCTTCTCTCATTCTCACACCCCTGTCCTGGCTGCCAGATCACTTTTGTACCTCTAAAGTGAAATGGGAAAAACAATGTCCTTTGTTGCCAAAGGGAGATCTGGAGTTGTCCTTTGACATCTGTGTCACCATTCAGAGGTGAAATGGATCCCCTGGTGGTTTTGTAACCTGGCTGCAAGCGGAAGGGGAGCTCTCTCCTGGGTGGTCGGAGAGCTTGCAGCCAAAAACAAGCAATGTGTGCATGCACGTAGTTTGGACAGGTCTGCAGAAGCTTTTTGCTCTGGAGAGATAAGGAGCATTTTCAATTCTGTATTTAAAACAGCTGTGCTGATCAAAGCATGGTCACAGTGGTGTGCATTACCACAGGTAGCCAGCACTGCTCCCTCGGGTGAGGTGGATGCTCCCTGACTGACACAGCTGGGATCTCTGGGATCTAAGAGAGATGTAGGTCCAATGGTAAAGCCACCTCCTTGTTTCACACCCACAGGCTGGCATAGTCTGTTGTGGCAGCAGTATGAGTTTGCTGGGGGGAACTGCATCCAAACCTGCACTTGGCCATTGCAGTCCTGCAAGGCAACTCTGTCAGCTCTGTGCTGCCCTTATAGGTTTCATATCCAGGCTTTGACAGGCACATCCACAGTGTGGAGCTTTGCTCAGGTGTAACCGGTGATGTTCTTAGAGGAATAACTGGAGAAGACCTTAGAGAAGCTTCTCCTAATTCATGTCCCTCTAGCAAAACCAAGAGACTCTTATTGACCCTTGTTCCTTATTTTGTAAATTGTTATTAGTGCTTTGATTTATTTATTTTTAAGAGTTGGTAACAAAGGCGGCACTGCTTTTTTGAGGGTGGGATGTGCAAACCAGATATCATCTACATGCCAGTTGCATTGCCAGCATGAAAGCAGCCAAGCCCAGGAGGATACCTGCTTGTTATGTGCATTTACATTGAACATTTTTGGAGAGGCCTTCTGTGTCACTTCTCAACTTAAAATCTCAATACGAGCAGCGAGTCCTTATTGTCAGCTTCTTGTAGAAAGAGCAAAGGAAAGAAGGTAGTATCAAAAAGCCTAAGGTTTAATACTCGATTATGAGCTTTACCAGTAACTTCAAGATGATATTTTTAAAGATGAACCTGCAGGTGTAATGTTATCTACCCTGACAAGCCTTGCCCAGCAGCTGGTGAGAAGCATCAATGGTGACTGAAGTTATAGTTGTGAGTGTGGCTTTATTGCAGTGTTCGCATTTTCTCTGTGCCAGAACTAGGCTGTTTACTCTTAAGGTACAGATTTTTTCAGTTATGAGTTAATAAATATACTGGATTAGGTATTTAGAAGAATTAAAAAGCCCCCGCTTTTAATTCTTTAGAGGAAAAGAGGAAAACTGGAGTGTGACTGCTTTAAATCTCTTTTATTTGTGCATTGTTTTGTTTTAATAGTGAAAAAAAATAGGTAGACCCAAGAAACAGTTTCTAAAGCTCCATTGTAAAAGCAGCCTTGTTTTTCTGATCCACATAACAGTGCCTCTTCCTGCAGTCTGCATCAGTGGCTGCAGCAGGTTCTTTAGGAACAGCCCCTGTGCTGCGCAGCTGCTGCACCCAGTGGAGCTGCAGCCTTTTGTGTGTGGGGGAGTATCAGGATGGAGACGACTGCATTGAGTATCACAAGAGCACCTAGAAAGTCTCTGTATTTTGGATATTTAACTAAAAGCAAGAAGCAGGGGAGAGGAGTGAAGGCTTGTTAAGGCAGAGCCATTTGCTAAACCACCCTTAATGCCTGGTCTCTAACTTGAGATTCCATGTTCCACTCTCTTTCCAGCTTGACCCTCTTCCAGAAAAGGTTTTCCAACAGAGAGCAAATGCTAATGCAGTGCATTCAATGGAGAAAGTGATCGAGATACACAGTGAGTATAGCCCCATTCAACCTGCTGTCCTTGTGGGACACCTCTTTCACTTCTCCATCATCCTGGCAGCTCGATGTTCCCTTGTCCTAGTTTATGGGTGGATGCCACACACTGACCTGGATTTGTGCAGCCAAATAAAGGCTGGTCTTACTGCGCGTGCAGTAATGGATCAAGCAACGCACGGGGAGCAGTTGATTCAGGAAAATGCTTTAGCACCTGAGAAGAAACTAGTATTAAAGTCTCTAAAATCTCCTTAAAGGACAAGCTGTCCTGCACTTAGAGTGCGCTCTTATTTCTTCAACAGCAGTTCAGGTGTCTCTGAATAGCATAAGTCTTGTTTGGTATTGGTGGCACCCATTAATTAAGAGTGGATAGGCATGAAAGTTAAACAGAATATTGCATAAAGGTCCCAGTATTTTTTAGGTGGGGAGCTTAAAGTCATTGTAGTTGAAGCTTTCCTGGGGACATTCTTGGGGGATAGAGGGAAAGAGTCTGAGTAACATGGGAATCCCGCCGCTGTGTCTTGACAACTTTAAACTTCAAACATTTGTGGTGGGGCAAAACTGGAGCTTAAAATACATCAAAGCATTATGTTTTTTCCCCCTGAACAATGCCCAGTGTCCTTTGAAATTTGACTTCCATTTCCACAAGCTGCTCTGCAGAGTGAGTGCTCAGCAACCGTTGGACACCTTGAGCCAGCCAATGATTTTTTTTTTTTTCTTAAAATGAGCAGAACAAATGAAAAAAGGGACTGTGAGTAAGACCCTCAGACCTGCTACCCAGCACAGGAAAAGCGAAGATGTTTTCAAACAAGTCCCTTCTCTCCATCTGCTGGCCTCACTGCATGGGTCCTTGCTTTCAGGCTTTGCTGTGGCTTCTTGACTACCAGCAAATTTGGTGTGTCCTGCCTAGGGGCTAAAAGAATGTCTTTATTCTCTGCCTCTGAAGCCTTCTCTGTGCTCTTTTCTCTGAAAAACAGTGGCAAACTGCTGACATGAAAAATAAGCACAACTTAGACTTCTTTAGTCTTAGGTGATTTGCCCACAAAAAGAATGTGACACTTAGCAACTAAATGCAGATGTCCAGTCCAAATGTGGACTGCGTCCTTCCCTCTTGCCTATTTTTCTTTAGATCTAAAATTTTCTGAGGGTTTTGAAGTAAAAAAGGAAACGGAATCATAGAATCATTAAGGTTGGAAAAGATCTTTAAGATCATCCAGTCCAACCATCATCCCAGCACCACTGTGCCTGCTAAACCACGTCCCAAAGTGCCACGTCTACATGGTTTTTTTTAAAACCGTTGGGGAAGGAGACGCCACATTTATATTTTGAATGCCTAAGTGCCCCCTTTTGTCAAGGCAGAGGGATGCTGTACACCTCTGTGCAGCTTGGATCCAGCACCCCTAGTGCATTTGTTCTCTTAAAAGTCCAGTTTCCATCCCCCACCTTTCTTCTCTATCAAAAGGAGAAGAGCGTCCTTCATTGCTAGGCAGCGATTGAGTCCTGGTTTGATGTCCTAGATCTCCTTAAGGAATGTGCAGGTGCATCCTTATCAATGCTCTCAGTACCTTGTGGATTTAAAACCTGGCTTTTCAAGCATTGCAGCACCATCTGTTAATACCTTAGCATGGCGTATAGCTCCTGGGGGTCTCTCTGGCCTCACCTCGCAAGCCAGGGCTCCCTTGGCACGTGTTCCTGGGACCTCAAGATGGTCCCTCTACTGAGAGAGGGAGTGCGAGTTGCATAGGCACGATGAGTCTTCCCCAGGCAGGTCTCATCCTTCTGTTGGGCCTGGGAAAGGGGGAGGGTGGTGCTGGCCCCACTAGGGTGCAGGTGCCCTAACTGCCTCTTCTGTCCCCAGGCAAGTATTGGCACTCACTCCAGCGTTACGCCTCCACAGTGGGTTACTCCCTGGTTGAGGCACAGAAGTGCGAGAACGAAGAGGCGGAGACGGTAACAGCCATGGCGTCTCTGTCAGTGGGCGTGAAGCCAGCTGAGAAGAGGTGAGTTGCTTTCTTTCCCATTTATCATCGCATCTTGGGAATGTGTCTTTGCAGGAGGAGCTATGGTGGGAACCTTTCTGGGTTAATCCTCTCCTTTTAACAACTGCATGTGCATTCCCTGCATCTCCTGTTCTCCTTGGGTTCTCTAATGACCTCCTGAGGTGCAGATGCCATGAACCCTGTGTGTGACCTTAGCATGGTGCACGCCTCTGCTCCAGCCAGAGCTGAGCCTGGCTTTGGACCATGAGAGGAAATTGATTTTGCTGCAAAAAAATGTTAAAATTGCACAAGTGAGAAGAGGTTTTCTAAAAACCCTTCTGGGTGGCTAGTTTTAATTCCAGGTGAGTCAACTGAGCACAACTTCCCAGGTGGGAAGGTGATGGAAATGTAAGACATGAGACTTAGTACCACAGATTGTCCGACTCAACCCTCTTTTCTCTCCTCCATCCCTTCCCATCCTGCCTGGCTGTGAAATCACCCAGACCTGATGATGAACCCATGGAAGAAGAACCTCCCCTGTAGCATTCGCCTTTGGGCTGGAGTTCTTCTGTTTGTTCGTCTTCGTCTTGAAGCTCTGCCAAGAAGCTTTCTCTTGTTACTCCTGCGTCCTGTCAATGGTTTTTTCCAGAATACGGAAGGACAACCAGGTGTAAAACAAAGCAACAGATAAAAATCTCTCCGTATCTATAAGCGTCTACAGTATGTATTTGCCGAAACAGAAAAATGCTGATGAAGAGCAGCAAAGGACTGACACGCTGGGCGGTATTCCTCTGGTCTTCACTGGGAGTGGAAAGGGGAACGACACCCATGAAATCTTTGGCAGAATTGCCAAAAAAAGAATCAAAGATTCAACAACAACACATACAGAAATAAAACAAACAAACCTTAACGTAAAACTGGTGCTTACAATTTGATTACCCACAATTCAGCAATCTCCGCTTGAACCACTCAACCCATCTTGTAGTTTCATTTCTTGGATTTTTTTTAAATGACTCTTGCCTGCCTGTGAGTCAACGGCATTCGTGTCAGAACCAGAACAATGGGAGATGGTGTATTTTTAACGGGGAGGGACAGGGAAAGAGGGACTCGTCTTACATCTAAAGGAAAGGGAAAGAGAAGGGGGGAAACGGTAGCCCAGATGGAGTCGGCTTTATTGTCTCCAGAGCCATCTGAAGATGAGTTTGTGCCTTTTTTTTTAATTGATGGATTTGGTGCAGCTGGATTTTCTGAAGTTTGAGGAACAATGCCTTAAGTAAAAAAAAAAAAAAACCACAAAAAAACAAGCAAACAAAACCTACAAAGAACAGAGCAGTTCGTGAATATTTTTTCTCTGGTTGGGAAAGCCAAAAACTGCCATCAGGAAGGAAGACTTTTTGGCTTGTGCTGGCATGATGGTGGGAAGCAGGCATCAGCTGAACAGAGCGTGTCCAAAAACTGTTGACAAGTTTGGATTTGTTTTGTTTTCTTTCATTGCTGTTTCAAAAAAAAAAAAAAAGGAAAAAAAAAATGAAGGTAGTTGCCAAAACAGTGGCAAATACTGTTGGGTCTTTGAAATTCAACCATTTTTAAAAACAAATTTTCAAATGTTTTCTCTCTCTTCTACATTATCTAGTAATTGAGCTTATCAATTTGGTTGTTGAAGCATGTATTAGACACAAACGCAGGTTTAAGACTGGAATGCTTTTTATTAAAAGCAACTAGCATGAGATATTACTTAAATTGTTAGGTATAAATATATATATGTGTATAATGTATATTCCAAATGTATTCCAAGCTTAGAAACCAGATTCACATGAATTATTGATAAAAATATTTATGATGCATTTATAGAAAAATATATGTAATAAATGCATACTCTAACAGTAGCCATTGGGAGCTCCCTAAGGACAGATTTGTGAATTGGAACAGACGAGGTGCTTTTGGAAAAGGATCCAGGTTGAAACTTGAGGACTTTCAGACGAAAGGTTGGAAAGTTTTTCAGAAAGCCAACACGTTAGCCACTAGGCAACTACCCTAAACATTTGTATTTTAATTTAAGGTTTTTAGTTGTGATCCTTTTCTAACAAAAAAAAATGAGTTTTTTATAGCAAAGACTATGAATTTGCTGTTAATTTTTATATCAATATTTCACAAAACCCTAAAGAAGCCTTGTTTGTGTGACTCTGACATTCATTTTCTATTTGGCAGGTTTCGTTTCCGAACGGCAATAGCATCTAAACCTTTCTTTCTCCCACTTCGCTTGCTTGTACATTCTTTTCCTTTTATTTTCATTTTATTTTTTTCCTTTTTCTGAAGTCTTTCTGTACAGTGAGCAGCTTTCTGCAGGCATAAGGAACCGTGACAGACTGTCAGAGTTTATTTTTCGGAACGGGTGCATTTATTGAGGAGGTGGGGAACGCGATGGGCTCTTTTGTATAATGATACCGCGACTGTATATTTCCTCAGTTCTGTTATAGTAGCTATGTAAAGAAAATAAGGAGTTTTCTTACCTTTGACATAGTAATATTCCAATGGGCAATGTCTTTGTCCTCCATGCGGATCGCAGCGAGGAGCGCAGGCAGCGGCAGGAGCTTCCGGCGTTGGGAAGGCTTTGTCGGAAGCTCGTGGAACCGCTGGCATTTTTCTCTCCGCCGGACAGACAGACACGCGCACACACACCTCCCCACCTCCTCTTTTCTCTCACTCCTCCTCTTCTCTTTTTCTTCCCATCGCTGGTAGGGTCAGAGGACTTTTCCCGAAGGTGTTTTTTCCCCCCCGAGAAGGCCATTGCCCGGCGCCAGCCGGACCTTCAGCCTGGATGGTGGTAGGAGAAGCAGCAAACCCTCCACCAAGGGTTTGAGGAGCTCGGGGGAGGCCGGATTGACCCGCGTGCCTTCTTACAGCAGTATAGGAGAGCACACGCCCCTCATCTGAACCACCAAGGGTAGCTTTTTTTTTAATTATAATTTTATTCTGTTACGATGACGGCAGATGGGGTCGCTTTCAGTAACTTATTGTTTTCCAGTTCTAGAAGCGACAGTTTTCATTCCGTTCAGGACTCGCTTGCAGGAAGGATTTGAAGCATAATCGTACGTGTGAGCAAACACAAGGGGCTTTTCTTTTGTTCTTCAGTTTATAATGCAATTTAAAAACCAGACACTACTGTATTTGAGTTGTGCAAACCCAAGTACGTGTTAAAATTACGAATAGCTTTGGTCGTGCAGGACCGTCCTCAGCATATTCTAAAAATATTCTTCCCGTGTGAAAACACAACGTACCTGGGGGCGTTGTGGTTTGCTTTGGGTTTTTACACTGACCACTTTTCTGCTGTGATCTAAAATTAATCAGGCTGCCAATCTGGTGACTGAATTTAACTTTTCCTTTCGCCATGTGTACGCTGTGGGCAGTAACCACGTTCACGTGATTGTTTCTGTTCTCAACTCCTCCCTGGCAGGTTCTCTTGGTTGCTGCAAAGTATTTTATCTCATTCTCGTCTTCCTGAGAGCCGTCGTCTGGCCATGCTGAGCCAGCTTCTTTTTAAAAACCGAAGGAGCTTGTCAGGATGCTGCCTCCGTTTCACATAGTTTTGCTCACCTTTTTGCCAGGGATGTAAAGATTTTTCCTGAGCGTGGGAGCTCATCTCCCCCAAACTCCCAGTGATGTGGATTCGTTTCACAGCAGCGCCCGCTGCCCCGGGGGAGGTCAAGATGCTCTTCGGGGCCGATGTTGGTGTGGAGAGGGGAGAAGGAGCCCTCGTTTTGAGGCACCCTGGGTTTTTTCACCTTTCGAGCCATTAGCTTCTTCATTTCAGATGACTGCCGTAGGGCGCGGCGGGAGGCCGGGATGCTCCTGCATCCCAGCGTGGTGCTGACCAGGACATCCTTCAGACCTGCTTGGAAAGAAAGGAGTATCTTTAAATCCTCTTTACAGAGAAGCGAGGCCCGGTTTGCAGTACACAAGTAACCATTGGGGGTTTTTGTTGGTGTTTTTTTAATTTTCCTTTCGATACAAAACATTCCTTTTTTTATTAGTCGCAGTCATGTATTCATTCCATTCTTCCTTTTGTAAACTTTTTTGGGCCCACGTCTTTTATGGGCATTGATATATATAAATATATATATAAATATATATGAATATATTTTTTTAAGTTTCCTACACCTTGAGGTTGCATGGTCTGTAAGGTTGGCATGTCTTTATATTGTATACAGATTTTTGCACGCCAAACTTGGCAGCTTTGAAAATGAAGAAAAAGAAAAAAAAAAGTTGTGGTTTTTGGTTTTCTGGGGGTTGGTTTTTGGTTTTGGTTTTGGTCTTTTCCTCTCGTGGCATTTGCGGAGACTAAAGGTTGGGACGTTGTTGTCACACGCGCACGCACCCACACAGCTACACACAAAGGAAGGAGAGTGGGAACATTTTTTTTGTGTCTTACTGAACTTAATAAAAAATTGTGCTTTTTATTGTTAAAAAAGAGTAAATAAAAAGGACTACTTAAACATTGCTCATTTTAAGAAGAAGAAAGAAAAAGACGTTTATCTAGCACTTGTGACTTACCAATAATAGAGTTTATTGTATTTATGTGGAAACAGTGTTTTTAGGGAAACTACGCAGAACACACAAAGTAAACTGCCTGTGTCATTATTTTTTTTCCTTTAAATTTGGTTGGTATTTTATTTTGATTTCTCGGCTGGGTGGGGAGGTTGGATGCAACCCTTTGTCACCACACGTAGTCATTAATTCTAAGGAGGTGAATGGCGAGGACTTTAAAGAGTTAACTCTTCAGCACAGCTGTGTTAACTGTTTTTAAAATTACTTTTACATGATGTATTATTGCTAGGTTTCACTTTAAACAGTCGTGTACTGTGCAGCACTGTGGTTTAAAACAAGACTTTACATTGAAAGGCAAACATGTTTCTTCATTGTCACGAAGTTGAGCTCGTTCTCAGCTCATCTTCACTTTTCTCTTTGATATTGATGAAAAAGTATCCTATTGAAAGAAAATAAATTAACACTTTTCTGTGCTCCATAGTGGAGGCGCTATTTTCCAATTTATGAGGATGACAAACTTATATATATAATATATATATAAAAGTGGGGGGAGGGGTTGAGACATTATTCACCCAAGAGCTTATTACAGATATGTAGTATCAAAAAGTTGTAACTATATTATATTCTACTTTATACCTATACATGCTCAGTATGATGTCACCATTGGTAGCAGCTACCGGTTTACGCTGTAATTTAGACACAATTTCACTCTTACTGTATGGACCCTACTTTAAGTGATGGTAGCATTCTTTGTGCTAAGTTTTCTGATGGTCCTTTCTTTTACTTGGTGGAGTTGGAATATTTTTCTCATTCTTGTTTTTGTTTGGGGTTTTTGTTTGTTTTTTTCTCTTCTCTTTACTTTTCTCTCTTTTTTTTACTGGCCAATGGTGTCTTTCTCTGACAGTACCAACTTCGATTTCAAGTTTATTAGGAGTCCAGTATTTTGTACCACATTATGACAACTTGTTATTCTTGTGGTGTAAATAAAAAGAAAAAGTTAATTATAGTACCACTTTGGTTTCGTTTGCTGATCTTCGTTTCATCTGGTGCCTTCAGTGTGATGTCATGGAATCACAGCATCACAGGAAGGTTTGTGTTGGAAAGAACCTTAAAGATCATCCAGTTCCAACCCCCCTGCCATGGACAGGGACAGCTTCCATTGCATCAGGTGGCTCAAAGCCACATCCAGCCTGGCCTTGAACAACTCCAGGGATGGAGCAGCCATGACTTCTCTGTGCAACCTGTGCCAGGGCCTCCCCACCCTCACAGGAAAACATTTCTTCCTAAGATCCCAGCTCAATCTCCCCTCTTTCAGTTTAAAACCATTCCCCATCATCCTATCCCTGCACTCCCTGTTAAAGAGCCCCTCCCCAGCTTTCCTGGAGCCCTTTCCAGTACTGGGAGGCTGCTCTAAGGTCTCCCGAGAGCCTTCTCTTCTCTGGGCTGAACAACCCCAACTCTCTCAACTTGTCCTTCTATGGGAGGCGCTTCATCCTCGTGTCCCCATTTTGTCATATTTCATCTGTTTTAAGCAGAAGATTTTTTTGGTGTTGTGGAAGGGGCTCGGCAGAGCCAAAGTGACTTTTTGGTCGGAAGGTGCTTCTGTGTGTGTCAGGGTGTCCATGGTAGGTAAACTGTTAAGAACTTCTGCCGGCTTTCCCCGCTGCTCCTACGTGTATGTTGCCTGCCTTAAGGGTTGTTGAATACAAAAAGATCAGCTTCCAGTCTCCCACTGAAACTGGATTTCCTGCAGGAAGTCTGTGAGAGCAGCTGGATTTTCCCCAAAAGCCGGCACGAAGAGAAAACCAGGAAAAACAATTGGAAAAAGTGATGTTTTGTATCGGGCTCTGCTCTGCCTCGTGGGGTTCTCAGTGCTTTACTTCACTGCAGCCCGAGAGCTTTGAAGACAGCTGGGTATGGACCTGCCCTCTCAGACTGGTTCAGCAGGGAGCCAGGTTTGAGTCCCAGAGATCCTCATTGCCATTTCATGTGGTACCTGTATCCACAGGGCTGTGGTGTGCATCCTCTCCAGCAGACGTCCTTCACCACCAGGGTAAGTCCCGTTTCCATTCCTGATTGGCTGGTTCAGCTCTGCCCTGTTGCGCAGGCTAGGTGGGAAGCTCTCCAGCAAACTCACAGATCATGTCTGTGCCCCATTGGAGCAGATCCTCCACACTTGCCCGTGCTGTCCATGACTCAGGTGAGATTCTACAGGTGAGGCCAAAGCCAACCTAAAGCCATTGCACTCAAAGATGGCAGGAGGATCAGCACAGTGATCGTGTACAATGCCCCACTCAGATGGGAAGGCAGTGTATGTGCCCTCGTCCCTGCCCATGGCAGCAATAGTGGCACAACCCCGTGGGACACTGAGCATCACCTGTAGCTCCTGCTGTAGCCTGAGAAGATCCAAGCAGAGGAGCCTGTATTTATAGTCAGGGTGACAGCCCTGGGATGGGGCTTGCTTTGGGACTGCAGGAGACATGGGGGTGAAAGTTGGATGTAATGTGTGCCAGTATGGTTGGGAGGATGGGGGCACCTCCTTCAGGAAGAAATGCGAGGGTTCTTCTAGTCGTAAGATTGGGAAGGGTCTTCTAGGAGCTCAGGGAGTTCATCCACTGGCATGAAATCCCACTGCTGGTTATCCAGCCCAGCTTTCACAGCCTCAAGGAAGAGGGCTTGTTTCAGGGGGGTTGGGAGGTGCTGCAAATACAATTCCAGTTTCTGTGCAGTGCATTTGTCAGAGGCTGCTAATCTTTTAAGAAGCCTCAGATCTCGCTCTGCGAAGCCAAATGTGCGCTTTGGGCTCTGATAAATATTCATTGCTGAGTGATGGTTTTGAGACCCTACAAACTAGGATGATGGAGGGAGGCTGTTAAAAAGTGCTGGGGTGGATGTTTCAGAGGGCAGCTTGTGACAGGGCTTCCTTTGTTGTCCCTAGGACCTGCAGTGCCTGATTATCTGCATCTGCAACAATACTTCTGCCTTCTCCAAATCCACCAGTTAAAACCTGTTGGTCCAGCCCCAAGCATGCAGCTTGCTGGGGCGTGGGACCTGGTTGGTGAGTGTTGACGTGTCAGGCCTGCAAATGCATCTGTGATACAGAGCTGCCTTAATCTTGCCTAAACTGCTCTGGGCTTGCTGCTCACCTCAAGCACGTGGATGTAAACCTGACACAATGCAGCAAGCAGGGAGGGATAAATTCAAGTGTGACGCCCACGCCTAGGTATCAGCATGAAAAATGTATTTCAATAACTGCTAGTTTACCCGTGGAATTTTTATATAGCCAGCAATCTGTTAATCCTAAAGAAAATAACGTGTAGCAATGAACATGCCCCAACCCCTTTGGGGTGGTTCTGTCCTCCAATGGGTGCCCATGGCTGGGTGTGAGGGGAAGGTGCCCAACCTGGCACCAGGATGGGTGCTGCTCCACACCTTTCCCAAGGCTCTTCCAAGGTTAGACGGAATCTTTCATTTATTTTATTATATTTTTTAAAGGAGAAAGAGGCTGTTTCTCACAGTGTATCAAGTATGCTTTAAGTGAATGTCTCTGTAGCAACAGGAGTGCTGCAGGGGGAAGAGTAGGGTCCGGTGTTAAATACACAGTCTGAGCGCACAAGGGGCAAGAACTGAGTCTGTGCCAGAAAAAAATCCTACTTTTGTGATGGAATTCGGGTTTGTGCTGAGTGGAAACTGTCTGCTAAGACTGGTGCATGGTTGAACTCTTAGGGGCTGCCCTGAAGATCACTGAAGGTGCTCGGAACTCCTTTGTCCCACTTGCCTGGATCTGACAGGCAAAAATCATCGTAGAATCATAGAATTACCTGAGTTGGAAGGGACCCAAAAGAATGGTTGAGTCCAACTCCTATTCAAACACAGGAAACTCCCAACATTCACACTATGTGACTGAGGGTGTCTGTGTAATCTGCAAAGCCTCCCTGGAGAGCCATTTGCTTTTCTCAAGGGGGGGCAGGAGCCGTTCTACTGCTGGCAGGAGGGCAGAGTAACTGGAGGCACAAGGCTTTTGCTGCCTTCCTGGGACTCCCCAGCTCCAGGCACAGGTCCTGGTGGGTGGGCTGCAGGGCTGCACAGCTGGGCTGGCTCCATAGGCTGTTTTCTCTCTTATGGTGCTTTTCCAAGAATCCTGGCTGCTGTTGTACAGGTGAAGTTCAATTTAGGGCTTTCTACTGCAAAACTAAGAAAGAATTATTAGCAAGACTCAGTAAGAGGGAATTGAAATGCACTTGACATTAAGTAGTAATGGCTTTAAGGAAACCATAGATTTGGTCATAATGCTGCTGGAAAAAATTACCATGTACACTAAAAGCCATGTGTTCAGGGACATTGGTGCCCTTGCAGCGAGGAGACTGGACCAGGTGCTCCAGGATTTTGCAAGAGCACTGGAAGCTGACATCAAGTTACCTGCGAGGAGAGGCCAGGAGATGTTTCATACCAGAAAGGTTGTGGATACCTGAAGAAAAGGTGCAATAGCACAGTCCTGTCTGGGAATTTAAGAGCTTTCTGCCTAAGTATTGGTAGAAGAGGATAAAGCCTGGCTAAGTTGTCAGAAATCTGCTCCTGTGGGTGACTGCTGTGATTTCCTCAATGTTAAGGAAAAGCAACAATCTCACATCCTACATTGGTATAATTACAGCACTGCATAAGTGGGAGGGCGTGAATTGCCATTTTCAGGAGTCTCATCCCCAGATAGGTGGTGTTTAGCTGCTCTTCAGGCCACTCAAGTAAATAATGGGAGGAAACCAGTGACAGATTTAAAGAAAAACACCCAGCTAAATCCAAGCAGGACCAGACAGCATGAGCGGCTGGTGCTTGAAGCACATGCTTTGTTGTCCTGCCTGCAGACAGCAGTGGCCCATGCAATATCTGTCAACAGCAAATCCAACTCCAAGGAAACATCGTGTGTGAAAGGAACTTAAAACTCAAAAATAATTGAGATATTGATTGGTATCAATCAGTCTTCTTTCAAACTGATGAGTTTAGCTGAGATCCTAAAAGCTGAATCGAAGGGCTATGGATAAGCTGGAAGAACAGGAGAGGAAGGAATACACAGAGACCCTGTACTGACTCTGCCAAGAGACAGAGACTTTTAAATGATCTATAAGTGTTTGCTTCCAGGTGGAGCAAGTGCAGAAAGTCATTTCAGAGTCTCTGGAAAGCCCGGTGCTGGCCAGATGAATATGTGGTGTGGACAGGGAGCAATGGGATGGAGTAATTTTGTCTATGAATGAGACAGCAATTGCCATCAAGTTCTGCCATGGGGTTTGCCTGTAAAGGAGAAAGTATTTGAATGAAGATGCTTGATGCTAGGAGAAAAGGCAGAGATTCAAAGTGAAAAGAACTGCCTTGCAGACCATGCCGGCAAGCAAGAGTCAGTCAAGTCATCCAGTGATGGGCAATAGATAGATATTGTCAATAACTCTGAACATTTTCCAAAGGAACCCCAAAAGCCTGATGGTATCTCCCCTACCCAGCCGCTCACTTAGTGCCCCACAGCAGGATGGGAGAGAACCGGAAGGGAAAAAGTGGATTGAGATAAAGGCATGGTTAATAAGTGAAAGGGCCTGGAGATGTCAAGCAGCAAAGGCTTGGCTAAAGAGCACTGCAAAAGCAGAAGAAGGAAGGAAAAGCTGAGGAAAGCAATGGGTGAGCCATCTCTAAATGGAAAGCCACTCCTATGGGAGGTGCTTAAGGAACAGCAATGAGGAGCAAATCCCTGGAGGTACATGAAACCCAGGGCTCCTCAACAATGCTGTTTGTTGGGTAACAGAGAACGTTTTTTAATAATTGTGAAGGAGATGAGAAAAAAACCAATTCTGTAGGGTTGTAGGGAAGTCACAGTCTCCCTTTTTTATGACAGCATAACTTAGCAAAACCAGTTCCTGCTGAGAACTGAGAATACATTCATATTTCACGGTGTCTCACAGGCTGCACTAACGACAGGCTTCAGCAGGGATGGAGAAAATCTGGAAAAACCAATCACAGGCTCTGAGAAAAAAGAATCATCTCTGTGTTTACTAAGGGGTTTATTGGGTTGGAGCACGGGATTTCTGTGTGGTTATAGGGATGTGGAAATCTGAGAAGACATCTGGGAGATGATTGTACAGGGCTTGGATTAATTTCTTGAATTCTCTTATGCTACCCACACCTGAGACTGCCCAGAAAACCATAAAGTGGCCAGTGCTTGGCCAGGAGACCCTCAAACCCTCCACAGGTACAGGCATGGGACTGGCTTCTCCTCTAGGACCAAGCCTGAGGGCTGTGAAGGAGCAACAGCAGTCTGCAAGGGGTCCTGCTGCATGGCAGGCAGGCATCATCCCTGGGGGTCCCCTAACGCTGTGTTCTTCGAACGCTGCCATTGTGTACTTCGCTTTCTGAGCTCAGAAAGGGGCCATGGACCTCTCTGGGAGAGCAGTGGGGCTTTGCTCAGGGCAGCTGGAATGGGAAGGATCTGCTTTCCATCACCAACATGGGGACCATGTCCCCAAGCATCCTGTGCATCCCCAGCCCAATGAGACAAGGCAGCTGCAGCCACCCACCACTCCGGCTCCTGGAGGAGTGGGCAGCACAGCACATTCTTCCAGCTTAGAGCAGATTTTATCACTGAAAGAAAAACAGATGGGGCCAGAGATGAAGCCGAGCATGAGGAGGAGCAGGGCTGCCCACAGTGCTGTAGTGAGGCCCTGGTCTTGGCTGACAGCGGCGGCTTAGACCTGCCCTTCTGGCTATGGCATTGCCCATGCTTTGCATCTTCCAGCCTGGGGATAAATCTGTGCAAGAAATACTCCTGCTGTTCAGGCCTGTGGGGGTTGCAACAGTGGGCCAGGTGTCTTCTGGATGTCTAGAAGGTAAAAGCAAACTTCCCTCCCCTCCCTGCGTTTAAAACACATTAAATGCTTTAGTAGCAATAACGAGAGGTAACAGGCCAGGTCCTGTTCCTCTGCTGCAGGACCTCTCTACCCAGCCAAGCCTCTGCTTCTCTGAAAGGAGTGTACAGTGTTTTTGACAAAACCACCCCAAAAGTTCAGTCCTGCATTGCGCGCACAACAGTGATGCAGGAAACATCTCTTCCCCATACATAGAGGTCTGATCACACAGAGCATCAGTGTGCCCGAGCCACAGCCTTGTGCGCTTCATCTGTTTTATTATGGACCCTTTGAGTTGGTTTAATCTGCTTTTTTTCATTTATTCATTCATCCACCCCAAGGGGGAAAGATTTAGAATCGGCAATTTCAATGCTTTTTTTTTTTAAAGAAAAGGTTTTCACTGCATTTTGGAGGATGGAGGTACATAGGGCATTTGTGTTTGTGGTCTGTCAAAGCACACTTATCAAATGGTCAACAATTTCAGAGGGTCTGCAGGAATGAGGGACCTGTTTCCCATTAAATCAAGAAGGGAATGGGGAGTGATGCCGGGACTTTAAAGGTGATTAAATATCCAGAGTCCTTGACAAAGCTTTCAGAATTTCACTCTTCAATTACGTGTTTTATTTTGAAGGAGAAAACGAAAGAAAAAAAACAATCTCCTTCACAACTTCATAGAGCAGTTGCTGAAATCCTTCCCAATCCCCGTGAATGAAACAGCCAGCACAAGCTTAGCAACCGCCTTTTAGAAGGCTGGGTTCATTCGGTGGTGAGCAACAGGAATTTCTGGAGTCTATTTATCCAGGAGGTGGGTCTCAGCACTGATGAGGGTCCCCGCCTGGTCCCCGAGCCAAGGCCAACCTTGGTAGGGCTGCGTTGGATCTGGTCTCAAATTGTTTTCTGCTGAGCTCTGGAAGAAGAAAGGTTGTGACCAAATGGGACAAAATATGTCTTTGGAAAAAAGTGGAGAGAACTTTTTCCCTGAAAGGGAGGAAAGTTGAAGCAGAGATGGTGGAAAAGCTCCACTGGGAGTCCCAGGCGTGTCCCAAGCCCATCAATAACTCTGCCAAGTCTGGGGAGTGCCGGGCAAATGCTGGTGCAGCCAAGAGGAGAGGATCTGCAACCTCCTGCTCTTGCATCTCTTTACAGCCTGGGTGCCGTGGGGATGTCTGCAGGTTGGGGCAAGCCAGGTTCCCAACCCCACCTCCAAGGGATGCAGCTCGGGAGGAAGAAAGAGGAGGAGGAGGTGCACATGAGACTGCCGCATATCTGCAAACTCAAACCACAGAGTGACTTCCCATAGCTCGGGCTGGAAACTGATCAGGGCTGCTTGGTTTCCTCTGGACTGATTGATGATGGCTTCTAATACGTTGATATACTTTTCCCATTCTTGGGGATGGTTGATGCTTAGCATGTGGTTGGTGAAATGGCTCTGTGTTCGGCGGTATAACAAATTGTCTTGGCCAGGTTTATCTGTTGGACTTCATTAGGGACCTCTGTTGAGCCAGATTCTGGGGGTGCTGAAAATGAGACTTTAGTTGAGTTATTCCTTGTGGGTTGCAGGCTAATTCTTCTTTCATCTAAAGCCTTCTCATATTTGACCTCTCTCCCCCTTATCTGTGACGGGTAATTTGATTTGCACTGTTATTTCAAAACAATTCCTTTTGGTTCCCTTTGTGAGTCGAGAAAGGCAGGACTTAAGTATCACAGGCTGCTTCCAAGCTCTGTTTTGAAGAGGCTTACGTGGGAGTGGGGGGAAGGAAGACCAATCCAACCAGAGCTGTAGAGCGTCTGCAGATTTCATTAGGGCTCCTCTGAATCGCATCTCAGATTCACTCTGAGAGAGCTGGCGCAGCGTCACGATGGATCACGCCACAGGCTGTCAGAGCCCTTGTTCCTAAGGATCCCAGCTCAACGTGATGGTGCTGCTGGTCTGTTTAGCAATTTATTCCTGGTGCAGCGCCATACAGCTCCTCTACTTAAGCTGCGCTGGCATTTGTTTCTGGAGGGAGGAAAATAACACACAAACACGCAGCGTTGTGGCTCCCAACCTCCCCTTAGTTGAAAAACACGACGCCTTGATTTTTGCCTTGGGGTCTGATATAGTTTGCTTCCTGAGTTCACTGGCAGGGCAGCCAGCAGGTAACTTGCTCAGCCCTTGTGGAAGGGGAGCCAGCACTGCCAGCTGGGCGGGTGGAGTGGCACTGACGTTTGGGGAGTGGCTGAGCAAAGCCCATGCCAAAATCCTGAGGGCCACCTCATCAGTGTGGACGATGCTGGAATGACATCCATGAGAGCAAATGACCTCTCAATACCAGACTCCTTGCCTAAAATCTCAGATCTAGAGTAATAGCAAAAGAAATGGCAGCTTGCAGGAGAGGTGAATCATAGAATGGTCTGGTTGGAAGGGACTTTAAAGATCATCCAGTTCCAACCCCCTGCCATGGACAGGGACACCTTCCACCGGATCAGGTTGTCAAAGCCCCATCCAACCTGGCCTTGAACACCTCCAGGGATGGGGCAGCCACGACTGCTCTGGGAAACCTGGGTCAGTGCCTCACCACAGTTAGAGGAAAACATTCCTTGCTTATATCTCATCTAAATCAGCTTAATCCTTTCTTTCAACCTAAAATATGATCAGTCTTATTCCTGCAGTGGTGAGTCTCATACTCCGGAGCAGAGAAAAACTGCATGGGCAACCTGCAGAAGCTGGGGAGAGGACTGGTGTTGAAGGCAGTAGGACATCTCTGGAGATCCCCAGGCGAGAGAGTTTTTGCTCTCCCCTCTTCTCCATTGTCCCCCCACAGGACTGGTTTTTTTTCCCCCTTTGCCCTGTCTGAAAGAGTTTTTGCCTGTCTCATCCTCAGCTTTGAGACCTCATGGAACTGGAGTTTCACAGCAGAGCAGCTCAAAGAAATGCCAGAGGAAATTAAAAATCACTGAAAAAATGCTGTGAAAAATGCACTGGCTGACGGTGCTCTACAACAGCTCTCAAAGCAAGAAAATCTCCCTTCAGAAACTTAAAAATAATCTCCTACTTTTGATAGGTATTTTTTCTCTTGGGCAAAATTAAAGATGTTAGCCCAGATGAACATTTTCTATTTTGGATGGTTGCTGGAAGAGTGAAGTGGAATGGGAAAAGGCACATTGACTGCTACCAAAACGATCTGTTGGCTTGAACAGCCTCGCCTTTGCCCTGCCAGGCGGTTGGTGAGAGCCAGCACGTGGTTCACGTGCTTTTCGAATTTTTAGTTGAATTTTCTTCTTTTCCAGACAACTTGGATTTCACTTGGAACCTGTCTGGCAGGATTTGGCTTCCAGCCAGCTTGGAGTTGGGGCCCGCGGAGATTAATGACACGGAAAATGAGGAACGCTGACTGTAAAACTCTGAAATTGTGGGAAAAAGGCAGCTTAGAGACAGCCTCTGGTGAGGAGGCGTGTGACTTGTTTAGGGATGGTGTTTGGAGAGGCAAAGGGTCTGGCAGCCCTTACAGGGCAACAGCCTTGTATTTAAAAAGAGTGTCTCTAAAAAAGTCTGAAAAGCCCTCTCATGAAGGAGCTGGAGTGCCTCAAGTACAGCAAGTCCTTTCCCTCCCCTCCTGAAGATTGCGATCCAGGTTTCCGTGGTCCAGAATATATTCATGAAAGTACAGGACAGCATAGGTTATGGCAGGGGATCAGCCAGGAATGCTGGTCTCTAATTGCCTCTCCTGCCACCAAGACGGTACAGCCCTGCCCTATGCCTCAGCAATCCTGCCTTTCCCCCATGATGTGAAAGCTATGGCAAGCATCCTGCACCACCTCTTGAGGGTGTTCCAGTGGTGCCAAAGCCCAGGACTGGGGGCATACTGCTTCTCCTTGTGATGTTGAGTGTCATGGATTCATAGGATCATTAAGACTGGAAAAGACCTCTAAGATCATTCAGTCCAACTGTCAGCCCAACACCACTGTGCCTGCTAAACTGTGTCGCCAAGTGCCAGTTCTACACATTCTTTTAATGCCTCCAGGGAAGGAGACTCCACCACTTCCCTGGGCAGCCTGTGCCAGTGCTTCACCACTCTGTCAGGAAAGAAATTTTCCCTAGTATCCAATCTAAACCTCCCCTGGTGTAACCTGAGGCTATTTCCTCTTGTCTTTTTGCTTTTTACTTGGGAGAAAAGACCAGCATCCACCTCGCTACAACATCCTTTTGCGTATTTGTAGAGAGCAATAAGGTCTCCTTTCAGCCTCCTCTTCTCCAGGCTAAACAGTCCCAGTTGCCTCAGCTGCTCCTCGTAAGACTTGTTCTCCAGACCCTAAATCTCCAGTCTGATGTCCCTTGGTCATGCATTGAGCTGGCAATGGGATGAAGGTTCTCCTCACATTTGGACTGGCAGGGAAGTCGGGCTGTTTGGGGTCTGCAGGACACACATGGCCCAGCCACATGGTCTCAGCTGGGGAATGGGGTTGCTGGCATTGACCTTAGTGAGAGGGTCCCTCCAGACTGGCTCTGTCAGGTCTCCAGCTGCAAGCAAGAAAAGCAAGTCATCTCCCTGGCACAGGAAACAACACAAAGATTAGTCTCAAAATCACCTCTTGTTCAACGCTGACAGGAAAGAGATAGCAGCCAGGGTTGAAAACACAGGTGAATAAGCTTTCCTCTAACACTGGGTATGGGAAACCAACACCTTATGAAGACATATCCATATGGCAATGATCCCAGGCTTGCTTTTTCTTGAGAGCTAAAGGTGGAAAACTGCTGAAATTCGGGTCTGAAAGCCTATTTGTGTCCAGACAAATGGACAAATATGTTCTCTAAATGGCAAGTCCTGTGGGTAAATTGTGCATCCTTCTGGCAGGCAGGTGTGCTTAATTCTGAGCAGGGAGAGAGAAAACCCGTCAGTATTATATCTGACATATTCTGCAGTCCCCTGGGTCATATGAAATGCAGCTACATGGGGCCATCTGGACACACCTGCACCCTGGGGTAGGGTGGATTATACCCTGGATGCCGAACCACATGTACCTGCCTGTGTGCTTATGGGCTTTACCTTCTCCCAGGGTTTGTCTGCCTTCCTTGCAGAACAGCAATTCTTGGTTATGAAATAGGGTGACCTACAGAAAGGACCCACGAAACCCTTGATCAGCATGGGTGGCGTGTTCCTCTACAGGCTGTGACCAGAATTAGTGTCCTAAAACCTTCAGACAGCAGGAGCAGTGCTTGCACCAGGGGGCTCCTCCCAGACCTCTTAGTTAACCACAAGTAAGTGTTCGTAAGTCACAGGGCTAGGAGACTTTAATCATTAAAAATTTCACCTAGAAACTCATTTTAGGGCTTCTTGTCCCGAAAGAAGGCACTCGATCACCTCTTACTTCAGCAGGACAGCTTGACCATGGTCACGCTCTATGCAGGAGGGCTGTGAAAAGTGATGCTGAGACTTTCCTTGGACGCCTACTGCTGGGCTTAGCAGCCTAATGCCTTCCAGAAAAAAAACAGCTCGGCTGTACAGGTGAATTTTAGTCTGTGGAATGAGGTGGTTTTATGAAGTCCTGGTCTGAACCATTGCTTCTCCATAAAACAGTTGCAGCTTCAAGGGGATGTGTTTGCAAAGAACAGAAGCAGCGAAGCTGGAGGGGGATGAACAGCACAGATACAGGATGAAGGGAAAAATGATTTCAACCTGTTTGGGTTTCTCCTTTCTGTCTTTCTCCTGCAAGACATGAAAATGAACTACAAAGCCACGTGTCTGAGCTGGAGATGAAGGGGCAGCAGTGTCACAGCTCAGGTTGTGCACTGCACAGCTACTCAAAGGCCTTTTGTCACTTTATGCCCAGAATTTTAGTGGCTGTTGTCTGTCTTGGGCAGCTGTGTCCTCTAGAACCTCCCTTTCCCCATGTTCCCATCTCATAATCCTAATGGAAAGGCAAAACCTCATTTCTCTGCCTAAAAGCAGGCACAGCTCTGAGCATGGGTGGTGATGGTAGGGAGTAAACTCAGGATTGATTCAGAGCAAATGACTCTTTGTTTATCTGTGGCAGTTTACTTTGTCCAAGGTCCTTGTCACTGCTGACCCCAGGACAGAGGCTGTTGGCTGTTCCTTCTGCAGCACTAACACCAATCCATCCCTGGAATGAGAGACAGGTATATGGTACAGGGTACCTCTCTAAATCTCCCATCTATGTTTCTCAGCATCCTGCCTCGAGCTAGGGTGATGTACACAGGCATGAGATAAATTAGGACAGTAGAAGCTTGGAGACCAGTGATTTAGGATGCTGGTGCATGTCCATTTCTGATCATGACCCTGTGAAGGCTGGCCATGCCTGTTGTGGGGGAGGAGGGACAAGACCATTTGAAGTCCAAAACACCCACCTCCACTTTCAGCCCTGTTAGGCAGGGCTGAGCTTGATTGAGTTATTTTTCCCCAGCTGGAAAGTGGGGTGAAAAAACTGTTGATTAGGCAGAATGAGGATGAATGAGTCTTTAGATGGGAAAAGGTGGAAATCACCTGGAAGATGAAAAATATATATATGTATATGGTACATAAATATATATAAAAGTCTGACCCAGCCCTGAACTTTTCTGGCAGGGAAGTGAAATTCATGAGGAAATATAGCAGAGCCTGCAATTCCTCATTATATCGGTGGGAGCAATATTACTGGGGCCAGTAAATCTGCCAGATGGCAATGAGGGGATTAGATGGGAAGGTGGGACCCTCAGGAGGGTGTTGTGTCTCCCCTCCCCCAGCTCCTGCTCCACTCTCACCTTCTTCCTTAAGGAATGATAATCATTCCTGTTCCTAGGTGCTCTCAGAAGTTTGTTTGTAATAAAATCTTCATTGTGCTTAGAGGTTTGATTTTTTTCCCGTCCCTCTTTCCCTTGCAGGATGTTTGCTTGCAAGGCTTGGGAAGCTTGGTAGGGGAAAGCACGTCCTATAGGCATCTCTTAGGCCTCTCCAGCTGCAGGAAACTTGAGGTGAGGAGCGTCTCAGTAGGCTACAGGCTCCTGGTGTGATCATATGGACCAAAATCTGCAGTGGCATTAGGCCATTGTTCCCTGTTTGTTAAGATGAATGCATAAAGGGGCATCACAAGGCAGCATTGGTATGACTGGGATGAGAGAAGCATGGACAACTTCTCTCCACATTGTCTTGTGCATCCTGAAACCTCTTGATGGGGTCTAGTTTGCTCATTTTGTGGCTTTTGCCATGCTGGGCTAAGTTGGGCTGGGCTCAGGCTGCAATCAGCCCCCTCTCCGCCTGTCCAAAGCCCATCCATCAGCTGGATCATTTCCAAGAAACTTTCAAAAATTTAATCTTTCCAAGATCACTGCCTTCATTTAGGTTGGTCTGCAAGCAAAGAATGGGCTCAGGAGTTATCTGGAGGGCAAGGGAAAGGAAACAACCAGAAACATGCTTTGTAATCCCTGAAGCCTCGTTTGCTTAAGGAATGAGAGCAAGGCTGGCAGGTTGGGGTTGGTCCCAGCTGGGTGTTGGCTACCCCGTGCTTTGCAATCCTTCTGACACATCCAGGAAAAGCCTTTTCAGCAAATGCATCAGCAAACAGAGCAAAAGAGAAGATTTAAAAAAAAAAAAGAAGCGGCTGGCAGAGAACACAGCTGGCTCTTTCATCCCTGGGCTTGTTTATTTTCCGAAGTTATCAAGGTTGGCCTCACCGCTCCATCACTCCAGGAAAAACTGCAGCGCGGTCCTCCATCCCCAATCTTCCTCCTGTTTTCCCTCCAGCCTCCATTTCCTCCTCTCCCTCCCTGGCATCCCTTGTGATCTGTGAAGGATGGGCTGTTTCCCTGGAGCTGGAGGGAGGGGGAGGGGGGCGGGGAGGAGGAAAAGAAGTGCTTCCCCCGGGGCCTGCTGTGATTTCTTGACAGTGTTTACAGGGTTCATCCTGGCAAAAAGCAAACAGGCGGGGGCCGTGCCAAGGTATGATATCACAGGGCTGATGGACTCCAGAGCTGCTTGGACAGATCCAGGAGAGATAAAAAAGGGAAACTGTCTGATTAGAGCAGAGCCATGGCCAATCACCTTGAGAAGATATATGGAGTAATTTTTCTGGGAGGGGGATAATGATTACAGCAGTCCAGAAAGGCAGCGTTTTGAGCTACCATAAGCAAGTTGGACCTCTTCAGAGCCCGCTGAATTGCACTATAGGGCATATGAGTTTCCATGACCCAAGGAAGAATGCATGCACACGAGCTAAATATTGACCCGTTTGCTGGTGCTAAACCAAGCAACCTGCTGTGCAGCTGCAAAGCTCCCTGCTTCCTGCCATGGCTGTTGATAAAAGCTTTCCTCCGCGGGGGACCTGTCAAGCAGGGGAGCACGGTAGGGCTTGTGTGCACTAGCCAAACATGAAATCCTGCTTTCTTCGTGGCTGCCTTTCCCAGGAGGCCACCAGGGTTCCTCAAAACCTGTGTTAGCGAGGAGAGCATGCCGGGAGAGAGAAGCAGGGACAGGGATGTAAAAGCACAGAGCTTTCTGAAAAGTGGCATCCCAACACAAAAGATCTTTGCTTTTTTGCATCCTAAAAAGAGCCACGGAATCACAGAATGGTTTGGGTTGGAAGGGACTTTAAGGATCATCCAGTTCCAACCACTATGCCATGGGCAGGGACACCTTCCACCAGACCAGACATGCAACCTGGCCATGAACACCTCCAGGGATGGGGCAGCCACAGCTTCTCTGGACAACCTGTGCCAGTGCCTCACCACACTCACAGGGGTCCCACTGCACTGCTCTTTCCTCCAGGTAGTGTGTCTTTGCTTCTGTTGTGTTTATGGTACAAAGAGATTGCTCCTTTGGACCCCCCCAACATTTCCCAGTGCCACAGAAATACCATTAACTGGATAGCACTCCCTGCCTACCCCATCTTTGCAATTGAATAATTAAACTTGTTTTGTATCTTAGTATCAGAGTGCTTTAATAATTGCTTCATTGTGATCTGAGGACTCGTCACTAAAACATAAAATTTACCTTCCCAATAGTGGAAACAGAAACCTTTATGTCACAGGGCTGGCACCAAATTGCCTGTATATAATATACACCTCCACCATTCCCTGCTTTTCCCTATACCTCGTGTATTGTGCTCCAAGAGGAATGCTTGGTCTGGCTCGGACTCATTGAAACAGGCATTAAATTATTTTTGAAAGGGGAAAAAAGTGCACTTCCATTTTTTTCCATGTGGAAATTTGCTTTAGTCAGTATAGACTTATTATTTGGGATTCATTTTAAATTATTATTTATTTATTTATTTGTTTGTTTGTTTGTTATGTTGCCAACAGGAAAAGGAGATGTCCCAGAGCCCATGCTCTGCCTAGGTGAATACATAGGGCAAAGACCTTGCTTGTTGAGTTGTCCAATGAAGAGGAGTGAGTCCTTGGGTGACTTCATGGCTTTATGTCATGTCTGATGAAGAACTGCAGAGACTGGGACCCCCAAGAAGACAAGATTGACCACATTGAACCAATCAAAATGTATGTTATAGCCCATGCATCTGTCCAGGATATGTTTCAAGCAGCCACCCATCATACGTTTGTAGCACTGATTGTCAGAGCTTGTCATGACCAAACCAGATAAGTGCAGTTTGGGTTTCATTATCTACTTTGGTTTACCACCATCCGCCAAAGGCTGGCCCAAGGGTGGCCTCCAAGGTGCAATACTTTCTTACTCAAAAGGCTTTTAGGTTGGTTTTGAATTTATTTGCTGCCACTGAAGATTTATTACAGGAGACCAGGCTGAGATCACAGTCCCATTACACAGTTCAGGCCAGGTAGGTGGGGAGAGACAACCTATGCTCCAAATGTTCAAAAGAGAAGAATAACACAAAGGAACAGGGGCTCTGTCCTCCCCAGTTTGCAGATGGAGAGCTACCAAGTAGGTGCATGAACGGCAGGATGTGCTTCACCTCAATACAGCTGCTTATTGCCACTCATCCTCCAGGTTCAATGGGAGCAAACCAGCAGCTCAGAGGGCAATTTGTAATGTTTGCCTCAGGCTTAGATTGTGATGTTCTCTCTCCATTAGCTGTGTTGAGAAATGACACAGGTACAACACAATATTCAGAGGCACAGACAGATGTGTGGGCTGAATCTCCGCAGTGGAGCCAGGGGTTGCCACTCAAAATGAGCCACAAATACCACTTGTACATCACACTTCTGTTTTTTCCCATGAAAAAAGACATGCTTCACTGTGCTTCCAGAACATCTGTCTGTCTTACTCTTGTTTCTACCTAGAGTTCAGGATTTCCCCAGCCAAATGGGCATTCAGACAAGACCAAGCTAGGGAACATCTTAAAGACTTTATACTGGAAGGTGGAAGATTTAGATTAGAGGTTAGGAAGAAATTCTTCACGTGAGAGTGGTGAGGCCCTGGCACAGGTTGCCCAGGAAAGTTGTGGCTGCCCCATCACTGGAAGTGTACAAGGCCAGGTTGGATGGGACCTTGAGCAGTCTGGTCTGGTGGAAGGTGTCCCTGCCCATGGCAGGGGGGTTGGAACTGTATGGGCTTTAAAGTCCCTTCCAACCCAAGCCATTCTGTGATTCTATGATCATGGTGTGAATTTAAACTGAGCTGTGCTATATGGCATTCTTTATAGGATGACTTTTTTTTATAGGATGATATTGTTTATAGGGCCCAGGTAACAGAGGCTCAAGGAACTCTACATGATAAATCAACAGCTTCAGAGGGTTTTGATCTTTCATCAGCTCGGTGATGACTGATAAGATACAGCATGTGTGTGCCTGCCTGTATCACTGCAGGCAGTTTATCACGGGCAACGCATCATTAAAGCATCCCAAAATGCAATGGGAATCTTAGTAGGACAGCATGAGGCACTAAAGGCATGGGGTCTTACCTTCCCTAGTGCAATGAGGCATTTCGGGTGCTAGAAAAGTACTGTAGGCAGCAGGACAACATTTCCCAGCCCAGAGCAGAGGACTGTGCTGCTTTCAGGTGGCTCAGTACCCCACATACCAGCATTGCCTGTTATTCTCAGCATACTTGTGGTTGGGAGTCTCAACAGCGACCTGAGAAAACTATGGTGTCCTTTTTCTGGTAACCCATACTAATTACTGGGAAGTGACTAACTAGGGTTGGATCTAATCCTGTCTCATCAGCACTCTGTCCCACAGCTGCAATAGCAAGAATGCAAAACAGGAGAGGGTTAAAAAAGGAAAGGCAGAGCAAGCAGCTCCTTGAAAAGCCTGGAGGTCTTTTCCCCCTGTGGTTGACTGCCAGCAGGAAGCATCTCCCCACCAAGAGGAAAACATCAACACAGGTGGTGTTGTGCCCTATGAGACATGAACAGTGTTTTGTCCAAGCTCCACCATGCTCGTGGTCTAAGGAGACCATCCGACCAAGGTGTGCAGAACAAGAGTGGCCCTCAGCCATCCTGAGACCCCACAGCAAGATCACAGAGCGATGAGGAGGACATGGGGTTGTAGAGGTGACCTCTGGCTCACAGTGCCTCTGCCCTGTATGGGTGCTGTTTGACATCAGTGGGCAAGGGTGTGCTAAGGGACCCAGAAAGGTGGAGATGAACTCCTTAACTCCTGAGTAACCCTTTCCTTGCTCTGGCAATTAGGAAGGCTCATTTGGACCTCTGCAGGTGCTATGATTTACTCTCGAGCATCCTGACAGATTTGTCAGATAGTTTAGTCCCAGGGAGAGATCCCCACACCCAGACAGTTTTATTGGAGTTTGCAAGGGATCCTGCTTCAGGGACGTAGGGGCTGTGGAAATAAAGCCATGATGATGAGCTCCAGGTCAGCACCAGCATCTGCCTTTAGGTGGGTGGCCAGCTTGGGGCCTGAGGCTGTCTACTTCTTGGTACCCTGAAGTAGGAGAGACCCTGCTGGAGACCCAACAGCTTGCAGAGGACAGGAGGAGGTGCAGTCCCATGGCATGAATTAGAAAGCAAGGAAGATGTGGGGAACCCAGAATCATGACTCCCATAACATTTCCCAGTGGAAAGCTCTGCCAAAGGAATGTTATCAAACTCTCATTTTGGTAGAACTCAATTTTTTCAGACAGGAAAATGGTTTATTTAATGCTTAGAAGATCTCACAGGCCACCAAGCAAAATTATCTGTGTATTCTTCTCATACGAGGAGAGTGGGTGAAGGCCATACCTACGGTTTAATCTTCTCCTGCAGCTGCGGTGGGTTCCTGTTGCCCGAAACAGCATTTCCTCCCATCCAGAGGTCACTCAGCCTCTGTAACCTCCCAGAAAACAAGACTTTTGCAGAACAGCTTGATTCTTATCTCCACAAGGCGTTTGGCCCAGGCTTGCAGTGCAGGATCGTCTGCTTGCAGGGTGTTGTAACCTCTCTGGAAGGGGGCCGAGGCATGGGCGATCACATACATTTTGAATTAGGATGACTTTAACTCTTTCTCATACTGGCTGCACTGTCCCATCTTTGCCTTTCATAGCTGTTTCCACAGCTCTCCAGACTGTGGGTTGGTTAATTTTCCCTTCCCAGAGGAAGAATCCCAAATGGCTTCATTCCCCAACTGGTATCGCAACACCTCTCTCTGGAGAACAATGACATCCCAGGTTGTTCCTCCACCATAAAGGCAGCTCCAGCAGCATGCTGGTGCTGAGAATGATGGATAAAATGTCCTCATGTGGATGCTGTGAACTTGGAGCACGGTGGATGTCCCTACCCTGCCCAGAAATGCACAGCTCCCCAATCTACTGATGACCCCGTTTCCCAGGAGGAAAGTTAAGAGAAAATCATCTTCTCAACTAGTTACCTTCCACCCCCCTCTAGTGGTTATGGAGTCAGTTGGGTCTGTGGTGGAGTCCGGGAGGCAGAGAGGAGCACAACGTTGCAGAGTAATGGTTTGTTAATGCTTTGTTTCATCATTAGTGCTCTCTGAAGGCTACGTGATGGGTTCCTGCTCAGGTGTAGAGAGACACAGGAGACACATCCCTGGCATTGCCAAGCTGTAGTCTGAGCTGCAAACCAAGGAGATGGACGGGAGGTCACACCTTGCAGCTTCATTTCTTGCTTTCTTTAAAAAAAAGCAAATATTTTTTTAAAAGAAGTAATTAATTTTTTTAAAAAAGTAATTATCTTTTCAGCCTAAATACAGAAGCCAAAGAAATGAAACTACAAATGGCTACCAGGCATTAAATTTGTGGTCCCTGTCCTCCTTCCTCCCACCCAGCCCCCCACCTCTTACTCGAGCTTGTAAGATTATGGGGTTTTGGTTTTATTCATGAGCTAAACCAATTCAAACATGTGGCTGGAAGCCTGCAGAAGAAAGATGTTGTTAATCTGATGCTCTGGCTTCAGTTTCTGATGCTGTCAGCTTCCCTGAGAGTTAAAAATTAGTAGATGAGAATGGAGTTGGGATGGGCTAATAAATATCAGGCAAGGACCCCCCTTAGTTTCTCCCCATTGCCCTGAGAGATGTTTTTGAGCTGGCAGCAATCATTGCTGAGCAAAAATCTATGTGTGTGTGTGTGTGTGTGTGTGTGCGTGCATCTCCTTCTTGCTGAATATTGCTCCAACAGGGGGAAGGGAGCTTCTCACCATGCAGGAGCCAAATGGGATGCCTGAGGCTCAACACTGGGTCTGTGACTTTGTTTTTCCCTCTGTGACCCATCAGACCTGGCCTTCTTGCAACCCAGAGCTGGTGGGCTCCACCCGTGTCTCTTCAAGACCACGGCTCCAGCACTTCAGCTGGGGTGGGCTTCGAAAGCCAAGCAGCACCCTGTCTTGGTGACAGCATAGTGGTAGGGGCAGGGTTAAATGCAGGGGCTTGTAGCAATCCTCCAGCTCCTGCCCTCTTTCTTTTCACCACCTGGCAGAAGGGGTTTGGGGTATCAGGGAGGAGAAATGTCCTACCCAGGGCCTAGGCAGACCTTATTGATGTCTTCCCAAGGACATTGCTGCTGGGATGGCAGCATCCCAGTCCCCGGGTGCTGGGCTTAGCACTGAGGGAAACAGCTGCCCCGCCTGTGCAACCAGGGAGATGCTGGGGCAAACCCCGCCCCGAGAGGCACCCCCAGAGCCAGGTACCCCCACTTCTCCCCATGCCCCCAACCTCCCAGGGGGTGCTCCCCTTCTAACCCTCCTTGGCAACATCCCAACCAGCCCTCCTTCCCCGCAGCCACGCCTGCCCCGACCTTTCTCCCAGTGTGGGTCTGGGGACCATTGTGGTTGCTTGAGCACTGAGATTCCTCTATTTTTTTTTTCTCCTTCTTTCTTTTTTTCCCCTTTGGAAGTTGGGCTGTTTCCAACATGAGTCACTGTCCGCCTCTTCTCCGTAATTAGCGCACTGGGAGTTGCAAGTATGACTTTGGTGTAGTCTACTAGAATTAATTGAAGTACACATTTAAATTACACATTTAAATGGAGCAAAACCATCATCCGGCCAAATCCCTCCTGACTGGCACAGCCCTAGCCCCAGTCCTCTCTCCCTCTGCTCTTTCCTCTTCTTCTTTTTTTTTTTGTCTCTTTTATCCTTCCCTTTTAGCACTGTTTCCCACAAATCCTCGTAACCTCTTTTACCCCTTAACTTTGGCAGAGCCCTTCTCGGGGAGGTTTATTTTTTTGTGCAAGCTTTGCAGCCCATTTCCTTGTGTCCATGAATGTCTCACTGTGGTTGAGTGTTGGGAAGTTGGCGCTTTGGGCTTTGTTTGTTTGCTTCACAGGCTTTTGACATCTTAAATAAGAGAACAATTTTACCATTTGACAATAGGAATAAAAATAAGTGATCCTCCCTACTGTCTCTTTCAACTCCCTGTTAAAGCCTCTTTATTTTTAATTGATTTCAGGAGTGACCAAACTTTTTAAGGACTGAAAAGTAGGATTTGGGCATTTTCCTCTTCTCTCTGGGTCATCTTGTTGTATAACAGCCATATGGGTGGAAGAGCTCTGGTTGCTTTGCTGACGTAAGCTCTTTGCTTGGTGAAGACCATCTCCAAAGCACTGCTTGGTGATGCACGGTGGTGAAAAAGCCCCCTCTTGAGACTGGGCTCAGAGGTGGGGTTGCTCAGTGGCCACAGCGCTGATGTGTTTTAGAGCAGTCTTCAAGCAGTGTGCTCAGACTGCTCTCAGGAGAGGGGTTCAGAGCTGACAATGGGGCTCACCAAATGAGTTTGCCTGACCTCTGTCTTACTGAACTTCAGTTCACACCAAGTCCAGCATCACCTTTACTCCATATGTTCCATTTGAGGGAGATGGAGTCAGAGCTGCAGACACCACTGCGTAGTTCTTGCACCCCCTGCCATCGCCAGTCTTCTGTGTCAACAAAGAGAGGGGTAATCTGGCAAACCCAGGGGGTTCTGCAACGGAAATTTTGACTCAGTGAAGTGGGTTAGAGGATGGAAACAAGCCAAAACCTCAGCAGGCTGGGACAGGGGAAGGGCAGGGTGGTGAAGGGTCCCAGCAGAGGAAGGTGGTGGGTGCGTGCTCCCCACTCTGCACAGGCTGGGTAACCTGTGCAGGAGAGCAGCTACCCCAGGCAGTTCCTCCTGAACTTCCATCAGCTCTCTGCTTGCACTGCACAATGTTCCCTCAGGGAGAACTGCTGTGTGCTTTGAATCACATCATGGTAGTCCGGTATCATTGTAGCCTTTCCTAAGGTTCTGTGGTGGGGTAGGTTGTGCATGGTCAATTAACTAAACACACTTCTCCACCTGTTCTCTGTAGCTTGAAAGGTGAGGCAGAGCCTTGCTATGATTGTCCAACTTCTTGGACTGGAGACTTCACCTCAAAATGGCAAGGGCTGCTTGCAAGAAGGAAGCTCCAGTCATCTGCTCCCCATCTCAGATGTCTTCTGTGAGAACCGCACTCTGTGGGTTGGTGGCACAACTATGCCAGAAATGTGTGGAAATAGAATATAGGTTTTCTTTCATGCAGAGAATCGTGCTGCTGAGATAAAAGGCAAGCTGCAGAAGAGGCTTGATTTGGGGATTTAGCAGTGCAGGTAGGAATGCTGAAAGCTCAGGGGGAGGGGGCCGGTCTTCATCTGGTATTTTTCCTTATAACAATGCTATGTTTCTTTCCTGGAAGCAGAGTACAGATTCCCTTGTCTTTTGATAGCCCCAGTATCTGCTATAGCCTGAATTCCTCCTGCATGGCTGACAAGTTCTTTAGAGTTGTGGACTTCTCTTCATTTACCTAGATCTGATTTTAGTTCTCACAATATCTACAGATACATAAAGCTTTTCTATTAAAGAGATTTCAAAAAGTTGAAATGCTCATTTGGGATGAATGGAAAAATGAAATGTTTTAAATTTTCGGCAAACCAAAATAATAATAATAATAATAATAATAATAATAATAATAATAATAATAATAATAATAATAATAATAATAATAATAATAATAATAATAATAATAATAATAATAATAATAATATCACAATATCACAAGGTTGGAAAACACCTTTGAGATCATTGAGTCCAACCTATGACCCAACACCTACACATCATCTAAACCATCTAAACCACTAAGTGCCTCATCCAATCTGCTTTTAAACACCTCCAGGGACAATGACTCCACCACCTCCCTGGGCAACTCTTTCCAAGGGCCAATCACCCTTTTAGCGAAAAATTTTTTCCTAATATCAAGCCTAAACCTCCCCTGACGAAGCTTGAGACCATGTCCTCTTGTTCTGTCACTGGTCGTCTGAGAGAAGAGACCAAACCCTGCCTTGCCTACAACCTCCTTTTAGGTTAAAAGTAATAATAAAATTCCCCAGTATATTCTTTGTCAAGTGAGATATTTCAGTCAGCCCAAAAAGAAATATTTTACTTGGACACTGACTATTTTATATTGTAAAATTAAAAAAAAAACTCAAAGAAGTGCCAAACGACGTCCTTTCAGCATTTTAATTTAGAAACTCCTGAAATACGCCATCCTGATTTTTTGCCTGACTTCACTGTCGTTAGAACCAACCACTCCATAAAATTTCTGAAAATTGCTGTATTTTTAAAAACATCCATTAAAAAAAAATATCGCCCACGTCTCCTTACTCTGGCTTTTTATGGCTTCCCAAAGTCCCCCAAAACAGCTGCTCTCTGCAGTCTAGGGGTTGCACATCTTCAAGCCAGTTTTCACCAGTAGGTGCCTATCAAAAAAACTGAGGGCGGAATCTGAGAGTCTAGGAGTTAAAGAAGAAGAAGATGGGTTTTGTCATCAATTTGGGAAAGCATCTCAGTCCAGCACAGGCCTGTAGGATGTGCTTAGATGCAAGTGTGCGCGTGAGTCCTATTTGGCACGTGTTTGAAGCACTTTCCTGAGTTTGGCGAACCATGAAATGTGCTTAAAGATGAAAAAATGAAAACACATAGTAGTTGGCAATAACCTTTCAGTTGTGAGGGATGTTCATTTTATAGGTCAAAGACATATGGGAAAAATTCATACATTTCCCAAATAACAATGTATAGCATTGGGAACCATTTAATTTGAAACAGTAACGTGGGGTTGGGTCATTAACAAATCTTGGATGCAGTCATCCATATGCTGCAAAGCCCGGCTGGAACAAGGCGTCAGCTTGCTAAGGATGGAAGTGCCCTGATGGGTTGCCAAATGGGATTCCACCTGCACCTACAGGTTGGTTGTCCAACACACAACAACCAGCACAGTGCAAGAGTGGGTTGTCCAGGCGCTCAACCCAAGGCCACTTGTGTGTCCCTTGCACTTCATCCAAGGAGGTCCCCAAGGGCCAACTTTCCAGAGCCAAGATCCGGAGCTCCTCCAGAGCCATCCTGGCAGAGACAGTGCGCCTGCAAGTAAGAATTCACTCTGCTCCAATGCTATGAGCACTCTGCAATGTCCTTGGCAGTGTGAACTTGGGGAGAGCCAAAAACATGACAAGGGTGGACAGGCATAGCGTGTGTGTGGGAGGTGCAGAGGTCAGTATGGAGACACAACTGCCTCCTCCAAAGAGTGGGAGGCTGAGGAGAGCCTGGATGGGGTCTTCAAAGACTTCCTCCCCTTCTTGTGGGAACCAAGCTTGTCCCCCCTCCTTGTCCCAGAAGGAGTGAAGCATTGAGTTGGGGCAGGTTGTTCTCCATCACATTGTTTTGGAAGAAACACATTGGAGTTCCGATCTCTGTTCTGCAAGATAATGGGAATATCCCAGCCAGCAGGACTTGGCTTGGGATTCTGACTGTATAAAGGAAACCCCAGCTTCGTGATTTATTATCCCCCCCCGCCACTCGTCATCTGGCTCTATTTCAGATTCAGCCTGTAAAAGGCCATAGAAAGATTACATGGAGAAACTTGATTTCATGTCCACTGCATCAGTTGACCCCAGAGTGACAGGGCCCCATGGACCCTTTATTTTTATCCTGGGCTGGGACTACTTTTGACTTTTGCAAGAAAGTTGGAGGTTGGGGACCATGTGACTTCCAGGACAGGATGCAAGCCCAGAGAAAAGAACCCACCCTCTGCCATTAGCCAAAATCCACAGCCTGATTTTTCTTCAGGTTCAAGAGTATGTTTGTGTTGGTAGACCAGACAAACCTGGAGATCCTGGATGATACATGCACGATTGTGTTTCAGCCCCATTTCCAAACATGAAAATCTGAATCAGGTAGAGTGAGTATTGCTCACAGCTCCGTTTTAGCCTCTGAGCCTTTTGACAACATCAAAGATCTTTCTTAATCTCAAACGCTGCTGCTTTCATTAGAACATCAGCTGGGGAAACTCCCTCTGAAGATTTGCTGTCAGCACCAGGAAATGTCATAGGGTGGATACAGTGCAGGTGACACGTTCTTGTTATTACATTTATTCAACCTGTTTGAGGAAGAAGCACGGTCTCACTTAAGGCCATTGGTATCACAAGAAGGGAACTAGGCTTAGGCCCTGACTCAGACAGTGCCAGGTTTGTCCTTTTCTCAGTATTCTTCCTCATAACTCTCCTCTTCCTCTTCATTGCAGCTATATCCACACGATGGCACCACCCCACAGGCACTGTCCTTCCAGCTGAGCTAAACTAGGGAGGTGAAGATGACCCGGTCAAAGCAAACTTTCTTTAACAGCCCTGGACAAGTGGGCCAGAAAAGCAGAGCTGGCTGAGCTTGATATGAACCCCACTACTTGCACCAGGTGAGGATTGCACACATTTACTCCTGGTTCGGAAGTGGACTTATATGTAACGTTAGCAAGTTACTCATTGGTTGATCACAATCCATTGTTCATGTTGCTTCTGTTTCACTAGGGCATAATCTGTTGGGCCACACAGGAACTGTAGTAGCTGCTGAGCATTCATCCTCAAGAGTTCAGTCCATGGCCAGGTTGATGCAGGAAGATGTACACCCCTAGCCTGAAATTGTTCTGAGACTTCAGAGGCTTCACAGCTCAGAAATCACTCACTGATTTGAACTGTCCTGTTTCAGTGTGCGCAATGGGAGTTGAGATCCAGCTGAAACCATCAAGAACGTTTTTAATGGTGACTCCCTGTGGGATGTGAATCTGCAGCTCCAGGGAAGAAAGCTCATTCAGCTCCAGGAAAGGTCAGGTTGCCCCAGTGGGCTTTTCACAAGCGGCCTTGATTTGAGCACACAAATCCTTGATCTCTTTTTAAACTGGATGCCCAAAATGCCTTCTTCTTGTAGAGCAGCAGAACACTTATTTTCCCACATCAGCTGAGCTCTGAAACCTCTCTCAAAGCTAGATAATCAAGCACCAAGAACCATCACTAGAAAAGGGCAATACGAGGGTCCAGGATTTGTAAAGCTATAGAAAGGCTGTGCCTTTTGGGAGACTCAGGGCTGTCCACAGCAGCGGAGGAGGGAGTGAATTTGCATCAAACATCTTTTCTCTAGGATATGAGGTTTCCCAAGGAGAAACACAGACACTTTGCACTTTGGCTCGTGTGGTTTTGTTTGCTCTTTGACACCGAGCTTTAGCTGGACTCCAGGATATGAATGAGTGCAAACAGCAAACCTGAAAGCCAGCTGCATTTTCCTTGTTTTCTCTTCAAAGCAAAGCAAGCAAAGTGCATTTCTGACAAGGGGACTTTGTTCTGCACAATCCATCCCCCAGCATGTCCAACAGGGCACTGATACTGTGGGAACATGGGTGGCAGAGCCATTAAAACCAGGCAGTGGGACTGCTGATCTGGTGAGAGACAGCTGTGAGATTTCACATCTCTGCTACCTTTATTTTTCCAGCAATCCTGGCTGGCACTTTGTAAATTGAAGCATGCAGCAGGATACTGGCAAAACTTTTCAAACAGCTTGGAGCTAAGGGTAATAAGGAACTGCCCTCTGGTTTGCAGGAATGAAATATTCCTCTTGTTAAAGAGAAGGTGGGGGGGAGTAAAAAAAGTCAGCTTGGTGGTACTAAATGAAAATTTACGAGCCAAGCTCTTTGAGGAAGAAGGTAGAGGGAGGTGATGGTTTTGTTTAGAAGTGAAATCATCAGCTTCGAGCTTGACCTTTGGCTTCTCCTGACCCCAATACTAATGAAGGGGAAAGGGTCTGGTCGTATAAACATGTCACAGCATGAGGTTCAGTGGGGTAAGATCTGATTACAGCCCAGCAGAGTTGTACCAGAGGTAACCGTTCTAAGTCCACTCTGTGCTGTCACACTGGGACAGGACTCTCCCCATCCTGCCTCAAGCTGCTGCCCCTAATAGGGTCAGGCATATGTGTGCTGCAGCCTCCTTCCAAAGAGCTTTTGCTCATATGTGTTCTGCTCTTTCTTGCCTAATACCCCTTCATCCATCATGGGGAAGAGAGAGGTGGAGACAGAGGAGACCCCATGCACCCAATTGCACAAGACTGGAGAATAGGAGAGAGTAGAGCAGGGACACAGGGTTTTGTTCCCACTCATCCCAAGTGGTTGTGGAGATGTGTGGAGTAAGAGCTCTGCAGGTCATTTGGAGGAATTTCTTGCAGGTAACTGGCAGGAAAAGGCAGTTTTTAATAGCATGAAATATCTTCTCACTCCTTTAGCAGGAACACATTACTTCTGCAGTATCTGCAACAGAAATGTTGGCATTCTGGTATAATTCTATTTTGATGCAGCATTAGGAAGTATGGGCTTACAAAAGCAAAGCTGAAGACTTGCTGCAGAGAAGCAGAATTTAGCTTGAACGAAACTATAGCCCGAGAACAACACAATATGTGGAAAATGGGTCTGAGGAGAAGCCTGAATGAGCCATCAACCTCCATGATGAGGTACTGACATGTGGTCTGTAAGAGCAGGCAGGTCTTTGCTTACCTTCCTTTCTGCACTGTGTGCTAATCCTCTTCTTCCTCAGTCCCTCTCTCTCCCTTTGAGCTCACGGTTCCTTTTTGTGCCTGTGGAAGGTAGCGCTCAGTGTTGTTTCTCCAGATGGGACAAATCTCACCCCAACTCACTGCCGTACTGCGTGAAGGTTGGGACTCAAGATTTGATGGACATTTATTTCTCTGCTGTTTTTTAGGTGGTGCAAGCCACCCCAGCAGCTCAGCTTTTCTTTGCACCCTGAGGATGCTCTGTGGTGGCAACCAGTGACTGAAGCACAAGCTTGAACTCTGGCATGAGTGGGCCCTGGGGACCATTTATCCCCAGCTGTGGCAACCTGCCCTGTGCAACCTGGTGGTGGTACTGGGTGTGATGCCTGGATGCAGCTGATGCTGATGACGCAGTCCTGTTGCTGCTGAGCTAGGGGTCGTAGGAGACCTGCCTGCAGGGAGAGCGAGCCAGGTAATAACTCATGCTAACATCTCTCCAGCCAACTCCTCTGACTTCATGTATCCCTGGGGGAAAGAAATAAAATAGAAAATCAATTGGAAGGAAATAAGCTTCCCTTCATGGCCACAATGTTAAAAATTGAGTGCAGGCGCAACCACATCCACCCCTCTCTAGGGTGAAGCAGCAAACATCATCCCTATGTTCTCCTGTTCCCACCATCCCAGGCAGCACGTCTCCTGGCATCCCACCTAGGGTGCTTGGGATGCTGTAAGGCCTCCAGGAAACCGCAGTCCTTTGGCTCACATCACTCATACTGAACCACAAGGAGCTGCCTGAGGTCGGATGTCTTTGTGTTCTCCAGGAAAATAAATGTCCACCAGGTACTACAGCCTAGTGTCACATGTCCATTGGAAGGAAGTTGGCACTGGTGGTGCAGGGTGGTGGCTGAACAGATGCTGGCTGTGATTGTCACTGCTGCATAGAGCAAGCTCTGATGAAATTCAGTCTGGTCAAGGCCAGTGGGGAAGAATAGAGGTGTCCAGGAGAAAGTGTTGGAGATAAAGCAGAGCAAATACAGAAGTCAGAGGCCTCATCTTGGATAGATGTTGTGGCTAAAGAACAGCCAGTGTTGGCCATAAGGTTGGCTGAAGTTGACCCTGTAAGCCTCAGGCCAGGTTGTGGTAGATTCGTGGCTGGCCGCATGGATAGGATCTTTCAGCTTTGCCGTGACCAACACCAGCTCCCTGCTCTGCTTTTCTGGTCCATTACCCTGCCAGGACTCATCTTGTCGGCTGCTTGGATGGACCTCCCAGTCCCCCAGCCTCTGCTCAGTGCCCAGAGGCGCGAGGAGGAGGAAGATGCTCAGCCAGCTCCTCATGCGAAGCATAAGGAAGAAAAGAGCTGTCAGAAGGAGGGTGGTCAGGGTCAAAACCCAGCAGTGCAGGTGCAGGAGCTGAGCCCAGGCTCCAGACCCAGGTGGGCAGGGGATCCGGGTGCAAGTCCTCAACCTCCCAGGGTGCTCTGAGATCCCTTACTCGCGCGTCACCAGGACTGTGCCAGCTGGTCCCTCGCCCAGTTCCTGCTGAGTTTCCACCAGATCACTAATTTGGGAAAGCAAGCTGCAGTCTGGCAGGCCGCTCTTGAAAGAGGTTTCTGAAATAAGGGATGTTAGGAAATTTCATTATGTATCTTGCGACCATGTGTGAAACAGACATGTTTTTTTCAAATAACTACCCAGACAACTCAAAGATGTACTGCAAATGAACCAGGGAGCCCGTTGTTTCTAGTACAGGGTGAAAAAGGCCAGTGAGAGAGACAGAGATGTCAGACCAGGTTGAAAACAGTGCTTCTTGAAGAGGAAGTGTGAAGATGGAGGAGGAGGAGAGTCCCCTTCAGCAGTGTGACTTGGTGCAGAAGGCAGACAGGATGCTGACAATAAGGAAGAACCCAGAGCAAAGGGTGTGAGTCCCCAGCCTCAAACTACCTTCGCATGAGAGCAAATTTATGCTGGGGTGCCATGCCATTGAGCACGGCGTGAGCATGCCAGCATTGCAGAGGCTCAGCTGGAAGCACATGCTCTGGCCATATTCATCATCCAGGCCAGAGTACGGGTAAGGGAGGCTAACCCTTTTGTAAGTGTTGGCTGGAGGAAATATGACTTATCTTAAAGAAATGAATCATGTTTCAGCAAATGCTTCCTGCAGAAATATTTTTCTCACAGCCTTTGTTTGGGGTTTTGGCAGATCTGGAGTTGCTGGCGTTAGCAAAAGCCGTCCCTCCCACCCACTGTTCCTGGGGCTTGAATAGGAAATAAGAAAGAAAGGCAGAGGGTACATGGAAGGCTAAATCCATCATCACTTCTGCTCTGTGCTGCAGCAGGATATGAATCCTAAAAACAAATTTCAAAGGAGATCCCCAGATAAAGTCAAGGATAGTTGTGTGCTTGGCTGTTTTTGCAAATGTACCTGTGCTGGGCAGTCAGCCTGCAAATATGCCTCTATGGCCTCGTACAAATCCCTGTCAGGTGCTGAGGCTTGTTGGAAAGTGGCCCCTAGTTTATTCTTCCTTTCCTGAAAGATAGCAGAAGGGGGATATCTCCTGTTCCCATTTCAGAAAAGGTGTGGTTCACCCCAGGAAACAAAACAAAACATAACAATAAAGAAAAATCTGTGTTTTGTCTTGCAAGTCAATCCTTAGATCCTTGTCTCCTTTGACAATGTTTCTATCTGCCTGCAGGGAAAGAGCACCATTTGCAAACGTGGTACAGGGCCACAGTTTGGGAGGATGAGAAAAAAGTCCTCCTTGAGCCTAGAGAAATTCAAATTTTTTTCTTCCCAATGGTAGGGAATTTTTCATGGAAAGGCAATTACATTCCTCTACCTGGTAGGCTCACCGATAATTTTAAAATAGAACCCCCTGGGGGAATAAGGCCGTTAAAAGCTCCATTTGCTCTCAGTCATTTTACTCAGTAACTCAAGCTGAAGTGAATGATCTTTATTTGAATACGAATTAAGCTCCAAACTTACTCTTTACTACATTATTTTCCTTTGAGGTTTACTTTGATATTATTTCAAAGTCTTCAAGCTAACAAAATGCTGGCCAATATTTAAAGTGACAGAAGAGTTCTGGAAAAAGATTTAGGAGGCAACTAAAGTCTTTCAGGGCAGGGCTCTGAAACAAAGCAGGAAATCATAAAAGGGCTGAGTGCACTTTACCGTGCTCAAAACAAATTCTGAGACTACAAAGGCAAGTGGAATGGCATCAAAACCACAAAAAACCATCAAGATATAGCTGAAAAATCTACATCAGCTTGAATCGTTTTGCTAAAACATGAGTGAAATTCTGGTAATGTATTACATTTATTTCTTATTGGTGTCTAGGTGACCAGCTTGTGGCTACTGATTTGGTGCTAGAAGTGGGAGAAAGGGTTAAAGATCAGCCATAAACACATGATTCTTTAGTGCATTTTGAAGAGAGTATGCCTAAATGATCAAATAATGGTCTGTTGGAAGAAGGTCTTCTGCTATTCTCTCCATTCATGCTACGCGTCTTCCAGCAGTGCATCTGCTGCTGTAGCAGCTGCTGGAAGAGGTTTTATCTGCCTGAAGAAGATGGAGGAGGGCCCCAAGGGAAAGATCTCCGAGGCAAACGTTGCTGAAACTTTCTTGGGATGGTAGGCACTGCTTATTGATATCTGTAATTGTAAACTCTCCTCTCAGTGAGTACCATGAAAGGAATTTCTAAAGTCCAAGCATCCAGATGTCATCTGTGGTTTTTAAGACCCGTCTTTGATTGAAGCCAGCAGTGAACAGAACCCTTATTCAAAATACTTGAGGACATTTCTGGCTGATGCTGTGAGCAAAGGTAGGCAGAACTGATGGGGGCCACATCTAGACTGGAATGACAGTTGTGCCATATGGGGGACGACCACCCGCAATGCTTTACTCCTCAAGCTTGCACAGGTGATATGCAAAATTAGTTTCAGCGAAGACCTTGGACAACTGCACTTTCACATTGCTTGTGATTTCCTTGTGATTTTTAACCTGGAAAAGGCCTCTTTGGCAGTAAATAGCTGATGTATCCTTACCATGATCCTACAGTAGATGGCATGTGTGTGCCCCTGAAGGCTCACGGGTTCCCTTCTCTCTCAGATTTGAGTGGGATGCAAGCTCCCCTAGCCCAAGTCTCAGTGGTGTTAACCAATCTGGACTTCTCTTTGCCATCACCATTCTGAAGGACCCGAATTCACCATCCTAGAAATGGTGCCTAGATTGTCTTAGCCACATGAGGACTCCAAATTTACAAGCATCCCTAGGCAAAATTGTCAGCACTTGTCTATTTCCCAGTCTCTCCTTGCTGTCAGTGTTCCCCAACTGCATGAAAATAGGGTGCCCTTGGGAGACACCAGGGAGAAAAGAGATCTCAAGGGGTAGGACTTGTGGTTTGGATTTGGTTTTTTTTTATATATACATATTTTTCTTTTGGTCTGTATCAAGGACTCTATCTGAAAATTCAAGTGGCAGCCAAAGTGCTTTTTACTCTGTTTTGAAAATAGAGGGTTTGGCTGAGCTAAGCTGAGCTGGGATTGAGTTAAGAAAAAAAAAAAACCAAAACTCAAAATCACTACGTTTTACAGCAGTACCTCAGTGCCTGGTTTATTTCCAGTGAATATTTTGCTTTGTTGTCAGCTGGACCCCTACACAAAATAGCATGTGCTTGATGCTTTCTGTAGCCTTTCATGTATGCAGAGACCAAATGGGCCAGGACCAATATTTAGCCAGACTCTGCTTGTGCGTGGGTGCTGCCACAAAGGAGCAGCCCTCTTGTCAGGAGATATCACCTGCTGCATTAAGGAATTTTTTTTTTGTTTCATTCTCTTTTGTACAAGAGAATCGTTCCCTGCCCCTGGGCCTCTCTTGGAGTTTCATGCAAAGTGGGATCAGGAAAGACAGATTCAATCACCTTGGGAATTAGGGTGAACGGTGTGATAAACACTGGTGAAAAAAACTCCAATGTGTGAAAAAAACTCTATCATATGAAAAAGAAAAGCAAATATGTTGATGGAGCGTCCTGTGCATGCCAACACGGCTGAAGTTTTAGGATCTGGGGTTCACCTTTACTTTGTCTTCTTCCTTTGTCTGTACCCACATTGCTGTCTCTGGGCTGAAGCTCGTGTAGGATGAAAAGCCTTGTCAGCAGCTAATCGAAACCTGTGCCTCTTTATTTGTCAATTCAAATATGTTTTCTGTTAAAAATTTGTTATCTGTAGAGTTTAAAGCTCTCCAATTGTCAGAACTTGTTGGAGCTTTTGGTAGTCTCAGTTCTGCCCTCGGGAGCTGAAGACACTCACCTGAGCTTCATGCCATGGCTGGTTTCTGACCAGCTTTTAGAGTTACTGTTTTACTGCCTGCAAAAAAATGTCGTGTCATATTTCTGAGATGCAAATTTATCTTCCCTTGGCCATTCACCAACAGAACTCATAGCTAATGCCCACAGTTCATGGAAGAAGTAGCAATGGGTGCTTGTCAGCATTTGTTTTTAATAGTAGTTGCTAGTGTACTTTGCAGAGAGAGAGGCCAAATATTTTGTTCTACCATGACAAGTCCTTAAATCCATGGCATTGGAGCATGGGGTTCAGCAGCCCTGACCCTTTGTAGAAGTGAGGAAGGCATGTGGCAGCTATGGTGGCACCACTATGACTGCACACATCTGACCTGGGGCTTGGGTAGGTCTGGTTATCTCTGGTCCTGATGATGTCCTCCAATAGCGCAGCACCCAAACTGGTTCTTCGGCCTTATTAACTGCTTGTCAGAAGTTGGATTTGGGTGCCTATGCTTGGAAAATGTCACTCCTTGTGTTGAAATTACTTTGGCACAATCTGGAGCATCATTAAATATTCACAAAACTGCAGAAACTAACACAGAAACACGCATACCCCTGGGAAAAAAAACAATATTCCATTTGCTGTTTGTCATGCTGCATTGCATGACATCTGTTAAATTCACCTTCTTAAATGGTATTTTTGGCTCTGCTGGTACCAAAAGCCCAACTGAGCTGTCATTTACTTTTAAGAAAGTAAGAGCTTCTAATGCATTTGATGTCTTTTTTTCTATGCAACTGGGCTTGTTTTAAAATAAACATGTGACGTTCAGGCTCTGAAACCTATCAGGCAATTAATGCATCTGATACACACATGTATGTTCTTGATTTGGCATTTTAAAATGTTTTCCTCTGAAGCTGGTTTAGATGGAATGACATGATTTATTTTTAATGGCTCTAGACACCACAGCATTGCTTTTTTTTTTCCCCCATAGTCTATTATCCTTCACCATCTTTTCTTCCTCCCTCCCTCAGTACATCACTCCCTGCCAACTTCTGAGCAGATCTTCCTTACAAAGATCTGTTTTGCCTCTTGCTTTGTGAAGTTGAGTTGATGATCTTAATGACAAACACTGAGGCTCACAAACTGCCATTGCCAGAGACCTGTCCTTTAATCAAACTCTCTGTGTCACCTCAGTGTTGCAACCCAGATGCTCTCATGCCAGCCAACATCCTCTTTAACCCAGCAGGGAAAGTGTGTAAGAAAAAAAGGTCATTTGGGATAATTTAGCCCCATGTTTCCAGGCCCACTGTGATTGCCCTTTAAAGGATTTGTTTTTTTCCCAGCATGAATTACTTTTAAAGGTGGTACTTATGACCTGAAAGTTGAAACCTGGCTTCAGCATGTGTACGACCAAGGATCTAATGGGGTTCTGCAAGGTGATGAAGGAAGGTTAGTGAGCACTGGCAAAGCCCACCAACTTTTGCTTGCATGCTAGAAGGTGGGTGGGAAGCAGAAGCAGAGCAGTGACTCCAGGTGACAGTTTTCTGTAGTGCAGCTGGCTTTTGTGGGTTATGTTTTCTGGGGACAATATGCAGAAGCCTCTTTGGGTCATGGGCATGGTTTTTCCATCACTGTATGTTCATGCAACACCTCGCACAGCAGTGTGCAGCCCTTCTTCTCTCTGAGAAATTCTTGGCCTCAGCACTTCCACTAACCGTCGTGATGGAGACTAACTCACTTTTACTCTAGTTGAAGGCAAGTGTGCAGATTGATGTGACTGATGTGTACCCAGATGCGTTGCGTTGTGCCTAATAAAGGGCTCTGCTGAGAGTAGAAGCCGCTCAAGTCGTGATTTGGAAACCACAGAGCTGTGGAGATTTGTGCCTTCCCTGCAGCACCTGCAGCCTGAGAAAACCTCCTCAGCCAGGGTGCAAGACAGCAACTACTCCTGGCAGCAGACGTCAGCCTGGACAAGAGCTGCACTCCGTCATCCACTACCTGGGAAATAGATTTTAGCCAAATTGGTGAGTGTTGAAAAATTATGGGGTGGACGGAAGCAGCTCAGCTTCAGCTCGGAGCTGTGTAGACAAGAATGTAACTCTCAGACCCCCAGAAGCTGCACGACATCTTTATTTTTATTGGCAAGAGAAGCAGTATACACAGCGACATTGCAGTCTCTTAGCTCGTTAAAAATATCTCAATAAATAAAACAAATAAGCAACATATACACTGGAACAGAAAATGAAGGAAAAAAGGAGGTGGGGAGCGGTAACGAACCATGGAGCAATAAGGAAGAGGCGGCAGTGTGGAGGGCAGTCTGTAATCCAGGCTGTACTTGAAACAAATCATGCAGGGATCTGGGGACATGGTGGGCTTTTTCTTCTTTTTTTTAATATTTTTTTATGAGATCCTTGGTCCAGTTTTGACATTACTGTACAAGAAATCAGGTTTTGAATTTTAAAAGCAGGCAAAAAAAAATAACCAAAAAAACCCCCCAAAATAATACAGCTAAGGGAAATAAAATCCAAACCCAAAGATTTCTCATAAATGTATTCCTGAATTAAGATTTTTCAGAAAAAAAATAATTAGGAACAAACCCAAACACACAGACAGACACACAGAGAACCCAACAACAATGAACAATCAGGAATGTTGCTTCTCTTTTGTCTTTGGTCAGTTGCTTGGGGAGAGATGTTGCAAAGTTTCAGACCGTTAACTTCGGTGCTGTTTTCTGCTCAGTCTAAGTGCTCCACAAGAGTTCAGAGCGAGGGAGGTCAAGAGGGGTCTTTTGGACCAGTTTCCTTGAGGTTGTTAAGGTTTCAGAAGCTACAAACTTGGATCTATCCCAACTCCACTTCAGTCTCAGACACTGGACAGTCTAGAGAAATGAAAAAAAAATAATAAGAAAAGAAAAATAAATACACTGAGTCCAGGACATCCTTATGAGATACCCTGTCTTGTAAGTTCTTTTCCTCTACAAGTCAAGGATGTAGTGCATGAACACCCATAACCATGTGTTGAAAGTTGCCCCTGGTCCCAGCAGCATCGAGGCGCACCGTTAATCCAGCGTCTGGGCAAGATCCAGCCCTTAATGCCTCTTAGGAATGTGAAATGGGGAGACTGGATGCTCAGGTGCCCGTGATGGGCTTTAGAAGCCCAACCCGCAGGGATGCACAGCTCCTCCTGCGAAATCAGACAAACCCTGCTGGAAAGAAATACATTTTCTTTCCATCCTGAGGTAACACATTTACACAATATCTAAGCACATCCAAAATCAACAAAAAAAAATCAACCCAAACATAACAATTCCTTTGACTTCTGGATGTGTGGATGAAGTTTAGAGTCTGGTAATGTGCAGCCTTTTTTGAGCTGTGCTGTGAAATCGTAAATCCATAGGCCGGAGCAATGCATCTATCCAAAAGTCTGTATACTGACAGCAGCTTCTCCAGCCCTGAAGGCTGTTGTGGTAAAGCCCATTTCTCCACGTGGTTCCTGGTGACCCAATCCCACGTATTGCCTCCTTCTGCCTCTTTTATTGGGATGTGACAAGACACAACAACAAGCAGGGAAGCCTTGTTACCTGTGGGGTTTGCTCTGGTCTGCAGCAACCTGCTGCTATTCATTTGTGGGCTGGTGGGACAAACTTTGTGACGCAGCAGTGCCCATGGGAGATCCTGTCTAACTTGGGGGAGGGATGCCTTTGCAGGCAAGATGCTGTTTCTGCCTTCGGAAAGCCACCTCAGCTCATATATCAAAAAGCAGATATAATTATTTCCTCCCACTAAGGAAAGCTTCCATTTAGCTTATTTCCTTTCCTTTCCTTCTCAAAGTTATTAATTATCTAATTACAACCACATTCTGCAGACGAGCTCAGGACTTGACAGGCTGCCCAGGACCACTTAGGAAAGCTTAACTGCTTGGTGTGAGCGAGCAGCAGTGGTTTGTGTGAGCGCATGTCTGACAGATGACAGGCTGGTTCTTTCCTAAATCTGGCGTTGCTGCAGCCCCAGCTGGGGAGGGACTCAGGAAAGGAAAATAAACTACAGGGAGGCAGAAGAGACTGTGAAGGGTTTTTTCTGCTTGAGCTCAGGGCAACCTTTAAGTCCAGTTTCTTTTTTTCAAATTATCTTCCCCAGCATGGGTGCAGGATGCTCACGGCCCGCTATATGACTAATTGTTGTGTCCTGCTCTTCTCTGAACCTATCTGCACTGTAAAACAAGGTGAAACCATGTAGAAAGCAATACTGAGCTGATATATTTACACTGATTTTTTTTAAACCTCACCCAAAATTGGGAAGGTCAGCACCAAGCTGCTCTTAGAGCAAAGCTGGTGATTTGCAAGCCGATGTCTTTAACCCTGGGTCAGATGCCCTGCTCTGGCTGCTGCTGCAGTGTGGGATCTCATTTCCACTGGTCCTTTCTGCGTTCCAGCAGCTTTTTTGGCTGTGGCCAACTGGGAAATTGGGGATTTCACAGCAGCTCAGTGCTTACAGGGTGTTTTGGCTTCCCTGCTACATCAAGATGAATGAGCGAGGTCTACCCTGTGGACAGCAGCCCTGCTGTACCCCAGGGCTCTGGAATGGCTCTGCCAGGTCACCTCCTACTCCCTTTTCCTGTCCCACATGTCAGTGTTCACAATGGGCAGATGTGGCTGCTGTTCAGGCATCACTTGGCTAATGTCTGATTACCAGCCCTGGCAGGACCAGAGAGTCTGGTAGGTAAATTCCACTTCTGTTTTCTGTGACTGTCCACTGTACATTAAAGTAGCCTCTCTCAGCCGATGGAGCAACAGGACCAATATTATGGCCAGATACAGAGGACACCCAAAGGAAGCTGCTATACGAAGGTGTTATTATCCCCAGCTTGACACGTGCTTGTGTTTCAGTTCACATTGTGTAACATTTTGCTGGTTGTAGTGTCCACATATTCTATGTAAGATCCACATCGAAGAGTAAAATTTGCTCATTCACAGACCCAGACCCTCAGCAGGAGAGAAGGAAAGAAGCGCATGATTAGAAACCACCCTCCCACACACCACGTGTGGCCTGCTCCCTGTGTTACTTCTTCTCTGGGATGTTGGACTGCTTTTGAAATTCTGGCTCTCAGTAACAATTTGGAAAATGCATAAATGGTAATGGGAAAAGGTGGGCAACTGCTTCTTGCATGAGGGACAGGATTTGGTGGTGGGATGTGTGGAAACTGCAGGCAAAGAAATTATGAGATGTGTGATGTCTGCATGCAAACTGTTCCTCCTTCAGTTACCCCCTCCAGGTCACTCAAATAGAGTAGTACTGCACTAAAAAAACTGATAGTGCCCATGTGGAGCTTAATAAGGTGAGGAGACCTCAGGGACCTCTCAGTTTCCTTAAAAAAAAGAGCTAGGTACATTGGAGAAATTGTACTCTGAGTCTGGCTTGTGATCCTCATGTCCACAAACCCAGTACTTTCTCACTGCAGTTTAAGCATGGCAAGGTGAGGAAGGATCAGCTCCTGGCTGAGGAAGAAAAATAATATCCAAAAAAAACGGCAGGCTGGTCTTTCCTTTGCTCTCACACAGTGCTGCCACACTGCTGTAGCCAGACCTTTCATGGCTGCTGCCTCCTCCTGTGCCCTGTTTCTGCAGAGCCCATCCTGAAGTGTCCCAGTAAACCCAGTGCCTTGTACCTGGGCCCCTAGAAGGGCTGGCTCTGACCTCCAAACTCATCAGACACCAAAAGGCCCAGCCTTGCATTCAGGAGCTATAAAATGAGTCATCGGGGCCCCGGCTCCAACTCTTGTTAAACTATAGAGAGCTTTTCCATAATGATTTTGTCCTTTAATGGATCCTCCTAAGGTTGAGCGTCATGCTTACGAACCTTTAATCCCAGAGGGGCTCTGCAAGGTGTTCATCAAAGCCTGTCAAAGGCACTCAGCTGGTGGCAACTCCTGTGGCACTTCCCAGGTCCTCTCTCATGAGCTGGACCCACAGAGGATTCCAAATGCAATCCTGCAGGATTGGTTGCAGGTTTCCTGTGGCAGCTGAATGATGAGGTGTGGAACTGAGACATTCTTAAAAGAAGCAGCAAAGCCCATAGCAGATTTAATGGAGAGAGGACAGATTTTTTTCCTTGCACTAAATTAGTGTGGTAGGACAGCAGAACCTTGCAGAGCTTAATTTTAATCCCAGCTCATGCACTGATTTGCTATGTAATTGCTCTTTCTGCACAAGCCTCAGTTTCCCTGGTTGGGAAATTGCAGCACATCCCTCCAGCTCTTAGAGCACATGTGGGATTTAGTCAACTGGTGCCTGTGATTCTCCAAGATAAAGCTGAAGGGCATAATACTGTATTATAAGATTGAGTGATTATAGTATCTGGACTGAGAGGTGATGTATGATGAAGATATTTGCCAAACATAGTTTCCAAGCGTTTCTCTTACCCTGTATCTTGTAAGAGAGGAGACAGTTTTTATGCACTGCTGTATCACAGATGTAATGCAGTTTCTGCTGTACAGTGAATTGAGGGCTTGCTACTCTTTTATTTCCTTGCTTTCAGAGCATTCCCCAGCCCCATAAGGAGCATTGCTCAGCCCAAGAGCACAGTGTGGAAATCACGACAGTTAAGAGCTTCAGGGCTGATGTAAGATGGCAGCAAGAGCAGAGCCCTGGTCACAGGAAACTTTGAAACAGGTCCCCAAAATCCTTACATAGATAGGATTAGGGTCAGTTTGGTTACTAAGGTATTGAAATAGTTTCCATAACATGACTGAGAGTGCAAATGAAATAGGAAACACAGCAAAACCATTTGAGCTTGGGTTTTGTTTTGTTTTTAAAGGATGATTTTCAACTTCTTTTGAAGTTGGAAATGTAAAAAAATTGGTTCTGTGCCCGGGTCCCAGACTCTCTCTGTCTGGGCTTTGGCCAGGCAAAACCCTTGCCCAGGAAGTGCCAGCTGTTCTTGCCTTGTGTTTGGGGCTGAGGTCAGGCAGTGAGCAGGGGGCAAGGGGTGCGAGAAGCAGCACAGTGCAGGGAACACCAGCTGCTCACTCCGCACCAGCCGGTATTGATTTCAGCAGTCACCGAGAAGTTTATGGACTGTTTCCTCCTCCCTTCCTCTTCAACTTGAGGAATTGAAAAACAACGCGGGTGAAAGCCGAGACCCCAGCCCCGCTCGGTGGGTCGGTGCAGGGCACGTTCTCCATGGGCTGATGATGCTGCCTTCAGGTGCCTCCAGAGTGGATGCAGTTTCTGACTGAACATCCTTCCCAAAAGTGGTTTGAATTGCATTCACCAGTTTCTTATAAGTGACACCTTTGGGCATGCTCCTCACCTCCTGGCCATCTTCCCTATGGGTTCGTGTGGCCCCAGCAGCTTTGCTGCCTTTGGCACCTTCCCTGTTACTGTTTTGCCTCCTTTGAAGTTTTTCTCTCCAGATTAGGCCTGCTCTGTAAGCATCCCCACCACATTCATTTTAATGGGTTGCTGACTTCAAAGGCTGCTTTTTTGCAGGCTGTGGAGGTTTGGAGCAGGGAGAAATACTACTGTGAGCCAGGCTGGGGAGTGGCTGCTTGTTGTGAGAAGGTAGGATACAAGCAGAGCAGGCAACGTTGCTGGGCAATGGGGACAAAAGAGCTCTGTAATCTTCCTCCCTGCAAAACCCAACAAGCACAGAGGAAATAAATGTTAAACCAGCCCATGAGAAAGCACCAAACTCAGCATCACCACCAGCTCGAAACTTACCCTTCCAAAATGAGAATAACCAGAAAGGATTAATACAGGAAACATGAAACAAAAGCCTACTCAAGCTATCGCTGGTCCTTGTCAATGCTGCTAATTAAGGCTTTATTATGTTAAGTGCTACACAATAGCTAATATGATGCTACAGGCTGAACCGGGAAGAAGTCCCCTGTTGGGGTGGAACTGCTTGGAGATAATAGTTGAGCAAGACGTGGAACAGCAAGCATGTCAGGCAGTGACATCTTTGGTTGTTACCCAGGTGTGTACCTTGAAGGCTGGAGAGCCTCTTTATATTTACCAAGAGGGGGAAAAAGTGATGTAGATGAGAGATGAGTTGGAATAGTCCAACCACTGGGTTCCAGCAATGCTGGGTTACAACACAAAAGGGCATGCTCCTGTTTTAGAAAATCAATAAAATATTTCAGTTGGCGCTAAGTAGCAGCTGCCCTTAATATTTTTTTTCAGCATAAATAAATGAGGCTGCTTTGGTTCTTGCATTATGTCATGCCCCTGGTACGCCTGCCCGCCGCAGCAGCTCTGCCTGCGTCCTGCCCCTTGGGCACGAAGACGGGGAAAACCAACAGCAAACAATGTGAAACGTGACTTGGGGTTGCACGTGTCGGCCCCCGTGCCTTCGGAGAGAAAAGGTCAGCATGGGCCGGCGTGAAGTTTCAAAATGCCAAAGCGAGCAGCTCCAGAAATTGGGTTGTTCTTTTTTAGAAGAGAAAACACCAAGCTGGAAGAGGAGGAAGAATCTCAGTGTCTTGACTCTCAGGCCAGACAGTCTGAATTTGGGTTACTTCTGGCCGTGAGAACTCTGTCTTGCCTGGTGGCTACCAGGACAATGGGCTGGATGCAACCATGGCAGGCAACATGGTCTCCAGTGAGCATCCCCTACTCCTCTCTCCCCACCTCCATGGCCCAACTCAGGCCCAGATTTACCAGCCAAGGGGGCTGGCGTTAAGACCTATGTGGCAGCTTGAAGTGCAGAGGTCTGAGATAGGAGGACCTTGCTCAGAATGCAGACATTACCTAATCTGGCAGAGACTGTCATTGTCATGGGTAAGGTCTCTACATGAGATGCTCACTTCAAACACCTCTGATTCAACCCTTAACCTTGCTCATTCCTGAGCTTGGCAAACTGGGAACAATCGCTCCCAGCTGTCCTGGGAACGGCTTCTTTAAAAAAGCATATGGCAAGTATCAATGGTAATATCCATGGCCAGGTTTGTTTACTTTGCCTTCCAGGATCTTGTGGTTTTTTTATCTGCTCAAAACCTTCTGAAACTTGTGCCGTTTGAGCCGAAAATTTTCCATGCCCAAAGGTGATTCCTCTTTCTTGTCATTGTTTTTGTTTTCTGGAGCCTGGTTAAGAAATGGTCCAGCTGTTTTGGACCACGGGGAGAGTGGAAAATAGCCACGCTCCAAAAATGCTGAAGGCTTCGCTGTGACTGTGTGTCAGAGGCTGGGACAGCAGTGGGTGGAAAGCTGAAAGGCGGCATGTAAATCGCCTGGCTTACAAAGCCACGTCCCACCTGGACCTGGAGGAAATTAAGTTTGTTTTGACCTAGTTCTAAGCTTCCCAAAATTGCCTTCCAACTATGCACAGGCTGAGTGTTTCTGTGAGCCATATGAAGCAGACCTAAGGCAGGAAGCATGGGGAGTTATTTTGGCTTGGCTTTTATCGCGACGCCATTTAACGTGCAGCCACCATGAAGCAGCAGAGATGTGCTAGGCGAGGTGGTGGCTGCCCAGAACTGCCTTGGAGATGGACTCACAGAGAGCAGGATGGGACACACACACACACACACACACACACACACACACACAAACCTGATATTCGCTACCTACATTAGCTGAGATGTGTTCCCAGCAGAATTCCTGGCCAAACTTCAGCAAAGCAGCACAGCTCCTTAATCCGGGCAGGTGGGGATGCCTCTTGCCTCCCTCCTGTCTGAAGAAGCAGCTGGTGCCACGTAGCAAGCTGAAGTTAAGGTATACCCAATGACAGTCTGTGCATGCAGCCTTGCCTCTCTCCTGCTGTGCCCACAAACACCCCGAGGCCTCCCACGGAGGATCCTCTTCTCCTCATGCTGTTCCCCCTCCGCCTGCTTCCCCCAAACCAAAAGCAATTCCTCTGTAGCTGCAGGCATCTCCACTTGTTTCTAGAGTTTGCAGAGAAGATTTTCTCTATCAGTCAAAACTGGATGTCAGAAACTAATGTCAGAGGGGCAGCATAAGAATTTTCAAAGGCTTTTCAATTCTGCAAGTCCCATGCTAAAATTTCTACATATAAATTTTATCAAAAATACTAAAACCCAAATCAAAACACATGGAAAATTGCAGCTGAGTTCGTCAAAACTTTAGACCTGTTTGTGAAAAGAAGAATCCTTGTTCTGTTTAAGGATGGGAAAACTCTATCTGCATATGCTGTGTTTGTGTTTATGCATGGTTTAATATATGCCTAAATATTTTACAGCAGAGTGAAAGGAAGGAGGGATGAACTGTTATACATATAGCATACATAAAGCTATGCTCACTGCAGGCATTGGCTGGATTGACACCAAAGGGGTATTCTCAAATTAGCCTATGGAGTTGTCAGTTTTCCCCAGAGCCAAAAGAGTCAGTAACGTGTGCTTGAAATGTAAAATATTTTTGTGATTTGGATGACGCAAAATTGCAACTGTTTAGGAAAAATAACATGCTGGTTAGCAGCAGGAGGGCCTTTGCAAGCAGGTAAGCTTGTGCTTTCCCTTGTGGGAAAAGCCAGCGTGTGGCAACCCCTGAGAAGACTGGAGAGCTGTATTATGAAAAGCCGTTTACACACACTGGTGTTTTGGAAAGGGTCCCCTTTCCAATTCAACAGGTTCTTCAGTGGGAAAGATGAGATGGCAGCAGCCTGAGGTGGGACACCAATACTCAAGTTCATCTACCTTGCTGACCACACATTTGCCTAGGAAACCAGGCTGCACTTTTCTGCACTTTTGCTTCTGTGATTGTCCCTGGGGATCCCCTGCTGCAATGCAAGGGGCTTTCTGAATGCAACAACAGGTGAGTGGCAGAGGTGAAACAGGAAGGGGAAGCTAGGGCACAGAGGAACAGCAGTGGAGACTGGTTAGAATAGCAGAAATCTCATGATATTTAGGATGTTTCCCACCACAAAAGGATAAGAATATAGGGATGAAGAATGAATTCCCATCCTCAGGATTTCTTGCTGCCCTGTGGGGAGTGCTGGTCCTTCTGGCTGCAGCACAGACCCCCCTTCGGGCTGGGAAAGGAGAAAGCTCCAATGCGCATCTGTCCCTCAAGCAACAGAAAAGGCAGCAGGACCAGTCTGCAAGGCTTCAGAGGGGAGGAAGCAGCAGAGAAAGGAATTCAGATAATTGTGTGCATGCAGGGGCGGGAAGAGAGGGCCAAAATCAGATCTAATGCTGCGGGTACGGACAGACTGAAACCAGATACCCTGGCTTGTGTTTTTCTGCCTTTGCTGGTATGAACCCTTATCAACCATCCGTTCTTGAAGTCTCCCAGATGAAGGAAAGCCACAATTATGTGCATCTTACAGCTGGGAAACCATTTAAAAACATATCCCTTGCAGTTGTTCATTCCTGAGCTTCAAGACAACCCCCCCACACCCCCCGCCACTATCACCAGACCTACCCTTCGCTGTCTAGAGGAAAGCCTCTAATCTAATTTACCCCAGGCTTTTCAGACCTCGAAGGATTTATCTGACCATGGCTGATCCAAGAGAAAATATTCTCCTTGCCTCCAGCGGTTCCCAGTTTGTTATTGGGAACGTAACTAGCTGTTTGATGGGCATGTGGGGTAAGAAAACAGAGATTTAAGCCTTTTCTCCACTCTCCAAGCTTGTTTCTGTCTCCCCAGCCCATCCTGCCCACTGTCAAGAAAGGTCGATGTCTTACACCTCACCGTCTGTGAAAAATTTCAGTGATAAAAGTTCCTAAAGAGAGGCTCCAGAAAGAAACCGAGGGCAGAGCCTATGGTGCTGGTTCCATCCTGCTGGTGGAGCAGGATGGAGCACACCTGCAAGCCTGTGGACCAGACCAGCTGCCACAAAAGGTTCCACACCCACCACTGAAATAAATCCGGGGCACTGTGGGTCCTCCTCTCATGAATAACTGCCCACAGCAACGAGACGTGGATTGATTCAGTTGTTTTTTTTTAAATAAGTCTAATGTCAGCAAGCAGCCAATATTGATTGAAATAACTGAACAATCTTGGTTTAAATCCTTTTTTTTCCTCACTCTGTTGCAGAAAGGCTCATTAGTGTCCACGGCCACCCTTCTAAACAGACATTATCTATAGAGCAGATCACAGTATCACGATATCACAATATCACCGTATCACAAGGTTGGAAAAGATCTTTGACATAATCGAGTACAATCTATGACCCAACAGCAACACCTACTCATCGTCTAAACCATGGCACTAAGTACCTCATCCAATCTGTTTTTAAACACCTCGAGGGATAATGACTCCACCACCTCCCTGGGCAGCACATGTCAGGGTGTCTGTCCTGGAATTGCTGCCAGACCTATGAGGTGCTTGAGTCCACTTGAACAATATTGCAGTGTATATGTCGTCGTTTATTTTTTCTTTCACTTTCACCTGATATTTTTTCTTTTTAACTAGAAAAAAAAATCAGCAAAATGTAGAAAACTGACGTTTTAGACGTTCATGAGAGACCATGTTCTCACATGGATCCAGTGCAGTTGACCCTGCTGTGTTTACAGGAATGGCCTGCATTTAAAATGGCTTTACTAATCTATTAGTTATGGGCCATATTAATCAGCAGCTATTGACTGCTTTTGACAGCCACATACTTTACTATTTGGGTATCAATTATGCAGCTGGCTTTCTTGCACTCGGTTTGTATTTAAAAAGGTGGAAAATGAGCTTTCCCATTCTTCTTAGGGAAAATTTTTTGGCTGAAGGTGTGGTCAAGCAATGGAATAGTCTGCCCAGGAGGTGGCTGAGTCACCATCCCCGGAGGTGTTTAAAAGATGGGTAGATGAGTTTCTCAGGTTTAGTAAGTGGACAGGTATGGTTGGACTCAATGATCTCAGAGGTCTTTCCCAGCCAGATGATTCTATGATTCCAGCTTTAGACATACCTCTGCAAGGCTAAACTACCTGGAGCAAAAGAGACATCTCTGATACCAGAGGAGACTGTGACCCTCACAAACAAGTTTAACACCTCTGCATATTCTGATCTAGATTTTTCCTTAGCTTCTGATAACCAGGCTGTCGGGCTTTCTATGGGGCTTCAGTTCCTTTTTGCTTGAGAAGAGAGTGATATTCATTAAAGAGAGAGGCTAAAGGTCTGGCGCAGCCCCACCCTGGACATGCGAGATGCCTGTAAGATCAGAGCTCCTCTGGGAAGCCAGCTCTGCCCAGATGCAAACTCATATAGCCCACCCATGCCCAGCCCACCCATGCCCATCAATGCGAGAAAGCCAAGGTGATCTCCATCACACCTGGAAACTTGTGGGCTCTACTACTTCCCATGGAAAAAGTTGCCCTTCAGGGCCTCAAAACACCTAGAAAAAACCTACCTTTTCAGCATTTCAGCTTGTGGCTGATTGCTCCTGCCCAGACAAAATCACTTGCCAGGGGTAGGGGGGAGAAGCGAGAGCACTGCAAGAAAGCATTTTGCTGCTGGGATGCTCAGGGTTTCTGTGTTATGTCTAACCTCCCTGCAGCAACCTTCAGGCAGTCAATGTTTGTTCCAAGGTGCTGTGTCCCTCCCTCACCAGAAAATTAAACAAACAAAAAAAGCTTTAAACAGGAAGGAGCTCCCCCAAAGGACCATCTCCCCCAGCACTGCACTCCTCCACAGCCCGAGTGCTGGCCTCTGCGGGGCAGTGGGGTTCATCGCAGCTGGAGGAGGAGGTAGGTTTGTAGGAGCCCCTTGTTAAAATCTTGGCAGCACATCACTGAAAGCAAGGCTAGAAATTGCCGAAAGGCGGAAGCTGCTAATGAGCAGTTGGAACAGGAAAAAGCAGAGCTGCTTCCATGTTTGAAAGGATTGTCTAAGCTCTGTCCTTGGCTCTGCCCAGCTGCCTCGTGGGTGGCTCAGAAGAACAAGCACTGGGGGCCACCACCAGCATCTCCTGACCCAGGAAAGGGCAAGTGGCCAAGGAACGCCAGTGGCTGGGGGAAAAGAAGGACAGGAGGGAGCCAGCCCCCATCAGCCCCCTCCCCAGCTAATGCAGCAGCAGAGAAAACTCCTTACCGTTTCCTTGGGCTCAACTCCCCAAAGAGTCTCACACAGGAGCTTGGCTTTGCAAAAGAAAGGTGTGAAATAAAGGAGCAGGGAAAGGGGTAAAAAGGTAGGGAATGAGATGTTCTTGGGCAGCTCAACTGAAATATATGGGTTAGAGGAGGAAAGGTAACACAGATGCACATGCATCCTTAAAGAGTAGCACTGAAGCTGATGAGGCTCATGCCAAGGATGACAACAGTCATTTTCCATCCTCCTCTGCCCCATGAGTCCGTCATCCTCCAGCCTCTGGGCTTCTCAGATCAACACAAGCTCCAGCTGCCAGACCACAAGCAATTTTGGACAAGGAATTTGTTGCCTCTCCTGAAACACACACCCAAAGCAGTGCCCAAGTGATGGAAATACGTTACATAGAAATTGGGCAAGGATGGGATATACACTTCTACTGAGGCACTCACAGCAAAAGACATGTGCAAATCTTACTCTGCACAAGCAAAGCTTGCAATCTAAGGCTTGATGTATTTTAGAATACAGTTGCATGGCCTGTTTACAGCTTAATGCCATCAGCTGGGCTACAATGACCGACCACATATCTGCGCTAAGCTGTTTGGAAGGTAAAATGTGTTGATAATGAAGACATCCATGTTCTTGTAGACTGATTGAGGCTGTCTGGGAAGAAAATACCAATAGAAACACGATCATTTTTCCTCCTGCAAATATGTGAAGATGTGGCTTTGGGAAGCTGGTGCTGCGGGCAGCGTGGTGTGCAGCACGCTCTGACAATGCTGGCAGTCAGTGTGAGATGTGCCTCTGGTCCCTGCCTGTATCTACAGGGATAAACACAACTGAGATATGAGAAGGGCTGTAAAAAAAAAAACTTTCTGCCCCCACCTCATTTTAGAATAGCAAAGAGTATTGGACAAAGGGAAACCTTTTCTCCTCCCTCCTGCATTCCTGCCAAAATAATACAAATTCGAGGAATAACACCTTCTCTAAAAATAAATATATACAACTGCAGCTTTATTCTCTTTCCAGGGGAACTCTTTCAGTCTGGGCTGCTCAGCCAAGCAGTTTCCCAGCTCTTCTTGTTTTTCCTGTATGTGACAAGTATTCAGCTACAGGTTGCAAACCTCATTCGTAGCAGCTTCCCTGTGGTAAGTGAGAAGCACCCTTGTCTGGCTCTTGGATTGGGCACTGAAGTCCTACCCAACGGAAGATCTTGCTCACTCATTTCTCCTCTCTACCTGTCCCTACCCTGTTTAGATCAGGTACTTTGGGAGCAATATTTGCTGTTTCCATACATAGCTGAGCAGAAGAAAGAACAGCCTCAGCATTTTCTCATCAGTGTAGCACAAAGCCTCTGTAATAATGTTGACTCCTAGGAGTAAATCAGCAATTGGATGATAGCAGCCATCCGTTAAGGCTGATTCAACTGTGCAGATTAATGCCAATGGAATTAATAACAACAACAAAACCCCTACTTTAAAAACATCTATGGTTTAAACTCCTTCCTTTAAAAAGTAAAGCAACCAAAAAAACCTGGGGCCACCCAGAGACCGTTTGCATAAAATCAATGGCATTTCGTGGGGTTCTGTGAACAATCCACGGGACAAGAACTTGCCTTGTGAAGTCAGGGTGGTTTTTAATGTTTGATACAGCCACTGACAAATAGCAGCTGAAACACCTGTAGGCCAGATGTGCACAGCTGTACGTGCGCTGCTGCTGATCAATCTTCAGATTACATCATGCTCCAGATGCCTGACTTCAGAAACGCTTGGAAGGCAGAGCTGGAGTGAATGAACAGTCAATGTAGGCACTTCTTTCTTAGCAATGGCAATGCTGTGCCTCCTCTGCATGCAACGCTGAGCCCTTTTCTTGTCACCTGGACCTGTGCGATGCAATCTCAAAGCACAAGAGGAGAAACTCCAGCCGGCCTTTGGCATCCTATAGCCAGGAATAATGCTTCTGCAGGCATAATATGCTAGGCAGGTGAGCTATGTACCATCCACTCTGCATTTCTACTACCTGAGACCCAAAAAACCATCAACACCTGCATTGGAATTGGTTTATTCCGGTGTTTCTCCACACTACAACTCAAGGCACAGCTTCACCATCTCTCTATGTGCACACGTGTGTGTGTGCATATGTAAAAGAACTGCTGTGAAAGTCAAGTGCTTGTGATTTTCAGTGGATTCATTCCAGTGTCTATAAAACAGGGAAGAAAAACTTTGCCTGCCCTGAGAGAGACCTGGAGGTGACGGCTGAAAAAAGACCTTGTTTTTGTTTTGGTTCAGTTTTTTTGCATCTGGAATAGGGAAGAAATTTTTCCTTTTGCTACATGAAGCTGTGTTTGCTCTTCAAAATTGGTAAAGAGATGCTGGTGCAGATTCCTGAAGACCAGAGGATTTAATCCTTCATTTTCACACTTAGGACCTTTACAAAGTATCACAGAAACCCCATCATGTCAATAAGCAGGATTTCCCTGTTTCCTTGCGCAGCGTGCTCAATGTCCACCACACCCAGGTTTCGGCAGAGCTGGGACTTGCATCCTGGGTGAAATTCCCAGATGTTTTCAGAGGAAAGGGTGCTACTTTGCCATCTCCCCCCTAGTATGAGGCAGCATTTGAAGAATGTGCCCTCACTCAGCGCACCCTGGTCCCCAAAGTCGGTGACCACAATGGCTCAGCCCCATCCCGGCATTGTTTCACAGGGCGGCAGGTGCAGGTTTTTGATAACCACCCAGGCTCTGAGTAACGGTGGTGATTCAGTCTCTGTGTTACTAATCTCCCAGGACTTTAAGAGGAGATTGTACCAGGCCAGGTCTCCATCTGGGAATAATCAACACAGCTTCATTGAAGTCAAGGGGCCAAATTCTCACTTGGAATAAACCGGCTTAACTCCACTGCAGTCAATAAAGCTACTCTGATCTTTTTTATGGCAAGAATAGTCCAACTCTTTAAAATACATGAGGTTACAGGGTGTTGCCCTTATGCAGAGGGAGTAACATTTTTATATGTCAAACAATCCCACTAGGGTAAGGAGTACTTGGCATTGAGTAAGGCACTCCAGCACGTACCGGCGATGTTAGCCACAGAGTGCTTTAGAGAAAGCCACTGGCTGACGTGCAGAGCTGGGGCCAGCATAGTGTGGGACAGGAGCCCTGCTGCACACCAGGGCAGCTGCATTCACCTTTTGGGTACTCTGTAAGTGACAGATGCTAACACCATGCTTCTACAATGACGCTAAACACATGAGCTACCAGATCACATCTTCCTTTGCATTTGTTATCCGCTCATGCCCAGGGACTCTTTCTATGTTCTCAATAGTCTAACAGCTACATTAACATTGACACAAGCCTGACAAGAGCCATCCTGGGTCCTGCACCTCTCCTGGACCATTTCTTCCAGCCATGCTGGGTCCTGCATCTCTCCTGGGCAGGCCATTTCACCCAGCCTTTGCTGCAAGAACTGTGCTGCACAATCCTTCTTGTAAATTTTACAGCTTTTGCCTTACATGTAGATAGTATTGCCCACTTTTAAAACCAGCCCTCTAGATTTCAGCCTGAGTCCTTTCACCCAGGTGCTGCTTATTTCTTGATGAACCCCTCCCACTTCCCTCTTGGTGTTTATAAACAGCCCTGCCACCATCTATTTTCTCCCTTGCCTTCTTGTCAACACCTCCACAACGCTGACTCTGTGCTGCATGGGAGTGTCAAACACAACTTTTCATCAGAGGACCTTTGGAGGGCAGGAGGTAAGATTACTTGCATGGCTAGGAGGGATTTTGGAGTCTGTGGAATTCAGGAGATGGTGTTTGAATGTGCTATGCTTCAGTATGATCTTGTTTGCTTTGCTTCAAATGTCTTGGCTGGCTCAGGTCCCACAAATGCTTGAAGGTTTGTGTTGTTTTTTTGGCTGTGTTTGTGCACCTCAGGATGTGATGGCTATCGGAGAGGCTCCTAATTAAGTTAGTGGCAAGGATTTCTAGAAAGAACAATAACACAGCAGCTACAGGGATTGATGTGGCAGTGAACCTCTCTTGGAGCTGGTCACAGATGAAATATTTAATCTTCTGGTTTTGAGATTTCTGATGTTGCTGTCCCACTTCAGGAGATAGCAGTAACACACTGGTCCCTGTCCTGGTGCTGAGCAGCCGTGAATCACTCATTTTTCCAAGACTCACAAGAATAACATCATTGCTTATAACTCAGCTTGAGGCTGGGTGCTTTACAGGCTTTCCTGAAACTGTTACGTGGGTAGTGCTGGGCAAGCGAGTAACGGGAAGCAGAAGAGGGGGTGATCTTACTCACGACCTCTTTAGCAATATGCTTCCAGCCCAGCCTAGATGGTGCTGTGAACTCCTCAGGAGGAGAGCTTCCCAATCCACTGCTCTGCTCCAAGAGCCTGAACTCCTTTAAATGAGTGCACTGAGAGTTTTAATTTCCTCTGTGCTGAGCAATTAATAATTATTAAAATTGGTTTCTCTTCACCAGTGAGCTGAGAGTGGACACCAAAGATGGTGTATTCTGCTTGATGTCTACTAGCCTTCTATTTTGCTATTTCGTATTTGTTTTCTATAAATAAGCTATCCTGCAGACAATTCAGAGCTCTCATAGCAGTTTTTCATCATGCTTCTGGAGTTCGTGGCTTCAGGTGGTGTGAAACATAGTTGTCAACTCCTCTGTTGCTGTTTTTCAAGGGGGAACAAACATTCTCACTCGAGCAAGTTCAAAATCCTAGAGGAAAGAACATGCAAAAACGAAATCTTTCTGCTATGGAGAAAAAAGTGTGTTCTTAGCTTGTCTCAGTTTAGCGAAGTACGCAATCGCATGCCTGATTCCTAAATGTGTGCCATTAGCCCTGCTGACTTTAATGACTAAGGATGTACAATGTGCTTTGCTGGATCAGAACGGGCTAGCAAACAACTATCAGGAACATGAATTTTATTTATGCAGCATGCAGACAGAAGCCCAGAAAAAGCTCCGGAAAACTGGTTTACATGGTCTTTCCAGTCTGTCATTCTGCAAAAGGCAGATGTACGTTTCCTTGACTGCAGTTGTCAGGGTTTTTTGGATTTGGGTGATTAAATGAATGGGTTAAGTCAACATTTTCAACCAGATTACTCTGTGGATGACTCAGCTGAACGCCAGCTGGCTGGTCTTGTTTAGGTTTGCCAGCTGCAAGCTGGACTTATTTGAACCTTTGAGTCTGAATGCTGCCAGGTTCCTGCTGAGCTAATAACAGATATTACTGTGATATCAATGCAATCCCCTTTCTGGGGGGAGGAAGAGGAGCTCTATGCATCTGTTCAAAACAAAGAGGTTGTGCTTTGACTTTGGCAATGCTGTTCCTCTGAGTTTCGCAAGCTGCCCTGGGCTGTGCAGACCTGAACTAAGTTTGTGCTCTTGTGAATCAGGGGCTTGCTCTGAAGTTGCAGCCGTTGGGCTTCTTACGTATCTGCTTGGGTTTGTGACTGATGCTGAACAGCTTTTCTGCTCTATACAACTTAGTTTACACGCAGCTTATGTTTGCAGTACAGCAAAATCTTTCCTTAAGCTTCTTGTTCCCCAGGTTAAAATTGTGTGTGAAATGTGAGGAAGGTTGGATGTTTCATCCAGTAACTGAAGTGTAAACCTTAAAAGCTCATTAAGAAATAAAATTGAATGCATGTAGGTTGTGTAGAGGTGTTGATCTATTACTGTCTAGAGAAATGTATGTGCACGCTTCTATGCATGGTACACAGATCATCTCTGATACCATGTCGTGGCTGCCCCATCCCTGGAGGTTTTCAAAGCCAGGTTGGATGAAGCTTTGAGCAACCTGGCCCAGTGGAAGGTGTCTCTGCCCATGGCAAGGGGATTGGAACTGGATGGGCTTAATTAGGTCTGTTTTGACCTAAGTCATTCTATGATATTGGGGTACAGGTATATGTAATACTGTAAAGTTGGTGTTCACTGTCAGGGAGCACAGCAATAGGGATACCACAGACAACCAAAGAGATTCTGGTTTCAGGCATCACACTTTGTGGAGAGAGCCTTGTCGTCCACCTGATTCTTAACAATGTGTTTATCTGTTTTTCTTACTAGATCCTCATTTGAAAGATGAATAGGTTTCTAAGGATCATCAGTTCCTTAACTTAAAGGCTCCCTAAAACGAACAGTTATTTAAATCAGCATGAATAAATAAGTGAATTAAATGAAATATTAGGAGCTGGGCTCAGGGAGACTGGGTGGTTCTTGAAGGTGGACGAAGAAGGAAATGCAAATTGAAAGGAACTAACAAGTTTCCTCTACCTGAATGAATAGTGTGGCTAGGAAGGATAAAGACCCTTCCCCAGAGCAGTGTTTCTGGCTTGGAACCAGTCTGACACTGCATCCCCCTTGAACTGCAGCTGGAAATATTGCAGCAATGCAACGTGCTTCTGTCCCTGTGGGACTGGCAGGAAGTCTTTGGAAATCGGCTCTTCCCAGATGGAAATAACTCATTTGCTTGTGCCATCCCTGTTGGCTGGGGAGGCGTCCTCAGACTGGGGGAGCTGTTGGGCCACACTGGTGTCCTGGAAGCTCACAGATGCACCCTACAGGAAATGTAACCTGACATCCCACATGATTCGGCCAAACAAAGTGATCTCTGCCCTTTCCATACTTATTTATATTTCTAGTTGACTGCATAATGTGGCCCTCTAGAAAGTCCCTTCAGGAGGTCACACAGCTGAAATAATAGCTAATGAATTTTTAAAAATGATTTGGGAGTTATTAAATACTTTCTTCTTCCTTTTCTTCCCTCCCTTCAGTCCCTCTTTGGCAGACACTCCTGGGTTATTCCACTGGAGTGCTTTCCCTTCCAGGGCAGGGTATGTTACAAGAGCATCCTGATGTGTATGAAGGAAGAACCTACACTCATTGCATGCAGCCCCCAGGCTACATAGGGCTGGGATAAAAAATGTCAACAGCTCTTTCTAGATTTGCTTTTCCTTCCAGAGATGCCCCTGTTTTGCTTCTATCACTTCACATGACTATTTCATCTCTGATTACGGGATGCTCTTAAATCCAGGCTCTTAGATTTCTCCATTATAACCCTTCCAAACTACTTCCATCTATGTTCCGTTAACGAAAGCAGGTAAGTTTATTCCTTTCTGTGGAGCTATTCCTGGTTCCACAAACTAGACTCTGGCTGCAAACATTGGTGGTTTGTACGTTTTCTGGAGGAATCTGCTCTGGTTTTCCATGTCTGCAAAGATCCTCCCTTGTTCCTACATCCTTCTCATGGATGAGACACTTAGCGTTTGGAGGCTCACTGCTTGGCTAGGGAATCGTATCTGAAGAGACCTAACCAAGTCATCTTGTTGCCTGAAAATTGCTCCTAAGCACAAGACAGTCAAAGAGGTGCCAGTGGCCTACCTTTCAAGGAGAGGGACCTGTGGTCTACTCCAGGGACAAGAAATGTCAGTGGACATGGCCTGGGCCACTGCAGTAGCAAGACACAAACTGGCTGCTCTGAACCAGTTTGTGTTTTCTTTTGGACTTCCACTTGAAACCTGAAAATGGTACTTTGTCCCTGCTTATGTTGGTCTTGTGTTTTATGGCTTAAAAGTTTTCCAAGAGATTCAAAGAGCAACTAGACAATAAAAACTGACACGAAATGTAGGCTGGTATTCTTGAAAGGATCAAGGAAATCTAGTGCCCTTCAAAAAAATCTCAGCTCTGCAAGGACCCTAAATCTTGTTGGCCTTATCCCTGAGCTACAATCTGTTCATTAGGCTCTCACTTCCCTAAAAAAAGATCAGAGGAAGGTAGTCTTGATTGTTTGAAAATCAAGTTCAATGTGATGCTCTGGTGGGAAGTGGGTGCTTGCTCACTAGTGAAATAGTTTTATTGTGCTTTATATCAATGGTGTTTGACCAATGTTAGTCATTTCCGTTGCTGGTTCCCAAAATAGCCTGGCTTCCTGTTGAGTTGGGAGCAGCAAAATTTGAATGACTCCAGGTTGGGTAGCAGATGAGAATTGGGGACCCATTGTTGCAGGTGGGGAACTGCTTCTGTGGGAGAGTTGGTGGGGGCTTCAGCTCTAACCTTGGGTTAAGGCTGGGACCAGGGTGGGAGAGAAGATGGAGCAACTTTCCTGGTACCCTATAGACAGTCTCTGGGAACCCTGTCTATACCTTTTCTCCTTCACTGTTTTTTTGGTACTCCTGGAGACTGTGTAGGTGTGAAGAGAGTTTGCTGGCTTCTGGGAGTCTTTCTACCTCTAGTCTGTCTTTCTTGACACTGATGGTCATGGTAGGTCTGGCAGATCCCCCTTCATCCCAGTCATCGTGCCTGCAACACCTATGAGATGCAGTGCTCTGTCTGCACAGCAAAGCAGAGATCCTCACTCTGGGCATCCTCACATTAATGCGATGCCTGGTCAGTCTCAGGTTTCCTGTGTGATATCCCAGCTCAAGCTGCTCATTCTGCCTTTTGCCTCTTCCCTGAGGCTCTTTACTTCCTCTGCTGTCAGTCTCTTGGGCCCCTTCTCCTGGTTTGCTCCTCCTTTTTTCCCCTCAACTCCCTGCTTTTGGTTCAGATCCCCCCCATCTTTGTGTTGTGCCTTCTTCCAGTTTCGGGCTCCTTGTTCTGTTAGACTCAACTCACCAGCAACTGAAAGGGAGATGTGTGTGAACACATGTTCCTGGCAGCCCTCTAGAGTCTCACTGATCACACTTCTTAAGTCTTCTCCTCACGTGAAGCTTCAAAAGCAATGTGAAATTCTCCTCCCATGTAATCAGTGTGGGTTTGGAAGAAGCTGATGCTTAAATACCCTCTACTTCCTGAGGGCTCCCTCCCTCCACCAGGCACCTGGTACAGTTACACCGTAAAAAGTGCATCTTCCCTACAATCTTATCCTGCTTCTCAAGGGGGGGCTGTAGTAAGGAGGAGAACCCTGCAGTTTCATAGCTATCTGTATCAAGCAAATATCAGTGTGTTAGGATCTACAGCAAAGGGGGAAAAGAAGTGGAAGGACCAAAATGCATACTTGAAGATGTCCGTAATCTGGGAACACTGCTATGTCAACAGCATCTGTCGTGCAAAAAAATCTCGATGTTTTCTGCTTTTCCTTTTGCACCAGAAACCTCATGTTGCCGTATTTAGTATTAGCCCTACTTTACTGGTCTTTACTCACAGCCCCATGTAATTTTTAAGACGTTATTAATAGAGCATGTAATGTCTTAATTAATGCAGTGTTTCTAGTAAGGAATGGTTTTGGTCTTCAGACTTCAGGCGGAAACACTTGAACATGTGAATTTTTAAGAATTCAAAACTACTAAAAAGAGCTTGAAGTATGGTCTCTGAAATCCTGTCTCAATTCACATCTGATGTGGGGGGCTGGCAACTGCCTGGGAATTGGGAGGAACCAAGGGTACAAGTGGTTCAAAGCTGCAGGAACACAAAAGGGTTTTCACAGCAAGGTTGGGAGAAATGCTAAGAGTGATTTTTTTAATAAAGAAATCCAGCAACAGTGCTGTACAAACTAAGGAGATGAGGTTTACATTCCTAATCTAGGAAAGTGGGGGAGAAAATCAGCCTAAGAGGTGCTTAGGGCTGAACTGTTATCCAGCCACACCACACAAGCAGTTCTGACTCTGCCCAGAGTTTTACATCTGTGTGCTGTGATTTCTAAATGTGCATCCTCATCTCCACACAGTCCCTAGTGGTTTGTGAACCACAGCACTGGTGATTTAAAGCATGCTTAAATATTTAAAGAAAATCTGATTTAAACTGTAAATGCTTTATCATCAGTTTTATTTTTAATCATTGTAACTATTGGGGCTTTAAAACTCTTTCGGTTCTCCCGGTCACTTTGCACAGCTTTTTAGCATGTCTGCTTTAACTGGAGACCTTGGGATGGCTCAGGCCCAAGTGAACTCCTTGAGATCCTTGTGCAGTATTCTCCTGGTGGTACCCTGAGATCAGCAGATGCTGGCCTTTCTCTCAACTCCCACTCAGTGCCTCAAATCCCAGGGAAAGCTCTCCTTCCGCTGCTACACCCTGTGCTTTGAAGACAAAAATTATTCATCGAGATTTTGGGGGGATTGTATGATTCAGCTGCCTTCAAAAATTCACAGGGTTTCCAAAGCTGAGATAAGGGTACCTCCATGCTCAGCTTGCTCTGTATCCTCAGTGCCAGTCCTCTGGAGAACCACCTCAACACAGAGGCAGAGTAAGACTTGTCTGCCTGCTATGAAGTTGATTCTTTCACAAATGTATACCTCTACGTGATGCCTATTTGCATTTACACACTTCCTGAGCTCTTCCTGAGTTATGCAGCTGAAATCTCCTTTGCTTTCAGCCTGGTGCTCCTAATCCCCAAAAAGCAGCAACCAGACCACCCGTGGGTAAATAATTTGGGACTATATTGGATATGTCAAGTCCATGTAACTCCAAGAAGAGCCTGGATGCAAACAGCTCTCCCACGCAAAGTGGGCGCTGGTGGCCATTGAACCAGAGCCTTGCTATTGACTCCACCAGGAGCAAGGTTTGGGCTGGATTTTCTTTTTTGTTGTACTGTGTCTGTGCAACCTTCCTCCACTTGTTTGGAAAGTTGTTGCTCACATTGTCCTGCCTGGAACGGTTCCCAGAGAGCAGCACAGGCTGCACTGTTCTCTTCTTTATCTGCTCCATTAATGTGTTGCCTACCTCTTTGCCTTTCATGTCTGCTGCTTTTCCTTTTCTTCCCCTCCTCTTTAGATCACTTGTTTTGGGTCATTGTTTTTGTTTTCTTGGTATTGACTCCACTGCAGTGTTTTCCAGATTTGTTGCTTTTCTGATTCTGGAGGGATGTTTTGTTCTCATTTATTTGTTTTGCTGGCCAGAATATAAAAGGTTAAACAATTTGGAGAACTTTATTCTGTATTTACTGCTGAGGTAGGTTTCTAAATCAACAGTATTGGAGTGACTCAGAGCTGCTTAACCTTTTTCCTTCCGTTTTGTCTCTCTCCAAATCTGAAGCTCACATCTGCAATTTAGATCTCTGAAATGAGAAGCTATGAAACACATATAAATTGCCGTAGATGGGCTGCTCAGCCTGGCCCCAACACAGAGCCAGTTTCCATTTGGCAGTGGTCAGATTCTGCTGGGATGCAAAAAGCACCTAATAATACAGGGCATCCTGTGGATGTTCTGCACTTTGGGAGAACAACCAGCACTTGGGCTGGCTGGGAGGCATGGGACTGGGCAGAGCAAAAACAGAGCCTGATTGCATACCGGTTCCTTCCCTACATGCACTGTTTGTAGGAAGGTCCTTTCTCACTGGGAGGTCACAAAGTGGGAAGACAACAGGCACTCAGAGGAGAAGTTTTAGCTTTTGCTTTTCAGGAAGGAAGCTGAGGCACCATCCATCAACCAAAATTGTAATGGGCAAGTCGGGTCTGAACCAGGAGTAGGTTCAGCCGGGCTCCTTCACTTAAGGCACAGTGGAGATGAGCGTCCCAGGATGGGATATTGGTACAAGGAGAGCAAAGCCTGCTGGCCCCATCACTAATAGCACGTGGTAATGAAGGAAAAGTCATTGAATCAAAAAAATCACTGACCATACCGTTAGCTCGGAGGCTCTGATATAAAGGACTGCCAAAGCAGAGCTAGCCCCAACATCCCATGGCACTTGGGGCACTGGTGTGCACAGCCCCAACCCAAAGCAGCAGTGCAAAATGGGCTGAAGATGAACAAAGCAGATGGGAATAAGTGTGGGAGTTCCTGCATCAACCTTCATCTCTGCAGAGGCTTCCAATTTGCTGTCCTGCAAAACACCCCATTTCCTGGCAGCTGAGCCAAGGCTTACAGACACTCTACCTTTTTCTTAGCAGCAAAGAAGAGGTGAGACTTCTCCACTCCTAAATTGTAAATGAACCCCCCATATTTTCTGTTAATCAGCTCTTGGTAATTTTCTTCTAATAAATTTATTGAACAACTATATTTTGGTTTTGATCCTGAAAGATCCTCTGTGCTGTTTTCAGGTGTCTCAGCTTAAAAACTGGTTTTGGGCAGGCTGGCTCTGCTGGGACATAGCCTGGTCTGACCCTGTGCTGAGCAGCTGCCATGCATAAAGTGCCTGTGGGAACAGCACCTTGGTGGGGCTCAGTTTGTTAGCATGCACCCCAGTCTTTGTTTTGAAGGACCTTAGTCACTCAGTGAAGAGTGAATAATGCTGGCAGACCTGTGGGTACTAGCAGCTGAGAATGAGAATGATGCTTGTTGCATCCTGAGCCTGCACTGTTTGCTGAGCAACTGGTAGGAAGAGGCTGCACACTGTCAGGGGTTTGCCACACCAGTACAACTTCATCCTTTTGTGTGTTACAAGTTGTGATGTCAAAAACATTGCTTATTCAGGGCTCAGCCTGTGACTCCTGATTATCAGCCCACCCTATTTGCTGCAGTTGTGTATAAGCTGTGGTTGCAGGATTAGGGCCTCCCTGCAAGGAGATCTGGGAGACTTGAGAGAAGTTTTGCTTCTGTTTAGACCACAAATTACCTTGCTCTTGAAGCCTGCCAGTTCTATGAGGTTTTCCCTAATGAAAGGACTGCTCTGTGTGACCTGCTTGGAGTAATCTTCTAAAATTTTGGTTGCTTATTGAAGTGGCTGTCAATAAAGGAATGAAGTAAACCTGTTTTGTTTGGAGTTAGTCTAAAAATCTCCTATTAAGAAGAGGGCAGTAACAGCTTTAATGATGTACATAGAAAAACACACCAGAGAAAGTAATGTGATTTTTTTTTTAGGGAAAAACATTTTCTATATGGAGAAGATATGTTGAAAACTGCTTGAGCATCAGGTGGTTGATGTGCATGACAAAGGCTTTTTACAATAACCTGAGCTACAGCACCTGTGGCATAGTGTGTCTGCCTGCTGCAAGGATCTGCCAAATCCTTCCAATCAGAAACTGCCACACAGTGCCTGTGGCTCTCCTCAGAACATCTCCTTTGCAAGGCAAAATGTTTCACCTCAAATTGTGTGGCTGGCAAAGCAGCAGGGAGCTGTGATGCAATGTGTCAGAAGCACCTCTGGTGTCATTTGGTACTCTGATGGTAAATTAAATAAGTGAACTTGTCCTTGACAATCACCACTGTGTGATGCACTCTCTGCAAAATATGGATTCTCTTTGCTCTGTGCAGTGACCAAGTCCTGGTTGCTCCCATGTATGCTGTGTGCTTTCTTCTAGACATACATGAGATGTGCCCCTTGAACACAACCTCCAACCCACCTTACTCTTTAATATTGTGTATCCTGCCCTCTAGTGCCAGCAGAAGCTGAGTCAGCAAGAGCCCAGGAGCAAACTGTGCTGTTCTCCTGTGTCTTTCCACATTTTTCATCAGACTTCTCCGAGCCTGGGGAACTGCTAATTATGGGGCTGCCAGGTTATGGAGAGCAGCTAAATATTTCTGTGCAGCATGGGATGTCTGTGCAACAGCTTGGGCCCTGGGTACATCAGTATGGTTTTGGAGCAAGCACAGCTCCTTGGAAGTATCTTTGGAGATCATTTCAAGGAAAATGAGCTTTATGCTGGAACAAGAATACATGTGGCAGGATATGTGAAAGAAACTTTGAAAGTAAAAATTTTCACTGAACTTAAAAGCAATCTTGAAGCCTGGTGAGTGTTTGGCTGTCGTGTAGGGGATAGAGTAGGGATAACATCTAGAAATAAGTCTCTTCTTCTGAAGAAAAAACATCCGTTTATGTTTAAAAACAAATCGTAGCCTTTTATGTCACTGCCTGCTCTACTGGGAGGGGAGCAGGTGTTCCCCCCAGCCGTGTCCTGGGACTTGCAGGAATGCTCCTGGCAGGTATCTGCTGTGAGTCAGGCAAACCCCAGCAGTACTCCACAAAGCTCCTCTGTGTTTGTCTCATGTCCCTTCATCCTAATGTCTCTTCCCTTCTGCTACTTTTAAGACCCCACCAAACAAAAGCTCCAAGGTTTGCAATGCAATAGTGTGGGGCTGGGGCGGGTTGGTCTCGGCTGCAGAGCTGTGACTGCCTCCAGCAGGGTGGGATCAGACCCACTGGGGCTTTTACACAATTTCCTGGGTTATTTCAAGCCTTCAGGAAGGCCTGGCCACGGGAGCACTGCCGGGACCGGGAAGGGCTGGCAGCCTATTTGTGCGTGAGCAAGGCTGCAGAAACGGAAAAAGTTTTGTATAAACTGCTCTCCTCTTCCCCTGTCCCCTTGTCTTAGATCAGAAACGCTGGAGATCCTGTAGGGTTTTTTCTTCCCCTTTCCCCAAAACACAAACCCTGAGAGGTCACCCATAGTTTTCTTCTGATGCGTGGCAGAGTGTGAGTGATGGCGTAGCTGTTAGGGTGGGTTTGTTTCTTTAAGGTGTCTCCCAGAGGAAGGATCAGCAAAATGCAATGTGGCAGCTATGGTAACTCCTCTTGGCTTTCAGCACAGCCCTTGCTGATCGCACAACTTGCTAGCAAAGAAGGTACAGCTGTCCAGGCCTTGGCAGGGATCCCCTCCCTTGCTTGCTGCCAAATACTGTTTTTTTTCCTTAGATTTCTCCGTTTCCTAAGAAAATAAAAATGGGAAGAACAGCCTTATCTGCCTCAGAGCTCCACCCTGGACCTGTCAGGGTAAAACTTGATGGTTATTCATCCCTATGTGGTGCTGGGATGTTGGCAGCTAGGGAGGTGGAGAGCCCAAATTTGGGAAGATACCAGTCCTGCTATGAGGTGCTGGGGTTGGAGGAGAACAAGGTTAAGAGCTGGGGTCCCCACAGTGCGTGCAAAGGGCTGAGCACTCAGGCTGGAATGGTGTTCAGGGCTGGTTTGTCTTTCCCAGCATGGTCATCCCCCATGCCAAAGCCAGCTCACATGCACACCTGCAAGAAATGAACTCACTGGAAGCAGCGAGCTTTCTTGGGGGCAAAAGCCCTGCTATGTTTTGCAACACTGGGCCAACAACTTTCCTGAGTTGCCTCCTTAATTGTGCCATGGCTCAAAGCTGCGGGTGCCCTGCTGGCCATGTTTACATCTACGAAGCACAATGGAGCAACTCAAAGTTCACCTGTACCCTGAGAATAGTTCCAGCAACCAAACCCCACGTAAAGCATGAGGCATCAAGTCCCAGCCTAGAGTCCCTGAAAAAGAGGTCCAGGAATTTTTCCCCTGCTTCTCTTCCCATCTTCATCCACTGTCATGATGTTGGCCCTTGCCTCCCAAAGCACATTTTGGCCATACTGGCATTATCAAAAAAACGACCATGCCCAGCTCCAGGGTAATGTTAACATCATCCCATCCCCAAGAGCCTGCCGTGTGCTTGCTTCCCACACTGCTGCAAGACCACCCTGTGGTTGCTATATCTTGTCTGTGATGCATACTCCTGCCAGCCCCACGGGATGGGTCATTCATGTCAGCAGCATGGAAAACTACCCTTTCCACGAGGAAGGTGCAGTTTGAAGGACCTCTTTAAGGTGGGCTTGTAGTGGGGCTGCCTAGCACAGAGTACTGCAGCTCACATGCATGAGCTGTGCATTTGCACGCAACGGGGCAGCTAGCATGAAATTGTTCCTTTGCAGTTCTCCAGGCTGCTTTGTCAGGCTCTCTCCACTGGCATGGCACAGCAAAACTGATGAAAAAGCCCCTCATTTTGAAATATTTTGACTGCCTGTGCAATTTTAAGGATGTGCCCAAAATAAAGAAGAGCTGAAGGGCAGACTGATCAGTGTAGCAGAAGAGGTATTAAGTGGGGGGAGCCTATGGCATTGCTATTTAGAAAGAGGTTTGTTATTTGAAAATAATACCAATGTTGCTAGAGCTGTACAAGAACTCAAGTAGTAGCATTTAAATGAAAGATTAAGAAGGAATGGTGGTAGGAAACAAAAATACATTGCAACTGATTTGCACAGCTGGTGAAATTATGGTATTAGGAAATAGTGCTGAATGTGCTATAAACAGGAGTTTTATTTTCTGTAGGAGCAGGGATGAGTGGGTAGAGCTAATAAATGTACTCTCAAATTGTACATGTACCTACTCAGGCACTGTGTGGTACTTGTAACAGCCTTTCTAACTGCTGTAGAAAATGGGCTAATAATGATATATTTGAGAACAATAAACCAGTGTCAAAAAAAGCGAAGATATTTGAAGACTGTTACTTTTTAAGCTAGGTATTTTTCTTTCATTTTGACATAATTCACACCTATGAAATAGCTACAGTTTTCAAAGCCCGTTGGCTCCCCGACTACTTTAGAATATTTAATTTTTGCCACCCACTGAGAGCAAAAATATTGCCTGATTTACAAAATAACAGCGCTTACAAGTAAAATTTTGTGATTAACTCAGTCTTATTGAAGATCAATGTTTTGAGCTCCCATTTTCCTCCTGAAAATGCTGCCCCATATCCCTAGCCGTCTGGGCACATGGCATTCACTGGCTGTGGGTACCTGTAATTACATTTTGAGGTGATAGGTCCTTTTTATAGCATTCTCCACCACTACTTTTCCTGGCCATGAACATGTAAAACAGTGGTTATTCCTTCATGCACAATAAGTTATTACAAGAAATATTGATTGCTAGGTTGAGTGTATTCAAAACTTCCAAGGGGATCCATGGAAAGGGGTGCCGAGATCTCCCTTGCTTTTCGGGCACAAACTGTGGCTTGAAGAGTTCAAAGCCCGATGCTCTGCATCAAAACCCAAGTGTGAGCTCACCCCTTCTCTAGGGGGAAAGTGGTGAGAAAGCAGATGCTCAGTTGTGCTCCAGCTCCACTCCAACAATGAGCACTTCAGACTCAGATGATATGAAAGGGAGATGATTTAGTGCTGGTAATAATAGGAATCTATTAAAACAGCCCCTCTCATGGTAAAGGATGAAAAACCTCTTGCAAAATATCTGGTTGTTCACTGCATAAAGCCTCACTGAGCTGGAAGAGAGCTTTGAATGCAGAGACTGCAGCATTATGCCTCAAGCATTACAGTCACAATTAAAGGCAGCAAAAAGGACTCTGAGATATTAGAGATTTCCTGAGCTCATCAGGCACAATGACAAATTTCCTTAGGAGTTGCAAACTAACCATATTATCTACTGTGTTAGAATAGACATTTATGCCGTATGTATATATTCTTTAAGACCATATCTTCTCTGGTGGTGTGTTCCTTGGAATTCCCAGAAGTGCTACTATAGCTGAAAATGCCTCTCTGGTTCCCCACGGATGGTCTCGCATTACATCAGTTCCTACCATCCAGCCCACGGCACCCACTGATGTCTGGGGTGCCATGGCTGCTTCTTGCTGGGAGACCCTGCTGGTGTGTTTTGGGGGAAGAAAGACATCAAACTCGCAAGAATTGTCACAAGGTGCCTACAGGATTTAAATTGTATGTGGCATGTATGTGTATGTGGCATGAAGATGGTGCTGGGCACCCTGGTGGGAAGCATGCAAGCGGGACAAAGAGACAGGCTCTCCGTTTCAACACTCTGAAAAGCTCTTTTCCCTATCCTAATCCCTTTCACTAAGAGTTTGGTGCCCTGGATGCTTTTCTCCTGGTCGCCCCACTGTGCCCACATCCATGTCATGGGAGGATGACACCCTGCTCTGCCTCTCTGCTCCAGATGGGTGGCATCACCGAGCACCCGTGGAGGCTGGGGCTCCTCCTGGTCCATGCTATGTGTGCAACACAGTTTTTCCCGCAGGGTCTTTGTTCTGAAAGCCCAAAAGGGAGCTTACAGCTTCTTCTTTATTGGACAGCACTTACATAAGTGATAGATATATACATTGCTCTCAGCAGAGCCACACAACAGGTCCAGTGGGATGGGGCTGTTTGGATGTTGAAAGGAAAGTGGTGAAATGCAAAGGACAGCAACGAGATTTTGTTCCTGGTCCTCTGCATTTCACTGCTTTCCTTTCAACATCAAAATGCCCTATTTGCTTCTCTGTCCTGAGCACACCTAGGGTGAGTTGGTGCCGTGACACAAACACACTCCCTGGGGTGGTGACACAGGGCTATCGGGGTGCTGCAGTGCTTTGCAAGTGTGCTTTCTGCACCTTGTTACTCATGGTAAATTGTATGCTGGAAAGTATACACCTCGTTGCCTTTCTCCTGAGTCTGTCCTTATATTCTGCTGGTTGGGGTTTTCCCCATGATTTCTGAGACTCCTCTCCCAGCCAGGAATTTCTTCTAATGAGCCATGTTACACAGAAAAAATTCATCACAGTGTGCGCAAAGTGTATCACACGGGGTCAGTGTTTGTGGCTGTGTGAAATCTCTGGCAGATTAGTTTTATTAAGGAGCTTGGTGTTGGGGTTGCTGGATCTGGATGTGGATGTGTTGGGGAATCTCCCAAGCCACGCAAAATGCTACTTTATGCATGAAAGCCTCTCTCTGGCTCTATCACACCCTCCTGAATTTTCCAAGCTGGATCAGCTGATTTATTTAACAGGAACTTCAGCACAGCCACAATCCCTCCACATCTTTCCTAGCTGAGCAATTAGATTTATTTACATGTGAGCACAAACACATGATTTTTAAAGGAGGACTGAATAGCTTAAACCGAAGGCATAATCGCATAAATTTAATGGTTAAATTCATTCTAAACCTAATTTGTGCATTTTAAAGCATGTGTATGGCAGATCTAGTATCTCTTAAGAAAATAGTAAAGCTTCTTCTTGGGGGTGGCAGTTAAGGCAAAATTATCTTATTAGGAATTCAATTAAAACCTAGTACAGGCTTACTGGACCTCTTCCAGTAAATATATATCAAGCTTAAGCAGTAGCCATCTGTCTTGCCCTGGCTTTTTTTCTGTTTCCCAAGCTGTTGTTAAAAGATAGAGAAGAAGATGGGAGGAAGAGGAAGGACTATAGCTCATTTCCAGATCACTGTACAGCACAGAGTACAAGGTTTATCTTTTTGATGTCTGACCATTTTGCAAGTTGTGTGGACTGGGTTTGCGTATCTTCCACCCCTTGCTGAAACACAGAAGTGGGGAAAAAACAAACAAACAAAAAAAACCCACTAGTCATGTAAAGGGTCTCAAAATGAAGCCACTGGGAAAGGTCTGGGGATACCCAGTTGTCCCCTTCTCAAGGAGACTCCAGCCCAGAGGAGGCACAGGCACTGGCTCTTGGTTTGGGAAGAGTCTGTGTTGCCTCCTGGGTTCAGTTCCAAGAATTAGATCAAAATATTGTTTTAGCCCAGAAGGCTGTGACCTTAGGGAGGACCATCCACAGAGATCAGGGATCTAATGGCCTCTTTGCAATCCTCTGTTACCAACAGGGCTTAACAGTTACTGTTGCTTATTTAACATTTGTATCGGAGTGGTGGCAGTAGCTCCTCTGTTCTGTTCACTCCCTACTCCAGCAAGGTGCTCATGACTTCAGGTTCCTGATGCTGCTTCCCATGATGTGTGAGCCTGTTTTCAGGGGAGGAAATGCTAATTCTCCGCCCCCCCCCCCGAAACCTCTCCTTACTGCCAAACACCAAAATCCTCAGACTCTAAGGGTGACAGATTGTGAAAAAATCTCAAAAGGACGCCTTCTGTTTTACAAGTCCACCCCCAAAGAAAGCCCTGCTGTGATGCACGTAGAGAAGCACGCCCCAAGAGCTAGCAGAGCCGTGGTACCCATATTGTACACCCATCCGCATGCACGCAGAGGAAATATAAGCACCAGCAGTGCCATGGATGTTGAGCAGAGCCTAAGAAAAGAGCTCAGCTGAGGGGATGCTTGCTGGAGAAGGACCTCTTTGCTGCTTAACTGGCTCCCCTCACCAGGTGAGGGGTAAGGGCATTGCAAAACCTGCCCTCATGGCACAATTGCTGTGCCCTGGCATGGGCTGGATGGATGATACTGGTGTGGAAGTGGTTAAAGAGATGGATATGAGGGTAAGGGCTGCCTTATTTTGATTTATTGGCTGGTTGAGTTAATTTGTTATTTGTGTATGAGAATCTGTTGTTGCTGAGTGGTCATCTTCTACAACTACAAATCTAATTAGATGCTGGAGTGCTTAGATATTTCCCCCCCACCCCCGACAAATATTTCTACTGTCTTAATTGTCAAACTAATCATTAATTAGCATGAGACTGCTAGTATCCAGCTGGAGAACTTGTTTTTCCTCACTTCTAAATCTGCCGATGAAGTAAATCATCACTGATGGAGTGTAGCACTCTCCAAGTCACTTAGAGCAACCTACTGAGATGTCTGATGAGATTGTCAGTTAGCAAGGAGCAGCAAGGTTGCTTGGAGCCAGCTGAGGATCTGGCCAGTGTGTTTTTCATGGCACAACACTTTAATAAGTTTCTTCTTTCCCCCCCTCTCCAAGCCTGGGGAGGATGAGGAAAAAAGCTACCCAAAATGTGTGCTTTCCCCAACCAGCAGCTGTAAATCCCTGGTTACATGTTGAGCCTGTTTTGTGCTCAGGGTTGTGGTGGTGTTCCTTTACGTGTTCATGGCCTCATCAAACTATTCCTATGGCTCTGCAGCAAGACATAAATTCTGGAGATTTCAGGCTTTGAGATTTCAAAGTCATGATGAACCACATGGAAATGACTCTCAGAGTTATAGCTATAAAAATAATTATATTGCTGGGGGAAAGAATGACAAGAAACGTCCCCAGAAGAGATTTCAGCAGTGGTTACAGGATCTGTCCCTGCTGTGTAAGAGGCTGCTGTGATCTCTAAGGCTAACTTATCACTGCTACCTATTTTATTATGAAATATGCCCCTACAAGCACTGAAGGAAGGCAGGCGAAGAGGGGTTGAAGAGGAGAAACGTTGCAAACTTTCCCTTTGTTTTAATGAGGATGCTTTGTATGCTTTTAAAATTAGAGCTATTCCACACAGACAACCAGTGTGAGGATGACTAATTTGGAGACAAATTAAGTCTACTTAGCTGAAATCTATGCCTTGTCTGCTCCTTTAATGACACATCAGTGCACATCTCTCCTGATAGGACTTTTACTGCAGCCCTGGCTTTGACAGATTAAGTAATAACATGCTTTTGTCACTCTTCTAAGTTGTTCTTCGGTTTTGATCCAGTATTTTTCCCTCTACCCTGCCTGTCTCTAGCTCTTTATGATCAATGATTAGTTTATGTGTGTCTAGTCCATGGCAGATCTGTCTTTTGCATGTCTGTTTCTCCGAAGCATTTTCCTTGCACCCACTCTTTCAAAGCCTGAGCGTTTTCTGGCTGACTGCAACCTATTTAGGGTCTGCTGTGTAACAGATTTATTCTTTCCTAAGAAAAGACATGAACGTAAACAGAAGATCCAAAATGCATTTTGCTGGGCTTTTAAATGCACTAGAATGAAACCTCCTCGCTACAAGCCTATTAATGTAAATACCAAACTTTACAATCCTTCCTGTCAAGGAAACATATTTACATTTTTCTAAGGATGCGTATAAAAAATCGGGCTTTTGGGACAAAAAGGGCTTAGTTCCAGTGTCACAACACCCCCATTTAACTGTACTGCTCTCAAACTATAGAATTGGTTGTTCCCAGGACCAGTAGAGATAACATCTGTTTGATTCTTTAAGGACAAAATGAAATAGGATGCTAGTGTTTTATACTGGAAACAGCCCTGGAAGCCTGAAGGAGCAATAGTAAGAGGGCTGTGTATCACACGCACATGTTGAATGCAGTTTGTGCTGACAAGAAAGGAAAGGTCTTATTGGTGGCAGTGCCAGCCTAGGGGCAGCGAAAGGCTCATCCCCAGCCCTGCCATGGTGAGTGGGAAGAAGTGGATTATTGGCAGACTGGTTATACTGGGACAAGGTTTAGGGCTACATCATCCTTTACGCTTTGCTGGTGTTCATGCCATGGAGAGTATTTTTCCTACTAAATGGAATAATTGGAAACACTTTATTTTCTCCTGATTTTTCTTTTTTTTTTTTTTTGTAGTTTAGGGCATCTTGGACATGATGGAGAAAGAGAAAGGTGGCTGAGAGGGAAGGACACAGGTGCTGGTAATGAGGATGGGGAGATTTAGGTGAGGAAGGCTCAGGTTTGCATGTCTGTTGAAACATCCTATCGCTGCGCCTGCTTCTCTTGAAACTACCAGAGTAAGTTGTCTGTAATTACGTGGAGCAGAACAGGAAAACCTGTCATAACCAGAGGAGTGAGCAGCAGCGACCTGCTGGCATTTGCAAAGGCCAGATGGCATTTTACCAGTTCCCAAGGCTCTGTTTTTTGTAATCAAAAGCTCCTCTGATTTTTTTTTTTGGTAGCCAGAGGGGAATGATCAATCCTGCAAGTTAAAAAACCTTTCCTTGCCTATCTCTGGGGAAAAAAAAAACAGGGAAGAGAGGATGGCTGCCACAACCCAGCTGAAACAGAGCTCATCCCTTCATGCTTACCTAATGTTTGCAGTGCTCGCTACTCCCTAAGAAAGGCAGGAGCCGATCCTAAATTCAAACAGATATTTCTTAAGCATTTCTGTTGCCATCAGGACTGCACAGGATGTTCCCCTATAATGCATAAAAACTCCTCTGGCCAGGACAGACTGATACAGAAGTCCATGGCACACCACCCAGCTAAGTTTTCCCATTTTAGAGAGTTTCTCAAGGATCTTGTAGTATTTTCTTTTGCTGGCAGACATAATTTTTGTCATCATAAATGACAGAATTTGACACCACACCACACCAGGCCATTTGTCAACAGCATTTTCAACAGTTCAACCGCACGCGTGTGCATGCACACACAGGCACAGAAAGGAGAGGCAAGAGGGTAAAGTCCAGGGGATTGGAGAGAGGTGTCCTTCCTCTCTAGGGCATGGAAACACGGAGTAAAAAATCACCTCTAGCCACTGGGCTGGAAGTTGTGTTATGGCAAAGACGCTAAATACCGATTCACTCCCAAGAAAACTGAAAACGTGATGAGGTTTGACTCTACGTGACAGTTTTTCATGCAGTCTGAAATGTTGCTCTCGCCCTCTTTTAGGTGAGGACAATCTGAGCATCCACACATAAAATCCGCCTTGTCGGAGCAATACTTAATAATAATTCAACTGACAATGATTTTTAAATGTGGTGATCAAAAGCAGGTTTTGCTGCTAAAATGACTGCGTGATGGAGAGGGACGGTTGTGTATTATAAAATTTTAAAAACACCATTGGCTAATGGCAGCACATCATTTTGGTAACAACAGAATAAACACATTGTTCCATCCCAGCACTTTACTATTCAGCCAATCTAAACTACCGAAGAAATATGTGTTCGGGACATTTTACATCTGTTTTTGACAAGAAGCCTGAGTTTTGAGAGGATTTTTTTTCTATATCTATTTGCTGCAGCTTTTTTAGGCATATTAGCATGGGAAAAGGCACTCTGTTTTATAAACGGAGGGTTTATCCATTTTAAAAACAACTCAACTTTGGCTTTTTGCAGTTGAAATTAAAGCATGGCAGGAAAAAATAGTAACGCCAGCAACAGCCATAAAAACTACGACAGCAGCATTATCCATTTAAATAAAACTGAACAACAGGCAGCTTGTGCAATGGACAGATTAACCGATTTTTGAGCAGTCTAACACTTTGGGAGTATGTGGAAACCCTAATTGTAGCCCCAAAATGCAAACTGTTTAAGGACGCGAGTGAAACATTTACTTGAAGTGGTTTTAAGTCTGCATTTTACACCACTAGCAAGCCCTAGATGAAGAGTTTCTGATTCCTTTAAACAAAGTACTGTAGTTTCATTAAGGTGTTTTTTTTAAAAAAAGAGCAATTTACATATCTACAAAGATAGATTTGTCTTTTTAAAAAAGCTTGGCCAATGGGCTGTGGTAAACTTTCTTCTCGTCTTTAAGGAGCTGATTCTCTGCATGATGATATTATTTCATTTTGCCTCACGCAGGATGTTACAAGGTGGGGGTAAATTTCTCTTTCGAGTGTTTGCTGGGTGAAATGGATTTTGGGGCTCTGCTTTATGTACTGAGCTCCAGAAAGCAACTGGCCGTATGCAAACTCTGGCTGACACAACGCAGAGCTGCTCTGCTTAATTAGCTGGAGATGAGGGTGTTATTAAGGGCCTTTGTTTTCTCATTTCTTACTGTTTATTCCTCCCTTCCCAACTGTTACAAAGGCAACATAAGAGGAAGTAGTTTTCTGCTAATGGAAAAGGATGAGGGAAGGGTTTGAAGCTGAGAGTGAATAAGAAACTAAGTCCCAGCCTAGAATAGTCTAACAACAGCCTTCACTTTGCTGGTGCTTTGGGGAAGGGAAGCCAAACAAATACAAAAAAATTTGAAGTTCCTTCTATATTTGTTTACTTTTTATTTTGTGGAGGGCAGGGGCACAGCCCAGGGTTGCAGCTGACATCTGCTGCTCATTTCTTTCAAGAGAAATGCAACCTGGAGTGAACTTGTGGCCAAACCCTGCATGGGTCCCACAGACCCCCTGGTCCCCCCCAAGCTGGGAGAGGATGCAACTGCCTTGGGACCGCTGGATCTGCACTGAGGTTTTAAGCACAGGCGCCCGTGGAGCAGGGCGGCAGCTGATTTGGATCCTCTTGTCAGCCTGTTTTACTGATCGCCTTTTCCTCTCAAAACCCTTCCCTGAAGCAGCACTTTCTGGCAAATATCATGCAGCAATCATTTCCCCCCAACCCTCATCAGCCAGCTCTCAATACCAGTCCCCTTTTAGCTTCCCCATCTCTGCAGAACAGAAACACACTGATTTTGTTTTTGAATGTGGCACATCTAATTTTTGTGTGCCTGGAAGATTCTTTTTTTTTTTTTAATTTTCACAGGCACAGAGGAGCTAGAAGGGGTTGGATATATCTACATTGTCAGTCTCCATTCTGGGTTGGTGCCCTCAAACCTTTTGTCCAGTAGCATCTCTGCACCCCACAGTACCATGCTGCCTTTCCCCAGGTAGGACCGAGCCGAGCAGGAAAGCCAAGCTGGTGAAAAGAGCCATGGATGCCCCATCCCACAATCAGACACAGAGTATCATCCAGGAGAAGAGAAGTTGGTACGTACCCCTTCGGCTGCTGGGCTCACCTGGCCCAGGCGGTGGCTAGTGGGAGGCCGACATGGACCACGCTCCCTCCATCCTCCATACGGAGAAGGCATAACTCAGCCTCTCGTGAGCCACGTAACTGCAGCTCGTCATCTTACTGTCCATCTCATCGCTCTGTAGCACCTGGTAGAGGAAGTCTATATACCGTGCCGCCAGCTTGAGGGTCTGGATTTTACTGAGTTTGTCAGAAGGCAAAGTGGGGATGATTTTCCTCAAGGCGGCAAAAGCTTCATTGAGCGACTGAGTCCTCTGCCTCTCTCTGACATTGGCCAGGATCCTCTGGCTCTGCAGTTCTTCGTAAGATTGGGAGCTGGGACTGGACTTTTTCCCCCTCTTGCCTGGGTTGGGGCTGCCATCTTCGCTGGACTTCTTACTGTATCTTCTCTTCCTGCCAAATCTCTTTGGCTGCCTTTCCAGCTCCTCTTCACTGGTCCCCAAGCTATCCACAGGGGAAACAGGAGAACTGGAGCTTTCTTCCATGCTTTCTGCAAGAAGGGGAGGGGAAGAGACTTTCCCCCCCTCCTTATGTTATGTGAGTGTGTGTGTGTCTTAAATGTGCTTTAAATTCCTGAGACAGATCCTTTGGAAAAACAGGAGGGCTCTTTTTTTTTTTTTTTGCTGACCAAACGTTTTCCAGGTTGCTTGAAGGGCTCTTATTTCAAGGACTGGGGTTGTGCAAAAAATTGAGGTCTTGGAGAGAGGAAGTTATTCTAACTTTTTGGAAACTTTAGCTGAGCTCAGTTGCTAAATAGTTGTCAGAAGTGAGGGAGGTGCGGGGCTCCGTTCTGATTGGCTGGCCAGGTCAGTGGGAGGAAAGCTTTTCCCCTGCTAAACTTTCACAGTTTTATGTTACACTTAACTAAAATCTTGGGAATGCACCTCAAATAAAAGATAGCTGGTGACCACCCCCCGCCACCATCATCCCACTGATGCTGGATTTGCAGCACCAGTCCAGGGTAACCCACCCTGCCAGGGGTTTTGGGGTGCTGATTTGCTTGCTGAGCGCTTGCAGGCTGCCTCCCAGCCCATGCTGCCAAGGGTCCAACTCCCAGATCTGTGGTGAGGCTGCAGCAGTACCTTGCCTGAGTTAGGGTGCAAGGTGTGCAAGCCATTGCACACTGAAGATGATTCCCCATTTTGCACCCCTTGGTGCTGGAGTCTTGCGATCCCCAGGCTGCCCCTTTGCAAGCAGCCCTTCAAAGCACCCTGCTCCTCAAATGCCTACCCCGCTGAGATGGGGTGGGAACCTGCCTCCTGGTCCCATGGGGTGACACCAGTGCGGCAGAAGTTCCTCGGGGCATGCTGAGCTGTGGGAAGGGTAGAGGTTTGGGGGCAGCTGGGGAAACTCTTTCAAGCCTGTTATTTGTAGGGAGCATGGACTAACACCGTGGAGCCCAAAAATATGGGTCATCTGGAAAGGAGCAAATAGTTTGTAGAAAACCTGACAGAGAATAAACCGGTGAGGCGACGTCGGCCATGCTGTCCGTCTCCCTGTCATTTATCTCCCTACTTTCCCCCTTTGTTTGATATTAAATAGTACTTTTTCAGGAAGCAAGAGCCAAGGCAGGTAGAAAGACATATTTTCCTCCAGAATAGCCTGCTGTTGAAATCGTAGTATCCCAGTGCATAGAAATTATGGTGGCAGCTCCAGGGTTACTGGTGTATCGAAGAGCGGACAACAGATCTATTTTTTCCTCTCCATCATACCAGGGAAAATGTGGGAAAACCCTGCTTGCTTCCGTGGAGCTAAGGCAGGGCAAAATTGGATTTGGACCTCTGATTTCAGTTACAGCCCAAATCGCAGGAACAGATGCATTCCTGAGCAGCATAGATCGTGTTTTCAATACGGAGCAGTAAAATAAAATAAAACAGTAATAATAAGACAAAAGGAACTCATAAAATGTAGATGTTGTATCAGAAGAATTAGTTTGGAGTGGATTTCTTTGTGAAGTTTTCCAGTAGGTATCAACACTCATTAATGGAAAAAGTAATGTCTGGTTTGATTGGAAAGTGTTCCCTGGTAGAAGAAGGAATTTTGGCTTGCCTGGGGCTGACTGCACTACTGGTAGGTAATGTTTATAGTGGAAAGACTTCCTCAGGCAGCCCCTGGGGAGAGCCTGAGTTTGCTTTCAAAAGGAAAGGTTTTCAGGTGCAGCACAGAAGTCGGAAAACGAGGCAGTTCTGCAAATAGATTTTTAATCCAATTTAAGACCCCAGCGAGTCGGATAGAACGGGTGCCTCTGCCATTCACACCCTGAAGCCAGGGTTTCCAGAAGGGCTCAGGGCTGGCAACTGCTCTGCATTTGTGACCTGGAGGTCCATGAGTGCAGGGGGCTTTGATGGTGTGTGCCAGCCCCATAGACCTGAAGGCAGATGCCATCATCGGTTGAGTAAGGGCAAGAAATATTTCTACTGGGGAAACCTGAGTAAAAGCTACTCGTCTGTCCTGTAAGTGAAACAAACTGATGTTGTTTGTGGTGTCGACCTGAACCTGTGCCTCAGAGGGCAAAACACCTCTTGCAAGGGGTATTCAGTTTGTACTTGGGATATTTAGAAGTCTTCTCTTCTTAGTGTGAGGGATCACTTATGAGTTTTAAGAAAAAAACATCACCAAAGACTGGAGGGGCACCTCTGCTTTCCAGCTGCAAAGAGCACAGTTTTCCCAGCAAACAGGTTCCCCGCTAACGGCACTGGCTCTTTTGTGCTTGCACCGTGTTTATGCTGCTGAACTGCTGTAGATTTGCAGGGATGCATGAAGCATGGGAGGGCAGTGGCGATGTGGGGTTGAGTACTCAGACTGCACTGCCCAAAGGTGCTATAGGAACCTGCAAAAGGCTGCTTGGGGAAGCAGCAAGAATGCGTTTTGGGCTGTATTTGAGAGCACCAGGAGCAAGGGAAGCAGACCCAAGCTTCCAAGAGTTATCCGATCATTGCTGCTTCTCCTCTCTCTCCCTGCCCTGCTGCATCTTCCTTTTGCCCTGCTGCATCTTCCTTTTGCCCTGCTGCATCTTCCTTTTGCCCTGCTGCATCTTCCTTTTGCCCTGCTGCATCTTCCTTTTGCCCTGCTGCATCTTCCTTTTGCCCTGCTGCATCTTCCTTTTGCCCTGCTGCATCTTCCTTTTGCCCTGCTGCATCTTCCTTTTGCCCTGCTGCATCTTCCTTTTGCCCTGCTGCATCTTCCTTTTGCCCTGCTGCATCTTCCTTTTGCCCTGCTGCATCTTCCTTTTGCCCTGCTGCATCTTCCTTTTGCCCTGCTGCATCTTCCTTTTGCCCTGCTGCGACCACCAAAGGCAGGACTTTATTTCCTGGGGAGTGAGGTGTCTCCATGAGGTGAGATTTGGCTCTTCCATGGGTCAGAGACAGAGGGATTTTGAGGGCAGACCGTGTTTCAAAATACCCAATTCTTAGCTGTTAAAAAGGCTTTTTGTCTTTGTGATAAACGCTGGGCCCATCCCGTACAAACAGAGCAGGAGACATGCAGCTCCTGGGTATCAGGCTGCAGCTGTGGTGGCAAAATGATGTGGCCACATGGTGCAGTCCTGGTCCAGCTGAGCAGCTGCTGGTGCTCTCGGACATGCCTTTCTGGGTTGTGTGGTGTAGGGCTGTCCCTCACTCCTTTGCATGCCATGACTTTATTAAACAAATAAATGAACAGACCCGGCCTCCTGCCTGGCTTCTGCAAATGAGCCGAGCCTGAAGGAGTGTTTGCACGACAAAGTGAGGCTGAATTTCTCCCCAAGGGGGCTGCTGCTGTGTGTAACCTCTAAATGTGAAAAGTTTTTTTAGTATCAGGCAGGCTTCATTAGGACAAATTTATGGTGAAACTTGGCTGTGTCATAATTATGAAGTTTATAAGCCTGGCTCCAACTAGAATCACTCCAGAGCTGCTGTGCACTCAAGTACTCTTTACAGTCACCGAGTCCCCTAGCATTACTTAGTGCCAGAGCTAAGTGCAGTGTTGACAGCACTGCAGATATCTTCTCTCAGAGCAGACCAAAGGCATGATCTACGTGTGTGCAGAGCCGGGTTAAAAGTGATCTGGCTCTCCTGATGGAGGAGGGAGTTTGAGAGGTTTGTGGGAGAGCTGCGTGGTAGGAAGGTACCGCAGGCCAAGGAGGACAGGGTGGGTGCATCTTTCCTGCTACCACAGCAGGGTGGGAAAGAGATTGTGAAGTAAAAACCATGATAGAAAAGATAATTTTGGCAAAATTTTAATGCCCTGTTTAAACGTGACATCTGCTATTATGCTGTTGCTATTTCACTCCTATTATCAGGTTCCTAAAATTTCTACATTAGAGGAAAAAAATGGACACAGCCTGGGCTTTGGGGACAGTGCTTATTCTCCATAGAAAGCCTGTGATCCTGTTGTCCCCCGACATGGCTTGGCCTGCAAATCACTGTTCAGCCCCTCCATGCTGTGGAGGAGAGCATTTGGACTTCCACCTCCTTGACACCCTCTGCCCAGAGTGGGAAGCGGGAGAACGTTGGGTGCCCTGGCAGTAAAGGCAATAATATTTTAATGGGCTCAGACTGCTCTTCCAGCTCCCCTTTGTCAGGTGATCTGCCAGGGACAGTAATTTTTGGAGCAAACAGAAAGAAGAAAAATTCTATTGCGCTTACTGCCATAATCCTCCTCACTACCTACTCTATAGAGAAAAAACATCACCTCTTTCCTTTTAGAAATGTCTGTATTGCAAATTGCATCCAACATTGAATGGCCTCTGCTGTAGCCAGGTATAGTTAAGCTGATTTCCCCTCTCCTGCTTTTGGTGTCACTTAGGGGGATAATCCTTCAATGCTTTTGTGCAGCAACATCTAAATGCAATCTGGTGTGTGCATTTTCCACGTGCTGTCTTTGCAAAGGCAGTAGTGTTTTGCCTTGTACTTCTGCTTTGTGGGCTTTGTTTCCCTATTTCTTCTACTGCACTGCAGCAGGCAGATGTTTCCCAAAGTGTTGACCCTGCAGTGACAAGTTTATAATCAAAAGCAAAGGAACAGGGAGAGAGCAGCTCAGAAATGAGGCAGGAGGTAAGGAGAGCAAGGCTTTAGAGACAGGACAGTGAGAGCATGGTTTCAAAGTAATTGGATCTGCTAACATTGGAGTTTTGTGCAGGAATGTACATCTGTTTCTGAACCGTTACCAGCTGATGTGCCTGCTCTTCCTTTCTCTTTCCTTGGTTATAAACCCTCAGCACAACAGACACAAGCAAAGGAAAGGCTGACCTGGGGACAGTGTGTTGCTTGCCAATCCTGCTGATAAATGCAATCAAGGCATGCTTTTGATTTGCAAAGGTGCTGCTGAGGCAGCTGGGCATGCCAATATCTGTCCTGTGGAGAACAAGGTGCTACCTTCTCCCTGTGTGTGATTTGATTGCTCCATCTGGTTTCCTTATCTTTCTACTTGAGGAGGTGGGAAACACAGGACTTTTTAGGGGAGATTTCACAGAAGAATGACAGAAAAGAGAGAAGGACGTGCAGATTTTCCAAGTGGACATCTCTTTCTCCTGAGAAAACCCTGCAGACCCTTTGTTCACCTCTTTTTTGAATGTGGTAGCTCCACCCAAGCTTTGACCAAACAAGGTGTGAATTGTAAGAGCAATGTTTCTGTAGACTATTTTTTTGCTGTGTATGATGCCAGGACAAACTGTCTACAGTGTAATAATGATAAATGCAAATCTTAAATAACTTTCAAAATATACCATGGTGAGTCAGTTCATGAAAATATACTGTAGTTCACAGATTTTCTGAGACCCAGATTCTGTGATGCACTGTAAGATGCCTTGAAGAAAAGTGCATTTGAGACCTACTGACTTCTGTGGAATATATGCAGGTGTTTAAAATTATACATACGCTAAATACAAGCTTGAATCTCTGATCTGAACCCCCTCTGAAATAAGAGAGATCTTCAGTGGTTTCGACAGGTTTTTTGATCAAGGTCTCAAGCGCTAAGCTGCTGGAGGACCAGATCACATCTGGTTGTCCAAGATCTGTTGTCAGTAGGAAAAGGATAGTGTAGACCAGACATGGTTCTGCCTTGAACACTGGGTGCAGTGTCTCAGGTCTCATTGTTGATTGCTTATAAGATTAGAAATATGCACCGTTTCTCATGTCAGTAGCATTGGGAAGACAGCCTGTGTCCTGCTGTAGAAAGAAACCAAAAGGCAGTGGCATTGCAATTGTGGATTCTATTTTTAAGGATGCTGCAAAGCAAAAAGAAGAACTGGTATTTGGGGGAGTAAAAAGTAGTAGCTATCATGATTCCAAAAATAACATTTCTATTTTAGATCATTTAGCCAAAGCCACCACTAATTGCAGATCAGAGTGGAACATCTCCCTGGGAATCCACAGGGAAGACAGATTTATTTTTCCTCTTTTTGGAAGGTGAAATATTAATTGCGGCTGCAGCAGTAGTAACTGTAGCTCAAAACCTGGGCTAGGAAATATGAAAATATTGCTTCATGACCTGGAAAAATCGAAGTATGTGAAGTATTTTCTCTTTGCCTTTTTGCTCACATCTCCAGCCACATTAAACCAAGGAGGAAGGGCTTCCCACCATCAAGGAGAATCCAAAACCAGCCTGGCCATTCCAACAACACTTGGATGCTGTTGGTAAGAGTCAGACTTCGGTTCATTTTTGGACAGCAACACACACTTCAAGACAGGTGTACTCAAAACAGCATCATCTCTGGCTATCAGTTTTTGGCATTGCTTGACAGCTTCTACATCTCCAGAAGGTGGAGAACTGCTTTCACTGAGGAACGAGGGCTTCCCCTGAGATGGAACTTTGGTTAAGTTTCACAGCGCAAATGCACTCCATGGTCTGGGAAGGATTCGGCCAGGCTGATGCTAGTGAGACTGAGCTCATCAACCTGTCTGGCCATGGAGTGAGAGACTGTCTGTACTGGGTCCTCATAGTGGATCCTCTCCTTGTGGAAAACAAAACAGGCCTGCAGAAGCTGATGGCTTCAGGTTAGTCTGTAATCTGTGAAGCCCCAGAAACAATGCAAGGGAAGGCAATGATTCCATAAAGCAGATTTAAGACTTGTAACTTACTTGTTTTAGCTGCCCTCCACAGCCCAATCTGAAGAAGTGGTCAGCAGGATCCTAGGGTGAGAACTGTTCAACTGGGTGCCAGCAAACATCATGCTTATTTACCTGTCTCTTGTTTTGAATCAAACCTCTGACTGTAGTGGTGTTCTCTTGAGCACAGTAGTCTGCGTTGCGTTTCCCTCTTTTATAACAGGTCTTAAGGCCCATAGTTTCTCTGAATTCACACGGCTGTAAAGCCACCAAGAAAAAGTCTGATGTGCTGTTACTTGTATTCCTGCATTTCATTATTTTTGAGGATTAACCAAGACCCTGGAGAGATAAAGCAGCTTTATAATTAGCTATTTTTTTCAAGCAAAAATATAACATCAGGGTACAATGAATCCCACTACCAGGCTGGAAAGGAAAGCCTTCGTCAGTTATGCTGCTGTTGAAATAAATAGTTTTCCCCACAGGTCCACATAAACTTTCTCAAAGCATGTTAAAAATCAACTTTTTCCACTTACCTCAAGTAAAATCACTTTGAAGGCTATGTCAGGTGGACACATGGCACTGGTGATGTGTGTCCTTATTGCTGTCCAGAGAAATGCCTCCTCGCTGTACAGATGCAACCTGAAAAATTGCTTCATGCGTGCAAATGCAGATCCAGAAGCAGCTTTGCCTGGGTGTATCGCTCCATTGAAATGCTTACAGAAAGGAGGGATTCCAATGGGAGTGCAGTGATAGGACAAGAGATAATAATTTTAGGATGAATTATTGAGATAAACCATTAAGAATTTTTTTTCCTGTGAGGGTGGTGAGACATTGACATGGGTTGCCCAGAGAAGTCGTGGCTGCCCCATCCCTGGAGGTGTTCAAGGCCAAGTTGGATGGGGCTTTGAATAACCTGATTCAGTGGAAGGTGTCCCTGCCCATGGCAAGGGGTTTGGAACTGAATGGGCTTTAAGGCCTTTCCCAGCCCAAACCATTCTATGATGTGTTGTCCTGTACCTTAGCAAATTAAGTTTTAGCTGTTAAAACTACCTCTTGAATTTAACCACCAAGTTTAAATCTTGCATTTCAGATGTTGGGTAGAGAGGAAGCCAAGATGACGGAGTTGGACACAGATAGCTCTAAGATTTTCTGCCAGGGGAAGGAAACCCCTCCTAGAAAATGGGTGCATGTGCTGATGACCCTAGCATAGCCCCAGGAACAGCTGTAGTGAAGCCCATTGGCCTTTATGGAACTGTAAGAATTTGAAAAAATCACAATTTTGAATGTCAGGGCAAAACAAAGGGAAATTTTTTTTAAGGTTTTTGAAGTGAGAAAAACTGAATTTTCAAGGAGGAGAAGATGGGGTCAGTTAAAATAAACTATTTGCTATCTCTTTGGCCAGCTCTGAATTTTGTCTTTGTTGTGGTTGATACCTGAACTATTCACCACTCACTCACAAACTGCAGACCCTGGAGGCCCTCATTTGGCCAGATAAAATGGAACAACATCTGTCCTCATTTCTTATCCCACAGCATTGTAATTCTCAGATCATTTCTCCAAGGGTTTAAGCCATAGTTGAGGGCCATGTAGTATGTTGCATGTGTCTTCTGATTAAGGGAGACTGGACAGCTCATTAGCAGTACTTGTTGATGGGCTGGATGGGTCAGTGCTGAGTGACAGGTCATTCATCATGGTTCCCATGGGTGAAAAGTCTTGCCTTTGAAATGTTTCCACTTCTCATCATACTGGTAGAGGGATCTGAGAGATGGGACCTTGTTTTCCTGTACCAGAAAGGAAGAGATCTACTGGTTGGGCCATTGCCACTGTTGGGCCAACTCAAACGATTGTACTAAACCTCCCATAATATTCATCTTGACACAGGGAGCTACACTTTCTGCCTTAAAAGCTATGGAGCTAATTATGAGCCATATCACAGCTGTTCTCCCATACCTTGATGGAAAAAGCAAATGTCTGTCATTTGTTTTCCCTTTCTTGAAAACTGCTCAAAAATCATAGCAACTCTTCCTTTCCTATCCATCTTTTTAACCACATTTTAACCTTTTATTAAGTTCTTTCCTAAGAGTATTTTTCCATCATTTTTTTTCTGTGTTCTCTGTGTGCTTTTAGACGTTACTGATGTTCCCACAACAGCAGGATAAAATATGGAATCCTAGCCCCCAGCCTGGTTATTGCTTTTTGCTTGAAGAATATGGGACTAACCCATAGCCCAAGGAGAGCAGTGGCTCATATTCTGTGGAGGCTGATGATGTTTAATGTCTTCTGTGCTTTAGTATCTTTGTAGGAGGGTGGGACTTGGTGAGAAGTCCTTGGATATCAACCAAGAAGTGAGCTGGTTTAGATACTTTGTCTTGCTTTTATGTGTTTAAATGTTCTAGAAGAAGGAAGGGGTATCCCTTTGGAGAATCCCCTGGGTGACTGGTGAACTTCTAGCCAAGTAGATAAAGAAAAACCTGACAGAATTAGTTATTGAGGGAAAATGTTTGTTTCCTAAATAGAATGTTTTGAAACATGCCAAGGTTCCTAGGAAAATATGGTTTATTTCGGAGAATGAGGAACCCTAACTCTGACTGCTTTGGGTCTGTGTGCTACAGTTTACTTGTGTGTCGAGGTAATTTAGTTGCCTGTTGCTCCTACTCTGAACATCCTTGATAGACCATGACAGCTGAGCAGGAACTCACTTGCCATGCCCCTGATTGCCTGGCCACAAGTGGAGAAAATCAGTCCTGCCTCACTTTGAATTTTGCTGCAGCAATGGGCTGGTACTTCCTGGTCAAATTGCTTGGTTATCAGCTGATTTGGTTTCACTTTGGTGTTTAAATTGATGCTGAGAGACTGAATTCTACATTTAAGAAAGAATGCTGAGTAGCTGTGCTTACAGCATCAGAAAGGGTGGTCTGCCAGATCGGCTCAGCTGAGAAAGGAAATTATTTTTCTTAGACTGATTAAAACTTTTGTTGTTTTCTTCATCTTTACCAACACCTGTTTCACTCAAGCACCTGAATAAACTTTGAGGAGAAAAGATAGCTTTGTTAAAATCTCAACTGGACCCTGAAAGATCAGGTTCCTCTTCTGGGACCCTCACCAAATCCGGGGGAAACCAGGCTTGACATTCTTAGTGAGATTTGGGGAGAAAAAGCAGGAAAAGGCCAACATTTCCTTCAAAAACAATTAGGTGAAAAAGCCTCAAGTCAAATAAACAAATTCTCAAAAGTTAAGGTTGGTAGAATTTAAAAGAAGTGACCATAAAAACTCATAAATTGCTACCATTGTTTTTGGACTGCTGTTTAAGAAATATTAAGTGAACTGGTGGTTTTCTCAAGAGTAACAGCCTTTACCTGTGTAGACCATGTTGTCTGTTGGGACATCATGAACAAGCACAAGTTGTCTTGATGTAGATCTGGTAGTAAATACACCACTGTATAGACACCAAAGCTGGTGTAAAGGAATGTGTGTATAGTAGCTGAAGCACTGGAAATGAAATTATCAGGGAAACAGCTGCTCAAAGACACAGGAAGAACATTCCTGCAAAGCATCTGTGGAAGTGTAGTGTCAGGGAAGAGGCACATTTGGGTATTTTAACCTCCCAAGCTTGCTGCATCCAGGAGTCAGGGTATCTTTACCCCTTTCCACTGATGCCTTGCACTGTTGCATCCCTGATGTTCTTCTCTGGGCAAGGGAGACTTGCTCCTGAGCCTTGCTGTGTTGGGATTGGATAGCGGGAAGCAGTGCTTCAGTAGACTTACAAGAAACTGAGCTCTAATTCATCCGTCCCAGCTGCCCACATCCTACCTTTCAGCATCACAGATAAGTGCATTTGAGAAATACTCCTTTTGGTGAAGTTACAAGGTGCTACAGGGCTGGATGCACCACTGCACTCTTCGTGGTGGGGCATGTTTTACTCTCTGTGGAAGAGAATGACATCCAATATGGTCAAATTTGAGCATGTAAGTCAATCATAGAATGGTTTGGGTTGAAAAGGACCTTAAAGATCATCCGCTTCCAACCCTCCTGCCATGGACAGGGACACCTCCCACTGGATCAGGTTGCTCAAAGCCCCATCCAGCCTGGCCTTGAACACCTCCACGGATGGGACAGCCACAACTTCTCTGGGCAACCTGTGCCAGGGCCTCACCACCCTCACAGGAAAAAAATTCTTCCTAATATCTCATCTAAATCTCCCCTCTTTCAGCTTAAAACCATCCCCCCATCATCCTGTCCCTGTGCTCCCTGATAAAGAGTCCCTCCCCAGCTTTCCTGTAGCCCTCTTCATGTACTGGGAGACTGCTCTAAGGTCTCCCTGCAGCCTTCTCTTTTCCAGGCTGAACAAGCCCAACTCTCTCAGCCTGCTCTTGTATGGGAGGTGCTCCAGCCCTCTGATCATCTTCATAGCCTCTTCTGGGTTTGCTTTGACAGATCTATGTCCTTCCTGTGCTGAGGGTTCCAGAACTGAACACAGGACCCCAGGTGAGGTCTCACAAGAGCAGAATAGAGTGGTGGAATTCCCTCCCTCACGCTGCTGGTCACACTTCTTTTGATACAGTCCAGGACATGATTGGCTTTCTGGGCTGCAAGCTCACTTTGCCTCCTCATGCTGAGCTTCTCATCCAGCAGTACCCAAAGTCCTTCTCTTCAGGGCTACTCTCAATCTATTCTCTACCCAGCCTGGATTTATCCTTGGCATCACCCCAACCCAGCTGCAGGACCTTGCACTTGAATGCAGGACCAACTTCATGAGGTTCACTCAGGCCAACCTCTCAAGCCTGTCAAGGTCTCTCTGGATGGCATCCCTTATTGCAATGGCATTAAGGGGGTGAAGTGTTTGCTCAAACCTTCTCCTGGATCTTGCCAGTTCAGGAGGTGACAGGGGCAGTGGCTGCAGACTAAGGATGTGGTCTAACTTCCATCTTATTCAGTCCTTGAATTAAAAAAATAATAGTAGCTCTCTTTGCTACGAGAACAAGCACTGCAACGTGTAGTGGGTTGCAAAGTATAGCATTTTTGTGTGTTTTAGCTCGAGATCTTTTAACTTGCATTTAATTGTTGAAGGAGGAGAGCTATAAAGCATACCTGTCCTCAGCCTGAACCTCCCCCAGCTTTTTCATTATCAATTGAGCTTTGCAATTTTTTTTTTTCTGGCAGCAATACTCCTGTGATGTTTCATTTCCTTCTCTTTTGCACTTTTGGCAAAGATCAAGTTTACTGTCGGTTCCACTATATACTCTATCAGGTGACCCAGAGTCTGATCCACAACTTGCAAAGTCAGCAGAAAACTCTATACTGCTCTCAGCAGGCTTTACAGTGACCTTTAATAATTCTGCCCTCCCAAGGGGGCTGAAGTACAAATCCAGTAGGCATTTGTCATGTCTCAGTCTCCTAAACGGGCAATAATTTCTTCCAATATTTTTGTAGGCCTTTGATCCATGACTTTGCTTGATTGTGCTTTGAAGACTTAATAGCACCCCATATCCCGCACTTATTAAATTCAGATTCTCCAGTTGAATTTCCCTGGAAGATACATAAAAATAACACATGGAGGAAATATAACTGGAAGATGCTTTGTGTAAGCTGACTTACATTTTGTATGTGATGAAGACACTGAAGCCATTGCTTTTGCACTCGTGACAAAACCATCTGTATAATTTTGTTATAGTAGAGTATATCTGTAAAAGCAATAATAGGTCGGGGAGCTGTGTGCTGGCTTCAAAAGCTCAATTTTCAGCATGCTGCTAGGCAGCCTTTCATTTAGAAAGAATTAGCATTGGAGGCACCTCACTGTAGAACTTGCCGTGGGCTCTGACAACAAATGTGTCTGGTGGGATTTTAGTGCAGCTCTTCTGTAGCTTTCTCATTGCCGGGTAGTTTTTTCAGGGTTGGGATAAGGATGACATTGAATGCTACTAGAATTGCTCAGTTGACTGAAAGAGGGAGGATAAAGCAGTGTGATAAGAAATTTTCTGGAGGATGGTAGAGAACTGAGTGGGAGATGGAAGCAGTTTTGGGTGAAAATATCCAAGCAGGAGGATAAATGATCCATTAACTGCTGAAAGGATAGGGGGTGGGATCCCCAGTTTATGAGGTCTCTTTACTATCCTACTCATGTAAAAGAGCTTCTCCTCCAGGGTCACATCCTGGGGACAGCATAGATCATGGAATAATAGAATCTTCCATTTGGACAAGACCTTTGAGATCGAGTCCAACCGTACCCATCTTCTGCTAAGCCACTTCCTTCAAAAACTCGTCTACCCGTTTTTTAAACATCTCCAAGGATGGTGACTCATCTCCCTGGGCAGCTGTTCCAGTGCCTGACCACCCTTTCGGTAAACAAATTCTTCCTAATAACCAGTCTGAACCTCCCTTGGTGCAACTTATGGCCATTTCCTCTTGTCCTATCACCTGTCACTTGTGAGAAGAGATTCACAGTGGAACTGGGAAATGCATCCAGTCACTCTATATTTTCTGGGCTCACATTTGTGATAAGTTCCTGAAAAGCCACCAGGTTTCCACACAAAGTACCTTGCAATCATCAAGCCCCTCACAGGCATGTGAACAGCTGTTTACTCAAACCTCACCTCCATCAAAATATTTTTCTCCATTAAAAAGCTCTTCTCTCTGCCTACGACAGAAAAGAAACCTGAGGAGAACAGAACACTTGTTTGCACCAAAAATAAAATGGGAGAAGAGCAGTTTTGGGCAAGGTGATGGAAACACTTTGATTTGCCCTGTATCAGCCTCACTTTGAAAACTGTGAAATTTGAGTGGTAAATAAAGAGCCGAGGTCTCCAGTTAAACACCACAAGAGCGCAAACAGCACTTTCCAAACCTTTGACAGGGCTGGTGGGACACATACCTTCTAGCTTACGAGGCAAAGCCTAAATTAAAAGCTAGAAACGTCAGCATCTCACGACATGTTGTGCAACCAGAACTCAGTGATACTTTGTAATTAGAGTTGGTCCCTGGTTTGTTTTGTTTTTTTTAGTGGGATCTGATTTTTTTTTTTATGGGAGCACATGCTGAAAAAAACCTGATTCAGAAAGCAAATAGAAAAAAAATAAATTGGTTGAAGATAAGCAACTTGTTTTCAAGGAAGTGGAGATCTTCCTAAAGGAACTTTTCAAATTTTATTTGGGGGAACCAGAAGGCTCTATGCACAGTGCTTACTGCAAGTATTATAAGAGAGAAATCTTCAGCCCAACCTCGTTGATAGAACAACTTTGAAAGCCCCAGAGTGTGACTGCCCTCTCAATGTAGCCGTCTTTCTCTACTCCAACAAAAATACTTCTATGGACAACAATGGAGAGAGGTTTTAACCTGCAATTTTTGCAAGGTGATGTTGCCTGACAAAGGTGCGTAGAAATGTGCGTAAATGTGCAATTGAGGAGATGCATGAAACTCTGGAGGAAATAGCTTATGTGTGTTTTCTTGTAACGCTGGGAGCCTGCTAACAGCAGAGTGAGCTTGTTTAGTGATATTTTGGGTCAGTCAAGAAGGAAGGTGTTAGTCTGTTGAAGCTGAAGGTCCAACTATCAACCCTGACACCCCCAGACCACTCCTTCCAGTCCTTGGTCACCAGATGTGGACTTCATGCAGGGGCTTTCCAGACTGGGCACCTCTCTACATTGGCATCTTCACTCTGCTGTGTGGGTGAGACGGGGTGGATTTTTCTCTCAGTGCATGTGCCCAGCATTGTGCCACTCAACTGCTGTATGGGTTAATCTCCCTACAGTGGGAAGGAGGCAGGAGTGGGCAGACAGCATTTATCCCAGTACTCAACAGGGTAAAATGCCTGGTGAACGCAGTGGGAGCAAAGTGAGGCTGGTGCAGACTGATTTAGAAATTTGCAAGCAAACATCTATCAGGCACCCAGCACTGATGAATAACAAAATCAGACTGGAGCAGACATATGACGAAATCCTTCCATGTGGAGGGAAGGGGGAGGGGGATGACAATCCAATGTGTACTAATATTTTCATTATAATGCAAGACGTATCCATAACACGCACACGTGAAGCTATGGAAATGTGGGGTACATTGTTGTGCCATATGTTTTAAATATCACTAAGTAGGCCAGTTTTGCAGTATATTTGATATTTTGGCTGTTGTCACTAGAACTGGACTGACCAATGCATACGGAATATGAATTGGCCTTGAACACAGTCTAATCGCTGACCCAAAGAGTTTTGCAAAATGCATTTTTAACCTGAGAACTGATAGGCTAAATTTTACACTGTGGGAGGAGGGCGATTGGTTGTATACTTGACCTAGATACAAATCTCTGGGGTTAAAAATAAAGAGGCTGTTGGATAGCGGGGATCAAAACATGTCACTGATAAGATTTGTTTTCATTTTTTTGTTGCTGTTTTATTTTTTTCTGGAAAACACGTCTCAGACAAAAATCACGATCATCGTTTTTTGGAAGTTACAGTTTTCAAAGTTTTCCCTTGTGTTTCACAGCAAGGAGGATGTAATGAAATGTTGATATGTCTACAATTTTAATTTGGAAATTAACATAAATCTTCCATTTTCTTTCAGTTTCCCCACCTATTTTTTCAGGGAACAATTACATTTGGAAGAAATCTTCCTCTTTATATTTTTATTTCTTACCTCTTGAAAAGCAGGGAGCCCTACTCAAACTCTCATTTTGAAAGACTCACATGAAAGTCTCTTACATTGAAAATAAAACTGGAGAAATACTACTGCGGACAAATTCTTTCACTCTTTTTAATTTGCTCCTCTTTTCCTTTGTGAGGGTGTCTCTGTCAGCAGAAAAAAATGACAGAGCAGGAAAAATCAGGGTGGGGAGAATACATATATTTTTTAATTACATTATCAAATGATTCCTGATTATTTCCCGTTTCTCCCTGCCTTTTGAGAAAAAGGATGAAGGAATCAGTGAGAAGGTTAGTAGGCAGCACCCGTGCATGACAGAGCCTCTCCCTTCTTACCCCCGCTTCTTCACATGGAAACTGAATTCATGGTGTCTTTCAAATGAAAGGACCATGCTAGGTCCTTTTTGGGGGGAGGGTGGGAAAAATTGGTCTTGTGGGCAACACTGGTGCTGCTTTGCAGGACGTGGGCTGGGACCCGAATGTCTCGCAGGGCTCCTTCCTGTTCCCATGTTCGTGCCAGTAATCAAACTCCAAGGGAGGATTTCAGATAATGTGTCCTGGGAAGACAAGGGGTATGGAGCTCCCTCTCTCAGGGCCAGCCTGAATCTGCAGCTCCAACACGCACAAGAGCACAAAAGCTGATTTTGTTGCTGGAGTTGGCAGATAAGTGTGCAAGGATCACAGCTGATGACTCAGAAGGTGCTGGTTTTGCAGACACTTATGCTGACTACAAAGTCATTCTGAGTGACTGCAAAACCCGTATGTAGAATGCATTACCTTTCTCCAAGAGAAATCTATTTTGCTTTCAGATTTTCTGTTCTTTTGTGCCCTTGGTAAATACAGAATTATCTCGTCGTGAAACGTAGTGCTTTCAGAGACGTGAAGATTTGCTAGCTCCTTGCATGGTTTCTTTTCTCATCAGCTTCTGCTCAAGGGAAATCAGTGCAGTGTAGTAGATGCAGTGGACTTGCACAGCAGTGCTTAGACTGTAACTCGGCCTCCAAAACCTGCATTGTCAGTGATGCAGAAGAGAAACGAAGGTAAAAGTATCCTTTCCCCTGATTTTCAGGCTCTGAATTGATCCGTTGGGCTGCTCAATAATAACATGTGCTGCTGGTCCTCTTGGCTGTGACTGCTCACGTTTCATTTTACAAGGGAGTGTTGGGTGCAGAAAGCAGCACCAAGAGGCAGAATTTGCAGGGACTTCTTTGTACAACTGCCTTCTTTGGAGCAAAACCAAGAAAATATGAGGTGGGCCAAATCATGGTGATAGGAAAAAATTCAGGCTGGCCTCCTAGGAGCCGTTAGAGCTCTTCACTGGTTTAGTTCAGAAGTTTAATGCCAAAGGGACTGTTTGATTGCTTTGACCTGCTGTTTATGGCTGGATGGAGCACTTTAGCCAGACACCTGTGTTGAGTTCGCTGACATGTTTTGCCTAAAATTTGTCACTCCTTAATTCTCTCTTTCATCTTTCCTTTTGAATTTCACTCACTTTTTCCCTGTGTGTTTTTACCTTTGAATCCTTTAAACAATACCCTTCTGTAACGTCCCTATCAAATGATGGCATCTCTGCTGTCATGGAGATGTTTCACCGAGTCCCAGCTTGAACCACTGCACAATCTGCTACTTCATTTTAGTCCAAATACCAAATGCGACAAGAGCAATCCCGACTCCTTCACTGCAGTGACTCACAAGGACAAGTTATTAAGATATTAAGCCCCAAGCACCAGGGCCAAGAGGGCTCAGACACTGCCTGCATCACTATTGCTGTCTCCTGTCTCCGTCCTTCTCCATGGCGTGTTTACATATCAGCTGGAAGTTTCCTAAATAAGCTGATTCTAATCATCAACAAATACTGTTCAGTTAATGCGTGTTTCATGGTAGTTTCCAGTATTCTGCCTACAGAAGGATATAAAAACTTCTTTTGTTATAATATAGCCTCCTTGGCAGCTTGTAACTCAGTGGGAAAGGCTCTGGATTCCTGGAGGAGCACACTGTGTCAGCGATTTTGGATATTTCAGGGAGTGTGAGGCCTCACTGGGGAAAAAAGGAAAGCCCGATAAAAACTCTGCTCTCCTTTTTAAGATGTATCAGTAATTGAATTAGCTCAAATCAAAAAGTGCAAGTAACAGGTGTGAAAAGGCGTTCTCTCAGTAGATCTAATGACTTTTTATAGGAAGCAGAAGTGCTGCTGGCCGTCTACTGAGTGTGTCTGCATCATATTTCATTTCAAAATGAAAAATCAAGGGAGTGAAGGTTTCCAAGTAGGCTTGTCCCAGCCCTCTTGTCAGCTTAGCAAGGTGGTGGCAGAGACAGCCTTCACCCCTGGGCAGGCACACCTGATGGGGGATTCCCAGTAGCCTCCTGGTGTGGGGACACTTTGGGGATGAGTATGATCTACCTCCTCTCTGCGACTGGTGTAAAGGTGTCCCCAGCTAGGATTTCTTCCATCCAGGGAGTTTTCTATTCACCATTTCCCTGAAGAACCTTTGCATTTTCAATGGAGATCTTTTTTTCTGAATAGAAGCAATCCAACCAAATGGCTCAAAAGGATTATAATTTTGTATTGAAGTTATTTTCCCCTACCTAGCTGATATTTTGGCACTGACAACAGTTTTTCTGAAAAGGGTCTGCTTTCCTTAGAAATTTGAGTTAATCTTCAAAAATATTAAAATTAAAAAACATTGCAAACTTATTATTTTCACTGAAAACCCTGACCCTCTGCAAATTACAGTTCTTGGGTGCAAAATTTAGACTATGGGCAGTTTGGGCACTTTTTTCTTTTTCTTTAAGTTTTAAACTGTAAATCCAGCAGAGCTTTATTCTCTACATTAATTGCTTTCACCATCTCCATAAAAACAAAAATATGGAGAGTTCATATACCTAGTCATGAAATGCATCACATTTGTTTTTCTAATGACAGAATGGCTTAAATTTTAGTACCTCAATAAATAAAAAAAAAAGAATTATACAATGACCTGTTCATCTTCCCTGTTTTCCCCCTACACTGCTCTGTACCAAAAAAATGTCTTTTCAGACCAAGCCTGGAGGTTTGTTGTGCAGGTGTTGTGTGTGTGTCCAGTAAAGAAAATGGTGCTAAAGAGGAAACCCTTTCATAAAAGTTGAAAGCAGTAAGGTTTTTTTTTAACAACTCATGTTTTTTCTTCAACCTATTGCTTGTAAGGTGGACAAACTTTAGAACGTGTGCTCTTTTACTCTGAGAGACGCAGTTCTTCCATGTGATGCTTGTAAGCGGGAAAGGGACAGGTGATCCCTACTCTGAATATCAAGTTCAGATCAGTTTGAAATGACTTAAAAAGGCAGAAGAGCCTGAGAAATGAATCTAAGATGAAGCTCCTGTCCAAGGACCTCCCCAACCCATGCTTCGGGAAGCACTGCAAAAGCGAAACTTCTTTGGAAAACTAGCTTAAAAGTTGTTGGGTTTTAGCTGCCATATTAAAAATGAAAAATAAAAACCATCCAAAATATTTCTCTTCAATAAATGGCCTTTTTTCAGCAACAAAAAAAGACAATTCAAAGAAATATTTTGGGCAGCTGTTTTTAATTAACTCACGTGATCAGCTGGTGGAAGAATTAAATTAGAGTTGCTTGATTTTATTATGGGTCCATTTTATCTGCAGACAAGCAAAAGTAAGAGGCAAAGACTCCATGGAGGGGCTTCTTCCAGAGCATACTGGAGGCTCAGAAATGTTTCCTCTCATTCCCAGCATCTTTCAGCTGTGCTCATTGGTAATAAGAAATAATCTGCCTCTCCATTATCAGCTCCATATCTTGAACAGAGTATATTCTACGTGAATTTATTTTTAATCATGTGCTGTTGTGCAATGGGCTGTTTGGCAAAGAGGCTTTATAGACCCAACGTGTACGCTTTTTTGGGAAGATAATTACATGAGATCAAAGTCTCGTCAGCCAATCGGGTTTTGGTATTCATGTAAGCTGTTTCATAATGCCGTTTTGAACCCTGTTGGTGGCATAATTAAGATTTAATTAAATACAGGAATAGAAACATGTTGTTCATTTGACCATCTGTGAGTCAATGACTGCAGCGGTTTTCGAAGTTTCTATGTTACATGCTGTTAGTGAGTGTTCCATATTATTTTCCATCTCCCCAACCATACTTGCACGTTTTCAGAGCCACTGAAGAGTCAAGGCAGATATTATAATCTTGTGTGAATGATTATCTCTTTCTGCTCTTCTTAGCCATTTACTGTATTGAGCAAAGTCAAACCTTTCAAGTGTAGTGAGAGTTGCTGATAGGGAATAGAAATGGCAAAGAAACGGTAGCTTAATCCAAAGATAAAAAGAAACAAGCGGTGCAATTTTTTGATGGTTGAATGTCCAAACCAACAGCACTCAGGCTGCCATGATAACGACAACAAGAATGATGATAATAATAATAACCCCCCCCCAACAATAATAATGCAGAAAGTTGCATTTTTCTCAGAGTTTTCTACAGCATCTAACACAAAGCAGCTTTGTTCTCAGTTGCAGGAAAGACACAATAGTGATGTTCAAACTGTGACAATAGTCAAGTACCTGAAGTGCGCGCCAGGGCCCCAGAATAAGAGCTTCTGTGCAAACCAGGGCTCGGAAGATGTTTAGCTGATGTGCCAAAACTCACATTTTGTGTTTGACAAAAATTGCTTGTGAGTTGGTGTTGAATGTAAGCTATATTTAATTGAAAAGGGTGGGGTTTTCCCTAATGAAAACTGATTTTTTTTCTGAAATTTTAGAAGGGAAACATTTTTATTTCAACAAGATACTATGATACTAATTTTGGTTGGATTTTGTGGTTTCAAATAGTTCAAAATTCACCCCAAGCCAAACCTGAAATATTTTTTCAGATATAACGAAATATAATGTTTGATCTGAGCATTTATTTCCCTACTGTTTTCTAATTTAAGAGATGAAAGAAAAAAAGTTTGAGTTAACTCAAATAACATATATTCTTTCTGAGATTTTTCTTTGGGAGGGGGGAAGAAATAGTTGGGGTCAACCACTAACCCCCCAAAATAAATGGGTTGTAAAGTTCTTGCTGAAGCACCTAGAAAAGCAGAGAAGACGGATTTGCTTTTTCTGTTATTGATTCCTTGTTTCACAGACTACCAAAATAGATTGTACAGTTCTTTTTCCTCACAATACAGCTTTTAATATTAGAATTTTAATACATCCAATTAATTCCTTTTTCTATATTTAAATGCCTTTCATTTCTTATTTTCAGTCACTCTTTTCTGTTCTCTGTTTTGGGACATGGATAAAAGTCACTTTTCTGGTTAGCAACAGCAGAAAGGTACTTTCAAAAATTTAAAAAAATGTTTCGGAAAGTGAACATTTTCCAGAAGGGGGTTGAAATATGTGGAAAAACACTAGTGGTTTTATTTTAGCCTAAACAGGAATCGATTTATGTGCTTTCACCATCATGGTCTTGATAGACAGAAGAGTTTGTGTCACTTCTTTACAGGGGCTTTCTTGGTAGTGAAGTGTCTTATGGGCATGTAAAGGACGTGCCCCTACCATCTCCTCTGACCCTTAATTTATTGCAGTTTCCATGAATTTTCAGGGCTCCAGAAGTTCCTATTAGTTGCCAGGTCACCAGCAAACCAGGTGCTTCAAAGCCCACTGATACACATCTTGGTCCTCACCATTGTCAAATGGTGACAGCAGCCCCATGATCCCGATTTCCAAACCAACTCTGCTCTCCTCTTGCTACAATATGCCCCAAGCATCTCTGACCTTCCTGCTGTCCTTCGTGCCTTTATTACCATCCATGACACGTTGTGGAGATCTTGCGACTGAGTGCGTCAGTAGTTTGCAGCGGTGTGTAAGGGGGTGCCCCAGGGAGATGCAGGGATGGAATTATTAATACTTGTCTGCTCTTGAGACTCCAAGGACATTGCTGAAAGAAGGATTTAATGTAACAAGGAGTTGCTTTCATTCTTGCACCCGTCTTGTATTTTAACGAAGTTTGAAGGTCCCTGCTGATTTCAGTTCCACTCTAAGGAAAGCCTTGGGATTTTGCAGGTGTTGGGACAGCAGGAATTTTTAAATGTTTTGCACACTGTCTCTGCTCCTGTTGAAATCACCACTGCTAACATTGCCAGGCTCAACACCAAGTGCTTTGGAAAAACCTAACCTTCATTTCAAAGAATACAGGTTGTGCCAAAATTGAGCAGAAGAGGTCCTTTTTTTTGCAGCTGAGTCGTGTCGGGTGCCTGCCGTGTGGCCGATGAGCGATGGAACGTCGCTCAGCTCTGCTTTCCAGCAGACAGGGATCTGGCTCAGCGCACCGTTCCGAACAGTGCTCCTGGCCTCATGCTGAGACACATGTGGGGATGGACGTGAGTCAAGAGCCTCTTACTGTCTTGGCCCTGCAGGTGCTACCTCCTTGCTGAAGCACCCCAAGAATGAGCAAAGCTATGAGAAATGTAGAAGCAGCTCATAAACGCCTGAAGTAATTTTCAAAGGGCAGATATGTAAACTGGCATATTATTATCACACAGTGATATCCATAGTTTATTTCAAGTGATCAGCCTACAATCTGAATATTATTTGAATTTTTAATATATTTTAATTAAGAAAAGAAAGAAAAACAGTGTGTGATTATTTCTCCTCAAAGCAGAGCTTAGCTGAGTCTCATTACTTGGTGTAAGTCTCTTTAATTTGTCCCTGACACTATGCATTTACAATGAATAACATACACAACAGGTATGGCCACGGTTGTGAAACAAAATTTTATCTGGTAGAATTTGCCTTTGGACAGATGTGGTTAAAGTTACCTTTCTGACCGCTGGAGCAGATGAGCTCCTGCAGTCTCTGACTTCCCTAGGCAATGCAAGACATGATAAGAAGGGCAGAACCAGGACCTACTTTTCTGTGCTACTCAACTTTATATCCTCTGGCAGTTGCTGTGAGAAATAGTTGATCAATTTTTAAAGTTTTTTTTGCTTGTTTTAAAATTAAATTTTCCATGAGAAAAGGGTGGAGGTATTTTCCCCCTACATTTGGATTCCAAAATTAGGAATAAAAAAGCAGGAAACCCTGTCTGTTTGAAACAACAGTTTCAGATTTTAGTAAGTATTTTCTGTTTGCTCTTGAATCAGTAGTTTGGCTTCTGGAAATCCAGGCATTGTGAAGGAAAATGTCGCATTTTTGTTTGGGGCAGATACATTCAATTCTGCTTTTCATGAATAGCCTGACACCAACAATTAAAATAGGAAAGATGACTGATATTTCCTTTGCAAAACTGCAATTTTCAAGCAGCTCGGCTCACTTTTTGAGGTTGTCGCTTAATTTTTGACCTACTAGAGGGATGCATTTAAGCCTGGATTTATTTAGGGTCCCACTTAATCCCACACTGAGCATGTAGCATGCTAAGATCCCATGAGCTTTGTTACTAGGGTGACAGGGACCTCGTTGAGCTTTTTATCTCTAACTACACACCATGAGGGGTTTCCCTGAGCTCAGAGGAGCTGCCTAAGGGGAATAAAACAGAGCACATCAAATAAATCTCTACAGGATCGGGCTCGCCGTGCATAAAGCAGTAATGTTTTCCAGGCTCGTGGCCTCTGCTGGCCGCAGCTCTCTGCTGAACATCTTTTTAACCTGTTTTGACTCCTGCAGTATTGACAGCGTTGCTTCTAAAACACAGTTTTTTGGGAGGAATATTTTCTTCTAATGTTTTTCTCCTCCTTGCAGTTTCTAAGTAGAAAGGACAGATGTTTAATTTCACACCGCTGAAGAAAACTGTGGTATTTTCCTTTTTTCTTTTTCCCCCTACATGATTTTTTGGCACAGCTATGAAGTAGTTCTTAAAAAAAAGATGTAATAGTCACAAATGCTTAAAACTCTGCTGGTGGTGTGGTTCCTAAAGGACCTCTCCCAGTTGAAGCCCCCGATGTGATGTTACCATGACAATCTCCCATTTTCCTCTAAACTCTGGCACATTGCATTCCATAAAATTTGCCCCAAAAGTGTCTTTATTATAAGCAAAATCTGGTCAGTCAGGTACAGTCAATAAACATGCTGATAGAGCTGACTTTCCTTTCTCAGGGACAGATGGAGGGTTGTTTTAAATATATCTACAGAATATCATGAGGGCTGGTTTGCAATGGAAGTGGGAAAGGAGGGAACATATATTTAGCTATTTGCTGTCTCTGCAAGGAGGTATGCAGTATGTACACATTACACATAAAAACATCCTTATATCCACTTGCCTGTATTTATCTGGGCTTCCTCTTGTGGATGTGAAACTTCAGGATCGCAGCAGTCCACCAGCCTCACTTTAAAACATTCTGTCTTTATTTCTGCTGATAAGACTGTTTCCTGTATTTAGGCACAGTTTAAACCGAGTTTTCAGTGTGAAAGAAATGGTTATTTCGTAGGACTACAATTCCTGTGTCATGATAAATCTCATTTGCAAAATAACCACCCCACATTCAAACTGCCAAAACTTAATTCCAAGTTCAGGCATTTTCTCCAATAGCAAACAACCGGCTGCAGCCCCAGTGATTACAGCAATACACTGACCTGAACATGGTGGGGATGCCAAAAAGTACTGAAGCCTCTATTTATGTCTGACATATCACTTTTGATAAATTTTGAGAGTGGCAGATATGTTACTCAACTGCTATCTTATGTGTGATCTATTACAAAACATTTTGCAGTGTCTTCTAGTGAAAGTTTTTGTAAAAATGCAAAGTGTTTTGGTTATATTGAATGTGAATGAAAAATAAAGGGTGTTGTATATTGGCTTTTCCTTGTAGGAGGTAGAGACAGGAGAGTATTTTTTTGTTAAAAATAACTTGAAAATGAAATATGATGTTTTGTAGCAGCATAACAATACAGAATTCCTTTGCAAGCTTTCCAGTAGAATATTTATTTTTTAACTTATTGGAGTTAATCCTTGTTTGTTTACCTTCTTGATTATATTAACCAGCAAGGTAGTGATTAAAGGCAGGAGTGTAGCTCATGCTAATTATATTTGTACCCCCTGAACCTGTTTCTTTTTAGAGAGACATGATTGCAATAAACACACCTGCACTATTTTACAAGTAGGCTTGGGATACTGTGCTGCTGGGAAAAGCCAGGACTTAACCCCTCTTGCAGCTGCCTTTGTACAAAGCATTTTTCCCTGCAATCTGGGAGCTGCTGCATGCAAGCGCGCGGGCGTGCTGCATCCATGAAGGTGCTGGGTGAAGGAAAAGGACAGGAGGTAACGGAGCAAGTGGCTTGTTGGGTTTTGATTAAAAATTGATTAAATGCTACAATTAAATTCCCTGTATCCCTCAGTGTGTAAGGCAAAGGTGCTTATATGCAAGCGTGTCTATGTTAATGTTAGCATCTATGCTGAGTGGTGTGGTCAGCACCAACTGACTCTAAAGAACCTACTTTGGTGTTAGCCTGAACAGTACAAACCACTGGCCCAATCAGTTTATACATTCATGAGCTGCTGCCTTCTTAATCTGAAGCATATATGTATTCTCATAGAAACTAAATTCTTCTGTGTGCTGGTTTCAGACTGATATGCGACGGTTTTAAAATAGTAGCAAAAGTTAATTCACCGCGGCGGAGTGGTTTGGGGAGATAACATCTTATATTCCTGCTATTTAATTAAACCCAGATTTTTATTTGCTATACCTTTTAATTAAAGAGGAAGAAGAGATTTTCCCTTCTAAGGCATCTGGTTGAGTTTATGAAATCTGGGATTTCTTTTGTTGTTGTTCTTTTTAGTTTGAAACTCAAATGCACCAATTCGCTCCACCACAGTTTTTATGTAAGGGAGGCTAGACAGCTTTTTCCTCAACTCCGGAGGCAGGGAGACAGCCACAGCCATGAAATTCCCCTCCGGATTCAAGCTGATCTGCTCAGAAAGCAGGAAAAAATAAAAGCCCTCCCTGCAGCTGTGAACTTGAGCTAGGAATAAGTAGCAAGGTAACAGAAATCGCAAAGAAAAAGAGAAGGAAAAAAAAAGTTCAAGTAAGCCAAAAATCACTTCCATCACTGTTTATTCAGGCTCTTAAATATATTCAAGCAGTGAGAGTGCTTATTTTAAAAAGTATTTTGCATTTTCCCTGAATACTTATTTATTGTAGTTTTATATCTACTTTTTATTGCTTTGAGAAGATCGATATTTAGATTAGTTAGGACTTTGGTCTCACTCCAAATTAGTTGTGCTAAATGCCTTCAGAAGAGGGATTACTTGGTCCTTCCGTAGATAATGTTTAGTTTTATGAACTCTCTCAAAAGATATGAGCAGCACATTTTAACATCAAAATAAGCAAGGTTAAGATCACTACAGATTTCACTTGACTATTCAAAGCACAAGTTATTTTGGTAGGGTGCAACTCTTCCTCCACAGTATGTAAGATACCTTGATGTTTGATCATAGCTAATTTTCTTTCAATTGGCAAAATTTTAAAGGGTTTGCCAACTTCTTTCCTTGATATAATGTTGCAGTTTTATAGCATTGTTAAGTTACTATCAATTTTTAACATTATTAATTCAATTTACAAAAAAGATACCAACTGCATATTACTTTTACTTTGTTGAAGCAGTTCAGTTTCCAGTGCTGGCTCGGAGTTGTGTGTTTGCTAACGTTTTCCCCCATAGAGAATAGTTCTGCTATTGAAGAGCTGTATCGGGATAGGTTCATGACGATGTAAGAGTCGGTAGAAGAGTATAATGCTGAAAAGGAAAATAAAGTTATTGAAAGACCTTTTCTGGGGTTTTTTTTTGTTTTTTTTTTTTAATTTGGCTTGAGGATTTTTCACCCCCTGGAAGCAGATTCATCATTCTGCTGGTGGCAGTGTAATGTTTCTGAGCCTGAAGTTTTTGTACCGTCACGATGCTGCAGAAATCCTAGCTCATAGTGTCCGAAGGAAAGCTGGGTAGTGTCTATTGGAAATATATTTATAATATGGAATTACATTCCTGGGAAAGGCTGGTTTAAGAGAGCAGCGTGGTTTTCAGTCACGGACAGGAATACTGATAAGCTGTGCAATATAAACTGTCCATCCATTAAAACACAGGAGTCTTATCCTTTGTACTTGTCACACACTCACCCCTGCTGAATCCAACTCAGTTCAAGTACCCACTTATATTTAATCATGACTTTTCTGAGTTTCTAGACTGGTATTAAAGAGAAGAAATGCAGCAAGTCAGCCTGTTACATGGGCAAAAATCTGTGGAGAATCTTGTGCTAGCTGGGAAGGTTGGCCTCACTGTTTCAAACTTGTTGTTGCAAATTTATCTTGGGTTGGTGTGTACCTCCAAAGGAGGAGGAATATATGGGATGGGGAAAATAAGTAATAGAAATGTCCGCTGTGATTTAAAGAGTGTGAGCAGAGAAGTGCTTGCAGTAGGGAGTGTGCCAGTCGAAAACCCTGGGAATTATGGATCTGAAAGGCAGGTATCTGAATAAAGAGAGGAATTGATGTTTGTTGAAAACCAGGTTACAGATTAGCTCACTAGCTGGGTCTAGTGCTACAACATCCAATAACGGTTGCTACAGTTCATATAACTTTATTGTCCTCCAGAGAGCTGTGTAAATGTTAGCTTGGGAAATTTCTCCTGCGCGCTCGAGCAGGATGCGGGCGGGCGTGCACGCCTGCCTGTGGTTCAGCCTCGAGGGTATCAGGTTCAGGTTCCCTTCTGAGGAGCATTGTTGCCATTTAGCAAGAGTCTCTCTCTGGGAATCCCAACTTAAATCTCACTCCGTGACTGAGGAAATGGGTTTTTGATAAGCCTCATCTGCAAGTATGACTTGTTGCTGGAGGGGTAGGCAAGAGGGAAACCTACCTGGCACTGAAATGCTGTGAAAACACTTGCTATGAGAAAGAGTTGACAAGGTTGGTCTTACTTTGTGACTGATAATAATTACTGGACTCCGTGTGTGAAGTTTTATTATTCCTTATTCTCCTGTCCCAGGTTTCCAAGAGATAGGGATGCACACGAGTGCCTGTGTGCGCTCCAGATAGCCAAGCCTGTGATTGCCTGTCCCATTGCTATGCTCTATTTTCACCTCCGTACAGCAGTGTCTAATGGGAACTGCTTGGGCTAAAATTTTCCACTCTTGGTGTCTGTCTCAGCTTGACTACTTTTGGAAAGTTTTTTTGGAGGAGATGGCTTAGCCATTTGCGAGACTGTGACGAGAGAAAGAGGCGTCTCGATGCAGGGAAGGCAGCCTCCAGGATGAGAACGGGGTGCGCAGGGAATGGTGTGCTGTTTCCCGGGGACGTTAAAGATCAGGGGTTGCTCTGCAGGCTTTGTGTGCCACGCGGCATCTTGGCTCTCTCAGGTGCTGTGCAAGTACTATACTGCTATTTTTGAACACCTCAGACACTGCAGACAGGAGCATTGTGAGACTAAATTGTATTTCAGGTCTATTCTGTGTGCAAACAAGGACTCAGAAAGAACGCAGAAAGATGTATTAAAACGGGTTCAGAAAGATAAAACATATGGATTTGGAGTGAACAGGCATCAAATATATTGTAAATGAAGAGGTAGATAGCTATGCATACACTTTATCTGTATTTTTTTAACAGCCGTTTCTGTTCACTGTGTTCCCTGAGGTGATCCTCTTTGCTCGGGCTGAGCTGGAGGAGGGATGCTCGCAGGAGTTACCCGCTGCTTCTGGAGTGCGAGATTTAAACCCTGCACCACGAGAGGGCAGTGCCTGCAGCTGGATTTCCCCTCAAACACCCTCCCGCTACGCGGGCTTTGAATCTTAGTGCAAATTAATATATAGTTGTATTCCTTCCTCACCCACCTTTTCCTCTCTCCTGGCAAGAAATTACCTTTGAGATTGGAATTGCTTTGGCTCTGATGGTTCCCTGCTCAAATACACTCAAATTTAAGCAAACAAGACTGAGTGGGAGTCAGAGTCATCTAAAATTAGACACAGTGGTTGTAATTGCACATTGTTCCCACAAAAGGAGCTGATGCAGTTTGGGATGCTCTTCCCTAGGACCAGGGCTTGCTGGTAACCCCAATGGCAATATTTTGGGTCCATACACATGGATTTATTGAGGGTATCCAGTGGAGAAAGGAGGGCAATATGTCAGGCTGTCGTAAGGGGAATTCCACAAGGCATTTAGTATGCTGACTGTATACATTTAACTTCTTGAAAGACAATACAAGACTGTCTGTTTGCCTCCTTACGTGTGCAAAATGACCTTCTCGCTCCAAGCAGTGTTCGAAGGGATATCCCAGGATTCAGATTTGACCAAGGATTTGGCCCTGGCCAGGTTGCTCTCTGTCCATGCAAAAGGAACAGACTCCTTGCCTCCTTCCCAAAGTCTGACCAAACAACTTCTGCCTCAGATTCCAGGACCCCACAGGACAACAGTAGCTATGAGAAACCCTCAGACTGTTGTAATCTCCTCCTGCTCTACCTTCTTTGGGGAAGTTTCATTGGTTATATCCTGTACCTCTACACCAGCCCATGCTCAACACAGTAAGCACAGGGCCCACAGCCCAGGAAATCACGCACAAAATGAACATCTTTTGTTTTAGTTTGAAAGTGAATGAAGACTGTGATGAAGTGCTAGTCATGTCAATAATATATCAGCTGTTGGGCCAAGAAAGCAGCCAGTGGTGCCAGGTAAGAAATATGAATTGTTAATGACAGAGATGTTGCCTGTCCTACTTCACTGACTGATTTTACATGGCCTGAGATCACGTGCAGAGACCTGAAAAGCTGTACAGGCACAACGTAGGAACCTCCACCAGACATCACACCAGCTCTGGCTGCCATCCCACCTGCAAATAGGTCCAGGGCAGACCATGGTGATGGTGTTCCCAAGGCTAGGGAATTTCAGCATGAGAGTACAGAGAAATTTTATTGTTCTCTGTGACAGAAAGGCAATGAAGAAAAGACTACTTGGGAGATTTATTGGCTGCCCTGCTCCCAAGGTACTAAATGCTCACATTGTGTTTCCTGAACAACCGATTCTCAGCATCCAAAAAGGTACTGGTGTGAAGACATGGGGCTTGGTGTTTGGCTCAGAGCAGAGTTTTAACACAAATGTTTCCTTCTCCTAAACAGACCTAGCAGGGTGTGTGTGGTTCTATGAGCAGAGATGGCAAGAGCCTGGGGCAATCCATCGTCACTACAACAGCTGTGGAGCCACGTCTGACCTTCAGAGATTGTTATCGTTGTGCAAACGGGAACCAACCACAGTGGCTGATCTTGCATTGCTGGATTGAGATTTGGAAGGACAGCTACAAAGTGGAGCAGGATGATGCGCAGGACTTTGTACAAAGCCAGTGTAAGGCCATTTCCTCTCATCCACCAGGAACGAGGCTTTGATAGGGGCTGTGCTCTTCAGAGAGTATTACAGGATGCATTTAACACTGTGGAGTCTCTTCTGCATGAAGCAATGGTGGGCTCCTGAAATGAGAAAAAAAACATCACTGTGCAGTTGAGCTGTTTCTTCATACTGAGAGATTTCTGCCTAGTGGGACCGTGTCTGTCTTCATAACAAAATGTGCCACAATGTTTTACTGTTGAGGTCTCGCCTCCTTTCTGAACTCCCTGTCCTGGTGGTTTCAGAACATTAAACCAGGCACATGAAGAACACCTTACAAAGCATCCAGGCGATACAAGAGTGACCCGAAGAGGGTTCTCTGTAAACCAGGGCTGTGGGTTACTGGAAGGGAAGGTCTGCCTCTCTTTAATTATCAGAACTTGAACACCACAGGTCAAATAGCTGTGAATCACAAGAACTTCAAGTGGCCAAGCTCTGGTAACACTTAAGAAGCAACATGAATTGTCCAACTGCATGTCCAGTCTTTTTTCAGATGAAACATGAAAGCTGATTTCCGTGCTGGCATAATAGGACTCTTGGAAATGAACCTTGCTACTGTGGGTTTGTGGAAAAAAAAAAAAGGAAAAGCAAACTGTCCTTTCACCCCAGGTCTGCCCTTTAAAGAAACACCTTCTTGAAAGAGCAACAGCTTTCTTTGCAATGGGGATATGATTTCTTTTTGTTCCAGAAGTTTCAAGTTGATGAAGGAGAACCATGGTGTGTTGTTTCAGAAAGGTCAGTAGTTTAGTTCTGGAGGAAGGAAGGTGTAACAAATCATTCTCACTTTTCTTGGCAAGGATCCTGGTGAGCTGGAAGCAGGGACCATGTTTCAAGTGTACAATTCTTCTGCTGTTGATGGGGCCCCTAAGCTAGTCCTCAGAGGCTGAAATGTGAGGATACAGTTCTTTGGCACCTTCTGGCTTCCTTCCATAGGAGATTAGGCCATTGAGTTTCTGGTGAGAGGATCCCATTGCTTTTCTGAAGGACAAGGAGAATGCAGAGCTGATTTGTGCTGTGTTGCAAAGGAAGAAGATAGGAAAAGACCAGGAAGAGACAGCCTGACTCTCAAATCAGATTGGTCATTGAGAACTGTTTTGAAAGTCAGTGTGCTCTTTTGTGAACCTTCTGATGCAATTGAGGAGCCTCGCATAGGTCTCCATCTTCATAAACTCATCTTAAAATTTTGATCTCTGGTAGGGTGTAATCTGCCATGTATGGGCTGCTGTACAATTAGGTTGTACGTGTGTCCATAAGAGAATATGTGTAATATATGGGCACTCTATTGTTGTTCCTGAAATAAAATTTCAGGATTCGGGAGGTGAGATGAAAAAAACAGATAAATGAGGGTAAAACTCAGAAATAGTTCCCTGGCAGAGAATCAAACTGTGCTGCCAATCAAGCCTGTTGAAAGGAGACCAGAAAACTGGGCAATCTGCTGTCAAGCATGGCACAGAGAATGAGCCAGAACTGGCAGGAGAGAAGACGGATGGGCATGGAGCATGTCTGCACGCAGCAGTTACCCTGGATTGACATGGATTGTAAATACAGTGTGCAGAAATCATTGCCCCCATGGGACTTTCCGCCTTATAGTCCACTTCCAGGAGCTGAAGCTCAGTCAGAAAAGGGAAGGTTTATTTAAGAACAAACGTGCCCAGACCTGGAGCTATTCAGGAATGGATGTCCTGGAAAAAATCCCTGAAGAGCCAATTTGCCTTTGTATCATTCAGCAGGAAGAGGGCCATAGCACTGCTCTCGCTTCTTTCAGTCAGAGAGAGCTGATACCCTCTTCATATACTTTTATTCATCCCAAATGAATGGGATCATCAGAGAGGATGAAATAGAGACTGATCTAACAGCATGACAGAGTCACCATTTTAGTAGTCAGTTGCATCCAAATGACTTAACAAGACATCACCCAAGAAGCATCCTTTGGACTTGTGTGTCAGCTCTAACAGCCTGTCAGACTCCAGATAGCACATGGGTTGTCCCCTCCAGCCAGCATAAATCAGATGTGGCTCCACTGAAGGTGATGGGACGATACCGGTGTCAAAGCAGAGTGTGCGTGAGGAGAAACAGCTTCATCACTTTTAATGGTGGCAATAAATGTATTGACTCCTACTTACTGACTCAAGAGCCCAGGATTACAGTTTTAACTCCCAAAAGGAACATTTTCATTTCTGGTTTTGAATTCAACCCAAACCCCAATCCTTACATATCCTGTTGCAGGACTTATTTGCTACAGTTTTTCCAAGCTTAGAGTCATCATCAAATTCCAGCAGCCTGTTCCTCAAAGTCATGCCTTGTAGAATGATTCCTTGACAGCAGCAATGATAGATGAGAGTGCCTCTGCAGCAAAGCATTTTGCAGAGCTTGCCAGCCTGCAGATCACAGGCCAGCTGTGCTCAAATAACTGGCAAGCCCCCTAGGAGCTCTGTGGTGATGCTTGTGGAACTGGGCTGCAGAAAGCTCAGCAGATATCTCTGCCTTTCCTGGCATCACTCCTTTGAGCATGGAGCACCAGTGGTGGGTTTCTGTATCTCAGAGGAGGACTTCAGTTTTTGCTTCTTTCCTTAGCTGGAGTCACCACATTGAGGAGAATCCATTTGTTCCAGAACCATTCTTCCTGGTTTTGTCATTAGGATGCTTTTGATACTAATGTAATCTCCAGATTAGTCGTCCATCCACGGCAAGCAGTGCATGAAACCGAGAGATTGGCTGACATCACATGACTGTGCTTTTCTGCTGCTACTGCACACACCAAGCCTATTTCAGCAGTCAGGATTTCCAAGCTGGAGCAAAGAAAGAGATTTATGCTTGTAACCAGTTGCCTGCAACAAATATGTTTCATAACATGACATTACTTTCTTGTATCCAGCACAAACCTGTGCTGTTGTATAATAACAAGTAAGGCAGATGGTCCAGCCTCTGATGTCATTGAAATAGGGATATCTGGAACCAGGGGTTTTGGATTCCAAAGATTATCTTGGTGTGATGGGCCTTTTGCCACAGATATGTTTGCAATTGGAGGCTACTCCGCCACTAGCCATGACAACTCTGGAGAGACAGTTGCTATTCCCTGTTAACTACCACATCTGATGTGTGGGGTATGACCGGAAGCATCTTGGAGGGATGAGTCACAGGTCACAGTTGCTATCAGTAAGGACCTAGGAGAAATATACAACGTCATGAAACTTGGAGAAGACCCTGTTGGGTCTATCTGGGCACTTTATATATAGCTGGCTTGATTCAGCCCTCCCCTTTCCATGTGGACACAGAGAGTGTGATTTTTGCAGACATAGAATTGAGGTATTAACTCAGGAGATGGGGACATGCAGACCTTTGAATTTTCCCTTCGTGCAGAGCTGTAGGGTGGCAACCAAGCTGCTTAGGTGGCTGAGGATCATGCCTTGGGCTACTGAAAAGGTTTCCTCTGATCAAGGTTACTGGGGGCTGTGACACTGGGACAGCCTTCCACCCTTCATCTGCTGTGGAAAGACATCTTTGGAAAAAGGACATATGGCTCAGTGGGAGTGTGGGTCTTAAGTTACTGAGTGTAACTTAGTGACTCTGAGATAGGTATGGAAGTCTCTCAGCCCTAAGAGGATAGTTGTGGTCCCACTGATGAGACTGAGTCTGCCTTAATCTCACCAGGAATGGGATGATGTGACCACGGCTCCAGGTATGCTGCAAAACTCAGAAGCAATGGGCTGGATGGTTTCATTTCCTTTAGGTACCAGCCAGGTGTTTGGGGATCATGGACCCAAGCACCAATCCGTCTCTGACCATCCATTGCTGGAAGATCATCTCTGACCCCCCTTCACTGTTATCCTGTGACACTTGTGAACTTCAGTGACATAGAGAGAGGATCAAGCATTGCCAGAGGAGGTGGAAGGGAGGGATGGTGTCAGGGCTTTTTCTTGGTTATAATGCTGTCATCCTTTACAAAAGGTCAAGCAGTTCCTTTGGGAAGAGGTGGAAATAGCCTGCCTTTGTTCTACTCTGTTCTGTTATTTAAGAGTTAAGAATTTGAATTCACAGTTTTATAAGCTCTACTCTTTGAGGTAAAGATTAAGATGTGTCACCCTCAGAACAGTGTCCTCCTCTGGGTGCCATCACACTTTCTGAGAAAGAATAAAAAAAAAATAGCCTCCTGCCGGGCAGACCTGGATCATACTATTTTCTCACCCTTTTTTGAGTACAGAGGCCACAAGTGAATAGGTGTGGGCCAGGAGGAGAATAGTGTGGAGACCCTCCACACTCATCATTTTTTCTGTTACTACAAGAGGGAATAATTTTAAATTGAAGGAGGGGAGATTTAGATGAGATCTTAAGAAGAAATTTTTTTCCTGTGAGGGTGGTGAGGCACTAGCACAGGTTGTCCAGAGAATTCATGGATGCCCCATCTCTGGAAGTCCTCAAGATCAAGTTGGACAGGGCTTTGAGCAATCTGATCCGGTGGAAGGTGTCTGTGCCCATGGAAGTGGGTTGGAACCAGGTGGAGTTCAAGGTCCCTTCCAAACCAAACCATTCTATGATTTAAAGTATTTCTCACTCCCTTCATGGCTGAGCCCTCCTAAGATTCAACTGTGAGGTGAGCTGAAACAGAGTAATGATACAGACCTAGATATTTCAGGATATGCAGAAAGGTGCATTCATATCCAAAAGATGAAGTAAATCCACACGACTCCATCTGGAGTGCTTTACCATTGCAGGAAACATAGAGAGGGCTTCAGTATTATTAACATTGCAACCCAACTGCACATCTCAGCTTGGTTACTGTGTGCGAGGCATTGCCCAAGACCAGGCAGCAAATATTTGTGGACTCGGAGTGGCTATCAGGTAAAAAAAGGAGCAAGAGGAAAACAGATCAGTGCATCAGTGACATGCTCCAAGTCACGCACATGAGGCAGAAACTGGACCCTCAGCCATGTGGCTTGACTTCCCAGCCAGGTCTGTATATGCAGGACCTGCTGCTTTTCTAACAAAGGAGAGTGACAGATTTGGAAAAACAATGATTGCATATTTTAGAGATTGTAGAGTTTTATATTTTGTACTTGTTCAAATAAAATCCAATTAGTATTTTTGTGGTGGGCTTTTTTTTTATTATTTTTTTAAACCAAAATGAGCAGAGAAGTAGGTGAAAGTGGAAAATCACATTTTCAGGTGTTTTTTAAGGTTATCACCTTTTTAGGCACTATGTCCTTTAAAAATTTATCCGAGTATCTTAAATGGGTGAAAAAGAAAAGAGAGCCAGAAGTTTGAGATGAAATGTTTTATTCTACGTTGAATGAAACACATTGCTGCATCTGAGATGAAACTTTCCCTTTTGTTTTGACAGAAAAATTGAAAAGATAAAAAGGTTCTTTTCAGTTTTCCCCTCAAAGGCTTCTCTTCATTTTCACTTCCTCCAAAACCATCAACCATTAAAATCATCAATCAGAGCAAACCCACAATCCCTGACATGGTTTTGCTTAGAGGAGAACTAATCAGTATCTTAAAATAAATACATTATCTTTAATCTAGACCTAGCATCCTACCTGCTAAGAAACACCGTGATAAGGTACATTAAGGTAGAAGAATATCAGATCTCCAAGTGCACTAACAGGGTGTTACACAGGTGTGCAAGATGTATGATGGCTGTTCTTAGCAAACAGTGGATTCAGAGCCTTTATAGTGTAGGACTGACAGGGGAAAAAACTACATTCAACAGGCAAACACAATGTCAGCTTTAGGATACGTTCAGGTATTATGAGATAATTACATCAAATCTGTAAGCTTTTCTTTTTTTTTTGCTAAAATTGCTAATCTTTGCTAATATTAAAAACTTCATTATTACCATGGGCTGAGGAATAGGATGACTATTTCACAGAAAGACCTCTTTGGTAATAGTTTGCCAAACACACTCCTTTGCCTCTCTATTTTGTTGCAGGGGAAATGTAGATGATATTTTGTGTTGGAAGAGTCTATCAAAGCCTTCCCAATCATTGCTGGAGCAGCATCAGGCCACTGGCATTTGCGTAAAAAATCACAATCCAGAAACATTATTGTAAAAATGTCAAAAGGCAGCTGCTGTCTTTGGGTGAGCATTCAGGCTGGCATGTGTGAGGGACGTAGAGGAGATGGTGCTCAATGCAGTTTCAGCCTTTTCATACAGAAATACCTTGGACTTGGACCTCTCAAAATTATTGCATTGGGAGGAAGGGATGAGAAATTTTGGAGATATACATAGACTGAAAGACCTGTCTTGTCTCCTGAGGACTATACCTTTCATGGTCTCCATGCTTTAAATCACTGCTGACTTTTACAGTTATGGCCCTCAACATCTTAAGACAAACAATAGGTTGGAACAGGTGGTGCTTATTTTTTCCTCGTGATCAGGGTTAAGTTTTTCTGTGCACTGGAAATGTGATTTGTAAATAGTTCTCATTCAGTGGAAGTGAAAATGTTATTGTTTTGATTGTAAAGGTACTGGGTTCTAATCTGTTTTGTTATTTTCATGCAGGAGCAGTCCATAAGCATGTGAGAAACTAGAATAAAGAGAAGCAGAAGGTCCTACGCAGCAATGAATTAGCACCAAAAGAGGCTGGATGCTGGGCACATGGAGAGAAAGAGATCTGTGACAATAAGGAAAGTTGTAAGTGCCATGCTTTTGCTTGCAGTACTGAGAATTAAACAGCCGGTACTCAGCAGCCAGGTCACCAGATTTTGCAATACGCTGCCTTTAAAGATTTTCTTTTGGGTACCACTTAATCCCACTTTACCCAAGACAGACGGGCTGTCAGATCTGCACAGAAAAGAAGGGAGAAAGGAAAACAAAGTAAAAACATATTGCATGAATTTAAAAACATTTAAATTAGTATTTAACAAGTCAAGTACTCAGCCTCTCCAGGAAAGCAGCCTCATTCATTTAGAACTTTCCAAAGGGAGCTCTTCAGAAATGCTAGTTAACTAGAAGCCTGACAATAGAGGTAATACCTATGAGAGCAAATTGTGTTTGTTTAAAACCCGTTTATCTATTAAAGCTGGAGGTAGCTGGAAAATAAAATATGAAAGTTCTCAATATTCAAGAGAGTTGTGACCACTGGTATATCAGATTCACTTTCCCAGTCATGTAGATAATGGAAATTAATAAGAAAAGACTTAATTAAGTTCTCCTTTAAAGAAACTGATTGCTTTTTCCCTGCAGGCGCAGTCCGTTTGACACTTCCCTGTGGAATAAAAGGGGAATATTTTTTTGCAATCACTTTTCTCTAGTTATGCTGTACTTTTTGAAGGTTAATGTGCTTCAAGACCCATTTCTAAAATGTGACAAAATCCAGAAGAACTTATACTGCAAGGGAACAATGTTTGAAAGGAGGCTAGTTAACTTATAATGCAAAGTTTCAAGAACTACTGAAAATCGCCCTCTGTTCCTCCCTGCACTACTAAGCAACACAGGACCCGTTGCTTTCTATCTGAGACCTGAGGCCCTGTGTTGGGCACTTTGACTATTTCCCACCTTCACCATACAATGGACTGATGAAGTGAGATATTTTAGTCGAAGCAAGCACAAAGTTCAACCCCACATAAGTCAGGTTTAAGTAAAAGTCAGACAGAAAACAGAATAACACCCCCTCACTTGAAAATATAAACAGTTATATAAGAATGTAAATTGCAAAGAGGAATTTTTCCCCTATACTTTGAAACAAACCTGAAATTTGAGTGCACTGTCTTATGTATCCTGGTTCTCAGTGTTATTTTGTGATATCTCTGAAAACCCTTCATTTACTTGAACATATGCTTTTTAAGGAATGAGATTCTGTTTGTGTTTAAATCCAGGTGTTTTTCTCAGTTGGGTACAAGCAAAAGAAATCTTGTAAAGAAAATAAAGAAAAGCTGTACATGCTCAATCAACTTGTACTATAAAAGAACAACTTGATACAGAATTAAAAACAAATCTGAAAATGTAATCCAAGAATAAGCAAATTCTTTACTCTTGTTTGTAAAAGGAATCACAAAATTATAGAATGGTTTGTGTTGAAAGGGATATCATCCAGTTCCAGTCCCTCTGCCATGGGCAGGGACACCTCCCACTGGCTCAGTTTGACCTGGCTTTGAACACCTTGATGGATGGGACATCCACAACTTCTCTGGGCAACATGTACCACTGCCTCACAGAAAAACGTTTTTTTCTAATGTCTAATCTAAATCTCCCCTCTTTCAGCTGAAAACCGTTCCCCCTCATTCTATGCCTGCACTCCCTGAATGAATTAGTAAGTTGTTCTTTTTGTTTGTTTGCTTTTTTAAGAAAATGTTCCTTAAAAGAAAATTAGAAGAAAAGGTTGGATTTTTTTTTTAATTGTGACATTACTTAGCTACTATTTTTTGAAGGTAAATTGCATGTTGTCAGAGCCATTTGAATGGCTTATCACTGACCTTATTGCTGTCTATGACTACCTGAAAGGAGGTTGTAGTGAGGTGGGTGCTGGTCTTTTCTCCAAAGTGAGAGGTGATAGGATGAGAGGTGAGGGCCTCAGGTTGTGCCAGGGGATGTTTAGATTAGACACCAGAAAAACTTTCTTTCTGAAAGGGTTGTCAGGCACTGGAACCACTGCTCAGGGAGGTAGTTGAGTCATCATCCCTGGAAGTAGTTAAAAGATGGGTAGATGAAGTGCTCAGGGATATGATTTAGTAGTGTACACATATGGACTCAATGATCTCAAAGATCTTTTCCAACCAAGCGATTCTATGAACATGACAATATGATCAAAAGCTATTGGACCTATTCACACCCACTGACAACCCAAAGTGCCACTGTGATCCCTGAAAATACAACCCGTCATTCACTCACCACTTGTGTTCCAGGTTGCCCGATCCTGGCTTTGCAAACTGTTCTTCAGGCATTCCTCCACATACGATCTGGGATCACGCCCGGAGAGGAGGATGTCGCCAAGAAGTGCGATGTAGGCAATGGCCAACCGGAGAGTGTCGATCTTGGAGAGACGCTTTTCATACGGGAAGGTTGGTACTCGGCACCTGAGCTGGTCAAAGGCTGAGTTGATGTTGAGCATCCTCTTCCTCTCGCGGATGTTGGCCGCGTGCCGCTGGAGGAGGGGGCCGGGGGGTGATGGGGAGCTGTCCACTTCAGCACCCCCCGCCTGCGAGGCATTGGGGATCAGCCAAGGGTCTGCCAGGGGAGAGAAGTCCAGGAGGAGGTTGTCTAGCTGAGGGATGGGATCTGTCTGGTCCCAGAAGAGAAATTCGGGAGTGGGGTCCTCCTGCTCAAAGCTGTAACAAATTTCCTCCATCCTCCGTACAATCTGAAGCAAGCTAATGGAAATATTTACAACTTCAGACTAAACTGATCATCAGGAAAATGAGATTCTAATTTCATTTGTACCCCCTCTCACCCTAAGAAGAGGCTTGTGTCCTTGAGGAAGGCTATTGCAAAAGTTTCCTCAGTTGCAAATCCAAGTGGGACTCCTGGTTTAAATACTTCATGGCTCCTTAGCAGGGGAATGATCCTATTCTTCTCTGCTCAAAACTAATTGGTACACGTGCTTCTCCTTTTAATAGTTGTTGACTACAAAACAAAATGAATAAATGTAACAAGAGAGAATGAGTTTCCTATTGAGTTTCTCAAGGAAAACCTACTGAAGCACTTACTGAGTTCTTCCACAATAAGTTCAGTGTCTCTGCTTGCTATTTAGAGTAAGGTTCACACAGGGATTTTGTTGTTATTGTTGGTTTTGTTTAGGAGTGGCTGGTGGAAGAAACAAAATACAATCCTTTATCTTTTTGGTGAAGTGTTAATAGTTCCACATTCTCCTATGACTGGACAAACAAAATACTATTATAATGCTGTCAGAAACACATGATTCTGCCCTCTTTAACAGCAGAAGCTAGTGGCATCTTCTAGTAAGATGATGGTTGCGATAAGGATGTAGGATGTACTGCTGTGTTAAACTGGAACACAGTGGTACCTCATATTAAGTAGGACAACATTACCTCCTTTGGATACTGCATTTTCTGATTCACATTTAAATTACACATTTTGAGGGCAACACAGAAATTCAGTGCTCTGTCTCAGACAATACTAAGCACTGGAAAATAACAGCAGCTGTAAAAACCACCATGGGTGCAGTCCTAGAATGGCTGATGAGGTGGGCCACATCCTGAGGAGTGCTGGAAACTGGGAGAGTGTCAGGTGTCCAGCTTCCCTGTGATGCTGGATAAATGGGGTGGATGGTATAAAGCATCACCAGAATTTTAAATCAATGTGTTTGATATAAGTGGGTGGATTGCTCTCTTTGATTTCCACGATACTTAATACAACCTTTAAATTCACTCAGAAGTAGTTTAAGTGATATTTTAAAGACTTAAATTAACATAATGGAAACATGTTTTAAGTTAGAGAGAGCCTAAATGCTTTTCCTAAAGCATGTCATAAAGAACATCTATCATGATACTTAACCAAATGCTTGACTTTATGCACAGACTCATGTCCTGCTGCTGTGTGAAGTATCAAGAGATATCTACTGATAAGTTTATGATCCACAGACAGCTTCCTGATAAGACAGCTGAAAGCTTCAGATAAAGAGCCAGAGAACAGAAAATGACGCGCATTTTCAGTGGAACCAAACAGATGGTCATGTCCTTCATCTAACAATGACTTTTAAGATAAGGCATAGGCTATTAATCATTCTTCTTACTAATCTGGGATTTCGCCTTGTGGCAATTCTACCTACTCCAGGAAGATTAAGGCAGGAGAAAACACTGCAGGAAAGATTTTTTTTTTTTAGGAGTAAATGTGATAGGATTGCAGTGTATGAAACACTACGATATCTTTTTAATTTTATGGTGCAAATTGAACAAGAAACCCATTATCTGTAAATCTGCTTGGCAAAGGAAGATACCAAGTATGATGTTATAAGGCAAATATAGGTATAGGATGGTAGAATGATATAGGTACTGAGAATATTTTGCTTTGTCTGGTCAGCTCAGGGCAGAAATTTTGTACTAGTTTTGTAAATAATTTGTCATGATAACAACACACCCCAAACCAATATATTGGTATTGTGAAAGTCTGTAGTGATGGGCATCTTCTGTTCCTGGTGAATCCCAACAAGGGACAAAAAAACAGGTTACAGGGCAGGAGATTGAGGCAGGAGGGGTGAAAGGAATGGCCACAGTCACAGGTGGCAGAGCTGAGACCTGATCTTGGGCCAGTCGATGTGGAGTCCATCCTTCAACGTTTTCTTTTAGAACATATCACTGTAGTTCCTAGTGTCATGTACAAGAAGTGTTCCCAAAAAAGTAAACTTACTGAAGTCCCCTTGGTTGGCAGTGGGGCTGCATGTCAGATCCCAGCAGTCCCTTCTACACACTTACAAATAGATTTGTAGGACACAGACATGGAAAAGCCTTCCTGCCTGAACTCCCTACCTCTGCAGGCTGCACCACAGCTACCCAAAACACCTCTGAAGCACTGCCACTGAGTTGTTGACCTCGTGCTTTGCAGTTCCCAGGTTTCAGATTCTCTTTTTAGATGCTTCTAAGGCTTCCAGTCACTGTTTAACTGAGCACTTGGTAGTGCTTATTTGGCCACTTTATGCACAATCATGAGACATTTGAAAATACTGAAATTAGCAAGAGACCAGCAGATCTTCTCCTGAACAGGGCTCTGGAGGAGGTATTGTCCACCAAGAGCAATGGGCAGAGACAAAGCTGCTCAGCGAATAACATGGTTAGTTTTATGTTCTGGATTCCTCTTGCTCATCAGATGCTTCTTCAGTATCTAGTGTTCCCTTCCAGATCCATCACTGTTAATAGTGTTGCCTGGGGATATGTCTGCCTCCACAGATGGAGAGCACATGTTCCAGCAAGCCTACTCTTAGTGTATTTGAGGAGAATTTGGCTCTCTTAGAGAGACTCTGGACAAAGCAGAAAGGGGGAGGGTAGGGGAAGAAAGAGAGGAAAGCAAGAAAAGATTTCCCCTTAGCAAGAGAGCTATGAGAGAGGTCAGGTCTCAGGAGAGAAGCAGAGATTCCCATCCTTCATAAGAACAGCCCTTACCGCAATTTCAGACCTGTTATACTCCTGGTGTTTCTGTAACTCAGTTCATCAGAGAGGGAGAGAAGGTACAATTGATTTGGTTGATTTTGCACCTGTCTGGAAGATGTGGGTGAAGGAGTCCCCCATAGAGAATGAAGTAGCACGAGTACCACACTGAGTGGGTGCTGTTGATTATGACATGTTGGTATAATTTCAAGATCTGTTCAATCACCATTTCCCCTAAAACCTCTTCAGACCCAGTGTCATCCAGAGATAACCTTTGGTTGGCAGTCATTTTTAATCAGTAGGGTCTAATGAAAGCAAATTCTTGAGTCAGAAACTTTGTTCTGGGTTTATGTCTATGATAGGCAATGGAGCCATAGGTGGTTTGGTTTGAATTCTTCCAAACCTACGTATCTACATCTTATAATTTTCACTGTTCATGCCAGAAACTACCTTTTTCAATCCTGTCCCATTTTCTCTGTGGTCTAAATGAATCCACCTAGAGCAGAGTCTGTGATTTTGCCTATTTCACAGAATTTTGGATACAAGCCTGCTGGAGATATTTCCAATGCAGTTTTTTCCTTTCTTAGTGCCTTAGGAGCTGAAAGCTGTTACCTTGTACCCATATCTCAAAGATAACAGGGTCTCCTGATGTTATTGTGGAGGTAGATTTTTCTCTCCCCCTCTTGTCCCATGGGTCTTATTTCAGACTTAGCTTGGGGAAGCTTCCCAAAGACTTTTTTTAGTGGAGTCAGTGAAACCTCCCAGTTCTGGCAAAATGGCGCTTTTTTTCTCCTTTTTTTTTTTTCCTGGGAATTTAGTTTGAGCATATTTCCATCATCTTTAATTGCTTAATAAAGGGACTCAGTCCTTGGCCTGGACAAAGAATAGATGTAGAAAGGACCGGATGCTTTACTTTCAAGTTAGACAACTCCAAAGTATAACAAGTCCATCATGTCATTGCTGTTAATCCAATGTTATGCTGTGCAACTCATCATCAGAGCTGGGAATTGGTTCCCAGATGAATAGAGAAGACTAGATTAAAGATGCCAAAAAACTTGTGGAATGCTTTATCCAGGTGGGAGAATGCAGCTCTTCGTAGCGTGGCTCACTTAGTATATGTTAGTAGTGGCATTGCCAAATTACAGCTACACAAGGGGATCTTCAGGATGTGAGCTGGCCTTGTAATTGGCTGGTTGAGCCACAGCTTAAAGGGTGGGCCTCCAAGGTCCCACACCTTACTTTGATCTTGATGCCATGCCGGGGATACCTGAACTACTGAGTACGTTGTTTGTGAAGTGCTGGGAGCAAGAAAAGTGCAAGTATTATCATTTAACAGTGGAATGTGCTTCTTTTCAACCTAAAACAATAGCAAATGTAACCACATAATGAAAAGCAGGACAAGCATTTCCAACTCAAGACAATTTCAAAGGCATAATGGCTATTTCTGAGATGCTCAAGTAATTGTGAAATGAAACCTTCACAGCATAATCAGAATGTTGATTTTAAGTGAAAAGGTAATAGGACCTTTATTATTCACAGGGTAGAAACATCAAATGTCAAAGTTTGTGGAGGAAGGGACCAGAGAATGGTTGCTCATATAACTTTGATTTATTTTGTTATTAGTATAAACTTGTTCAGAAAGTCTTTGCTTTGGAAGTCTTTGGTGTTTAAAAGTGAACGCAGTCATTTTAACCTTTCTGCTGGGTGTTTGCAAAGTCACAGAAAATTAATCCCAGTCTCTAGAAAAAGGAAGATATTTTCTCTAATAAAAACACTGACTTGTGGTTTCCTCCTTTTCACAGAGATTTTTATGAGTTAGGGGATGACCTCTGGCCTATTACTGCCAGATAATTCCTAATCTTAGTCACTTCAGTGGAGTCTATGACTTTATTTGAGTGAATGTTCATCTTTGGGAGACAAGATGTACATTAGCTTATGCTTAGCTGTAAAATTTTGATCTTAAGGAGATGGAAGTGCTCATGTCAACTTCTGAAAGGAAAGCAGTTTTCTTGTGCAATGGACTTAGGGAGGCTGCTCATGCTATATTTCACGGTCTTCTTCATCCATCTGAAACACACCCCTAGCAAAATTAACATAGCATTAACAATCCTTCAGGGATTACAAATAGTGCTTGTGAATAACCTTGTATCCATAACCAACGAGAAAGATCTACAGGGTCAGGAAGATCTGTCATTTGTGTCACATCTAGTCCTGTTATTAGTGATCTTATTCAGCTATCCCAAAGCAGTAACTTTAGGTACCCTTGCCCTATTCATGGGTAGCTACCTTAAAATCTAGTTAGCATCAGAGCAGTGAGTTCAGTCAATAACCAGCCAGTCAGGAACTAAGAAAGTCATTCTAACACTTCCTTCTTGAGAAAGATAAATCTCAGCCCCTTTGCAAAGCCATTAAAGAAAATGTGTTCTGCAAGGCATGTGAACAGTTTTCAAGGGGGTGGCTTATCCATTTGGACAGGTGACGTTTCTTTGGGTACAAGCAGTCCTGTATATCTGCATTTTTTGTGGTGTTGATTTAATGAAAAATATTAAAAAAAAATCTGTGCTGAGGCTAATTTTTTCATTAGCCTTTCTGCTTTCCCTAAGGAAAGGATGCAGAGATACAGCTGGACCCAGCCAAAAGGGTGGGACAGACAGGAGGGACCCATGTATGTGCAGCTCCAGCTTTCACCCCTGTCAGAAAGTTTCCTATTAATGTGTCACCTTTGTGGGATTTCGGAGCCTGAGGCACGTACTGTGCATCAGAGCAGAGAACAGAGTGTGAAGTCCAGGCTGGCATGGCTGCTGGCAGGGCTTCGGCCAGGCTGGGACCTGCTCCCTGGTCCTCCCCAGCCCCATTCTCTTCCTGCTTGCTGCATCTGCACAGTGGTCCTCAGCACTTGTTAATCGTGCGGGTGACACCTCATAAACCTGCCTGGAGGCCTCGGGTTTGAAAACAGCATCACCCAGGCAGATTTACAGAGTGATGTCTGTTTGACTGACAGCTGTTGCCACTTTATGGGAAGCCAACACATGTTCACGCTATAAAACAGGAACAATACCTTGGGAAAACCTCTGCCTGCATGAGATGCTTCAGCCACACTTCCCACTGGGAGGTGTTTCTTCCTGGCTGCTACCAACAATCTTAGGTGTGCTGTGGATATAGTTCAGTCCCTCGTAGCCTTGTTTGACTCAGGCAGAGGCTAAGAAAGCACTGAAGTGTGGCAGCACCGTCATGCCATTGCTGAGTGTACATTTGTTACTGACCAAGCTGTGGATAAAAAGGAACCTGTCAGAAATTACCACTTCAGGCAATTTTCTCAGAAAAAGCACTTTGGTTTCACAACCATTGCTGAGGACACAGTGGCATGACCGAGCACACACAAAAGCTGTTTTTAGTGGAGAGCTGTCATACCATGTTATCCCAGTGCTGCACTTGGGAAGAGAAGAGTCTTTTTTTCCAGTGGGTGGTTTTGTGTTGCAGAAATGATTCTGTGATTCTATGATTCTAAATATCTTTAAGAAATCAGGAGAGAAATATCAGAAATCTTGAAGCAAGATCAAATGCCAGCCAGGGTGACCAACTGGTCTGCAAGAGAAAGCTCTATCCCCAGTCTGCATGGGAACAGAGACAGCAGCAGATGGGGACAACCAAAGGACTGTATACTGCTGTGCTCCATGGAAAATGCAAGGACTACTAAGTCTTAAAAAGCAATGACTGGTGAGGATGCAGCTCTGCAGTTGGACACCACAGAAGCGTGCCCTGTGTGTGAGGCTTGGGAGGACCAGCATCACAGTCCCCTTCCCGGGATGCTGAGCTGATGATGATCTCACTTTAGTTTTCAGTGTTTCCTCCTTTTTGCTGCTGGCAGGTGATTGCAGGGTGAAAGGAGCCAGTGGTCTCTGTGTGAAAGACAAGTGCCTCACTGCAGTAAGGAGAAAGATGAAGTCTTGGGGAAGATCTGCATCAGATGAATCACCCTAAGTCAAAAATGTTTGATTCCACCACCTCCCATCCTTCCCTCCCTGTGCTGAATCAGTGGTGATCATCAGTGGCAATGCTTTCTGAGGCCGGTCTGCAGAAAGAGCAGGGTCGTGATTACTGAACTACTTGAGAGAAAGAGGCAGTGGCAAACAAAGGAGCATCAGAGTGAAAGACTTGAGAACCGTTCCCGGTAGAATGAATGCAGTCTCCCACTGTTAAAACAGTAACGTGTTTAGATCTCTGCAGTGGCTGCCAGTCGCCTTGGGTATGGTCCCAAGTGTGAATTCCTGCTCTATGAATTCACCATCAACAAGAAGGGAGTTTTCAAAGGATTTAAAGGCAGAAGGGAATAATTAAGATCCTCTAGTCCGATTGCTGTGATAATACACGTCTTTGGTTGTTACCCAGCAACTTTGACCCCGTGCCAGGTGGGATCTTCTTGTTGTAGTTGGATATTTTTTTTAAAACACACATCCAATCCTGTCTCAAAGTCCCCAAGCGAAAAACCACCAAAGGATCTGCAAATGTTTACAGGACATTGTTGTCTTTGCATCTAATTCCTTAGTTGAAGACTTACCAAGCCTGTACTTACTGCCAAAAGTCCCAATTGGAGTGGTCAGATTTGAAGCATGGGTCAGCACTGTGGGACAAACTAGAAAATCTCCTGGAGGTAGAGGGCACCCTCCCCAAAAGCAAAATCACTGGGAAAAGCCGAACTATGGGCAGTACCTCTGCCAGTGGCACCACTGGGCTGCACAGTAGCAACCACAGAAGTAAGCAAACGGTGATGGACCAGGGAAGCATAGTCCAGGGCTGTTTTCCCAGTAAGGCAACTAATTCCCACTGCCTGTTACCTGGGAGCATGCATGGAAAAACAGTCATCTTATAAAGCTAACTTTAGCTGCCTTTGAAGAAAGTGTTGGCTTTTGGCTGAATGGACTCTGTACCAATGCTGACAGGAAGCTGGAAACAGGCAATGGGGAGGATGAATTTCCTATGAATGGAAGGACACTTCTACACCAGTTTCCACCAGATGAATATCACTTGGAGTGACCACAGCGTTTCTGGCATTATCTAAGTCGGCCTATTGGCTGCCAAGCCAGGTCTATTTTGTTTCTTGATTCCTGAAAGCCCACAGGCAAATCCATTTCATGAAGCTTTGGGCATGGGAATTTCTGCAAATGCATGGTTCCTTCTACTTGCCTACGCATGTCTCCTTTGCTGTCCAGACATTCAGACCGGATCTCATACCCATTGTGAAAGAAGCCCTTACTTTTCGAATAGTTGCTGCCTCAGCATGAACCACTCACAGCCCCCAAAGCCCCTAAATTGCAGTTTGTTGGAAGCTAGGAGAGGACACCAGAGAAATTATTAACATGTACAGACACCTGTGCTGTTTCTATGATAGTCCAGTACTGGCTACGTCAAAGCCAAGAGAGTGTGGACTCCTGAGTAGGTGCAGTTTGAGTGCTCTAGCAAAACTCATAGATGACTTTATCTTACTGCCTAGAAGAACTGGTCAATTAGGTCATGACACTAGCTTAAAAAGCCTTCCTCTCTTTTCCAGGGAGGCTACTTGTCTTTTGTTGGTAGGGGTTATGTATTCTGTTTTTCCCACCAAAAGAAAAAAAAAAAGGAAAGAAAACAAGAAAACTGAGCTTTTCATGAAATATTGTGTTTCCAGAATTTGGCACTCAGAGGAGACTCTCAAGCACTATTAGTCTTGCACGGAAATTTGAGTCAGTCTTAAAGGAATTTGCTTGAAATTTCTAGCCATAGTGAGGAAGACTTAAATGGGAAATCTCTTGAGAAACCTGTGTGCTCTGGGGAGTTCTGCTACTTCACAGTTCTGGGCAGCCAGAGAATTGTGATGAGAGCAACTTTTTGCAAACTCTGCCCCCGCTGTCAGCTGGAACTGTGAGTTGCACAAGCCACTGGCATGAATAATAATGCACGGGAAGAGGTTGCACAACACTTTTAGACCTCAAAGGCTGTGCAGTTCATGCCACTTCATGGGCAAGGTTTGGGTCCATCCCTTATTTTAGCTGGAGAGATATGTTTAATTGTGGCTACTGCATGAAGACAAAAGCATGTGGCTGGGATGTTTGTGGGAGTTAGGTCGGTCATTAAGTGTTGTAGCTGTGACTGGTGAAGAGAGTGCTTCAGCTCCCAGAGGGCCAGTTGGCTGTATGCAGCTCCCCCAGAGAGTTTATCTACATGTTATGGGTTGACTACATAACATTCAGCTTTTACAGAGAACTTCTGAAAAGCAGAATAATATTTTAAAGGTGCAGCACGAAAGTCTCATTTTCAGAAGGAGAAACCGAGGTACACCATGGGTACCCGCTCAGGAGGTCAGCAAGCCAGCTGTGTGGAGGAAGCATTAAACCTCACCAGGCTCAGCCTCCTAGGGAACACCATTGCCCCAACTTCAACACCTGAACTCTTTGTGGATGCCCAGAAGGTACGCATTGGTTTGTGTCTTACTGTTGTGCTCTCTTTGTCATATGTCCTGTCAGGAAAATGCCATTCATTTAAAATAGTACACCCATTTTTAAAACCTGTTCTGTGTTTTGAGTGCAGGTCAAATAGCAGACACTTTTGATTAATGTAACATGAAGATATTGCAAAAAAAAAAAATCACATGCCTCTGTGGGAAAAGTTATAAAGGACAAACATTCAGTGCTGTTCAACATTTTGGGGAGGTGGGGAAATGAACAGGAATGATCATACCTAAATAGACAGCCAGAGCCAATGCTTGCAATTGCCAAGGCATCAGCCAAAAGGAAAACACAACTGTGATCGCAGTAAAATCATGTATGAGTCATGATGGGCCAAGAACAAGTTTGCTTTCCTTTCCCCCTCATTGAACAGTTGATGATTAAAAGATAAATCATGCTTGGAGTCAAATCAAGTGATTGGATTAAAGTTTAGTTGAGTATTTAAAGACTGTTTGGAACACAATAGACAGCTAATTGAAAACTTACATTTGTGAGACCCTTGAACTCCCCAGCTCTTAATAAAATACTACTGCAAAGTACACAACAGTTCCCTGTGGGAGAGATTCCTCTCCACAAGTGCTTTTATTCCTCAGGTATGTGGAAAAATGGTATTCATTTTCTCTACAAGTTCACCGAAGAAATGTATGTTTGTGATTGTAATTCAGCTATTCTTCATGATGCAGTAACTTAATCTATTCAGCTCACTGAAAACCAGTGAAGCAAGACGTAGAAAAGTCACTTCTTTAAAAAATGAAATTTTAAACACTTCATTCTTTTAACTAGACTTTGCTTTTCTGAGCTGCTGGTATTCCAGGATTACTGGTTGCCTGCATTGGACAAAAGTGACTCTGGAGCCTTAAAAACTATGTAAAAATTCCTTCTAGATGTGCTGTAATAGGAAATACCATGCTTTATTTGTACTAATAATGTAATTGCATTCTGGAATCACCCCTAGTTCTTAAGAAACATACCCAGGCTCCAGCTTCAAAGTATTTTCCTTTTTGGTGGAAATACCAGTGAAACCCACAAATAAAGAGAATAAACTTCCCCATGTCCACACACACATGTACACACAGAAATGAAAAACCTGGTTCTTCATTCGTCCTCTATGTAACCAAGCAGAATTATTTCTTGGCAATCCTTAATGTTGAAGTGAAGCTGCAGAAACTCTGCAGTCGGATCCATTTGTCCCCTTGCACTCACAGATTCTTCATCTGACTTTTTACTGCCTTACCAGAAGGGATATTTTGGGTGGCAACAAGGCATTTGCAGCGACAACTTGCATGCTATGGGGCATTATAAGACGGAAGTATGGTTTTCATGTAATCCACCTGTGTTTAAGCTGCTACCTCTAGAATGGAGAAACAGGGTTACTCAACAGCCCTCACAACATGCAAGGCTATTTCCAGGAAGAAGAAAGGGGCTACTTTCAGTCTTCATGACCACAGGACCTGGGCAGGCCTTTGAGTTTCATGGCCCATGGGTGATGAATGAGTCCTAAGAGAAGCATAGTAGAGTTGTCATCTCCTCTGTGTGCAAGAGTTTATAATTCATTAATTAGCTTGACCTTTAGGATAATTTTTCTGCAAATGGATGTGTGCACAGAGAGCATGGGTGAAAATCTTAAGTACAGAAGGTTTAAGGTGAGAATGGGAATAAGTTATACTTATTTCAGATTATGACTATAAATTACTTTTCAGACACAATTTTCAGATTGATACAGATAAATCTAAGGTAAACCTGATCAGGTAGTTTACTAGGTGTGATCCCAGTGTGATCACCATGATGCTTTACACCTGTGGGGTTTAGCATTGGTCACAGTCCTGTAGTTCAGTCAGAAGAAATATGGTACCACTAGAGAATCAAGTATGTCCCAAAAGTAAAAACCCTAAAAAGATCCCCAAGTCCTAAATCCAAAAGTATGACATTTGCTTTGTGTGTCTTCCCGTTGGACAGTGTGACTGCACAGGACTTCAGGAAGTCACGCAAGCCTCTTCTTTCCCTAGTGCAAGACCAATGGCATCTTTTCAACCCTAACATATGTCTTACTTGCTCTCAGAAGCTGGCAGTAATTGCAGCCTGACTTGGTGCTTTCCCATCCTTACTAATAGAAGACACTTCCAATGTTCAAAATGATTTTTCCTTTGCTTTCACTGGTATCTATGATTCCACAGTCTGTCCATATGTTCTGTCTTCCTATTTACTTTTTGTCTAGTTGATGGGCTTAACATGATTCCCTTTAACCTTTCCACATAGGTCATGTGTGCTCGACCTCCTGCCTTTCTTTTTCCTGGGCTACAGACAAAGAGTTCACGTAGTCACAGCAGAGCACGCTGGTGTGAGGAACTGTTTAACTCCAGTGTCTCAGAGCTCTAAATGAACTATCTCACCTTTGCTTAAGGTAGGCATGGGTATCTCTACAGTACTTGGCTTTTTGTAGCTCGTCTATATCTACTGTAGACAATGGGGACAGAGGTGAAAACAAGGCATGTGCGGTTCAGGTTCTGAGATTAATTCAAGTTACCAATCTGGGTTAAAAATCCTGTCTATTGAAAAGTTCAACTCATTGCCTAACTACTACCTCCCACTGACTTCAATGGAGCTTTCACTGAGTGCATCGTTCTTTAGCATCAGTGTCTCATATGCATCAAACAAATTGAAAATATTAAAATAATCATAAAACTAACTTTCTCTGCTAATTAATGTCAATTTCATGTATTAAAATGGAAAGTTCACTATAGTAGTATTGCTATACGATATACCCACAAAAACTAGCCTAGCATTTGCTTTTTCTTAACAGCTGTAGTTTGTTCTTCATCAGAAAACTTTATTATTACTTACAGTGATTAATGTGTTTTAGAGGTCTGGGTAATAAGCCAGCTATAGGACACTTCTTAGAGGATTAGAGGAAGATGGATCAGAGAGGTGAATATGTTTCTGTTCGTTGTTGCAGATGCTGAGATATTTCACAGCTGAAGAATGTGGGATGGATGCAGCACTGGAGGTGACACTGTGTCTTGCTCAAGGTCAGTTGTATGTGTGTGACTTCTCTGTATGGAGCTGACAAGAACATACTAGATGAGGAATATTTTAAAGATGGAAGAACAGCTGCCTTAGGGGTGATGGTGCTTGCACATCATTGGCAAGAAGAGAGAAGGCTATGTTTCATGATGCCTGAGATGACATCCATGTGAACGAACATCCCCTCATTTGGGAAACCTGTGATTTTTACTACTTTTGGGTCTGAAGTATGATGGGAAGGTGCAATAATGTGAGATCATCTCAGCTTGCATGTGGCTATACTATGAAACTGAAACACTTTGTACCTATGTTGGCTGGGTGATGTGACAGGCTTAATTAGCACTTGTTGGAATCAGTATGGTAGCAGTTTGAGAAATCCTGTATCTTCCTTCTAGCACGACAGGTTGTTGTTATGCCTGCTTCAGCCATGAGCAGATGTTCACTCTGCCTACCCTGACTACTCTTGCTGCCAAAGATCTCCTCCCTTTGCCTCTTCCAGCAGAAGGCATGAGTCATTGCTTTCAAACCTGTATCCCTGCAAAATCCGTCAGTGGGATTAAACCAGAGTGGGTTTGGTGAGCAGCCTCTAGCTTCATGCTTTCTTTTCAGCATCCATCATGTTTATTTAGCAGAATAGATACTCCAGATAAAAAAAAGTAGTTGATCTCAGGGTGGAATATTTGAATTGGCTGAGCTCTTGGTGTCAAAACACTACCTTACATGGGAAAAATACTACCTTACATGGGAAATGAAGAATTGAGGGGTTTTTTTTCATCTCAATCTGAACAAGAAGGATACTCACCCACTTTTTTCAAAGTAGGCAGCATTTTCTGGGTTTGGAGAGCACTTCTGGGTGCACTAAAATAGCAAGGTGAAAGTGGGCTGAGATGCAGAGACTTTGTGTTACATCCAAAGCTGGGAGCAGCTTTGAAGTCCCCTGGGTCTGAGGCCATGGTACCTCATAAGGGGCATTTTACCAAATAACTTGTAGGTCTTATTTTGCTCTTTCTGCTGGATTTCGTGAGGTAGGCTGTCTGGATGCTTCGACTAGGACTACTGTTGTAAAAAAGGTGTTCGTGATTTCAGACTCTCTTCCCCTTATAGGTTTCTAATCTCCTTTACTTTAATCAAAGTAACAATAACTATAACAATAAGATGATATGCATTATCCTGAGAGTCTGTACAGAGTGGTAAGCCAGGAGCCTTTGTGTCCCATTGAGAGCTCTTCTGTCAACTGTTCTTAATATTTCTGTTCTCTTTGCAGCCCTTATAGTTAGCAAACCTCCATAAGGGGGAAAATCTTCCAACTACATGCAAAAACTATGACAAGAAGCTGAACACGATCACATTAGAAGGTGTCTGGGGACAGAGGGTCCTGGGTGGATGCTAGGAGGACAGCACGAATGTCTTCTTTGAGAACAACTGTGTTCAATTACGTGTTGCGCAAACTCGTTCTGGTTTGGTTTTCCCCTCTAAAGGCAAGGGCAGATGTTGTCTTATGAGGCTGTGGTGGGGTTCCAGCTAACGACCCTGGGCTGCGTTTCAGGTCTAAATCTTCCACTTTATGACACTTCTTTTGGGAGCGGGTAGGCAGCTGAACAAAAGGGAATTAAAATTCTTGGACATCTTTGCTACCCACTGAACACGCTATGCTTTGCACCTAAGGACTCGTATCTTGCAGAAGAAAAGGCAGTTTGAATATGGGACTGAAGTGAGATATGGGACCAATAGACACAGAGCCTCTGAGTTAGTTGTGAAAGACAGGATGAGCTCTCTGGCATCTCCATGGGAAGTGCAACAGGAGAGACAAGATTATTGCAGGGTACTGATACGTGTTTGCCTTTAGGGAAAAAAAAAGCCTCCTAGCTGCGAGAGTAGAGAGTTTGTGCTGTATTCATGGGAGTCCTTTGAGAAAGCAAAGCACGTGTGCTGGCCATTTCCTCAAAGAAAATATTCTTTGTGAAAGCTAATAATTTTAGCAGGGATTCCTTTCTTCCTCTTGAGGAGAGTTAAATGAAGTTATGGGTCAGTGAGAGGGCATCTGTACAGCACAGAGGAAGAATTTCCAAAGCTTGAATGTAGTCCCTTCATTGGGAGAAGACCTGGTCAAATTTGCTTTCTAAAACATTTTCTTTATTAAAGATTTTATGGGTGCTTTTTGCTGTTTTGCAGAGGCTGTTAAGTCACTCTGAATTCGTAGGACTCAATAGATGGAACTGATACAAAGCTTAGGAAAGTTTTAACAATTTTTCTTCTGCAAAGCTGAACTTTCCAGTAGTTTTCACTATGCTTGTGCAGATATTTTTCAGGTAAATATTGTGCAGTTTCCAGTTGTGAGTGGCATCATTCCTCCCTCCATCTGATAAAAGGTGTTGCCATATAGGCTTATGAAATGCCAGGACACGTTTGGTACATCAAGGTCCTTCTGCATTTATATTCTCAGGTTCACTCCAAATCCCTTTTCTTCTGAGGTATGAGATTGGAAGCTCTCTCAGCAGCTTCACTGGTAATGCTCAGACCTCCTGTGCGTAGGATCTGGGCAGCCAATACTTCTCTTTTGAGCTGTAATTTCCTCACTCAGGAATCACTTTAAATTAGAATTGAAGTTTGATGAGGACTGTACATTCAGAAGTGAAATTAATAACTGGCTGTTGAGTTTGTAGTTCCCTTGAATGAGGGAACCCTTGGAAAGCCTTGGGTAAAAAACTGACTCGTGGTGGGAGATCAGGGGCCAGAAACTGAAACTAATCTTAATGAAAAAGGGTATCTAACAAGCGGCTAAAGGGCTGTAAAGTCTGGTGCTCGAATGTGGGCTGGACCATGTTGCTTTGTATCCCAATTTTAAAAGCCGAATTTCCTGAGAGATTGCATGATTACTATTTTTTTAATCTAAAATGTATGGCTGAAAGAAAAAGCACGTAAAAAAAAACCCTGACAATGCAAATGAGATCACTGAGCGGTTTGCTGGAAATGCTGTACATTGTGTTGCCCAAAACTTGGCATTTATGGAAATGACCAACGGGGAGGAAATGGAATTGTTCTCATGGCCAGTGTCAACTTGGATCATCAAGCCACACTACAGTTTTGGCATCTCTGATGGAAAAGAGATGCTTTCCAGTCTGGTACAATCTCACTTCACCACGTCAGTAATTGCGTAGGTTGGGGTCAGTGAGGATTGACAACTGGGTGGGACAGCGTTGTATGTCTGGCTCTTTCTTGTCTCAGATTAACGATCTTCAAGTCTGTTTTTCATGGACACACACCACTCACATGTAAATAAAAAACAGAGCAAAGCTTTTAAAAGACTCAGATGCTTGCTATTCCAAGCAACAGCAATACAATGCCTTACTAAGACATCCCATTGACTGAGAACATGGCAGTCCTTTCATGACTTACCTTTTCTCTAGGATATCTCTCTGAAGTGATTCAAAATTGCTTTTCGCACTGAGCTCTTGATCCTGATTTCCTAGCTTCAAGTAAAGTTTTAGTGGCTCTTTAGCAGGCTCCTACAAAAGACAGGTGCCTCTGAAATGTAGTACGGCCAGCTTGAGATCTGACTCAGACCCCAGAGTAATCTTCTTATCAACAGATATAATCTAAGGCAGCTTCTTTTACTTAACTGTTGTAGAGAGGTACTCTATAGCAGGGGAGTATGGACAGTTTCAGTTTCGTGCAGGTCTGAGGAGCTGTGGTCCAGGAGGATGCACCCGTGCAGAGGTGCAGCAGGCTGAAGCTTGTGCAGCCAAGGCAAAGAAGGCAAAATTGTTGTTATGTGGCCCCTTTTGTGTTTCATGAGTCTTTGTTGGAACAATCCCACCTGGTCTGTTCAGTGTGTGCCAGCACTGCAGTCCAAGATTCAATAAAGTTGTTGTTTCCAATTAAAAAGAAACACTACAGCTACAGAAACTGAAAAGCCCCCATCTTGGCAGAGAATGGGCTTGAACAGGATTTCAATACAGTAACAACATTAGAGCCTGATCCTGTTCCCATTGAAGCTGGTGGCGAAGTTCCCACTGACCTCAGTGGGAGTAGAATCAGGCCCCCCCTGTGTAAGCATGGTTGGGACAGATTCACAAGGCCCTTATTCCTGATTCGAGGTCTGTGGATGTCAGTGGTGCTTCCACTGAGGCAATGCTGGTGGAGCAGTGGTATAGGTCAGGACCGGAATTGCATCTAATCAGTGCCCTGTGGCTCTCCGTGCATTTATCAAATGGAATTTCAGGCCGAAAACAAAGGGATTGAAAGGTTGAAAAACAACGAAGGAATGCGCACTTGGCAGCTTTGCTAACCAGATGTTTGTTTCTTTTTCCTTGTTCTTAACAATGACTAAAAAACTCGTGAACAGTCTCAAGCCCAGCGCAGGGTCAGCCTGAAACTAGGTAAGAGGTGTCGCAACAAGGCAGAACGAACATCTGGGAATGGAAAATGTTAATTTATACCAGGATTTTTGTGGCTCGGGAAACACGGCTGAACCTTCAGAAGGCTGGGTACATGTGTGCTTTCCCTTCCTACAGCAAGCCCCATCAGTCGTGCAAAGCTCACATGGAAGTTTGCGTTACTCCCTTTGTGCGGTTGTGTGAACTCATTCCAAGAGGAGTTGAGCTATTGTGCTGGAGTCAGAGCTGATATTAAATATATCCATATATATATATATATATGCACCCACTTCCTGGGAAACGCCTACCTAAATAGTAGAGCAGCAAGTTGTGTTCTATACTTTGCAGAGCTTTCAACGAAGAGAATCATAGAATCACAGAATGGTTTGGGCTGGAAGCGACCTTAAAGATCATCCAATTCCAGCCCCTCTGCCATGGGCAGGGACACGTACCACTGGATCAGGGTGCTCAAAACCCCATCCAACCTGGTCTCGAAAACCTCCGGGGATGGAGCATCCACGACTTCTCTAGGCAACCCGTGCCAGGGCCTCAACACCCTCACAGGAAAGCATTTCTTCCTAACGTCTAATCTAAATCCGTGTCTCTGCATTCCCTGATAAAAAGCCCCTCCCCGGCTTTCCTGTAAGTCCCCATTCAGTACTGGAAGGCCACTATAAAGTCTCCCCAGAGCCTTCCCTTCTCCAGGCTGAACTGAACAGTGCATTGAGAGTCAGTGTTGTTAAATATCATTTTTTATTACATTGCAAGAGGTGTGTTTCTGAAGAATCCTTCATTGGTTTTGATAAAATCAATCCAAAAAAGGGAAAATGGCTGTGTGGAAGTGGCAGTATAATGTCTTGAGGTTACAGAGCCGTAAGTTGCATCTCTGGTCTCTTTGCTGTGCTGCTGCTTACAACATGCACTTCTTACAGCAGCATTTCCTCAAGACTGTTCCCAGGACCAGCGTGTTTTTGTCTTGTTTCACAGAAAAACACCTCATTAATCAGTCTGCAGAAGATTGCAGCAAGGTAGATAAATTTAAAAAAAGAAGAAAAAATAGATAGTTATTCATTTTTATTGGTAGGGAAACTAAGCCAGAGATATAGAAGTGACTCATTTGTTACTTACTTGTTCATTAATGATGGGATTAAGAGCTGAGCTCTTGTTATCTGACCAACTGGCTTTTTTTTCACATCCCATCTGTCTAGCAGTTACTCCACAGCCAAACTTCACACTTGGTCAGGAGGCAGTGTTCTGCTAAACCTGTGTATTTGAGATTATGATTGTCTGACCCTACTCTTACATAAATCAATGTGGCAAACAAATAATCTTTTAACAACTGATTCTATTAGGTATGGCCATGTCTAGAAAAAAAAGAAATTAGATATATTTAAGCTAAAGTACTTAAACATGGGCAATAAGTGACGGTTAATCTGTTTAATTGGTTTAGATTTGAAAGAAAATAGTACGATGATCAGGGTTAGGATTAGGGTTAGGGTCAGCAGGTGTTCATCAATAAGACTAACAAAAATCTGCACAGCTCAAAGTATGTGAGCATGACAATAATTAGTCTGTGAGTAAAACCAGACTGCACTGCCTGAGGAGGATAACCTTGGATAAAATGAAGCTGTAGTCTCCAGAAGAATATGCTATTGGGTGGTTTCAAAGTGACAGGAGCCTGGACAAGGGCAGCAAGGATGCTGTAGCCACAGCAGCAATCCCTGCTGCTCTTAGGAGGAAGAGAGGAGGAAACTATTTTAATAAGCAGTTTCTCCCTGAACACTTAGTAGCTTGCAGGTCTGCTTAGATCTTCCATCTGGGAAAGTCTGCCTCACTACAGGTACTGGAGCTCTCTCAAAGAAAGTTTCCTATTATTCCTCTCATCTGCTTCCCCTGCCTTACCAGCTGAGTGGCCTCCCAGACTCAGCCTTCACCCATTTCTGAGTTGATTCCTCTCTGTCTCATAGTCTCAGTGTAATAGGCACGTGGAGCAGCATTGATTCTCTTTATGCCACCCTGATGCTCAGGGCCATAATATACTCAGCGATGAGCAGCTATTGTCTGGACCACATCCATATGTAGAGGGGATAACAGAAAATATTTCCTTCCATAAGAGCTCCCTTGCAAGAGTCCAAGTTGTTTCGTTTTCATCCATGACCTAGCAGGGATGTTGGATGTAGCTCCACATCTGGAAAAACACTTGCCCATCTGCTGTGATGTACCCAAGCCTGTCCATCCCTCTTGTGGCCAAAGCAGCATGTTTCCTTAGACTGCCAGCACTGCCTAATGCCCTTGAGCAAGGCAGACCATCAAGCAAGCACATTTAATGCACGTTGCAAGGTGTCTCTCCCTCACAATTAAAGCATCTTGCTGTCCAAGCTGGATGTCACAGTGGTGTAATGTGCAGGAGAGGTGCAGGCTCTTTTTTATTCTGTGTTTGGGAGAAACATTCACTGATGCTGAGGCTATAGTCCTTCCTCCTCTCCTTCTGCTCCCCAGATCTCTGGCTCTCTTCAGAACCACATTGAAAAGAAATCTTTGTTTGTTTATGGAGTTTCTGGGAGCTTAAGGTTTGTTTTCCTCCCTCCTCCTTTCTGGCAACACTGGAAGTGGCAAGAGAGGCATTTCTCTTGGAGTTGTTGGCCATGGTTGGAAGGAGGAATACTAGAAGTCTCAGGAGAAATCTGCTCCTGATCTTCCCAGCACGGTCTTGCAGAGTGGTGGAATGGGTGAGTTCAGCAAAGCATCTGGGCTGCCGGATGCCAACACAGCCTACGTTCCAGCTGGGGATATGTCATGACTCCTTTCAATAAGGATGGTGGCATGTGAAGTTGAGACAAGGGGAAGGACTGCTGAACACTCCAGAGGTGGTAGCCAGCTGCCTGCAGATTTTCTGTGCATCAAAGCATTGGTTCATAGGGTATTTAGTGCAGATGATGTAGGCAAAGCCTCCAGATCCACATTTCAACTACAGCGTGGGCTTCAGTGGTGGGCTGCCTTTTTGCTGCAAGCCCTCTTCTGCCACCTGACTAGGATGTTTCACCATACCCAAAAACCACTTTGATAGCAAAGTTTCACTCCCATCTTTGAAGATCTGAGGAATGGGAGTGAACCACACAGTGAGTTTGATTCTGCCTGAATGGACTTTCAGGGTGTAGTTAAGCTTCCCTGTTCCCAAAGACATGTTGACCAGAACAAGTTGGACATCCAAGGGAAGATGCTGAATCCTTGCAGGAGACTTGTGTCCAAGTTGATACTGTGCTGAAGTACTAAAGGTCCCATCAGACAGGCATAACACAGGGAAGAAATGAATTTTCTTGCATTCCAGTGAAGATGGCTGTGGAAAGCCTTGGATTTTAACCTGGGACTCATGGGTGGGACCAATTTGAATTAAGCATCTCAACATGCCAAAAGGCGGACTTTTGCTCTTGCTTTAATGTGCATGTTATTCTGGTGGGTGGGAAGGGTACTGTGCAGATGAGGGAGATTCTACCTCCAGCATCAAGGTCATCTGTGAGCACAGGAGATTCCACATGGGAAAAAATCTTCCTCTGGCCGCTAAAGACTTAAAACAACTAAACAAGAGATGCAATTTATTGGTACGTTGCTTGCGTATCCAAGAAAGAATACATTGGGGAGAGTCTGTAAGCTGGTGGCTTGATCTCACTCTGTTTCCTGTTGCTATTATCTCATTTCAGGGCTTTTCTTGGCTGTGGGCCCAACACAATTCATCTGAAGTGGTCTTTACATAAGCTGAGAAAGGGGCACTGTCTTTAAAGATGGGTGTTTGATGTGATTTTCTCTATGTGTTGTTCCCTTAGAGCATTAAAGATCTATCAGGATTGGATTTCTGCAAGACTTTCTTCCTCTGTTGTCCAATCCTCCTGCTACCTGCCCTACCAGAGAAAGAGACTGCTATCTTTAAGCTATCATACAGAAGACTCAGGAAGTCAAAGGTCAAGACTTAGATCACCTTTTCTTCTTAATGGGCACACAAGTAACTTCACTGCCTGTCCCACTGCAAGCTCTCAATCCTGTGGAAGAGTAGGGTGAAAAGTTCAGCAAGCCACAATCCATTTTATAGCAGACTTGCAGAGCACAAATATTAATAATGATAAAACAGGGAAGGGGTGATGTTGGAATTCAGTTGCCAGTGGCTGATAGACCTTCAAATACTGAAACTGTGAGCAAGGCTTTCAATCCACACACAATAAACAATCCTACATCCAGCATCAGAAGAAAAGTGCTTTTTTTTTTCTTTAAGACGGATTATCTCCCCAAAAAAACCTTGACGTTGTCGAGCTTTCCTGTAAACCATTGCTCTGGATATATTTTATGATGTGATTTATAGACAGTTTGTTTCTTAAGACCCAAAGCAACATTGCTATAAAAGTATAAAAGAAGTGTGTTTTGGTAGTGGATGGATGCCATTGCCTTATTTTCTCCAGCTGGGAACCTGCTGAGTGGGTTAACGCCACTTGGAAAGATTAATTCTTCATGTGTGGGCATTCACTGGCATCCTTTAAGCAATGCAGATCACAATACCATCATCCTTCTGATCAAAAGCAATACCATAGCACCTACTCAAATTAAAAAGATTAATTATTAAGTTAGTAACCAAGGGGAATGTCTTTCTTGGACTTCCTGCGCCTGTTTTGCTGCTTCTTCCTTCTGCAGGCACTTCCATGTCACTTTTGCAGCACAGTTTTAATGTTGCTGTTTTCTATTCAAGTCATGGAATAGATTAGATAATCCCTAGGCCTTTTCCACCTCTAACACTTGTGGTTCTGGTTAAAGAGCTGTCAAGTTCTGAATTTAAAAGAGCAGAGCAAGCCAAGACTTTTGAGGTTCTGCTGGGAGGATTACAACTTCTAACACGTTCCACAGCCTTCCAAAAGTGCCTGCACTTTCAGGTTGCCAGACAAAAACTGTTATTCAGCTTTCTGCAGAACTTCTTTGTAGTTCACCACACAATCCAACTTTTCTTTCTGCATGAAGATATCACTAGCCTACTAAGGTTGGCTTTGCTGGAAATCTACCCTCCGTTTCATTGTTTATAACTGAAGATGTTTTCTATTGCTGAAGCAAAACAAATTTCCTTACAATAAAAAATTGCATCTGCCAATTTACTTTTTTAAAGTGGCTCTTGGAATTTACAGGGAAGTAAAAGGTCGCAGGGAAATGAATTGCTGTCTTGTAACCTTGCCAAGCATACATAAAAGAGCTGATAGTTCTTTGGCCTACTTGCTTTTATTGTGATCTATAAGCTGCACATAAATATTGTATCTCAGATGGTGCATTTTAGGGCTGTGGAGTTTTTGAAATAGGTTAAGCAGCTTTTCACCTCCAAATCTTTTCTCTGAATCTAGCTTGCTGCTGCTTTTTTGTAGTGAGTCATCACAGCGGAGAAGCAACTGATTTATGGCCTTCGTGGAAATGCCAAGGAATTATCAGGGCGTGAGATACTCATTGGTGTAGCATCGCTGCGTTCAACATCAATGTAGACAGAGAATCTGATCTTTTACCTGGAGAGACTCTCCTCTGGGGAGGCCCATACTCCCTTTGGTCTCCAAGAGGTGGCCTCTCTTTTGCTGGGGCCCAAGTAACAGCCAATAGAGCATTGCGGAGGAACAACAAGCCACGTTGTGATTATGGTGTTTCATATTGAATAAAAGTGTGGCATCTCAGAGATCTGAAAACAGACCTGACAGTGGTTGTGTCTCAAGAGGCCTCCTAGTCCCACTGAGATCATGGTCTGGCATCATAAGAAACTTTGAATTTGTTGGGACCTGGGATGTTAATCTGCTTTGTGACCTTGGGCATCTCAGTTTGGCTGGAATTCAAATTACCTCAGTTTATTTACTTAGAATTTAGGCCTCTAGTCAAAGGTAGACATTTAAGTTTCATCCAAGAGTAAAAGTCTATCTTATGACGTGATGTGGAAGTTATGTGTTACAGCCAAGGTCAGGTTTCTCAGCTGTGACTGGTGGCCACAAATGCAGGAATGTATTAATGATGCTCTTTGCTTCTGCAATAGGTCTTGCTTTTACCATCCACACTGGTATAACCATTCTGCTATCCACTCAGCATAACAGGGCCTTGACCTCTCGGCCATTGTAGTACCAGTAGAAAGAGTCTAGCTTTAAAGCCTCATTACTTCAGTGACACCATTTTTATTGTTATTGTGGTAGGATGATATTACTTAATGGCCGCGTGTATTTTCAGCTATTAATGGAGAACCTGACACTGATTTATAGGAAAAAATCAGTTGCTTTCTCCATATGGAAGAAACATATAATGCCTGATACATAGCTGTTAGGTTCACTTTTCTCAAGAAAATTCTGTTCTACTTCACTTTTTGCCATTGTCCAAATGTTGAAATTTGTTATCTGGGCCATATTTCTTTTCCTGGTGCTATTTGTTTATAGCACAGGAATTTCAGCCTTGTCCTTTTGAGAGCATCCTCTACTCTTTTAGATCTTTGCATAGCTTTATTATATCTGTTTGCACCTCCTTCTGCGTATCACCTCTGATGTTACAGCCCAGCTTCATTAAATGCAGTATAAACACTCCTCCAGTGCAAAGGTGTGTGTCTGCCTTCCTTGGGAAGAAGGTGATGGAAGACTCAGCCCTGGGAGAAAAGTGGTCTCTCTTCTAAGAGGAGAAGCCTAGAACCTTTGTAGGTTTGAGCTTGGAAGTTACCCTATGGTAGGTGAGTGGCTTTAGCAAGATGTTGTGGTCAAATCCTTCTCCTTTATAAGGAAAACCACAATGAATTTGGTGGTGAGGCTTGATCTTTGAAATTGTACGTGTCTGGAGGAAGGATTATTGACTTCGCACTGAATTTTAGGTTGTTAAAGCGCACCAGAAGCTGTAGCCAAAGAGTATGGGTTTGGGGAAGTGAGAGGTTGTTGGGTTTGTGTTAGCTATACACCTTATTAATTAATACAGAACACATTAATATTAATTATAATATTTGTATTATATTCTGCTATTCTTCTTCTTTAGCACTGTTGTGGGCAGTTTGTTTGCATGCCTCTGCAACCATGTGCTGTTTGCCCCTGTGGGACTGCTTTTCAGTAAACAGCTTATGTCTGTAGTGAAAACAAGTCTCTGCATGTCTTTCTGTTCCCTGGGCCATCGTGTTGCAATGTGATGGGAGTCAGGAATGTTTAGGGACATTGTGGGGAAGAGACTGGTGCACTTGCTGCCTCTGCATGACAGCATATTCCATATGTATTCTTTAAACTTCCAGCTCAGCTGGACTTGCAAAATCTATGCTCTGGGTGACCCTAGGACAACCTGGACCATATTTCTATGCCAGTTACAAAAACCCTTGGCTTTGGTTACAGACCAGAGTAGTTTAGGATGCCCAGTGTAGCACAGGAAACAGGCAGGGGAGATGTCAGTTCACAAACCTTATGATGGCCCTATGAGATGTTCACAACCCATCTCTCTCCCTTCTTCATCACTTAGCCGTGATAATTAAAATTCTGAACCTTCACTTAGAGCAGACCTGTATTTCTCACTCAAAATTAGCAACTGGCTTCCCATTCCTGTGCAAAACCCTAGAGCTGCATTTTGCAAACTGGATGTTCTTTAAATCTAAGACCCTCTTTTTGTCCCAAAGGATCCCCAGATGTGAAAATGCAGCCTTTCCAGACTTTGATGTTAGTAAAATTTTATTCTTGTTACTCAGAAGAAATGTAATTCATAAACTGAAAGGTAAACTGTAAAGATATCAATGTTTTGGAATTGTAAAGGCAGCAGACACTATTACCTCTGAAATGAAGGCTACAGAGAGCTGAACAAATTGCCTTATTTCTCCTACAGCTAGTTTGCATGTAACTACTCTCTATTCTTAATAACACAGAAAACGCATCTGTAGCTTTGCTGCAAAGTCCCCTCATGCCTTCTCATCTCCAGAAGTGTTTGGAATCAGCTTCACTCTTTCCTGCTGCAACCAAGGGCAGCATGAAAGTGCTTTTACCCTGCATTTCCTTGCTTATATTCTGATGCATTTTGTTGACTCTAAGGAATGATGCTAATCTGTTGCTTGGTCAAAAATATTTGGCTTCTTCCTTCATCTTTTTTTTCAGTAATCCAAATGCATCACAGGGGTGGAGGAGAAATAATTGGCCTATAATTTTGCACAGCTCAGGTAAAACATACAATTAGCATTGCTGCGAATTGCTCCCGGATGAAATTGGTGAGCTGAAAAGTAGAAAAGCCAAAGAGCCCTTGAAGTTGGAAAATTTCCCTGTTCGCCTTAGGATGTTTATGATCTTAAGACATCAGCTGTATCTCTGGGTCTTGTTTTCAGAATGAGGTATCTCTTGAGACTTCTTCCACCGGTGTTGTCAGTGTTAGTGTAGGAGACATCAAAGCAAAGCAAGATAACTGACGACTGGCACGGCAGCACGGGGTAAAAGGTGAACACTTTGTGAAATGATGCCTGCAGGCTGTATATTCCACATCAAATGCAGCCTCTCCTGAGCTTAAAAACCAGAGCACCATAAAACTCTAGGTGACTCCCTTAATGGGTTTAAAAATAACTCTCCCAAGTGTGCTCCCTGTTGTTCCCATAGCCTCTCACCTGTGATGGAGAGCAGTGGCAGGCTGCAAGGAAGGGGCGAGAGGGGAGAAGAGACAGAGCAGGAAGGAGCCAGAGGCAGCTGCTAGTCTCACAGGATAACATAACTGCTCTGCCACCCCCCAGGGCCAGGGGCCAGGTGCAAGTGTGGATATTCAAAGGAGGCTGAGGGAGGAAGGTACTCAAATCTCATGTAAAATCATTGCAAATTGGGCAATTTGCCTTAGCCTGCCATGCTCTGTAGTAATCACTGTGTGGGGGGAAAAAAGGAGTGTGCATATCTTAGGCATTAAATAGTATTTCATCCATCTCTTGTGCAGTTTGGTGTGCCCAGCTGTCTCCTTTACAATCTCGTTTTTCTTCCACGAGTAAAGTCCAAACCTGTTCAAACAGCAAGGATCACGCACAAAGGGAACAGTTCATTTGAGACATGGAACCAGTCTGAACAAAGACTTGTGTGTGTGTGCTTTTTGAGGTCAAAGGTCTGGGAAAAAGCATTTCGAAAAGATCCAAAATATTTATCCACTTGGCTCTCCATTTGTGCCCCAGTATGGTGCGGAGATGCCAACCCTGACCCATGCTATTGAAGGGAATAAACCATTCCCTAACCTTAACCTGTGAGCTTGTGTCACTAGAATATGCCCAAAACAATTGAAATGTGCCTTGTTCTCACTATGCTACCAAAGGTCTCTTAAGAAAAACAACCACAGAGAGTTGTGACATGATATTTATAACAGAAAAAGAAATCTGGGAAAACTTAGAACCTGCTCACAGCTGGAGTGAACTATCAGGCTAGATATACCTGAACCCTTGCACAACTAGAAAGCATTCCAAAGTATAACTTTTTTTTTTCCTCCTTTATTTTTTTCTTTCTCGCTAATGAATGCACTTCACAGTGGTTGGAGCTATTTCATGGCACAGTATTTTTTCTTTCATGGTTGAGTTGTCCCCTCTGTACTGAAAGCAAGAACGACCACCACAGCTAGTTTCCATGCAATCTGACACCAGGTCTTGTTGTCTCCTAGCCTAAAGCCCTGCCACCAGCTCCTCAATGATCTTCACAATCAAAGGGGTGACATTAATTGACCGAGTTGGATGGGGCCTTGAGCAGCCTGGTCTGGTGGGAGGTGTCCCTGCCCATGGTAGGAGGGGTTGGAACTGCATGGTCTTTAAGGTCCCTTCTAACCCAAACCATTCTATGATTCTATGAATGCTTCCCCGACAAAGAGCAATAGATTCTCTGCTGCCAACAGGCTTCTCTGGCAGAAGGTATGTATCTCTGGATAGAACAGGAGCTAGCAAGAACCACGTCTGAAGTGATGAGTGCTGGCAGGATGGGACTGGCTCTGTGGTGCTGTGAAAATAGACACATTAAGAAACCTCAATTTCATTGCCCCAGTAAATGTCAGCTCTGAGGGGAAGTGTTTATGATGAGGCTAGCTTGGGAATGTGAGCAAATAAACCCTGTGTGCTGCAGGTCCTGGACACTTGGAGAGTTAGAGGTGATACCTATGACAGGGAGCCAAAGCCAGACTTGTAATCAGAGCAAGAAGGTGCTCTGCAGGAAAAAGCGGTGTAATTGGCACAAGGATCAGGCGTGAAAACACTGGAGGCATTATCCTAAAACAGCCTCAGCCACTTAGAAATCGAATCCCAACCACTCTCAGAAGTATCTCTCCCCTTGCAGCTCTGCTTAGTGCTTCCTCAGGAGGGAACAGCCCTGCCGTTCTGCACAAACATCTAACCGGGACTTTTTGCAGCAGCCAGACCACGAAGGAGCAATTTACTGTGGATTCTGCCTAGGAAATGAGAACCATGCCCCTATGAGATGGGTCTGGTCTGCCCTAGCAGCTCAAGGAAGAGGGGCAGAAGCAGAAGGATCTCTTGCAAAACACATTAAAATGGTCATCTGGAGGCGGCAGCCACTGTGGGGCTGCATGTGGATTGTTGTTTTTTTTTAAACGGAGAAAGGTGGGATTTTCTTTTTCATCATTTCCAAGCTGTTGGAGTCGTTAGGCTGAGCCCCAAAGAGAAGGCTATCGAGTGGCAGTATTGCCTAGAGGCAATGACCAGGACAGCCTTCTTAGACATAAATGCTTTGTGCTGCAACATGAGACCTGTCTCTGGGGATCTATGGATGTGAAAGGAGGACAACTGTCTTCATTGAAGGAAGGAAGGCAGATGGAAGTGTCTGATAGCTCTAGAGACCTTTTCCCATGTGATCTCAGTGGATGTTGGATCTATGTAGCAGAGGTTGAGGGGCTGCTCAAAGTCACAGCAGAAACTTGGGGCTGGATCTTGGACTACCTCGTTACAAAACTTCTCAGATCTGTGTCTTCCCACGTTCGTGCAAGGGAGGGTCAAGGCTGTTAACACCTCACAGTCCTTTCCTTGAAGAAGGTTTTGTCTACAGAGCAGAGTATGGCCCTGGGCTTTGAGCAATATCCTCTCTTCATCCCATAAGTGCTGTTCAACATCAGTTAATTATCTTCAAACCCTCCCGTTTCCTTCCTCTACTTTGCAGTGCTCAAAAGGGTTTTGAAAGCCTGTGGAAACAGAATTATGGAATATCTCAGGTTGGAAGGAACTTATAAAGACCATTGAGTCCAACTTCCTGCTCCTCGCAGGACCGGCTAAAACTAAACCATAGCTCCATACTGGCATGATTCTGCCCTGAAAAATGGATGATGGCATATTGTGTTTTAGGAACAGTGGGGTTGGAGGTGTTGAAGGCCCTTACCTCTGTCTCCTCTGGTGTCTATTGGCTGGAATGGACCATGACAAACAACCAGAACACAGCATCCTGCCTCCTCTGGGCAACAGCAGTAGTGTCCTACAGAGTAAGTAGTATGAAGGGTCCCAACTGAGGCCAACTGGAGTTCATGTGTTGATGGTGATATGAGCTTCTAGCACACTGTGGCTTTTATTTATTACGTTCTGCTCCCTCCACCCCAAAAGAAACTTAGGGAAGTGTTTAAATTTTTGTAGGTGAAGTCAAGCATTCAAATGCTAGGAAACGCCGGATTTATAGTTGCCACTGTAACCTCACACATGTGCTTTGATACAGCCTTTAGTAACCTGATCCCTGCATTTCCCTAAAAGACGACTCCACAGTGAGCTGAGTTACAGCTGCCCTGATAAGCTTGGATCAGGTATTTCCAGCTTCTGAGTACCTAACTCTCCCACCTACGCAGCCCTTTGATACCATGTGATATAAGCACGCGTGCAAGGCAGACGGCGCAGTTATGTGTGCAGGGTAGCTCAGGGTAGCGCAAGGTGAGAGTGCCCAGGTCATCCTGGTGTTGTACGACCTTGAAGGTATCACACCTGAGAGCTGACCCTGATCATCTCTGCTCCTAGAGTGCTTAACAAAATTTGTTGGCTTTCTGCTGCAGTCGTTTTACTTTAACAGGCAGCTTTGAAATGTGGTGTCATCTGACCTCCACTGGAACCAAACACATGACTGTTGACTGCTCAGTATCACCCATAGTAGCTGCTCCAGGAATTCCCAGAGGTGCATCCCCCACTGACCCCACTGTGTTACAGTATGATAGAAAGCAAAATATTTTTTTCTGAGAGGGTGGAGTTAATATCTTGTTCATTTATGACTGTTTAGGAAGTAGTATTATAGATATTATCTTACTATGGAGTCCAGTATCAGCATCTCATAAGTAGATTTTGGTTGAGATATGCAAGCCATTGGGGTGCAGCCTGGATGGGAAGGCACAGAGGACTGGGAAATCATGTTGCTGGATGGGAAATTCTAACTGATTTTTGGTTTCTGGGTTCAGGATAACAGTGAGACCTGTCCATGTCTCCCTGTTCACAGTGTGTGGCACCTGATGCAAGCAAGCGTTAAGGTCGTTAACAGTAGTTTCTAGACATCTGTCTTATTGCAGACTGGGACTCTTGGGTTCAGTGGTCTCCATCTGCATGTTCTCAGTTTACAATGTTGTACTAAGGTTAGAGAGGTTAGAGACGAAGCAGAGCCACAAAAGTCCAAATCCACACGTGGACTGAGGTGATGGATTGCATTGGAGCGGCTCCTCAGATACAAACTCAAGGGCATGTATACCAGCATCATGAACCCAGTCTGGGTCTCCTGTGGCTTCTCACCTCATAGTAATGGAGTTGTTCATTTTATATCTCTCCTATTACGTTGCCAAAAAAATTCTATTCTGTATCTTCCTTTTTTGTTGCTTTTGTGTCAGAGTGGATCTTTGAACGCAAGCATTCATGCATCTTAATCAATTTGAGTCCTTTCTTGATCACACCCTACTGGAGATAATAAATGCTCAGTTAAACGCGCTTTGCTAACAACTTTGTGTCCTGTGGGCAGGACACATCCAGATTTTTCTCCTATAGCTGTGCAGAATGTATCATGACAGCCAATGTAAGGACTATTTTTGGTACGACTTTACCCTGTTGCCTTTGTGGTGCTCCCCACACTCAGAGGTACTCTGCAAAACCAATTAGAAAAAGAGCAGGAGACCTTTTCTCTTGCTGGCTTTAGTCTCCTTCATCCTCCTGCAAAAACTGCTTGTTTTATCTGTCCACAAAGGACTTTGATGAGAAAATTAGAGAAATTATGTCATGATATTAAAGCTGGCAGAGGAAGGGCCTGCTTTTGTTTCCCTGTGGTGTACACAGCTCCAGTACAAGTACCACAGACATCTTTTTGCAGGTGTTTCCCCAATGCAGAATTAAATCATGGTAGGGCTGGAGTTAACTCACATAAGTACCCACATTGAGTTCCACCTCTGCCCCACAAGCCACACCATGCTTGCTACACCCTGCTGCAGTGTCTTTAAAACAGTACCAAACCTTTGATTTGGGGAAAAAACAAGCTCTGAGAACCATCCAATAAAACTACTTCATAGGAAAAACACTGGACAATACCTTGGATGGTGTGCCAAGATGTTGGGGGGTTGTTCTGGGTTTGTGATTTTGGCTAAGCCTCCAGTTTGCATGCAGTGGGCCCTAACTACAGCCCATGGGAGGGATGCTCTCCTGAAGACACAGAAAATACTCTTTACAGGGTGGGTTTGAATCACTTTTGTGGATGCTGGAAGAGAATGATGATTTTGTTTGCCTGACAGACTCATGAATAGAAAAGGTCCCGTGAACACTGGAATTGCTCTGATCTGTGTTTCATTTCCAAGCCCCAAGTAGAGGTAGAGTTTTGCCAACAAAAGTCTGCTGTGAGTTTTCCTCTCCTATGTTGAGCTTCCAGAATCCTTCATGTCTCACAGAAGCTGTGATTAAAGTTAGTTCAGAGGACTTATAGTCTGTTCCCCACCTATTCTTCCAAAAGACCAAATCTTAACTGAAATCTCTTCCTAGCTGCGTGCATGCATTATAGTAATTTACAGTAGAAGATATGATTCTGATGAGCTAAGCCTATTCATATCCTTTGAAAGGAGAAATGACACATCTATTTCTTGAGAAATGGAATGTATCCCAGTAGCTCAAGAAGCTGCACATGGAAGTGAATCAGATGGCCGAATCATGAGTTTCCTTTAAAAACTGGTCAATTATAGCAAGTTGTCAGAAGATCAGCTGAAACTGATATAACCTTGTGTTGTGTCAGATCTGAAGGGAATAATTGTGTTGTTGACCTCATAATACAAAAATTCCTCACTTAAAGGAAACATCTGTGTGTTCTAGAATTCAAACATTTGGAGATTACCAGCTAAGATCATCTCTGATAAACAGTTTCCCTGAATTCAGAGCTTTCTTGGTCTTTAACAATGATTTACGTTAAAGCTGGTGTTTAGCTAGTCATGCTTCCTTTTAAGCTATCTATTAGGATCCAATTCAGGCTATATTGGAGGATTTCTGTCTATCTTAACCTGCTATTTAAAAATGGTCCCCTTGATGAACCCTTTCATAGAGTATCAGCAGTAAGATTCCACTCTCAATTGAAGATGTAATAAAAAGGAGAGGGTACGGGAAGATGAATGGAACATAGGCTTTCCTTGAAAGAAGAGCAAGTGTTGAATCACTCCCACTATAAACAGCTCTTTGGGGAGACAATTTTGGATATGAGAGAGTTTAATCCAGAAGGTGAGGACATAGGGATGTATTACCTCAGGAAAAAACTCTCAGAAGTCCACTGATTCTATAACAAGGAAGGCAATTCCCATTCTCACAATTCCCGTGCTGCTGTTGGATTGCAGTAAAATCCCTTTATTTGTATGTGGGAAGCAGTACACCTTGTTCCTTTTCAAATTCATCTTAGTGCATTTTAGCACTAGATGAGCTTTCCATGGGGAGAAAAAAGAGAGAGTATTACTCAAATGAAAGACAAAGCTCTTGACTACATATTCAAAAGCAATTACAAGGAGTAGGCTCCATTAAAAAATGCAAACTTTAAAATATATCTGATGTGGTTCCTTGGCAGCTAGAGGGGCAGAAGACACAGGATCCATCAGTGGAGCTCTGTTGTGTCTTACGGATTGGTTTCCTTCTCCATTCTGTTTACGCTCCATTACTATAGTGGTCTTTATGGAGTTGTACCTTTGTATGAGCTGCTTTGTATCTGTTCAGGAGCTCTTGGCACATTCATAAGGCAATTTAAGATTACTTACCCTGTTGGTGCCTAGAAAGATTCCCTACATGCCGGTCCATTCACTCTTCTGTCTTGTCTTTTGAGGGATCTGTTAAATCACAACTGGAACACACACAGCAATATTTTCATTTCACATATCAATAGTTATTTTTTAACTGAGTTGCAGTTCTGTTTGCCTGTAATTTAGTAGCATCGTTCAGAGACCACATACAACGAAACAATGTTCTCTGCTTGCACTGGTGTTATCATATCTCTGGTGTCTCCCTGGGCTGTATGCAGTAGTCAGATGTGAACTATTACACGTGATGTGAGTTTGTTTGATGCTTGAGGTCAGGGTAGGTTGCCACAGTAGCCTGTTTGGTTATGAGCTATGAAACAATGACATTTTCTAAATGACAATGGAAATTTTTAACCTAAAAGGGAGATAGTAGAAGTCCTTGCCTGCTGACATCTTTGAGATCTCGGTCACAGCAGGACATGGTGGGTAAGGGGTAAAAGCATGGACATGGAAGTGCTCCATCAAAACACTCTGGCTGAGCCAGGAAGTAGAGTGCATATCTTGAGCTTGTCTGAAATTGGAACAAAAGAGATTTGATGGGGTAAGCACAGCTGTTTACCCAAGGCATGTGAGTCAGTCATGAGCAGGCCTGGTGCCACAGGCAGGTGTGGCCAGGAGGAGCATGGAAAGAAAGACTCCGTGCATGGAGCCAGAGCACTCCTTCCTAACACCAAAAAAATTAACCCTGACTCGTGGTCACTCTGACGTGGCCAAAACCCTCCACATCAAGTTACTTAACAGGGAGTTTCAGACATCTCCATGTATTTGCATAACTGCAGAAGACACAAGGATACTGAAGCAGAACCGTAGCCTATCCATAATGTGTGAGATAGGATTCAGCAAACTCAAATGACCCCTTGGTCATGAAATCTGCAGCCCACCTCTTGGCAAAGGGGCTGGATCAATCACACATACTCAGGTGCTAATTATTTACTTCATTCCCATGCTGTGGCAAAGAAGGGAAGGCTAAAGCAAATGAGGGCTCCAGGATGTTGAAAACCATTGGATGCCCTGGAACAAACTGAGATCAGAAAATACAAGGAGAACCTGTGAATCAAAGGGAAGGAATCCAAGTTCACAAATAAAGGGTTGATTATGTGAACAGTTAAGGAAAGATTAGAATTGTAGGTGATAATAGTAAGCAGCTGGAAGGGGAGGCCATAAAGAACCAGAAATAAAATAAAAGACAGGTGGAAAAAGAAAGAACATATGAGAGAGGCATGGTGGGTATTCTATCTCAATTAAAAATATGAAATGAAGTGCTCTGATGCACCTCATATTCATATAAAAAACACAAAATGATGCATTCTGTGAGGTGCTGTGACTCCAGCTGATACCTTTGGTTATTCTACATCTTCCTGGGTTCTGATTTGGGTAGGAGAGTAGATTGCCTGGAGCATGGATCCTCCTGAAAGGTACCTTTGTGGTAAGCGCAGTCTTTGATGTCTTACTGAAAAGACAATCCTGTCTCATAGGACTGTGGTTGAATAGACAACCGTTCTAGATGCCTCTAGTGTTTCCTTCATAGATGGTGTTCCTTTCTTAGCCAGATACTGGAGGCTTAGAGTATCCTGCTGAGATTTTGGGAAACTAGAACATTGCTGGGCTGGAAGGAGAAAGATTTGCAGGTATTGTCAAAAGCACCAAACATGGTGTGCCAGGAGCTGGTACTCATCTTTGCTGCAGGATTGTAGTTGGGATTGAACCAGGAGACTTCACAGCTCATACCAACAGTTGTGTTTGCTTGCTCATCGTTGTCCTTCAATGTGTTTAAGGTCCACAAAACCTGGGTCTAAGTCCTGTGGCTGACCTGTCTGTGAAGGACATTGTGAAGGGTGCCTTTTACTGGAAAGTTGAGCTTTTCTGGTCTTTCAACAAAGTTTTCCACTCTTGTATGGATGCCCATTCTTAAGGTTCAGGAAAACGGCTTTCATACACAGGCTGGACCTTAGAGCTCCTTTATTTCCAACTCTAATTCTTGATAACTTTTACATGGAGACCTTATATTTCCTTTTCACCATTCAGAAAACCCTCTGAAGCTAAAGATAATGGCACATGAGAGGAAAAAGAAAGGAATAAAGCCAACTTATATTTATTTGCTCTTCAGAATAAGAAGTTATCCCAAACCAAAACAAAAGAGATGCTGGTTTGGGATTTTGGAGATCAGAGATGAGTTTGTGGTCTTCCAGACAGTTCCCAGTGTGAAATTAGGCTATCCAAGGTGTGACAATTCAGATAAAGATACTATTTATGCAAATAACATGCGACCAAAGAAGCCGAGTCATGCACAGCTGATGAGGGGAGTCTGTTCTGCTGGGTCCCTTCAACTCTTTTAAAAGAAAAGAAAAAAAATAGAAAACAAACACGCAGCAGGGACACTAAATTTCTAGGCTTCCAGTCTGTAGTGACTTTTAAAATTGCTCTTACTTCTTTTCTTCCCCTCAAAATGTTTCAAGCAGCCCTAGAAAGTAATGTCTGGAAAGGTCCAGCAAGAGATGCTGGCAGTGATTCACTGTCACACTTTTCCAGTTTGGATGTTTGACTTTTTAAGTTGGTATCTCTGCCAGTGTCCAGGTCTGTGCAGAAAGCCAGGACATTGTTAGCTTTCCTGTAGCTCTTGCACCACAGCTAATATAGATCCAACTAAATGTGTCCCCTGTAAGTTGCATCTGTCTAGCTCGAATGATGAAATCACAGAATCACAGAATGGTTTGTGTTGGAAGGGACGTTAAGGCCCATCCAATCCCAATCTCCCTGCCATGGGCAGGGACGCCTCCCACCAGACCAGGCTGCTCAAGGCCCCATCCAACTTGGCCTTGAACACCTCCAGGGATGGGGCAGCCACAGCTTCTCTGGGCAACCTGTGCCAGTGCCACATCACCTGCACAAGAAAAAAATTCTTCTTAATAAGAATTTAGGGCTATCTTTATTTTAAGTTTAGACAAACACCTAAGTCTAGCAGGAGTATTTGGCTTGTACAAGGTGCAAAGTTCTGGACACTTTTTAACCTGTGGTTTATGTCAAGAACTAATTGTCTTCTATACATACAATGGCTTTTATTAACTTATTCCTAAATATGGATTTTGCTTTCACTGTGCCAGCAGAACTGAAATGAAGGAATTGGAGAGCAAGAGGTAGGGAAATGTCTTTTGCTTTCACATGAATATTGCCTTGCGTCTGTGTAAAGTGAGGCTGAATTCTTAGGCTTGATTTATTGGGCATTAATATCAGCACCAGTACCTCTATTGGGTTTAGCTTGCATGTCCAGGTCTGGTGTCCTTCAGTGAGGGATGCATGGGCTGCAGCAATGCAGCGTTGGCCTGAAGCAGCTGCCTCCTTCTTCAGCTCCCTAGCTGTATTCAAGGTTTTGTAAGCAAAAAAACAAGAAGGAGAACATTACAGCCACCTGTCCTGTGCTGCAGAAGGAGCTATTCTTGCTTTCTTGCAGTTTCTTCAGTCTGTTCAGTGATCACAATTTTCTGCAAGGACACACTGGTCACTCTCATCAGAGAAATACGAAGGGAGAGTTACAGTAAGCAGCAACTTCATGCAAGGACAAAGAAAATGATATTGGAAGGGTCATTTGGAGCAGAGCAGGACTGTGAGAAATGAAAGCAGGGGCTAAGGGTCAGGCTTGGACAGCCATGAAACTTATTCCCCATTTTTCTCATGCTTCATCCATATGGTTCCAGTTTGGCTTCCTGGTGTATCTGAAGCAATTCTCACCTTCCAGCCCCAGATCTGCCAGTCCCTTCCAATGGCAACAGCAAGAGAAGCAACTGTCAGCACACACTTAGGCATGTTAAAGTGAATAAAAATAGGTACATCCTTTTTTTTTTTTGACAGTTGAAAGCAAGAGTGTGGGGAGAAGGCATTTAGTGCAGCCTCTGAGCTGTGAGACCTTGGGACCAGTCAGCTTCATATCTGTGGCACGTGCTGAAGCAATTTTCCCCAGGTGATGAGGTAGATAGCACCTGATGGACTGCAATTTGCCCTCTTGGCTTTGTTCTATACTCTGTTTTTAGAAATGTGGTGGCTGAGAGTGCGTGTGTGTGTGCATCGGAGAGGACACCTGGTTTCCCCACTGGGGAACTCTTAGATGCAAACAGCTGGAGAAGCTGTCAGAGGGTGTCTTGCTTTTACTGTGGTTGAGGTACATGGAGCAAACGGCATTTAGGCATCTGCTGACCTAATTGCTTCATTTCCCTGCCTCCTCTTCACATCCCCCCTAACCTGCAGTCAGTCTGGGTCACATATGAAGCATATTGCTGTGAGGTTTTAAAATACTTGACGATGAGGGAAGTGTTGCGTGAAAGATAAAGCCAGAGGTACCTTTTCTTGTAGTGTGAGCCAGAGATTGTTGCAGGTTTGGAGTTCTCGGGCAAGGATTTTGCAAGAGAATCTGTTTTGCAACTTTTTCTTTTATTGTATCCTCTGTAGACAATGTGCTTAGCTGGCTCATTACAGCATTTACCAAGAATTTGTTCTAGGACAGCACTAATTAATTTGACTGTCATCATGCCAGTTTTCCACCACAGTTCTGTTTTGTGGTATCCCTTGGGAAAAAGACATCTGCCTGGGGCAAATGCTCACAGTGATGGGCAGGCTGCAGCCTCCTTTTCCTCAGAAGCTACATTTATTTTAGAGATGAAAAGATATTTCCAATGTATTCATATGGTTTTATGTGCATGCTTTAACCTAGAACTTTTTGGAAGATGTTGCAGTTTAGGACACTTGCATGTGCCAGCAGCAAATGTCATTTTGGTTTCCTTTACTTCTGACTTGAGAGAGGATCTAGAGAGGTGACTGGAGAAAATATTTGAGAGAAAACAGTAGAGATTGTTCAGCTTTGATCATCCTTTCAAGTAACATAGAGGAGAATAAGCCAAGGCACAGGAAAAGGCAAGGCAACAGTCAGCGTCTGGGAAAGAGAAGAGCTTTGGGTCAGCTGGCAAGGCTTTGATGGGATTGACCCAGGAGTCATGAGAAGGACAGCATTTCCTTTTCTTGGGTCAGAGATGAAGCCAAGCGTAGGACATAGGAAATCTGTGGGTTTGGTTTTACCCTCCTGCACCTCTGCAATATCTTTGCAAATTAGGGCAGTGGTAAAGGGAGGGCCATGTGTGTCGTTCTGCATACGCCAGCCAGGTAGACTCCTCAGGAGAATGATACATCACAGCCAAAGTGTCTTGAGGAGGTAGGAAACCATGTCGTTCTTTTGCTCCCGCCTTCTTGTGTGACTGCAGTCCAGTCAGGTATTTTCCAAACCTCTCCTTGCCAGATTTCTGCAGCTGGGTCCTCCCAGAAATCCTTCACTCTCTACATAGAAGTGAAAATAACTTGTCTCTTATCTTGAACTGAAGCTCTTTGCATCTTTGGAGCATTCTTGTTCTGCATCTGGACAGCTCCCAATAACATGGGTCCTCATCAGAGATGAGGCTTCTCTGTGATTGTTTTTACTATTATGTGCCTCTGGGAGTGTCCTTGTTTTCTTCAGCTGTGCTGAGGAGGAGAAGGTGCAGCTCAGCATGTTTGTGACTCGTGGTCTTTCTTGCCATTTGTATCTGATACCATGGCTGAGTGGGACTTTGAGGATACTGCCCATTCTAGGCTGTTGTGCTACAGTGCCCTAGACATACTGTGGCTTTGAGCCTGATGCGTTTTTGAGCCTGACAGATGCCTGGTAGCAGCTGTCCTTGTGATGAGACCAATGGAAACTTGGAAATCTGGGATGAAAAGCTAAGAGTCACTAATTCTACCCGGTCTAAACTTTGTGGAAGGGTACGAGGGCATTTCAGGATTTCCTCGCACTGATGAGTAGCCCTGCAGTGATCAAACTTGCTGTCCTTCTCCAAATTTTCTCCTTAAAATAGGTCCTTGGCATGATACCAGTGAAGTGTAATTAACAGAACTGCTGATGATACCCGGGTTTGTTACTTGTTAGGTTTTTGCTGGTGATCATCGTTCCTTCCACCTTTTCTCTTCCCTTTATCTTTCATGTCTTGGACTATGAATACCCTGGGACTGAGACAAATTGATGTATTTCTACCACCATGGCCTAAGCTTCCAGATGTCACCAGCTACAGGTGACACATAATGGTTATCTGTTGACCAGGACACTGGTGGAGAAGGGAGGTGCAAGGAGCACATTGGATGTTTGCTGTTCTGTTGAGTTTATGGCTCCTATACTAGAAGCTGTGGGACATCTGTCAGAAAAGCTTGCTTTAACCTAAAGATCGTCTAATCCCAGTATTTACTCAAGTATCCCACTTCTTTTTCACTGCACATGACTTTTAATCCAGCTTTTCTGAAGTGTACTTTCTTGCCACATATGATTTTCATTAGCTCTAATGAGAACTATCCACGCAAATCTCCCTCTCAGTAAGGGTTTCTAGTTGACAAGCTAATCTCATCCATGTGGAGAGCTTTTCAATTAGGTGGCTTTATAGCTCAGTAAAATTAAAACTCATCAAAATAAAAAAAATAGTTTAATAACTTATTTGTGGCAGCAGTCCTATAACTTGCAAATGCAAAGTGTTTGATGGCCTAGGATGGACCTGTCAGTAGAGACAGGTGGAGTAGTTAAGGGAGGGAGATCCTAGAGATAACATTCAGAAATGCACTGATGTCTTCCTTTATGGGTATGTTTGCATGGACTCCTTGCATCTCCTGCTGCATGATGATCAGATGCTGGTGCTTAGGGATGCTGTAGTCAATACTCAGGACAGACTGGTAGGCTCAGAATTGAAGGTAAGGTTCAGAATCAGATATAATGATTGGCAAGACATTCTCCAGGATGCAAAAAGAAGGTGTTTAATACTGCACAGAAGGCCATAGCTCCCATCTTCTGCAGATTTTATGTTCTTAAACACTTTGGGACTCCAAGATGACGTGGAAGTTGTAAATGACCGTATGAGCAATCAAACAGAAACCATGCCAGAAACTGCACTAAGAATGATAATTTGATGTGTCCCAGGGCCTGTATGTGTTCACCTTTAATATTTCGGCACAGGTCTGGGTGTTTTCCTCTTTTCCCTACAGATGAGGGATGCAGACTTGCAACTTTAGGCTAGAATTGAGTGTAGTTCAAATGTTCTGAACCCAAAATCACTCTCTTAGCAACCATTGTATAGCTACAGCCAGTGCATGAAGTACCTTTTCAGATTCCTTCTGCATCTGAGTTTTTCTTTTTGGTGGCCTTGCAGCCACAATTATTTGACAAGGCTATGCAGCTCAATGCTTAATTTATTCCCTTAACTGACAGAAGTGTGGCAAGTGGGTATTTCTGGAAAGAGTTACTGGGCAGTGTCAGGCTAAATGTCCACTTTTTCCCCCAGCTCTAACCAACAGTGCTTGCAAACAGACACCTCTCTATCCGGATGTGCAGGAGAATTTAGTCAGGCCATGTCCTCCAACCATGGCAGACGTGCCCAGAACTCAGCTAGGCACAAGAATCTATTTGCAATGATGGTGTGTGAGATGCCAAACTCTTACCAGGTGAAGGGCAAGAAAACACAACAGAAATACAGCCTAACTCGTACCACAAACCCACCATCGCATTGCTGTTGAGACTCTGTGTTTGTGTTGCCATTATGAACTATAGCCCTTCGAGCGTATCTGAAAATCTTGCTTGGTCCCTGGCAAAGGGATGTTCCCAGATGTGCTACAGAGACTTTGACTGTCTTGTGATGTGTAAAGCATTTTTCCCCCCTTGTTCCAGAGAGAATCATTTCGCCTACAGCTACTTGGACACGTAGCAAGAAAATAAAGCATCGCATTTTGAGAAAGAGAGACGCTCGTTTAAAAAAAAAATATGCCAAAAGTCATGTAAAATGAGAAATAAATATAAAAGAGAAGAAATTCTGTACAGGAGCCAGCTGCATGAAAATTCCCATAAATTGTGAAGATTTCAGAGCTGCAATGAAGTCATGCAATCAGGAAGATTGTGGTGTCTTGAGGAATGACGCAGCCCGAGTTGTAGTCCACACAGAGCTTGCCTGCCCTCTGTCACGGCAACACAACAGGCTGGGTGAAACCCTGCTGCCATTGGATTTGTCCAGCCTGAGCCCCTCACTCCACATCTTGGCTGCCCATTGCATGCAGGTCTGAGGATAAAGCTGGGTACAGTCAGGCAGGAGAGAGAAGCAAAGCTGGGCAGGCAGGGCTCTCCTGACAATTTTAGAAAACAGAAAGAGCAATTCAAGTTGTTTGCATTGTTTCTTGCCTCTATACTCACCATGGGTAATTCAGGTTACAGTGCTGATTATGACCCTGCAGCTCTGACCTTCTAGTGGAGAGAAAGACCCTGCATGCTCTACACCCCCATCCTCTTTCTAGAATCAATACCCAAGAAGGAGTGCCAGGAAGGGTTCTTGTTGGTCCCTTCGCACCCCGAGAGCTCCTCTGTGCCTGCAGAGCAGGGCTTTGACCTGAGATGTGCTAATAGGAGCACTGCAGATGCTTTTGATGCCCCAGGAAAGGCTTGCTTCTTATGTTTTTGTGTATATGTTGTGCCACTTCACTTATGGAGAAGTCAAATGTGACTCCTACAATACTAGAGGGCTTCAGAGAGGGCTACAGATCTGCCAGCCTGAGTCAAGCCTAGATCTGAGAGGCCACCAAGGTCACAGGAAGCTAGCAGAGTTGTTGCCAAGTAGTGGGAACAAGGTACCATGAGTCATAGAGGGAACTGGACCACACCATCAAAAGGTACCATCCAGTTGCTTCCATCCAGTTGCTTCCCAGCCACCTCGTCATGGTGATCTGAATTTCTCCCTTCCCATAAAACTCCAAATTTCTTCAGAGAAATACTTCCAGCTCCTGGTCAGAGGGCTGTGCATTGTTTTCTTTGATTTGTTTGTGGTTTTCCTATGGTGGAGGTTCACTGCCTGCTCAGAAGGCTGGCTCGGTGGTCTTAATATTTTCCAAAACTGCTTGACCTTAGCTGCGCTTAATTAATGGGACAAGGCTGATCAACAACAGGCCTCCTGACTGCTGTCCTCAATCAATCAGAAACAGGCACAGTGAGCCCTCCTCTCACTCCACAAGGGAAGTCAGTGCCCAGCAAACCCACAAGGTTCACAAAAGCAGGAATCTGATATTATGCCACCTTGTACTAGGAACAGAGTATTTTTTCCCAGAAATATCTGAATACTTAGCCAGCTCCGCAGCAGCTCAACACTTCTGACGCAGTGAGATTTCACAGCACCCAAACTAGCCAAAATAGCTCTTGCAGGAGTTGATTTAGCATTTCTCAACCCCACATAACAAAATCCATTTTGATGCAGAAGAGTTCCAACCTTCTGCATCGCTGTAGTGCTCTGATGGGATAAAGCCTCTCTGAATTACAAGACAAAAGGAAGGGAGCTACGAAGGAGCACTAGGTATTCCTTGCATTTCTGATGTGTGAAGGCAGCAATAAACCAACCATTGCGTGATAATCCTTGACCATATCTAATAAACAGTGTTATACTGGACTTGAAAACCAAATAATTCTCCTTCTAATGGTGAAAGTTTTATTCTGTCTCCCGAATCCCCTGCATATCACAGGCAGAAATGCTCATGTGTTGTGCTAATTACTGATATGCTGATGCATGAGGTTCTCATTGCTGTTGCAGACTTACTGCAAGACCTATATTGTCTATTTTGTCAATATTGATCTATATTGTATTAAAATCAGTAAGGAATCAGCTTCGCTTCAGTTTGCCTTTGTATCCTTGATGAACTGAATGATACCTCTGTCCTGTTTGGAGAGGACTGAAGCACATGCTTAACTCTAAAATTGTGCGGTGAAACACAGATGCATCCTAATCCACGTAGATTGTATGCAGGGTTACATGAGGGCCAGGAGAATTTATGTGCCACATAAAATTCACCTCAGAGTGGAACTGATAATGCTATTGTAGTAATGATCTTCCTGAATGCATCTACATTTTAGATGGTACAGCTGGTCTCAGGCCTTTTTTCACTGCCTCTTTAGCCACAGGGCTGTATACTTTGCTACTGGTATTGCTCTGGAAGTGCTATAACTTTGCTCACTCAGCCCTCATGTTTTACATCACTGTTGTTTTGGTGGAGGGGGAGGAAGCTGCTTTCCATCCCCTGGATGCTATTAAGAAAAATCACGAACTGTCTGATTATTATTTTTCTCCTTTTTTTTCAGTCCTAAAATACTGAGCGTAATGAGTGTGCTAAACCTCACACCACCAGAATTCCAAGGGAACAGAACATCTATTTTTGAAAATAAAACCACAAACTGCCCCCAGCATTCACGCATCATTAGAAAACTAAACCACAGCCCAGAAATCAACCCCTTCAGTCTGAACATGTGCTCACAGCACGGGGAGGGATGGACCGACACAAAGCCACTCTGTAAGAAGTGCATAGAGGAGCAGCCAGGGCACTGCTGAACCTCTGAAGTGTGAAAAACCCAGGAGGAGAGCCAGTCCCACGGAGACCGGGAAAGGTAATTAAGTAAAAAACCCAGATATTTGGGTCCCTTCCAACTCAGGTAATTCTATGATTCTATGAAATCTTCCAGTTTTAGTCACTGGTGTTTGCACAGGTAATTGTGGGAAAAGGAAAGGAGGATGGTGCATGATGAGCAAGCTTTGGTGCAGGCTGCCTGGAGACCCTAAGCACCTCCCTTGGGCATATGCTGGGTCTTTGCTGCATTCCACCTTGGACCAGCATCAGCCTGTTTTGAGGGATAGGGGGAAGTCACTCTCAGCTCAGCATCCAAGCACTCCTCCCTCGTGTCCTAGTCAAGCTGTTGCTTGGCAGGGTTTAAATGGCACAAAAGGGAGGATGCTGTTTGTCTGGGCTCTGGGTTGCCACTTGTTTTACTCCCCTGAAATCAACTTGTGGTCAAGCACAAGCGGAAAAGTTTCATCTGGCTATGAATCTGAAACTTGATTCAGTTCAATCCAGCTTTCAAAAATACAGTCCCTTATGGCCACTTCCATTTGTTGGTGATGGAAGATCACATGTGGTAATTAGGAAAGGAATATAGCCTAAGCAAATATCCCTTTTCTTGTGCCTAATGAAGCTTTTTGATGTGTTTTCAAAAGGATCTGCTACAAAAGGAAGAGCCACACCTGCTGAACATGGCAGGAAGACAAAAGGGGTAGCAGAAGAAATAAAACAAGAGCTCTCAACGCTCTATCTGATTCAGACAGCATCAGCCGCAGCCCCCTGCAGCACTGTTGGTTTGGTCACAGGAGCCCGAGCTCTTCAACGGGCTGGGAAGCTGTCTGGATGGAGAAGCTGTCAGGTGCTGTAGGATCACAGAGGCTTCTACTTCCTAGTATATAAAGATGAAAGGAGAAAAGAGGCACACATGCATATCAAAAGAGCAGATGATTGCACCTAATGGCCAGCACAGGCTGCTTCTTTCTTTGCTTTGCAAAGCAGCCAAGATGTAATTAATTGTCTAATGACAATTAGGCTCCTAGGAGCAATAAAATAAGTAGGACTAATTCTCTGCTAGGAACCGCAGCTAAAATGATATTAGACCTTCCCCAGAAACAATCCCTTCTTTCAATATTCTTAGTTTTATTTTTGTTTCACCAGACTTGAGGGGAGGGGGATACTGTTTTACAGATGAAAAGATGGACTTCCCTGCTCTTCAGTAAACCCACAAAAAAGAAATTGAAAACTGTCATTTCTGTGAAAACTATCTCAAGGGCAGGGAGGGAAGGAAAAAGATGGTTTTCATTAAATGTTGTAAATGAGAATTTTTTACCCTCTCCCTTCAAACGCAGATCCTGTAGTCTCCCTCCTGATAAAGGTAGTGTAAAAATAGTCTTTTCCCCAGCTTAATTATCATCTTCACCATGCCAGGATCTCTCCAGCAAATACCAGAGATGAGAGATCCAGGGTTTGCTGGGCTCACAGGGAGCATTTCAACCAAAGTCAAGCACTTTGAGAACACCACCCACAAAGGATACAGTTCTTGTGGATTTGCAGAAAATCTTAGCAAGTCCTCAAGTCAGTCTGTCAGTGTGGTCTGTTGGTGGCATCTCTTGCTGCAGATGCTTTTAAGACAGTTTGTAAAGGAAAAGGACAAAGGAATGCTCCTTCACATGGTGACTGGTCACTGCTCCAGTGGCAGCAGTGGTTCTCTGTCCTGACCAAGTGAGTGCAGTCCTGTGGTATAGGGTGCTAAACATGCCCAGCATGGGGGGATCAAGGCCAGCGACTTAGCTCACCATGGGATAACCACAAAGGAAGAGCCAAAGTGATGAGTTTGTGTCCAGCAAATTTACAGTGTGGTTGTTTTCCAGATGTTTGTAAAGTGCCTAGTGCTGCCCCCAGTGCTGCAGTGTGAGGTTAAAATGCAGATATGGTGATGAGGATTGGCTGCCAGGGACGGACAGTCACGTCCTGCTGCTTGCAGGCCAGTGTCACAGATGACTCTGCTGCTTGACTCTTTCTCCTCCTGCCTCTCACTTCCCAGGTCCTGCTGGAACAGGCTGGAGGGCATGAGGAGTACCATTAAATTCATCCTGCCACAAAGCTGATTGCAAAGCAATCCAATGAAAGCACAACAAGCTGCAGGAACAGAAAACTGCTCTGTGCCTCATGCACACCCCGGAAGCTTAAAATCCATGGGTGTTGTGAGAGAGGTTCTCTGGCTGTCTTCAGCAGCCAGACCACATCTTCTTTGGTCTGTGTAGCTCTAGTTTTTACACCTTGAAATGCTTTGGTCCAACCTTTCTTCAGCAAATACCTCATGCTTTGTCCAAGAAGGGATGCACATTTCTGGATTAACTGGGATGTTGATGGTCACCTCCCTGGTGGGGCTGAAGGCTGGCTGCTTGGAAAGCCCATGTCTCGCAGGTGGAACGTGATGGGGAGCCAGAGAGTTGTTGTTTACTCACCTATCTCCTTATTTCTGTCTGTTTATGGTAGAACTAATCCATGCTTGCAAAGTGAAGGCAGGATGCTCCAAGCTGTCAGCACACACAGTTCCCAAACCCCTGAATCAATCATCGTGAGTCCCAAACACAAGCATAAAATATCTCAGACAAACTCAATTTTCCAGCTTTGAAACAAGGACTTTCTTCTTTTTTCCTTTCTTTTTCATTTTACCATTTAAATCTAAGATTTAGTGCTAAACTGACAGGCTTAACTTGTAAAGTAACTGGCAAATCTTGAAAGAATTGTGGTTTTCTCCTTCCCAAAGGACATTGCAAGTGACATGGTTTTTCGCTTTAGTGATAGATGGTACTTGCAGGCAAGTATTTAGATATCTAAGTACTAAAGCAGCCACAGGTCTGTTTCCTATCAATAATACATTTGGTCACAGAGAAATTGAAACAGCATGGATACCACACATAGAAATGGAAGGGAGAATTATACATAAAATTAATTTTCCCCATAAAGGCATATAGTTTCAGCTGTCTCAGTTCACAGGAGAGTCAGTGGATGTTCATTTCCTGGGGATTGCCTGATCCTAAGTTTTACCTTTGATTTTGGGTACCAGTGAATGGGGTCTTTCAAAGCAGCATTGGAAAGCGATTGGAATGAAATTAGCAAAAAAAACCCCAAAAATACAAACAAAAAAGCCCCCCTAAAAAAAACAAACCTCACACCAACCCCCCACCCTCACAAGTGAAACTAATGGAGCTGATTTGATTGAAATGTTTTTAATCCAAAGCCTGAGACCAATATGAGTAATGAGATGTGAAAGCAGGCAAGCGGCATGTGTACACAATTGGCAGAGAAAAGGTTTCACCCAGCCCAAGGTACGATTGAGATCTTTCTCACTGAGCCATCAGATCATAACAAAGAATCATAGAAGAACCTGAGATGGAAGGGACCCACAAGGTCCCCTAACTATCCACTCAGCAGTGGGAAAGCAGCAATTACTTCTCATCACTGAGGGGATTGTCAGGTTCTAGGACTAGTCCCAGATTCCTCCCCTTTCAAGTCTTTCTGGAGTCCATGAAGTAAGAATAGTTTTAATTGTCTGGGCAGAAATGCACAGAACTGCTATATTCTCAAAGACCTGTTCAAAGCAGCTATAACCTGAACAAATGAATCAGCAGGAGAAACAATGTCCACTCTCTGCTCAAACATTCAAGAGATGTGTAGTGGGGTACAGGATCTGGACCTATCTGAAATCCCAGTGAACCAGGACTTCTAGGATAAGCAACCAACCAAGGTCAGGAAAGCACCTGTGTTTTTCCCTATGGGTAAAAAGAAGCTGGCAGACCTCAGAAAAGAGGTGTCATTTTGGTGATGCCTTCCGTCAAAGCTGTCATGAAGCTTCTTTGAGTTGTCCCCAGAACTCCCTGAGAAGACCCAGTGCAACAGCAGGATATTCCCTTTCTTCCCTAGGGGAAGGGAGGTTCCAAATCGTGACAGAAACGGCCAGAGGTAGGAAAATACAGCTCATAGTAATGGGGTTATAAAGGCAATGAATTGGCTTATTACCCCTTGGATGTTTTTTTCAGCACCTTGCGGCTCTCATGTCCTTATATCACCTCTGGTTTCTCACTCAAACTACTTTATGCCCATGGTCGTCTTCTGGTATCAAATGTTCTTTCCTCTGTAGGATGATCCTAAGTCTGGTGTGATGCTTCCCCATCATGCCCTAGGTGTGCCTGAAGGAATGAGCCTTTCCAGGAATTGTGGATGTGCTCCTGGGACCCACCTGGCTTTTGTGAGGAGATTTCTGTGCACACTGAAAATCAAACCAGGTGGTACAAGGAACTGCTGAGTCAGGTGATGAGGCACACTGTGGTTTTAGGCAGCATCTCAGTCTTCATGTATTGGCAATTTAGAGTTGAGCATCTCAGTGGGCTAAGTCTTAAGCAATTTGATAGCTGACATAAATGGTGTTTGAAATACATCTCCCTCTTGTTTAGTTAGGATGGTCCTGCCTTTATACTGTCAAGTACAACACAGACAAGGACAAGCTCCACTAGATCAACCATTGTCCAAAGTGCAGTCGGGTTTGGTGATCTGTTTACAGGTTTTCCCACGCACAGTTTTATTCCACAGGAGATTTTTTAGAGAAGTAAATGAATCCTCTTTCTTGGCTTGAAAGACCAGAATTATGTCACCATTCCCCCAATCACAATTCCCAGAAAGGCTCTGTCTCATTGGTAACACAGAAACTTCCTTCACTAATCCTCACAGGCATTTGGTTGCAGAGCTGGCTGCAAAGTAGTGCTCACCAACAAAAATGTAGCATTGCATTTTCATTGAAATTCGTTTTCTCAGTAAACAATAAATCTGTTACACTGAGAAGTAACACTTGATTTGACAAAACATTGGAGTTGAGTGTTAACTGGCTCTATTAGGGACATGTGTGGCCATTATTTGCTTACCTTCACTTAATTAACAAGGAGTTCTTCAAGATGCATCATCTTTCCTGAATTTTTGGACGTCTTTTTTCTTTCTTTGTGCTATACTTATGAAAGACTTCTTTTTTTTTTTTTTTGAACACTTTTGAGTTTCATTTACTAGTGCAGTTATCTCATGGCTTTTCTGGGTCTGAGGTTTTCTACCTTTTTTCTGGAACCAACTGTTGCTAAGGGTTATTCATAAAGCTGCTCCAAAGGTTTCCCTTCAGACAAAGGGATTATAAGGGGACCAGAGCCAGGCAGAAACACTCTGTGCTATGCTCATGATGTGGGGTAAAAAATTAAAATTAGGAAGGTCAGTATCTGCAGTCCCACTTTTAAGAATAAATTTAAGTCCTTTCCCTGCTATGTACTTTCTACACAGCCTTGGGCCAACTTCATACCTTCTGCCATTGGAGCTGTGGTCAGAGAACAAAGCGGGCTGATGAGGTTAAAACCAGTAAGTCCCATATAGAGCTTTAGCAACCCCAATTGCCTGCTCTCACTGGACCATAAAGGTCAAACCCCAGCTCCAGTCTCCTCCTTTTTACTCCACATTGATTTTTTTCTGTCTGGCTCTGCAAAGATATCAGTGTGTGCTTGGGGCTGGATAACACCAGGCATTTTGTTGGCCTTACAGGATTGCAGCTCCCCTGTGAAAGCTGGCCAAGTGTAAAACAGCCAGTAATGCCTTTTTTTGATTGGCTTAAGTCGGTATTTTTAGCATTTCTATTTAAAAGAAAGCTCAAAAATCAGAGCAGGTAATCGCAAATTTCAGCATGAAGTAAATTATTATAGCCATGCTATAAACCTGTAGGGATTTGGGGGAACAAAGTTATAACTAATTCTGTGCCAGAGCCGAAACAAGGAGCCCTGGGCTTTCCTTTAGAGAAGAGTAAGCTGGGCACTGCTTTAAAAAAACAGCAACTAGCATGGAACAAATTAAAAAGGGAAGCAACAAACTCCTCTGGGATTCCATAATAATTTAAACATTCCTCTGGGACATCTGAAGTTTGGAGGGAAAGGGGGGATGAAAAAATGTTGCTAACTTATAAGGAATGTTAGCAATAAAAAGGGACCCATACGGGTGTGCCATACCCTGAATTAGTCAGAAAGCAGATGTGTGCAGCCTCAATTTTTCTTCCCTTGTTTTCTCTTCTGTTTCCTTCCTCCCTCTCCCTTCTCTTGCTCTCTTTTACAGCAGTTACACCTGCGTGATGGAGGAAGCAGGGAGGGAGCTGCAAAGCTCAAAGCATTTGGTGTGTTAGGTCAGAGTACAGAACAATAGTACCATAAATCAATCTGGGAGGGGGGGGTGGGTGGCAAATCCAAAAATAAGCCATGTGTGAGTTTTATTTAGCTCTGTTGTTGCTGATGGGAGTTCACAACAGGGTAGAAATAACACAGTTGGGGAGGGGGATGTTGCCTTTTTCTCATCCCTCTCTAGCATTATTAGCCCTGGGTCCTACTTATGGGCCACAAAGGGTCCTCATCTGGTCCTTTCCCTCTTTGTGTTGCTTGTTCCTCTTGAAGAAGCCACTGAGAGATGCCATGGGATCTTAGCTGTCTACAATGACCCAGACCAGCATTTAGCTGACTACTTCCCATGAAATGCACTTTGTCTCCACTGAATGAGGCAGGTCAGCTGCTGAAAGGCCCAAAAAAACCAGGAACCAAAATTCCTGAAAGCCTATAATGTACCCTTGGCTTACAGCTTGAGTGGGAGGCAACAGGCACCCGTAGCATGCAAGCGTGCATATTCATATGCATGGATGTGTTTGGGGAGAGAACCCGAAGGATCTTCTCAGCCTCTCACACCAAAATGAAGAATGCCAGGTTTTGGTTTATTAACGGAAGAAAAAGGGAAGAAATAAAACACTCGAACTGCCCAAAGCCCAAGTGTGACATAAGGAGCCTCAAGGCAACTTTCATCATGTTTTTAATGTGGTTTCCTTCATCTCCCTGGGCTCGCCTCGTTGCTGGAGCAGATTGTATTTAGATGATGCATTTACCAGATCAACAGGAGGATGGTTTCCTCCATCTGATCCCCCACCCCGTAACTGAACCTAACAACAACAATAACAAAAAGATCCAATTTGTTGTTTAAAAACATGGCTCACTGTCATTTAGTCCTCCTGTTAATTCCAAAAAAAAAAGGATTTTCCCATTTTCCCTCATTATTCAGTCTCTGGAGAGGCAGGAGCTGAGCAGTGGTTTGATGCCTAAAAGATGTCCCAAGCCCTCAGAAGCATGAAATTTCAATTTCAGCTTCAAAAGATTACATGTCAGCCCCACCCCACCCCCCCCCCCCAAAAAAATGCCTCCTCATGCTGGAACGGTGTTGATGCTTTCCAGGTCAGGCTTTTTTTCTGAAAAATAAATACAGCAGAGCAATCTTTCCCAGCATTACCTCGGGCTGCCTTGTTCCCATGTCCAGTGTGTGCCGCAAGCATTATGGATCTAGACAGCCACCATCAAGGTCTCCTTGCAAAAGTTGGCTGTTTACATGCAGATTGTTTATTCTTTTTCCTCTCATTAAGAAAGTGATGAATTTGCAAACCATTCCCATTCAAATTGGGCTTTTCTTGTTGCTTGAGAGCAAGTGCTCCCCCTTGAGAGAAGGAACCCAGGAGCAGTAGCTGTAACCTTGCAGATAGATTGTTCTTCAAATTCACTGTCTTAAATCTCTTATGAGGTTTATAAAGTTGTGGACCAACAGCTTTCAAACCAGTGTGTCCTATGGAATAAAAATGTCCCAGGCTTCTCTTTCAGAGAGCTCAGTGTCAGTTGTAAAGAAGTTTTGGATCGTTACCTTCATTTCACTGGTGGGAAAACAGAGTTACAGAGATGGGGCGTGGAGAGTGCAAGGAAAAGCAATCTGAAGCCAGAACCAAGGTCTTCCCAGAACTGATGCTGGGAAACATTGTAAAGCAAATTACAGCTCAGAGGAGTTAAAAGTAGTTTCCTCATTACCCAGTGTGGAATTCCTTGACCATTAAATCCCAGCAGGGACTATATGCATAGCTGTGCACAGTGCTTTTCCTCCATCACAAGATGACAAGTGGAAAGCAGATGAGCTGGCCAGAGGTGCAGCAGAGCTTGCCTGTGTCTGTTACCAAGTGGTTCAATTGGTTCGTGCTGGTTAGGTATCCTATGGGCCATCTCCAAAGGCTGATGTTTTCAAACACAAGATTTAGTCTCCAACAGACTCTCCAGGATCAGACCGAGCTGGGGTGAAGCAGGAAGCTTGCTTTCTGCAGAAAGTGAAGGGAACCTCTTGCCATGGGTATTTCTTCTTCTTTTTAATTTACAAAGGTTTTGTCAATGCTGAAATGGGTTGATCTGGCCAAACTGCAAGACATGTACATAAAGCCTCAGAGCAGATGCGGAGTGGAGACCACATTCAGAAAGCCAGACAGGGTGCATAGGAGCAACCTTCCTCACTTGGAAGAGACAGTGCAGATGTTTACCTCCCTGTGTTTTTTAACAGAGAGACTACTATTCAATTATGAGTAGGAAGAGGATGAATTGGGGATAGTTAGGTCTTAGTTGGGCAGCTATGCTCAATATTGTACAGTTCTGGCTTTGTAAGATCTGCAGCACAGGTGTTTGTCCTGCTTTGGGCCCAGATGTCCTTTGCAAAGTCAGTGGCTTGGCTGAAGCTTACGAACAAATGACTTCACCTAAGCTAGTGTTTTATCCAATATCTCTTCATCCCAGTTTGCTTCTTCCTCAGCCTTACAGCCAGAAAGATTTGCCTTCATTTTTTTTAAGTGAACTCCAGATAAGCCAATGAGTAGACGTATTTTCTTTGTTGTGTGTGGGGGAGTTAGTAGGTTTGGTGTCACCCACTTCTCTTTTTTTACCAAGGGTACTTCAAGCCCATCTGCTTTATCTGCCTCCCAGGGAACTGCTGTGCACTTCTTGCTCCACCACATTCCCCATGCCCCTTGCCCCTGCTTTGCTATGGAGGTCTTCTCCTTCTAGGCATCACCTTAGCTGACCCTGTGCTGCTCTGTCCCTCACCAGTTGCTTCTCCTCCGGCATCACATCCCCACTCCAGGATGTTTCTCATTGTTGAGTGCTGCTGTTAAGTACAAGATAGCGACTGCTTGAGTTCTTTCTTGGTCAATGTAAACTGCAATAAGCATTGATGAAAAAAACCCGCAGGGAAGTACAGAATGTCCCAAAAGTTGGCTTCAAAGAGATTTTTGAGAGTGAAATAAAGATAATGTATATACAGAGAAAAACAGATGTCCACCTGCCTGAACCTGCATAGGCAGTCACCAAGTCAGGAAAACGCACTGCTAGCTTGCAATACATTCGAAGCTCTCTTGGGTTAGGAACACAGTTTTGCTCCTTAACCCCTAAAAAAGACATATTCAAGGGTGCCAGAAACCCCAAAGAAATCTCTGAAGCTGCACTAATGATGGCATTAGTGGGCGTGTAGCATTTCAAGGCAATGAAGTGACTTGCAAAATGAGGAGAGCGCAGCCCCAATGATGTCTGCAGTGATGAACACAGTGTCAGACACTGCAAGCCTGGCTGCTGCTGAGACAAAAGTGTTGGAATTTCCAGGCACGTTCATCCCATGTAAAGGTAATCACCTGCAATAAATAAGAGCATTGTTATTTTTTAGATAGAAAGCAGGTTATGATGTATGAGGCATCAACTGTCACTGCAGTTGTGGCCCAAGTGTTGGAAATGCCATTATGGAAGTGCTCGTAAAAGTTCAGTGGGGTTGGAAAATTTTGCCTGCAGTTGCTATCTGCTTTCAAAGTCCCCTCCTTTAGAATGTTGGACCTGTTGTGCTATAAAACATGACAAGAAATACCTCGATGACTGAATAGGAAATCTTGAATGCAGTGGAGTTAGACGTGCATAGTCCCCATCTGCTGCAGTTGCTCACAGGAGCTGAACCAGCAGCTTTTAAAGGTGGATAAACTGCAAACTCCAGATACAGACCTGAGGAAGAAATGTTGCTGCAAATGCTGACGTGAAGCAGATAAACTAGTGGAGCAAATCCTGGTCCTCCTGTCCCTGGAGAAAGTGTCAGCAGCCCAGCTCCACTCTGCTCTCTCACCCTAGGTATCTCTCCGAGTGCTGTGAGCAAATGTTCAGTCCCTGCATCTCTTCCTCCTGAGTGTTCTTGGGGCTGTGCTCTGCACCACGTCGTTGTCTGAGGGCATCACAGGGCTATGCAGAGCTTGTCTGAACTCTTCTATCTGACTGAGCAAGTGAGGAGGTGTTGCCTAGTCCCTACCTTGCACATCTCTGCACGGTGACATAACCCCCTCCACCTCCTTCTGCAAACAGCTTTATGTTGCCAAGCTAGATGGCATGCAAAACTCCTTCGTAATTGTCAGTACACCTTGGTTTATAGCTGCTTTTGCATCTTTTTTTTTATGAATTCTGGAGGATCTAAATGTTACCCCAGCTCAGCAAGCAAAGACAGTGACTGTCACATTAACAGGCACAGTTTTATGGGTCCACTCATGGGAATTACACAGTAAGCAATATGTCCCTGTGTATTTTTCAGGCTGCTTTAAATCATGCTTCTGGAGTCAAATTATGCTTGAAATTGCATATTATAAGCCCACATTTCAGAGGTTTTTGTTTTGTTTTGTTTCTCTCTAAGTGCAAGTCTGGCATCTTGACTTTCAAACCGGCTATTGCCTATAATCAAGTGAGTGCCTTTTCTACCTCATGAACCAATCTTAGCCTTCAAAACATGCAATTCAAATGTCTGATTAAGACCCTAGTGCCTGAATTCTGGGCTCCCAGTTCAAACGTGGAATACTGTCTATAAAACTTTTTATATCATCTACAGTAATATTAGAATCATATTCCCTTGACCATCCTTAGAAAAACAGCTCTTGACACACTACTGGGATGAAAGGGGGGGAACACATGGTATCAGCAAAAACTAAGTTAACATACCATTCCAAGCAATAACATTACACTATATAGTGTAGCAACAAGCCAAAAAGTAATAATTATTGGGAGTAAGTAGAATCAAAAATTTCCCCCAGTGTTGCATTATGCTCCTTTCACTGGAAGAACCTCAGGCACACAGTATATAATAACCAGTCCCACTGTCAATATAAAAAGGTTGATACAACCTTATTTAAAATCTCTCTTTTCCCTGTTAAAGAGAGCAGAGCAACAACTTGTGCCAGGGCTGCTGAGCGGTTTCGAATGTGTCCATGAGGTCAAGACCAACAGGTCCTCTGTGATGCACACGGTACTTCCTTGTGGTGGCAGTTCTATTTGGCTGTTCATCATCTTGGGCTCTGTTGCCTCTTTTCCCCAGAGACTTGTCCAGCTCTTCTGCTGGCTCCCTCCAGCAGGACCTGCCTGTGAAAAAGGCAGTATCACCATGCCTTTCAAGGAAGGATGCTGCTCTTCGCTTAGGTTCAGGATGGCTTAAATCAGCAGAGAATATGTCCTGAAGACATTGCCTGGGACTTCAGGTGGGAATCAGGAGTGTTTGGCTCTCCTGCCATGCAGCAGTGAGCAGGTAGGCATCTGTGTTGTCCCACTCCCATCACCATCTGCCCAGTTTCTCCCTCACCCTTTGGTCTCGCCTCAGTTGACGACCCTGCAGACCTCTTTCCCATCCTCATGAAAAGTAGCCCAACAAACCCCTCAGTGAGCCCCAAGAGCTGGAGATAGACAGCCCTGCCCCAACACAACAGAATGATTCAGCCAGTCCCCCCCACACCTTCCCTGTTACTCCCCCCATGAGTCACGACTTCCCCTAAATCTCCGAGTTGTGAAAGCAGATGATGCTCTTGTGCTGGCCCATTCCGCAGGGCAACCTCCCTCTGGGAGACACAAAGGGGGCATTTTGCCTCACCCCTGTTCTCTGGGGCCAAGGAGTACCTCAAAACATCCTCTTCCTCCGTTGCCATGATGGATAACAGAGGTTTTTCCTCCCTTCTCACCTGCCTGCATCCGTCCTCACTCTGATTTACCCCTTTTTAAGATCTGATGATGTTTCTTCCCCCTTAAAAAAGAAAAGCAGGGTTGGTTGGCAGGGGGAAGCGGACACACACATCAGGAATTCAGGGTCAGGTTTTGCAGGGTATAACTTCAACCACTTGGCAAAACCCCTTCCTCCTCTTCCCCCCTTCCTCCTCATCATCCCCCTCCTGATTTGAGCAATGAAAAACAACTTCCTGTCAATAAACATGAACGAAAGCTTGGACGCATCTTCAAAGTGATGAGTTATGTCGAAAATATGTTTCAGAGCACTTTGAATGTTCCTGTAAACTGGAGGGAAATTATTGTTCATGGTGCTTTGGCATTCAAGGATAGTTTATAAATAACCACCACAGGTCTGCATGAGTTAGTTTTGCCATGAGGAAAAAAATGTAAGGGGACATGGAGAGAGAGGAATAAGAAGAGGAAGGCCTAAGAGGGATAAAAACCCAATCAGGTCCAAAACCTTGGGAACAGCATGAATTTTAAAAGTTTAAAATTAGCTGGTGAATGTGGTATCAACTCCGTGCCAGGTGTGAGCTGGGTCTGCCTTTAGGAGAGCATCTTCTCCCGTTGCACTGGTGGAGCAGGGCATGGATGCTGGGGCTGGGCTCTGCACTGCCATTGCTGCGTGGGACACGGAAGAAGGAAGAAAGCATACGGTTCCCATTGGTTTCCAAAAGTGAAAACATGTGCTGGAATCCTAGCCAGATGTGCTTCTTGTTATTTTAATGAGAAATTCCATAATTAGTGGCAAAAAAATAAAAAGAGGCTACGCTGCAAGTGGAAGAAACCCCCCTTTTCTCCTCTGCAGCATGATAGATGCATCAAAAAGATGTGGTGCTTTTACAAACCTACATTACTTGACAAGCTATGATGTTCCTTAATCTGTTTGGTTGAGAGAATTAAGAAGAAACATTAAAAAAAAAAGAAACCAAATAAAAATGACAGATTTTTTTTCCTTAAACAGTCCTTGTCTTGAATGGGCTGTGCTCCCCACCTGTAATTCATTTGTCAGCAGTTAAACATCATTACAACATTAACAGCCAATCTGAATGCAGAAGAGCTGGGCTTTGCATGGCTATAAAATACAGGACATCAAACTGTACTTTATGGAGTAGAGGCCAGTGAGCAGTGACCCCTTCTAAACTTTTACAATTCTCTGCATTCTTCTGATTATAGTAAAGATTTATTTGAACTTTGATATATATATGTATTTAGAAAAGAGTATTTTATTAAAAACATTTCATCCCAGTTCTTTAGTGAAAGCGGAGAGAGAAGAAATACTGCAAGACATCTTAAGCTAGTAGATTTTATTCACCTTGAGAAGTGGCCATGGATGGATTTGCTTGGATTCATGTTCAGAAATAAACACGTAGTATTGCATTACATCCCATTTACACACTTTGCTCTCCAAACATGTTTGACATCTAATTGCACAACTCCTTGGCTAGCTGGTATGACATGGAAAGTCCTCGTAAGAGATTTACTGAAAGCCAGCTTTTTTTGGAGGTGGAAAGGTGCTTCGGCAGCTGAGTGCTGATGGATGCTGTCTCTCACCTACTCTCTGTTTGCAGTTTCCCCAGAGAATCCCTTGGCGCTGTTTGGGAAGGCGTTTAGGAATTCGTGTCTTTTCCTCTCAGAAAACCCTCTGAAAATCTAATTTATCATGTCCCAACATTTCATCTTGCTGCTAAGAACATGGGTCTAATAACCGTGCACCATTTTCCAGCAGTGTCAGAGCAAGTATGGGAAAGATATTAATGTGGTTCTGCAAAGAGAGCTGTGCTGTCAGGAAAGAGGAAAGCGGTTTTCCTTCTCTTTTCCAGGACCCTCGTGTGTTGCTGCTGTGCCTGGCTCAGTGTAGATGGCTCTAGTTCAGCACTCAGCCATGCAGCAGAGAAAATGGATCAATGCTGTGCAAGTCCTGCCTCACCTGCTGGGCAGCAAAGGTGGTGATGGTGTGTTCTCCAACAAAAATGGGAGTTTACACACTCACACACGTACAGACTTGTGATTAATTTATACATCTACATTGCTTTGAACAGGAAGGTCAGTGTCTTGGTGGTATCCAGTGCAGGAATGACACAGATCTGTTAGAGCAAGTCCAAAGGAGGTCATGAAGATCATTCGAGGCCTGGCACACCTCCCATGTGAGGACAGACTGAGACAGTTGGGGTTGTTCAGCCTGGAGAAGAGAAGGCTTCAGGGAGACCTAAGAGCAGCCTTCCAGTACCTGAAGGGGGTTTAGAGGAAATCTGGGGAGGGGGGTCTTTATCAGGGAGTGCAGGGATAGTTTTAAGAGAGAGCAGTTTTAAGGTGAAAGAGGGAAGATTTAGATTAGATATTCCAAAGAAATTTTTTCCTGTGAGGGTGGTGAGACACTGGCACAGGCTGCCCAAGAGAAGCTGTGGGCGCCCCATCCCCGGAGGTGTTCTTGACCAGGTTAGATGGGGCTTTGAGAAACCTAATCCAGTGGAAGATGTCATTGCCCATGGCAGGGGGTTGAAACTGGATGATCATTAATTTTCTTTCCAACCCAAACCCGTCTGTGATTCTATGATTTATAAAAGGTATGTCACAGTGTCAGGATCATGATCTCGAAGGATGGCCATCACACTGTTGTTTGCAGTGGATTTGGGGAAACATCCTCTTAGATGGGAGTTTGGCTTAGGGGCAGATACAAGGGTCACCCGATCCACAATTACTGGGAAACACCCAGATCAGAGCAATGGGCTTTTTGGAGACTGTGCACAGTGTAGAAGTTCTGATGAGAAAGATTTTTCCAAGAAAACTTGCCACTTCCACAGATTTGCTATTTCCCTTGAGGAAGAAATGTGATTGGGTTGAAAACTTTCGGTGCTCTTCTTTTTATATTTCTTATTTTATTTTGAAGAGTGAGGGAAAAAGAACCTGAAATGAAACACTTCATTTCTGTCAGCTTGACCTGATTGGGGAATATTTCATTCTTTTGATTGGATTTAATTCAGCTCAATTCAGCCTACACTTCCATTTCCCTCAGGGAAAGTGCAGTTCTCTTTGTAGTGGCTTTACTCTTGCAAGGACCTCAATGCTCAGGAGTCAAAGAGCAACTTCTGTGATGCTGAGTCCATGAGAACAGTGTTAATGTAGGGGCATGGTTGCATGGTCCAAAAAAGAGGATCCTACCACTGTAAGATATGAAATGGCCCAGCTAGCCCCTATTTCAAGCTGGTTATGGGCGCTACATGAAGGATTATGATAAAGAGAGAAACTATGTTCTGCCAGGTCTCTCTCTCTGCTGCCAGCCACCAGCAAGGCAGAGGTCATACACTCTCTCCATAAGATAAGGCACGCACAGAAATTGGATTTAATAGTGTAACGGCTTGAAAGAAAGCATTTTGTAGTCACTTCAGCTCCTGTACTGATCTTCAGCATTCCAAACCACCCACATAAAATTCTAAATAACAGAATAATATTTTTTTTCTGGACAACAGTCCTGGAGCCTTATTTGGAATTTTGACTTTTTGTGTCATTTCAAAGCACAGAGCAAACACTGAAATGTCAGACATTCCCCAGCAACAGAGGCTCAGAGTACCTTTCCTCTCCAGTTAATGCCTGGGCATGGCACTTTGTGGCTCAGATAGGGAAACTGGAATTAATCAACAGTTGCTGATGCTTCAGTGCTGAAGATCTCCGTGATCACTCCTTTGAATAGTTGGCCATTCTTATGTTTGTTGGCCAGATCCCTCTATATTTCTTTGGTTGCTTTCTTTAAAACAGTTCTGTTTTCCTCAGTAAAATTTAAAGCACAAGTTGTCTTTCTTCTATTCACATTTCTTTAAACACAACTGGTGTATTTTGAAATGGAAATACATTGAAAATTCTGAAACCCATTGCTTCAAAAGCACTGTTCTGTCTTTTTTGCAGTTCAAATTTCTGAGAGGACACTACAAATGGTGCTGGCAAAAGAAAAACACATTATGTTCTAGCAAAATAAAATTTAAAAAGAGGGAACCATGGGGTTTTATTGTGAGTGAATAGATCAGATTGGGGAATGTTACCTTGCTTTGTCCAAGATCCCTGGACACTTATATAGCTTCTGCAAGATGCAGTACAGTTACACAACAGAAAAGATGGTTTCTCTACCCAAGGATCTATGACTTGGATGGAAGGAAATGGCCTCAGGCTGCAGCAGGAGAGGTTTAGACTGGGTATTAGGAAAAATTTCTTCACCAAAAGGGTTATCTAGCACTGGAACATTCTGCCTAGGGAAGCAGTGGAGTCACCATCACTGAAGGTATTGAAAAGCCATGGAGATGTGGCACTTAGGACATGTATTAGTGGTGAAGCTGGCAGTGGTGGGTTTACGGTTGGACTAAATGATCTTAAAGATCTTTTCCAGCCTGAACATTCTGTGATTCTCTGATTTTACAAAGCTTCTGTTCTGCCTCTGTGGATCTCAAAGAGGTAACTTGAGACATGACTCAACTAACTTGCTAGAAGGAATGACAGTGTATATTCCTGGTCTGCCTTCTGCCCCATCTCAGAGCAGGCATTACTCTCCCAGAGTATATAAGGTATCATCTCCTCTAAATGTACATTGACTTTGTAACAACCCCCCCAAAAAAGACATAGCACACCTGGTTTCAACATTTGCTCTGAACCTTGTCAAACCTTGGCAAATCTTTCTGCAAACCTGGTCCAAGTGTAGAGTAACCTCTGAAAGATTTATTGCTTTGGACCAAAACCAGGCAGCATGTCATTGTTTTGGAGCCCCTTATCTGCCCGCACTTTGGGCTGGGTTTGGTATTATAGACCCAGAGGAACGTACAGGGTGGAAGGGATATCCAGATGGCACCTGCTCTAGCTTCCCCACCCAAAATCTGAGGTACAATTTCTCTAGAGGTACAGGCTAAAGTCTCCCTCCTTCCTCTTGAGACTCTGTTTTTTCACAAACTTTCTTCTTTCCTCTGTCTTTTAATGTTCTTATCAGTCATGCAACAAATAAGTTCGAAAGTCCTGAGGTTTGAATGTTTACTGTAAGCTGGACTGAAGCTTGAAGACTATGATGTGTATAAAAGACCAGAGGAAACAAGGAATAACAAGTTTTGTTGCCATAACAAAGGATCATCCAATACCTTGTGGTCTAAAAATAGTTTCTCCCTGTTAACCTCTCCACGGTATCTGCTCAAGGATTGATGCTATTAATTTTTAAGCATCATCAAGCAGAAGGAAGGAAGAATTAATTCATGCTGCAGAGTTTTGTCCCAAATGCCAGCTGGAGTTGTGAGCACAGTAGTCAGGTTGAGAAGCTGGGCCGAGGAGTGGAAGGATGGTTTTGCAGTTAAATATCTGGGTTGAGATTTGAAAAGGCTCAGCTCTGTCCTTGGCTTTGCCCTATGGCCCTCACATCACGTTGGGCTGATGATCCTTTCTGCTCCTATTCTTTCTGGGCTTTTCTCCCCTAAAAGTTAGCAGAACACTGAGGGCATCTCTGTGTATAGGACTGTTCCTAAAATACTCTTCTGAAGTGTAGTCTTACTCCAGTCTTCAAAGTCTCAGAAACAAAAATTCAAGGAAACACTTTTTAAGACCTCTGACCCCACAGCCTGCCTGACCTCATGCTCACTGCAATGTTCACCAGCCTTTTTCAGTGGCTGGGAAATAGTTAGGGGCTTCTTCCTCTTCTGAAAGTTCTCATCAAAACTGATGACAAATCCAAAGCTGTCTTGCTGAGTCCCTGTTCTGCAGCTGAAATTTGGTTGGCTTCTTTTTTTTTTTTCCCTCTGATGAGACACACAAAGTTGGAAAGGAACGGGAGATCTAGATGGAGGAAAATGTCAATTTTGGAAAAGGACTGCCTAAATCTGGACCTCTCCAGAGGTGCTCTGACTGAGAGTTTGCTGACCCAGAGCCACCACAAGAAATAGCATGAAGTCGCTGCCAAGGTACGGACAGTCCTTCCCTGGGTAGAGGGACTGGTAACTGTCCTCTCCTAATGATATCTGCAGGCCACAGAGCTCTTGAGAAGCTGCTTTGGAAGATGCCACAGCTCCATTCCACTGCTTTAGCACACACTCAGAACTCAGCAAATTTGCATGTTTTAAAGAACAAGCCTCCCTTTCTCCCTCTCTTATGAATATATTGATTAGATGGCTTTCTGTTCAGTTTTCTTCCAACTTAAAATTTTTCTTTCATCTCTGCTTTTACTGTAAACACACAGAGAACTGGCAGAAGTTCTGCTCTTGTAATGTAATCACTGTCAATAGCAGTGAGCTCTTGAAGACCAATCTTGGCTTGCACAGCAGCCTAGGTGAACTTTTAAGCTGAGACTAGGTATATTTAGATTGATTATTAGGAAGAAATTTTTTTCCTGGGAAATAATGAGGCCCTGGCACAGGTTGCCCAGAAAAATTGTGGCTGCCCCTTCCCTGGAGGTGTTCAAGACCAGGCTGGATGAGGCTTTGAGCAAACTGATCCAGTAGGAAGTGTCCCTGCCCATGGCAAGGGGGTAGGAACTGGATGGTCTTTGAGGTCCCTTCCAACCCAAACCATTCTGATTCTATTATTCAATCACTGAAATAGCAAAGAAGTGGTCTGGTGGGTCCCGAAGAAGTAACTGGAACACCCCCTTCCATAGCAGAGCACACAGAGCAGAGTTGAGGTATCTGCACTTATTTTGGATATAGCTGCTGAAGATCTCATCAGTTTCTGTTTCTGAAGTTCATACCATAGCACAGCCACCCCCAAACCTTGGGAAAGCACAGTTTATTTGGAGCACACAAAGGCCTCTGGATCTGTAACTGCTATAAACTCACAGGAGATTTTTTTTAGCAATACACTGGAAATTCTCACGAATTTTGCCTGCCAGTTTGAATTTTTGGGGTATCCCAGCATCTGCCTCTGTGGAGACTAGAAATCCTGTTCACTTAGGTAGGACCTTTAAAGCTGTTCCTGGAACACTGCAGCTCTGTCAGCTCCCAACAGTAGATATTTGGGCATATCCACGCAATCATTGTCATACCATAAAGAGCCAGGAGGCCCTCTGAGAGGAAAAAGAAGTTTGCAGTCTGGCTACAACTGCTGCGACTAGGAAATCCATATCCCCTTATCCATTGGCATGAAGCTGGCAGGACCTATGCCAGAGAGTCTCGCTTCTGCTCCATAAGGAAGTGCTGCTCAGGTAGGACTGCAGGCAGTTAGCAGATGTTAAAGGCACGTCCACAGCATGCCAGACTTTGGCTCTGAGATAAGAGCTTGCTAAAAACTGCAAGGTCTGCCAGGAAATAACTTCATCTTTCCTCTGTTTATTAAGTTCTTTTCCTAGGCATCTCCTCTTGACAGCTGTAATGATGGGAAACTGCCTTTGGACCACTGTTCTGCATTTTTTCTACATGGAGCGTATCTCAGCATAGATGGGAATTGGGCTGTTTGAGCTTCCTTTGCTGAAAATGAAATAAACGTCATTGGGTAACACTGATTTGTAGTAGAGTCAGGTTGAATTTCCCTATTTGGAGACAACAGGACACACCTCAACTGAGCAACAGGGCATGGTTTGCATGTTCCTGAGCTGGGCAGTCCAGGCAGGCAACGCTGGGCTGGAGCGTAACCCTGAGCACCAGAAGGTTGCCTAGTTTGGGCATTCAAAATCTACTGCATCAGTTCCCCAGTGGTTTGATTCTCTTGGCTGTGACTTTTCTTGCTGAAGGGTTCTGTGGTGTGGAACCACCTCTGCATCTCTGCAGTAATGATGTAGATATGTCTTGAAGGTGGTTTGACTGACACATCTGCCCTCTCTCTTGCTAGGAACCCCACAGGTCCTCTGCTAAGCAAGTTGGACAGCAGCAACCACCACCATCCCAACATACGCTCCAGACAAATCACATCTTGTGTCTTTCTGCAACTCCTGAATTCCACTTTGAAAAAAAGAACAGTTTGGGTTTTTTTAGCGAGACCAGAAAACCCTCAATGAACCAGCAAGTGAGTCCTCCAGGACCAGCATGGCTTCCCAAATTTTGTCTGGTATATGGACACAAAGAGAGGTCTATAGTCAAAGTGATGAACACATCTCCACAGGCTTCTCCTGCTTATCTTCAAAGCCAAGTCTTCATTCACCATGTCTGATGCCATGGCATGGAATAATGTCTGCTTGGGAAAACTGGGCAATTGTTGGCTGAAGAGAAGAAAAACATCTTTCAGATATTTTATAATCCAAAAAACATGGTTCTCAAATGAGCTTTTTCCAAGAACATTAGTGCTACAGCCATTAATAATCATAGTACTCAAACAAAAAAAAAATCAGCTGGAAAAGATTTGAAAGGGAAACCTATTAAAACAACAAAAAAAGCCATTTCCCCAAAAATACCAAAAATACATACAGTCTCATTTCCAATTTTTTGTTGGTTTTTGAGTTATTCTTTGCTGAAATAAAACTTCCAGTGACCTAATAGTCCTTTTAAAAGACAGCTGCACAGAATAAAAATGGGCCATTTTGTTCTTCTTTCATTGTTCCTAACAGCAGGACCCATTCTTCCTTCTCCTGATTGAATGTTTCCCAGAGTGTCTAGACATGTCGATACCACCACCGAGGAGCTGAGAGATACCAGGGCTCAGCCGAGGAGCTGTAAAGGCCAGTTATCTGTTCTTCTTCCCCCTTCCAGAGCCTGGGACTTCAGTGAAAATCAGGTTTATGAGCAATAAGATTACTAAAAATAATCTCATGTTGTTAATTTTTAGGTTGTGCTTGAGTTATATTTTCCACCCCCCTCTTTTTGAGCAGTGGGAAGCTGCAATTCCCATAGAAGAATGGTGTTTTCTGAGCAGGGCTTTAGATGGCAGCACCAAACACTCCGTGCCTGGTGACCACAGATCAGAAGTTCAGAGGGCAAACTGGTTTGTACCTCCCCAGCTGCTCACCTCCCCTCCAGCTTGTGAGCCTAAGCCAAGCCTGAGATGGCTTTACCTGCCCTCCAGGGGGGCTCCAGGTGCACATACCCGTCCCAATGCTTCAGATGTTTCCATTGTTCTCCCTTTGTGAGATGCATTGTGAGATGCTTCACTACAGTTTCTACCACTTCGTGCTACTCCTGCTCCCACCTCGCAACACTCCTCAGTAAGAGACACAGCATGGCTATTCCTGACCTTGATCTGACAGTCCAGTTCCTCCTTTCATGCCGAATGAGCATTAGCACATCCATCCCTCAGCTCATAGCTCATCTCCAGTCACACCCTTGGATCCCAATGATCCTGTGTGCTAGGGGCAGGAATCATCTTGCCGGCAATTCAGAGAGCACTTTAGACAATAGGAGAGCTACCGAAATAATAAATAGCAGTACTAATAATAGCCCTTACCCTTGCATCCTCCTGAAAGCCACTCCATTTCACTAGAACTTAGCCAGAGCCTGTAATCAGTCAGTTATAATCTATTTCAGTCCTGTGTAGAGGGACCTGGCTGGGTTTCCTGGGCTTGGGCTGCTAACATGACTCATTCCCAGCTGATCATTTAGTGGCTTCAGCCAGGTGTTTCTGGGACTGTGTCCTCAGCCCTGCTGCTTTCCATAATGAATTGATGCTTCAGGGCCAGGAGACAGATAGGAAAGGGTGGTAACGAGCACACCCAGCAGGACACTACTCTGTTGAGAAATATGCCTCTGTGAGGACTTGAGAGAGTATTCTGGAGGTAAGGGCAGGAAAGAGGGAGTGAAAGTCTCTAAACTGGGCTTTTGTGGTGCTGAGGGAAAAGCGGAGTCACAAAAAACTTGGGGAGATTTCTTGTGGATACATCTCTGCAAGAGCTAGAGGAAGGATGAGCTTGTGGAATGACATCCGTTGGCAAGGACTAGATGAAGAGGTTGGCTGGAGCCAAGTTGCAGAGTGTAGCATAGGAAGGTCTCAGGCTCGCTCCTTTCCCTAGGCAGCGTGGAACCACGATGGAGCAAAGAACAGCTGGGTGCAAGCAACAGTGCCTGTGCTAGCATGGAGGGGAAACAGCACGCAGAGGCTGAGCCTTTTTATGTAAACCACTTTCTTGGTCAAATATAGACCTGGAACAAGGCCAAACCCTTGGAGGGATGAAGCTGGAAGAGGTGTCTTCCTGAGCATCTGCCCTGGCAGTGTGAACCACTCAGCTTAGTGCCCCCTGCAGACTTTATTTGGGGAGAGCGTGAACAAAGCCCTAGAGGTGAACCCTGACAGTGTGCGATATGTTCAGGAGCAAGGACTTGTACCAACTTCCGTAAGGTCACTGGACATCAAACACGTTTCTCCTGCCAGAAGCAGCATTAACATCTGTGGGCTCATCTCCAGCACAGAGATGCTGCAAGTGCTGGCTATTGCAGAGCTGTGATCATTCGGGCTTGGAAGAGCAGATCTGTGAGCATAAAGAGGAGGGGAAAAATGTGAGATCATGTGTGAGGGGGGATGAGTGGCTTCGATTTATGGCTCCAGCCCAGGACCCTCCATCCTGGGGGAACATGAAGGCAGGGAGGGGTATTCTCCTTCCCTTCCAAGCACTCCGCACGCCACGATGGGATTCCAGCCCCACCAGTGTCCAAGTGAGCTGCGCTTTCCAATGCAGCCTGGAGCAGAAGGCTTTGAAATGCGGTCCAGCGGGGACTTCAGTCCCACACCCCGCTCCAGCAGTATTGCAAAGCCAGGTACTCAGGAGTGTTTTCCAAGCCCTGTGGTAATCCCCACCTTATGGAGGGCCATATGGCTCTTTAGTTTTATATATCAACAGATATTTCCAAGAGCTTCACTCTGGGCCATGGGAGACTAGTCTTGGATAGTCCTTTCAACTGTAGCTATCTCATAAGTAGTGGGGTAGAAAGGCACCACTGTTCCCATTGCACAGAGGATGGAAAATGGGAAAACCTTCCCTGGCACCTCTCCAAACTCAGGTCCTCTCGTTCTCATGCACATGAAACAAATGCTGCAGGTTACAAATGCCAACTGAGCAAGAAGGCGAACAGATCTAAACAACTGGTGCTCACATTGGTCTGTAAAAAATGAAGGTGAAGTGAAGCTGAAGGTGAACTGAGACCATAGCGCAGAGTTCCAGGCAGGGAGAGAAAGGAAATATGGTCCTAATTACTTGATAACTATCCCACATTTCACAAGTCGTTTTAGTGGCCCAAATGGATTGCTTTCAAGCTCAGAGCAAATGCTGGAGTGATAGGGATAGAGTTCTCTCACAGAGGGACATGTGGTGCCAGAAAGCCCACTCTGAGAAGAATATTATTATCTGAAATGACATTAATACATCCTGTTATTCCCTTGCGCCGTATCATGTGCAGGGAAGGGACCACGCTGTTAAAATGTCAGCATTCAGGCAGCGTCTCGGCGTGGAGCAAGCACAGTAGCTGATGCCGAGGAGTCCGTCCAGCAGCCCTTGAAGCAATCCCCATTGCCCTGGGAAAATTCTGACCCTTCACAGGAGTCAGATGCTCCATCTGAGGGCATAACCTGGAGCCACGCACCTGCAGTGTGTTTCCAGGTGAACTAGAGGAGGGTTGGGTGGTACTGGCTGCTGGTTAGCCACCAGCTAGTGGTTTGGTCTGGGGTCTCTCTCCTCTGCTGTAATGCCTCTGTACCCAGCTATGCTGCTTCACAGGTGATGTCAGCTTTCTAGGCACCGAAAGATTATTGCTATGTTACCATAGCTTCTGGACATCTTACAATAATTGGAAACAAGCTATGGAAAGCTCAATAAACAGCGGCTGCTGAAGATCACTGAGTGCCTTTAAAAAAGCAATATTTTTCCTTCCCCTTTCCCTTATGTTTTATTGGACTTTAAGTAGGGAGTTGAGAAACCGGGTAGATGTTATCCCAGCTTTGCCTGCCTAACAAGTGTCTCTGCTCTGATCATGCGGCTTAGCTGCCAAGGAAATCAGAACAGGGAAAGGAAACACCAGCTCTGGGCTCTCCTTTGCTAATTAGGGAAAAAAAATATATATAAAATTCCTGTTTATTATGCACAGCACTGGCACATGGGAAACCAATTGACGATCTTTATTGCTCAAATACCTGGCCTGCTCTGCAGAAAAACTTGGGGTTTTTGAGCAGGACCCCAAAGTACTTGCCCCCTCTCATTGCCTTAGTTTCTCATAAGCAAAATCATCCCTGGTGCAATTCTGCTGACAGCAGCAGAGTATTTGGCCCCTGGAAGGCTCCTGGCCAGATGTTACTCTTTCAATTCAATAGGTGGAAGAACAAGCCTCGTTACCAGTTGGAAGCTTGTTCAATAAAGTCGATGGCTCTGTTCTCTGCTCTAATGTGAGTACCTAACACACTGTCGATACAGATGACCTCATATCCCCCTCCTCACTCCCCTCTTCTGCTTTTCTAATACCCCTCAGCCTGGGTTGGCTTGTATCTCCTGGTGCCGTTTGTACTGAAGTCAAGAGGCAGTATGAATGTGGATGACCTCATGGATGTCAGGAGTGAGCTTTGCTAACATGCTTGCCTTTGTAGCACAAACCAGCATGTGCTGAATCCATTTCCTTTCCCCAGCAGCAGGCTTGCATGCATCAGTATTAAAGGTTCGTACTTCGTTTACAAGCCTAAAAGCTGACGTGGAAGGAGAATCACCAATTCTTTTTCTTTGCTTCATTTTCCCTGCTTAAAAATGGGAGCTGACATTTTCAGTACCAACCTGCCTAAACACAGAGAGCATTCTATCAATGCACGTGTTGCTGCTATGAACAGGCAGCATCGCTGCTCCATGCTGTGCCTTGGCTGTACTCGCTTCCAGCCGCTGTTCACTGTGATGATTACCAGTGGTAAATTATAAATGTGTTGGGATCCATTTAACAGGGAGTTTGCCTCGGCCCTGCTGAGGGAGTTTGTTGTTTCAGTTGGGTCTCTTCACCAGTTCCTGAGATCTCATTGTTGACACCCAGCAGTAGAGGGATGAAGGTAGCTCTTGGCTAGGGAATAATGTCTTAATTTAGGAGTGGAAATTGCTGCTTGCAGCATTGCCCTGGGACATGGTTAATGCAGTTTGTATTGAACGATGGTCCATCTTGAACTGAATTTCACCCTACAGCTGTGCCAAAGTCATAGCCCTTGTTCCCAAAATCCACTGCAACCGCTTTTTGACCCAAGGCAGAATCACACGCATTGCAACTGGTGAGACAAACAAACACCACGTACCTAAACATCTCAGTTCAGCCTTCTCACACTTCTCAGGGAGTTCCTGTCCCATGGTGATGTGTCTCTCATGGTATGACTAGCCTTCCAGAGCTTCAAACCAAGTCTATTTCTCTTGCTCATGAGTTTCATCAAGGAATCATCAGAATCAAAAATCTCGGAAAGCTCTCCTAGTGGCCAAATATGGACTCCCAACTTGAGGAATATAAAATCTTGTATTTCTTGCCAGATGTATTGACAAAATGTATGATCATATTGAACCAAATGTCCTTCTGGATTCTACATAGGAGAGGGTTTGCTTCTGGGGAGAAATACTAGTTCCAAAGATACCCAAGGAGCAAAAGTCCCATGGACAAGTCTGAATCAGATTTCTCTGCACAAGATTAGGTTCAATTTTGAAAATCTACTCTCAAATTCCAGACCAAGGGAAGGAAAGATCTGGGATTCGTTTGCCATAGATTTCTTGCAGAACTACCGAGCAACTTGACATGCAGCAAACCAGATGTCCCCTGCAGAACTCCTGCATGTGCAGAGTATGTAAACCAAATTAAATTGAGCTGTTCTCCAAAAGTCCCACCATGACAGAAAAGGTATCACAAGATGCAACTCAACAGTATGTTCAACCTGCAGGCCGATAAAAGCAAACAGTGTGCAGCTGCCTGCTTTATTCTTAACTATGCAATCTGGTTCTTTGCTTAGAGTTCATAAATGCTAATAAGTGAAAAAGTTTAAAGATTAACTTCAGATTTGTGGATTTATGGGAGGCAGTGATAGGATTACTGGGTCTCAGAGAGGACTAATCAGGAAACAGTTTTCCTACCTGTTCTCTGAGAAATGCTGATATTTTTGAGAAAAGGGAAGTAAACAAAGAAACAAACAACCCCCCCCCATTTTTATGTGGAATCAAAGTCAAATTAAGTGACCAAAACCATCAGCTGAAATCTGCAGGGAAAAAAAGTCCATTTCAGATAAATTATGATGCTTCATTTAATTGATTTCTTTTCTTTCCTTTTTTAACAGCCTCCATCTCCATGTAAAAAAGTACAATTATGTCACCTTCTCAATAATTCTCTTTAAAACTAGAAATGGAACAGCTCAGCAATTGGAAAACACTGGATGAGAGGCATCCAGAACCTCATTTTAAAAATCTTTTACAGAAAACAGTTTCATTTCAACAAATCAGTTAACAACAAGCAAACAGATCTTCCTGGAGGAAAAAAATATATATATTTCTCCAACTCTCAGTATGTAACCTGTTTTCCTGCTAATCCAATGTGAAACCCCTGCTCTGTCAGCTGTTTGTTGGTCTCCAATGGCCAATGATCTTATAGGTGTTTGAGAGGATGCCTTGCCTTGCAGTGCTCAGATCCAGTCCCACGATAACTTCCAACACTACATGTCTAATTCAAACTTGTCCAGGAATATTTGCATCCAGTTCCAGAGCTGCATTGATCTTTTGATCTTGTCCAGATGAGTGTGACGGCTCTGTCACCTATTTCCAGTCCTGACTGCTGGTAGAAAGCAGCAGACTGGGACTGCTTAAGCTCTTATTGAGAGCAGTTCTCCACTTTAAAATTCGTCTCCTGCATTCCCATCACAGCTCCTTTTTTTAACAGTTTGCCTAATTTAGGTACATTTCCCACGAGTGCACTAGAGGAGCCATTGGCAGGTAGGTTGACTGTTTAGAAGAATTAAGTTTTTTAAGGCCACATCAAATACATCCTTGGTCTCTCTGCCATCTCCCTGGTTGACCACAAGTGTCTGGTTCAGCCCATGTCTGGTGACACTGGTGGCAGAGAAGGGCAGCTCACGCAGCAGATTGACAGCAGCTGCCAATATAACCAGATGTTCAAAGCTTGGTGGTTCAAATTTTTAATAGCAATCTCTCTCCATCTTAATCCAACACCCCCTCCCCCCAGTAAAAACAGTTCTGGAAATACAAATCAATTATTCCCAGGTTTCAAATGCTGGCACCACTCCTTGTGCAGCTGTGAGCACAGCATTTAACCTCTTTGGTATTTCAGTGTAAAGGAGTGCAGTGAGGCAATACATGGGGTTTGGGGATTTGTATCTGTGTGCCCATAACCAAGCTTGAGAGCAGCATTGCTCTCCTGTCCGTGAGCATCCCGCTCTGAGCCTGTGCTTGGCTCATCTTTCTGCAACGGTCTGAACCCAAACCCCAGGGCACAACACCCTGAAGACATCAGAAACGCTCAGTACTGTACCCAAACCTCTCAACTTCTGTTTAATTTTTTCCCCTCTTACTTCAAGTTAGTGGAATTGAGTGGGAAATGGTTTTATAGCCTCTCAGAGTGAAAAAAAAAAAGGTTCCTGAGAGTGAAACAATGTGGTCGTTCCACTTGAGGATCAAAGCTTCACATTTTCTCGATGGCCGCAAAGAAAAATGAGCAGTCCAAAAAGCTGAGCTGTCAGGACACCATGTGGACCTGAGAACTGATTATCTACCACTGTCCAGGCAGGGATCTCAGCCAGGATTCACCTTATCTAGTATGTTCTTGAATGGCCGAGGGCTCTCCTGGGAAAGGTGCCTTTAGTGTTGGCTTGAATTTGTGTGATTTGTATCAAAGCGAGGTGCTGTGGGCTTTTCGAGTGTTGGGTCAAGACAAGAGATGTCCCACATAGCCCTTCCCCACTTGAATGCAGCTTTCTAGACTGTGGCACCACAGGGAACCACGAGTTGTGGGTTTTCACTTTCTTTTCGGCTAATAAATAATCACCTTCTCCAGCATTCAAACCTCCAGCTTGGCAGGAAAAGGCAAAAATGAGATCTTTTTGGCAGGAGGTAGAAATCAGCAGAGCAATGAAAATAAAGTGCTGATGTTTTGGGGAAAGTAGTTAGTCATCAGGGAGAGGTCATGGGAGGAGCTGGTCAAGTCCCTTTTTCTTGTGTGATGCAGCACCGTGCAGGGGCTCTGCCAGCCAGGTTTGGGTAAGTCAGGATGTCTCAGTAGCTTGCTCCAGCTGCTGCAGAGCCAGGAGATGCATGGTCTTCTCTCGCCTGCCCCTTGGAGGCTAGATGAACCTTCCCTTCTGGCTTTGAAACTCACAATTTGGAAAGGAGAGGCCAATCATGTGCTTGGCTGCCTTTGACAAAGTGGTTTGAGCATGGACACAGTTTTCCAGCAGCAAGCGGTACCGTGAAGGAGGGCAGAGCTGTGGAGGCTCTAAGCCCATCTGTGGGGCTTGGAGGAAGATGCATTAGAGGAGGCAGGCAAGGAGATGAGGTAGACCAAGAAGATTAATTTAGGGCTGATCATATTATAAGCTTCAGTGGTTTACAAACGGATTGCTTTAATAGCTGATGTAGGCAGAGAATGTACAAACTCTGCAGGACTTGGTTGTGCAAATGCGGTGGCTCTGCCCCAGATTTTGCCAGGGTCGGGCTCCGTAGCTTCCAGCCACAAGGGAGATGGAAATGAATTATCTGTCAAAGGACACAGCATGCACCTTCATGCATTGCTGACTCTTTGGCATCCCTTCATCCCCCATGCTGATGCCTGACAGCGGGCTGTGCATGAGGCTGGACTACAACCCCCAGAAGCCTGCACGAGATTGTCATGTCAGAATAAACAGCACCGACCCAAACACATGAAGAGCTAATGACCCTTGTTGGCTTTACTTGAGAGGACAATGTTGTCTCAGCTTTCTCTTCATTAAAATTGCCATCTTGGGAATGAATGTCAACTTTGAAGACAATACCATCACCTCCTCCAGCTACCTGCCTGGCTCTGAGCACCAGAGGACTTTTCATAAAGGCATTTAAAATTATGTCTCAGAGTCCTTTTCTTTTGGAGAGGTATCAAGCAAACACATAATGGGACCAAGAGCAAATTTCTCCTTCAGCTACTTCTTGTTGTTTAATTATTTTTCAATTGGTCCCATGTTGCCAGGTTGATTGATTAATTGCTGGTGGAATGGGAAAAAAAGAAGAAATAGTCTACAAATTTGAGAATGCACTAGAGGATCTGGGGAGGGAAAGGACATCTACACTGCAAAGACAAGAGGAGGAATTTGCTGTATATCTAATTTCTTAAATTTTCTTGTTGTAGATAGTAAGAGTCTGAGGGAAGAACGGGGAAAACCACATTCACGGCCAAGTCAGCCACAAGAAGGAACCAGAGTGAGCTATGGAGAAGAATCAAAAGAAAACTGACCATTTCAGCTGGAAGGAGAGTAACAAGCGCTATCTGAAGAAAAGATAGGTGAAAGACTAGGAGTTAGGAAAAAAAACCAGCAAATGAGAAATTGTAAATGACATCTTGGAAAAGTCCATGGGAGCTCACAGACTTAGCTGGAGAAAGAAACAGATCGGCAGGAAGCAGTGGGTGTTATGTGCCTTCAATGTGGCAGACTGATGCTCCCACCCAGCTAGCATGGCTGGGAGGCAGTTCTTAGGAGAAAGAGGATATCCAAAAAGGAAACTTTCCCCAGGTCATGACACATATTTAATCCCAAAGTCTGAGGCCAACTCTACAAAAGTCCTTAAGACCAATGGAAAAATCATGAGGATGAAGTGATCAGATTTTTGTTAATTAGCATTTCCCTCACTCTCCTGATATGCTAAACTGACCTCTCTTAGAAATAACTTCTACAGATGGAGAAAGACAAGTTGTGCGATGATAGTGAGCTGACCTGCTGACACAACCCAAAGGACAGAGCTGTGTGAAAGGGAGGTTTTCCTCCTCCACTGTTTAGCTGAGAGCAATTAATTGATGCTGTCGTTGCCAGGGGGTTGGAGAAGATGTTCTTGTACAGCTAACCCATGATCCAAGGATAGTCTAGAATGGTGGGGTAAAGGACAGTGTCCTCCCATTGTACCAGCCCATCAGCAGAGGCTGGGGCAAGGCTCGATTTTCAAGGCAGAAGTTGTGTCTGATGGCTTTGTGTGCAGGGGAGCTCTACGTGTCAGAGGCACCTTTGATCTGGTATAAAGTGTGTCTGAACTTCTTCAAGGGAAACAGCCAGCACATGAGTAGGCCTGTATGTCCAAAGCCTTATTTCAGAATCATGGTGAGGGCTGGACACATTTAGGTTGGGGAGCACAGCCCTGGAATCTTGCCCCAGGCTGGGGAGGGCTGACAAGGGATCCCTGAAGCAAGTGACCCTTGTTATTTTAGTTCTTGCAAAAATGAACGTGTCCTGACTGCCCCATTGTGAATCTCCGTAAAAGGCACAGAATGTCATAAAATCTGAGTCAACAAACACTCGCAAGTCTTGATGGAAATGCACCCCAGTCAGACAGGTCTGGATCCCATAACTATAAAGGTGTTTTATTTCCTGGAATTCTGACATCAAAGGGTGGATTTTCAAGACAAATAGCTGCTATAGTCATTTCTCTGGAGAAATCATATGATGTGATTGACAATTAAGATCAGAAAAAGATTTGATGGGCAAAAGATCAGGAAATAATTCTCCCCACACCACCAAATCCAGGGCTGTTATCAAAATCTATTCATCCCCGCTCAGTGCTATAAGGATCACAGGAATTTGGGACCTAATTTAGGGGTATTTTTTTAGTAACATTAACAGAGGATTGAGGAAATTTGGCTTAGTTTTAGTTGCTACAAAGCTCCATAAGTACTAGAGTGAAGGAAGAGCTATTGAGCCAGATTCCCTAAAGACGGCCCCATGGAGACAGGAACTTGCAGCATCCCGTCACTGAGCATTTTAACACTTTGGGGCCAAGAGATTTTCCCACATAGTGAAAAACATCACTACCTTCCTCCATCTGAATTTTTCAGTGGATGGAAGAGTCACAATATGGAGGGGAAAATACCATTTAAGACTGCATTTGTAAGTGGTGGTAACAAACATACCACTGCACGTGGCTGCTAGGTGTGATCTGCTCAGGGATGGTAGGAGGGGGGAAGAGGGAGGGATATTACTCACAGCCACCCCAAAAAATCAGGAGGGTTAGTAGGCCTGCATTTCTACAGTTGAGCTTTACGTCCACTTGTCTCTGACCATGGGGGAGCTTGGGCCAGATTTGACATTGATTGACCATTTTACTCCAAAGAAAGAACATTTTATTTCCTGAGATCATTACAGCTGTGTGTCACAACCACATAGCCCAAGCTTCTCTGGTAACAGTCAAAGGCATATGGTTTTATTTCTCCAGTAAGCCTAATGGTGTGCAGGAGGCAAGGTTACTACGCTGCATTGGTTTTCCCCCAGAGGAACCCACAGACAGTGCTGAGTCCTGAGGTGTGGCACAAGCTCAATCCAAAGTTGGGTTTGAGTCTTCTGCCCTACTTCAACCTTGTTTTTAAGGATCATCGAGAAGCAGTCTCAAAACATGGACAGAGGGTTAGAGGAGAAGTACTGTGATGGAGGAGGTGTGACTGACCGTGATGTTCTGTTGGCTGGTCTTATTCAGGCCTTGAACAGGGAAGGGAAGGTGATCTTCTCAGTCCCATGACCACGTAGCTGTGCACCCGTGTAGAAATCCAGCTATGAGTAGGATAAGATGGGGCCTGAGAATTCCTTCCTCTCTCCTACATCAGCCCTCCCTCCACATCAAGCTGTTGGGCTGATGGTGGTGTTCCTGCCAAGTAAAGGGTGCTTTCCTCATGTACCATTACCTGCCACTTAGAGCAATTCTGTGGCCCTTTGAGGTATCCAGATCCTGTAGTGATAGGAGTTATGGAAGTACAGGACAGACTTGTCTTCCCTTTCTGTTTATTGTTCATGATCTGGTCAGAGTTTAGACAAAACCACTTTGCCACTGTCAGAATAAGCAGATGACTTTCTTCTTTTCCAATTTTGTTTTTCCCCAAAAAAACTTGCCCCAAACAGCGTCATTGTTTCCCAATTTATCCCAACCTGAATCCAGGAAAGCACCTTAAGCGCACGATTAACTTCTGGTATGTGAGTAATCCCGCTCCTCTTTGGCAAGGCACTTAAGCACATGCTTAATTTTAAATTTGTTCTTCAGCGCAATGAAATGTAAGCTGGTGTTTGAGTGCTCTGCTGGATGGCAGCCAGAGTGCTCAGCACCTTAGAGGGCTCAGCCCCTCAAAGAAAGATGCCATGATTCAAGAAAGCTGTTAACTTTAAATACTTGCTTAAGTTTCAGGTGTAACGTGGTATGAAGTCTTAACCTGTGAAGCCTTAAGTGAGTAATGTGGACAAAAGCCAACCAGAGCCGGTAAAAGAATGAAGAAATGTTCCCTCGTTGTTTTTCATCACTACTTCTCTTTCTCTCTTTTTGCTGGTATTTCACTTTTTTTGAAACATCGGCAGTTCTCTGTGTGAGTTTAAAGTAGCCAAACTTTAATCATAAAGACAAAGCGGGTCAAGACCTCCAAAGTCTCAATTTTTCTGCCCACTCAAAGGACAATGACCTCTTTTACATCTTTGTTATGAAGTCAACAGGTATGCAAAAACAAATTGCAGGAAATAGATTGTAAATGTTTTTAAAGAGGGAATGGATGTCTGTGTGCATATATAGACACACACACTTATATATATGCACATATATTCCTCTTCTCATAAATTCCAGACACTTGCTTAATAAGGGATGCCACTTTGCAAGGGTATGGAAGGGAAAAGCCCACTGCAGAGAACACTTCACAAAACAGCCCTGCTCTTAAGGCTTCCTGAACATCCCAGCGTACGGGTAGGTACTAAACCTCCCAATGTGATCACCTGTCTTCTTGGTGGTTTTCAAGATCCAGGGGTTTGTGAAGAATCAAACAAGTCTCTGGCTAAGATCTGAATGTTGCGCATCTGAGCACACATGTCAGTAAAATTTTATGGGAGGGAAATTCCACATTTTAAGGGAAAAAAAAAAGAAAAGAGCAGAGAGTTGGATCTGGTTCTCTTTAAAAAATGGCAGCTGTTTGAAAGCTGCCTACAAGTTCAAAATTTTGGAAGATGGTATTAGGATCTGAAATGCGGTGTTAACAGAAATGAAGGAATGGATACCACATCTACATACGTGATATTGATGCAAGAGTTGATGGGAAGTCAGAGAGAGCACTCTTGTGTAGAAGTAACATACTTGTAAATTATGTTTAGGGTGCTCTTAAGTCTTTCGTCCACAGAGGATAGATGCCTGCCATCCCCACCCCATGATAAAAGGCTTTCTCCAGGCCAAGCAGTAGGTCTGAGGCACTGGATGGTGAAGACAATGACGAGGGAAGAGGATTGATTGCTCTCATGTGGTGGCCACATAAACTTTAAGCAGAAATTAGAGCATTTTTTCCCCCGACACAAAACGAACACAATGAATTTAGGTGAAACAGAACTTCTGGTTTAATTAATTCTGGTCTATTTTGGATACCTGCCCAAGTCAGGCCACTTTTAAAAAGAAAAATAATACCAATGAATGAATATTAACGAAGGAATGAAACGTTTGAATATTTTCCAAGTGAAACCTTTTCATTTTTAATATGTCAAAGTATAGCATTTTGACACCTAAGAAAATTTAAACATATATTTTTCTCCTTAAAATACACTGTCTTGCCAAGGTTTAATTCAGCACATGGTTCTGCCCTCCCTGAAATGCATTTTTTGCTGGTAATAACTGTTCTGGCAATCCAGGGGCAGTGGTGGGAGATGAGAGGCTTCTCATGGTACCAGTTGTCCCAGAGGTGTAAACCATGGTAGGAAATGACCACTCTAAAGGCATCTGTTCCTGTAAGGACACGTCTACTGTGCTTGTAGATGTGTGGAGTTGGTCCATAGCACCAGTAGTGAACATCTGTCAACCCATTTGTTCACTCAGGTCTGGATCTCCAGCTCAGACCCTCCTGAATACCCAGTTTCCCCAGGGAAAAAATAAATTAAAAAAAAGAAAGTATTTCCTACATATGTTTTTTTTTTAATCCCCCTTTCTGTAGGAACCTGTCAGAGTAAAGGGTTAATACATCCGCAGAACAGCCAGGGAAAATGGGAGAGCCAGCAAGTCCAGGTCTTCACTGGTGTCTGTCATTGCAGGATCTGTCTTTCAAAGCCTGTATAAATAAACTTTCTAGTAAACTCAGCAATTTTGTTATCATAAAGGCTGGCAGCCTTTCCTGGCAATAAAATAAACTCTAATCATTTCTTCAAATAAAACACAAATAGCAGCAATGAGTTCACAGGAGGCTCTGGCAGATTTCGCTTCTTCCCACCCCCCCCCTTCCAGCCACCCCACCATGTGCGTGCCATGCCAGCCCATGATGGATGGAGAAACTCAGGGACACTCTGCTGCTAAATGCCTAAAAGGAAACAGACCCTATGTCTGCAACGTAAATCAGGAATGGGCAAGGAGCTCAAATGAAATAAGAAACCACTCCGATCCTCCTGCTGAGCAGCTCAACCAGATCAAAAATACTCCACGGATCCCGAGGATGCTCTCCTTCCCTTTCTCATGCACACCTATTTCCTCACCAGCTTTCTTTTGCTACAAATAAAAAGCTGTGATAATCCCAGAAGAAGCCTGCCCTTGCCACTTGCCATCTGAGGTGGGGCTGATTGAAACTCACGCTTCGCAAAGGATGTGTTCAATGGACGACCACTTCTCCAACAAAAAGGAAACATGGAGTAAAAAATGCATGCCCATCAGGAACAACACATTCTTTTTCTTTTAGAAACCAGGCAATTATAGAATAATAATCACAGAATGGTTTGGATTGGCAGGGACTTTAAAGACCATTCAGTTCCTCCTGCCATGGGCAGTGACACCTTCCAGTGCAACAGGTTGCACGAAGCCTCATCCAAACTGGTCTTGAACACCTCCAGGGATGGGGCATCTCTGGGCAACCTGTTCCAGTGCCTCACCACCCACCCAAATGAACAGAAAGGATTGAAAAAAAGGAAAATGAAAGAAAGAAAACTACATCAGTTCTTCCTGCCCCTTGCGCACCTGAACCCCCTGCTCATTTGAGGCTTGGTCTGCAAGATGTGTCCAGAGAGACAAAAGGGAGATAGAAATGGCAAAAGAAGCTGAACTATCAATTTTTTTTAACATTTAATCTGACACATTTTGGGGTTTTTTTTGAAGACTAGGAAAAAAACTATGGTTTTATGCGAGGATGCATGGACATCAGCAGTTCACATCCACTTTTCACATTCCGTCCCCAGGGATATGCCTGATCCCCGTTCAGGAACAACCCTTCCTCCTGCATGTTGGGTATTTAGCTGACAAGCAGCTCATGGCATAGCCCTGCCACACACATTTGTGCAACATCCCCCTGGAATCCCAGTTCAGCTGCATTTCTGCTGCAGAACGAACAGCAGCTATGACTGCAACTAAACAGCAATAAGACTCGAATACTCTCGATAGTCGCCATGGGAGGGGGTGCACAGTGACACCGAGAGCACATCAAGAGTTCAGTTGTGGATCCTTTTCAAAAACAAGTACAATATGGTCTGATTTCAGTCATCTGTAAAATAGAGCTGCTGGCACTTGTCCTAATGTGGCGTCAGCCTCTCCAGATGATGAAAGCGTGTCACTTGGGCCAGGTCTCCGGCACAGTTCATCTCCCTCTGCCTTAGATCTAGGCAACAGAAGTTTTGCCAAGCATTTTGTGCTCCATGGAGGGATTTGGGTTTGGTTTTTTTGGGTTGGTTTTTTTGGGTTGGTTTTTGTGTGTGTGTGTTGGGTTTTTTTGCAATGAAAATACCCAGTTCTGGAAACTTCAAAGCATTTTGCAAAAGTTTTGCAAAAGTTTCATGGAGCTGCTTGGTTAAGAAACGTTTTTCTTAAAAGTCTGAGGACATGAGTTTCTTCTGACATGTATTCTGAAATAACACATTGTGGCTTCTGCACACAAAACCACCTTTGCTTTTTTAATGCCCTTACTTTGTTTTGTTGTGCTTTCTAAATGCAATTTTCACTTGCTCAAAACTGCAAGGCAGTGTGTCTCTCTTAAGCTTAACCCAAGTAGTTCACTCTACCTGGAAATGCTGTCATTTTGGTTTGGTTTCACAAAAGGAAAAAAAGAAAACCAATCTGCTATGACTTAAATTCATTGCTTTTTTTTTTTTGATTGCTAATGGATTAGATACCTTTAGAAGCCATTCATTTGGACAGTTTCTGCCAAGCCACTCTTAGCAACCTGCAGTGAAGGGAACATGGCTGGCATGGGATAGTAGATGAAAACATCTGCTGAGCACTTTTATTGCTTAAAAAAAAAAGGGTTCCCTGGAAGAGTTTCTTGCCCATACAATGCTTAGAGAATTGAGAGGAGGAGACGGTTCATCTAAAACGCACTGAAATCTGCACCTCACTGAAAAACGTTTTCTCTTCAGAAATGCATTAAAACAGGGGTTTGAGGGCTATGAAACAGCTTTTCAGTGAACTAGAAATACGCACATAGCACATGCACACTCCCTTAGAATTTCATTTGCATTAAAAAAGCAACACTTGCTACATTTCAGTAATGAAAACTGAATATTTTCAGGTTGGTTTTCAGCTTTCAGGTTGTAGCTGCTCAGGCTGTAGTTTTATTTTGACTATTATCATACCACTGGTTAAAATAACCCAAAATTGAAAAACAAACAAACAGTCTTTTGATTTTAAATTAAACTATTTCTGGACAAGTTAAAATCTCCCAGTCAGTCAACATGCTGGAGGGAAAGGATGCCATCCAGAGAGACCTTGACAGATGCGAGAGGTAGGCCTGTGTGAAACTCATGAATTTCAATAAGTGCAAGGTCCTGCAGCTGGGTTGGGGCAACTGCAAAGCACAAATCCAGACAGGGCAGAGAATGGATTGAGAGTAACCCTGAAGAGAAAGACTTGAGGTGCTGGTGGATGAGAAGCTCAACATTAGCCAGCAAACTGTGCTTGCAGCCCAGCAAGCCAACTGTGTCCTGGGTTGCATCTAAAAAAGTGTGACCAGCAGGACGAGAGAGGGGATTCTGCCCCTTTGCTCTCATAAGACCTCACCTGTCCCGTTTTCACTTCTGTAATCCTCAGCACATGAAGGATGTGGATCTGTTGGAGTATGTCCAGAGGAGGCCATGAAGGTGATGGAGCACCTCCCAAACAATGACAGGTTGAGAGAGTTAGGCTCAATTAGCCTGGAGAAGAGAAGGCTCCAGGGAGACCTTGGAGTAGCCTTCCAGTACCTAGAGGAAAGTTGGGGAGGGGCTCTTTATCAGGGAGTTCAGGGATAAGAGGAGGGGAAACGGATTTAATCTGAAAGAGAGGAAATTTAGATGAGGTATTAGGGAGAAATATCTTCCTGTGAGGGTGCTGAGGCCCCGGCACAGGGCTGCCCCATCCCTGGAGTTGTTCAAGGCCAGGCTGGATGAGGCATTGAGCAACCTGATCTGGTGGGAGGTGTCTCTGCCCATGGCAGATGAGTTGGAACTGAAAGATATTTAAGGTTCCTTCCAAACCCAAACATCCTACGATTCAGATCATTCTTATGTCTCACAGTGCTGATAACTACAAAGGTGGTGGAGAAAACACTGACTTAAAAAACAAAGCATTCCCTCATCCCTAGTTACCCTGCATATATTTCAATTTTAATTAGGCTGTAATAAATTAACATGGAAAGAAGTAACACAGAAACTGTTATTGACAAGAGATTTAAATCAAGGTTAGTTTTTTTGTAGTCATAACCATGGCACAGAGACCCAGAAGCACTTTTGGAAGCACCACTGCATTTGTCCAGAAAGAGAAATCTGTGAAGGAGCTGACCTTGAAGCCAGGAACCACCATGGTGGTTGTGCCTGGTGCTGTCCTGCATTTACAGTGGGAAATTACTGTCCCAGGGAAAAGCTAATCATAATTTTTATATGAGTTTTTTCTTCTTAACAGGTGACTGTAAATACTTGGATGTGGTAATGTAAATCATAGCTTTGGAAAATACTTTGATATGCCTGACAACAGTCATTTTTTGTGGTGAAAACCATAGCTGCAGCAGCTCTTAATGGGGCAACAAGATAATTGTGAACAAAATCACATCTTGTCTTCCTGCCTTTGGCAGTGTTCTCAAGGGTGATGCTGTTTCACCACTAGGAGCTCCCCCAAACATCTCTAAGGCAAGAGGTGGAGCAGATTGGTACCAAGGATACCCACACCAATGGCCCAGCAGCAACACTGTCCACATACTGTGCTTTCACCACTCCCAAAACTGCCAACATTACAGACAGCAACCAAGTGCAGGGACACCCGAGGTCTCCCACCCAAGGCAGCTCACGGTCTGCAGCTCCCAGAGATCAGTGCAGACTCATTTTCTTGAGTTCTTGGCAAACTCCTGGGATGTTCTCACCTGCCTGAAATTATTCAAGGTAAAGAAAATAACAAACTCCAACTGAGGGGTCATAAAACTTGATTGAGTCTACCATATTTTGAAGTTCTAATTGGATTCTTTGTTGTAGGAATTAAGAAACAGCCTCTGTATATCTTTCTTTGGCTCAGAACACTGTTTGTATGGTTATTTGTTGTATCACCTGGGGGGGTTTGTTTAGGGTTGAGGTTTTTTTCTAGTATATTCCCAGCTCTTCTCCTGGACAGCCATTCCCACTTCCTGGCTCATATTGCATAAACATTTTTTTATAATACTTCTTTCATCTGATTTTAAAAATGCTTTGATCAAAATCTCCCTTCTGAAAACTGAATGTGGTTTGAATCAGCAAGCCATGGCTATTTCTAATAAAAGGAAAAAACTGACTTTAAATGACTTTGTTGGTGTTTGTGTGATTCAAAAAGAAATCACTGGGAATATACCTGCAAGTAACAGAGGCCCTTTAGTACTTACTTTGTGTGAATTGTTTTTCCAAGCTCGTTGTTTGGGGCTTTTTTCTGCTATTGTTAGAATTTGTCTGGAGTCATCCAAGAAGTTTTGCTTGCTTTATTTTTAAAAAACACAAATTTGTTCGACTTCAGTTTTTTTCTCTGGGGATATCTTGTGTGAAACAAAGATTTTTTTCACTGCAAGTCTGTTTGCAGAAAACAATCTGTTCTACAGACACTCATATTTTGTAGTGGTTCCAGAGCAGTAAACACATGGTGGTACTTGCTAATGAGCATTTTCACCTTTCAGCCTATAGATATCCTTTTTCTCCCTCCAAAACTTTCCTTGCAGAGATCAATCACCTCTCATCCACACAGGGCCCTCAGGCCACCCTTTGGTGGTGGGACCATCCCAAGATGCTTTACTTCCCACAGAAATGAACAAGCCAATGAAGGTCTATGTGCAATGTGAAACCCACCACAACTCAGCCAGCCTGCTGCCCCTCTCCAACATGCTCAGCCCCACATGTGTCAACACCAGGGCTGGAAACTGAGAACCAGAGTCCTGCAAGGCGGAGGGCAATCTGCTTTGTGTTTTCTCATGTGGGGGAAGTACGTAGGCATCTGCTCTTCATTAAAAGCAAGTATTCTGGCTAGTTACAGGTAGCATGTTTTCACTCGGTAACTCTGGCTCTAAAATCTTATCTTGTGATTTACTAATTTTAGGGGAGAAAATGTCAGATCTTCACTTGCAGATGTCTTGTGTTGAAGAACCCATCAAATTTGTAGCCAGGATGGCTGACGGATTTCCTGTGTCCACATATCTCACCTGCATCCTGAACTCAACAGCTAGATCTCTTTATGCCTCTGCCCGCTCAACCAGAGAGTTGTCTGCTGTCAGAAGTGCTCCTGACCTAAGACATTATAGATCACTCCCTTAATCCTCTCCAAATACGTAGTTTGGTTCCTGATCACAGGTTTTGCCTATCTCTTTTCTACATTTCTTCTGGCTTCTTCATTTCCCAGAGCCACCCCATCCATCTATTACACACCCATTCTAGACCTTGGCAAAGCAACATCTCTGGAATTAGCCACGTGAGAAAACTATTGGTTTATGCCTTTTTTTCTTCTTAAAAGACACCATCTACTACATCCAGTTCTGTGGCTTTCCAACCCCTTGATTCTGCCCTCGAAAAACACTGCAATTAACTAAGTGTGGGAATGACGATGTGGCTTATTTGAGGTTTTGTTTCGACTCAGATGAGAGTCAATCTCCCTTGTGAGTTCGAACATTTCTTTTCCTGATGAATTGTTTATTTTTTTATTCTGGATGATTTCTAAGAATAGCAGTTTGGATTCCATAAAAATTTACTCTTGTGCTTTGATTCATTGCACTTAAAGACGCTGTTGTCAGCCTCCCAAGTGTTGGCACGCAGTATTTGACAACCTTCAATGGAGAAAATTCCTAGAATATAAGAACAAGACCTTATGCTTTGAATTCATTTTCTTTTCCTTTTTCTGCAAATGCAAAATGGATGTTTATTTTTCATTAGCAATGCCACAGGATTTTTTAAGGCATATTCCCTTCAGTTTTCAGACTGTCTTTTTCCAGCATTGGATTTTGCCAGGCTTTTAGCTTTTGTTCTTTGCGGATGTTATTCTAGTGAGCCAGTGCTCCCGTAGGAAAGACAGCCATGGCCTTGGCATGTTGTGTGTTTTCCACAGAGATATGAATTTGTTGAACTAGGAGAACTGGTTTGGGACCAGGCAGGAGGCAGTGACTCAACAGCTACAGTGGCTGCTTTGAGGATAAGTGTCTTCTCCGCCATGTCTATGATGGCTTTGTGGGGTCAGAAGACCACAGAACAGCCAGAGCAAGCCCACAGATGGGGATGGCATCTGCAGTGAGGCTCTTTGGGGTTCTAGGTCCCCTCCCATGGTAGAGCTCTTCCCAATCATACACAAGCTCAGGTACCATCTGAACAGGACGCACAATGAAGCAGTAGCTCAGTGTTGGAGGTGGGGTGGAGTGGCCAACACTCAGAGTTGCCCTCATGGTGGTCCACTGAGGCGTTCTGTTGGGTCTGCAACCACCCCGTGAATTTGGTCATTGTCATTGGGGTTAGCCCTGGTTCCAACTCTTGCACAGCAAACCAAGGAGGTGTTAAAGCAGGGGTGACATTAACCCTTGCTTGCCCTTTGCTGGTAGAACATACAAGCAGGAATGCCCCAGCACACGAACAGCAATATTCATTGCAGTAAGGTTTTTAACCTGAACCCTGCAGATTTCCCCATATCTGATGTAAATCTCTGTTTTCTCTGTCTCCAGCTTCCAGCACCAGAGACACGTTTGCCTTGAGATTTATTGTACAGCATTAGCTCTGCTCACTCAGTTGTTTTAATGCCTTTAGACCTAGGTACATTGATAAGAATCCCAAATCACTCAGGTTGTTTCTGCTGTCACCATCTCATGTGAACCACCCCAGCTCCAAAGGTTTGATTTTTATTTTGTTGTATTTTTAAAACAAGTTTTCTTCATCTTTCACCCCACCGGGGTAACGTCAGGTTCTTGCAAGTGCTATAGAGCTTCCTGGTGGCCTGGAGCTTCAAGCCAGCATCCACCCACATTTGTGGTGCCTTTGAATCGCTTATAAAGAGATCGCACTCATGCAGTTGTTTCATGTGCAACCATGGGACCAAGGCACAATGTACAGGCCCTGGTGTCATCCCAGCCATCCATCAATGCTGAAACCCTTATGAAATCCAGAAGAGATCCTGACATGTGATTTGCTCACTCCGTCATAGGGGGATGGGAGAAAATCTTTTTAGGAAAGCAAGCGAGCGAGCAAACTGGCAGAATTCCTGCCACAAGGAATGAATTTGCACACACACTTTGATCCCTTTATGATTTTTTTATTTGTGTTAGCCACATCCTCTTCGCTGCACCACTCAGCAAAAGATGCTTTAAATTAGATGAGGCTTGGAAAACACTCTCTTTGTGGCTCCCTCCCCCCGAGACTTGCCTGCCCCCAAGGCTTAGTATTGGTCTGGTAGCCAGAGCCTTGCCTAACATGAAACTGGCACAAATGAAAAGGCGGATAAATAAACGTCCAGGAATCTTGTTTGTCAGATTTAATGCATCACATTTCCCAAACAGCCTGGTCAAAAAATTCTGCAGCAGTGTTTACAGTATCCTGATTGAAAGCTACATCCATGCACACAAACACCATTCCTGGATGTAGCTCCAGTTTCACATGAAGGCAGCTATCATCCTGTCTGCTCTCACCACTGCAAAACAAAACCCTTTGCAATTCTTTCTTCTCTAATTCCTGCCTAAGTCAGCCTCCAGCATTTTCACACTCATTTTTGTTTTCCTTTCTTTTCTCAAGTCTTGTGGTGAACATTGCTCAATTCCATGATTCCCTGGCATACGTGATGGGTGATGAGCCAGTGGAATTCGTGACACCGTGAGGAGATGGCTTGTCACTGTGCTGATGAAAATGGCACAATGCAAGCCCTTAGACAGGCAGCATTGTAGGGGTTTGAATCATCATGAACCACGTATCTGGTACCACGCACTGGGACTGGGAGCAGCAATCCTGCTTTAAAGGGGGGAAAATGACAAGAAAGACATGTCAAGCCAGTACAAATGGGAGATTCTTTCCGTTTGAGTGATTGGAAGGCACAACTGGAAGAGAAAAAAACACTATTTTAACACTAGATCAAGGAGCACGAGAGGTTCACTAACCCCACATCCAGGCAATCAAGCAAAAGCGATTTAAAAAGTGGTTTAAAAAGGACCACAGGGAGTCCAACACCACTCCATACCATGGGCCACAAAACCCTTTCCCAAGAGCTCCAGCTCTTCAACAGATTGAACAGCTAAGAAAAAAATAATAATTAAAAAAAAAGAAAAGAAGGAAAAGGAAGCTCCAACCTCGAGAGCAGGTGGTTCATTTTGTCTCCTCCATAATGAAATTTGTTTCATGGGCTGCTTCTGATAAAAGAAAACCAACTAAAACAGTCTTTTTCCATTCTCACCTTTACACACACACAAAATTTTTTTTCCCATGGCCAAAATTATTCATCCCACTGGGCACACATCATCTCCTGGAAATTGCATTTTTCTGTGGTAAATTATTTCACAAAATATGTCAGACTATGTTGCCTCCAGCGGTTCTCATCATGCTCAGATACACATATTTCTATAAAATACTTCGCCCACCCAACTCCCCTTATAGAATAAGCCTGATATTGCAATGCACTTTGACACCGGCACACAGTTAAACAACAATTTTTAAGGAAGCCTCATCATGATTTGGTGGCATAATTTTTAATCACATGTATTGGCAGTATTGTCCAGACGTTGGATTTTGCAAAATTATTTGAAACAGACCACATAGAAATGAAAGGCTTTGAAAAACTGGGCTCTAGCTTAGAAATCCTCTTGAGTTTGGGATGTATTCTGAGCCCTTATCATTGAAAATCTCCAGCCCCAAAAGGGAACAGCACCTGTTTTATTCAGCCAAGCAGCACAGGCATTCCCCAGGTGCTTCTTAACACCCCTTGGAATAAAAATAAGGCTGTCTGATGATGCATCACAGATAAACCAGTATTTTGTCTATCAGGAAATACCCACCTCTTTATTTACACATGCTGTTAGCATTCCTACTTCTGAAATTAGGGCCTTCTGGAAGACTAAAACAGGCACTGCTCCCTCGAATAACAGCAAAACATGTAACTTTATAAGAAATTTTTAATCCCAGTAAAAAATAAGAGACTGTAAACCCACTTTTACCCTTCCTCCTTCACCTCTTGCCTACTGAAAAGCAAGAGCTGCTTCTGGCCTCCAGATGTCGAACCCACAAGCTTTTCCCCTTTTGCTATTTTTGCCGTACGCTTTGATCTTTTGCAACGGCTGCCCAGGGAAGTGGGGGGAGGCACTCGGGGTGGACGCAGTGGATGCTGCCGTGCCTTCTCCAAGCCCACAGGCTTTACCCTCTCGCTTCCTTCTGCCCTTCCTATGGAGGGGAGGCAAAGCCACCAAAAGGTGGGGTGAATAATGGGGAGAGACTTGGGAGAATGGCAGTGGGAATAGAGAGAGAGAGAGAGCAGGGCTGGGAGGGTACCAAGGTTGAAGGATAATGGGCGGGAAGGGAGATTCTGGGTGGGCACGGCTGAGCAGAAGAGTTGGAGGGCACCTGTCTGTAGACTCAACACTAAGGTCTGAGCGGGGATGGGTCTTACTCCACATTGCTTTAGGACAAAGCGGGATGCATGACCTGATAGCAAGCTGTCATCTCGAGAAGCTGGAGGTGCAGCAGACAGCAGTCCTTAGCCACTACCTGCCTTTCTCCCACCCCAGATGAATCTCACCTGTTTTGGGGACACTTGATTGCCCTGGACTTTGCTTTGCCCTGTACGGAAAGTTGAATAGCACAGCACTAAAGACAGGGGAATGTGCTCTCTATAGCAATGCAAGTACAGCGACATGAATCACTCACTACCAGCAGGTTGCCTGACCTCCAGGCATCCCCAAAAGAGATGGGATTCCCTTTCAAAGGCAGCTCAGTCATGCTCAGAGCAGTCTTCCTGTTATAATTCACTGGATGATCAATGGGCTGCATCACCTCACAGTGTCTTTGACCAAGATCTTGAAACTCATCCTCTCTCAAAAAAAAAAAAGATAAAAACTAAATCTTTCTCATGCAGCATCATACAAGAAAAATGAAATTATACTATCAATGGGATTCATTTCTGTAGCAAAGGAAGCAATATTACAGCTGGAGAGTCAACATCCTCGAGAGGCATGAATATCTTTCTGCTTCCCTGCCAATGTTTTATTAGAATCATAGGATGGTTTGGGTTGGAAGAAAGCTTAAAGATTATCCAGTTCCTACTTCCCTGCCATGGGCAGGGACACCTCCCACTGAATCAGGGTGCTCAAAGCCTCACTCAGCCTAGCCTGGTCCCAGGGAAGGGACAACCACAGCTTCTCTGGGCAAACTGTGCCAGGGCCTCACCACCCCCAAAGGAAAGATTTTCTTCCTAATGCCTAATCTAAATCTCCTCTATTTCAGCTTAAAACCATTCCCCCTCATCCTATCTTTGCACTCTGGTGATGGATAATATAGGAAAGTTTTCACAGTACAGCTCAGCTTGCCTTGAGAGAGTTGCTCAACAACTTCAGGCTGGAAATAGTTTCTGAGAGGACTAACATGTCTTGATGCTTTCATTACCAAAAAAGAAAAAGGGAAAATTGGTGGGTTTAAAAACCAGGGGAGCAGGAGAGGTGGGAGAGTGAAAATCAATGTTTGTGACTGAAACAAATCACATCAGGTATTTGCCTAGCCTCTGCATCCCACACACTTCCTGCTGAGAGTCTGGGGTAAGGAAACATGCAGGTTTATTGCATGGACCGAACGGGCAAAGACAGATTAACCCACACAGACAAGCTGCCAAACATAGGCAAAATGCTGGTGAGTGCAAATCTCAGTGCTTTACTTACTCTGGCTTTAAAATGAGCATCAGAAGAGAAGTTCAATTTTGCTATGGGGGTACAGAGACCATAGAAAAGCAATTTTTTCATATGGACAACTTTGCCCTTTACTTTTAAAACAGATTCTGCATTTTAAAAGCAAATATTCCATTTCAGTGTGCTCCAGGACAAACTTCTTTCCCAGGGGTTTTCACCTTTCTGGTCGTTGAACAAAATGTTGGGGCAAGTTCATGCGCATCTTCCTAAGGAGCAGCAAATTCAAGGCCTGGTTCTGTCATCCTTACATTTTCCACCTGTTCTCAGACTGAGAAGATGACTTCAAAACTCTAAGTCAATGGGAATAAATGTAAAAACTCAGCTTGGCTACATGTTTCATGCAGACCCTCATGAATACTAACCATGTAAAGCCCAGCTCTTATGGCTGCACAAGTGACCTAGATACCTGCTGGCACAAGTGGTGCTGGTGCACGTCTTGGCCAGGAGAAACAACTTCAGTTCTGCCTCTACTTCCTCCATAACCATGCTTTCTATCTCTTTAGTCATGATCCTTGTCCTCCATTTCTTGTCTAAAATGGGGTACTTCTGGATAACCCTTCCTGCTTGCCAAACTTGTTACCATGATGGTTATTACAGTATGATAACCCTTGGCCCCAAGAGGCTGTCAGCAGCAACAGCTCACCAAGCACCTCCCCCAAACCTAGCTCCATCAACTCTGTCTCATCCCCTTAACCCAATACAGCTGTTCCAGCAGAGCTCCTGGCACAGCTCAGGTGCCATCCCCCTCTTGCATCTGGCCACACTACTTCCTGGTGCTAGGAATGCTCTCATGCCTGTACACGGCCCATCTGAACATCCTTGCAAGCCTGATATGGGCAAGACAGCCTACAAGCTTGCAAGTAGGTTTAAGTTCAGAGGTGCAATGAGTTTCTCATGTTCAGGGCACACTGATGTGGCAGAGTCGCTGAGGTATCCTGAAGCCTGTTTAATCATTTGCCCATTGCATAGGGGTCAGCTGTGAGTCACAGAATCATAGAATCGTTTGGTTAGAAAAGACCTTTGAGATCATCGAGTCCAACCGTATGCGTCCACTACTAAATCAGATCTCTGAGTGCCTCATCTACCCATCTTTTAAATACTTCCAGGGATGATGCCCACCTCCCTGGGCAGCCCATTCCAGTGCCTGATAATCCTTTCAGCGAAGAATCTTTTCCTAAACCTCCCCTGGTGTAACCTGAGGCTCTTTCCTCTCATCCTGTCACCTGTCACTTGGAGGAAGAGACCAACACTCACCTTGCCACAACCTCCTTTCAGGCAGCTGTAGATAGTGATGAGATCTCCCCTCAACCTCCTTTTCTCTGGGCTGAACAATCTGAGTTCCCTCAGCTGCTCCTCATAAGACTTGTTCTCCAGCCCCTTCACCAGCTTTGTTGCCCTGCTCTGGACATGCTGGTAAAAGCAACAGTGAGCCTGGAAGTTGTGCGGGAGCATGAAAGCAGCCCTCCCACATTAGCACAGTCCTCATTTGAGATGTGAGCATGTGGATGGCAGAATCTGACCCCAGTGCTCTCCTGAGAAACCCATGCCTGGAGCTGATCAATATCTCCTGGGGTGACCAATAATCAGACTCAAAAAGTGGTTATCCAGGATATTGAAGGGAGACGGCATGGTTTCCCAGAAACCCAAGCCAAAGCAGCATCTTGGCCAGGGAGCACTAAGATGATTTATAAGGTAAAACACTTGCATTTGTGTTGAATTTCCCTTTCCTCTGCTCCCCAGTATCCACCCGGCTGCCTGTTACTCTCCAGCCCTCCCTTGCTGCTCCTACTACGTTCCCAGCCACCATCACCTCGTTGCTCATTGTGGCCCCAGCCAGGGCGACGACAGGCAGGCTTTGCACATGTCAAGTGCTCCGCAGGTCAGAGCCTCTCTCGGCCACCTTCCCATCCCCAGAGGAGCTCTCCTTTGCCTGGAAGGCAAGGGATGGTGCTGTGGGGATGCTAGCTCCTCACAGGCACCCACCACCTACCTTTTCCTGGGTGTTTTGTGGCAGCTAGAGCAGTGTAAATACTAAAAACGTTCTGCAAACAGGTGTTTCCTATATAGAGATATATGTACATACACAGATATACCAACGTGGCACTGAAACTCCTTGCTGTTTTCTGTTTAAAAGCTTCAGTTTTGGCTCGAGGCACTTGCAAAAACAGGGCCATGATACACATTACAGACAGATACCATCCCAGAAATCTCCTCTCCTGCAGCTGTAGTGACTCTTTCCCTTGTAAACATATCAAGTTGAGATCAAAATTCGCTCCTTCCAAATGAATTCCTGCGTCTCCACTAGCTGCATATTTGTGGCTGTTTAGTATTCCCAATTTAGGCATTGGCAGAAACGAAGAATAAGTGAGTATAAGAACACATATGCTGAGAAATGCAGTGCTGAAGGGTATCCCACCCTTAATTTAAATAGTAGATCCAAAATATCTCGTGTGTGTGTATGTGTGTACACATATGCACATATGTCTTGGTGCTTAAGCAAACATTAGATCCACAGACCACTGAGCATTTGCTTCTCCTATGTCACATTTGGAAAAGTGCTAATGCCTTATGGGAAATGTGGAAAAAAATGTAAATATTTTGTTCCAAAGAAACATAGCTTAGCACTGTGCAATTCTGACTTTCTCCTTCCTTGCAGCAAATAGCAAACAAATAACGTAATGAGTGCTTCTGCTTTCTCCATGTCTAAACTAATTCTGCCCCTTTGAACCAGCTGAGCTGGGAGCAGGCTTATTCCAGGTATGTTTTTAATGCCTTAAAAATCATCAGTTCCTGTTGCCTACTATCTTTATTGGCTACATCAAAAGAAGTCTGACCAGCTGGGCAAGGGAGGGGATTCTGACCTGCTACTCTGCTCTCATAAGACCTCACCTGGAGCCCTGCATGCAGTTCTGGAGTCCTCAACACAGGAAGGACATGGAGCTCTGAAAGCAAGTCCAGAGGAGTTCACAAAGCTGGAGCACCTCAGCTATGAGGACAGGCTGAGAGAGATGGGGTTGTTCAGCCTTAGAGAAGAGAAGGCTCTGGAGAGACCTTAGAGGAGCCTTCCAGTACCAAAAGGGGCTACAAGACAGCTGAGGAGGGACTCTATCAGGGAGTGCAGGGATAGGATGAGTTTTAAACTGAAAGAGGGGAGATTCAGATTAGATCGTAGGAAGAAATTTTTTACTTTGAGAGTGATAAGGCACTGGCACAGGCTGCCCGGAGAAGTCGTGGATGTCCTCTCCCTGGAGGTGTTCAAGGTCAGGTTGGATGAGGCTGTGAATAACCTGATCCATTGGGAGGTGTCTCTGCCCATGGGAGGGGGGTGCAGCTGGATCGTCTGTAAGGTCCATCCCAACACAAAACATTCTATGAATCTTGGGGGTAGGGTGGGAGGGGGGAATTATCCAAGTCAGCTGCCAGGGAAGGACCTATAGTTGCAAGAACTGGATTCAAATCCTCCCATTTCTAGGCTGATGTAAATTCTGATCAGGAGGGAAGAGAGGTTCCAGTTGTAGAAACCAGTGGTGTTCATCAGAGCTGTCTGCCTGAGGACAAACCAAGGACACCTGGAGGGATAGTAGGGTGGCTGCCCCCACACTGCAAATGGCTCAGTAGGTGGGAAGAGATACTGTGGGGAGAACCTGATGGTCCCCCACATGAGGAAATACACTCAGCTCTGGACCAGCAAGGAATTCCATTAAAAATATTACATCAGTGCAAAAAATGCTTGCGATTTAGCAAACTTTGGGTGGAAAATTGAGACTTTGACACCAGAATAACACCGCTTAGCAAACAGCAGCTATAAAATATTTCATTAAACATCACTGTCCTGAAGAGTTGTAATTCGCTTCTTGTAGGGGTGTGGATTACTCTAGATCAGCAAGTGGACAGAAACGGGTCTCGCACCACCACACTGCTTGGTGAACCTGGATACCAGCCCAACACGTTACTGGTTTAATAGGTTCCCACCACACTGTGCTTTGTGGAACCCTCCTGTATTATTGAATATGCTTTGGCTTGCCATGAAGAAAATGCTCTTGCCAAAAGGGTATCCATTACATCACTGGCTTCTCTGTATAAGAGGGCACTGAGCAATGGGCTGTACTGGAACTGAGGAGTTTTCCACCAGGGGAGCACAGCATTGAAGCTACCAAGCTGAAACACTTCTGAGAGAACATCATATTCCTCAGTCATATCTTCATTTACCCATTTCACTGCAGTATTAGGGTTGCTATTTATATCACCTTCGTGCCTCAAGCTCTCACTGTGCTCAAGGGTGGAAAACCACAGATATCCTTCTCTCCAAATGCTGTTGATGTAAATGGATACATCAGAGCAAGGGCAGCATCAGGGCAGCTATTTCTCCTTTTTTTTGTTTTTCCTTTCTTTGCATGAAAAAATGGTTCCAGCAAGTAAGCTACGAAAGGTTGCACATGGAGCTGGTGGCACTTCTGAGAAGATGCATATCACATAGAGGTTTCAAATGAAAAAATGTGCCATGGCCAAGAGGTTCAAGTGAGGTGGGAAATGGGGGTCCAAGTCTTTGTTGTGACAGTCTTCTTTAGATGCCTAGAAGAGGGAGAAGGGAAGCTAGCCTGAACGCAGGGAAACCTGAGCCTGAACGCAGGATCCCTGCTACCAGTGTATGGGGTGACACTCTCCGGTGGGAAGGGTTTGGTGACCATAGCCATGCAGTACTGCCTCTGGGCTCCATACCAGCTGCCTCTGCTCGGTGGGCTTAATATAAGGAAGGTGTTTCCACAGGATCATCCCAGGAGATGAGACACAGATGACCAAAAAATAGGCTCTATGTAAACCTCTACCTCAGACACACTTTTTCCCAGTGATTTCTGTTCTCTCTATATGGAGATGACACCATGTTATTACTTGCCACAGCCATCAGAGTCAGTATTGATGGGAAAGGATGGCTTTTCTTGGACAGCCATCAGTCTCTCAGGATGAGTGACCTCCAAGGCTGTAGAGAGGGTTAAGAGGCATGAGGGAATACATGCTTCAAGGATGAATTTATGAACCCTAATAAAACTACTGGGTGAGGAAAGATAATCAGGACAAACTGAAGAATGTTTCAGCATTTGCATTCCTCCACCTTCTCTCCTAGAGGTGGGGAGACGTTCTCCCTCGTGTCCTGCCAAGAAAAGAAATGGCCGTAAAACTGCTGGTATTATTTTCAGTCCTCCCCAGCATTTGAATCTGCAAACCTCATCTCTGCTTCCCTCTCAGAGAGTAGGAAATGGTTTGGGTTAAATGAGCGTGGAAGCTGGAAAGCCTGGAATTGGAATCATTTCCCTGCTGGCCTTGCAGGGGCTCTGATGGGAAAAGCCCCCAGGCACAACTGGAGAACAAGATCTCCTGCCAGGTCTTCTTCCAATTACACCTCACAGTGCTTCACCTCACTGGGTCTGCTTTAGCACTTAGGTGGTGGGGCAGAGGCAGAGAGTGGGTTGTTTAGCTTTCCTTCAGCCTTTGCAAAACGGATTTCCAGGGCAAAAAAAATAATTGGCTCAGGTAAATGCAAGAGCTGAAAGGCATCACTTGGCAAGTGGAGGTGTCACCTTTCCGTTTTTCATTGCCAAAGCACCCGCCTCTTGAAGGAAACGTACTCCCTGAACATCCAGCTGCTGACCTCCAAGAGTTATTATCTGGAAGATGTGACAGTTTTTGACTACAACCCTTCTACTTGCACTTTTCAGGATTGAACATGTTTCAACCTAGTGTTGGGATCCCCAGAGGAACCAAGGGATGATGAATAAGTACCGTTACTCTTCCAGAAAGCAGACAAAAGTTTCCAAAAAGCAAGTGTGAGGAGGAGGGAGAGATGACACAAGGAGAGGGGGTGCACAGGGAGCTCATCTTCAACAACTCAAGGCATCTACAGAGATATTTGAAGAAAGCTTGGTCTGTGCTATGCATGATCACACACAGAAGCTGAGCTGATTAAATCAAAGATCAGCGCAACTACAGAGATGACAGCATTTTATTGGTATACCTGGAACAGAAAGGCACTGGAGGCCTCTGGAAGAGCTTTGCATGGAGGATGCCTCCAGAGAAATACCGTCATGAAGGAGCCCCTGAGCCTGACTTGATGCAGGTCTTTCAGTTGTAAGGCTCCAGCTGGGATCTGAGACTCAAGCTCCTCCATGCCAGGTATTGTACAAATACATCAAAGGTGGCCCTGCCCTGCGGGATTTGGACTCTACTTATTTAAGGCATCCCCCAAGCACGTAGGCACTGATTTTACTCCCCCGGCAACCTGGGAAGATGGCCCTTTCCCCCCCTCAGGCTAACGTGAGGAGCCTGCAGCAGAGGTGAGTGTAGGATCCAGGCTTCATGAGCACCAGCTCTGCCTGTTAAGCACCAGACCAGCCTTCTCTCCAAATGAATAGGAGGCAATTCCAGCACTCTGGCAAAGCTGTTTGGAGAGAGGTGATAGAGCCCCAAGGCTACCCCTAAATCTGTCATACAACACGTCCTCTTTCCCTTAGCACTCACAAATTGATATTGTGGAGGCGGGGGGAAGCAGCCCCGGCTGTCCCTGTAGGTCCCAGAGGAAATGGTTTTATAGGACTCTGGTGGATGCAGAAAATGTCTTCCACTTAAAGGCAGGCGCTGGCTCAGCATTTGCTGGCCCAAGACAGATCAAACACTTCAGAGCAATTCCCAAGTTATTGGTCCTCCAGCTCAGTGGTTCCCAGCCAAATCTTTATCCTCTGCTTCTAAAAGCTGGTTCTACTTTATATTCAGGAATAATATTCCTAAAACCATGCATTTATGAATGAGCAATACTTTCCTTGCTCTGGAAAAGCCCAGCACTGGGGCACCAGGACACAGAGGCATCTCTCGCAAAGATGCAGAGCATTTGCATCCAGATCCCTCAAGCGGCGTGGGAGTCAGACCCAGCCTTGCAGTGCCACCTTTGCAAACCAGCTATTGGGACTTCAGCCACACTTTTCAGTTAATGAGTGTCTGCACAACACATTTTCAGTTCTCATGAGCCTTCATGTCTTGTTATCCAACGAGCTTGAACCAGCCTGTATGGATGGGGCACTTAGTGATACCTGGCTGCCCCAGAGCAAAGGGCTTTTGAGTAGGCTGAGGCTTCAGAAATGCTTCCCAAGCTGCATGAGAAGAGCAGATTAATCTCAGTAACCAAAACCTTCACACTTTGGGAAAGGCCATGTGCAGCCCAGAGAAAGAAAAACAGCACAAGGTAAATGAAAAATTCACACCCAGGGCGAGCTGTGCTAATCAGCACCAGCTGGCGCTCTGCTAACATTTTGATAAAGTCCTGTTTTCTCTCCAGAACAGAAACTTTACTGAGGTTTCTTTCCCTTCCTCACCCCTTCCCTGCCCTTTCCTTCTGTCATAGTTCTGGCATGGAGGAACACACATAGTACACATAAACACCGGATGAAAGAAGAGAAAAATAGAGGAAGGTAAGAATCCACTCAGCTTTACCAATGCAACAAAACCCAGATTATACCCCTACACTAAGGTGTCCTCTTCTCCCCTCATACCCATCTCATGTGCTCACCTTGCCCTTCCACAGCATCTCTCACAGCATTAAAGTGAAGCAGAGCATGCACAAAACTTGTATCAAAGCATGAAGGACTTCCGTTATAAAACTGAGCTTATTCATTCAATTAAGGAAATGAAGACAAAACTATTTGGCTCTTCATTAGTTATTCCACACTAATTAGTTCTTTCCAGTCAATGCCTAGAGAAGCCTGGGAGAAGCTGTTGGTTTTCATAGAAATATAGAATCATAGAATCATAGAATCACAGAATCATAGATTAATTTGGTTGAAAAAGCCCTTTAAGATCATCAAGTTCAACTGTCCACTACTAAATCATACCTCTGAGCACCTCGTCTACCCATCTTTTAAATACCTCCAGGATATTTACATTCGTCATCCCAATGAAAACAATCAGCCTCCAAAACAGCCATGGTATTGTCAAACCCAAGGAAGGGGATTTCAGGAACACTTCAGTTTTATGTTGATTCCATGTAGGAGAAAAGAAAAAAATATATTACATCAGTGTCTTCCAATGTAACACTTTTGAAGTGTCTTATTTCCTGTTTTAAAAGTTACATTAAAGCCATCGACACTGGAATTAAGCCACGTTTAGTCAAGCAGAACCTCTTAAAGCAGCTTCTGTCTGCCACTGCAGGCTGTCAGCAAGCTGCAAGAAGGGGATTGCCCCGTGCAGGGGGACAGGCTGGGAACCAAGAGGGACCATTGTGCAGGTGGGTCCCACACCAACAGCATGCTCTCCCACAGCACCTGCATGCAGTGGTGCAGAGCAGGGTGCTGGCAACAGGGTCCAATGGCAGTCCCAGGCAAGCCAAAGAGATGGAAAACACCGGGACCCAGCCAGGGGTCGAGCCAGCACAAATAGGAGATGAAGCAATGGTCAGGGCTGGAGAAAAGTCTATAAAAGCCCACCCAGAAGGTAAGGCAATGACAGGGTCCCCTGCCCTGAGGATTAATGGGATTCATGAGCCCCTGGGCAGAGGGTGCATGTGTGTGGGATCTCTGATGAGGCTGCCCAGGGCAATTAAGGTGCACCAGTATCCTCCAGGCTGTTACAGAGAAACCCTCCTGAGGTTCAGTCCCCTTGGATTATGGGCAAATCTCTCTCATTAACACAGCAGTTGATCTCTGGCTCTCACAGTTTGTCTGAGTACATCCACGGTGCAAATCTCAGTGACAGCCACCTTGAGGAGAAGCTGGTGTCCAATTCCTCCACTGCCCTGGAAGATGCAAGAGCATGGAATGGACTTTCTCTGCACTGAGTCTCATTAGCTGGTTCATGGATGAAAGCTTCTGGATGTCCACTTTTGCATTCAGCTGCCATTTATTGACATCCCTCCCACAGAGCCAGCAGAGTTTATTTTTTTTAGCCTACTGTTGGATAATAAGACAGATGTCCGCACTGGGTCTTGTTTTGAAAAGATCTAAACGAGAAACAAATGTATCAGATGGGAGGAATGAATGTGTAGCGTGGACCCAGTTCCAGCACATCTGACTAAAGCAAGAAAGAGCACCTATCTCCCATTTTATTTTTTGATGGAGCTGCTTTTTAGATGGGAAATGGAAGCACCCCAGCAAAGGAAGGGATCCTTGGAGTAAGACATGACTCCTGTAGGGAAGAGTAAAACGTAGAAGAAAAATTATAGTTGAAAACATGCAAAATACATGAGAAGTGGTGCTTGTCTACTGCTTCTGCCTCCTACCTCAGTCCCCTGGTGTGGGCTGAAGGGTTCAGAAGGGGAACAGGACATCCTCTCGGTGAAAGCTGAGTTAATTCTGGAGGAAGGACACATTCTCAGGTGCATTTGAAAGCCCAAGCAGTATTTCTGAGGTGGAGATTGGTGCTTGAAAAGAGATCAGAACCACCTAGGGAAAGAAGAGGAAGAAAACAAACCAGGGGTGAAGTGGAGCAACAGAGGAAGGTAGGGCAAAGATCAAAGGAGAAGGGTAGGTGCAGGGAGACACTGCGCTGCCTCTGGAGCTGAGGAGCTCTCTGGCTTTGTTGGGTCTTCCTCCATCAGTCTCACCTCACAGGTGCCTCTGTTTGGACAGCTGTCGCTGACCCTGGGTGCTTGGAGTGGCCGGTGGCCTTGGCAGTGCTGGTTGCTCACTGCCTGGGATGCTCCGCTCCCAGGGGCTTCCTGGGGCAGCCTGAAGCCTGTGTGTGGTCAGAGCACTGCCTTCCCTCCCCAAGCAAGATGTTCCAAAGAGCACAGCTGAGAAACTCAAAAGGCAGCAGAAGGAAAAAAAATGGGAGCTGGCGAATTGAGCATTGCAACTGCCTGTAGCACAAGAACTGTTCTGTAGGGTCTGTGCTATTTTTTTAAAGCAGGCATTAATGATGCATTTGTATTTAACCCCTGTCCCAGGAGGCTTTATACTTTCTACAGACAGAGGTGGCAAGCAGATCACCCCAGCCCATCCAGGACTAGCTAAAACAGGACAGAAGCAAGCCATCGTGCCACTATTCAGAGAAGAGTGACAGTACAGTCCAGGCATTGCCTTTTCTCCAGCTACTCTGAAAATCCCAGTCGCGATGTCCGCTTTGGAGCTGATAGGTCCCAATCTCAGTGGCATTCATTCACTATTGCTTACTCTATTGGCAGGAACTGATCCAGCAATCAGGCCGTTCTGGAGGACTTCAAACATCACTAAATACTCCTGGAGGCCAGAGTTACCCTCTGATGCTCTTGAGCCCAGAAAAGAGCAGAAATCATGAGTCCAGAGTGTCACCCTCAGTGAGGTCCCGCCTGGGACTCCTTCCACTGTTTTAACTTCCCTTCCCTCACCCTGCCCTGAGAGCTTTACTTCACTTGTTAGGTTTGGCATTTCTTTTGTACTATTTTTGTAGGATTCCAGAACATGTTTCTGACTTTGGCCATCTTCTTCTTATAATTATTAATAGTATTTTTCCTTCCAGGCACTGGATTCATTCCCATGTTGGCTGCAAAGCTTCAACACCAATCGCCCTTTAATTCAATCTTCCTCTCTTTCAGGACCACCTTTTCATAACATTGTCCTGTTACTGCTGCAAATCCACAGAAAAAAAAGCTCTTGATGGGAAGTACCTTGAAATACATCCCTGTGCATGCTTTGCATCATAAATGCTTCTCTCCCTCTTCCACAAAAGAGAAGGTCCCCCAAACCATGTGGCTAATAGGACACCAGGAGGTCCTAAAAAACTTGGAGGGCTTGAAATACAATTTTTCACCCTGCAAGTCTGGAATCTGGCAGCCTGCAGCAGCAGGATACAAGTGTCAGAGCAGAAGGGATATTCAGAGCTGCCCTGACCTAATCAGTCTCCCACAACTGGGACCAGCCACAGATTCACCTTTGGAGCCTTAAAATCCAAGAGAAGTCCCGATGTCCCAGGAAGGAAAGAAGAGCAGAGGAAGAGCCTACCAGAACAAGGGAAGCAAAAGAAAGAAAACACTGGAAGAAGAATTGTTTTTTCCTGAGCTCAACAAATATTCTATATTACTTCCTTTTCTCTTTTGGTATTGAACTTAACACGACTGTCATGTCAAAATCCACTGTCTTCTACTGTTTGCAAATAAATGACACCTAAGAAACAGAAGGCTTCTGTGAAATTAAGGCTGTCTTATTTGGTCTCCTTGTGCCTCATGAGGTTATGATGAGGTTCCTCCTACCCTCAGGCCCTTGCTCTACTTGGTGCTCAATGCTCCGTGTTGGAAAGTTGTCCAAGGCCCACCAGGCTCTCTCAGGACAATGACTGCTCAGTCTCTCTGTTGCAGGAGAAAACATTTGTGTGGATGTCTGTGTTCACCTTGATTTCAGTGTCAGTCTACCAGTAGATAACTTGGGTCAGAAGCTGGTATGGATGGAGCAGGGAGGACATCGCTGTTGGCCCGTGAAGGAACACATAGTGTGGCAGAGAGACAGAAAGGAAATTTATGCTTCCCAGCTGAGTAAACATTAGACTGCAGCTGGCAAGAAAACTGACTCTGAGAAAGGACCTGCACAAAGGAAGAAGGGGGGAAAGAGAGAGATTTCTGAAGGCAAACACAATACTCGTTTTGAGTCAAGTACAACCAAATCCCTTGGTGTACTCTACCAGCACTGATCTCAGTGGGGAAATCCACAGCTGGACAGGGAGAGTATAAACTGAGTGTGTTGAAAACCACAACCATTCCCTAGTAAGCAGAGACACAGGCAGATTGGAGACACAGAAAACTACTGAAGACATAGAGTCAGCCGCTTCTAGCCCATGCTCCAGCAGCCTTGAAACTGTTGGTGTCTCAAAGGAAATGCCTTCAAGAATTCAAACCCATCAGGGCTCCTAAAAAATGTGAAAGAATGAATGCATACAAATAGTCATGCTATGGAGGAACCCATCTGCCATCATATTGCATCAGCTAAAGGAAAGAATTGCCCTGTAAATCAGACCTGAGCCTGGTTTCTGTCTGTGTGTGGCTCAGGTCAACCCATGGCCATCAGAGCCCTTCCTTGTCACTGTCTAGCTGTCTGTCTGGAGCCCTTTGCAGACACACAGGGAACTTAAATGGCCTTAACTTCACCTAAGACCTAACTCTGCCCTTTGGTGTCCCTGCTCCTTAGGATGCGATGATAAGGTTTACCGTAGCATCAGGCCTTGATTCATACAATGCTATTCTCAACATTCACTGCATGGCATTAGTGTGCTTGTGCTATCGCCTCAAGACTGAGTGCTAAGCACTTCTCTTTGCTTCCTGGGAGAAGGGGTGAATAAGAAGACCTGGCATAAAAGGCATAAAATGTATTACCGGAGACACTTCTAGATCCACCCCTGTGGGGGTGACTGAGTGGGATCCCTCCTTGGATGCTTGCTGAGGAATGGCGACCTCAGCTCATTCTGCAAGAAAGCAAAGGACCCACCTTGAGACCTGAGGCACAGGCTGACCTTTGCATCTACGTGGCAGGGAGCAGAGCAGGTTTTGCATGGAGAGAGGCTTCCGGAGAAGGGTAACAGGCTCTGCCCAGCATGAAAGGAGTCAGAGCTCTTTCCTCAAGCCGAGATGTGCCCCTTTCCTTGTGGTGAGGAAAGAGGAGCACAGAGCTGTATCTGAGATCATGAGCCCAGCATAAACAAAGGCATTTCTGAAGCATGTCCCCACAACTTTGGCTGCAATATCCAGGCCTTTTCTGCACTTTTGTTTTACAACTTGAATCTGCAGCATTTCGTCATTGCAGAAGTATTTCTGCCCTGCTCCCCCTGTGCAGCAGCACAAGGCAGCACGGGAAAATGCATGTGGTGGGGAAGGTGACAGCTGAGTTATCCTAGCACTCATTACCAGGCTCTTTAGCATCCTGCATCTCTCTCTGTGTCTGCAGGGTGCACAACATCCAGGCGGTCTCTGATGGCACAAGGCAAGCCAGACCTTCCATCTATCACCATCCTGCTTTCTCTCAATGCCCACAACCTCTGCCCAGCCTCATCTCCTGCCCCAACAGCCTGCTAGCTGCAAATGCTTCTACTAACCAGGTCTCAAATTCACCAAGACACAGACCGGGGGGGGGGGGGATGCACAGCCAGGCTCACAGCACTCAGCCCACCCACAAGGACCCTAAAGGGGTCTCTTTAGGGACTCAGCACCCATCCACTTATGAGACCAAGACTAAGCACAGCCACTAAACAGCACTAATATGCTTCCAAGGTTGTTTATTCTCCTCAGGGTGCCTCACTGCCTCTGTAAATGGGAGGTATGCAAAAACTGAACCTTTTGTCTTATTCTGATGTCATGTCTTCTAGAAAGTCACGTTTTGGAAGGCCAAGTAGGTAGAAAAAACTCTCTACAAATATAAACATTTCCCAGACCACCTCCAAACTTCAATAAAGCAATCAAATTATTAATAACTTTTCTTAGGACATAAATAAAATTTGTTTCTGTAAGGTCCATCACTGCTCACTTCCCAGTCCTTGTTCCTCCTCTCCTTCTTCCTTGAGGAGACAGCTCGTACAGCAGCTGTGCAGCACTTGCAACACACATCCCTCTCACCAGTTATCAGAACTAAACTCCTTCGCTTCTCCTAAACACTGAGCCACTTCTTCTCTTCTGCAGCAACTCAAATGATGCTTTCTTGCTGTCCAGTTTGCCACGACACACAGAGGCTCCAGTAATAAAAAGGAAGATACACAACAGATATTAACATAATCATAGCACTTCAATTGCAGACAAAGCACAGGCAATGTGCACACATCCACCTACTCTCTTACCTATGTGTATTTTCACACAAAATTAGCAAGTAACATCTTCTGGGAAACTGTAAAATTGTTTCAAAAAGGATAAGATAGTTGCCAAAAAGAAAATCACTAACTCAGCAAAGTGGTGTTATTCCCAACAGGCCTCTCTGAGTGCAGGGGAGTAATTCAGGGCAGAGGGAGGTGAAGGATCCTATTAGAGGAGGTAGATGATGGGGGCCTGTATAAAAACTTCCCAATGAATCTGCCTTAGCAGTTTTCTCACAGCATTGCACAATGCAGCACAGTAAAAATGTCAACAATGAAACAGCACAGTTTATCTTCGGATTCCCCTGCCTTTCCTAAATCAAGCAGTATGATGATATGTTAAAGCACCAGTGAGTTTTCCAATAGTAAAACAAGGGAAGATCATTTTGGACACCTGGGGGCTGAGACAAGGTGGGTTGCAAGCAAAAGAAAAGCTCCTGCCTCCATATAAATGTAGCATTATGCAATTAGGTGAAATTTCTCTTTTTTTTTGTGGCTGCATTAAGAGCTTGATATCCCTGCTTGATCACCAAAAGATTTCCCTGTCCTCCATGAACCTGCACCAGGCAGCTCAAGGTGATTCATAGCCCCATCTCTGGAGGTGTTCAATGCCAGGCTGGAGAGGTTATGAGCACCCTGATCCAGTGGAAGATGTCCATGCCCATGGCAGGGGGGTTGGAACTAGATGAGCTTTAAGGTCCCTTCCAACCCAAACCATTCTCTGATCCTATAATTCTATGACTTTGCTTTGGGGTGAAACTGAAAGACAAAGGAAAACTTGGGGGACAAGGCAAAGGCAGAGAGGAAAACCAAGTTAGCTGGTTTTTGCTGAACTCATGTGAACCCAAACCACTGACCTCCACACATCCAAGACCCTCTCCACACCAGCCTGTAGCACATAAATCTAACATTACATTTGGAACTGAATTTCAACGTGGTTTAAACCACATGCAATTAGCCCGATTATAGGATTTTTTTAAGGTTCTGCCTGCATTTTAAGTGGGAGAAAAACATGTGTTGCAGCTTTTGCAGCAGGGTGTAGTTTGGGGCCACATATGCTTAGAAAAGTTGCGTGCTCAGGCTATCAGCAAAGGCAGGGAAAAGGGTCGCTGTAAAGAGAAAATGCATTAAAGAAGCTCACACGCTTTCTGATCACGCTGTGCCAGGCATCAGTAAATGTGACCAATTGAAATTGCCTCCAAAAAATAAAAGCGGGGGCGTAGGAGGGAAGTGGGACTGCTGGAACCCAGAATTATTTAAAAAGAAAACAAAACCTGGAAACATTTGCCGAGTGAAACCAGACTATGGTGATTATTTCGTAATTATTCACGGTTGGAAGGACAGAAAAAAAATCCAGTATTTAAAAGCACTTATTTGTTTGTTTGTTTGAGTGCAATTGCTAATGGTGATGGTTAATGGGGAAAAAAAAGGAAGAAATGTGTATAAGTGACACACTGAGCCTGCCCCTTGCATTAGTTCCCAAGTCAACCAGCAAAATCACAGCCTTATCACTATGGGCCTTAGGTGGACTTTATTCACAAACCTGTCTTTCAAATCCTGGGTAGCTGCCAGAAACGCCTCTATTAAAAACATTTTAAAGAAGAAAGAAGATATCCTGAAAGGTTATGAAATACATTTCCCTGTAAGACATATTCCATCTCTATTGTTGGCATGGAGAGCAAGGAAAAAAGCACATTTCTTTCTCATTTTTTAAATAAGTACATTTAAGAATGATTAAGAATGACTATGGGATGCTCTGAAATGGCTCTGTACCCATTTGAAGTTCTGCCTGAAAGAGATCTCAGGAGCCCACGTGTGTTTGGAAGCAAGAGAACTTGTGCCTTGACAAATCCAAGCCAGGATGCAAGGTCTCAGACTTCTCCTATTGCTTCTTTGACATCCTTGTCTGCCACCCGTGAATACCTAAGGAAAACTAATCTGCAGACTCCCCAGATGGGTGAAGGTGTCACGCTGACCTGCACATCCCCTCTGGTTACCAAGAGCAATTGCATAAATGAAAGAAAAAGGTTGTGAGCTCCTCCTTAGTAGCAAGGATAAACTTCCGCCCATCAGAACTCAGGATCTTGAGTTCTCAGCTCAAATGGTAAAGAGAAGCCAGCAGGACTCCATACATCAAATATCTTCAACTACAAAATGTACCAGCTCAGACAACAGTCCTGTTGGCTTAGGAGGGGACAGGTTTTCCCAACGTCCACCAGTGATATAGGAACATACATTCCCTGACACCCAAGACATTTAAGTATTTCTGAACATCATTTAAGTACTTCTGAACATGCCTACCTCAGCAGGAATGCCAAAGTCAAAACTGTAGCCTGTGCTCCTCAGTGGCCTTGGACTGGATCACACCAAGATACAACAAGGTCCCAGTTATGTCTCAGACACAGCCAGCAGTGATACGATGCTTCCTACCATGCTAAGGCTCCTGGAAGACCAGCTGCTGCCTGAGGCTGTTCCTGTTCTGTGTTGGAAGCCACCCAAACTGTGAATAAACACCATGGGTGGGCATTGAAACATCCAAAGCAACCTGAGATCTTTTGGGTTCCTCACTATACAGGGCAGTCTCGCGCACGCAGCTCCTTCAGGTTACTAAGGGCAGCGGTGCTGGTAGATGTGACAGAGGTCCCATATCCTTCTGGAGCAGCAGTGGGAGACTTGGCAGCCTAACTCACCAATCCTGAAGTGGCAACATCTTTGAGCAATTGAATCCCATCCAGGACGCAACTTCATCCCGGTCCCTGCACACGAGAGACTTGGGGAGGGTTGTGTCCTTCCCCTGCAGCGTGGCATGGCTGAAGGGCAGAGCACCAGCTTAAAGTGCAGCCACATGGGTCTGGGTCAGACACGAGAGAAAATTTTCTAAGAGGAAGCCTCAGAGTGGCAGCTGCTGTTGCTCCAGGGATGTTCTTTCATTCCGAAGGGGTCCAGACCCACCTGGTGATCCTGGCTGGTCAGAAAGGATCCACTTAGGCAATAACTGCCCAGGGGCTCATTGCAGTCACCAAGAAGCACTGGCATTAGCTGGATTTATAGTGAAGCTTTACCCGTTGCCTGCAATTCTAATTTGTGGTTCGTAGGCCATAAAACTCCAAGTTTTCCAGGCAGTGGGGGGAAAAAAAGTGACGATTGACTGTTACTTCTGCTTCTTTTTTTTCCACTAGAGCTATTCCTTATGCAGTTGTAACCAAAGGGTAACCAAATAAACTGTCTAATGGCCAGTGCTCTTTGTTCCAAACCAGTATGGATTTCCCATTTGTAATTCAAAAAACATAGGGTGTAACTTTCCCTGCTTGGCATGAAGCATGGTTGAGCTTCTCGGACACAGACAGTCCTGAGGAAAACTGTTCCTTCCTGAAGAAGGATCCATGAGAAATAAACTGCCTTTCACTTTTGGTGAATGATCTATTTTTAAAACGCATCTTCAGACTAAGCTGCAAAACAGCCATTTGTTTCCCAAAGTGAGTATTTGCTAGACTCTGCATAGTTAAATCCTTTTTATTGCCACTTAAAAAATCATTTTTTCTTTCCCCACGCATGGGCAGCCTTCCATTTACACTTGAAATTGGTTTTTGAAATGAGATTCATCAATACTAAATGAGAAGGAAACCACAGAATTACAGAGAAATATTAGCCTGTATCATTTCATGTGAGACAGAGGATAAAATCAGAACAAACTCATTATCAGACTGCAAACTAGCTGCCCACATTGAGCATTGCAGCTATTTAACCCCACATACAAACTCACATTTCTGTTTTCCTCTAAGGGGGTGTTATCAGACCACCCAGCCCACCACATATTAAGAATGCTGCCTGTGGCAACACCTTGAACAACTGAGCCTCGATGAGTTTTCACCTGCTGAAATGCTGCATTTGGGGTGTAAGGAGTAAAGTTCCTCTCCCTCCTCGTCAAGGAGTGAACTTGGCAAGCATTTTAAAATTTGCTAAGTAGTTGCAAAGCTGCAGAATCCAAAAGGAAGGTGGGGAAAAACACAAGAGCTCTTGTAAGATGGGTGGGGTTCCTATGATTTCTGAAAGCCTGAAAAACATTGGCATGTTTACCTTGCAGAATAATGTATTGTAGGGGAAAGCATCCGGGATCCAGTGTATTATTCAGTGCTGACGTATTGTTCAATGCAGGTAAGATCTGGGGTTGGGTCTTACATTCCAAGACAGGCTTGGAGTAATGCAAAGGTGCAAAAGAAGGCTCAGGAGAGCCATCATCTCACACAGCAGTACCTGCAAGCCAGGACCAGATCCCACTCCAGCTATGGAAAGACCCCACAGAAAGGACAACCTCAGTAGGTGTAAGATGATGTAAGGGAGATTCAGGGAAGCTTTCTCAAGAAGAACACCAGAAATTGGAATAAAATGCATGAGAAGAGGGTGGGTTTACTGGGGAGGAGGTTCAACACACATCCCTGGGAATAGGTTAGACAAGGAATGCAGCAAGCGCACAGGCGAGTGCTGGGGTGGGATGGACTGGGCAGGAGCACAGGGTCCAGCCCAGGCATGACTCAAGGGACCACAAAGCATTTTGGCATGCAGACCCTCCCCGGGAGCCAAAGGGCAGAGTAGGGAAGCTTCCTTGCAGTCCAATTACCTCGGCGGGAATCTAAAAGATACTCCCATTGCCTGCGAAGTCGCGTGCCAAGTCTGGTGCTTGTTTGTGTCTGTGTTTATTTCTCAGAGAGTTTCTTTCTCTGCACCCCAGGGAACTGGCTGGATGCAAGCTCTGGCCTTCTCATGGAATAAGAATTAACTCTTGGATCTTGGCAGCGCCAGGAGGAGACCAGCTTCTGCTGGATTGCAGCCTGACTGAAGTCCCACAAGCCACCCAAAAAGTAAATGCTGTGTGCCTCCCATCTGTCTGGACACCCAAAAAACCCAGGGCCATCTCCATCCTGTGGTGTTGTGTTGCACAGGGGAACTTTCAGGATTGTTTAGGGACCTGCTGCCCTCCCGTTACAGATACAATCATTCCGACCACCGTGAGCTTGAAGGGCCCGTGCTTCACAGCTCCTTGTCAGATGCGAAGGTGGATAGGGGAGGCAGTTTATAAACAAGAGTGATGTCTCAGACATCAAAATAAAACAGTGTTTGCCCAAGCACAGTTTTATGTGGGCTTTGAAATTCCTGAACTAATTAAAATCTTTTGGTACAAATTGGTTTCGCTTTTTCAATGGACCATGTCAACTGGCATTGAAGGGAGGCTCAGACCCATCCTTTCGGGGGTTACTTCTGTTTTAAGAGAGCGTGAGTAATAGCTGAAACACAAGGGGACTTCAAAATTTGGGGTAGTTTGGATAAAAATCCTTTCTCCCTGCCCCCAGAGGGGATAAACCAATGTCAGTGCTTGGTGGTTGCAGGGAAATGAATCGCCAGTCTTGGACTTCCCGCATGCCGGCATCACACATTCCTGATGGAGGTGAGTAACACAGAGCACTTGCCCACAGCAACCCAGCTTGGACTTGGGGAAGTCTGGGCAGAGAGGGGGAAAGTGATGTGAAGGAAAAAACCCAAGGCTCCCGTGCTCGTACCCACCCACAGGACCTGAGCACTGCATATGTCTGAGCCACGTCAAGCCAGGCGGCTCATTGCTCTCTCTCCTTTCTTGTTGCTGACTACAGAGAAGGCAAAAGGCATCTTGAGGCACTTGAAAAAGAAAATGCTGATGCACACCTAGAGTCACCTGGACAGAAATGTTAAGAATATCTTATAGATCATAGAAACACCTGGTTGGAAAAGACCTTTGAGATGATCGAGTCCAACCATACCAGTCCACTACTAAACCAGATCCCCAAGAAACTCTTCTTGCTAATGCTGCAGGCAAGAGTCAGGCTGTAGAATTGAAACTGCTCAGGGGCCAAATGGGCACCCAAGCAGACAGGGCTATTTAGCCAACTCCATCTAGTAGCCTAAACGTCATTTCAAAGAGAGGTTGTGTCTAGAAGAACACAAGATCCATCTGATTTGTTATCTAATCTTCTGATGACATTCACGGCATATGACCTGTTTTCCATGGAAACCTATCTGCAGAATGATATGCGTACCAGATGCCTTTATTTAATTACCCAATATAATATCCTCAGTTATGTTTAAAAATCTGACCCATACTAACAAGATCGGGTACTTCAAAGCTGGGTGAATCATTTTTCATACCAGAGAAAAGGAACATCAGAAGAGACAAATTCAGAGCGGACACCCATTGACGTCCCGTTTGCCAGCACATTTACCATTTTCACTGACCTTGGAAATGAATGCGTCACCAATTAAGTCATTTCTTCCAAATGGCAGGGTGCTGTTGTCCAGATTCCCACTGGATGCTGAAGAGGATCCCACGTGAAAGGATGTCCAGCCAAGGCTGCCCAGTGAATTCTGTGCTGGTTCAGAGTGGAACGACACATACTCACGATGTTTCTGTGGCATTTTGAATGCTCTCTGCTGGGAAGCAAACACAAATCTGCACCAGTTCAGTGAACACAATGCTCCTTGCAGTGTAACAGAACTCTGAATGCACAAATAACCTTTAACTGTCCTATTTTTTGTCTTTGGATAGCATTATGGGATTCATATTTACCTGCACCTCATTTCTTCTGGTCTCCCTTGATGCACAGACACATACGCACAGTGAAGAGGTAAAAGGTTCATGCACCAGCAACGGGAACAGTAAAGCTTCCTAAGAGTTGTTTGCATTGGCACAAGGGGCTTCGCTAACATCTTCGCATCATTCATAGGCTATGATGCATGAAATATTTAGGGTTATCACTAAACTGAAAGTTTATGGCCTAAGCCCAAAGTTCACTGAACACCCAGCAAGAACAACTCCCAGCAAGAGGAGCCAGACACTGTCTCAGGCTACTGAGTTAAAAATAATGTTCAGCTTACATATTTCACAGATGCCCTTCAGGCTACAGTTCTGGTTTGAATGATTTGGCCAGGACGCTGCGGTATTGTGCCATGGGCTGCTGAAGCAGGAAGGGAAAGAGCAGCTGGCACATGTGAAGGCACAGATGACCCCCCTAGACTGGTGGCGGTCACCAACTGAGGTAAAGAACCTCTGCTTTGATGTTTTGGCTGTAAGGAAGTTGCACTAATGGAGGCTGGTAATTATAGGAACTGATACTCGGAGCAGAGCTAGGGTAATTGGAAACTTCTGCTTGCCTAAGTAATATTTATAGGAGGCTTTATAGGTTGCTTTGATGAAGGTAAGGATTCAAACGCCTTTAAAAACCAGAAAGTCTTACATCACATTTACTATAAAGCAAAATTCTTTTCCAGGTCAACAAGAAGTATCTGGAGGGGTGTGTCCAAGTGCTAGGGTGATGTTAAGATGCCAGGAAGATTGCTGTTACACAGCCACAAAAGGTTCAAAGCCTGCAACATCTCAAGACAGAGCCAGGCTTTTCATGGCCCAGCAGCTTCTTTCTGCTCAGCAGTGCCTGGTCACGAGCTCAGAGATGCCACCAGGCTTTGTCAGTCATCTGTGCAAGAAGGCACCAGGCTATTATGCCCTGGACTGCTCTTCAGAGCATCTATCTGTGAATCTCGGGGGTACTGAAGCAACCCCTGAAAACATGCTTAGTGCCTACGGCAGCACCCAATCTCTAACCTCATCCTGGAACAATGGGGGACAAAGCAAAACAGCTCACACTTAAAAAAATAATAATTTAAACAAATTAACATGATGTATGTTCCAATGGAGACCAAGCTGCAGCTACCATTATTAATTGGAAAACAGAAATTAAAAAATTAAATTAAATATTGTATCAGGAGGCTTTCCACTGCAGGGAGTGATCTGGAATAACACTGATATGATCAGACATACAAGAAAAATTCCAGAAGCTGCTTACATACCAACACTCAATACTTACATGCAAAATGCTCAATTGCTGAAATTTTCCCAAATTAAGACTTGTTTGTAAAAACCGTGTTTTGTAGGAAACAAAACAAGGGATGAATCTATTATTACATTCCGACTGCAAACAAAAACAGGCTCAAAAAGGTCAGAAATACCCAATAAACAATGTACCCCACTCCCTGTGCCTCGTCAATCTTCCACGCCTCCAACGGGTACCACAGCTCACAATGCCGTGACACCACTACATGGAGCTCACAGCACTCAGTGCTTTTAAAACAATTTCTTAATTTAAATTCCAATTTATGAAGGCATTTTACCATCCTTCAGCTCTTATTTTCTCTGAGCAAATGCAGACCCCGCTTTGCAAAACATTAAATAAATGGATGTCGCCAAATTTATTAAAATTAAAGGCAAGTGCAAAGTTGGCCAAGCAAATTATGGCTGGAAATCAGCTTCCAAAATTCCTTTAGCAGCTTTCAGATGATTGTGGAAAGACACCACCAGAGAAAACGCGGTGTCTACAAGCATCGCCTCACCCTGGTATGTTTGGAAAGTTTATAGAAAGCCTGTGCCACAGGCTGTGGGCTGTGCCCAGATCGTACATCACCCTTACCTTACAGAGGAGGATGAAGCCGTTAATCATAGAATCATGGAATGGGTTGGGTTGGAAGGGACCTTAAAGATCATCCAGTTCCAACCCCCCTGTCATGGGCATGGATACGTCCCACCAGACCAGGCTGCTCAAGGCCTCATCCAGCCTGGCCTTGAACACCTACAAGGATGGGGTAGCCACAGCTTCTCTGGGCAACCTGTGCCAGGGCCTCACCAGAATGGAAACAGAATTAATCAACAACAGCTGTCCTTTTCCCTCTCACCCATCTTGGCTTTCTTTTTCTCTCTGACTTCCTAGTGACAGTCCTACAAAAGTATCTGGAGATGCATATTCCTGAGACTTGCAGATACAGACCACCTGCCACTGCTCCTTCCTTGCTTTTAGAGAAAGGGTTACTTGAGCCTTGTGGTAAGTCACAGCCTAGGAAATGTGAATTTCCAGCATTTTACCTGTAGCTTTTCACCCATATTCAGCACATTTGGCCGGTACTTTTTGGGTTTGGATGTTTTAGTACCATTTTAGGATAAGGATCATGGCACACGTGAACTCCTGGACAGGCATATTATGGCTGGCTGATTTTCTGTTGGAAAGATTCATTGTGCATTTTACAAATACCAGATGCTCGATGATGGGAAAATAAAGCATACTTTCCTGTAAACAAAAGCAGATTTCATTTGTTTCTAAAGCATAAACAACAAAAAACAAAAGCGAAAAAAGTGCAAACCAGAACAGTACAAATCAGGCTCTTACATATGTGTCGAGGCAAGACAGGAAAGTGCTGGAAGCAGGGGGAAGTGCATGTACCTGGAGATGGGTTAATGAGCTCTGCGGTGCAATGATGGGTTCGGGGGGGCTGCAGCCTGTGGGCCTGAGTGGGTACAGGAGCAAGGCACCCCATGTATGCTGCCCCATCTCTCGGAGCTAGGGCATGAACCCCTTATTTTACTTCCAGGTTGCATCTCTTAGGGGGACAGAGAGCTCATCTGGGAGTGAAGACAGGCCTGAGGGAGCTGATAGGGAACAAAAATAAGTTAAAGAAGCAGGGGCTTCCCCAGCAGCAGCGGGGGAGTGGAAGTAACACGTGCTAGAGGAAATGCTTTGAGACTGCCTGAGATTTACTGCAGCCTTCGTCAGTTCTCATAGCCCAGAGTAAATATTTGAGCATCACACAGTGCAAGGCAAAACCTCTTCCTCACTGCTGCAGGAAAGGGAACTCTCATTAGACCTTAAGATAAGATTGATGAGTGTGAGTAATAAGGAAAATGTTGCAATGCCGTTACATAAACCAAGGACAGACTCACCCATGAGATCTTCTCCCCAGCCATACATGAAATTCAGTGTGAGGTGACCAGAAACCCCAGCCTGTCTGCTCCCAGAGAGGTAACTGAGAGAGAGGACAGGTTAATAACATGCAAAACCACAGCTGACGTCAGGCAGCCCTTTAAACAAACCCATGTTTATTGTCCTGAGGTCTGCAGCTCAGACACATGGATCTCTCCCAGCTGACAATAAATCTCCTCTTTTTACACTGCAGCACAGAGATGCTGTCGGTGACCCAGCACCCAGGAGGGTCATGACTACCACACTGGTGGCTACTGCCCGAGCCTGGGCAAGATGCACCGGGAGGCAAGAGGGAGCCACTTATGAGCTAGAGGAATACCGAGGCTGGAGATGCCAGAATTTCAAATTAGGGCTTGTTTTGATTTGGTTTTAATCATAATTCCAAATCGTTCGATCTTTTTCTTCCAATTTAGGAGAAACTCTCTTTTTGCCTTTAGAGGAAATGCTGGCATCAGCACAGACAAACATCTCCCAAGCAAAACCAGCAGGAATCCTAAAAAAAGGGACTGCACCCTTCACTGGAGATAGCTACAGGGACTAAACCCTCAGGTACCCAAAATGTTTTTTCTACCACCTGAGCCAATTGTCCAGGTCTGCAAACCCCTAGGAAGAATAATCATCAGAAATACTTGGAGCTTAAACTGGTAGGGAGTTCTCCAATGAAAACGTCAGAGAAAGCTAAGTTATATGAAACAAAACACTTTGAGGAATTATCCCGACTTCAGAGTACTTCCATGCCAGGACAAACTGAGGAGCTACCTCTCCAGAGCTGAGTAGAAAGAAAGCATGACCAGAAATTAGAGATTCAGAGAGCCTTCTTCAGCCTGGTTTGAAAGGACCAGGTGGAATGCCAAGAGCTTTGGGCTGCTCCAAGCAGCAGCAGGTGACAGCAGCCACCTTGGCATCCCGAAGAAGGGGCAAGCCATGAGAGGACATGCAAGCTTGTGGAAAAGGGTTTGGGAGAGCAGGGAAAGGCTCAAAGAGGAGGCTCCTTTGCTCATTCACCACAGTTTACATTTTGATTTGGCTGCCATATCCCTCCTGAAAACCGCCCCAAGGTGGCAAGGCAGGAGCTGGGAGCAGTGCAGGAAGCCTGCCTGCAACCCCCTCGCAGGCAGCACGGTGCTCCGGCCCCCTCCAGTGGCTAAAAAACGTGCCTAGAGGGCAGCCACAGCCTCCCAGGCCAGCAGGATTCCCGATTTGCAAACCCAGTCCCTGCTCTTTGCTGCACAGAACAGCACTCACCCTTCCCGTGGCAAAGTAAATAATAAGGCAGACAGTCACGCTCTTGCACTGGAACATCTTTATTCAGCTACACGCGGATCCAGGCCCAACACAGACATCTCCTGTCTGCTCTCAGATCTGATCCAGCTGCTGTGCACAATTGTTTTACATCAGGCACAATCAACAGACCTCTGATTAGCTCCAATTAAAGCAGGACTGTCACCTCTACTCCGTGCTGGGCAGCTTCTTACGATGCTCTCTTTGTTGGAACAGGAAGGGCTAAAGAGGTACTGTAGCTCAAAGGCTGGCTTTGGTGTAAAAAGTGCTTTACTTAGGGTTGAAATGTTTTTTCCCCCTCCATCCTTAACAGATGCTCTTTCTCTGCCTTCTGCAAAAATCCCAGAGAGGAGGAAATTCTATTTGGGTACCAGCTACCAGCATTTCATGCTCTGGAAATTCCCCACAGCAACAAAGACATGAAGAAAGCCCACATGAAAAAGATTGCTTTGTATCTGCTTTGCTTATTCCAATCTGTTTTGATTCTTTAACCATTTTTCAAATCTTGTTATCCCATCCCAGCCAAGCTTACAGCAAGGCCACACAACACACAGTTTATATATTACGCGTAAATATAAAAGGCATTCTTCAATATAACGGATGAATACTGCAGACGTTTCATTTCCCACCCCGGATTTGTTACTCAGGTTATCTGAGCTTGCCCCATGGACAACATGGAAAAGAACACCTTCATTAAAGAGAATGCTTTGCTACACAGGAGGAAATAGTGAAGTCCAAGTTAAGGCAAAAATAAATGCTGTTTATATAGCATGAAGATAAATCATATGCACATATTACTCCAATTTCATATTGGAAGACTGTTGTTCCTTGGGTTTAAAAGGACTGGGACAGCCAGAGGATATAGGTTTTGGCTCTACAGGACAGGACACCAGGGTCTATGAATATCATAAAACTATTTTGAGATTCATTATCTCTCTACAATGAAAATTCCAGATCTTCCAAGTCTGCGTCTTAAACGACTTCACTGAGGCAAAGCTGGGTTTATGTAGCCTTAGCAACCGATGTCCACAGGGACTTCCTCTAAACAGAAGTCTTTGCACTTACAACCCAGTATTATGTGAGTTGTCCCCCTGAGCTGGACCTCCTTCAGGGCCTCAAGCCAAAAAAAAGACCATCCAAGTTTAACACCAAGACCCTTGCAGAAGGTACAACCCCTCATTTGAGAGCTGGATGCATAGTCCAGGCAAAATGTCTCCTGCTCGTCAAAGCTTTAATTCCACAAAAGTCCAAGTGACTGATGAACTTCCAGCCTGTTTGCTATTATGTTGGGAGAACCATCCTCTGGCCTGTGGATCGGGGATACCTATGGTCAGGGGAATCCTCTGGATGCCACGTCAGTTGGATGGGAAGACTCATGTGGTACTTCAAGCTTGAACCAAAACATCCACCCGCAGCATAGCTTGACCTCACCAATGAGACCTACAAGGAATTGGTAGCAGGCACCGACTCTGCGCAAGGCAAGAGGGTGCTCTTCACAATCTCCCTCACATGGGAGTCACAGTTCCAGGAGGGAGCACAGTTGCTAGACTGGTCAGGGTGCCACTGGCTGTCTGTCCATAAGGACACTGTAGGACAGTGTCCAGCAAGGGCACAACAGTCAGCAAACCAAATACTGAATCATAGAATGCTCTGGGTTGCAAGGGACCTTTAAGATCATCCAGTTCCAAACCTCCCGCCATGGCCAGGGACACCTCCCACTAGACCAGGCTACTCAAGACCCCATCCAACTTGGCCCTGAACACCTCCAGGGAGGGGCCATCCACAGCTTCCCTGGGCAACCTGTGCCAGTGTCTCACAATTAGAATCAGAACTGGTCATCTGCAGAGCCCTAGCTTTAACCTCATACTCGAGTTACATCAGGCACTGAGTTAACAACCAAATCCTCTGAGTTTCTTTGGGCCACCCTCCATCATTCACACCATGGCATTCCACTGTAGCTCATTCCAGGTGGAGCCAGCTCTCCCCAGAGGAGCATTTGCCTTCCATGTCTATCCTACCACCCAAAAGGCACTAATGGGGTGACCGGTTTGCAAAACTGCACAAACAAGAAAAAAATCAAGGCGGGGGAAAAAATCAACCCAAAGAAGCTGTTGGGATGAAGTTTTCTCTTATTTTCTGCCTCTATACGCTGGTGCCAGAGTTATGTTTGGCCTGTGCTCCTGCAAAACATTATGGTTCCACCAGCAAGGTGACAAGAGGCTTTACAACCTGTCTGCATCTTTCAGGCATGTTAACACTTCTATAAAGTAAGCGCACAGCTCTCAGGCAACATGTTCGTGGGCTGCCCTGGCCTCCAGCATGGTGAAAACCTAAACCATCTGCAAGCCTGAAAAGGAAACAGAGCAAACTGCTGCCTTCTCACTTTGAAAGTGTGCCTACAGCCACATATCCTTGCCATTATGCCTCACCTGAGGAGGGTTTTGAAAGTATCCTTTGCTTTGGCATCTGAGCACTGAGTATAACCACACACTTTAGCACATTCTCAGCAGCACAAACTTTGCCACCTCATCCTAACATCAGTGAGGGCCAGCAGGACCCTCCAGGCCTGGCCATGGAAATGAAGTGAAGGAAACAATCAGGGACTGCATTTTTCCTGTCCTTCCTCCTTCTCTGATAGCATCTTGGAAAGGCACATGTTATTCTGCAGATAACAAAACATACAAGAAGGTCCATCACCACTCATTCAAGTCTACTCTAAACACACCCCATAGCGGAAGGACCAGAAACTCAACCATGAATTTGCATTCATTTATACCTCTGGAAAAAGAACAGCTTGTAACTTGTGTCAAGACCTACAGGGCAAGTCCATGAGGCAGACCTGAGAATCTGCTCTTACAGTGATAGAATAACCAGGGCTGTTGGCCAAAGGCACCTGAAACCAAAAAGCAAGGTAGCTCAAAAAATCCCACTGCCCTGTTTCCCAGTGGGTCACAGAGAAGAGTGACCAGAACCAGATCCCATTCCCAGGAAAGGCTGTCTTACTGTCCTTGCCATCCCATGCTTAATTCAGCTCTCAACAACAGGTTCCTAGACACTAACACTCCACAACAAATAAATCCCCAACATCTTTAGCATCACATCTGGAAAAATATCCTTGCTAACTGCATGGGCATGGGAAAAACATCTGGCAAAGAAAAACTGTCCAAAACAATCAATTTGTAATACAGGACCTAGAAAGAATTTGGATCAGTAAAGCAAAAGCGAGTACTGATTATCCCCTGGGTTTTTATCCAAGATCCTGAGGGACCATCATCTGTCCTTCTGAAGTTGATATTTTGACGTTTGCTATACAATGAGTAGGTGGCTTCCTTTAAGGAGCTGGCTGACCCTGAGATCCCAGTGAAAAGCTCTCTGCTCACTGCAGCGTGACACTCTTCTGTGGACTTGTGACAGGAAAGTACACAGCAATGAAGAGGCACTGGATGCAACACTGCATTTAGAAGCACATAATCCCTAACTCTTCAAGAAAAGCCAAGAAATCCTTTTTTCCTCCCTCTTCCACAATGCTGGAAGAAGCACTATGCAAACCGAAAGACCATTAAGTGGATCTGTAAGGATTTTCTCTGGCCATACTCCCACTGCAGGATATGGAGTAAAAGGTTGGTAGGGACCTCTGTTTCAATGTGCTGTGCATTGCCAGCTGCTTTACTAGGCCTTCAGAAACATCACAGTCACAGCAGTACTGCAAGCAGGCAGTCAGGAGATGATTTTGGTGTCTTTTTCTTCATAACCATGCAGATATATTCACAGGCATTGCATCAACTACCACCCAACACAGCAATGCAGCAGTTAATTTAGCAAGCCCTCCACTGTTGCTCCTGGTCATTCCCAAATATTTAAACCCATTTTACAGAGAACAGAAGATAAGTTTAGCCATTACTTTTCCAAAAAGTATCCCAGAAATCTTCCAGGTTCACATGCTTGCTTCATCTGAGTACCACAATCCTCATCCGAGTATCACAGTCCTCATCCCACCACACATGCAGTGGTAACTGAAACATGGGGACCTCATCTCCACAACAAGCTCTGTAGGTATCAGTTTCCAGAGGTGAAACTCCCTTTTCCTCTTCTCTCCACGTTTTCTCCTTCGTGCTATGGCAGGGGTTGCAGACCTGACCCAGTCCCAGACAATCAGGCAGAGGATGGGTGAGCCCCTGCCCTGTCTGTCACAGTGTTGGAGAGAAAGCCTCGGATGCTCTGGAGATATGACTTGGACAAGAAAGGATTACATATTCTGCTACTCTCCCATCTGTGCAATGGGGTCTCTACACAAAGAAGGCCAAGTCAGCTGCTACCTTGCACCACGTATAGACACGGATACAATTTTCCACATAACACACGGCACTGGACAAGAAACCTGATGCATTTCACACCAGAAAAGGATAGAAGAAATTACACGTACTTTTACAGCAGCAATCACAAACCCCTTCAGGAAGGGAAAGGCCTGGTACTGACAGCAGAAGAGAACAGTGCTGTTGTAAAACCTTTACCAAGGTGAGGAGACTCCCTTTTATGTTATAGGAAGAGGAAAGGCTTAAATACAGACACTTTCCCCAAGCAGAAGCACTGCTGAGACTCAAGGTGTGTGTAACACAGAGCATAACAGAGGTAGAGTCGTAACAAACAGATACAGGCTAACAGCTCTAGGATATACTGTATTTGACCACGTAACACCCACACACGCTTATTGGCCTCATCACCCAACCAGTCGCAAACAAGATATCACCAATAAGATCATAGAACAGTTTGGGTTGGAAGGGACCTTAAAGCCCACCCAGTTACAACCCTCCTGCCATGAGCGGGGACACCTTCCACTAGACTGGGTTGCTCAAAGCCCCATCCAACCTGGCCTTGGCACTGCTAGCTTAAGAATAGATACACAAAATCACTGCACCCTAAATCTGGAGGAGAGAATCACAGGGGCAGGGAATTATGTGCACTCCATGAGCAACAGAGTATTTCACTAGAGAAGGAAGGGTTAGGAATGGCACCTGGCTTTATCAGCGCACTCATTTACCAAATCACACTTGTCCCAGAAAGCAGCCAGTTGCCTTTTAACTGTGTTCGTGAAGTAAAAATTGTTTAATGGGGTATGGGACTGGAAGGATATGGATCAGATCCAGACGAGATTTGCCAAGTATTCTCCGTACGGCTATGCGGCAGAGAGACAAGAGGCTCCGGGTGCAGCCTGCAATGAAGAAAGCAGAGAAAAACTATTGAGGAGCTATTTACCCCTTCAACATGCCAAGGCCACATGCTGCATAGCAATATGAAAGCAGTGCAGGAGAGCTGAGAGTCAGTGAATCATCCCTGTGAGGAGGCCAAACCTTTTGGCCAAATGTTTGGAGCAATAACAGCTGCCACAGGGGCAGTTGGGAAGGGCAAGCAGGAGACTGCATGGGGTTGTGATACAGAGCCAGTCCCTGGATGACTGGGTTCGAGAGATTAGGGCTGAACCCCCACCAAGGGAGGCTGTGAGCAGCTTTATACTCATCAGATTGTTTTAAAATTGCAAGGACTTTATTTTTGCTCTAAACCACTCCCTGAGAATCAACAGCATTGACAGCCAGCTCAGGCCTTATCCCAGCTTTCTTTTGAGGGCTGCTTTTGAGTTCATGGAGTTCACCTTCCAGCAAGAGGATGGTGGTGTCCATGTTGATTCAGGAACTGGACCTCCAAGACAACACTCCATCATCCTGCATGCTCTATCTAAGGAGCCCCATTTACCTCCTAAACCCAGGCTGAATGCAAACCACCTGCTCCAGCCTCTGCATGTCTCTTCTAAGGTAAAGTCCAGCCAGGATTAAAAAACAGGCATGTGCAAAGCTGAATAACACTGGGGTGAGTGCTGGAGGTTGTTTCCCACATCATGACTCCCTTTGAAATTCCTCTATTTTTGAGAGGGAAACACCACTTCCAACCCTCGTGCAAAGCCCTAGCCTTCACCAGCTGAGCCTGCTGGTTTTATGAGGTGCTTCCCTTGCTGGAACAAGGGTGTACACTGGATTGATATTGCTTTTGTTATAAAAAGAAAGAAACAGCAGGTAAATTCAGGCATGCTCAGGCCTGAGGCTCTGGTTTACTTCTTTTGTAACTCATTTGGTCCCCCAAGGATGTTAAATTCATAAAGCCAGCTTTTCCCATCTTCTTCCACCACTATCTGAGCTCCTGCTCATTTGCTACCAACATTTGTGGCTTTACTTCCTATGCAGCCTTTCCAGATAGGACCACCTCTTGGGTCACTCCCTGGAGGCCCCTGCAGAGCACAGGGTCACTCAAGAGCAGTCAGGGCACACCTGGATGGCTTTGGAGAACTGGGTCTCACTGGATAAGCCACAACCTGCCTGTGGTTTGCAGACTCCAAGTCCAGCTCTGACAGGAACACGCTGCCTAACCTTGCTGCTGAGGACAGTGCTCAGCAATGGAAAAGAGCTGGGAGAAAGACAAAACATAGTTACAGAGACTGGGCTGCTGATAGGCATCATCGGTAGCTGAAGACTCAAGGGGGAGAACACTGTGTGAACATGCAAAATCCAACAGAAGAAAACCAGGGAGTCTAGCTGAAGGCAGCTGAAGGAAGCTGCTGGGTTGATTTATTAGTGCTGACAGAGCTAGAGGCAAGCAGCAGCTCCGCAACACTGAGGATCTATGCCAGGGAGCCACAGAGGCCAGCCCCATGGTCCTCTCCTGCCTGATGCCTGCCTGGCCAGCAACAGCTCTCTGGGAGCCCTATCAGGCGCGGTGAAGTCATTAACACGCAGCTTAACAGCTTGCTAAATCCCAGTTATCTTTTCTGTGTTAGAACTGCTTTACGCTTCTAAGTTAGGTCTAACCTGCTCACAGGGTATTTTTGCACCCTGCTGAAAGCACCTGAACAGACCCAAGAGAGGATGCCAACACCCACTCTACCACCACCTCCTGACCACCAAACAAACTCTCCAAAGATGTCTGCGGAATCTAGTGCTAGATAAATGCAGCGCCACTGCAGTAACGCAAAGCCACTTACCCCTTGCTTCTTTGAAGACCTGCAGAGCCTCAGGGTTGACTTTGACCCTTCCTGAGGATTCAGCTCCCAAGGCCTCCATTTTCACCAGGTTCAGATTGGCTCCAAAGTCAATCAAGAGGTGGACAAACGCTGCTTCACAGCCATGCCGTAGGACAGCGTCCATCACACACACTGGGGAGCCCCGGGAGAAGCCTTGGATGTTGATGGGCCCGCAGCAGTTAAAATCCGGGTTGGCTCCAGCCTGGAGCAGCAGTCGGAAGCACTGGAGGTTGTGGTAGGCAGCACTGATGTACAGTGGGCAGACCACCAAGGTGGTGAGTGGCCGCATGGAGAGGCTGGGGACCCGGGAAGTGAGGTGATGATTCACATCCACGTCTGCACCGTACCTGGGTGAGGAAGAGAGAAGAGCAGAGGTTTGGAAACAAGGGCAACAGCACCACAACAGCATCTCAGGGTGACAAAATGGCACAGGACAAGGCTGAAGGGCACATGGAGGGTGAGCACCCTGCCTGTTCTGGGACCCACCACGTGCCCATACCTACCCTCAGATAGGCCTGGCAGGACTTCTGAGTGGGGATGACATATCCAGCACGGTCTGATCTTCAAGCAGCAAAGTTGCTTCTCTGCCTGCAACAGCCCAGGCTTCAGAGAGAGGAGGAGAAGCTGAGGAATATCTTTCCTTGCCCTCCTGAAGGATGTGCCAAGCCTTGGCACAAGGGAGAGCTGAGTCCTTAGCCAGCACCACACAATGCTGGATGTTAATGAGCTGGCTGGGGAGCAGGGATGTTTCCAAATGACTCAGTTGAAGAGATGCAAGTGGAATAACTTCCCCACCAAGATAAAACAGGCCAAAACGCAATACAGGCAATTGATCCGACTGTCACAAGCAGCAGGGAAATGGAAACAGAAATCTGCATGCAACAGTGAAACATACGTGACAAAATACTACTCCCAAAAGAACTGAGGTGGTTGAAATTCCATCGAGGAGTCAAAAAAAACCTTTTCCCTAGTATTCAGTTCAGCTGAAGGGATGTACCCACCAACTCTGAGCACATGGGAAACGGGAAAACCACAAAAGAATTGTCTCAGACCGCTCGCTCTCCCCACCTGTCCTGCACAGCTCCTTTCACAGATTACATGGATAGTGCACCAGAGACTGGAATTCACTGCCCAGTACTCCCAGTGCCAAAGGGGAGACTGCCATGAAGTGCAGCAGCAAACATCTCAAGCCTTTTGCAACTGGCCTCACCCTACCCCACAGAGAAACCCATAACTTACGTCTTTGCCGCATGGTACCATGGTATCCCAACGGCCCCACAAGCCCTGTGGCCAGAGAAAAACAGGCTTGGGTTTGCTGTGGTGCAGAGAAGGCACCTAAGCAGGCCAAAGCCCTGCTCAATGGCCTTCATCATCATAAAACAGAAGCAGCACCTGCAGAATGCTTCATTTCGGGACCACATTGGGAACAAGCAGAAACTGGGGCTTGTTGGTTTTGGTTCTTTTTATTTTTCTTGGAGGAAGTGAAGAATGCAGACAAATAAATGGGAGCAGAAAGGCCAAGTGTCACTCTCTGGAAAAGCCTGGAATTTGAACAATGGTAAAGCTGAGGAAAGAAAGATGTCGGAAGTAACATTTATTTCCCCCAGGCTGGGTAACACCCAAGCAGTGGGGACACTGTAACTCCAGCTATTTCAGCTCAGATGGGAACAAGGAGGAAGACAAAACAATCCCCTAAGGAGTAGCAGGGTTTAATTGCAGCAATGTAGAACAAGCAAGGCCCTGCTCCTTCTACCCATAGAGGGATTAAAGGTTCCTTCAGCCACCAGTCCCCCTCTTAAAAGTACAAATTGAGCATTCAGACAACTATATTTTTCTGCCTTCCTAGACAGCACTATATTCCTTTCTGCAGTGAATCAAACAAATACGGAAACTGTCCGGGGTCAAGTCCTGCCTCAAGGCAAGCACAGCTCTCACTAGACCCAGTAACGGGCTGGTCCCTATCCAGCAAATACTTAACGGAATGCCTCAGTTCTGGGGACAGGAATAATCTCATTTAAATTAAGCACACACAGAACAAGGGCTGAGGAAACTTAGATAAAAACTGCAAATGGCACACAGCGTATTTTTATCCCAATGCACACTATCTCCCCAAGCATGAATGTCTTGGCTGAGATCTCAGAGGAGACCTGTGGGGTGGAGAAATGCAGATAAAGGACAGAGCGAGGCAGTAACAACACTGTTGAAGGTGAGCTGCTCCTCGCACCAGCCACAGGACCACACTTTGCTTCCCAGGCCAGGCAGCTGGCCTAGGAATCACTGCACGCTAAGAGGACATTCCCATATTTTGGGGACTTCTGCAGGATTTTGCTGAATCTGCATCACTTCACCTATGTTGGATCACAAAGAGCTAAATAAGAGGTGTCTCTTCTCCACAGGCAAGTGCATGTGTTCTCAGTAGATAAACCACTTAAAATGAGACCACACAAGTATTTCGATCTGTCCTGCTGAGGGACATTTTTAGGGCTTTTGTCCTGACAAGACCACAGGTACTCCCTCATTTCAATCCTTTTTTTTCCCATTATCATCATCAAAATTCTCAGTAGAAACCCCTAATTCAAAGCAAAATACAAAACTCTGCTTTTATCACAGTCAGGCATGTGCCTGAGGAATCAGGATGAGTTGTCAGATCTCTTTTTCACTGCTTATTACTGTGGCAAAAGGATCCTTAACAGGCTGGGTCAGCTCCCAGTTATCCTGTGAGTACAACACAACAGTCTGATCCCATCACAGCACGATCACATTGCAAGCTGTAGGGAAAGTAATCTATACCCTGGCAATATAACCCTAAATATTTCCACCAGCCATCTTAGAAAATAGATCACTTTTCCATAGCTGTCTGTGCCTTTACTATTAATGGATATAATTTCAGCTATTGCTTGGTTAGCTGGTTCAGCAATTCTGGTAGGATACTGGAATCCTGATTGTGCTATAATGAAAAAAACCAAAACCAGGTGATGTACCTGGAGTACTGTGACAAATTCTGGAATCCCCAACATAAGAAGGATATGGAGCTGTTGGAATGGGTCCAGAGTAGGCCACAAAGATGATCAAGGGCCTGGAGCACCTCTGCTATGAGGACAGGTTGAGAGAGTTGGGATTGCTCATCCTGGACAAGAGAAAGCTCTGGGAAGACCTCAGAGCAGCCTTCCAGTAGTGAAAGGGGCTCCAGGAAAGCTGGGGAGGGACTTTTTACAAAGGCAAGTAGTGACAGTATGAGGGGGAATGGCTTTAAATTGGAAGAGGGAAGATCTAGATTAGATATTAGGAAGAAACTCTTCACAATGAGGGTGGTGGGGCACTGGCACAGGTTGCCCAGGGAAGCTGTGGATGGCCCCTCCCTGGAGGTGTTCAAAGCTAGGTTGGATGGGGCCTTGAGCAGCCTGGTCTAGTGGGAGGTGTTCCTGCCCATGGCAGGGGGGTTAGAACTGGATGATCTTTAAGGTCCCTTCCAACACAAACCATTCTATGATATTTAAACAACCTGCAGCAAGCCTGAACTGGGCTGGGCTTTCTTTTTAGGACACCAAAGAGCTCTCAAGCTGAATATGCTGAAATATTTCCTTATATCTCAGCAAATGCATCTTCCTCACCACATTCCCCCTGCCAAATCCTTTAGAACAATGTTTTAAAGATCTCTGAGTGAGCTTTGTAACATAAGATTGTATATTAAAGTAAGCAACCCCAAATATATCTGTGAAATCCGTACTCCAAGATATTCAGAATTTTGGGCAATTTGACAATGTGGTATTAGCTTAGCAGCCTTGGGAGAGACGGTGTCTAATGAAAAGATATTGGACAAACTCCAGTTAATTTTTAATCCTGAAAGCTTTCCAAAATCTTGCTTTTAATATTGCTGGTGAGGTATCCCAAGGAGCAGACACATAAATCAATGCGGCTCTCCATGCACTGCTGGAATACCATTTGCTACCCTGCCTTAGCGGATACATCAGGGGAGATTTCCTGGGAATGCAGCATGGGAGCCGAACTCTGTACCAATGAGCACACGGCAATGGAGACATCCTGCTCTCAGCTTGCAGAAAAAGCAGCGAGGAGGGGGGACCCTCTCCCCTTCTTTCCACTTGCCGGCATCCTTAAAGCTGCACTTGCATCAAAATTAACTTCAAGCAAAAAGGAAAGGAGAAAAGCCCCAAGTATTTTGAAATTTTTCTATTCACATCTTCTTTGTTGTTATTTTCCAGCATTTGCAGTCACTGAAGGGATCCCTTGGAGAGTGTTTCTGTGTGAATCCAAATAAACACTCTTCTCCTATTTCTTTCTGCAGCCTGTGTTTTCCTCTTATCATCCCTCATTACTTGGCGTCAATGGTCCACAGAGCTGTTCAGCATAGTCCCTCATACAAAAAGTACCCAATTTAGAAGGAACAAAGTCTTGCAACAAAACACAGAGGAAGAAATTAAGGCTGCAGAGTTTGCTGCTAGACATTGAACCCACTCATTGCTGGTGCTGCAGAGGAGGTTTCCCAAGAGACAGGAGGTCTCCAGCCACCCACCATGCAGCTAAGGTTACTGTTCATCAACTCACAGTGATGGCTGTCATTCCTCGCCCCAGAGATGCCACCCCTTCAACAGAGCTGTGCATCAGGTGTCTGGTAAGGGGAAACTAAATTGGATGCCATGGCAGGTGTCCTTGTGATGAGCAAATGCCAGGCAGCCAAGAACAGACAGTGCCAGCAACAGGCACCTCTCCTCCCCAGGACAGAAATGGGTCAGAGCAGCAGAGCTAAACAAAGGAGAGATGTGTTTCCAAACTGGTTTTGGCTCACTGGGGGATCCACCTCACTTGTAAATTCAGCCAGGGGCATAGAGATAGTGGGGGGAGGATGCTTTGCAAGGTTTGGCTCTGACTGAACAGTGGATGATGGGCTCAGAAACAGAGACTCCACTCTTCGGCTTTGTCTTAGGAGAATAGGCATGTGAATCACACAGCAGGACACTGATCTGCTGCCAGGGCCACAGGGAAGACAAGGGTATCCCTTTGGGCACCCCATCTCCTGCCTATCTCTTGGCCAGCTTTACTTGACCTGTGGAGGAGGCACTGGGCTTGTGAGGAGGGAAGGGATGCTCCGAGTCCCATGGGGGGGAAAGATCCCAAGGTAAGAAGCGAAGGAGGCAAATCCACCCCTCTTCTCCCAGGACCAACTCCAGTCTTGACACAAGCTCTCACCTGATCAACTCTTGAAGGATGTCTGCCCGGCCCACACGCGCCGCATGGTAGACAGGGGTGCTGCGATGGTGCCGGCTGCCATTGGGGTCAGCCCCAGCTTCCAGGAGGATCTTGGCACACTCGAGGTGCCCGTTGACCACGGCCACGTAGAGGGCAGTCTGCCCCTTCACGTCCACCAGGTCGATCTCAGCCCCTTTGCGGAGAAGGAAGTCGACGCAGGGGCCATGGCCAGCGGTGGCAGCGATGCGCAGTGGGGTGCAGGGCAGCCACCCGCAGCACCACACTGACTTCTCGTTGATCCGGCTGGCATTGGGAAAAGCACTGGGTTAGAGAGGGCCTCCTGCACCCTCACACCACCACACCTGCCCCAGCGCTGGACAAGGACGCTGGGAGAGCCCCAACAGCTCCCTTGAAGCTTTTCCTCCCCATTTTTTGGCACTTAACAGCATCCCTGAAGAGCTCCCACCAATAACCTGCATAGGTGCTGCATGTAGGTAGCCAGAGATTACAGTATGTACTGGGAGCAGTGCCTGGAAGATGGGCTTTATCACACCTCTGCAGCTGCACTTGCACACCATGAGGAACAAACCTTGTCTCAAAGCTCAGTCAAAATTACCAATAAAAAAGTTAAATGCTCCCTACTCCCTCTTTATAGGGAGATGTCCCAAATCAGAAGCGACTAAGCTGGGGTCCACCAAGATTTAATTCAACCTGCTTCAAAAGGGGCAGGAAGTCACCAAAGCAGCAGAGAAACAAGAAGAGGACACGGGAGCAATGTAAGTAAATTACATCCTTATCACACTGCTGGCAACATCCACACTCAGCCAGGCACCATGGGATGACACAAACACAAATCCAGGGAAACTCGGATCTGCCAGCAAAGAGCAAGCCTGAGAGATGAGGCCATCCAGCACTGAACAGCTTAAGTAGGCCATTAGTTGGATAGCTGTACAGGAATAAGCGCCTCTTCCAGTTTATAAAAGAGAAAGCTCTGGCTGGTGGCTGCCGCGATCCTCTCTGAAATAACCATTATCAGCCATCATGCTCATCCGGATCTCAGCTTAGCCCTATAAATCTCAGAAATACCCAGAATTCACTCCCAAATGCTTTGCAAATCTCTACAGGTAAAATCTTAGCACGAACACACAGACAGGGAGGGATTTCTTTAAGGCCAACGCAGGCTGGCAAAAGTGCTCTTTCACCAGCACAGCAGTAGATTTGCTCTCCCAGCTCACTCCACGAGGGCCCATGTAACTGGTACAGGACAAAGCAGTTTTTACACAGTGCATTTACAGTGTTTGCTAGGAGAGCACTGCTACATATTTTTTTCTTCAATCATGTTTTAGGATGAGGAGTGGCATAAACATCAAGCCCTCAGCTGTCAAGTCTTATAAGTGCTCCCTCTACCCTTGGAGGTTTGGAGACCACCACTCTGCACCTACCCCCAAAGAAGTCACTTCTCTACTCCATCAACTGTGTGCTGGTGCTGCAAATCCAGCCCTTCTCCTCCCACCAAACTTCGCTGCTTCCTGCAGGGAAGGATGCCTGGCCCTGCTGCCACAGGGTTCCCACGCAGCACGGGACGAAAGCAAAGCAAAAATCTCAGAGCAAGGGTTCGGAGAGCCCCTGCTGCCCAGAGAGCAGAAAGAGGGCCTCACTGTTGCAGAAAGGACCCTTTTTTTGAGGCTGGGAGACATTTTGCACTCTGAGCAGATTTCTCTGTGGTGCAGGAAAATTAATTAACCATCCCCATGTTCAGAGCCCTAGCACTGGGCAGATTTTGTAACACAGGGCGTTTCAGATTTGTAGATGATTGTAATCCCTTCTGTATGTTTTTTCCCATCACCCTCAGGCTCCTTTTTTCATGGCATTACATTTCCATCCAGATCTGAAAAGAGCTTATACATGGCCCATGAACTGGCTTGAGATTTGCCTCCTGGGAGCGAAGCATCCTCCTAACCTGGTGGTGGGATGGGGTCTCCAAAAGGAGTAGGGTGTGGGAGTCGTTAGCCAAAACCTTCTAAGTGGAACTTCGCACACTGATGAGGATGTCCATACCCAGGGCGAGGTGTGGGCAGGGAGAGAAGCTCCTTCACCTCTGGAAGCTTCCTCATCTTTGGAAAGCCCCCTCACCTTTGGAAAGCCCCCTCATCCTCTGAAACCTCCCTCAGCCTTGGAAGCCCCTCTCACCTTTGGAAGACATCCCCCTTGGAAACCCCCGTCACCTTTGGAAGCTCCCCTGCCCCTGAAGGCCCAACATCTTAGAAGCCCTCTCACCCCTGGAAGCCCCCTCATACCTGGAAGTTCCTCCCACCTCTCTGGAAGACCCACCACCACCACCTCTGGAAGCCACTCACCTCGGAAACCCCCTCAGATCTTGGAAGCCCCTCCGTCCCTGGACGCTACCTCACCTCTGGACACCCCCTCACCCCTGGAAGCCCCATTACCTCTGGAAGCCACTCACCTCTGGAAGCTCTCCTCCTGCAGCAGGCTCTTGAGGGTGGGCAGGTCCCCGACATAGGCTGCATCGTGCAGCCGGGTGTCCTCGCAGTGCTCCAGGGGGTGGTCGCAGAACTGCTCCCGCAGCCATTCCTTCAGGTTCCGACCTGCGCTGGAGAGAGTGCGGGGTGGGGGGAGCGGGGCTGAGACCCTGAGCCCTGCCTGGGGGCTCAGTCCTGTCCACTCCACACCCCTCCTTACCCAACCACTCCCCACACCTTACCTGCCTCCTCCATTACCTGCCCCCCCGTTATCCACTCTCTCCCCTACTTTAGCTGCTCCTTCACATTACCTCCCCGTTATCCATCTGCTATTACCTGTCCCCCCTACTTTACCTGCCCACCCCCTTGTTACATGCCCACCACCACCCACGTTACCTCCCCCCCATTACCCGCATCCCCGTTACCTGCCTGCTCCCCTCTCATTACCCATCCCCAGTTACCTATCCACCACCTCCCTTACCTGCCTGTTCTCCCCACATTACTCACCCACTCCCCTACCCATTACCTACACCCCCATTACCTGCTCGCTTCCTCCCGTACCTACCTTCCCACATTACCTGCCCCAGTTACCTGCCTGCTCGTCCCCCATCACCTACCCCCCGTTATCCACCCACTCCCCCGGTTACCTGCACCCCCCAACATTACCTGCCCGCTCTCCCCCATGATACATATCCCATCGTTTACCCACCCCTTCACGTAACCTGCCCACTCCCCCCGTTACCTGCACCCCCCGTTACACGCCCCCTCCGCCCTCCCGTTACCTGCCCCCCCTTGCCCCCTCGTTCCCCGCCCACTGCCCGTTACCTGTCCCCGCCCCTTACCTGTCCTGCCCCCAATTATCTCCCCCCTCCACGTTACCTGCCCCCTGCCCCCTCCCCGCCGCCGGGGGGCCCTCCCGCCGCCATCCGCTGCTCTCTCGGCCGGAGGAGGAACCCTCCTGTCCTGCCTCCCCTCCGGGGCCCTGATTGGCCCCGCCCGGCCGCTCCCGCCCCCGTCCCGGTGCAGCCCCGGGCGGGAGCGGGGCGGGAGCGGGGCGGGGCCGCCGGGGCCGCTCCTCCTTCAGACCCGCCCCAGGGGGAGGTGCAGTCCTGCTTTGCCTTTGCTTTTCCTTTTCTTTCCCCTTCCCCCTCCCCCTTCCCTTTCCTCTTCCCTTTCACTTCCCCTTTGCCCTTACCTCTTCGCCTTCCCACTCCCCCTTTCCCCTTCCCCCTTCCCCTTCCCTGTCCATTTTCCCCCTTTCCCTTCATTTCCCCTTTCCCCTTCACTTCCCCCTTCTCTTTCTCCTGTCCTGTCCTGTCCTGTCCTGTCCTGTCCTGTCCTGTCCTGTCCTCTCCTCTCCTCTCCTCTCCTCTCCTCTCCTCTCCTCTCCTCTCCTCTCCTCTCCTCTCCTCTCCTCTCCTCTCCTCTCCTCTCCTTTCCTTTTCCCCTTCGATATGCCTTGCCTTGCCTTCGCCTTTCCCTTTCCCCTTCCATTTTCCCTTCAATATGCCTTGCCTTCTCCTTCCCCTTCCCCTTCTTCCCATTTTCCTTTCAATATACCTTCCCCTTCCCCCTTCCCCTTTCCCTTTCCCCTTCAGTGTCTTGCCTTCCCCTTCTCCTTCCCATTTTCCCTTCAATATGCCTTTCCTTCCCCCTTCCCCTCCCCTCCCCTTCCCGTTCCCCTTCCATGTGCCTTGCCTTCCCCCTTTCCCTTCCCCTTCCCACTTTCCTCTTTCCCCCTTTTCCCCTTTCCCCCTTTCCCTTTTCCCCTTTTCCCCTTTCCCCCTTTCCCCTTCCCAGTCTCATGCCTTCTCTTGCCTTCAGCTGCCCTCACAGCCAAAGCCCTGCTAGGCAGGCAGAGTGTTGGGTTCAGTTTCAGGGGGTCTGGAGGTTTTTCCCCCTAGAAACAGGAACCGGGACTGGGGGCTCCTTATTCCAAAAACAGGGCTGGAAACTGGCAGGGCTGTCCCCTCACAGCACCACCTGCCTGTTGGCAGGGGCCGTGCTCCAAGGGCTGTGCCCTGGGTTTGGAAGCTGGTAGGGGGCAGCTTTCCTTGGCTCAGGCCAGACAGGATTGAAGAATCACACAACCCCAGGATGGTGGGGGTTGGAGGGACCTCTGGAGATTATCCAGTCCAACCCCTTTGCTAAAGCAGGTTCACCTACAGCAGCATGCGCAGGAACACATCCAGGCGGGTTTGAATATCTCCAGAGAATGAGATTCCACAACCACCCTGGGCAGCGTGTTCCACTGTTCCATCACCCTCACAGGAAGGAAGTTTGTCCTCATGTTCAGGTGAAGCTTCCTGTGTTCCAGTCTGTGCTCGTTGCCCCTTGTCCAGTTGCTGGGCACCAGTTACAAGAATCTGTCCCATCCTTGTGGTCCTTGCCCTTTAGATATTGATCAGCACTGATGAGATCCCCTCTCAGTCTTCTTCAGGCTAAATAGATCAAAGTCTCACAACCTTTCCTCCTGAGAGAGATGCTCCAGTCACCTTGTCTTCTCCATGGCCTCCACTGGACTCTCTTCAGTAGTTCCTTGTCTTTCTTGAATTGGGTAAAGCAGTTTCCGACAGACCAAAGTTGCAAAGAAGGTTTTATGTGGTCATATCGCCCTCTTTGTCCCCACAGCACAGCTCCAAATGTCTCGTGGGCAAACACACCTTGTTTGACTTCAAGTTGCTGCTAGCCCGAGGTAGAAAAGGGCCCATGTGAGGGTGGACAGAGCTGCAGTGGGCTGGGAGCACACTGAAAGGTGACCTAGTTAAGAAAACAGCCCTGAGAAACACCCAGGCCTGCTGGGTCTGAGCAAAAAGCTGCTGCTTTGCTTAAACCCCAGCACCCATAGGTGTTAGATGCCTACACAGGCACAACGCTTTGGGAGTACAAATGGAGGAGAAGGCATGTGGAAAGATACATGCATACACACTGAAAAGGTCTGGAGGGAAAGTTGTTTGCACCAAACCCAACCTTCTCCAGGGGCAATGCTCACGCTGCTGCAGCAGGTCATCGTATTGGCTCCCTGGAGCAGAGCTGCTCTTGGAGCATCTGAAACACCCCACAGCTTCTGAGCACGTATTTTCAAGTCCCCAGTGTGAGAGGAGAATGGTAGTAATCCATTTAGCTTTCCTGCAGCTCTGCTCCTGCTGCTCCATGGCAGGATATCAGCCTACAGACGCCAGACTCTGGCTGCAAACATGGTTTCCTGTAACTGTTATTACTTGGACTCGAGCAACCTGGAGGAGAGAGGCACACAATCTGCAAATTGAACCCGTTTGCCTTGCCCAGTGGAAGATCAAAAAAAGAATCGATGGGATTTTCAGAAGCCATCGGTGCTGGCCAGCACTGCCACCTTCCCCTGCCTGCAGTCCTGCCGTTAGACAAGGCGGATCCAACACCAAGAAACATCTCCTGGAATGAGCTGGCTGCCAATCTGGAAACCTGACTCAGCCTCTGTTTGGCCTTCCTTGAGTCAGAGGGACCAGATTGGGAAAGCAGTCAAGGGGACTAGGTAGAGATCCAGCCTACATCTTGGCCTGTGCTCCTCGACACTTGTGAAAGGCTTTCTAGGACTGGGATAGGCTCAGGCAGGGATTTCTGAGGTGGCCTTGCCTACCTATCTACCACTCTTTAGGAGATGCCTTTGCCGAGTTCACAAGCATCCCATGTTCCCTGGGACAGCGAAGCAGATCCACCAGGTCTCGATGGACTCCTCTTTGAGCAGTGAGTTCCTTTGTTTCTAACCCTGATCTACAACTGCATCCATCTGCAGAGGCTCCATATGATGCCTCTGTGCCTGCTCGCAGGCAGGGAAGCAGCCATGTACATCTGAGTTCCCTGTTGCTGTGCCTGATGATAGCACAAAATAGACGAGAACAGCTTTCTACATCGTCTGCAGCCTTGACAGATTTAATGGGATTGGATTTAATGTGCTGCTCCGGCTGCAAAGCGCTGTGTTGGACTGCTGGCCAGCCATGAGATTTCACCCAGAGGAAAAAGGCATGTTGGTCCATGGGCTTTCATACACAGGGCCCCACATGACCAAAAGCCATAATGCCTGTGTGCCCAAGGGACAGAAATCTTTGTATCTTAGTGCCTTCCCAGCAGGAACACATTGCCAGTTTTCAATGCTCTTAGGAACAGGCCACTCCTGCTCACCACAATTTTTCTTTAAAATAGATATATTTACTCACTCTGTGTTGTTTAGAGCTGATGCTTTGCTCTCCTCTCATGGGTGAAGGCAAGAAAGGGGAACAAAGGATGCAGCAGTGTTTACTTGTGATATGGTAGTTGTCCCTGTAAACAAAAAGGAGCCTTAAAGAAGAACAGAGTGACTGATAAACAGGACAGATGAAAATGCAGGCCAGGATCTGAATTGCTCATGATTTAAGGTTCATTCAGTTCTTCTTGCAGAAAATACCTCCCTTTAACCACTCACTTCTCTCTCATCCACATATTTATATGTACTTACAGATATGCTGCAATGAAAAGCAGAAAATTTTCACATATATTCCATTAGACGCTCTAGAATCACAGAATCATTAAGGTTGGACAAGACCTCTAAGATCATCAAGTCCAAACATCAACACAACACCAAGATGTTTACTGAACAATGTCCCAAACTGCCCCATGTACATGGTTATTGAACACCTTGAGGGATGTTGACTCCACCACTTCCCTGGGCAGCCTCTTCCAATACTCACCACTCTTGCAGCAAAGAAATTTTTTCTAATATTCAATTTAAACCTTCCCTGGCACAACATGAGGACATTTCCTCTCATCCTATAACTATACGTACCTATAGCAGAAGTTCATCTCCTGAACCAGGCTTTTTTTCTTTCTTTAAATACAAAAGAAAGCCCAAGATGACCTATTGAGTTCTCATACAGGAGTGGTAGAAAAGGAGAGGCTGTGATGGCTGACTTAGCCTTGGGGATGATCAGCATTGGGAATCTATAGGTGTCTTAAAAGAAATCCTGTGAAGAAATACAACGTAATGTAAATCTTTATCACTCGAAATGCAATGGGAAAATGTAAATTTGCAAATATGCATTTGGCCAAGTCTGGAGAAATAATTTTAGGTCCAGCACACCCAACTGCTATATCAGACATATTACTCACAAGCAGGGGGCATTGGCTGTGACCTCCTGACGTTCCTTTCATCCTGAATTATCTCAGATCCTGATGATAATTAGCTAGTGCTTCCTGCATTTAGAACAGTGCTGAAGTCTATGGACTATTTCTAAAGACTGCAAAAGGTGGTTGCTGCTTGGTTGAGGTGTGCCAGGCAGATCCTCCACTGGCACAAGACAGCAGAGTTCCAGAGAAATCGGGATCTGCTGGTTCACTGTCTTGGAGCATGGAGCATATTACTGTTTGACACCTGCCCTGGCTGGGCCCACCACCAGAAAGGACAAGGAGAGAGGGCAGGTGAGCTCACTTGTCCCCTCTTCATCTCATGGCCAGCAGTTCTTTATCTGTGGGTGGCCTTCAGGACAGCTGCACTTATCCCACCCTACTGGAAAACTGATCCACCCAGAAACGGGGGCCCGTGACTCTCTCAAAGAGAGCTTCCAATCTAAAAATAGCCAGTCATCCAGCACAGCCAAAACACACTGACTCGGTCATCTTTTCTACCGCTCCCAACACTGAAAAAGACAAAAGTAAAAAAATGCAAAGGAAACTCCTTCTGATTTTCCAGAGGAGCTCTCAGCCATGGGCAGCTAGTTCTACCATCCCACCACCTTCACTAACATTTCCAGCTGCCTCCCCTGAGCAGACATATCCTCCCACTTGCCATCCTCTCCCAGCCGTGCTCCCCACTCTCCTTGCTTCCACAGGGGGATGACCCATGCTAGCCCCATCCCACTCCTGAAAACAGGGTGGTGGATTCCCATCAAGCACCGCTCCCTTCAGGAAAGAATCAGCCCATCTACATCGCTAGAGAGTCCCTGCCCTGCATAGACCTGGGCACATGCCCTCCAACCTGCTCCTCTCAGTCCACCTTCCTGTGTCCCTGGCCAGCAGCTCTCACAGGCCAGGGTGGTCTCCCATCTGCGGGGGGACAGCCCCTGTAAGCAGCCCTGCACTCCTAAAGCTAATAACGGCACGGGGTGTGGACACAGGAATACTCACAGCTTAACCCTTCTTTCTGCACTCTGTCGCTGGGATTATTGCAAACAAGAGTTTCCAGTGTCAGGGCTGTGAAAGCGCTCTCTGTGGACCTAGAAGGTCTGTCTCACCTGAACATGTTGGAAGAGAAGGCAGCAGGGGTGATCTCCTATTAACCCACTGCTTTTACTTACTGGAATCACGCCAGTGGTTGCATTTAGTGCCAGACTACGCAGCATGAGACTGAGAAGAGCAATGCATCTCCTTCTCTCTCATTTCTGCATTAACAAGGACATCTTGACAGTCTTGCAGCCAGACTGAGCGCTCTCTTCTGTGACTGAAAAGGACAATTATTTACACTTGGCGCTAAAACAAATGATTAATCCCACCACCACCTCCAACACACTTTCCAGAGGCACCCCCTTTTAAATCTCTGGAGTTTCCTCATGGACCTGCCAAGCAGCAGAAGAAAGCTGCATTATGAAAATAGCAATTGTAGCTGCTTAGCAATTGTAACTGCTTCAGTGCCAAAGGAACAGTTAAGCTGATCTTTTTTTTAAAAAAGAGAAAGAAAAAGAAAGAAAAAAAATGCCATAACCATAACTATAATTCACGCTTAGCTCAGTCTATAAAACTTCTCCTTTCCTGAATCTGAGCCAAGAGCCTGAATTTTTAGTGAACTCTAAAGTTAAGTTGCCCTGGTGATAAATGCATCTGTGGGGAAAGGTCGTGGGGGGAGAAAAATTCTCTGTTCCCCCCAGTTTTAACACAGCTCAACATTTTTGTGCAGAATTTGTATAGTTTCTATAGTGGACACGAAGATGTACTTTATCAAGGGCCTGCAGCAGGAAACAGAAATGAGAGATGGGAGAAGAATTACATTCCAGCATTCAGGACTGCCATTAGGACTGGGTCTGTAATCACTGACAAGACAACAGATAGGTCACTTGGAGTCCAATAAGTTAATTATGCTGCAAATGTGCCCTGACATGCCTAAATACAATTGTCTTCAGGGAAAAGAGGCAGGACTGAAGCATCAGCTGTATTTCTGATGCATTATGATCTTCCATCAGGTGTCCAGGACTCTGCTCATTCAATCCTGACCACGAGAAAGTGATAGATATGGAGAAAGACACAGAGAGAAGGACAGAGACTGGAAAATCCCACCCATTTGTCATTTCCAGCATGGCACAAAATGAGCAATGAATGGTAACCCTGCTGCTCCCAGCAGACTGGTTCAATCAGTCCTGCAAGTGAGGAAAGAGGGCTAAAATCAAGTAAAGAGCCACCAAGATAAAAACAGATAAAACCAGTGGCCTGGGTGTGGTTACTGGCAAGTCATAAACATCTAAGCAACCCCAACACGGCCCCAAGGGGATATTTGCCCTGGCTTTGCCTTGCAGTGACACCATTAAAGCAGAAAGGCCAAAAAAAAGGTTGTATTTCCTACTGGTTGTGCTCAGAGAGTTGTGGGTCATGCTGCATCTCTGATCCTTGGATGTTTGCTGTGGACTATTTTTACCCTTGACCAGCAAGTGCCTATTTATAAGGAGACAGGGCAATTATTGTCCTACACACTCCTTTCATTCTGCCCAATAACATTATAGGACCACCTGAGAGAAAGTTGGATTTCATGCTTCTTTTCCTCACTGTTCTCCTAGCATTTGCTTTTGCTAAGGGCATGGAAGGCTCTGGCTCTAAAAATCCTTTTTTAGTAGCCCAGTACTGTCCTGCAGGGTGTCCCCAGGAGAGCCAAGCTCAAAGCACCAAGGACTTGAGGAAAGGTTTACACCAATCCAGTCTCTCAGGCAGGCCCAGCACGTGAGAGAAGGTGCAGCACATATCTTGGCCACAGGTCTCCAGTTCATGGAGCAAGTGTGCTTAGAATAATAGACTCATTAAGATTGGAAAAGACCTCTAAGATCATCCAACCCAACCCAACACCATTGTGCCTTCTAAACCATGTCCTCAAGTGTCACATGTACACGTTTTTTGGAAAACCTCCAGGGATGGAGACTCCACCACTTTCCTGGGCAGCCTCTTCCAATGCTTCACCACTCTTTCAGAAAAGAAATTTTCCTACTATTCAATCTAAACCTCCCCTGGCACAACTTGAGGCCATTTCCTCTTGTCCTGTCATTTGCTACCTGGGAGAAGAGACAATCAACACATTTCATTACAACCTCCTTTCATGCAGTTGTAGAAAGTGATGAGGTCTCCCCCCAGCCTCCTCTTCTCCAAACTAAACCACCACAGTTCCTTCAGCCACTCCCCCAGTGCTCCAGACCCACCACCAGCTCCGTTGCCTTTTTCTGGATGTGCTCTTTCTTGTACTCAGGGCCCCCAAACTGACTCTCCTGGGCACATCAGGCAATCATCATCAACATCTTGAGGCACCATCAGAGACATCCCCAGCATAAGTCGGGGGGGAAATACCAGTAGAGTTTTTATCACTATTTTTCATGAGAAATGACCATCTGTAGCCTTCTTCTCATGACTGATGTGGGAATATCAAAGGAGAAACAGGCCACTCCTTTACCTCAGTCAACAAACAAAACACCTCCTGGCAGGCAGGTTAGAAAATAACATAAAATCTGCTGAGGACAAGTTTCCATTGATGGAATGAGTTGCCCAGAAATGAGTCACGCAGGAACATTTCAGTCAAACCTCCCCCACTCCCACCAAGAAATTTGCAGACAAAAGGAGTTTATTTATATTTTTGCTATTTTTTTCTGTTCAGAAAATATTCAGATTTTGATGGGAAAATTAAACTGGAAGGCTTTTTTCCCCTTCATATTTGTCTTTTGAACAATTTCTTTTTTTGTGGAATAGTAAGGAAAAATATCTAAAGGAATAGCAAGAGCAGGAAGAAAATAAAGGGGCTGTAGGAGCTGGGGAGGAAAAAAGTTAATTTCCAACATACAGAATGCATGTGCAAAACATTTCTCTGAGTCTGGCTTCTGTCCACTTCTTTCTACAGCCCTGAGAAAAGCCATCTTCAGACCCTGGAACAGCAGGATGTGCACTCAGGGCTGCACCACATCTCTCCCAGAGGAGAAGAAGAATGGTGCAGTAAGCAATCTGATGGGGCAGGTTTCACCCTTGTGCAAGTGGTTTCTCTTGTGTTTGGCTCACAGTATTGAAAACGCCAAAGACACTGTGCAGAACAGCAAAGCAAGGGGCTAAAGCCCCCAGACGGTTTTCCATTTATAACATTAAGCAAGCAAAGGGAATGTTAGGAGAAGTGTTGTGGCTGTTCAATAATCAGAGGAAACTAAATCAGTTTTGGGAAGTATATCTGCATGGAAATAGGAAGGGGAACTGCTCTCAGTGAGAACTGTCCAGCAGCTATGATTATTGGTTAAAGCATTAATTACAGGTGATGCGGGATGGGAGATCTGGCTCTATCAAGTGCCTGATGCCCAGCCTCTGGTGGTTTTTGCCTTCCCTGATGGACTCACGGCTTTAATTCCTTTCACCAGGCAAATTCATCCCTAAGCAAATCTGACAATGGAAATCCTTCCCTGTTTCATATATTCCCTTCAATAAACCAATTAGACTACTTCCACTTGCAGAAACAATTTTTAAAATAGGTGTTTTAGTTAGATTTAGAGAAGATGCTGGCTCCAGTGGGACCAAAATTAGTCCCCAAACTGAGGAAAAAAGGGACCATGACACAATTTTCTGGATAATACGGGAATGTTCGTCCTTCACTTTGCTAGCATCATTGCAAAGTTATAATAACTCCGTTGGTTTCATCCTCCCAGCATTTCTCTCCTGCCACACAGAAGTCAAACAGTGAATACTTCATGGAAATAATAGGATGGTTTGGTTTGGAAGGGACCTTTAAAGATCATCTAGGCCAACCCACTTCAGACAGTCCAGATCCAGGCCGAAGGCTGCATCTCCCACTGACTGGAATAGGACTGCTTTCTCAAGTGAGGTCTGTGAGAAATTTGGTCTCACCAGCATTGAGCAACAAACTCATAAAACTGCATTAGTGACAGAAGGCCCACTGAATCCTCCATGGCAGTGTCTACGCCCCCACTTTCCTTCAGAGGCTGTGATTTTTGAAGATGCTTAGCTTCACCACTGCATCCAGCTAGAAACAGGCATCAGGATCGCCATGGTGTTTGGAATCAAATCATAGAATCATGGAATGGTTTGGGTTGGAAAGGACTCTAAAGATCACCCATTTCCAACACTCCTGCCATGGTCAAGAATACTTCCCACTAGACCAGGTTGCTCAAAGCATGCTGTGAAGGTAACAAGTTCTGGCAAGACGTAGAAAATGCCATTAACTAAAAAACAAGCGTTGCACTACGCAAAAATAGGAGACTGTTTCATAATGTGCTCACATAAACAGATGAATTAAGCCTGCTCTCCAGACGGCTCTAGGTATATCTGCCTTGACTTTCCCACCTTAACACTGTGCTCTTACCCTGCCTTTTTTATCCCCATGCATTGTGTATAGAAAACACAGACGCCCGCCCGCATCCCAGCCCTGCAGTAAGAGAATCCCAGTGTTGAGTGAGTGCAGGCACTTACCGGCTGACACAGCATCCCCGCTGCAATCACAAGGGTCTCTTTATAGAGCAGCTCTGCGGGCACACGAGACCTGGGCCAGCCTAACCAAATCAGCAGAGAAAAATAAACATCCTTCTCTTGGAAGTGCCTAGCACAATTTCATTAAGCCAGGCTATGACTGTGAAGGAGCCGGATGTATATTTATTGAATTGAGCCCTAGGAGAATAAAAGGGGAAAAGAAACCCATGGCTGTTACAGTGAGGAGGGATTTAAGGAAACTAAACATAGTGAGAACTACCCCCCTGCTAGAATCCCAACACTAAAAAAAGAAACTACAAAGTCATTTTCAGAAGTGATTTCTGTGGAGGGCAATGTGAACGCGCTGTGGTTTTAAAACAATTAAATGAAGAAAGGTGTCTTTTGGAAAGACAGGCACAAGAATTACGAGCACGTTTCCAACCAGCAGCGTTCCTGCCTGGTTTATGGCACGCTCTGGAGTCAGGCCTACCTCCGAGGTGGAGTGTGAACATAAAACATTTCCCTGATTGTTTTCCCTGCTCCAACGCGGCGATGCCGAACAGCTGTGGCCTTCCCCGGCCTGGCTTTCTCTCGCGGTGGCAGAGCGCTGGGATTTAGAGCTAATTAAGGCATGAAAATTGACTCTCGACTCCACACATTTAACCACCTCCCCTTGCTTCCAGTGCTTCCCAGGGAAAGGGTTTCTGTTTCAAGCTATTTCAGATCAAACCCTGTTTGGTTTTGGTTTGTTTGGGGTTTTTTCTTATTGGAAGTGGCTCCAGAGAGGCCATTTAAAATGTTTCACTTACCAAAAGTCAGCTTCCAGTAAAGAAATAACACTGACTGTTCTGACAATCCCTCTTACAATTTCTCCTTCCTCCCTCAAGCATTACAATATTTCTCTTAACAAGTGTCCTCAGCGCAAGAAGGACTTGGATCTGTTAGAGCGAGTCCAGACGAGGCCACAAAGATGATCCGAGGGCTGGAGCACCTCCCATATGAGGATAGGCTGAGAGAGTTGGGCTTGTTCAGCCTGGAGAAGAGAAGGCTCCAGCGAGACCTTAGAGCAGCCTTCCAGTACTGAAAGGGGCTACAGGAAAGCTGGGGAGGAGCTCTTGTCAAGGTGTGCAGGGATAGGACAAGGGGGAGTGGGTTTAAGCTGAAAGAGGAGAGATTTAGATGAGCTCTTAGGAAGAGATGATTTCCTGTGTGGGTGGTGAGGCCCTGGCACAGGTTGCCCAGAAAAGTCATGGATGCCCCGTCCCTGGAAGTGTTCAAGGCCAGACTGGATGAGACTTTGAGCAACCTGATCAAGTGGAAAGTGTCCCTGCCCACGGCAGTGGGGTTGGAACTGGATGATGTTTAATGTCCCTTCCAACTCCAACCATTCTATGATTCTTTGCCTCTGCACTGATCCTCTCCTGAAAGAACCTGGAAATCACTTCCTTTTGGCTCTCCAAATCACTGCCTGAAAGGATAGAGTAATGACCCCCTCCCAGCCCCACTGAAGCTGCAGCAGCTAACAGGCAACATCACAAGGTGCCACAACATGAAAAGCATCTCTAGCAGGTCAGGGTTATCTCTGCCTGCTTTTCCTAGCAGCAGCACCCCTTCTTCAGGTCAGGAGCATCACGTTACGTGGTCCTCCTGATACGAGAATTGGGATGGAAAGACAGTATAGCCTCTCAAGTATATTTTAGCTGGGCTATAAATACTGATCAAGCAGACCGTCTTTCCTTCCTGATGCTCACAAAACTGCTCCTAAAGCAGGAAAACACATGAGGAAAAAGCTACAGGCATCAGGCTGCAGGATCTCCACATGAGGACCCTTTTCCAGGCAGAAGAGGGGTGTTGTAGCCTGGGCACACAAAAAGCTGGATGAGTAGATTTGCCACATGTTGCTGGTCTGGGGCAGTGGGGCCTGTGGTGCGCAGGCAAAAGGCTGGAGATAATATTTCTCTCTAATTATCTGAGCAGATTTGGGAGCACCAATGCACCTTGCTCAGTGCAAAGATGGATCAATACAAACATCTTATGGCTTTTTTCCCCAAAACGTGGAAGATAAATTCTAATACAATGCAGTTGCCCCTTTTTTGTTGTTTGTTTAAACAAAGGCTAAACACAAAGTAAATGGCAAGAAAGGCAGAAAAAACTACACCTGGTTGTTACCAGAATCCATGGGGTATGGAATCTGATATCCATTGCCTTTATCATCTCAGGGTTTGACGGCTAAAGGTAGTAGATTATAAGAGATTTTCAAAGCCTTTTAACAGTGCAGACAACTGAAAAGCTGAGTATTCCAGACTCAGCCTTATTAAAGGCTATTTTAATAACCATAAACTAACAGAACAATGTCTCATTTTATAATTAATACGTATTGTTATTAATAGATTTAAACAAAGATGGCTTTCATTCCTTTATTAGTGCTGCATTTGGTGAAGCACTTAAAGGGGCCAGTCTAGTGTATACATATAGCTGTTTTAATTACATCCTGTGAATTTATTTTTCCAGGGAGAAATATTTCTCAGGGAAAATGTCTATAAAAGTAACTTTAGAAGCAATGTAATTTTGTATGTGTTTCCTATAGGAAATCTGTTTTGTTTAACTCCCAGTTTCTAACACTCTCTTTTATGCAGCAGTGTGGCCTGAAGAATGCTGCTGACAGCCACGTTAAATCCTTGTATCTCTTCCTAAATGAAACTGCTGATGGATTTGTGAGTCATATCTTCATGGGACTTTTCCTCCTCCTTCATAATTGGATTTCTCTTGCAACATGACTCCTTCAGAGGCATCACCCCAAAAGGATGCACTGTACCTTAACGGGCACTCCAGGCATTGATTTATGTGCCCATGTTGCTGTTGTATTTGTTATTTTTACCATCATTTATTTAACCAGAGACAGCCCCACAGGAGCTTGACTGTAGTTTCCCAGATATAAGAAGAAAAACTTTATGGATTTCACAGCCATCAAAGAGAGAATTCCCAGGAAAAGTATCCTCCAGGAGGGGCTTTGGGTAGGCTTGAGCATTTATTACATTCCCCTTTGTAAGCAGCAAAGACAGCTGGAAACTCCAGCCCATGGACACTTAAACTCCTCATTTCTGGAGCTTGCACCAATCCTTTCACCTTGTAACTTCATCCTGACCTCGGGGAGTTAGCAATTAGTGACATCTCATTCCTCTCCCAAGAAAGAGTCCATGCTTCTCTGTGTGACTCAACATAGACTATGGGGACAGGCAGGCCCTGCGTTCTTGGCTCTGCCTGTCTCTTCTCTGCAATGCACAGGCTGCTCCCCATTTGGCATGAGTCTGTCTCCACCTGGAGACTTCACTTGGGCACTGCCTGGGGTTCTGGTCACGGCCAGATCTTCAGTAGCTTTGACTTCTAACACAAGGTGAGGTAAAAACTGTTGACTCCCTACTGCTGGAGCCTGCAAATCAGCTTTTTCTTCCCTGATGAACCACTCTTTAGTACTTAGCTTATCCTGCTCAGGTTTTATCCTATGCCTTACCATTGTGGAAGAGCAAACATGCCCCAGCTCCCTGGTGAAAACACTGATGTACCAGCACCGTCATGTCCTGCTTGGAAAGACTTTCTCTTCCTTGCATCCGCTGGGCACTGGTGTGAGGATGTGCACCAGATCACCTTGGAGAGGAGAGCACATTTGAGGTAAAGGGCTCAGCTTCTAAGAAAGCCAAAGGAAGACAAAAGCAGCTCTTCCTCTAAGTAATGACAAGGAATTAGAGACTGACTCCAGAGTGGCCCCTTGCCAGCAAAGGATTTTCACAGAACATGTGTCACCCTCTCCAACATTTACGTGCAATGTTGCACTTTTCTTACAGGAGGCTTGAAATAAAGTCTACTGCTGGGCACTCTGTTGCTGCAGCAACAGAGATGCATTAGGATGTGGGATGGTGACAAGTGGCACGCAAATAGGCTCAGGTTAAACACAAGAAGAGTCATTTGTCCTCCTCAGACTCTGGGCTCCAGAAGAATGGCCAGCTGTACAGCTGGAAACATAGCTGGGTTTTCTGCATGGCCCTTGAAGAACAGCCCACGTGGCTGGAAGTTTCAGATGGTAGCAGTTGTCCTAATAAAAATTCTTCACCTTAAGAGAAGACAGCATTTTCAAGGTAAGTTACATTGTGCTGCATCCATGCTCCTAATTGGGTTGATTGGGCACTGCCTTCAAAGCAGCCCTACCTTGCTTGCTGTGCTGCCAGATCCTTTGTCAGAACTGTCTTTTTCTTTCCTTTTCCTCCTCATCATTAAGGTTAGAAAAGACCTCTAAGATCATAAAGTCCAGCCATCAATGCCACACAAAGATGCCTACTAAAGCATGTCCTGAAGTGCCATTATCTACATGCTTTTTGAACACCTCCAGGGATGGAGACTCCACCACTGCCCTCGGTAGCCTCTGCCAGTGCTTCACCACTCTTCCAGTAAAGAAATTTTTCCTAATATCCAATCCAAACCTCCCCTGGTGCAACTTGAGGCCATTTCCACTTGTCCTATCACTTGTCACTTGAGAGGATGGGTTCTTGCAAGTAGGTATGATCAGCTCTCTGTGAACTTCTTCAGCTCGTGCTGCTGTTAGATTTCACCACCTTGAAAATTACATCCTTCCAGAACACAGAGGAAAGGCTTTGAGTCACTTTAGACATGGGAAAGAAATAAAATACAGAGAAATTAGCTTTCCTGTGTGCAGAGTAGGGTGGATCAACTTTGTCAACTATAGAAACCTGTCCTGGTTACTCAGTCATTGTGGTGACAGGATATTCTCACTGTTCACTTGAGATAGTGCATTAGCATTACCACAAATTAGTCTGTAAAGACCATTTAACAGCTTGAAGCGAACCTTTCAATGACACCCTGCCAAATGCACTTAGAAAATATGCAGAAAGTGCTGTAGGCCAATAACACAGGAGGAGAATGACAGTTGTACCTGATCATATGAGAAAGCAAGTCTCCGATAGATGAAGAAACAATCATTATTAGACCCTACTAATTCTTCTCTATGAATTTCAAGCTCAACGTGAGCTGGCAATGAGCTTTCAGCCCAAAAAGCCAATCATATCCTGGGCTGAATCCAAATCAGTGGGACCAGCAGGGTGGGGGAGAGAATCCTATTCTACTCTTGTGAGACTCCACCTGGAGTCCTGCATCCAGTTCTGGAGTCCACAACACAGGAAGGACATGGATCTGTTGGAGCAAGTCCAGATGAGGCCACAAAGATGATCTGAGGGCTGGAGCATCTCCCATATGAGGGCAGGCTGAGAGAGTTGGCCTTGTTCATCCTTAGAGGAGAGAAGGCTCTAGGGAGATCTTAGAGCAGTCTTCCAGTACTGAGAGGGGCTGCAGGAAAGCTGAGGAGGGGCTCTTGATCAGGGAGTGCAGGGATAGGATGAGGGGGAGTGCTTTTGCACTGAAAGAGGGGAGATTTTGATTAGGTGTTAGGAAGAAATGCTTTCCTGTGAGGGTGGGGAGGCCCTGGCACAGGTTGCCCAGAGAAGTTGTGGCTGCCCCACCCCTGGAGGTGTTCCAGGCCAGGTTGGATGGGGCTTTGAGCAGCCTGATCCAGTGGGAGGTCTCCCTGCCCATGGCAGGGAGTTGGAACCGGATGCGCTTTAAGGTCCCTTCCAACCCAAACCATTCTATGATTCTGTGATTACTACTGATCTCCGTTGGCTCTAACACAAGCCCTGGCTCCACTGCTGTAAGCAATGCACAAAGCTGGTGCTGTGAGGTGCAACTCATTTAAACTGAAGCAATGGAAGGGATATGGCCTGCCCAGACTGAGAGAGATTTGTTGCAGAATTGGAGAGAAAGCCAGCATAGTGAATATGACTGTGTTCCCATACCAGTACTCTTATTGCTTTGATCTGCAAGTCTTTGGCAGAACTTGATGTCTGATCTAAATTTGTCTAGATTTTGGACTGACCTGGATCAGCTGTGTGTAATCCAGCAGCCCAGCTCAGTGGCATCATGTAAAAAAGTCTCATCCACTCCTACTTACCTCAAAGAAAACCTGGATGGTGGAGTTGAAGTCATCTGAAGAGGCTGCACCTTCACCCCAGGAGGTGCTGAAGTTATGGCTATGATCTGAAAGTATCAACTCACCTAATTAACTCCTGAAACTCAAAGAGAGTGGTAAATGTTGTGTTGAAGAGATGAAATCAGGAACGTCAACACTAGCAGTTCCTAAACATTTTCCAGTTGGATTGGTTTGAAGGAAAAACCCAAGCTTGGAGCCAAGGCATGAATAAAAGGCTCTCCAGAGGGATGTGAGGTCCAAGGCTGAAATGGAGCGTCCCATCCCACTGCAGCAGGTTTCACACTGACCTCAGAGGGATGCTTCAAGCTCACACTTTCTGGGAAATTTCTTTTGGCAAAGGGAAAGCCCAAGCGGTTTGAGAATTACTTGCCCAACAGATGCTGTGCTGGGTCTGTCTGGACCTGGAACAAGAGATACTACTCTGAGTCAAAACCAGGTGGCAGAACAAGGGCCTCCTTGGAGAGGCTGGTGGAGAAACCTCCAGAACCATAGTGCTTCACAGGGACTGAAGACAAAGCTGTGAGGAGTCCAAGTATGGTGGTGGTGGTGGGCTTCTGCATTTCTGTCAAGGACACATGAAGAAAGGACAAGACAATAGGGCAAAATTAGATTATTTTTATCTAGATAAGCCAATCTGCTTCTGCAGGAGAAAGGCAACCTTACAACTTCTTTCTTGCTGGTCAAGACAAGGTTCCAGCTTTTGCTCACACGAGTGCCGTGCTCATTTATTAATTTTTTCATGGTATGACAGTGAGGGATCCAAAAGAATCCCTAAATCTCAAATCCTCTTTCCACTCCTACTCATCCACGCACACAGTGCTTTAAAGCCCAGGGGCTTGGTTACCCTGCCCATGCTCAGGACCTGGAGGAAGCCCTTGGAGGCTCACACGGAGCCCACCATCCCTTGGACTTTCCAGGGAGATGCCAGCACACACTTCCTCACCAAGGCACAGAGCCTGCAGCTATGCTCTCACAAAGTAAGAATTACAGAGAAACACTTTTAAGCAACTTTTTCTGTGGATTATTAAGATTTATTGTCTGATTTGAAAAGAAATGGTGGACAAAGTGCTGCAGGCTGTAACTCTTAGCCTTGTTTGAGGTCTTTAATGGCTTCCACTCACCAAAGAGTTCAGGCTAAATTCCATGCCCCTTCTGGATTTCCTGACAAGGTAAGGACACCCACCTGCACTGATGCAGGGGAGAGGGAAGGCATTAAGGCTTTATCTCCCATCACCCCAGCTAAGCTGTCCAGCCTCTGGTTTGCCTCTCCCTTGTTCTGTCCCTGGGCAGTAACCATCCTGTGACAGCGCTAGGAGTTAGGTCATTTCCTTCCCCCCTTCTCACCGAGGGGTTTTAATTAGCTTTGCCATTGTACTCCATAATTTGACTGTACTCCTGGCTTCCAGTTTAAGCCCCCCTATTTTTTTTGTAGTTATGAGCCCTTTAAGACCCAGCTATAAACTCTGCAGAATGTATATCATAACACTTCATAATCACACTTACATTTTAGTAACACGACAGAAACCAGCTCATTCCTAGTGACCCAGAGAGCCTAAAAGCAGCACATAGCACACATTAGTAACAAAGCTGGGAGTGAGGCACCAAGCTACACCACCACTGCTCCCCTCCGCTGCCCTCGGGGAAGACCTCAGTGGTATAAGGCTTAACCTGAGGGAATTGGAGGGCTGGGAGCAGCATCTCTTTCCCTAGAAGGTCCTTGCTGAGCTACATCAGATCTGCATGAAGGTGGATGCAGGTTTTCTTGGCAGGGTTCTGTGGCTAAGAGTTGGGATGAGCTGCCTCCCTGTGGCTTCCCCCCACATTGAGGGAAGTCTTACATTTCTGTGAGGACATGTGAAGAAAGGAGAAGACAAAAGGGGAAAAAAAGAGATTCTTTTTTATCTCCTGAGTGCATAGGAAAAGAAACTGGACACACGAGGACAACAGTCAGTCTGCCAGAAGAGAAAACTGAGTCAAGCATCCTTTAGAGAATACACACACATGTGTAGACACAGTCATCCACCAAAAATGGACTGTCACAGATCTTTCCACTAACTGAACAAGCAAATATATTTTTATTACTTATTTCAACTTAGTCTGACCAGAAGGTGTGTTTCTGAGGTCTCAGGCTGCAGCAGGAGCACAGTCCACCACAAAGAGGCCAATGACAGCCACACATTGCGCTCACTGGAAACCACCCAGGCAGATGAAAAGCACTGCTACCCCTTTTTTTGTGCTGACCAAGATCAGCACAGGACAGGGTCCTTCTCCTGCCACGTTTATACCTTGCACACCAAAGTCTTGATGTAATTAGCCCCTTCAGCTATGACACCAATAATGGATGGTGTTGACTTCCAACTCGCAATGACTTTCTTCTCCCCAAGACTCTATTTCCACATCCAGCAGTACCCTCAGCTGGTTTGCACGGCAAAGGGCTGTACAGTTCTGGCTCTTCCAGCCCTTCCTCTGCCGTGCAATGTGGACTGCAGCACAGTCCTTATTCCTCTTCCCTCCTGGCTGCACGTTTAAGGCTCTGATCCAGTACTCAGAGAAGATTGCAGAGCACTTGCCATTGACTCAAGCATATTTTGGATCAGGTGCTGTGAGTAAAATTTGTCCCAGCCAGATACCAGTCACTAGGGTGTAGTTGTTGAGACTGAATTTAAATACTGAAGTCTGAGCCTGGACTTGGCTCCCTTGCTGACCTTTCAGAAAGCCTCTTCTCATTTTGCTTGGCTTCTCTACCGATTCTGGAGCCACCTGTGGGTTTCACTATGTAATCATCAGGTTACTTGCTGATGGCCTGTTCTTCTACCTCTGCTTTTCAAGAAGAGTTCACTCCAGGATTTATAACAGATTTTTGGTAGCACCCTCTGTGCTTAAATCTGTAAAACCATTTCAGTTTAACCACCTGTTTTCACACGCTCATAATTTCACAAAGCATCCACCTTTTGGGATAAAATTTTCCATGCTTCAGCTCTTGCCCAAGGTGTTATTTTTTTTCTCTTTAAATAAAATTCAAAAAGAACAAGAAAAAAAGTTGGATCCAAATCCATTCCACATTTCTGTGATTGGCCTGAGGCAAGAAACTTGCCCCATTCAGAAAAACAATTCTAAGCACACTTCTTATTGTGGAGCTCAAAGGAAAAAATTATGCTCATGAGGTGCCACAAACAGTCTAGGAAGACGTCTGGAGCCCAACCATGGGCTGAAAACCCTCATTCACACCAAGGACTTGAAAACGAAGTGTATCTCCTTCCTTTGCTGTCAGGCAGTGGGTGGTACGGAGCTGATATATCTCCACAAGCTTGTGATGCAGCCAGCAGCGATGGCATTAGGAAGGTGGTCCTTTCATCACAGGAGCCCACAACCAGGCTGTGACCCAGCCTCTCCTGGAGCTTTTCCACCAAAATAGCCTTTAGGTCAAGCTTGCAACTGCATCACTACTTACAGAGACGCCTGAAGTCAGTAGGAGCCTTTCCAGTGACCTCAGCTATCTGAGCAGCTGTGGTTCAAAGGGCTGACAAGGTCTGTGGGAGAAGCCAGCATACATGCCAGGTTTCTATTTTATGTTTCACTCCCTGCTCTTCAGGATGTCTTAGGAAATGAAATGCAAAGAAATAACACCAGGGCAATACTCAGGCTGTAAGATGAAGCAGTCAAAGTAATCAGGAAATTGTTTAAAAAACCCTTCTGTTGCTCCAGAAATGCTGTCTCGGCTTCCCTGAGCCATTCCTGTTTTCCCCTGTGTTAAACGTATCACTTGTCTTGCTTGAATCTGACACTGGTCCCAAGGCCTCAGACATGGCAAACAGAACAGTCTCGATCCCAAAGGAGAGGTCTGCCTTCCTCCCACAACATTTTGCTCCTCCTCCCCTGTAAAGGCTGCTCTGCAGAGCTGTCCCTCTCATCGCTCATACCGATTAATTTCTGGTGGCACGAGTTTGTCTTTCACTCTGAGCTCTGACTTGGAAAAGCCCATAACCACCTTGCAGCTGCCAGAAGGCAGGAGAAAAGGATATGGGAGAAAGAGATTCCTGCTGCCAGCATCAGATCAGAGGAACCGAAGGGCAGGAACATTCGCAGATCACAAACTAAGGCTGGGGCACAGCAAAGAGCTCCTCCAGGCCAACTGTCAGACTGTCCTTCCTCCAAACCTAAGGCTCACAGGGGCAGCCAGCCTTCCTCCAATATGCTTACAAGATGCTTCATGTCCCTTGTCTCCCCACAAAAGCTGCTCTCAACAGCGAGGAGGCAGTTCATCCACTCTCCTAGAAGATGTGTTGGCACAGCCTTTTGACTCAACAGCAGCTGTACCACCACCACCACCCCTCTTTTCAAGCAACTCCGCTGGATTGGATACCTTTTCTGCCAAGCAAGGTAGAGTCCATTGAACAGACTCTTCTGTGCTTTTCTAAGGATGGCTTAGGCCCAGTCCAGGATACCCTTATCATGAGTCCAGTAACAAGCTGCTCTTCCAAAGCCTGAAATTTTGCTGCCTGCTTTTAGATATCTGCAGAAATGTTGGTCTTCTTGGCCACATAAAGCCTAGCACCAAACCCAATACCTCTTTTCCTTTTACAGCACAAAAAGCCTCAAGACCTCTAAGGCACCCACCCCCAGAGGAGTAAGAGTCAACCACACAGAAATCTATGTGTCAGCTAATCCCTGCTTTTGAGCGTGGAACCACTCTTGGGATGCTCCTAGTGCTTTAGAGAAGATACAGCTCTAGAAGAGGACAATTTCTTAAAAAACTCCCGCAGTACCACAGTCCTTGAGCCATCATCACCAGCCAGGGACTTCAGAGCAAGTAACAGGATTGTCACCAAGCAGATGCATCGGTGGTTGACCTTCTAGCTTTCCCAATCAAATGCGTCAACAGACTTCACAAAGAGTGCAAGGGTGTAAAAAGACAGCCAAGCACCAGGAGCAAGTGCTGCAAGGATACAGAATCACAGAATTATAGAACCATTAGGCTTGGAAAAGACCTCTAAGATCAACAAGTCCAACTGCCCAGCCCAGCACCATTATGCCTACTAAACCACTTCCCGAAGTGCCACATCTACACATTTTTTTAACACCTCCAGGGATGGAGACTCCACCACTGCCCTGGGCAGCCTCTTCCAATGCTTTACCACTCTTTCAATAAGGAAAATTTTCCTAATATCCCATCTAACCCTCCTCTGGTGCAACTTGAGGCCATTTCCTCTTGTTCTATCACTTGTTATGTGGGAGAAGACACCAGCCTAAACTGCTCCAGCTCACTCAGCCACTTCTCACAACCCTGGAACTCCAGCCCCTTCACCAGCTTCATTGCCCTTCTCTGGATGTTCTCCAGCACCTCGATATTCTTCTTGTTGTGAGGGACCCAAAACTGAACCCAGGATCCAAAGCGTGGCCTTACCAGTGCCGAGTATAGGGAGGTATAGAGGTCCAAAGCAGGGGAGATAAAAGGGTGGCAGGAATGCAAATTCAAAGTTGGACACAAGAAAGGGCACTTTGCACTTGCACAAAATAATTAAGGACAAATTTTCTGGACAGGCTCTGGGAGCACGCTGGAAGTCAACTCCATTAGGCATTATACACGTCACACAAACTCCCCTCCCTTCTCAGAAAATTTCAGCCCTATCAGGCACAGAAATCAGCCTTAACAACCCAGCACTTTCCAAAAGTGTTGTTGCCTCTAACAGTGCAACAAAACCTCCTGCTCCCCCTGCTCCTTCTCTGCAGAAGCACTGGCAGGTGAGTGGGACTCAGTCCTACAAGGCCATCCAGCCATCCCATTGACATGAACCTGAGAAGAACTTTATCCCTTGTGGAGAGGTTCCTTTGCTCCCCAGGCACACTTTTCTCTCACCAGGGAGATCTTCTCTCCTGCATCACACAGTGGCTTTCCCACAAAGCCCAGCCACCAGCAGAGCCAGCCCAGGTGGCAGCAGGTGTGGGTGCTGAGACCAGCAACAGAAGTTCACACCGTGGGCTGCACTGGAAGCAGCTGGATGCCTTCGGGTGGTCCTGTGCTCCGGTTGCTCTCCACAGTCGTGCACTGAGCCCACAAGCCCCACGCAAATACAGCTCGTGATACTTGAGAAAGTGACATTTTAACAAAATAACACACTTAACGCCGCGTTCCCAGACAGCTTTTGGTCGCTTCTACCAGTAGATATAAAACACAGCACAATGGAGCAGTATTTAGCTGTGAGAGACCCTGGTCTCTTACCTGGTCTCTCTCATTTTGGCTGTGAAAGACAAGTATCCTATTAACGTGGGCTGAGTTTACAACTCTCCATCTAACACAGTTAAACATAAAAACAGCCCCTTCTTGACACTTCTGAGGACAGGAATGGAAAGCTGCGAGCCAGGGAGCACTAAAACTGAAGGAGAACACCTTTCCTTCCCCTCAGGTTACCTGATTGGCACAAGTCTACCTATGAACCGCAGACGTTGGGTGACCCATGAGCTCCTCCTGGCTCCAGGGCTGGTCTTCGGCACGAGGCGTTCTTCAGCTGAGCTGCTCCTGCAGCCACCATGACACCATCAGGGATGCTGAGGCATTCAAAGGGGCATGTCTTGCACTCCTCTGCCTTGTCCCACTCCACTCATGCACGGTGAAAGCCACAGCTTCATCACACTGAAAACCTGTCACAATTGGGAGATCTCCTCTGGCTCTCCTCCCTTCTTTGGGGAGCGAGCTGGAAGTGAACTCCATTGCGCATTAGACACCTCACACAAAACCCCCTCCTTTCTCAGCAAATTTCAGCCTTAATTTGGCACAGAAACGTGCACTTACTAATCCAACACTTTCCAAAAATGTTGGAAGTGTCTCTGCATCCATGCTGCTCAGGATCACTTTAAATTGAGGTCTCTTTGTGCATCTTCTGAAACACGTTTTGCTCTCCTGCCAGGACTTTTCTGTGTGGACCCATGGCTGTTTACTGAAGACCCAAACTGTTGGGGCACAGAGGTACTTTTATTCAGCTTCCACCCTGCCAGGAGCAACAAGCAGCATGAAAAGAACTCTTAGTATCCCTAGAACAAATAAACCTTCCTGCTATATTGAACTGTACATCCCGGGAAGGGCTATGCATCTTTGTCCAACCTAAATAACATCCACCCCTCCTTGCAGTCATCTTCTCTTCCTGCCTCCAAGCATAGCTTTAACTGAAGAGACTGGCTTGGGAGAGGTGAGCACAACAGAGTGAGACCTGGAAAGGATGCTAAACAGAGGACGGGAAGAAAACCCCTCCTGCAAGAACTGCAGAGGAAAATCAAAGCATCGTTGGATTTTACAGCTAAATATAACACAGCAAGAACCATCTTGAAAGACAGATGAGCTCCACATCAGCTGCAAAAGAATTCCAGATTAACTGATACGTAAATGGGAACAATTCTTTCTTTCTTGTTCTCTCTCTCCTCCTCCCAAATCTCTGCAGAGAGAAAGCTCAAAGAGACAGGCGTGAGTCTGCAGTTACAAAAAACTCAAGCAGATCTGGCAGTGCACATTTATGTGTTGCCCCAGATAGTGAATGGGTGGTGAGGGTGTCATGGCTACAAAACCAGTGACAGAAGCAATGAGATCTCAGCTTGCTCTGGTAGAGGCTGGAGTGAGACATGGCAGGTGGGAGCTCACCAAGCTCACTTTTGCCTAGCTTTATGTTTTTTCTAAAGTCAGAGCCACCATTTCCCAGCACCTCCTGGTACCAGTGCAGAAGCACAGTCTTTAGCTATTTCCATCAGTGTTGACGCAAACCCAAAACACTCTATGACTATTCTGAGGTCAACATATATGTTCAAGCATTACTTTTACAAGCATTTTCTTCCAGTTCCCCAAACTTACAGTCTCTAATACCTGGACAAATGAAGGCCAGGAGAAAGGAGTCCACAGTGACCTTTTTATAGTCACTATTTTTTTTCAGGCTGTTCACTTTCCCTTTTCTCCCCATGATAGAATTTATGTACATTTTTATACATGCATTTAACCATGAGTGCTTTGTTGACACTGTTGTTTCAGATATATTTGACTTTAATGCCATTTCGCTGATGTCACAAGACATTTCAAGATGTTGGAGGATTCATTCTTTCTTCTCCACATCCTCAGTCACTGCAGTAGCTGAGAACTATGAAAACAGTGCTCTCATTTCTCTCCTATGCATTCTTATAACAAAAACTGCAGCACAGAAATCTGTGATGGTCAATGGAATAACTTGGGTATTGTAGAGAGAAGAATTTCAGGCTGTTTTTCTTCCCACTGCTGTCTCTCAGGAAAAAAAAAAGGCATCTTGCAGAAGACTGAAGGCTACTTGTCTGCCTTTAGGAGGATGTGATGAGACAAAGTTCAGCATCTCTGTGTTCTGGCTGCTCAACCACAATCTGCCAGTGTCACTTTTGGTTCTTACCTGTGCATTCCTATTCTCTATGCACTGATGTTGACCCAGGACCTACCTCAGGTTGGTTCCAGTTTCCAGCTTTGTAACGTGCACTGGAAGTACTGCCAAGGTTATTTGAATTGGACAGAAAGATTTCCTTTCTCTCTCTCTAAGTTAAAGCCAGACCAGCTTGGAATCTCCTGCTTGGAGCAACTGCTTCTTATCCAAACAGCTTCTCCTCCCCAGACAGCTCTGCAATACACTGTGTATCCCCAGCTCCTCCCAAGCACAGTCGACACTTGGTCTCCAGCATCAGCAGATGATATTCCAAAAAAACAGAGAAATCTGAAAGCACAGAAGAAATCAAGCACCTCTTGACACCAACCTAATCCGAAGTAAAGCTGTTAGCCAGAGAATGGTCCTTGTGGCTAGGCTGCCAGCCCAGGAATTGAGAGATACAGTGCAGCTCCTCCACGCTGCTCGCCTGTACCACTTCCCATCCATTTCCTTCTAGACCGAGCCAGTCTTCTGAAACAAAAAGAGCTCTGTTAAAATCTACCTTTTTCATTAAATCAATAGAGGTCCTTTCGGTTTATATCCCGGTCATTTGGAACAGGCTCTTCTGGCTTTTTGGGGAGGAAGGAATTTATGTCCATAATTAGCCTTTCATACAGAACCAGTTACACCAGATGGAAAGCAAGGGCCGTTCCCTTCCACAACACTGCAGCACAAGACCTCCCCAAATGTGTTTCAGCAGCAGACAGAGAGACGACATGTCTGGGTACACCCTGGGCATGCAGACTGTATCTGCTATTCCTCTCAGGAAAATGAGTTTGTCTCAGGTTTGGGGTTGTATCAGTTACTTTAGGTATTTTAAGCACTTTCTCCTGTGTAGATTTCCTTCTCTCTATTATTTATGCTATTAACCTTTAACAGATCTTCCAGTAAAATGGGCACGTGGGCCTCTGGGGTAGACTTGTTTTGGTCATTGCCTCTGCAATATCCTCTTGGGAGGACCAAAAGAGCAGGAAGCCTCCAAAGCCACACATTGTGCAGCAGAGTGATGCTCAGCGAGGTCCCCAGGCCCATCCTGCTCCAGCAGCTGAGCACCCAAACCCGCTCCTGCATGCTTCCATGTCCCTTGGAAAAGCAACCATGCCTGACAATGTGACCACAAGCCCATGGGGTTGAAGCTGCCCTGGTTTGTAGAAGGCAGTTATCTAAGTGATGCCACACACACAGCAAGACCCCAACCTCTGCCACCCCTGGAAGCCTCTCACCTGCAGGGTTTGGGACCATCAGCAATTAAGGCCAGCCCCGTCCCATCCCTCTGCTGAGACAGCACACCTGAAAGTACTTCCAGGACAGGACAGGACAGGAATCACCTGGCCTTTTCACATACAGGAAAAAAGGTTGGAAAAACACCTTCACGAATACTTTTCTTCAGACATTTCCACTTCCTCAAAAGCTGAAAAAGCCACCCATTTTCCTTAAGAGAAGGGAACTCATTTGCAGAACATCTCTGTTTCCTCCTTCAAGGATAAGGTTGTCCTCATATGTATCCAGGTGCTGCTTTCCCTATAAAGCCAAAAATGGCATTTCCACATCACTTTTGTCTTCTCCACCCTTATCTAGTGCAGGGCAGAGTGACAGTGAAATAGCAGAGCAGGTGCAGTCCCTGTCCTCCAGGGCTGAATGCATTTTCAGAGGTGGCATCTGCACTTCACTGCGTGTCCCATGATTCCTTTCCCAGCACTGCACTTTGGCCAGGCAATGGCTGGGCACCTTCTTCCATGTGTCCTGGGTACCTCTGGGGCAACACCTGGGGAGAATGCCTCAGGCACAGTTGCCACCAAGTGAGGATAAGAGGCTTTCTGGGATCAGTGGGTCATTTGGTCAGGCCTTGTGTGCTGCCCAGCTGACCCATTTAGAGCCTGTCAGATTGCTTCCCAAACTTCCAGTTAATGGAGAAGGCGTGTTCCATCCTGACCCAGCTCTGGTGATCAGCTTAGCCCTTGGTATAGAGACAAGACATCACCAGGACAGTAGGAAAGGGATTCCCTGTGCCACCTCAGAGCAGGATTCCCATCTCCTCTTGCCTCTGAGCAAAATAAATGGCACAATCAAAGATAATCAGCACAGCTGTGCTGTTACCCATTGCCCAAAGTCATAGAATCATAGAATCATTAAGGTTGGAAAAGACCTCTAAGATCATCAAGTCCAACTGTCAGCCCAACCCCACTGTGCCTACTAAACCATGTCCCACAGTGCCACATCTACAGTTTTTTAACACCTCCAGGGATGGAGACCCCATCATGTCCCTGGGCAACCTCTGCCAGTGTTTCACCACTCTTTCAATAAAGAAGATTTTCCTCATATCAATTCTAAACCTTCCCTGAGGCAACTCGAGGCCATTTCCTCTCGTCCTATTGCTTGTTACTTGCGAGGAGTGACCAACACCTATCTCATCACAACCTCCTTTCTGGGAGTTGTAGAGAACAATAAGGTCTCCCCTCAGTCTCCTCTTCTCCAGGCTAAACAGCCACTCTTCATAACCCTTTTTTCTTCAGTCCCTTCCCCAGCTTTATTCCCCTTCTCTGGACGTGCCCCAACCCCCCAATATCCTTCTTGTACTGAGGGCCCCACACTGAGCACAATATTCAAGGGGCAGCCTTGCCTGCACCAAGTACAGCAGCAGAATTGCTTCCCTACTTCTGGTTCTGCTGAAGTCCTGAGATGTTCAAAGCTTTCCCAGAGTTCATTTCAGGGCACAGACACCGGGGCTGGGAGGGTGCAGAAAGCTCCCTCACATTGGGCTGTGCCACAAGCCTGACAGATCCTGAAGAACAAAGCCACATCTGGGTTCTTTCCCTGAACAGCAGATGTTTGCTTTGGGAAGTCCATAGCGGAGAAGGGCTGGAGCAGGAACCACCAGGCAGACCATTTCTCCTGTGCATCAGAATTTGTCATTCAAGTGGCTTGAGTACAGCAGAAGGAAAAGTCCTATGACGTCCACGTCCTTGGGGCCAAAACCCTCCCATTCGCTTCTGCCTGATGCTCCTGACCTTGTCCTTGGCCAAAAAACTGCCAAAACCAGGGAAACCTCCCAAGAGGGACAACTCCCACCTTGCAGGGACAAACACACTCTCCCTGCATGTCTGAACACACACTTTATCACGTACACAGAACCAAGAGTCTCGTTGGCCCAAAATAGCACCTGAGCACACGAGACACCTGCAAAAGCAGCTGAAACAATTAGTTTTCAGCTCATTCCTGGGCACACAACAAAGTCATGGCTGTGAGACCCAGCGTGACATAAAATAAGGCGAACCCCTGGCAACCTCTGCCTCGCAAGTCGTAAATCTGGAGTGGAATTTCTCTCCCTTTTCTTCTTGGTAAGCATTTCCCTTTCATGGCTGTGGGATGCAATTGGACGGCCAAGCTGCCATCATCTCAGGTTGGGATTTGGGGAGGAGGGGGAGGGAGCTAATCCTTTTTTCATCACATTAAATTAAACTATAAACTATGCCTTTTAATTTCTTATAATTAAATTTCTCACTGGAAAACGGAAATGTTATTCCTTAATATTTTTTCACAAAACACAGCAGGAAGCATTTTGAAAGAAGCGTGTCCTGGCGCTGCAGGCAGCTCTCTGGGATATTGTGAGATGTGCCTGGGGCTCTCTGACAGATGAAGATCACTCCATGACATGGACATGACGTGGACTCTGTGAGAGGGCATCTCATGACTCCATCACACGTACAAGACTGACTCACCTCCATCCATGCATTTGGGCTCTGGAATGAGTGCAAATTCAGCTGAGTCTGCCAGGTCCCGGTGCTATCCCACCCCCTTGGACTCTCTTGGCAGGGAAGGATGCACTCCCAAAATCCCTTGAAACACCCAAGAAGCCCTGCAGTTGCTGGGCTTTATGCAGCCACAGTCCTGCCATCCTCTCTGCAGCCTCACCCTGCAGTGGCTGCCTCCTCAGTAGATGGATCCAATGTGTTTTCGGGAAAAAAAGAATTAAAAAATGATTGAGGCTTTTTAATTTTTAAAGCAAAGCTGTTTAGGAGCCCAGTTTCAATTCGCTTTCAACGGGCTGCATCCCCTAAAGCATGTACAGGCTGGCTGGCTTACAAATGCCAGCCTTTTCTCTACTGACACAGAAGTATAGCTGGAGATTTGCAATTCTAAAGCAATTAGAGTTTCCATCTGCTCTTCAGATCCTCAGCAGCACAGCAATCCAGAATCACAGATCCAGATCAGAAGGAACTACAGCAACCTCAGGCACCAGCTCAATGGAGCAGAGGAAACCAGATCTGACTCGAGGACAGATGCATGATGGCTGTGTTGGAGCTGGGATGTCCCGGATTGCACACATGATCGGAAATTTCAGATTTCAAGGTAAAAATGATGATCCTGGTTGGTGTTCCTTTTGCCCAAGCGGGTGAGGAAAACGAGATGTGAACAGTGGTAGTGCTACCTTCCCCTGTCAGCTGGCAGCCTGGAGCCACAGTTTGGGAAGAGACAAACCACACAGGATTTACCTCCAAGGCTGAAACACAAACACTCAAGTGCAAACACTCCTTTGCAAAACTGTTAATTCCACATTTACGCACATCCAAACAGGACCATGTCCCATCAGGACCAAAACAAAAGTGAGCTGTGCCCTTGACCGAGCTGGTTGAATTAGAGAAGCATCTACCTTAGAGACAGGTGAGGAACTCTGGCAGACAGAGCCTCCATGAGATGGGAAGGGAGCCCTGATCTTGTAACTAAGGTGCAGGGTCTCAGACTGAAGGACTTGTAACTCACTGGTGAGTGAGACAACTCTTTTGCCTTCAGGCACTGGAAGCACTTCAGGGGCTTCAATGGTCTTATCTGAGCTTTCTTGCCCAAGGCCACTCTTGCAGACAACACAGAGCAACAGGCTTTTCTAGGGACCTCTATTTTTGAGCTCAGCCTGACAACGAATGAGGTGGACTAAAGAATGCTTAAGAAAGGGCTGAATCTAGAAGCAGCCTACCTGGCCAGCACATCTGGACTCACTACACCTGGCACTGGTGCCTCCAGGACTGAAGGCTGAGGTCCCAGGTGAGACGGGCCCCTCACAACCACAGCTGGGCCTGCTGGTAGCTAAACTCCATCTGAGTCCCATTCCATGCACTTTAACCCTTCAGGCTTCCTTTCCCCTGTGCATTTGAACACAGATTTAAGCCTCTTCCATTCCCACCCCAGGGAGCTGTCTCCCAAAAGCCCAAAAGCTCACTGATGGCTGATCTCTGAGCTGACCTCACCATCCCCTTCCAGTCTTCTCTGCCCCTGTGTCCTCCTGATCTGCAGAAGGTCCCGTTGTCCCACTGGTGTCCCTCCCTGGCTTAGACACTGCATTTTGGGATCCTGCCAGCAGCTCTACCTTTCCAACTGAGAACTATTCACCAGCCCTAACCCAAAGGGTCTGGCAGACACCTCCCGACCTGCAAGAGAGGAATGTCAGGCATGTCGTGAAATACAAGTCCTGCTTCCCAGAACTGCCAGGCTCCATTAGCGCCAGAGGGGCCTGACAATGGAAGTGTTTTAAACCCCAAACTACTGTGCTAGCAAAGCTTCCCTTGCTGACAAAACACCCACAAGCTGAAACACAAGCCCAAGGCATGGGGAAGGCGTCCTGTGCCAGAGAGACACAGGCGGATACGTACACAGACACTCTTCTCGATGCATTTCCAGAGAGGCTCCTTTTTCCTTCATGAGGCACATCTGTTTATTTGCTTTTTCAGTGCTGCATCCTCAACCTGCCTCTAAAATTAAACCTCACTTCTAACTCAAGGACAGATGAAGGCATCGGTCACATCACCATGCAAAGAGGACAAAAGTGTCCGTGAGCAGGGGCAAGATGAGAGAGGGAGTGGTGAAGTCAACTTCATGACACGGAGTAGCTGAGAGAAAGGAAAAGTCATGATTTAAATCCCGTTTAAACTAGGGCAGAGCTGAAATCCCTTCATGTGGCCAGAGAATACCTGAAATACTCTGCTACTGGTCTCCTCTTACCGCTTTCCTACCAGCCCTGTGCTCCAGCAGCATCACACTTGTCTTGTCTGTGGATGCAACACATCCTGAACTCCTTTTCCTTCATGTGACGAGACTCGGGATGCAGTGGACAGGTTCCAGTCCTGATGGAAAAGCGATGTGCGGTAGGAGAGGGAAGCAACACAGGGCTGGGTCACCACAGTCCTGCTTCTCCGCTCCCCACCCAGAATATCTCTTCAGCCTTCAAGTTCAGATACAGAAATTAAAAAAATGAAGTGACAATTCAAAAGGAACAAGCGTAGCCTCATGTGCTGTTAGGAACAAATCAGAACATTTCTCCTATTCCTTCACAAGTTCCCTATTTCCTCTCCACCCTCAACAAAACCCTGTGTATCAAAGCATCCTGCTCTTCAAAATGTCCATACTCAGCACACACAGTACTCACTCTGTTTGGTGATGATCCACTTCGTAGGTCCAGATACCAGAGAAATAAATCAAGAAGAAAAAAAGAAACACAGATTTGCCAATCAAAGAAGGGGAAAAAAGAAAAGGACACAGGTCATACACCATCCAAATGCGGGAGGAGGAGACTGTAAAAATCTTTAGAGAACAGCCTTGCAGGGGCCAAAACCTTCTGTGCTCAGTGCACTGTCATCCAGTCATGTCTATGTTAATATGCTTGGCAGATTTTGCAATAAGTGAAGCTGGACTCCACCGTGCAGTTCACTCCAGAGGTCATGAGGAAACAGTACGGGCATCTGCAGTTAACTAAAAATATCAGTGGAATTATTCACATACAGAAAGTTACTTGCGTTGGGGAGGAAACAGGTACTTAATTTAATCCTTTCCAAATGAACATATGCAATAAAAATGGAATTAACGCCTGTGCAGATAAAATACCTCTGTTCCCTTACGTGGTGATGCTCGTATTGCATTTTCAGTTGTTCCTAATAAGATTCCTGATAGCTCTGAAAGCATGACATCACCTCTATAATGATGCAAAGGACTGCAAGTTACATGAGGCTCTACTTTTCAATCTTGCAGCATTGCTCTGTGGATAATTTTACCTGTAAATAATAAACAGGATTCAGGAAGCTTCTGGCCTGCAGGAGTTTGGAACATTTTTCTTAAGGGGGTAGAAGTATCCAATATCCATTTTTTTTATCACACTGCAGTCAAAAATAACCTCAGTGGGAATGAGGAGATAGAAATGGAGAAAGAAGCAGCTCAGAAACTGTGCTTAACAGGCCAGGGAGGGAAAGAGGCTGTGAAGATCTCGTAAGTGAGTAAACAGCATTTCACATCTAAATAAACTCGTTATTTTAATAGCTCTGGAATATGAACATCCAAAAGAACATCATTTTATCCTGGGTAATATCAACATCTAAACATTCATCCAGTAACAGGATTTTATACAATTTGTAGGCTTCTGGCCCCTAAATATTTTATATCTATACAAGGCATAACTTAGTTTTCTCTGCAATTGTTTTCATTTGGTAGGAATGTCAGTCAGTCCCAAGGCTGATTTTTTTATCTCCTCTTCACCTTCTTGAAGACAGGCTTGCGCTACGAACGGTCCTCTGGATTTTTTCATCATTCTTTAAAATGTTAGCTTTTACAGCACAGATCTTGTCTTTCTGGTCTTTAATCAACCGTTCCAGTTCAACCAGATCAGCTTTTAATGGTTCTACAACACTGTCCGTGATGCTGAAAGAGACACAAAGAGCCTAATGTTATTGGAAACACTACGCTGCTTTGGGTTACTTAAGCCTCCAAGAAAGTACATTCAATACCTGCAAGTTTGCAAAGAATTTAAGCGGTTCCCACCCTTCCCGAAATAAAGTTTAGATCAAGAAGCACAAAAGGCTGAGAGAGTTTGGGTTGTTCAGCCTTGAGTAGAGAAGGTTCCGGGAGACCTTAGAGCAGCCTCCCAGTACTGAAAGGGGCTCCAGAAAAGCTGAGGAGGGGCTCTTTATCAGGTAGTGCAGGGACAGGATGAGAGGGAACAGTTCTAAGCTGAAAGAAGGGTCATTTAGATGAGAACTTAGGAAGAAATGTTTTCCTGTGAGGGTGATGAGGCCCTGGCCCAGGTTGCCCAGGGAAGTGCTGGCTGCCCCATTGCTGGAGGTGTTCCAGGCCAGGTTGGATGGAGCCTTGAGCAGCTTGGTCTGGTGGGAGGTGTCCCTGCCCATGGCAGGGGGGTTGGAATGGGATGAGCTTTAAGATCCCTTCTGACCCAAACCACTCTATGAAAAGCAAAGCTAACATGGACAGAGAAAAATTCAACAGTAAACAGTCACTTCTTGGCTACTGTAGCTTTTCTGCTAAATTCTCCTTGCTTTGCAGTTATTTCACCCCACAACACGCATACGTCAAGCACTGCTTTCATTTTACTCAGTCAAAAGATGCAACCACGTGGCCCAGGGATAAAGCAGCACCTGACTCTGTGGGGCAAAACACAACAAAGAGCAGAGAAGTCATAGATGCCCAATCCATGCTGATCCTTGAACAATCAAGGCCAGGCTGGATGGCGCTTTGAGCAACCTCATTCAGTGGGAGCTGTCCCTGCCCAAGGCAGGGGGGTTGGAACTGGATGGGCTTTAAAGTCCCTTCCAATGCAACCCATTCAATGACATCAAGGACACCCACCTTTCACAGGGTCCCTGAGGCCCTAGCACGATACCTGTGGTAACAGACATCCCTCTGGGCCTCACTACAAGAGCTTAAATGAGACAAGCACATTGCAGAGAGGGGAAAATCCAACTGCTGTGGATGTTGCTGGACTTCTACCAGCTACTTCCTACAGTAAACTAACAAGCCAGCAGCAGCTGCCAGCAGCACCAAGCTAAAGCAGGTAGATGTCTGAGGAGAGGCAGGGTACATCAACATTGACCCATCACTGGCTGCCAACAAGGGCAGGCAACCCTACACTAACAGGAAATTTAATAAACCACAAGTACACTGACACATCTTAAGTGATTAGGGCTGTTTGGCTTTAAAACAAACGTGCCCCTTTCCGTAATGCTTTGCTGATCTTCAGGAACACTGAACAGCCAGGGAAATGACAGACTGAACTAGCCTGCTATCATTCTGAATTACCCAGTCACTTGGAGGACTCATTAGCTAAAGCCCATATCTCAAAATTACTTCATTTCCCCCTCCTCTCTACCACATTAGCATAAATCACAAAAACATCACTAGACATTGCACTAACATTTCCCCAATGGGATTCTTCAATTGTCTTTCACAGAAGCAAAGAAAGCAAAGACATGCACCCAAATTCCAGTACATATGGGAAGCATGGTTGTCTTCATGCCTGATACTCTGTAATTCTCTCCTGAAGGCCTGGACATGCCTTTGCACTACGCTGATCTGATCAGGATCTCTTTGGGAAGCGCTGGCATACGCTGTGGTAGTCCTAGCTCATTACAGGGCACTGAGTGGCTCTGCAGAGGGGATGCTACCTCGCCTGCAGTCTTGCACAAAACAGCTGGTCATTGTAAAGTTTGGCTTGACATAAATCTGCAAACAAAACCAGCTGGGCAGCTCCTTCTTCCCACTCCCTCTCCCCTTCAGCATCAATGTCCTGTCCTCAGCGCGCTTTGCCTGGGCACTCAGGGAACATAAGCATTCGGACACCGTGCTGGGAAACCAGCCAAAGCACAAATAAGTTGTTTGGCAAGGCTGAAGTGGATCCACTGAGTAAGCACATGCTTGGAGAAAGGCCTGAGACCTGCTCCCTGTCACTAGGCGTGGTGCAAAGACAATAGAGTCAAGGCCCCAGTTTCTCCAACCGCAAAACAAAGCCAAACTTCATTTCCTTTCTCTGTGCAGGTGTGGTGCATTCTGAGGCCAACCAGAGTTTTAAAGCCTGTCACGGTTTTGGGACAGAAGGTGCTATGTAAGTGCAAGGAATTAACATCATTACGCTTTATATGTGAACCAAAGCCCTAATTCCCACCCCAGCCAGTGGCCTAAGCCAGCAGCTGTAAATTTCCAACATTTAACACATTGCTACCTACCCAGATAGGACTTAGCTAAGAATACCACACATACTTGCTCCTGCATGAATGAAGCACGTGGATTCCAGGAGCAGCAAATCTATCTAGGCTGATGGTGAATCCAAGAAGATCAATACTTAGCTCACCTTTAAGATCAGAGGACACACAACTGGAAGGGACATTCTGCTTCCAAGGAGCATAAAGACCCATTGGTGAGACAAGCAAGGACAAAGAAACAGGTTCTAGGTTTGTATTATGCACACTCCTTTCACCCTCCTGCCTTTCCAATGTTTTTTAACCTTGCACAGATTACAACAACTGTTATTAACACCACTGCAGAATGTGCTGAATCCAAAGACACAAAGAGCAGAGATTTCGGGAACCCACTGTTACTCCTGACTCAAAATCTAGGTCGTTTGCTAAGCTCTTCCGCCACTGCTCCTCATAGATTTGTGAGGAGGAGACAAAACACCAGCCCTCACAGATAAACATTTGCATCTCTGCTGCCATCTACATCATGTGAAATTGAGCTGGAAAGACCTTAAGACTTCAAAAAACCAATCCAGACTGCAAAAAAAAAAAATTCCCCAAACCACAAAAACGACTGATGACAAACCTGCTTTGAAAAGTGAGCAAAACTCTCCTCTCTCCTACAAACAGAAATCTGCCTTGAGAGATAAATCAAACTTTCCCCGACCACACTCACCTTTGCTCTTTCTGCAGAGCTTTTGCAAGCTGTCTGTTCTCGTGCTGCCACATCTGCAACTCGTTCTTCATGGCATCCACGTCTTCCTGAATGTAATCCGTGAGCCTGCCAAGCATCAGGGCACGCTGGCACAGTGTCTGAATAGAGACCTGAAAGTTCTCAATTTCTTTGGCTATCAAGTCTCTCTCTTTCTTCCTAGCTGCTTCCAATACAAAAGGCTTCTCCTGATAAAGGATAAAGAAGGAAAACATCAAAACCAGGAAAACTGTCTGTTGCACATGAATTATTGAACGAGGAATGCTTGAGAGTGTTGACTGTGAAGTACCTGGAGAAATGTTGATGACAGTCTGCAATGAAAGAGAAGAAACAAAGCAATGGTCTAGAGATAGATGAGTGGAAAGGCTGTCTTATCTCAGTCACCACAGCTACAGTGGGCACCTACAAAACCGTGCAATAACATCAGTTTTTCAGATCACAAGTGCACAGAAATCAAATTAGTATTTGACCCCACAAACAATCTGACTGATATTCTCATTCTTGACCTGAGCTTTCCCAAAGCAATGGGTTTGGGGGGAAGCCTTCTCATTCATTCATGGTTTACTTCAAACCTATTTCTACGGATTGAAAGGGAAATTTCTTAATGGCTTAATGTGGCATTGTTAAACAGAAGCTCTCAATGGACATGTAACACTTTTGTCATCAATCTGCTGCTGCCACTGGCTGCCTGTGTGCTCGCTGGGTAAACCACGCATCCATCCACCCTCCCCTGCACGCTCCATGGGCTGTGCAGCAGCACTCCAGAGCCCTGCACCAGCACTCGGCGGACTGGCATTTACTCAATATTGCTGCAAGTCACAGAGTATAACAACACTGAGAAAAGGTCACGTTAAACGCTGGAGGAAAACAGTTATGAAATCAGAAAGGCAGCAATTTGGAGGAGAAGCACCCCCACTCATAATGTGGCTACTGCACCATAATCACCCACTGGATCTCCTTGCCACAGTGTTTTGCTGCTACTGTGGAGCTACAGAGGGTACAGCCTCCAACTAGTTCTCTAAATAGGTCCCTTCAAGATGCTTCTTTCCCTCCACTGCCTGTATCTGGATTTCCAGCTCCTAATGCTGGTCCTAATCACAGTACCACAGTATCATAAGGTTGGAAAGGACCTCCGAGATCATAGAGTCCAACCTATATCCCAACACTAACACCAATCATCTAAACCATGGCACTCAGTGCCTCATCCAGTCTCCCCTTAAACACCTCCAGGGTCAGTGACTCCACCACCTCCCTGGGCAGCGCATTCCAATGGCCAATCACCCTTTCAGTGAAGAACTTTTTCCTAACATCAAGTCTAAATTTTCCCTGACGAAGCTTGAGTCCATGCCCTCTAGTTCTGTCACTGGTCACCTGAGAGAAGAGACCAACCCCTGCCCGTCTACAGCCTCCTTTTAGGTAGTTGTAGAGAGCAATGAGGTCTCCCCTGAGCATCCTCTTCTTCAGACTAAACAGCCCCAACTCCCTCAGTCGCTCCTCATAGGGCTTGTGCTCCAGCCCCTTCACCATCTTCGTTGCCCTCCTCTGGACACACTCTAGCATCCTGACATCTTTCCCAAACTGGGGGGCCCAGAACTGTACACAGTATTCAAGATGAGGCCTGACCAGTGCCGTGTACAGGGGGACGATAACTTCTCTGGTCTTGCTCGCCACACTATTCCTGATGAATCATAGCACTCCATGCTGCACAGCTCAAATAGACAGCGGTTATTCCATGCCTCGTAGTTCTGTTAGCAGTGGTTGTAAAATCATGCAGGCTGCAGATGTGGCCTCAATAAACTCCACTACTCAAAAACAATTTGGTCTTGTCCACACTTCCCTCGTGTGCAGCCAGCAGAGTCCCTGTGGCCAGTCTCCCAAAGCGTCCCAGCTTACTACAAGTAAAACACAGGGAAAGGGTTTGCTAAAGTGGCGAAGTCACCAAGAGCAAAAGGACACCGTATAAAGAGCAAAATGATGCAACATTACTAACACACCATAACAATCTTATTCCAGGAAAGCCTTCCCTGATTACAACAATCACCATTAAAGAAACGTCTGCTGTGTTTTTTCTCCCCCATCAAGAAAAACAACCTAATTGTTCTTTCCTTCCAAGAGCCCTACAGAATTCCTAAACCGAGTTTTTCTCTAAGACACACAAAGCTTTAAGTCAAGTTTATTTAAAGTCATATCAGTCATTTAATGGATGCTGGAAAACTAGAAAGGTCTTTCCGTGCCACCCCAACTGCAGGATCAGCCAATCCCCAAGCACAGTTCCTGGTGGCTCTGTAAACACAGAGGTGGCAGTGCGCTCATCTCTTGATGGGACATTAGATCCACCCTGCTATCCCCTCCTGCCCTCCCACCCAACTGGCTTCTCTTCCTGTGTGAGCTGTGGGCTGTTTGTTCAGCTGCCTTTGGAGGCAGCGGGGACTACTGCCAAACACATTTCAGCAGCCCTTGGCTCTCTGATGAACTCAAATATATATATATTTTATAGAAAAATACTTCTAAAGATTTGAAGGCTGAGATTTACTTAGGTCTGATGCTTGTGTTTTACCACACACGCAGCGCATGAAAACTGTGGGACTTCTGAGTTCACTGCGATTTCATGATGTTAAAGTTGTTTAATTAGGAACTGGGCTGAAGGGACAAACACTGCTGAACTTGTGACCTTAGCTTCCTAAGTCAATCCATGAGCGCTGGCTAAACTGTTAAAAATAACACTCATCTTAACTCTTTCTCACTCGACCCATACCTCTCACAGAAGCAGGTGTTTCATTATCCTATACTACATAAACCAAGTTATTTAGAAACTTCCTGAAGCCATCTATGTGCTTGCTGTCTTTCATGATGCAAAGATGAAAGCGCTTATTCTTGACCCATTTTATCCCTCAAGAGCCAGTGAGCACCCCTATTCCGAGCACAGCTGCTTAGGGCTCAGCAGATCTTCTCCCCAAGGTCTCCTCCTTGGCCAGCCTCTGAGCACAACAGCCAACGGTGTCCCCATCAATGTCATTCCACTTCTCTCCTTGTTGATCTTTGCAGCTCCCTGGAGAAGAGAGTTTTTGCCCAGCTGCCCCTGAAGGCACAAATCACAGGATTGAGTCCTACACACGAGCCGTCCCCTACGGCTCAGCACACATCTTGGGCTGACAGGAGTTTCTCTCCCAGAAATACCCTTTTGCCCCACCACCTTGCTGCAGTTGGTAAAAAAGTATGAACAGATCTACACTTTCACAGCATTGCAAACCCTTTGCTCTCTAACTGGGTTTTCCTAGTCCAGTTCTCGCCACATGTCATGCCCTTATCGAAGCCATGGGGAAGGCTTAATACATAGCACCGTGCTTCTCTCATGTAATTGGAAGGCTCCCTATAAAGAAAATCAGATTAATTTTAGCAGCAGAGCAGAGCTGTATCGTATCCAACAGCTTTCCAGGAAGAAACCCTGTGCCTTTGTTTTTCCTCCCCTAATGAGTGCACCCTTAATACCTTACTCCCCACCACACATTATAAGAATCACAGAATGGTTTCGGTTGGGAGGAACCTTAAAGATCATCCAGTTCCAACCTCCCTGCCATGGGCAGGTACACCTCTCATCAGATCAGGCTGCTCAAGGCCCCATCCAACCTGGCCTTGAACACTTCCAGGGAGGGGCATTGACAACTCCCCTGGGCAACCTGTGCCAGTGTCTCACTGTCCTCATTGTGAAGAACTTCTTCCTAATATCTAATCTACATATTCCCCTTTCTAACTGAAAGCCAATCCCCCTTGTCCTCTCACTACAGGCCCTTGTAAAAAGTCCCTGTCAGCTATCCTGTAGCCCATTCAGGTACTGGGAGGCTGCTCTAAGGACTCCCCAGAGTCTTCTCTTCTTCAGGCTGAACAACGCCAACTCTCTCAGCCTGTCCTCATAGCAGAGGTGCTCAAGTCCTCTGATCATCTTCATAGCCCTCCTCTGGACCTGTTCCAACAGTTCTTATCCTTCCTATGTTGGGGATTCCAGAACTGGACACAGGACTCCAGGTGGGGTCTCACAAGAGCAGAGTAGAGGGGGAGAATCCCCTCCCTCGACCTGCTGGCCACGTTTCTTTTGATGCAGCCCACAGCCAAGAAAAAGGGAATTTGTTCAATGTTTTACATTCTTGTAATGCTGATGTGACCTCCCTGACACCTCACAGTCCAAGCAGCCACACTTCCCAACACCAGCAAGTCTGGTATGAAAATAAGACAGAATTTAAAATCCCACACTTCAGTAAACAAGCAAACCAGAACTGGACACATTAAAACACAGATTCAGCTAACAATTTAGAATACTCCATGCTAAAATACACAGCTGCTTGAAAAGCTTAAGTGAAACTAAAACACGGTGGAATATTTTTTATGAATCAGGAGGATGCCTTTAAAGTGTATTAGTAAATATGCAAAAATTATTTCAGTGTCCCTGTAACTCCAGCATACTTTGCGTAGTTCAATACTTCACAACTGACACAAAAAGTATAAAATATTAGCCCATCCCAAGTAATTTCAAGTACTGAAACATATTACCACTGAAAATAATAGTCTATTAAATACTATTCAGACTTAAACAGGTACATCAACAGGCTTGTTTAAAAACCCCGTCTCTTTGCAACATGGACTGTATGATATTGGAGTGGTGTAAAAACATGCATCTCTCCAAAGGAGAACACTTCAATTTCAAGCTCCCAAGAAAAACTTCCCCACACCTGAAGGTGTGGTAGCTCAGCCTGCACATTTTTGTCCCTCCTCACATGAGTTCGAAAATAACCATAAATCCTTTCTTTCATTTCTCTAATGCTTGTACTGCTGCAGCGCCACATAAAGTTTCCTGCAGTCTACAGAAAGAGCTGAGCTCAGGACAGAGAATTATCACCATGAAGCACTCAAGCTTTGCCAGCTCTTGCTGGTGATCAGTAAATTCAGAGTCAAGAAAAAAGGCATAGTGTCTGTTCTCAGTTTCATAGTTACCTTTACAGGTTGTAATCTATGTGGGACACTTTTAAACGACTGAGAACTACAGCAGATGGTTTATTACAACAGGCGATGTGGGTGGTAAGAGCCCTGAATGCCACCTTTGCTCATTTTGCACAAACATGTAACAGGATATATTCAGTTTTAAGAAAAACGCTAGAAATCAGAATTGTTCCAGCCTATTTAATTAGGCCATACACCTCAATGAACTCTCCTGTCACAACAGCCAAAGAATCAATAAATTATTCCCATTTTAAAGACTGCATCACTTCTGTAGTCCCACCACGCTTCTTTTCCTTCGTGTTTTTCATAAGGCACCAAGACAAATGTTTATTTTGGATTCCTGGGAACAAGTCTGCCTTTCCCATTACCTCAATGCGAACAGAACACAACGGGGACTCAGATGCAGGGACCTGAGAAATGAAAAAGCAGGAATTTTCTTTCTCATCAGTAAAGGAGAAATTATGAACAGGGCTCCAGAAACCACCAGAATTTTCTTGTGTTTAATTTACACTAATTGCTGTAGCAAGAGTAAATATTGCAGTGTATACAGCTCCATAAAATGGATCATTCACAAAACATCCATTTCCGAGAGCTGGGCTGTCGAGGGCATTGCAAGTGCCTGACATCTGCTAAGCTAAAGAGGAGATAAGATATTCCCTCTCCCCTCGTCTGAAAAGTTTATTTCTAGAAACAGTATTTGATTACTTTTACTTTTTATATATTTATAGAATTTTATATATTTATATTTTTATATGTTTGCTTCCATTTTTTAAATTAACAGTTTTTAAATATGAAGCAAATTAGAACAAACATCCATCAAGCACTTGTCTCTTCAGCCCCTTTTAACCATTGTATTATGCCCCATTATGAAAACAGACCCAAGTAATCATAGTTTTATTGAGCTACACCATTTCCCCCCTACCTTCTTCTATAGGACAGGGCAGAAACTTAATTTTGAACAAGTAATTTTGATACATTCAATGCAAAACCAACAAGGTGAGGGTTTTTTTATTGTACAAAATATTCTTTGTTCATAAAGGGTGTTTTTTTTTCCTGGTTTTTACAGAGTCTGAATTTTAAGTAGAACGTAACTATCCACTAGGGATCACCATAAGAAACTCTTTCACAGAAACACAGGGAAAACAGTAAATGTTAAATCATTTCAAATGAACAGGATGCTTTTGCTGCTTATGCCAGGCACTGAGTTCAGTAAGAGGCCAAGGAATCGGAGACACGATGTTCTTTACCGTTAGATTTACCAGAGTCAATCTGACCTGCTTTCTTTTGGAAAGCACCAAAAGACAATAAAACAGGACAGCTCTTCACAGAGAATGGTTTTTTGGGACGTGGTGGTGGTTTTTCTTCTCCTCTCAGCTCATATTTGATACCTCTAGAAAGAGCTGGACTTCTCAGACGTATATAACACCCCTCCACACACACCTCAGTAACAAGATCACAGAATAGTTTGGGTTGGAAAGGACCTTAATGATCATCTAGTCCCAGCACCAGTTTGCCTGCCTCCACATTGAGTCCATGCTGGGGAATCAGTTCATAAACTCTTGTGTGTTTGGTGTAGCAGGCTGAGCAGACTCCTATGAGCCTGACCTCACACATGCCAAGTGACAACTCAAGCAGTAATCAACGATAGCAGAGATTATTAACTCGGCCACAATTGCACATTGGGTGCCTGTCCTGCACAGCTCTCCTCTTTTGCTCACACTGCTGAAACTCTGGGTCCACAACCTCCTTCTCTTGAAAAAGCAACCTCTTTCCTGTTCAAAAAGAATTTACAATAAACTTGTTCCTTGTGTTTAACAACTGCTTTCATACCAGTCGTGCCCCAGCAATTCCAGTGATAAGCTCCTTGAAATATGATCAAGTCACCTGTACTGCATTCTACACTACTGCTGCTATACACAGCTAATGCACAGCACCCTTTCCTAGGGATGGAAACCACAGCCCCCTCACTGCACTTTCTATTCAACATATCCATCTGCTGTCTCATGTTGGACTTAGACTGTACCCACAGGAGAGAACACTTTGTGTTCTTGTGTGCAAAGAAGGCCACAACAAAGGAGCTGTGACACCAGGAATATCACAAGAGTGACAAAAATCCCATTCCTGTGTTGATAGCTTGTAACACCATCACCTGGGGACAAGAGGTTTTACTCTGAGCCTTTGCCATAGTGTAACAAGGACACTCATTCATCCAAGGAGACCTTAGAGCAGCCTTCCAGTACTTAAGGGAGGCTACAGGAAAGCTGGGGAGGGGCTCTGTATCAGGCAGCACAGGGATAGGACAAGGGGGAACGGTTTTAAGTTGAAAGAGGGGAGATCTAGATTGGACATTAGGAACAAATGATTTCCTGTGAAGGTGATGAGACCCTGGCACAACCGTTCCAGTTCAGCCAGATCAGCTTTTAATGGTTCTACAACACTGTCTGTGATGCTGAAAGAGACACAAAGAGCCTAATGTTATTGGAAACACTACGCTGCTTTGGGTTACTTAAGCCTCCAAGAAAGTACATTCAATACCTGCAAGTTTGCAAAGAATTTAAGTGGTTCCCACCCTTCCTGAAATAAAGTTTAGATCAAGAAGCACAAAAGGCTGAGAGAGTTCAGCCTCCCAGTACTGAAAGGGGCTCCAGAAAAGCTGAGGAGGGACTCTTTATCAGGTAGTGCAGGGACAGGATGAGAGGGAACAGTTCTAAGCTGAAAGAAGGGACATTTAGATGAGAACTTAGGAAGAAATGTTTTCCTGTGAAGGTGATGAGGCCCTGGCACATGTTGTCCAGAGAAGTTGTAGCTGCCCCATCCCTGGAGGTGATCAAGGCCAGGTTGGATGGGGCTTTGAGCAATCTGATCCTGTGGGAGGTGTCCCTGCCCGTGGCACGGGGGTTGGAACTGGATGAACTTTAAGGTCTCTTCCAACTCAAACCATTCTATGATTCTATGAATTTCAGCTCCTGTGGTGCTTGTCCACAACCAGACTGGTGGGTACAGTTCTCATTTTTTAGGAACTGCATGCTTGCACCAAAAATGTCTCACTGCAGCTTTATCTGGATCACTCTGTTAATGCCACATCACAAATTGGCACGCAAAGATGAAAGCCCTTCTGCAGGTAACTCCTATTAAATGTTACTGTCAGCATTTCTTATGCCACATTAAGCTGGCAGGATGCCAAGGAGCTGTGGTCTTGAATGGTGAGCCTCTTCAAATATTTAAAGGGTGGGACATTGGAACACATCTGGTCAACATGACACATTACTAATTGCACTGACCAGAGGGGACACTCTGTGTCCTGCAGCTGATGGATTAATGTAAAAATCAGTGACCTGAAGAACTTTAAACAAACAGAATCAGCAACAATTGTATTTGTTCTAAGCTTAGAATCCCATGCTTAATTTCTCACATTTGTAATTAAAGTTAATATTATCCAGGTGCTGAGCTATTTAATGTCACTTGTTCCTCGCAGAAACCTTCTTTTCTGAAGCCCAAGAACTATACTTGGTAGTGCAAAGATGGGAATCTTGTGATCCCACTTGCTTAAACTATTTAATAACCTGCCTACATTTTCCACACGTCAAATAAACGAAGTGGAATACAAAATGTAACATCTGTTTCTTTCTCTGTTTAACATTAGAGGTTTAGATTCTAAACAAATACATTTAGGAAGTCTTTTTAGGAATTTGTTAGTCTGAACACAGCTAATCAAGGCAGCAAGATCTTGTGTATTCGCAGAGTGACCTCTTTCTTTGACCTGCAAATCGTGTATATTATTTTAAGTTTCTGCACATGCAAAACCTTGATGATGAAAGTCCCCATCTTCTTTCCTTTTCTCTCTTTTCTCTTTAGTAAAACTTCTCAAAGAGCAAATGTATGTTTGGGAAACGCAGCACATGAAAGGTTTCAGAGGGATGCTCTGCCACAAATGAATGCTCCTCAGCAGTCAGCAGTTAGAAGTAAAGCTGTGAAACATCCCCAAGAGTTCACCAGAGTTACATTTGGATTAAGTATTAATTCACTACATTCACTTAACTTCTAGCTGATTAACCCGTAATAAATCAGGTAGATCATTAATCAGTTTATTAATAAAGTATTAGCCCAAAGTTCCAGTGCTCAGACTACAGACATATTTTTTCTGCCTTCATTTTCCCAGCTGGCAGCAGAACCAGACTTCAAGGACTAATGAATATAACTAGGAAAATGTTTCATTTTTTTAGTATGTGATGAATAGTTCAACAAAACTCGGGAAGATGAACATTCTTACTGACAGACACAAGAAGAACCTTCATTTCATTAGAAGTAAATTCCCAAAGTAAGTATTCTTCCAAATTTTCACTGGACTTTTGGTTACCTTTAGTCCAGAATATAGATGTACAATTACGTTTTATTCTGCAATGCATAATACGTTTTGGAATACAGTTGCATACTGATGTAGAAGATATTTCTTCTGGAGGGTTTGATGGAAAAACAATTAAATAAAGGAGCTGACAGTCTGGGGAGAAATGGTCAAGTCTCAGACCGACACTGCTTCCCAGCAGACTGTGGAGTTAGTCCTGGCACCAAATCTATGGCTGCTTGAACGTCACACCCTGGTCAGAGATCCTTCACCCATTCTCACAGTCCCATGACCATCACAGGACATGGGTCCACCTGCCTGCCTAGGCCCCTTGGCAGGAATACAGCACTTGAAACTCTTCCTTATTTTTAATTACTTTTGCTGCCTCACTCCGAAGAGATTCCACAGACCAGGAACTATTCCTCCCAAAACTACTGGTCTGCAGTCTCACAAGGAAAAATCCCGCCACTGGCCTTCTCATCAAATTAGAAACATAAGAGACGAGAGACACTTATGATGGTAGAGCCACAAGAACGCGTCAGATCCCCACCGGCTACTCCCTCCATAGCTGGTCCCTGGAATATTCCAGAGGCAACGCCACACTGGAAATGTATTTTTGACTGTGTCCTGTGTCACAGTGTCTCCACCCTCTAAAATAAGTTTCCAGGATACAGTCATATCTCCAGCTCATGTTTTCTAAACTACATCTGGTCAAGTTCCAGTCACTAACTCTAAGCATTTTTTATCATCATTTCCATTGATTTTTTCCTCTGCTGTCAGGAAAACCTTTCTCCTCTCTGGATCACGGTGACTTCTTCAACGTAATTTGAAAAGCAGTAGCAGCAAAGAAAGCGACTGGAGCAGCAGCCAGCTGCTTGGATATGAGATCAGATGATATTACAGCAGCTTAGTGCTGTAGGCAAGTTTTCACATGATGGACTAGGAAGTCAGCACGTTTTTTTCCAGAATTAGTTGCCTATTATCAGTGCTGCTAACACAGATCAGTGTTTCAAAAGACGCAACAAAAGACAAACGAGGACTGAATGGACGTTTCAAAGACTGGAAATGGGCAATGGGTCTAAATGGTTATTGTAGAAGGACACAATTGTCCATGTACATTTTAAAAAAAAACTAAGCGGTCAGAAGGGAATCATTTCAGTTACTCTTATTCAGAAAAAAAAGCCAGAAAATTTTGCACAAACACCAGAGGAAGCTTCCTGAGCGTAAAATCCGTGCGGTTATGTAACCCCTCCCCACTGTCCCTTTCTGTGTCCAGTGCTGAAGTTGGCAACACACGGTACCGAACAGCGCAGCCTCCAGCACAGTTACACGCCGGTGGAGGATGTCATTCCATGAACTACCACCAGAACGTCACCTCGAGGCTGATGATTCCACAGCTCCACCTAGCAATAAAACCAGGAACGGCTGTAGCTCTTGTTCTCCCAAGTGCCAGCGCAACATGCACTCCATCATCAGTTTCAGAGCTACTGCATCAACGCAGCAATATCCATTCTTACCCCTTTTTTTCCTCAAAATAGTTATATAAAGGCAGAACTTATTCAAGCAGACAAATTTCCACATCAGACGTATTCATTAGAAACAGTCTACAGTGTTTCAATGATCAGCACACGAACACTACAAGCTGCACATTCATAGTAAGTGTTATCTGATTCAGAAAGCTGGATAAAGCCTTAACTACACATCGTGGATTATGAGTAGGAAAATAAAGGTATTTTCCTATTTTAAGGAGGATTAATCTTCTTCATTAACCTCAGCCCTTGCAATACGTGAAAGAAATTTCTTCCAGCCAAGCAGGTCTGAATCTCAGACAGTTTCAAACTCCAGATAGAAAGATATTGCTGCAGATTGTAGAGGAGAGCAGAAAGTTGTACAGATTGTAGATAAGACCAGGTTTTTAAACATTCTACTGCCTACATGGTTTCAGTCCCACAGGGATATTTTTTTTCTGCTGTACCCTTTGCTCAGAACCCATCACTCGCTGATGAATTACTACAGATGATAAAGTCAAAAGAGGCAGTCAAGGAGTCAAGGCTTCAAAAGTCACTAGTGATTTCAGGCAGCTATTTGGAAGAGCTTGTTGCTCTGTGAAAAGCTGGACTCTTGAGGTCTGAGTTGCAGCATTTAAAAACAGTATGCCAATCATTCCTGAAATCATTCCTGAAAAAGAATATAGGTAGCAAAAACATACAATACTTAATTAACATTAAAAAAAAAGAAACATGTAATTGGAATTTAAGATTTAAGAGTTCATGAAAAGCACTTGCCTTTCCAAACCATTACGCACCTGTCTGTGTTTCGATAGCAGCACTCTGCACTGCATTTCTCAGCGCCTCCTCACCAGCACATCAAACTAGACCGGTGACTTAGAAACTTTCCAAAGAGCCAATATATCTGAAAAGTCCATCTAAAATGCCCTGTATTTTGCTTTTTGTAACATGAGCTTTGCAAGCCTGGAGAAGCAAGAGCTCTCCAGTTGTAACAGGAAGACACTGATATCAGAGGGGGTTCAACCTTTTGCTTTTGGTTTCTAATCACTGCTAGACCCTTTCTAAGCCCTTTCTAAGCGATCAAACCAAACTGAAAAACAAGATAAATCAACCAAAAACCCAGCAACAACATCAACTTCCCTTTCCCAGCTACTGATAAAAGAAAAAAATCAAATCAAATCACTTCATAGATTCAGACTAGGGAAGCATTTGGTGATAGGAAAATCCTTGATATTGTTAACTGCACCAGAGATCCCATGTTTTTAGACAATGATAATGACTGCTGGGCAACAGGATGCTGCTCTTTGAATGCCCAGAGGACAAGAAAGATTGGAACAACAATGCTGCAGCTGCACAAAAGCACAGTGTGCCCCACTACATCTAGGGCAGGGCTGCAAACAACAGACCTTGTTCTGGGAAGCAAAAGAACAGGTTAAAGAAGGCTCCCCAAAAAACTGTACTAAATACTGAAAAAAAACCAAACCATAAAATTTAAAGATGAGAAAAAGCACTACACAGAGAAGGTAACAATATATGAAAGACTAATGGAGAAAAAAAAAGGCAGCACAACACATCAAGGAGGAAAGCTGGATTATAAATGGAAAAAGCACATTTAAGGTAGAGAAAGAGCTCCCGATGACCATATCTCATATTCACAGTTCTATGATGGCCATTACAATCTTACCCTCTCTGTCATCTTTGATGATTCCTGTGATGCCTCATAATCTTTCTTTGTTTCTAGGATTCTTTTTACAAGCCCACCTGTTGAAAAATCAGTACATTTCTCAGCACTGGTTGGCACGAAAACAGTTTTTTAAACATTCAGATGACAAAACCCAATGACTTAAATTTTTTAATGTAAAAAAGTTTTAAAGCAAAATAAACAGCATTCTATTACATATTTTAATTACTGAGATACAAAGTATGTGTTATTTGATCTATTTTCTCCAGGGTCATCTAAATCAAACTGTATCATCAATAGCATTTACTGAAGGACTCTTGGTACAGAACCAGAGCCTTGAGCTGTATTGACACACAGACTTTTCCTTAGCACCCCTCTTTTGGAAGAATTCAAGAACTGCACAATAGATGGATAGACGGATAGATAGATGGATGAATAGATGGATGGATAGATGGATTCCTTTGCTAGGAATTTTTGGATTCAGATAGGTTTATCTGCCTAAATCACACCCAGTGTAACCATAAAGGAAGTCCTTGAATCAAGAGATGTGAGGTCCCAAGTAAGCATGAAATCTTGTTAAGAACTGGTCCATTAATTTCTCTAAAAGCTTTTCTGTAACTTGCCTTGAACAGTCAATTCCACCTCACATCTTATAGCAGATAAGCTGTACCTGACACTGAAAGAAATGTTAATTTATGACTTTCATGCAGAATTTCAAATCCTGCTGACATTGAAGATGTATAGAAAATCTGTACTTAACATCAGTAGCAAATCCAGCTGCTCAGCTAAACAAGACTGCATTTCATAAATAATTTCTGGTTTTCTTGCAGAATTTGCAAGCTCCTACCCTCAGGAGGTATTTTGCTGCTTTATTCAGCATTTTTAATGTTCAACATTTGATTTAAACCCATGGTTTTATTCTAAATATATTTAAATATATGTAAAACCAAACATACCATGCTTGTCATCCTCAACCAGCTCCACTTCTGGCTCCTACACATGCAGAAAGAGAGCTTTAGTTGTAATAAATTGGCATTGCTATAACACTCAACTAATCAAAAATATTCAGCTAGAAACTACTTAGCAAGTTACAAACAAAGTATGGAAAAAGGTTCTATAATTTGCAACACAAACAGACCGTCTTCATCTTTGGCATTTCTGGCAGTGGTGATTCCACCACAAATTGGTCATCATCATCATCAGAAACCTGCTTGTCTGTGATCACGGTTGAGACTGGTTTACCACTACCACTCCTGAAAGAGACACAACCAAATTAAAAATGATCAAGATTGGTCCACACCTACTCAGATCAATCCAGAAGAGATAGTGGTTCCCTCTCTCCCATGAAATAAGGCAGCACCAACTAAGAGCACATCAAATTGTCATATCCATGAATAGCACTGAGAACAGCCATCATTCCCTCGCAAAAAGATGTATATTTTCCTTATAAACACACTCCTTGAGTGACTGGCACTGATCAGAGATCACCTCAGCCATTTTGGCCATAATTTCAAATGGTTGTTTCAGCCTTTTTGAGCATGGGATATTCACTAAACGTTTTACAGATCTCTTCTAGTGGTAGTTTAGATGGACATCCTGAGGTTATGTTTCAATGTTCCCAAAGGCAAAAAAATTAAATCATGTTTTTGAACTTCCAGATGTGACTGCCAACCACAACTTTTAGATAATGCCCTGGATTGCAAAAACAATAAAATAAGTCAAGCAGACTTGAATTTTCCAGCCTGAATCAATGAGCAGTGAGGTGATGCACCCTAAAGCTGTTCAGCAGCAGGTGAGGAACAGAAGATCTGAGAACGCTGTGGCACAAGATCTGGAAACATCTGCTCTACATTTCCCACAGCCCTTACCTTTCTGGAAGTAAGGCTTCTGCACTTTCTTGACGCTTGATTTGGGGCGGTGCTGGTCTTGCACTCCTAGGACGGGGAATATGTCTGCAAGAACAAAGAGGCTTTTTCATGTATACTGTCAAAGGAAGCCTCCTCACATGTCCTCCAAAGTAACAGACAGGTAGAGACATATGACCTGAGTAAACTACCCAAAGCACAGCAACACTCAAAGTTCCCCCATACACAATCCCATGTCACAATAACTACAGTCCTAGTTGGAGTCTGGGGAAATCTAGAAAATGTGTCCTAAAACAAAGAAAACTGTGATTCCATGTGAAACCATCTGTTGATTTGTCTCACGAAAAAAACAACTTGCACACTACACAGTTATTTATCGTTAACAACAAATTTAGCATGAAATATATACACTGCAACATCAACAGAAAAAAATAGTGATGCAATTACACAAACCTTTGCTGGGCAAAGAAAAAGTCAATTTGGATTTAAAAGGCAAGCTCATCTCATCCATAACACTCCACTTCTGAATTGCACGTACGCAACGTAATGTTCTTTTCATCAGGCTCTCCACATCTCCCTCATTATAACAACATTACATTGATGCACTTTATGGATTAAGAAAATAAGCCCAAAACACTTCATAATGTTAAAGTTTTCTTAATAGAAGGAAATGAAAGTGAATAAAGGGGGATAATATTTACGGTTTGGTAACACTTCCAGAAACATCCTGATCCAAGTTTCCCTGCTGTTTTCAGATGGACTGGCTGAATTCCCTCCAGTCACATCATCATTGTTTGATTCAAACAGAATAAAGGATAGAAACAAACCTTTGGACGGGCTGAGGTGGAACATCATTAGGTACTTCACCGTTTTCAGATACTGCAGGCTTTTCAGGAGCCACATTCTCTGCTTTTCCTTCTATTAAACAAAACAAATGTACAATTTTGTCTGAGCTGGCAAGGCAAATCTAACTTTTCTTACCACAGGATTTTGAATCAGCACTGTACTTGAAAGTGTGCTCTTGAAATATATCACGTGACAAACCTTTAAAATTAGAAATAAAATCCTATAAGCTTATATAAAATTAAATAACTTGTGAATTTCCAGTTCTTAACTGGAGCAGTGACAATTCAAAAGGGACACTGAACAAAACATTTCAGCTTTATTTTGTACTTGTTTCTAAACATTGTGAAATTCCCTCATCTGTGAAAATGATATCATCTCACTCAATTCTTCCATAGCTGCATGACAACATTTGCAATATTTCAAGTTGCTTATTATAACAAATAGTAAGAGGAAAAAACATATTAAACCCCCTACATTCTCCACACTGGGAGTTTTTTAAACCTATTTTTTTGTTTACTTTCTAATTTTCTTCTTAGTTGACTCTGTTTTGAGCAGGGGGGTGGACTGGCTGACCACCATCCACCCCTTTCAGCCTCAAGGATTCTCTGATTCGAGGATCAGGTCTTCTTCTGCAAATCCAACATAGGGTTGATCCCCTTTGCTATTTAAACCAGACAGAGGCAGCTCCTTCCCAGCTGATGAGTTCCCCACCAAGTTACACTGACTGGTTCAGTGCAGGTACCAAGGTGAATCCACCCTTACCAAGCTCAGCTCAGACCATTCTCTACAGCACCAGAGAGCAAGATGAAAGCCATCTTTGCCTTGGCAATCTAACCACACAGAATTACAGAAATCAGTCACCACTTTCTGCTTGAGGGTTTCTACAAATAATTTTGGATGATAAAAAGCATTCAGTGTTCTTGGATTCTGTCTAGAAAGCTTGCTCAGATGAACATCCTGTCAGTATTTCTTCCATGTAATGCCACACACAGAAAGGACTCCTCTAGCAGTATTGTTCACTTCAGTGGTCCTCTGCTCTGAAATCACCAAGACTGGCACCACTGAAAGAAAAAGGCCAAGGCAGTAGGGCTTTTACCAGCCCAAGCCTAGACAAAGTACTGCAAGTATCTTTCCCAGAGTCTATTGCACCCCACTTTCCTACTGCTTTTGTGAGTATTCTCTGAACAGCAATTTAATGGGTAGGGCCTTCCCATCTAAAACTACTGAACAGAACATATACTACATCTTGAAGGAACAAATTACATGTATAAAGTGAATTGATACTATCTATGGTCTTCTGGAGAACAAAGGAATACAGAAGAGAAGAACAGGAGCAGCTGAGGGAACTGAGGTTATTCAGTCTGGAGAAGAGGATGCTGAGTAGAGACCTTATTGCAGGTCTCTACAGCTCCCTGAAAGGAGGTTGTAGCAAGGTGGGTGCTGGTCTCGTCTCCCAAGTAACAAGTGATAGGACGACAGGAAATGGCCTCAAGGGGAGGTTTAGATTGGATATTAGGAAATATTACTTCAACAAAAGGGTTCTGAAGCACTGGCACAGGTTGCCCATGGAAGTGGTGGAGTCATGATCCTTGGAGGGATTTAAAAGCCATTTAGATGTGGTGCTTAGGGACATGGCTTACAGTTGGACTTGATGATCTTAAAGGTCTCTTCCAACTTAAATAACTCTATGATTCTATACATAAACATACTTAAAAACTGTAACTGCTATATTAAGTTTTCCCTCAGTCTTACTGGAACAACCACCATGCATCAACCAACTCCCAGGAAACAATGCCTTCATGAATCACTACTTTTGTTTTCAAAGAAACAGTTATCATCAAGCAAGGCGTGCAGCCTGCAAAAGGAATGTAGCTTTTGGAGCACTTATCAAGGTCAAGGACTATTTATCATAGTCAAGGTCTCAGCTGAATTCTTGCTCTTGCTACATCCCAACTTGCATCACGCTGATAACAGCTGCTCACAAGATGACAGAAAGTCAAGTTGCAAGGAGTCCTGCCAGCATTCAATTAATCCGTATGAAATATGAGTACCTTTAAACTCTTCATCCCAGTCCTACAGCACTGGTAGAGGCAGAGCAGAGACGCTCAGGGACCTCCCAGGTACCAGCAGATTTCCATCTTCACTGTCTGTCATTGGTCCAATTAGCCAGTTATTCAAGGAAAGGTTTTGTGGATCACTTTCACTCATAATATGAACAGAAGCCAAAAACGCAACAAGTAATAGGAAGGAGAAACGATGTCATGTATCGGCATTAAGAAAATGGAAAATTAAAATGTATGTTTTATTAAACGAGTTGTTGAAAAAACTGCCAGTAATATCTTGCAACAAGTTTCCCCCGGGTTCTGCTTATTTTCAAGTTAGAACCCATAAAGTGCTCATAAAAAAAAAAAAAAAAAAAAGTCATAGTTTAACCACTTAACCCAAAGCACAAAGCACTTTCGTAGATGGCTTTTTGTATTCTTTTAAATAGAAACTACTTGGATGAAGCCTACTCAAAGCATTCAAATCCAACCAAATTACGTTTCATTACAGTTCAAAAATTCAATAATTCATAGCATAAAAGGAAAAACTACAAGGTGCTTTGTCTATTAAAAAGCACTGCTTTCTGTAATAGAAATTTTTAACTGTTCAGTGCTAGTATTTTGTCACTATAATGTTCCTGAGCCACTGGCAAATTCACCTGGAAATAACAAATACATTGATTTTTCAGAGAAGTTGTAGAAATTCTTTAATAATAATGTCACTGAGTTAGACATGAAGCACACAACAAGAACTGCAGTCAGTTTCTTACCTGGGACCTGCTCCCGGGGCCAGAGGAACACGGACAAACACATTAGGGAGCAGTTTGCAACAAACACACACTTCTGTGCTAGAGAGATCAGTGTTCTGGTCTCTAAGCTGAAGATGCTCATCAGAAATGAAACACTAAGTCAAAAGACATTGGAGGATCAAAATGTTTGACTTGCTAAAACATCTCAATGGACACTCCTGAAAGTGAAATGAGATGTGTGACAGGTACAATGGTTCTAAGGGGTGAAGCCATGCCAGTCTACTTTGAACTGCTAAAGCACAGGGATGCTCATCTTCCAAAGCAGCACACAGAATGTAATATTTCTTTTTGTGTAATCCCAAGTACAACCCCAACCCCTTGTGGAAGAACTACCTTCAGCTCCTCACTGCCTAACCTACTCCAAAGGGCAGTCTGGAGTTGTGGAAGGACAGTGACTGTGATTTGCAAGCCGTTTCAACACCTAGTTTCCATTTAATTCCACCACTGTCACCTGGAGTATAAATCTTAACGCACAACCAACCAACCAACCACACGGTATCATGGATCAGCTGCATCAGCAAACAAGACAGTGCCCAACCACCTTGCAAGGGCTGTGATTTCTAAGATGCTTTGAAAGGCACTGGGAAACAGGAGTAGAGTTTCCCAAACCCTTCCTTTAGTGTAAACTGGCACCACCACCAGCTGAGCACTCCTGCCTTCACACTTCCCATTCCCTCCTGCAGGCACATGCATTTGCAGACCACCCGAAGAACTGGATCAGTGCAGCCCCTCCAGCCACTGTGCCAAGGTAGGGGACAGGATGTTCATATTTCACACTTATGCCAGTTCTCTGCAGGTGGGTGCAGGTGGCTGTGATGGCTCAACTGAATGCCTGGCAACATCTTAAGGTAACTTAGAGATAAACTTTAGAAAGGAGCATGGCATCACTCCTCCCCAAAGAAGTGTACCTCAGGTCGAAGGAGGGGATTCTGTCCTTCTACACCACTCCCGTTAGAGTTCACCTGCATTCCTGCACTCAGTTCTGGAGTCCACAGAACAGGAACGACATGGATCTGCTAGGGCCAATCCAGAGGAGGGCTATGAAGATGATTCAAGCGCTGGAGCACCTCACATACAAGAACAGGCTGAGAGAGTTGGGGTTGGTCAGCTGGGACAAGAGAAGGCTCTGGGGAGACCTTAGAGCAGCCTCCCAGTACTGAAAGGGGCTCCAGGAAAGCAAGGGAGGGGCTCTTGAAAAGGATGTGCAGGAATAGGATAAGGGGTAATGGTTTTAAGCTGAAAGAGGGGAGATTTAGATGAGATCTCCTGTGAGAGTGGGGAGGCACGGGCACAGGTTGCTCAGTGAAGCAGTGGATGCCCCATCCCTGGAGGTGTTCACGGCCAGGTTGGATGAGGCTTGGAGCAACCTGATCCTGTGGGAGGTTTCCCCGCTCATGGCAGGGGTGATGGAACGGGATGATCTTTGAGGTCCCTTCCAACCCAAGCCAGTCTATGACTCTATAATTACCAAAACTGAGAAGATAAACTGCACCAGTGAAACTCCCAGAAAAGCTCAGTTCGGAATTTAACAAGGTTCAGAAAAATCATACATAACCATCAGTTTCTGAAAAAGCCTCACGCAGGCCTATACTTTACAGAGGGACCCTCAAGTGCAACTGTTCTTCCCTTCTTGCCACAATGGGTTGCATTTACATGCATGTGTCTAAAGAAATTGGAACCCAAGTAACTTCATGGGCGTAGTAAATAGTGGAGACAGGCCAAAATGCCCTCTTGCCAGAAATCTTTAAATACCTACGTCTTATTAAAGAGCCTGTCATGAACTAGTGAAGATTCCAAATGGAGGACACCAAGGGAAAATAACTGATATCCTGACAAATCCTCATTTATAATGAAAAATTAAAACCCACAATGGAAAGACTCAAAGCTTCAATGCTCAGAAACAGAATATAACAGTGAAGCAGAACACAGAAACAAAATCCCAAAAGACGGAGGAAAATGGGTTTATTTTAGCCAGTAAACAATGTTCTTAAAGTCCTATAAACACTTTCTCCACTTTCACAACTTCCATTTCCAGCTACGGACAAGACAACTCAGCATAAGACAAGTCAGCACTGAGTTACAATTACTGCAAAATGTGCATCCAACTTAGCTATCTGCAGTGACTGTTCTTATCAACTGTCATAACTGATTTTACATTCCAACTATGAAAGCAATCACATGTATGAATGACAATTTCATCTCTATAAGGACTTACAGAAAAGTTAAGGCTCATTGGTGCACTCACACACTATGTTATCTTATTGAATAAAGCTGAAAATAAAGAACAGCCAATATAATATTTGGTTCTCTCATCACCTGATAATCCAATCCCAATCAATAATGAACCTGGGGTACTTCTCTTACATACGCTCAAATTAGAAATAGAGGAATGTAAAGTTATATTCCATAACAGATACATTCCAACAGACAAAATTGCTCCGAAAGATTAAAAGGAATTAGCGTAGAAGTTCTCCCCGTTGTATAAAGTCACAGAAATATCTTGGCCAACCAACTATGTTTCATTAGGCTGACAGAGCCTGGAGGCCCTGAAGGCCACAGGTGGACTGGAAAACAGCCTTTGATCTCCCACAAATATCATACCAACTCTCCCAACTTAGTCAAGCATCTGGATTGGGAGAAAACAAAACCACAGCTTTTTGCTTAAACCTTAGTTCTTCCTCCTACATTTTTCTTCCATGGCCCCATGTACACTGTAGCTGGATACAAATACCTCATTAACAACCTATGTCTTGGGGGCTATACACAAGTTGAAAAAAATGGAGAAGTAAGAATGCAGAGATGGAATTTTCCTCCAAAATCCTGTAAAATGCAAACACTAACTGAGACTCTCAAATACTTGTACAAAAATGCAATGATTCAGTTCTTACATAGACCAAGTCACAGAGGGATTCATGCACAGCAGCCCTGCATTGTCCCTGGGACACTGTAAGCACTGGTCCCTCTGAAAACTTGCATAAGAGTAAGGAAGGAGAGAATATAAAGTGACTGATCAGCCAATGGGTATTTTTCATACCACGACATTAAGCAGAAAATGTGATTAAAACACAAGGTAGCACCTTAAATCACTTAGCTGCACAGATTCCAGTTTGACCTCAAAGCACTCGAGTTTGACTTTCCAAGGCAGTCAAGTTTTTATTCCTCCTACCTTTCTGTTTTACTGCAAGTCCTGGTTCAGCTCTCCCCTGCAGTTTAGCGACATTCTTCTCTGAAATCCTATCTGCTATGCTCTTTGTTTCCACAGTTCCTATAACAAAATGGTTTAGAGTCAAATGAAACCAAAGATACAATAAAATTTTAAATAAAAAGCAAAGATAAGTACCTGTTAGACTTCCTATTTCTTTAAAGGCTATCCTAGTTTAATAAACCATCTTGACTGTAAATAAATAACATTAAAAATTCACAATGACTTTTTATATGACCGTTGATTGAACTCCTTATGTTACTGCAAACTAATGGCAACTTCTTTGGTTTACAGATATTATTTATTAGACTAACAGCTGGTGAAACAATACAATATTTACCTAATAAAGTCTAAGTAATCGCTAAAATACACAATACTGTTTGTATACTACCTGGAATGCATAAAGCACTTTGCTTTGTTTCAAAGGCTTCAGCTTTAAACACGTTTCATACTAAAGCCAAAGAGAAATTTCAAGCAAGAAAAGCAAATTCCTGGTAGCTGAACCCCACAGCTTGCTGGGAATACCAGTGCAGAGCCCACTCCACATATGCTGCTCATTTTTGATGCTACCTAAACCAGCTTTGGTTTTGAAAAAAAAATGACAGACCATTTCATCTACCAATTAACCTACATTAATTCCTCCAGTTACAATAGGACAACATTGACAAAAGCAAAATAATGCACAGTGGAAGAAAGCTGAAGTATCCAGATGGACATCTCATTTCTCAGTTATTTGTCCAGGGAGAAGAGATTCAGAGCAGAGTGGCACTAAGAAGAAATGATTCAGCACTGTTTGTACATCATTCCCCAAAAAAATTCCTGTGCATGGTACACATATGGTCAAGAAAAGGTAAACTACTCATACAGTTTGTCAAGATATGTACAAAAAGGGTAGAATATTTAGCTTTCATCTTATGATTAAAATCCATATATACACATACCCTCCCCTTCACGTGGAGTACTATGTTGAGCTCTCACACTCCTCAAAATGCAGCAGAAGCAGAACAAATTCAGAAAAAGGCAAGACTACAGATACAGAAAGAGCACGAGTGTTTAAAACACAGTTAACCCCACACTCTGCCCAGAAACTGAACACAGCACCTCCAGCTCTCCTTAGCTGCAAGCAGGCAACTGTAAGGAAAAGGTAAAGGACAGGCCCCAGTTTGCAGCCAGGACACCTTAGATAACGTTTCCACCACCAGATCAATTAGCAAACATTTCTAAGTGCACAGGAAAAGATTCATTAGATAGAGCACTGCCTAATGCTTGGGTTGAGGCACACAATGCTTCCAAAACCAGCAATGAAACTACTGCAGGCAGCATAAAGCTGAAGCTTTCAGGGCAGAGAGATCAATAGCAGAAGACCTACTCCTCCACCCAAGCCATGGGAAACATGCAAAGATATACAGTTCAGTGCCATAGAAATACTGAAGTCTACTAGTTTAGGAGGAGATGAATGCACAGCAAAGCAAAGTCGACCAGCACTTCCATCTACCTGTACAGACTAAGGCCAGGATAGTTATCATTGAATAAAACTGAAACAAGGATCTCAACATTCATCACCAGCCTAGACAGCAGTGCTACCAGCTACCAGTTAGGCCTGGAGCTTGGCAGAAGAGCCAAACTAACAGTGGAAAGAGAAGCACTTTACTCCATCATTCCCATTTAGAAACGAATTCAGTGTCTGAAAGGAAACCTGTTCAGATTTCAATTAAGAGCAACTGCAAGTTTTAAAAAAAAAACATATTAAATTCATCAATCAACTTTTAAATTAACAAAGGTGGTCTCTATTGTATTATAGAAGTTTTACTGCAAGACATATTGCAATTATAAAAGCAGTCATTGCCCAAGTAATATTAATGTAATATTAGCCATATAAAAAAAAACCCAAGACATTTGCTCCAATACCATTAGGAATCTGTTCATAACAGAGGTAAGCCAATGTTGGTATAACTTGTTTTAATTACTAGGATAGCAAATATACCTAATTTTGATTAACCAGCCCTTCTTTCACCACTTAAGTTGTATTTCTTACAAGTTTAGTCATGACACTATCTTGTGTCTTCTCCTGTCGTGTATTTATTTATTGCCACTTATTATCAGGAAATATAGAAAGCTCTGATCATCTCCACCAGTAACAGGAGAGATCAGTGTGCAACAGGCACCAGCATGGCTCCAGAAGGTTTTTCTACTCTCTGGATGACTTACCAGAGCACCTCTGAGCTTTACTCACCTATTGTGGCTCTGCTTCCTTAGAACAAAAAGAAGGCTAATGCCCCAAAGTATTTATCGCTTGGGTAAACTGAAATTTGAGAGCACTGGCCTGCTGCATCATGAAAAGAGGAGTAGGTTAAAATATTTACCTTAAAGCCAAAACACAGGATAAGTCGTTAACTGTATTTCATTTACCAGAAAAACTGGATCCTGATTTTAAAGAAGGGATGATCCTATAAAATGGGCCATGTCTGGTCACTGCAGTTCAGTGCCAGTTCAGGCTGTAAAACAAATATTCAAATCTTGGGAAATAAAAAAGTTATAGGATCAGCTAAGGATCACTAAGTAGTAAAATAAGACTACATTTAATGGAATCCAGACCATATTTTTCATCTACAAAGTTATTAAAACCTCACAGCATATAAGTACAGGAGATGTGACATAAAATTTTCAATTTTCAAGCACCAACTTGAATTAGGTTCCTAAATCAACAGACGTTCATATCCACAGTGCCAGATTTTTCTCAAAGTATTTTAGGTGCCTAAACATCCTTTTAATTTTTTTCCCATGTCCTTTTGAAAACACAGCTATTGTTTGACATCAAAATCCTACTCAAGCTCTGATGGGACTTCAGTATTTCACCTCAGACACATGGAAACCTACTAAAACACAAACCCAAAGAAAACATGGATGCTTGTGAAGACACAGCAACGCACACTGCCCTTTACATAGATTAACAATAGTGACATGGGCAGACTAAGTGCATGAAGATCTTCATGCTCTGTTAGCCTAAACAGTATGGCTCTGACCAGAACCAGCTATTTAATAGGTATCAATTCATAGGTGTTACTTTATCTTCTGAACCAAGATATTAAACTGATGTATGTAGAGTGACTTCTTCACTAGAAATAAACAGCTCCCAGGACACAAAACCATTGGAAGAAAACTTGACTCAGAGTAAATAATCAGGTCGCCAAAACAGGAGTGAGCAGGAAAAGGGCACTTCAATACAGGTAGAAATTACAGTTATACTGTTGTTATATGAGCTCTGGTTAGCAGGTGCTTTTATTCCTTATCTGCATGTTTCTCTAGGCTCTTCCTCCTTGCTTTCTTACACAATGGGCTAGCTGTACTAAGTTTAGATTCCTTTCTTCCTGGTGTGAAAGTGTGAAGTACTTGGGATATTCTGAAGAGAATCTAGTTCCCATTTAGCATGAAAATATGTTTAATACACTTACATACCAAAGCTGGTGATATAAAAGATTGCAATGCAGCACCATAACAGATAAAATTATTTACTATTTATAAAGCCTGGCACAACTCTCCATTATCACTTAAATTCCTCTCAGGACTAAAACCCTTACTTAAATCTTGTCTAAAGAGACAAAGAGCAATAACAAGTGGAAGTGCAAGGCAGATGAGGAGGAATGGTTACTGATGATGGTACCGTTTGTTAAATAGCTCCAGTCAACAAGACTCCGAAGGGGTTGCCATCCAACAGCCGGTAACATGGCCCGTCACAAACACAGTCACAGCCTGCATCAATCCACTTCCTCACAGGCAAGCACTGATACCACAGATCTATCACAAGTGACAGTCTTGACAGACTTAGCCTCGAAGCAAAGATGAGATGACTACAGAGCTCCCTCCCTGTCTGCTGATAAGACTAGCGCAGCCAGGATGCCCTCTGGAGCCCTGGCATTGCACACCCATCAGGGCTGGTGGCCACAATGCTACACGGGACCACTTCTAGCTGGCACAAAGAGATGGGCCTTCTACAGATTCTCATTTCCTGCTGATAGTTCTTTGATAAGAACTAAATATCTTGCCTTCCTTCCCCAGCCCTCTCAGCAGAAATGCCACAGGGTGGTTCCTTACACCTGGCCGAGCTACTGTGAAAGATGAGAACAAGTCCTAAGAGGTCTTGGAGAACAAGTCCTACAAGGAACAAGGAACGGCTGAGGGAACTGGGGTTGTTTAGCTTGGAGAAGAGGAGGCTGAGGGGAGACCTCATCGCTGTCTATGGCTGCCTGAAAGGAGGCTGTGGGAAAGCGACAAAGGAAAATGGCCATATGTTGTGCCAGGGAAGGTTCAGACTGGATATTAGGAAGAATTTCTTTACTGAAAGGGTGGTCAGGCACTGGCAGAGGCTGCCCAGGGAGGTGGTTGAGTCACCATCCCTGGAGGCGTTTAAAAAATGGGTAGATGAGTTTTTCAGGGACATGGTTTAGCGAATGATGGGTGCGGTTGGACTTAATGATCTCAAAGGTCCTTTTTAACCAGAATATTTTACGATTCTGTGACGTGGGACAGGATTCAGTACCAATGACACCCAGCTCACCTTCCCTGATCTAACTCAAATCACAAGGTCCTGGCCTGACACCAGTCCAGGTGCAGCACACTTGACCACAGCTGTAACGATAAACACTGGAGAGTCAAACAGGTGCTGTTGATTCAGTACTCAGAGGAATCTTCTCAGACCAACAAATGCCAGAGATTCTGCTTTATCAACATATCATCACCCAGCTTTCACTTGCAGTATCGAAACTCTCTCAATGTACAGAAATCAGTCAGAAAGGTTTGGCCCGTCTCAAATTCATACAACCGTCTTGTCACTGAAGCAACCCCAGAAAGTTTACACAAATGTTTAGTGCTCTGCTTAGCAAAGAAATACCAAGGGAAATTCCTTTTTGTGGTGGCCAGTGCTTAGTTTATCTTAGGGAACCTGCCTTTTCTTGTTGTTTTGTTGGTTGGGTTTTTTTGACAAATAAGATCTTCTCATTTATAAAGCCCAAATTTCTAAAGACTAAACACAAGAACTTCAGATCCTTGAGAAACAATTGAAAAATTCAGAAAATAAATGAAGTTTGGATTCCCTAGCCCAATTTAGGAAGAGCACTCTTCTTAAATATTAGTAAGTGATAAAATTACAAATACAGAGTTCCTGGCTGTATGTTTTATCCCTAAAGGAAATAAGATCTTGTTTCACCAATGTCTTTCATCTTCCTAATACAACCCTAAACAACATATCTTAAGACTTATTAAAATAAAAATATTGCTCTGCTGTAAATGTTTAATAAATCTTTACACGTGACTTTATGTAAAGCTAACTTGCAGTAATTTTACCAACTCACACACACTGCCCACTAACCCTCAGTGACAGAAAAAAAAGGCCTCCAAAAGTTCTGGAAGGCATATTTGTCCAAACTTGCTAGAGTATGAAGCGAAGAAACAGTTCTTGTGAAGAAAATAGAAAATGAAATGGTTGCAGACCAACTAAGAAAGCCTGTTTGGAGAGAACACAATAAATGTCAAGAGCAGGCTGAATTCCTATCTGTAACTGCGCATGAGGAATGTGAGAAACGGAACTGAGTGTCACTTTCTATGTACCAAATCCACACAGAAAAAATTACCTATTGGATTCATAAATGCAGACTGGGAGCATAAAAAGAGCACTGAAAATAATAAGCATGGATATTTAAGTATTTATGCTATTCCTATTCAATAACCTTCCAGCACATTTAATAGAAATAATATCCTCCCTCTAGTTACCTTCTCCTCCGGGTTTGGCGCACTGCCTTGATCCTTTTGTTGAAGGCTGCCTTGATATTCCTGCAGGACCTTCACTCTTAAAAAAAAAAAAAAAGACCACAAATTTATATCATTTTATATTAAAAAAATTATATATTTCTAGATAAAATTTACTTACATGTGTAGCTTCTTCATCTATATGTATTAGACAACAAAAATATTCACTTACAAAACTGACCCACACATGTAAGATTAATTACACATCAAGTCTATTTTCCTGAAAGTCTGCAGGTATTTTTCCTAAGTGCTAGTTACTTTCTTTTAAATGAACTGTATGATTAGATTTCATTACTGTAAAGACAATTGCCAAATCTGAACTAAGAGTATCCAAGGCAGAGCAACCTTGTGAAACCTGCAGAGCATCTATGATGCCACTGCTGGTCCTGGGATACAACACGTGGCTACCAGTGAGCAACCAAAAGGAATCAGGTCCTTGCAATAAGTGACACCAGATACACAGCTTCTCTTTAACCTTCTGGGAAGACTTTAATTTTCATGCCAAAATAGAAGCAAAGACTGAGAAACTGTGTCACTAGACTTGCATAGTCCTTGACTCAACCTTCCTGGACAACGACTCTGAACAAACTAAGAAGTGGGTCCAGCATCAAGCAATGGGGGATCTGAAGAAGGTGCAGCTGGTAGAGGAAAGAGGAACAGGAGTTCAAAAAGGGAAAAGATCAAACTGGAGGAAAATTCAGGACACCTCTGAGGACTCTAATCTTAGTCCAAAAGTGATTCAGAGAGACAAGGAAATGAAAGCAGGCAAGCACACACAAGCATCATTTAATTTTTTTTTGCACTGCCTGAAGTCAAGAACACCTGATGTACACCACTTTCTGCACGTTAGGCATTTCAATGGTCATCCACCCCTGGAAAGGAGTAAAGCAGGACCACTTGGCTGGAGGCTGGAAAAAGACGTGCATAAGGAGTAGCCTCTTGCAAAACAAGATGAACACCAGTCCCAGGAGACAAGGCCACCTGGACTGTGGAGTTCCCCATGTACAAAGGAATAACTGAGCCTGCACACAGGCAGCACTAGAGGGAGGCTGAGGGCAGCTACAGCACTTGCCTTAAACAAAGGTTCAAAACAACCTCCTGGCAAGAGCAGGCAGCAGGGCAGGTCTGTGAGAGCTGCCACTGCTACAGGTAGGGGGTACTACATATTTATTACTCACTCTGCCTGAAGCACAGTTGGGACCCAAATGCCTCAATAGAAGGTGCAAGGTGTAAAGAAGGACTCCTGCCAGCCCAACAAAGCTTCTGGATATGAGATCAGAGTGGGAAGGAGGCAGTCCATCCCCTCAATTCCCTGAGGAAACACGTTTTTAGATGCTACAATGCATCACGAGCTCAACAGAAGTTCTTGATAAACAAAGGGGAAATGCAACAACAGGTAATCACAGCACATATTGTGAAGAACTGAGAAGTTGGGCTGTTTGGAGGGGCTTTATAGGAAAGTGAGCAGTGAGATTCATCTTCAGCAGATCATTTAGGTCCTTTAGAAACTACAGTTCCATCACCTCCATGACTGTAATGTAACTCAGGTATTCCATCAGCCAAAAGCAACCTCTACATCCTACACTTCACAGAACTCCAGTCAAATGGACATTTCAAGGTTCTGCTTGGACATAAACGAGTTTTCACTCGCGCTGTCTTCACTGGTTTATTACAATTATCATTTGACCTACAACCAGAGCTACCAATATTTTTGTTTCACTCTTTAGAAAATGCTGGCATGTTATAAAGAAGTCCAGAATGCACGGCTCATACTGAAGTGGTTAATCTTAACCTTAGTTCATCTTAATTACTACCATCTTTCACAAGCACACCACTACGCAAGGAGCAAAAGCAACCCTTAGGAGCCATCAGAGTCTGGCTCTATGGGCCTGCAGGCCACATCTGGTACACCCGACCTTCAGCAGCTCTTTGGGTGAGGTAATTATTAGCACAGGTGGGAAAGGAGTTGTGAATAGGTGCTGAGGCTTCTGGAGGAACGGATTCAGTTCTTTATTTATGTCAGGCAGTGACTACAAACACGGCTTCGCATTTTTGTAGAGCCACGTGCACATTGGCAACAGGTGCAAAGCAAAAGCTAAAATGTAATCACTATGATAGCACACAAAAACATAAATCCCACAATATTTATGATTTGAGCCTTCCTTACAAATTCAGAGGCTCTGAGACTTTGCAAAGCAGTCGCTGGAGCCATTAAAAAGCAATCTTACACTTCATCTAAGACCATTCTGGAAAAAAACATATTAGAGTGGAATCCTAGATGGATGTATGCATGCTCCCCAGTTCTGATTAATTATGTTTCTGTATGGAGAGGCCACAGCAGCCTGCAGTTAACCATCCAGTCTGCTGCTCTGCCCTCATTATTAACCTTTAAATAGGGTGTGTTTCACATTAAGACATAAGAAAGCAATGATTTCTAATGTTTCGGGAGGTCAAGAAGAAGAACGCGCTTTGAAAGGACATCCTGACAAACTGTTAATTCCTCCCCCTTTCCATGCAACAACCAATATCTACATTCATGAAAGGATGTCACAACTAGTGTCTATCATGGGATTTTCACACTAATCTCATAACCAGTTCTGTGTGTACTTACACACATCCCCTTCTGGCCACAGACACACCATGCATCAACAGCCAAGGGCAGGAAAAACACTGCCACCAAAGCAAGGGAGCAGAACAACCCATCACCGAAACAGGCCACTGCCACGCAGAGAGACCTTGACAGGTGTGAGAGGGGGGCCTGGGTGAACCTCATGAAGCTCAACAAGGCCCAAGTCCTGCACCTGTGTTGGAGTAGTCCCAAGCAGAATTACAGGCTGGACAGAGAATGGACTGAGAGCAGCAAGAGAAGGACTTGGGGTGCTGGTGGATGAGAAGCTCAACATGAGTCGGCAACATGTGTTTGCAGCCCAGAAATCAACTGTGTCCTGGGCTGCATCTGAAGAACTGTGAGCAGCAGGTCAAGGGAGGTGATTCTCCCCCTCTACTCTGCTCTTGTGAGACCTCACCTGGAGCCCTGTGTTCAATTCAGGAGTTCTCAGCATAGGAAGAACGCAGATCTGTTGGAGCAAGTCAAGAGGAGGTTACGAAGATGGTCCAAGGACTGGAGCACCATCCCTTTGAAGAGCGGCTGAGAGAGTTGGGGTTGGTCAGCCTGGAGAAAAGAAGGCTCCAGGGACACATTAGAACAGGCTCCTAGTACTGAAAGGGGCTCCAGGAAAGCTGGGGAGGGGCTCTTGATCAGAGAATGCAGGGACAGGATGAGGGGGAATGGTTTTAAGGTGAAAGAAGGTGAAAGAAAGGTTTTAAGATTTAGATAAGATATTAGGAAGAAATGTTTTCCTGTGAGAGTGGCGAGGCACTGGCACGGGTTGCCCAGAGAAGCTGTGGCTGCCCCATCCCTGGAGGTGTTCAAGGTCAGGGAGGCTTTGAGCACCCTGATCTGGTGGGAGGTGTTCCTGCCCATGGCAGGGGGGGTGGAACTGGATGGGTTTTAAAGTCCCTTCCAACCCAAACAAGTCTATGATTCCTATTCATAAGGTCCACCAATAGCTCACTAATAATAAACAAGAATTAAGTCTGTGCACAGGAATCTAAATCACCTTCACTCAAACTGTCTATATTCCTAGTATTTTGTCCTGAAATGGCTATCATTATTAACAGGCATAATTTATCAGTGTGCAGCAGCAACGAGGAAAAATCAGACTGACTGCTGTGGTGATAAAACTTCTTAGGAAAATATTGATCAACTATATTTTCCTCAAATGAAGGCTTTCATGGTGGTGTTCCGTTGGTGTTGGGCTTCTGCTAATTAAAGCCTTTCAAATGCAAAGAGAACTATTAGAAAATTCCCACTTTTTAAAACATAAATTTCAATGACAGATTTCTATTACATGAGCCAGTTACAGATAACTGACACCAAAAAGAGAAGGTCCTTCACACCACTGGAACAAAACCATTTGAGCCATGTCCGGCAGATTTCCATGGAACAATTCCCTCTGTTGCTCCTAGGGCAGTTATGTCTTGCTTTTTCATTCAGTAGTTGTTTCATTATATAGTTCAGTTCCAACAGAAACTGAAGCTCATTAGATATGACTTAGAGGCTGATTCAAATGACCAGTTCCAAAGAAATACAGCTTGTAGGGCAAAAATAAAAGTTATTAAAGTGGCCAAAAGTGACAGGATATTACAAAAAGCTTTAGCCAAGAGTCTCGGCAACCATCTGTAAAATGGAAGAGACTTTTCCAATGTGTTTGGCCTCAGGGGTAAATGACATCCTTGCTCTGCAGCCACTTTCAGATAAACAGCACCATACACTCAGAAGCTCTATGACCTTTGGTCAAAAGCCAAAGTTAACTTTATTATTTAGAAGGTCAATCAGCCGTGCTATGAATTGACCATTTTAAAAAAGACTCTTACCCAAGATGGACTAAGGGCTAACAGAACATAACTCAACGTGCTCTGATCACAAACAATGTCATATGCAACAGTCAGCCTTCAAGCAGCAAGAAGTCTTCTTCCAGTTGCTAAATGTCTCCTCTTAATTCCTAATTACACTTGCTTTCTTTTAGTTACAGAAAATTATAGATAGTGATGTGATGACTTTTACAAACTGAGTAACAATACCAGAAAAATACATTTAAAAAAACAAAAGTCAATCTGTCAAAATTTCAGCAGCATTTTAAAGCTGGCCTCGGATAATTAGCAGCAAGAAAAATTAAGACCTGCATGAAGACAAAGAGAATCTTATTTAGCCTTCTAATCTTACAGGAGTAAAGACAGGAACTAAAATTTAAGTGACTGCTTTTTCATATTCTTCATGTACAGCAAAAGAAATCTACATGAATTTGTTCTCTAAAGTAAATGCAGCACAGAATCCATTTCACCTGAAATTCCATGGACATCTTAAACTAAGTGGAAGTTCTCATTTCCCTACCACTTTTTTCCCCACTTTTTTCATGTCCTGATGCTCCCAAACAATGCGTCAGTTCTTCCCATTTCTTAGCATCTAATTCAAATATAGAAGAAGCAAGTGGAAGACAAATTGTTCATTACGATGTGAAGCCACGTCAAGACCAAAAGGAAAAGAAGCCATGGCTAGGACTGTGAGGATAAATAGAACAGGACTAGGAGCCAGGGTAAGTGAGCACAACAGGAACAAACCAGAAAAGAGAAAGAGGTCAGTCCTCGGGGCAGAATGATAGAAACACAGAATCACAGAATAGTTTGGTTGGAAAAGACCTTTGAGATCATTGAGTTCAACTGTACCTGTTGGAGGATAAGAAGACAGTGGGTGACATGATAGGTAGTAGTTTAATAGCTACTGATTGAGAATGGCTGCTTCATATTGTTTCACTTCTATTATATTTACAAAAAGCTAATGATGCTGAAGATTTATTAACTACACAGCAGAGACTATAAACTATGATTCAACACTCTTCACGTGCATAAAGACATAAATTGTTTCCCTTCTTCTTAGTAAACTTGTTTCACTGCCACGTGACTTCAACGGAGTTACAGTAGTCTAAATGAGGGTAAATCCCCAGAAATAAAGTTATTACCCTGCCGTGAAACTACTGTGAGGATGGCAAGACCAGCCTCAGCCCATTGGATGCACCTTCCAATTATTTCATGCTGGAATTTCCTCTAAATCAGGAGTGCTAAACTCACAGCCCACGGGCCAAATCATAGAATCATAGAACCACAGAATCATCTGGTTGGAAAAGACTTCTGAGATCATCAAGACCAACTGTACCTGTCCCATTACTAAACCATGTCCCTAAGAAACTCATCTATCTCTAGGGATGGTGACTCAGCCAGCAACCTGGGCAGCTGTTCCAGTGCCTATGTCTGTTAAGAATCCGTCCCTCCACCTTGTTTTATCTGGCCCAATATCTTGTTTCAACTCAGCAGCAGCGCTGAGCTCCTTGCCCCCACCCTCCTGTCAGCGCTGGGCACGTGTGCAGTGTGTGACGCGCGTTATGCTGCAGGAGCAGAACAGCAGGAGCTGTGGGTTTGACACCCCTGCTCTAAATCACGTTGTGCAGGTATCTTAGCTCTACAGCCCTAAAAATTCATTGGGAACATTTTCATTTTGTTCCTCTCTTCCACAGTCTTAAGAAGATGACCTTTTGTCACGCACTGGTCTAAACCATGTGTTTTCATCACCTAAAAACTAAGCAGCATCTACCGCTACGCTAGCAAGCAGAGGAAAAGGATGTCATCTCGATTTAAGGTAATAAACCCACATGCCTTGGAACCACTCCCAAAAGCACTTAAGACGGGAAATGAAACTTTACTGCCCTAGTGTATTATTGTGGTGCCCAAGAGCGCTACGACAGTTTGGGATGAGGCTCAGAATTTCCATTAGAGACCCAATTTGCAGGAAGTTTGACTTGGCCATGAACATTTGCCTCAAGCTAAAAACTATTTTACAAGCTCTCCCTTCAAGTGCCAATAATTTAAAAAGTTTGGTTGGATTTCAGTCAAAGAATAGCTATAAATTCGCCATTTCATGCAGAAGACATGATGATGTCAGTGGCCCATAGACTCTCAAATGCGATTCCTGCTAGACTTGGGATCCTGCCTATTTTTCCCTAGCCCGAGCTGCTTTAGGTTAATTTATTGAAGTCTTACTCTTTAAACTTTTAGCCATATGGCTCTATAATTCCCTGGATTGCTTCAGGTCATCGAGAAGCAGCAGATGCAGATACAATGGTATCACAAGCAGCAGCTACTGTTCAGAGGCAATCAGTGACTTGCTGTTCTGCCCTACCATCACCCAGCTGCGAAACACAGGCACAGACAGAACATTGGACTCCTTTCCTTTCCAAAACAGTAACTTCTGTTAAAGTACAATAAAAGAAAACCTAACAGCTTTCCAGGAAAGACTGAGAAGGAAACTTTGAATAAATAAATATTTTCCCTGAAGTACCCAAAATATCAATACACAGAAAAAAAGTCTGGAAAATGAAATAAACTGAGTAGACCTTTTGTCCAAGCTCAGAGGAACTGAAAAAAATCCCCACTAACCAAAAAAAAAAAAAAACCAACCAGACAAGCATCTACTTTACAGTCCTAAAACTTGTCATCTACCTACATTTCTATTCTGCATTCCTTTCATGCAGACTCCCAAATCACTCTAAAATGCAACAATTCCAATATTCACCTTCACAGATGTTCTGTGCTACTAACCTCATTATCTGGCTGGCACTTGCTGTCTTTAGTTGGCCTCGGTGTTTTTCTAAGCGTGGATTCCTCAGTATCTGCAGACTGAAAAGAAATTCATTGCTTTAGAGTCAGTGTGTTGAGATATGAGCACCTTACCTGAATCATGTCAAGGGGGAAATGTGCATAGAGTAGAACTGAGCATATTACAATTGTCTTACCCATCTACCTGCCCTCTTTACCTTGCCTCCACCACACAGGAGACTAACTGAGCAGAATCAACAGTTAAACATTGCTCTTTCTGAGTCATACCAGGCATCCTTAAGGCCACCAGACAGGTACTGACAGAAATGCTTTCTCACAGTAACAAAATTAAGCTACCCCCTGACAGAAGCACCTTTGCTGTCCGAATTTCTACCACAAACCAGCACGCAGCAGAACAGAAAAGGAGAACAGGATCTATTTAAAGGAGGAGGGGGGAAGATGAAAAGAACAAAATAAAAAAAGCAATGAAGACGTAGCTCTTAAGACAGCTTAGGACTTTACTGAGAAGGCCTGAAGTATGGGGAAATGGTGGATGTGTTCATTCTCAACGATGTGTCGAGTCCACAGCAAATCGAGCATCCATGCAAGAACCTACAGGGGCTTCCCAACAGCTCTTTTAAGAAAATGAAACATCTAGCTGGAAGTGAATGGCTTAACCTACAAAGCCACAAACAAATAGATACGCAACTTCATCCTGTGTGTCCTGTCACAGGAGTAAGCTCAGGAGAGACTAGTAATGGCCCAAAGGAACTCTCTTCAACCCCACATTCCCTAAAACCTGGCTATGGCTGCAACAACAGCATGCATGACTAGGAACACATGTGAGGATATAAACACGCGGTTCCAACAAGTCGCTGACACCCCTCTCCACCAAACATAATCCAACATGATCAGGAGAACTCAGACATGCAGAGCTCAGAAAAGAAACTGCTTGTTAGATGGTGAGACACTGGAACAAATTGCCCAGGGAAGCTGTGGATGCCCCCTCCCTGGACGTGTTCAAGGCCAGACTAGATGGGAACTTGGGCACCCTGATCCAGTTGAAGTTGTCCCTGCCCATGGCAGAGGGGTCAGAACTGGATGATCCTTAAGGTCCCTTCCAACTCAAGCAATTCTATGATTCTGTGTTCAGGAGGGACAGTGAGATGAGCCTGATGGCTCAAGTCAAGATATATCATGACAGAGAAATGAAGTTACACACACGGCCTCAGTCACACCTTGTGATCAAATCCACACCTACACTTTCACCTCATGAGAGTAACTGCTCTTAAAGAAAGCACTTGACTGCTAAACAAGCAGAGAATACAAACATGCAAAGTCATTACAACAAACACTCAGTCCCTATCACAGCGTGCCAAAATTTATTGTTCTCTGAAATAAGATTTTGATTACCTTTTTCTCTGCTTTATCCTTTCCATGTTCTCTTGGATGGTCCCCATCTTTTTCTCTGTCCCTTTGTCTATCCCTTTCCCTATCTTTTCCTCTATTTCTGTCTTTCTCTTGTTCTCTGTCCCTAGCCTTATCTTTATCTTTTCCTTTCAGTCTGTTCTTTTCTCTTCCTCCTTCATTTGTTTTCTCTCTTTCCTGTTCTTTATCACGCTCGAGATCATTTTCTCGGTCTATGTCTCCTTTTCCCTTGTTTCTTTCTGTTTCTCTTTCCTCCTTGGTCGTTCTGCTTTTGTTTCTTTCCCTTTCTTGTTTTTCTCCTTCCTTAAAGGTGTATCTTCTAGGGTCTTTGTGCCTGTCTTCATTATCCTTCTGTTTATCACTTTCCTTTTCTCTTTCTTTGCTCTCTTTCAAATCTCCTTCGGGTTTTCTGCCTCTGCTTGAGCTTCTGTCTTTAAATTCAGTGTCTCCTCTACGCTAAAAAGAAAGAAAAACTAAACATTAATTCTGATACATGGCAACTCTATCATGCAGTTACTTTCCACAGATAAAAATGCAAGCTGACAAAAAAAAATCAAACCCATGAAGTGTGGTGGCTCCTGTACCTCCTAGAACCTGCAAACTCCTACCTCTTTCTCTTTAAAACTTTTTTGTTTTTCTGTTTTGGATTCTCTGCTTTCTTTGTCCTGAGTTTTAGAGGATGGAGGTTTCCCTTTAGCATCAGCTCTTTCCCCAGCTAAGATCCTTTTTACAGCAGCATCACTGGACAGCTGCAAGGAACAGAAAAATAATTGAAATGAGTAAATTATTTTGTTAAATATCTTCTTCATAACTCTGTAATCAATATGACCTGGAGGAGAGGGAGTGTTTAGGGGTTTTTTGTTAATTTTTTTATGAATAAAGCTATTTCTGCTCTTTGGAAACCTTTCTCAAGAGTAATAATGCACTTATGTCAAACACCTCCTTATAATTCTTGTAATAATTTGATTATATGCTCCAGAGCTATATAAATATATGGTGGGTTTTATGTGTTATAGCACAAAAGCAATTGTTGCAACTTAAATATTTTCCAAAATGGTCAGGTAAATGACTGCCAAATCTTTATAACAGACTGAGAAATTGGTTAAACATGGTTAAACTGCACTACGTTGGTGTCTGCATCCACTCTTGGGGCACTCCACTTTCATTTAATACTTGTTCAACCAGCAATGATCATTAAAGAAAACTACATTAAGAATTACTTTCAATAAGTAAAGTTAAAGTGTTTAAAATCTTTTGCATCTAGTTCATTCATGAAAAAGACAAGCAATTATTAATCATATCATTTAGTCAGGCAGACAAGTTTTTTTGTCCAAGTGGCAGAATTTGACTATATTAAAAAAAAAGTAAAAAAAAAAATCATCCCATTGCAGAGAATTCTCCTTCCTGAGGCAGGAACAGCTTTTCAGTCATGAAAACTGACCCACAGGTTGACTCCTGATTCTCTCCTGGTTTGTAAATGCAAAGCTAATGGGTTTTGTGGGGTTCCACATTTGGACAATAACTACTGCATGTCAGCAGGGCTTGTCTGAACTAAGTAACTCTGAGCACTGTGCTTGTCTCAGCACTAAAATACCAAGCTAGAGACTTAAGGAAATCTTTTCCACAATGCACATCAGGCTTATGTTTCACAGTAAAAGCCAGGGGGCTCATTATCTTAACTCAAATGGGGAGGCTATATCCTCTGGGTACTAAATCTCATCACAACATTCTACAAAGCTGTGCCATCAAGCAGGTTTTCAAACTCGTTCAGTCTCCATGAATGTGTTTATCAACCTCTCCTGTCCTGATGTCAAGCAATTCATAAGTAAGAAACTCATAGCACTCCACTAACTAAAACAAAATATTATACATTCAAATGAGCAGATTATCAAACAAAGACAGTCCAAACAAGACCTCAAGACAGTGGGTAAACATGGTTGGTACTTCACAGTGAAATGTACACAATTTCTTCACAGTCATTAATTCAAATGTTTGAGAAATACCTTTGTATTTCAAAAAACTCTGTAACACCTATAAGCAAAGAATCCCCGTTAAAATAATTGTTGCACCCTGCAGGTATTTTTAATAGGTTATCAAGTTTCTCCTTTGCTGCAATTCCATATTCAAAAAAGTTAGGAAAAAAATGCAGCAGCACACTGGGAAAATTACTTTCATTACATCTTTAAAATTGCAGTGAAATCTCTAATTGAGATAAAGGTGGCAGCATCCGGTCACATCATTAATGTGTCTGCATCCCAAAGATTTAAAAGTTCTGAAGCTTCATATTGTTCTTCAAATGTAACAGATGTTATTAAATAATTAATTAATAAGGTGAAAAATAAAAACCAATATACATTTACAGCACTAAAACATCCAGAAGGTATTTGGATGGGAATCTAGCTCAAACTCTGCTGAGGATCACATACTCTCTCTCTGTTGCTATTATTATTGCCATAAGTGGTAACCCAACGTTTTTCTTGTATAATTAAAAATAGCAGATGAGTGTCAATTAAGTCTTTTGCAAATAAGCTCTGATAATGTATCACTATCCATATAAAATCTATATAATGATGCCGTGCCTTATTTAAGCAGCATTTCCCAATGGCTTGCAGAAATTCATTGGTTTTCTCAGGTTCAAGTCCAGCCACCACACGCCCTGGCTTTACTGACAGCGGCTCCCCTGTCACCAGTACAACAGCATCAATCGCCTTCTGAAGGAAGCTGATTTTGGCATCTTTATCCTGGTAAAAGAGCAATTAAGAAATAATTTTGAGACTCCAAAATAATTCCACACACCACCTAAAGACCAGAAAAACTCTGATGGGAGAACCAGTTGCATAAAGCATCTGTGCAACGAGAGCAGCACATAGTTCATGAGGTCAGGAAAGAGGGCTGCCTCCAATTTACAGTTCACTATTTATTTCCAATTAAGAAATGACAGCATTGATAATGAATGAACACTGAACTAGAACAACCAAAGTGAAAGTATAACTTTGTCTTTTTAATATGTTTATCATTTAGCTCCAGTGCACTTCAAGACCACCATAAATCACAAATTTCATGTTAAAGAAGACAAAGTTTTGCTTAACAAACCGTGCAAGTATTATCAAGAGAATCACTGAAGAGACACAACTGGATTGTTACAGCAGACATTGCTCAGAAGGACAGTTCCTGCCTTGAATATTTTTCAGCACCAAACTCCCAAAGTTGAGGGACTACTAGGTAGGAGTACTTACATGCTTGTACACATAACTTTACAAACTAGACTCACCAGTGAATAAAGAAAATATATGAAAGATGATGGGGAAGAGATATAGGAACACATTTTTATCTCCACAATTAGCAGATGTGTTTTAGTTTTATAATTAGACTTCACAAACAACTTTCCCCAAGTGCCCTTCAGTAGAGATGATGGCTTTTGGTCATTATGCATAATCCTAAGAAAAATATAAAGATAAAATAAACCAACCCCTCACTAAGAAAAATTTTATCATAGGGTTCAAGGCCAGCTGGGATTTTCAGATTGTCCCCATTAACTTCAGGAGTCCTTCAACCTCCCTGCATTCCAAAATCAGAAAGGAAAGGAAGGAAATACTGCAATCTTCTATTAACATGGCTGTCCAGCCTTCCAAGGACACGTGCAATCTATTAAATTCAGGAAAGAAGACAGGACACTATTCTAAACCAAATAAGTTTTCAAATAAAGATCCAAAATCTTCCCCAACATCCTCATAATCTTCAGCAGTTATGGTAGCAATGTGTTCTGTCCCTCTAAGAAATCCTCACACACTCACAGAGCAATCCAGAGCTCCCACCTACACCAGTAAATAAAGTTCTATCAAAACAGAAACAAACACCTGAAACAGTGCTGAGAGCTTAAAAAAAATTCCTTATTGGGTAGCTTTCAAGCAATGGTACCTCAACTGTTTCAAGTGGTGAGACTTTTTGTTTATATATAGATATAAAAACATTTTTTAGTATTTATATAAAGCTGATGTGGAAGATTAAAAGCACAACTCCGATACCCAATCTCTCTATTTATAAGAAACCAACTTTTTACTAGGCTGAAGGAGACAAACCCTTCTGCTACGCACGCAGTCAGCAGGACTGTTGAGCACAGCTGTCTTCACACTTTGCTTTCCCTTTCATCTCTCTTCCATTGGTTGCTCTGACTATACAGCCCTGAGACAAACTAGAACTCAGTGAGGTCCACGTGCATGGCCTAGGGGGCAGATGTGGCTCGTGGGATGCTTCCAGCCTGCCTTCCACTTCTTTCTACACAGGAAGGGACCAGATATCTATGCATTATCCCAACAGTGGAGAAACAAAGGTAGCATAAAAGAAACAGTGGGTACTTTAGGACCCCACTGCTGTGTCCAGGTGGGACAGATAAGTTGAAATGAAGAACCAAGTCATGTGTGCATGTCGCGGTGCAGCATATCAGGAGATGTCCTGTCCAAGAGTCAGCCTCAGCCACTACAGAGGCTGGACTCACAAGCTTTGGGCTTCCCTAATTCCAGCCTATGCATCTCAGGATCAGCAACAACACGGCCCAGCCAGCTTACAAAGAGAAACCAGTAACGTCTCCCAGCCAACAGCAAGCAGAGGGTGGACCACAGCACTGGGACTGTTTCACAATGGGTATAATCCTTTCCTTTATACTGAAAGCATCCTGCCTGTTCCAAGTCTGTGCATCTTCTGCCAGATCACCACACCAGGCGAGTGTCAATCCCTACAGTCACCTACAGCAGATCATGCTCCCATGGAAATAGATACAGCTGTTCACAACATGGACTCCAGCTGCTGCTCTCGGGCTCTTCCTCTCTGCAGGTAGTTTTAGTCTCTGCGTAAAAATTACACTCCTCATTTTCTACAACTCCAACAGAACTCATAGTAAGGAAGCATCCTATGATTGCCAAGTCTTTCTCCTGATAAGTGTCTTAAGAAGAGAAACACAAGCTAGAAACGCTTCCCCTCACATTACAGCACTTTGATCTCCTCTGTCTGCTTGAAAACCATGATCTGACAGACTGTGAAAGAAACGCTCAGAGGTTCTCAAGGCTGGTGCAACTTTGCAGCCACCACAGTTGTAGATAAAAAGACATACTCAGGAGTTGCTAGGAAATCTGCTCTTTCGATCCACAAGTAAAACAAACAGTGCTCTGCAAGCAGCATGTGCTAAGCTACCCTTTGTCATAGAAACTATTGACAAGCTTCAACAGGGACAGTGCTTACAAAATCAACAATCCCTTGTAAAATTAATTCAGATTTGAGTTATCTCGACAACAGTAAGAACAGTCACAGAAATAAACACACACACCAGATCAATAATTAGTTGCAAGTGCATAAAACAACCATACAATCAGCTGTATGGGTGACAAGCCAGGCTCACAGACCTCATACTTTCAGTTGCTACGTTAAACCATCACCAACAGATGAGCTCGCTGACTCACAACACACAAACACTGTGCTATTTGGCATGAATGAGCAACCAAAGCTTCCAGTCAAGGTAGAGGAAGCCAGCATCAGCTCAGAGGGAGACAACAGAAGAACAGCAGAGACTAAAGTCAACCTTGAGCTTCAAAAAAGCATTTTTCAGTAATAACATTAACCTCCTCTTTCAGTAATTAGCCATTTGTATACTGTAACAAACCTACTGTGGAATGCACACACTAGATGAACGCCTTGGCAAGTCCTGGGATATTGAGCAAGAGTATTTACTGTATAGATGTATACAGAGTATATAGATGTATGTGTATACACACACAAATAAAGCAATTAGCATAAAACCATATATTTCACTGAGAGACCACAGGACTCTCTAAAAAGCTCTGTGTGTGTTGGTGATTTATTATCAATGCCCAACTTCAAGGCAATTCTGCTACATAACAATTGTTTTCACCTGTAGCATAATAGCACTTTGGAATCCCAGACCTGGTCTTGGTGTTCCAAGATCTGTACAGAAAAAGTTCTTCACAAACAACAGCACATATGTCACATTGACAAATGAGATCTGTAGGTGTTCACCCCACGTGTAACACAAGCAACAGGCAACAGCTTTTACAGGTTCTTCACAAAACTAAAGGCAAGTCCTCAATGTTGAAGAAAGTAAAGACCAAGAATAATACCCTGGGGAGGTTTCCAAGAGTTCTAACACTACAGCTAATAAATAAGCAAGCTTCATACCCACCTTAACATTATCTGACTTCAATTCGAAATCTGTGTAAAGTCCTTTCAGAAAACCTGTCACTCTAATCACCTTCAAAACAGAATAAACAGATTAAGTTAGGAACACCCTAAGGTCTCCGCTCAATAGAAACTGTTGGCAACAGGAAATATGTTGACTTTATTTGCTTCCAGAGAGGACACCTTGCTTAGAACTATTTCTAGAGTAGGTTCAGAGACCTGCTGTGTCCCTGAACACACTCTAGAATGACGAGCCTTAATCCACGCTTATGGCTCAGGCCTCCCTTCGTATTTAATTCCATCTGAAACCTTGATTGCTGGCAAATCTGAGAGGTGTGCAATGTCACACCAGCATATGCATTTCAGAGTGAGAGAATGGCTTGGGCTGGAAGTTCATCTAGTTCCAACCCTCCTGCCACTGACAGGGTCACCAAATTTCACTATTTCCAATGTGGTTCTGCGTTATTCCTTTATTGAATTCCTTACATACATAAAAGCAGCAGCTTCATGGATATAAAAAGTAAGGCTGGGGTTTTTTTCAGGTGGGAAGTGGAAAACCAACCCACTGGCAGGCTCCATGAAAGACGAAACACACAGCGGAGAGTGGAAAAGAGCCAGACCCCCCAGCTGGGTCTTAATCCCCACTGCCTCCCTGCTCCCCCCAGACCTGGTTTGGCCCCTTCCTCACAATCTCTGGAGCCTTGGGAGGAGCCAGGGTCCCTGCTATGGCCAAGGGAGCCCTCAGGCCCTGGGGTACCCCTGGCAGAGCTCCGTGAGCCCCGTGTCTGAGGAGCCCCCAAGCCTGGGGACACTCCCCCTCCCAAATCCCATTCCTGGGAACACCCCCCCATCCCAAACCCTGTGCATGGGACACCCCTGCCTGGCAGAGCCCCCCAAACCCCGCAGTGGGCACTCCCAGCCCTTTGCCTGAGGATCCCCTGGAGCCTAGGGGCACCCACATCCCCCAAACTATGCGCCTGGGGACAACCCCTACCCGGCAGAGCCCCCAAACCCCGCAGTGTGAACATCCCCCCTCCCCAAACTCCACGCCCTAGGGAAACCCTCGTCCACGACAGAGACCCCTAAACCCTGCAGCAGGAACATCCCTCCCCAAAACCCTGCAGCGCCCCCTCCCCCCAAGCTTGGGGACGCCCCCCCCCGCCCCAAACCTTCCAGCGGGACCGTCCTGAGCGCCAGATCCTGTGCCTGGGGACACCTTTCCCCGCACAGCCTCCCAAGCCCTGCAGTGGAGACACTCTCCCTCCAGCAGAGGTCTCCGAACCCCGCGGTGGCAACGCACTCCCACCTCTGCAGAGCTCTCCGCCTCCCCCAGACTCTGCACCTGGGGACAGCCCCCCGAGCCTTGTGCCTGGCGATACCCCACATTTGAGGACGACCCTCCAAACTCTGTGCCCGGGGACAGTCCTCCCCTAGCAGAGCCCCCCGAACCCCGCAGTGGGAACATCCCCCCACCTCCGCAGAGCGCCCCAAACCCTGCAGTGATAAAACCCACTCGCCAACTCTGCACCTGGAACAGCCCCGCCCAGCAGAGCCCTCCTCAAACCCTGCAGTGGGGACACCCCTTTCCAGAAGAACTCCACAACCCTTGCAGTGGTAACATTTCCCCTCCTCCCCCGCCCTCCCCATTCCCACACCTGGGTCACCCCCCAGCCCGGGACGCCCCCCTCCCCCGGTGCGCACACACCGCCCGACCCGTAGTGGGCGCTGGCGGCGCGGCTGCCCGGCGGAGGCGGGCGGGGCGCACCTCGGTGATCACATCGTGCAGGTAGCGGAAGGGCGGCCTGCAGAGGAGCCGCTCGCTCAGCGGCGGCTTGCGGATCACCCGGCCCAGCGACTCCTGCGTGCGCTGCACCACGGACTCGTTCATCGCGGCCGAGGCGCCGTCGGCACCGCCGCTGCCTTCCCGGCGTGCCCCGCGGCGCCGCTGCGCAGGCGCGGGGGTCGTTGCTAAGGAGGCGCGCGGCCATAGCAACGGACAGCCTGGGCGGGACTGCCCTGCGCGAGCCCGGGCTCTGCTCTCCGCTCGTCAGAGCTCACCAGTGCCGAATACAGGGGACAATAACCTCCCTGGTCCTGCTGGCCACAGTTTCTGATACAGACCAAGATGCCACTGACCTTCTCGGCCACCTGGGCCACTGCTGGCTCACATTCAGCCGGCTGTCAACCAACACTCCCAGGTCCTTCTCCTCCAGGCAGCTTTCCAGCCACTCTTCCCTGTAACGTTGCATGGGGTTGTTGTTTCCCAAGTACAGGACCAGGTAGGTCAGGCAAATAAAAGAGCAAAGAGAGGCATCAGCTGCCAGAGAGAGGAGAAACCCTTGGGTTACCCAGCAAAGACAGGAGGGCTGGTATGAGCTCAGCATCGAGGCAGGAGCTGTTCAGAGAAGACGGCGATGGGCTGACTGCTGGCACAGAACAGGGGGTTGGAGGGGAGCATCCCAGCGGGCACCAGTGTGAGGGAGGATGCCAGCCCAGAGGGGCAGGAGGCACCGTGGAGCCCAGGGCTGGGCTGCGACCACAGAGGAACACACACCAGAAATTAAATGCAGTTAAAACATAGGACACCCAACAGTTACTTAACTTCAATAAAACTTGTCAGCAAGGAAGCAAGCACAATGGCCAAAAGCTCCTTTTGTTTTCTTCTTTTTCGATCTACTTTTCTCCCCAGGGATTAACAAGGAAACTTTAGCAAAAGCAAGTGGGTTCAGCCCTACTGAGCACAGTCTACATGCAAACATGGGAGTCAAAATCCGCTTAGGTGCAGTTAAAGTGTATGGGAAGGCTTTGTTGTGCAGGAATTCATAGATCTGTTAAACACAAAGCTGATACTTTCTTAGTAAGAAACCGACAAATGAGCCAAATGTGCTCTTACAAGGCACAAACACATAGATCAAACAGGAACAGAAACAGCAGGACTTGCAAACTCTATTCAATAAACATGGCTGATGGGCCTCCACTGCCCACAGGCAACACAGCTCTTCTTGTTGATCTTCACCATGATCAAATCTCTTGACCAATTCACTCCCAACAGAGACCTGGCCAGAAAACAGGAAAATGACAGCTTAACTGTTTGCTTTCCAGCCACTGCCCTGAGGGCTGGGCTCAAGCCTCTTGATCTCTCTAAGCTTCCTTGCAAACTCGGCTTGGCATTGTTGCCTCCAGAGGTGGTAGCCTCAATCTCCAGCCCTTGCCATATCCAACGCCTCGATTACAGGCAGCGCCAGCAGAAGTATGGACAACATCCCAATACTGTCGCTACCCACACTGGAGGCCTCTCCTGGTTTCCTGTTCCTTCCGCTTGGGGGGAAACACACAAAGCAGTCAGTGAGGCCCAGGCCCCTGGAACTTCTCCAGAGAGCTGCCCACAGCCTCTGTGCCATTGCTCACCTGTCCCAGTCCTGTGCTCTTCCTTTTCGGGGGCTGTACCCACAACAGCCTTCAAAACGTGATTTCTTTGTGCAGCAGCTGTTAAAGTGAGCAAGAAGGACTTGGCTTTTTAAATGGGTCACCTTCTCCTGCTCCAGCATCATTTAAGCAAACTGGAATAAGGTATGAGGAAAAGAAAAACACGCGATGGTAGGATTCCCAGAGCTGACTCCTTGCTCTTTTCCAAGGGCTGCACCAGGAGCAGACACAGAAGATAACCCTTTCCCAGCAATCCATGCTCCTCACTGTGCAGAGCCAGTCCTCCAAATGATTTATGCTGATTCCCTTGAAAACCAGACCAGATTGTTGAATTTGTGCACAAACTGGGAGTTGAAATAATGGGTAGTTAATAGTGGATTACACTTCCTAAAAAGAAAATCACAAACTAATAATCACTTTAACTTACATCAAAATCCCAGTCCTACAGCTCAAACCAGGTCTCTGCACAGTGCAACCCCAGCCAGGCTGGAGAAACTTCTCACACAGACACTGGAATTCTGTCTTAGAAACAGATTTGGAAATTAAAGCTTACTCGAATCGCACCAGGGAGGTTTAGATTGGATGTTAGGAAAAAATTCTTTACTGAAAGAGTGCTGAAGCATTGGAACAGGCCGCCCAGGGAAGTAGAGTCTTATTCCCTGGAGGTGTTCAAAAAACATGCAGCTGTGGCACTTTGTGACGTGGTTTAATAGGCACGGTGGTGTTGGAATGATGGTTGGACTGGATGATCTTAAGAGGTCTTTTCCAACCTTAAGGATTCTATGTTTGTACCCTGCCCAATGTCAGAGACCAGTTCATGCCATTCCCAACCAATGTATCCATGAGACACACACAGATGAGTCACATAGACATATAGAAATGACTTTTTATTTTGTGAAGAACACTTGAAAAATAAAGATGAAAGCTTTTCCAGGCTTTGGAATAACAACCATCATAAACTGTGGAACCACAAAGACTCCGTTTTAAAAAGGTGCTCCCTCTCCCCACCCCCACTTTTAAGGAACTCTCTCATTGTGGAATGATCCACAAGAGCTCTAAGGAAGAAAATAACATGTTTTGAGCTGACATTAGAAACAATCCAAGATTGGTTCAGTGCAGGCGCTGCTACATGACACTTGAACAAAGGCACATACTAATCCCCACGTCAGTACTTGGAATCCATACTTTAATTTCTCCTATCGTCATTGTTTTCCAGAAAAGACCAGAGTTATTAAAGGTTGGTGGGAAGGCTGAGCTCAGCCCAGCAAGGACCTGGAGGTATTCAAGTGACAGCAAAGTAAATGTGATGAGGCAGAACAATCCACAAACACAAACCTTTCTCGTTTACCTTCGTAATTGGCTCAAGCAATTGTTTCAGTAAACCATGGCTTGCAAAAACACTTGTTATGGAACAAGGCAATGCAAAGTAAGGTGGGAAAGCAATTGGCTGCCCTCACCTCAGTCAGAAAATCTGTCCTTACAACTAGGATTTCAAGATTCAAGTAAAGCCTACAGTGGGGAAATAAAAACACCCACTTCTGGGATGAACTGGCCTAAGAAAGCTCAGAAGAACCTGCTGAACTTCAGATATAATGCAAAGAAATCAAGACCAATCAGATGCTTCAAGGTGCTTTTGACTTCTTTTGCTGAGAGCTAAGAGGGTCCATTTCCATCTTGAAACACCAGAACATTGTTAACCTATAAAAGGCAAATGAGAGATCTTCTTACATTAGCCAAAATTTAGCAGTCTACTGTACTGGCATCATCTACACAGACACAAAACAGGTTAAACTCTTACAGCAGCCCCCCAAAATTACTTGTATTTTGTCCTCTTATTATCACAGGTTTAATGAAGGATACTCCTGGCTATGTGCAAAAGCTACTTTTGAAGAATTGCTTTGTTCACTTCAGAAGAGGTTTCCAGGCATTTGTGCAGCTCACCAAGGCCCCACAGTATGCGAGAGAGCAGAATTCACTCGATACAGCGCTCCAATTCCACGGGTTCCCAGATGCCACAGGCAAACCCGTCTGATGTCACCAGCATGCGACCGCCACACAGAAATGCTCGCATGTTACCTTCCACCGTTCCATTCTCACCTTAGTGTTCAAAACATGTTTAGAATCTCATTATAAACAATTCACTCCATTAAGAGTTTGGATTAATTTGTCAGTACTAGTTGTGCTCAAAGCAAATTCTGAACCCGATGGGAAATTAAGTTATGAACAGTCATGTACAGCGGGGGAAACACCGTTTAAATATTGTAAGCATTAGAAAAGTTTTGATAAAGATGCTGAAACGTCAACTTCAAATAAACCCTGATTCCCAGCCTCAGGATTAAGAAGAATAGTGTCTCTCATCAGGCAGTTATAAGTGTTCTCAATCTTGAGATCCAAGCTCACAAGTACACAGTAAACATTTCACTTAAGAACCTTTGACAGAGTTCAGCTGGTTGTCAGTCACATCCATCCCCTTCTGTTATGGAGGCTGTAAATCAGCTTTGTGACACCAAGAGAACTTTTCTTAAATGTAACAAAGATAATTAAAAGAATTGAAAGATATAAGGGTAAGTCCTCTGAATAAGACTACTGAAAATAAATACAAGCTTTCTTCCCGAGTACAATAACACCCACTTAAGACCAAACATCAGATCAGCAGATTTTTCCATCCCTTGTTTCTTAATGAAGCTTACAGACAACCAAAAAAGCCCTAGCAACTTTTAAAATAGAAGGTTGCCTCACTGTTGTTGCATATCTCAAAAAGTTTCAGGTTTTAGACCTTGACAAGTTCTGAACTTGCTCTTTTTTGAATCAATTTAGCACACGCTGTCGAGTGATTTCCACATTTCCTTCATTCCTGAAATGCAACTCTTACAGACTTCGGTTTCTATATAAAGAGACAAAAGCAAACTCTGGTATCTTGTTATTTCAGTGATCAGAGATGGAAAAAAGTCTAAAGAGAGATGGTTATGACTGCATTAAAACCCCAGGAAATTCTGTAGTGATGGCGCAAGACGTCAGCATCTGATCAAAACCTAAAAGCATTTAGGGTGATTACAAAACAGTCACCAGTATATGAATCCATCTTCTCATGGATAAAGTGCATTTACGTAGCCTGAGAAAAAGTACCACACTGATAAAGGGATGCTAAAGCACTTCCCCAAGACAGATTAAAAGAAAATCAGAGTTATCCTAAATCCAGTTTGTCTCGGTGATTCTTCAAGACGCTTTGGGAAAGCTCCCCTTGCTCATCCAGTTGAGGTACTCCACTCCAACTCAGTACATCAGTAGCACGGGCTGGTCAGCACCTTGCCTCCTGGTGCTATCTGAAAACACCCACGTTGATAGAAAGAGCCACTTCTGGTTTACGGTGCTTAATATTCAGCTTCTCCTCATGGTCCTGTAAGCGTTCAGCTTGCCGACTATTCAAAAAAGAAATCAAGATGCCCAATATCAGTGTTGAGCCTCTACCCCACCATAGCACGAGGCTCAGTGTAGGAACATGGTACTTAGAGCCATGTTTGAGTTATCCAAGCACCTCCTTCAGGACTATTGGAATTTTGTGCCCTGTGAGCACCCAGCTAGCACTGTCCCACACAATGATCCAGGTATCAAGCCAGTCTGAAAAGTGGCAAAGAACAGTTTCTGTATTTCTAAAGAAAACTAAATGGAAATATTTAATACCTTTTCTTTTTTTCTAAGGCGAGCTGCCTTTGTTTTTCTTTTCCAAGGTCATCTCTCACTGTGCCGAAGTCCTTAGTGTCGTCCAGGAGAAGATTCTGTTGTGAAAAAGGATTTGGTAGATGAAAATTACAAGTTCAAAAAATTTCCCGTGTTGGTCTGTTCACACAATTTTCAGAGCATTTTCTCCAATTACTTTTACAGAAATTAACTCCCTGTTAACTAAGTGGCAAAGATTCAAAAAGGCAAAAACTTGGGGACTTCTCTTTTTAGTTTTTGCATTTAACAGTGTATTTGCTTCACAGCTTTATCTCAATATTCTAAGGCATCAGGATAAGAAATTAGGCTTTTCACCTACTGCTTTAAAATCCAGTGAGTATGTTAGTTCAGAGCTCTCCTAAATAAGCCTTATTCTAATTCAGAGCTGTGTGTTTCTTATTTAACTAATTCAATAGATCTGTAACAATTCTTTGGAAAATGTAATGGGCTCAAATCTACAACACAATTTTTAAAGGGCTTGGATTTTACTCTGAGTAGGAAAAAGTCAAAAAATGAGAATAAGAAAAAAATAATCCACTTTCTTCTGGATAGCGTTCAAGCGTAGAAGAGAAACTGGCTGAGAGCTGTACAGGAGCCTCTAAGGTGTTGCCCTCGACTGCCCCCCAAGATACAAGGGGAGAAGCATGAAACTTTCATCAGTTTATGATAAGGAACAGGAGAAAAAGAAGAGAAAGCACCAGTAGCAACAGGTTTCCTATCCACACAATGGAACGATCCAGAACTTTCAAAAGATGGAGCAGGATGCAGGAAAACCGACAAGAAACCAAGATACTGCAAAGAGCACGGTGCCCAAACCTCATCCTTGTGCAACAATTAAAATCAAGTTAATTACCTTCACTCCAATGGTATCGCCATCTTTCAAGTGGTAAGGCGCTGACTGTAAACTCTCCTGTTTTTTCTTTCGTTTCCTCTTTGACATCTGCTGTGTCTGAACAAAATCAAAGCAGAAGATTTAATATTTAAGGTCCCTTCCAACCCAAACCATTCAATGATTCTATGCCCAAGGAAGTTGTGGCTGCCCCATTCCTGGAAGTGTTCAAGGCCAGGTTGGATGGGGCTTTGAGCAATCTGATCCAGTGGGAGGTGTCCTTATCCATGGCAGAGGGTTGGAACTGGATGATCTTTAAGGTCCCTTCAAAACCAAACCAGTCTACGATTCTATGATTAGTAGATGGTTGATTTCAGAAATCTGCCTAAATACACTTGCTCAAGAACTGCAGCAAAAACCAAAACACGCTTCTCTCAGAACAACGGTTGGGTTCTGTCACCCTGGATCTTACCCAGCTACTTATCGGCAGCCACTCGAATCTTTCAGGGAAGTATTTGGCTATTTCAATTTTTTCTACAGGAAGACAATAGTGAGAAGCCACTCGTTGCCTCAGTGCACAGGCAGTACACTCTCTGGAAATATCCCACACCAAATCCATGGAGTCATAGTAGTCTCTCTCGCCTGGTCTGCCCATCTGGACTCGAAGCAGCAGCTCGTGGGGGCTGGCATCAGGAAGAGAAAATAGATCATTCTTGTGAATCACACTTTCAGAACCCAGAATTCCCAGTTTCCGCTGCCTCCTGCCCTCCCTTACTTTTGTTTGTGGAAAACAAAAAATAAGCTCAAAATTATTCTCACACATCAGTATCTGTAATCCTGAGAGACAGTTGTCAAGTTAAAAAAAGCTGCTTGCCTGAGTCTCATCTCAAATGCACTGCTCTAAGAAATAAATCTCTTGAGATCTTACCCCAAATGCTCTTCTTTTTGCAAAGGTTCTATGCAGATTTCCACTCTGGCACCCAGCTTATAGTCACTGAAACAAAACAAAGAATATACACATTGCCAGTCACATATTCCAAGTTCCTGAGTTGAAAAATCCCTGGTTTAGTCAAGCAGACCTGTGCTTATCTGGAATGCAAAGCAAGGGGCTATCGGAACAAAAATTAAAAACTCAAACTAGTAAAAAAATTGCATTTGAAAACACTTAAAGCTTAGCAGCATAAGCACAGGAAGACCTATATCCCTGGAGGCATTTAAAAGATGGGTAGATAAGGTGTTCAGGGTTATAGCTTAGTAGTGGACATCTCAAAGGTCCTTTCCAACCAAATGATTCTATGATTCCATGATTGACATCTTCCCTTTCCACAGCTCTCGAGTTAAAAAATGTGTTGGGCAAAAAATTGAAATAACCAGAAATGAGCTTTCTGTTGACATTTGACTGAGACAATTTATTTCCTACCAATCCACCCCAAACACCTGTCACCAGTCAGTCTGTTGCAATGCTATCTGAGTGTTTAATTAGAGACCTACTTGAGCTGCTGCTTGTTGTTGCGTAAGAGCCTGCCCAGGCGCTTACTGTCCACTGTCCATGCTCTGAGAAAGGAGGGCAGTGTGACAATCTGCTCCTGGCAGCATGGTAAGGTCATAGCCTGGAAAAAGAAATATAACCTCAATAATTTTAGCAGCCAGTCTCCTTGGGAAAAAAAGAAAACCACTTGATTAATTCTTAATGCAACAATGAAGCAATTAGAAATAGGGCAAGGTTTATTAGATTTATTCCACGCCAGCTGCTGCCTGTGACTTACAGGTAGTGGCTAGGATTTACATATTCCCATTTTCAACCTCAAAGCAAGCTGGACTTCACTCCCTCCTAACATTTCTCAACTTAACTTACATTTCACAAGTACTGAATTCCTTTCTTTAATAAAAATTTGTACAACTGGGAGGAAACAAGGTCGACAGAATCATTACCCCAATATATAGCCAGGTGCTGCGCAAGCTCCTTTAAGCACTTATCAAGGACCCAATACTCTTCCCATGCTAAGACAATTCTCCCTGTTCACAAGGTGCAAATAGTCAGTTTTTCATAGCAGCAGTTTGGCAGAGACTTAACCTGAAGTCGTACTCAAAAGAGTAACTGTTGGTATGGACCAGAATCAGATGAGATACCCTTACCCAGGCAGTTTAAGTAGAACAACCAACAAGCTAAACGATAGAGCCTTATGACAGGATTGGTTCATGACTTTGTGTGAATTTGGGTGGGTTTTTTTGGTTGGGGTTTCGATTTTCTGGTTTGGATTGGTTTATTTTTTATTTCAGTCTATTAAAATAATATTTTTATGGTTTAAAAAAAAAGCATACAAAGGCATCTTAGTTTCTGGCCAAAGAAACTAAGCTATACCTTCCTGAGTGACACATGTGACCTGTGCATCCAAAGCAATTCTCTATTCATTAGATTCAACACACAAAAGAAAAAAAGAGACGTAGAAAACTAATACAGAATGATGTGGAAATGGAAAGTGGCTTTTTAGGAAGTGCTCATATGTGTGTGCATCTCATGAGGAATTTGTACATTGTGAAATCAAGATCGGACCGCAAGCCAAAGTTCCAGATGGAGTGCAACAAGGCTTTCGCAGGTCGGGACACATGACAGGTAGAATGGCAACTGCAGGGGACGTACTAAGGAAGTCTCTGAGCTACATGCTCCAACTGCCTCTTGGTACTTACCCCTGAACATGGCATATAAGCAAATGCCATATCAGAACATACTGGAGACAAGGGAAAAGGAAATAAAAAATAGGTATTAATAGAGCTCAATTAATCACAGTGTCGCTGTACATTTCCAAGAGAAGAGAACATCTAACCTGCATCTTCAGATCTTCCAGAGAAGCGTCTCCTGCTATTTCTACACTGCCAGCATAAGTAAGATCCGTGTCTGCGTGGCTGTATCCTGGTGAATCTTTAGATGGAGGGAAGATGGGGAGGAAGAAAGAAACAACAGTAGAGTGCACGGGACTTAGGTTATCATCCAAAGAGATAAAAGTCACTACAAGGTGGGATTTCACTTAAACCAGGGGCCTGACCTCCATTTTTTTTGAGGGTAGTTCAAGAAACATAATATAGTGTTGATAAATTACATTCCGATAGTTGCCAAACAGGAAGGGTTCCAACTGTGATCCTACACTGCAAATTTTTAACCTAAGGGCAAGTATTCACATTTGCAAATAGTCTTAATTATTGGTTACAGCTCTGAAATGTAGAGCATGTTGCAAGGAGAGTTAAACCTCCTCTCACCTATGCTACTGAAATCACCAGGGGAGAAAGAAAAATTCACTCAGAAACCTATGTTTGACAGAAAAGGAGAAAAATGCAAAGAAACCTTCTAACAGGAGAAGGGTCCTGTTCTGCACCACAACTCAACAGCAAAGGAAGAAGAGTATTTTTCCTGCAGCAAGGAAAATCAGTTTGTTTTCCATTTTCCAATTTGCAGTGGCCCCACTTAATTTTCTTCTTCCTTCTCAACCTTCACTTGATTTTCCTACCCTAGTTGTTTCTTTTACTGGGATTTGACCTTTAGAAGAACAAATATAGGCTAAAGTACTGTATGGAATGTCTCTATGTAAGATTTACAGCAACACTGCCTGAAGTGAATTAAATGTGATATTAGCAGTCTGGCATTTAAAGCCAATCCCCTGTATGCTTGTTGAGTTGACGCTTTACAATACAGCTGCTGCCTTCAGGTACAGAGAAGCCAGTTTACTTATTGATAAGGAAAGAGTCCCTGCTTCAAAATTTCGTGGAGGACTCACCCTTGACAAAATACAGCTAAGGAACATCAGAACTGTTTGTTGCATTGGGGAAACTGCATCTGTTTCCTAACTGGCTCCTTTCACCACAAACTTGCTGAAATCTGAACAATCACTCAGGTTTCAGAAGGATTTTAAGGTTTTGGATTAAAATTTTGGGTTTGATTTCACGCCCTTGGTGTGGTCACAGACATTCAGGCCATATGATTCCTGTCAAAAACTGATCAAGCTCACCTTCTGCAGGAGACACCTGCAAAGCATCCATCTTGCAGATCACCCCATTCACCTGGTCTTGTGCATTCTCTCTGTGCTTCTTACGACTTGAAGACTTGAACCACCAGATAGGGATTTTCAGGAAACCCTGAAAAGTGAACACAAAGTACCGGCTACTTTATATGTTCCAGTGCAGATGATGAAAAATTTCACCTTCATTTCAGGAAGAAGAGAAAGGCTTGTTCAAATCTGAGCTTTTGTAAAGGCAATGGATTTACCTAAGATTACAGAACACCAACTCTCACTTCCTGCCTTTACAGGGATGAGAGTAGAACATATCCAGCCTTGTGCAGCCTAACAATCCCACCCTGGCTCTGCTCTCGGGATATCTGACAATACAGATGCAACTGCGCAACACTGTCTGAAGATTTGAACACAGATAAAACCTTGCCAGAGGAAGCTGGATGCACCTAAGCTTCGATGCTGCTGCCCATTCAGAAACTCCTGATTTTCTTACCTGCTCTGCATGGCCAGGAAGGGAAACCAGGCTGATACCACTCTCCTTTCAGAGAAGGAAAAGCTTGCTTGCTTGCTTTCAGCTGCATCTCTCAACTGGACTGCTAACACCCACTGCCCTGTTGCCATAAGCTCTTATCCTACATTTTCTTTCTAATAACAATTGTATGTTCTCCTTTATGAAGCTTTATTCACCATGGACTTGCTAAAATCCATAAAGTCTGTCCACTTAGTCTTGCACAGTCTATTAACCCTCTGTTTCAACTTACATATACCCTGTTATTTCAGGGATAGAGCAGGGGTACAGATTGATGCTTTTCCATGCCTCTTGTATTGGCTCATTAAAGACAACAATTATGCTTCCTTCCCTCCTTCCCCTTCACAGCTATAGCTAGGTCACAGCCTGAGGAAAATGTGCCATGGTGTGAAGACAGCCACTTATATGACATATTTTCTACGCACAGCAAAAATCTGAGCTCTGTGTAATCCCTACAGGGGGTAAAGATCAGATGTTTTCTGAGCAATATTTGTGAAGAACTCCAAAATTTGCTGGATAAACTGGAAAAAGTCCAGAGGGTAGGGGTTGACAGAAATGAAGACAAGCATACCACAGCTGCCAAGCTGAAATAGGACTTAGCTAGTCCTATAACATGCCTACAGGAATCATCAGTATCGGTGGTCTCCCTACAACCACCTCCAGAAGATCTCTCTGCAATGTGCAACAGCTCTCTCCTAGGATCCAACTGATGTCATTTTTGAAGACATTCACTTGCAAAGCCCACCACGTCTACACCACAGCCCAAGGATGCCAAGCCTTCTCCTTCCCTCTCCCCAGGGGCACCTCTCCATGGGCAGGGACACAGAAGAAGGGCCCATGCAATCGGCAATTCTTTAGGGAGTGCCGGGAGACCTTGCACAGGACGGCTGTGCCTCCCCTTCCTGCTCACGGAATGTCTGGATGCTTCACCCCACCTCAACCACTCAGGCATGGGGCACTGCAGGGAGCAAAAGAAGCTGCAACAGGCAAGCCTGTTACTGAAAAAGTTGAAGAATAACAAATATAGATAGACCGAGAACATTATAAACATTGATTCAGATCGAAGTGAAACAAGAAAGTGCATTATACATTATTGCCAACCAGAATTTTTTCCAACACAAGTACTTTTACAATAAGCAAGAAAGAAAAATGAAACAACTATCATATTCAAGTCTCCAGACAGTGACAACTAACTAAGGAACACAACCTCACTTGTTTTACCTTTGGTGGAAGCTTTCCTTCAGTTACAACCAAAGTATCTCCTCTGCAAACATTAAGCTCCTTCAGAGTGGCATTCTGTGGGAGGAAAAGCACAGCACACTTGTCAGGCTACAAGTTCTTGTGCTTCATTTCCTAAAGTAACTGTTGATGTTGTTCTGTTTTGAGCTAAAGGAGAACCAGTTTTCTAACTTCAGCTCAGTCTCATCTAAGTAACTTCATTTTCCGAACCTTAACTGCATGTTTTTCAGACAGCACTTCTCTTTAGCAGTGATAACACAGGGCATCACAGGGCACTGAGATGCAGAAAAGCCATGGCTTATACTCATTCCTATAGAAACCAAGGCCATCCTTGATCTGATGGAATGCTGTAAGTCAAAGACAAAATAGGATTGCACCTGCAGGGAGGGATAGACAAGACGTGACCCCAAACTGACCAACAGAGCATTCCATCCCATACACCTCATACTCGATATAAAACAGAGATCACGAGGGTCTCTCTCCTTCAATGGTTGATGCCCAGTGAGGATCTCATCTGTCTGTTTGCCCCGATCCCGGATCTGTGTGTTCCTGAATCCAGTTCCTGAGCCCAGGTCCCTCCTACCACTCACCTGCCCTGTGCCTGCTCTAAGCATTTGTGGTGACATAGTCATCAAGGGGGGGGCGGAGCAATTTCATTTATTTGTATATATGTTATTATTTCCTTATTAATAGTATTTTATTCATTATTATTACTACTATTTCATTAAAGCTGCTTTAGTTTCCAACCCAAAAATCTTTTCTTCTCCTTTCCTTTTCCCCTTTCCCTGGACATCAGGGGGAATTAGGAGCCCAGCTGCATGGTTTTAGCTGCTGAAATTGGCTGGACTGGGGCTAAACAGTGACAGGGATTTTAAGCCATGCACGCAAGAAGTCCAAGGTGCTTTGTTTTTCCAGACAGCACCGAGGTTCAACAAGACCAAGTGCCGAGTCCTGCACTTGGGACACAACAACCTCATGCAGTATTACAGGCTGGGGGAAGAATGGCTGGAAAGCTGCCTGGGGGAGAAGAACCTGGGGGTGTTGGTTGACAGCGGCTGAACAGGAGCCAGCAGTGGCCCAGGTGACCAAGATGGCCAACGGCATCTTGGCCTGTATCAAAAACAGTGTGGCCAGCAGGACCAGGGAGATTATTGTGCCCCTGTACTCGGCACTGGTGAGGCCACACCTCGAAATCTGTGTTCAGTTTTGGGCCTCTCAATACAAAAATGTCATTGAGGGGCTGGAGCACATCCAGAGCAGGGAAATGAAGTGTGTGAAGGGGCTGGAGAACAAGTGTTACGAGGAGCGACTGAGGGTACTGGGGTTGTTTATCCTAGAGAAGGGGAGGATGAGGGGAGATCTCATCACTCTCATGATAGGATGAGAGGAAATGGCTGTAAGTTGCACCAAGGGAGGTTCAGATTAGACATCAGGAAAAATTTCTACACCGAAAGGGTAGTCAGGCATTGGAACAGCTGCTCAGGGAGGTGGTTGAGTCACCATCCCTGGAGGTGTTTAAAAGGCAGGTAGATGAGTTTCTTAGGGACATGGTTTAGTAAGGGGACAGGTAGAGTTGGACTTGATGATCACAGAGGTCTTTTCCAACCAGATAATTCTATGATTCTATGAAATACCCACTCAACACCTGCCACTTGGAGAGAGTTTTGCAGTTGCAAAGTAAACCTGCTCCTTGAAAATAAGGGGCAGGTGCACAAGATTTACATTTTAACCATAGCTATACCAACACTGTCTTCATAAGGCCTTGTAAAAACAGAACAGCGTGTGCACTACTGTAGCACACACCAAAGCACCACACATTTGCTTTAATGCAGCTCTCTCCACAGGAAGTCTATACAGAAAAAAATGGGTCAATAAACTATGGCATAATTCAAGTCAAAAATAGGATCCTCTTACTTCTGGACTTAAAGCTTCCCCTGCTTCATAGCACCAGTCAATCCTTCTCAAATGCCAGCTGTCACCTATCAAAACACAAACACATACATATAGAAAATTAATTAGCCAAGAACAATGTTTCAAAAAACACTACAGAACTATTAATAAAAGTATTAAGGGATTCTTTTGCTTGGTTTTTGTTTCCTTTTCAAACACACTTCTGGAACTGAATGAAGTGTCACCTTCATGTACTTTCTCAGACTCTAGAAACACTTCGCTGTTTGGAAATGGTCTTCTCTTATTTGTACAAACACCTCTTTCCTCACGTACCCAAATAATTTCCCTGGCTTAAGAGGAAAGAAAGAACTGGGTTGACAACACTTAGCAAAATAAAAAGGACTGTAGAGGAAATAAAATTAAAATGTTGAGAGGAGAAAAACATCTGGAAACACTGGGTGTGAACTGATGATGAAATCCCATGTCAATACATTATTTGAATCAACGAGAGGCTCCTTAAAATGAAAACCATACCATAAGGAGAAACCCAGCTTCCCCTGCACAACATCTACCAGAAGACTTCATGCTAGACAAAAACAGGAACTACAATACTTTGGGTTCAGCAGCTATTTAGATAGTGCACCAAGGAACAAATACAACTGAACTTTTCAATTGGACCAAAATAACTGAAGAAAATGCACTTGGTTCTTCACAAGGTAAAAATTTGAGTTGCATAACTAAAAAAGCCTCAAGGCCAGAAGAAATCTCATGAATAAATCCTTGGGGGGAGAGGAAGAAATACTTTTCAGTCTTTTTAAACAACAAGAACATCAAAACCCACTGAAGGCTGACATTTCTGTGCGTGCAAGCAGTCAGATCAAATCTCTAGACAAGGCCAAATTCCATTTTTCAAAAATGGTAATATAAAACAAGAGTAATAAGAACAGAATCTCTTTTTCTTGGCATTAAACCTACACTATTGGGAAATGAAAAAGGTTATGTTTATGTTTTTGAAACATTAATAACTACTTAAGCTCACACCTACTGGTACACAAGAGCACTGCATTTCATTTTCATTTGGGCTTCTCAGTGAATGTGCTGGTAGGAATGTCTTTTGGGTGAACTTTGACAGGTTTTGGACTGTGGCTGAATTTGCAGCCCTCACTCCACCATAACACAAATCCAGTATTTAATGTATGTTTATAAGGAAAGCTGGAAAAACATGCCACTCCAAGTCTCTTCTCCTCCTTCCTTCCCCATCAGCATCAATGGAGAGACGTCCAGCTAGAAAATTCACATGTGATGCTAGTGCTGTCTGTATCTCTTACATAATCCTCACTCAGATTCCCAAATAATGGCCAAACTGTGACCTCATTTCAAATAACTTGGTTTTGTAAAGTACCAAAAGTTATTTTTTACAGTTAATCTCCTGCAGTGGTTCCCACTATGATAGCAAATTTTGTCAAAGCTGCCAAATACCTCCACCTGCATCCAAGCAAATAGTCTAGGAACTGTGGATTTTGCCATATTTTGATTAGATAAAAAGCTTGAAACTGGTTTTCAAGAACAACTGCAGAGCCAGCTTTTATAAGAACAAGACTGCAAGTTAATAATTGTTTCCTCTCCCCTCCTCACTTCATAATGACACACAGATCATTCTAACAAGCTTATGTCTTTCAAGTTTTTGGGTAGGAAAAGTTCCCTTAGAAATCTGGAAATCCCTTTGAAAAAAGACATTGAATAATAATATAATACAACTAACCTGTTAATCCAGATTTTTCCAGCATTAAATTTAAACACTGAAAAAAAGAGATATATGGTGAGATTTGTTACAATACATGGTTTGGGAAATACAGTTTTCAGCAAATGCACACTTGAATATTCTAGCTCAAAAAATGAGTGACTACTTCCTCAGCCCAACATAATTACATAGACATGGTGGATTTGAGCTATATATCAAAACCTTCAAGAACGAGATTGTTTTCAGTCAAGACATTTACTACGTCAGCTTTTACAAAAGCTGTAGGCTTTTATGTTAGCTGTTCAAAAAACCCCTAAAGCAATCTGTGTTGTCAGTTTGTTGCTTCACTTAAACAAATTCTATCCCAGGGTTTGAAAATGTACCTTTTAAAAATCAAACCTGCAAACTCAACACTTTCCAGCCACCAGTCATGGGTGCTGGCACTCCATGCCAGACGTCTGGATAGGCAGTATCGGGAACACTTTCCTCTGCTCTGGGCACAGCTCCTCCTGACTCCTCTCACTCCAGTTCTGTGCATTCAGAGTGTGATGAACGACAAGAAAGCTGTGCCAGCTCTGCCATCTGTATCACTCTGAGGTGTATAAAAGAAGTGCTTTTCAAAGCAGACTCACTCACCTCTTTGACAGAGGCAGTCTCTTCCACAACTATCTCCATCTCGGGGCTTGCATTTTGGTCACTCCCAACAATAAAATACAGGAAAAGCTAAAAAGCAAGTATAAGCTATCAGAATACATATTTAAGTAGGAAATACTGTGAAATAACACTGCCTAATACACACAGGTAGCAGCTACTGCAAGCCTGAAAGCAGTTAAACAGCACTGGAACTACTTCAGGCTAAAGCAAACAATCTAAGCAGGACTAACAGAGAAGCACATGCAATTTAGTTACGGCCACCAGCAGATGTTCATTAACCATCTGCACATGTACTTAGCCTGCTGCAAATGAGAAATACAACCTGCTAGCACTCCGATATTGAAAAATATACAACTATTACTTCTCTTCCATATTTACAACTTGTAGATATCAAGAGTGATCTCTCCCTTTTCTTACTTTATGCTCTTTATAAAAGCATACACACACGAGAGCACAGAAGTCTGACAACCACAAACAGCCCAACGATAATGATTTACCATTAATCATATGAGCTACATTAATCATGTGCATGCTCTTGGCCTTCTGCAACTGAAATAAATTCTGAGAGCCTTACTCCCAATATGCATAACTCTCACTGTCACCGAGCATTTTTTTCCTTGCTGTTTAAAACCATTACAAGTGTAAAAAGAGCACTACGTGGAATATTGGGAAATGTAAACACAGCGTGAAAGCAGCACAAAGCTCTCTTCAGTCATAGCACTACCATACCTGAGCAGAAGTTGGAGCTTTCCCATGACACAGCCCTAGCAAGCTTCCCATTTTCAGTTCTGCTTCCTTGACAGTATAATCCTCAGGCACTTCAGGGAGAACAAAAACACAGAGAACTTGATAAGCTGCTGCTGATTCCTGAAAATATCCATTCTACTATGCTGCTCTTTAGAGTAAGATAAAAACCTTCAGTGACATTTACAGAACTTCATTTTCCACCGTGGTGACATCAGACATCAGAAAAGCCTTCTAAGTAAGACTGCAGGAAAGCAACATTTCTACATTGGGTGACAGAACAATTTAGGTTGCAAGGGACCTTTGTAGGTTGTCTGGTTCAAACCTCTGCTCAAAGAAGAACCAGCTCTGAAGTTCAATCAGTTCACTCTGGGATTCTTCCAGTCAAGCTCTGAATACCTCCAGGGATGGATATCCCACAGCCCCCCACGACTTCCTGTCTATTGTTTGACCCCTCTTATGTGAATTTCCTTTCCCCCCCACCACAGCAGCTGGAATTTCCCTTGCTGAAGTTTGTGTCTGCTGCCTGTGACCCTTTCCATGTGCAACTCTGAGAAAAATCTGGCTCTGTCTCCTCTATGGGTCCATGTTAAAGATTTAAAGATAGCAATTACCCCATCACCATCCCACCAAGACTCTTTCTCTTCAGGCTGGAAGACCCCAGCTTCCCCACTATCTTGTAAGTTCCAGCTTGCAGACCATGCCAGACTAACTCTAGTTTGTGAGGGCTTTTTTTCTTATGCTGAGGAGCACCCCAAATGGACACAATGCTACAGATGTTGTCTGATGAGTGCTGAGTGGAGGGGAATTATCTCTCCTTGACTCCCTGGACGTGTTTTACCAAAATAGCAAAGACAGAAAGTGTTTCCCAGCAAGCGCAAAGCTGATCCATTCAGTTTCTCACCTCTGTCCCAACTATGGCAAAAGCAAAGTTGGGGCTTCTTTTCTGCTGAACACTGGCCACCAGGAGCACAGCTACAGAGTGAGAGCTCATCACATGCTCATCTAAATCAGAGAGCAGGCTATGGCATGAACGTGTGCCTCTGCTCTTATGGAATCAGGAATCCACACGTTCTTCAGTGTGTTTCATACACCAGACACAAGCTGCCTTCTCACAGTAAAAAGGAACCTAACAGTGCTTCCTCCATCACCACAGGACTCAAGTTTGCTGCTTAAGCTGTTCTGAAATTCAAACTTGCACATCAAAACTCTAAAAAATACATTTAGTCCATTTTGGTTCAGATAATAAAAGTCAGAAAGACATGGGTCAATTACTGCTTCCTGGAACATCCAAGAAAGTTGCTCTGTACTGTATTAAATATGATTCATAACAGGTTATTTAGAGACTTTTCAATTTATAAAGTAAGTATGAGCAACAAAACTTTCTGCTCATTCCCACAGTTCTGAAGCTCATGGCCATAGGTCAATAAAAAATGCCAAATATACTAATTAGTTTTACTCATTAGAAATGTAAGTAATAAAACCAAGCTGAATATTTAAGTTTAGCCTCTGGCTTCATATTTGTACTGTTAATAAACAGTAAAACTGGAAAAGAAACCCACACAACTGCCTCAGTTAGGCCTGTAAATTGGTGGAGCTATATGTGTGGGCTTCTCCCAATGAGAAGCTTAAAGTGTCCCCACTAAACTTCTTAAGGAACAAAGACTAAATAAAAAGACCTACCTGGAGAAAGGAGCTTCCCATTTCCACTAACAGGCCTGAGACAGCTGTCATTTGCTGTAACAAAAAGGGCCGGGAAGAGAGAGACAGATTAAATAATTCAAAGAAGAAGTTTGAATAGATAACATATTTAAGATTAATGAGAGCAACCAGTTTCATTAGAGGTCTCCCTTTGCAGGTATTACATCAAACACAATTGGAGAGAGAATCCTACAGACTTCGAGAACAGCCTTAGCTTTTATTCTTTCAGTGCAAGACCACTCTCTCTTTGAGCCCAGCAGTTCGCCACAATCGGTAAAATACCCTAAAACTGACCAAATGCTTCAAAAGGTAACAGTATCAACAAAAGCTTTACAGAAAGAAAACTGGAGTGTCTTAAAGAAAGGAATAAAGAAAAATTATTCTTCAATTCTTCGTGTAATATTTTAGTAAGATGACATGACTATTCCTACTCAAACAGCTTCTGAATACCAAGACCTTCATAAACTATATTTTAATTAAGACACTGATTTGCTTTTAAGCTAGGAAAAGTAATAAAATTATTCAAATTTAGATTAATTTCCAGTCCTTTTCACCCTTCTTTTTTCATCCAAAACTTAACAGCAATTGATCTGCTGTTTTAAATAGACGGATATAACAAGCAGGAAGCCAGCCAGTGAATTCTAGCAGTGTCAGATCTAAAAGTAAAGTAGCTGAACACTTACCTAGTTCCTCCTCAAGCTGAAGCTCCCGTATTGCTTTCATTTTGATATCTGACATCACCTGAAAGAAAACAAAATTAACAGAAGAGAAAGCTCTGGGGAGACCTTATAATGGCCTTCCATTTCCTGAAGAGGCCTACAAGAAAACTGGGGAGGGACTTTTTACAAGGGCAAGTAGTGATAGGATGAGGGGAAATGGCTTTAAACTGAAAGGGGGAAGATTTAGATTAAACATTAGGAAGAAATTCTTCACGATGAAGGTGGTGAGACACTGGCACAGGTTGCCAGGAAAGCTGTGGATGCCCCCTACCTGGAGATGTTAAAGGCCAGGTTGGATGGGGCCTTGAGAAGCCTGGTCTGGTGGGAGGTGTCCCTGCCCATGGTAGGGGAATTGGCACTGGATGATCTTTAAGGTCCCTTCCAACCCAAACCATTCTGTTTCTATGATCCCTTCACACAGAATGCGGGTTACAATCTGCTTTTCAAATGCCAGGCCACAAAAAGCTGCCTTCACTTAAAAGGCATCCTAGTTATATTCTTATTCCTGCTAACATAATTCACAGCTGAGAAAACACTTCATGGCCTTTATTCTATATATCATTATCAAATACACATAATAAATAAATGCATTGATAGCATAACACATTTATGGAAATGTTCCTTAAAAGCAGTATTCCAAAGAAAATAAAGTGCTACTTAATTTGGGGATTTATCAAAAGACTAATGTTTCACAAACAGTAATTTTGTGAGCAAAACTAACTAGTGCTTCAAATTTCCTGCAAATAAAAACAATTTAAAAGGCAGAAAAGGCACCAGAGAAGTCCACCCCTTGAGGAAAACCAGCTTTTTTCCTATCCTATGTTGAAAGCAAGAAATACTACTTTCCTGCTCTTAAAGTTTTTGTTTACTGACACAGCCTCCCCAAACATGCAATTACAGGATGGTCTAAACAGAAAACTGTTTCACGCCAAATTTCACACACTAATGTAGGCTGCACTGGTTTAAGTTACCAACACTACAGTCTTACTACACAGCAGTCAGAGTAATTCATAAGGGGAGCTCTGAGCTGCTGTTTTCATCACAGACCAACTTCAGCCCTGAGGCAAATCCACTCATCGGCCCAAGCGCACTGGTGAAGCTTCTCAGGGAAACACTCTATGTTATTTCCTTGCACAATCCCACTCCTTACTGTTTCAATAGTGGCAGTAATTTTAACATGTTTCTCTTCATCTTCCGTTCTGCAGAAGTCTTTAATTTGGAGCCAGCTGATGTCATAAGTGAAAGCAGTCAAATTGCCACTTGACACATCCACGAAGCTGTGAAAACGAGCAGTGCAAAGATGGTCAAAGGTAGGAAAACTACATGGTTTGGGCTAAATAGCTAAATACCAAAGCACTCAAACAAACAGATAATGCCTCCGTCATTAATAGCAATGGCACATCACACAGCAAGAGTCTGAGGCCTTGGGAAGCACCTAGGCACCTCTGGGCTGGGTAGTGAATGAACTGGTTAAACCTAGTAGGTTTCAAAAGAGTCTAAGCCACTTTCTGAGCTTGGATTTAAAGGCTTCTAGAAAAATACGGTAAAAGCATACCTAGACATAACTAAAATTTGAGATTTGCTCTGTCCCTGTTAGTGTATATAACTACAGTTATATACACTATATATATACACACGCTATATATACACACACTATACATATATATACACAGAAACAGTTCTTGGTGAGGAACATTTTCACTGCTTGATTCCATCTCCGTTTTTCAGTACTGATCCAACCAGGAAGTCAGAATTTCTATAACAAGCACAAACACATGTCTCTGAAAATAGGAACCCAGCCCCAGGGCTATACACTGGGAAATGAAATGAGACCAGAAATTTTCCCCTGGCAACATCAGATTCAACTGAAGATTCAGCAGAGCTGCTGCTATTTCTGATATCACTCTGTTTTCTCATCCCACCAAACTCCTCAGAGAGCCACACAATGCAAACATTGGAAATTCAGGTTACGCCACAGATGTGCCAGCACAGTGGGCACAAGCTGTAAAGAGAAAAACCTCACAAGAACAAGTGCAAGTCAAAGGATGTGACTCCATCCACACTCCAAGAGTAAATAAATATCTAATAGTTGATCTGTATCTGATCCCCAAAATTAAAGGTTATCTTGAATTAAAAAGCTCAAAGTGACAATTACTTTAAAAAATATATATGTAGTCCTAGCATCAGTTTAACTAAACAGATTTTGCCAAAATTGATTTTTTGTTTAATTACACTTGTTATTGAAACAGTTACCTCTGGTCATGGCTGTCTAAGATTAGTACCGAGCATCCATCCATCAGACCAACACTTTGGACTGTTTCCTTCATATCTTCTTCACGAAAAGCTTCCCAGTTTTTGGCTTCTTTATCTGGACCTGAGCCATTCTTTAAGATGATTCCTCCCGATGGTGCTAAGGCTCTGTGCAGATCACTCAGTTTGGTGCTGCATGAAAAGACGTGCTGTGATTCTGTGAAATGCTGACCCTTCCCTCCTTCGTTATACTCCACTAACCGCAGAACATTTATGACCACAGGTTCATGCTCAGGGCCTGTCATCACCTTTGTACCACCAACCTGGAAAGTAAGGAATGCAAGATTGATGCAGTAGTGGTCAATAAAATACAGAAGAAACTGGACAGCCATAAATGACAACAATAAAACTATAGAGATAAAAACATAGACCCCCTCTCCTCATTCGAAATTAACTCTTTTGACCAAATGCCTACTGAACAAACCACTGGAGTAACTCAAAGGTGTTGGGAAGAGGAATTATAGTGCTAAGGTCTGTTGCAAATCTGCAGCTACACAACAGTAGCTGGGAAACCAGTGGACACTTGGTCTCCATCAGATTAAGAACAGAGGAATTCACCCCCTCAGCATATTAAAGAACTACACAAGAGTGTGACTAAGAGTGAGTAAATGTGATCAAGAATCAGATTTTAAAACGTGGCCTTTCTGATATTCAGCCTAGGCCAAGGATAGGCTTCCTTGATAAAGACAAAAGGATCACGCAGCAAGCTAGAGTCCACACTAAAACCACAGCCAACACAAGAATAACTCTGTTAGTAAATGTTTTCTTTCGGTTTTGAAGGCTTTTTTGATAAATCAGAAAGAAAATGTATACTTTCACAACATCACGGAGATGGAATAAAATTCTGCATTACTTAACCACTGAGGCCAGCCCTCAGAAGCTAAGCAAAAGCCCTAGTATTAAAAGGAAGATGGAACACTATAAAACGAGCACAGTATTGCACAGAGACCATACACGAAAGCAGTCATTGACAGGTCTGATTTTATACATGAAATGATTCACTACAGGGCACAAGTCTTTGTTATCACATCACTATCAACCCATCTCCTTCCAAGAAGCACCAGATGTTTCCAGAATATACTCCAACGTAGCCAGCACTGGATGTCTATAAGCACTTATCAACCTGACCATATCACATTCTGTGTAGTTTAATTCTATTTACAGCTTTATCAAGAAGTGCTCTGGACATCACTGACAAGCTGTGAGAACAGAGTATCCGAGATGAGGCGGGAGTAGCGTCCCCAAAGCCAACGTTGTGATGTCAGCACACATCTGCAGAACACATCAACATTTCCAAAATTGGAAACTGCACCTTATGTCTTCAGAATTGATGAGCTGAGACAGTGTTTGGTTCTTTTACCTCTTTCCCATTCCATACAAAGATGTCTGCTCCATCAGCCAGCCCAACGCCATCCAGTGTCAGCTCATCTCCTAAAAAGGAGCAAATCATCAGTTTCTTCCCTCTGGCAAAATGGACAAGTAGGGTCAGCTGGTAAACTGAAATATGCTGGCACATTCTACTCTGGCTCAAGTGTACCATTAGAAAAGCTTCATTCAAAGGGTTCATTCAGGTAGCAAGATCATCACAAGTGGGGACACAGCCCTACAGTGCTCTCATTGAGGTATCAATTCAATTTCCCTTGCAAACTGAGGCCCATGTTAGCATCTAGCAAAGCTGCTTGGTCAGGATTATCTACATGAAATTTAACGGAATCAATAGATATAAAATAAAGAGGTTGGATTTAATAAATGAATTGCAGGCTGTACATTCCAAACTCATTCTTTGAAATACTAATGACTATTTTGCAGTTTCTTTTATCTTCCCAACATTAGCCAGATAAAGAATTTTGAAAAGTCATTGTCATTTAAAGAACTGTACTAGCGCGTGGAGGAATATTTACAGCAGCCACGAGTCCCTCTATATTTTGATGTCAAGATCATGGAAGGTTGGGTTACGTTCTGGTAGAACCCTTATTTTCTGAAACAGACCACAGAGACATTTAAAAATGGCTGAACAGGCTTCTGGAGACTAACACACCTGCATGACAATCATAGAATCATACACAAAGCTGGAGACAGAACTCATCATTTTAAAATACTAATGTACTCCACATGTTAGCATATTCCTTTACAAATTCCTACTTCAGCTTAGGTATAACCTATTTTTTTTTTATTTTACCCTGGCTCCTCTCTTCCATCCTCTCCTCTACCTACTATGTAAATACCATGAAAGCAACCATTCATAAGAAAACCAACGTCAAAATACAGACTGATATATTTTTGTATGCCAATGTGCTTAGTTTGCATAAGATCTGCAGTCTTACTGCACTTCACAACAAAGGCTACACAGAAAAGTCTCAAACACCTTCACTTCAATAATAAGCACATCTCAAACAACAACAGTGGACTTGGACCTAAGTTTGAGCTTGGAGAGTGTTCAGTAACGCACGTCACCAAGATGTTTTACATATGAAGTCCTCGATGCCTTCAGTAAATACAACATACAAATAACATGGAAGCCTTGTATGTAGCAGACTTACCATCAAGTATCTGGTAAAGATGCAGTCCTGCTGGTAATGGCTTAGCAATACTGAGAATCATGTCTCCTTCCCAGGATTCCAGCATCTAATTGGGAAGAAAGAAAGATAAAAAGATAGATAGATAGATAGATAGATAGATAGATAGATAGATAGATAGATAGATAGAACGAACAGCAAGCAATTACTCCCATCACTCACAATTACAATTTTGCTGAAAGCTTGTTCCAGTCTGGCTACCAAGCTCCCTTTCACACAGGTCACAGTTGTTCACTTCAACAAGGTTCATAGCACAGGAAATGGCCGAGCATGTGGGACTTGGCCTTTCAGACTAGTTACCAGATAAATGAAAATGAAGTTTCAGCTGGACCCCAGCTGAAGGTTGAGAGGTACAGGACAAACAAACAATGTTTCCTGACATTAATTTAGCTTTGATTTAGGTATCTATGAAAAAGCATTTTACAAGTTGTCATATTTCTTTAACATAGTAGGGAATAAATGTAAAGGTACCAATTTCAACAGTTAAGCTATTTCTTTTAACTAATTTTCCTTTTTCTTAAACTACACCGATTATCTCCTTTCATGGCCAGCTGCCTCCTTGAAACTGCAACAACAAATCTGTCACAAACCAAAATGTTAAGAGTAAGCCTGGAGTTCTGCAAAGTGTCAATCTGTGCCATGTACATGCTGCTCAAATATAAATAATAAGCTTATGACAGCTTTAGACTCTGCATCAATGTCGTATCTTCTTCAATGTCGTATCTTCTTCAATGCCTTTGAGAACAGATGCCAAACTAATGTTTCTTTCTGCATAAAGCCATACAGTTTTTAAACTCCTAAAATAACATTTACTATTGAAAATTTGCCATCAAGATAAAAACTGCCACACAAATACATACGTAAATGTTGTTGTAATGCAAGTAAAAATGAAAAGTTTCAGTTCTTTTAAAATAGCAAATACCTGGAATACTGATTGTCGAAGGTCTCCTACAGTTTTTCTTCTATCAATAGTCAAATCCACAACACTCTCTTTCCAAGTAAGGGAAGGATGCAAAGCCCCATTGTGAAATTTATAACGTGAGCTCAAATGGAGATGCAAATCAATTCCATTGTTTGCTGAGTCACATTCCACTCTTTGAAAGAATAACACAATAATAAACTGGTGAATTTAACACCGATAACTGGCGAGCTTATTTCAGAGATGCTTCTGTGCAGCTGTCCCTCCCGACTAAATTCACTGTCACAATTCCCCCTCCACCAAGGGGTACACAGAGAGCTGCTGAGAGATGACAGTGACATACGTGTAGTACAACATAGATCTCACACAGACATCCGACACACAAGCTCTGTGTGTTTCTATACCTTGATTCTACCTTTCTAAGCAGGATGACACACTTCACCTTCCAGGTTGCATTCCAGATCAGTGCTCTGTTGAAATGCAGAGACAGAAAAACTGCGTGGAAACTGAGTTTGGACACTCAGTCATGCCTTCCTCCTTTATTCCTGTATCCAGTTCTATTAGCTAAATGCAGCAGCAAATATGCCATTTTACAAGTAAAGGAGTGAAATTTGCGCAGCACAGAGATATCACAGAAGATTTGTATCTCTTGAGCATGCCTGTATTTTCGTAGCTTAACTGTGATTCAGGCTTATCATCAGTTCTGCATTTTCCTCAACACAAGTAGAATTTTCAACCAGCCTGAGTACCCTACCTCTTTCCTCCACTTTTCTGGAGAAGGATATCACTTATCTGTTGTTTCTCAGTAAAGCAAGCCATTCCCCCTACTCCTAATGGAGAACTCCCTCTGCAAACATCATGAAGATAACATATTCCATTCTCCTTCTAGAACTGCATTGATCTTCACCAAAAATGGTGCAATTTTAAACACCAGCTAAATTTCCCTTGAAATGCTGTACAATGCCCAGTTACACCACTAACAGGGAGGCAGGAAATGAGTGGAAGACAGACTGGACATATAGATTCTATTTCTCAATTAACTTCTATGGCACTGAATCATTTTATCACCTGGCTCAACTCAACAAGTTTCTTCCATTTTAAACACATTTTGGAGCTCTGCAGGTTAAGACATTAATATACCTCTTTTTTTGTAGCTCAGTATTAGCAGCATTCATTTCACTCAGAAGGTGTTCAGGAATTTGGTACCTTGGATTTCCTCGTGCTGCAACAAATAATATAGACTAGTTTGGCCTCAGCTGCTTAAAACATGTTTTGGCAAACAAGAAAAGTCAGAGCAAAAACGTTGCATCCTTTTGTAACAGAGAAAATTAAACTGCAAGATGATACAAAGAACAAACAAGTAAAGCACTTGTTTTACTTATCCTCATCAATCTTTCCCTAAGGGAAACTGATACATGAATGCCGTTAGCAACAACTTTTCTTTGTTTCAGCAGGAGATGTTCTGCTGGTATTTGTGAAGCACGCTAGAAAAAAATTAGTGTCAGCTATAGCTAATTAACTGGTCACTCCCTCCTCAGAGGTAACCTCCCTGCATCTTCAACGTACCCTCTTTTTTGTTAGAAACAGTCATCAGTTATTGGAAAGAACAGAAAGGCCCAACAGCCTTTGCCCTCCAGAAAACAAACTGGCAATGAAAGAAGCACCCAGAATACGAAGATGAGGTTTGTGTACCTTCGGGTGGTCTTTTTAATTGAGATTTTCGATAAAACAGCATGTAGGCACTCTCTTTACCCTGAAATTGTTTCTCAATATCCTTCTCCTTGATGGGCTGGACTTTGGAATCATTCAGATCAAACCAATGGCCACCAGCACAACTGTCCCTTCGCCTTGGAGGGTTTTTTTCTGATTTCCACTGGACATTGTTCTTCAGAGGATGGCTTTGGAGATCTTGTTCTTGAGAATCTGACTTAAAGGGGAGCTTGTGTTTTTCCTTCAGACCAACCTTATTTTCATCAGGACTGAACTGAAATATCTGAGGATGATTCTGCAAATACTAAGAGGAAAGCAAGGACAAGACAACAATATCCAATTTTAAAGATAACAGCATGCATTAGATGCTTCACCTGACTCATTCACAAATTGATACACAAACCCCATCCCATTTAAACTCAGTTTTATGATGCTTCCTCATGCAATTCCTCAGTTTAGGCATTAAAATGGAATTTTCCTACCACCACTCACCTGTCTGATCTTTTATATGCTGGTACTGGCTTTGTTCCTTGTATAACTTCAAACTGTCATGCAAGAAACGGCAAAAGAATTGTTTTCAACACATATGCATCACTAAGAATTAAATTAGACTAACTTCTGAATTTCAAGGATTGCTTGAGATGCTGGATTCTTTTTAAGACACATCTCACAAGTGAATACTCTCTGTTCCTAAAAAGGCAGCACGGGGAGCAGTGCTCCATAGGCAATCAAAAACCTTCTGCTTTATCAGACACAGAGCTCCCTCCCAAACCAGTTTAGCCCTCTGAGGGAGGTACTTTCCACTCCCTCATACCTGCAGAAGTGCTCTCTTCTGTATTTACCTGATCAGGATCTTGAGCTCAATTCTGGTCTGCTGAGCTGCACCCTACCCAAATTAACACTGCCCATTGTGACAGCTCAAGAACTAAAAACCTACTCATTCTGTATTGCCCAGCTTATCCACTCTGTTCTCTACTTCCATTTAGCAGCAAGCAGATACCTCAAACAAACCTGGTTGTCTAAATTACACAAAACAAACCATGAGTCTTGAGGGACAGGGGAGGCGTGGACACCAGCCACCTTCCAATCGCCCCACAAAACTATAAAAAAACACCCAACCCCTTCAAAAAAAAAAAAAAACACCCACAAAACAAACAAAAACAATCCCCCCACCCACAAAACAAACAAAAACAATCCCCCAAAATCCGAATTTCAGTTTCAATCGGGATCAAAATTTGATACTTCAAGAAGTGTAAAACAATTTGATCAATGCAATACTTGCCTTGTTGAAATAATTAGTGTGCTTCTGGTAGAGATCTGGTACTTGTGAAAAGGCAGTTTTAGCAATATTCACAAGAGCAGTCAAACTTTGAAATGGTCAATACCGAGTTGATCACAATTTGTTTTTAGCATTTCCCCAGCAGCCTCTGCAGAAGACTCACATACAGACTTCACAACTACTTTTATATAATTATTGTGAAAACTGCATTGTTGATGAATTTGCCATGTATCTATAACAAATGCTGAAGTATTTCCCTTAAAGCATTTTAAAATACACTAACCAAATCAAAAAATCAAAACCTTACAGGAAGTGTTAATTTTGCGGAGATGCCCTACTCAACCAAAAAATGGTGTAATTTTTCATAACCTCATTTCTGTGGTGACTGCAAATAGGTGTTGTATTTCTCCTTTAATTCTATCAGTGCTTTTATATTCAAGTGGCAGTAGGGTTGTTGCAGCTTCATCCACAGACACAAGTGAAACAAGTTTGACTGTGGTAAGGCTAATTCTTTTGCAGGCCAGGCACAGAGATGGAAAAAAAGACCCAAGCTTTCAGGCAGACAATCCCTTGAAACTCTTGTCCAACGTTCCCCAGTCCAATTTACCTTACAAACCTCTCTTACACATCCTCTGCCTATCCAAGGGCCAATATTCTCAATTTTACCATCCTTATTGACTACTCAATAGGAATATAAATGTAAAGTTATCTTAACAGTGAAAAACAAATTAAAGTATATGCATATTACCTTTCGTAATGGTCCATACTGTTTCCGGTATTTCTTATTCCATGACACTTCTTTTTTCTCCAATAATTTCTGCCCTAACTGATCCACAGGAATTTGTTTAGATTCTTCCTACAGAGATATTAAAACATAGAATAACTGCAAAAGTCAAGGCATCAACACAATAAAGCCAAGTCTGAATTGCTTAAATCGTTCCTATTTATTAATAACTCAATGTAACATCACCTTTTGCAACAGCTTAAGTAAGCAACTTAAGAGATACTCCAAAAAGGCTGTTCTGTGTGAAAAGCCACTATTTGTATTAGAGTCAAGTTAAGCTACAAGTCTTATCTGCTTCACAATAGTTCACAATAGTTCTGTACATTTCACAGAATCGCAGAACGTCCTGAGTTGGAAGGGACCCACAAGGATCATCAAATGCAACTCCTGTGCTTGCACAGGACAACCCCAACATTCACACCGTGTTTCTGAGGGTTTTGTCCAAATGCTGCTTGAATATTGTCAGGCTTGGCACCATGACTGCTTCCAGCGCTCCACCACCCTCTGGGTGAAGAGCCTTTCCCTAATATGCAATATCCACTTAAACCTGCCCACTCTTACATACACTAACCCCATCTTCTTGATTCCCTAAGATCAAATTCAAAGCAATAAACTCCTTACATACCATACCTCTGATAAAATCCCTTTTAACACTGCCAATGGATTTTCTGTTTCTTTGGCGTTTTCAGTATCTCTAAAACCTTTATCTTCAATCAGCTTATCCTCTTCTTCCTGGATAAGAAAAAGAAGACACAGATACTGTTGTTTCACACACACCCAGTGGTTTTCGATTATAGCCTGTGCTAACATTAGCATCCACTCTTTAGAAGGGTGACGGAAGTTCTGATAACCTGACTCTGCGACCTGCTACCAACTGTGTGTTTTCAAACAGACTATCCTTTATCATTTCTTTTAACTAAAAAGGCGTTTGTGTTATTTGAACAGACAGCCCAAGTCATCCACTGAAAGAATTGTGCTAGTCTTGAGCAAAGATACTAATTCATTTAGGAAAGAAAAAGCAAGCCCAATAATGTGAGAGAGTCTGACAGATTGCAAGCCTCAAATGTGCTACAAAATCTTCATGGAGATGGAATGCTGTGGAAAAACAGCCTTCTTGCTGAGGTAAAAGACCAAACTCCTCACTGAAATATTCATTAGTTTGGATGTACATTTCATCCACTGGCTCTTAACACTCTTCTGAAAAATGAGAAACTCAAGCAATGAAGAAAAAACCTTCAGGACTTACTTGTAGTTGCCAGTTTCCTAATTCATCCACATCCCTGATATAAACATGATAGTGTCCTCCATAGCAGCCACCTTTGTGTATAATAACAGAGAAGAGCTCATACATGTACTCTGAATCATCCATTTCAGTCTTTAAAAAGAAAAACAATAATAATAACAATCATATATATCAGTAAGTCTTTCACACCAGAACAGTTTCACACCACATATTTCTCAGTGTGCTTTTGCATGTGCAGAGGTTGAAATGGCTTTTCAGTGCTCAGGCACGGGCTGGTACAAACCACAGATCAAGGAACAGGACATTAAGCAAATTTTTAAGTACGATTCTGAACAATATTGGAAATTCAGAATTTAAAATAACAAAGTACTGATGCAAATAACAGAACAGCTCAACTTGATTGTCATAACCTGGCTTGCTCTTGTTTAAAGGACTGGAGGAAAAGACCCAACACATTTATATACAAGGCAACTGAAAAAAAGGCTTCCTCAAATGCAAACACTGAGAAATTTCCAAGCTTGCACTGCAACGTTTCAATAAGAAAAAATATCTTTTTCAGTAACAGTGCCTCTATTAAGTATATTCTTTATCTATGGCAAGGATCAAAAATTGTCATCAAGCAATGGTATAGCTGAGTTTATAATCAAAATACGTGTATGAATGCAGAGATGGATTCCTAAGCAAAAAGAAATAACTCCAGGCATATAAAACAGACAAAGGTAAATTCATATGTGATGTTATCAGAATATGACAATACAAAGCCAAACTCAATTTCAATTTCATGGGGATAATCTTCCTTTCAGATGAATGTCAGATTAAGTTTTTTAGGTGATTATTTTACTCTTTCCCCTTGTACAGCTACAAGGTTTTTGCTACTCAGTTAGAAAGTGGTCATCTGGAAATAAATTGGAATTCCAAAAATTTGGAATTAGGGACAGAGAAGAACCCCACAAAGTTTCTCAGAATGCCTTGCCATGACAAAACTCAAAATATAACTTGTCCTTTAGACATTCATTCTCCACTGAGACTATAGGAACTTTACAAATATAACAGTACCAACCTGCTCACAGAAAGGCCTCAAGTTTATCTGGATGGGGAATGTATAGCAGCTCATTTCCTTATATCGTTCACACTTCTCAAAGTCAAAGTTAAATCTCAGGAGAGAAATGGTGAGAAAGGGAGGCAACTTGCGTAGTTTAGCAGACTGTAAAGTGATTGAAAAAAAAATGGTAAGCACACAGTTATAGCAGATTTGTGTTTCCACCTTGCTGTGGGCAACTGCTCTCCAACAAAGCTTTGTTACAACCAGGCAGACGTCACCAGAATTTTCATTTTTAAAACGTCTTCCCTAGTTCTCAATTTCCCTACCAAGTAGATATCCACCAAGCAACCAATATCTTTTAAGTTCTACACCTTCCCTGAATGGTGAGCATAAGTCCCATATTTTATCCTGCTACAACAAATCCTCCTCATCGTATTACTACCAGCCCTTGGAAAAAGTCCCTCCTCAGCAGTCCTGTAGCCCCTTCAGGTACTGGAAGGATGCTCTAAGGTCTCCTTGGAGGCTTCTCTTCTTGAGGTTGAAGAACTCCAACTGTGTCAGCCTGTCCTCAAAGCAGAGGTGCTCCAGCCCTTTGACCATCTTCGTAGCCTCCTCTGGACCTGTTCCAACAGTTACATATCCTTCTTATGTTGGGGATTCCAGAATTGGACACAATACTCCAGGTGGGGTCTCACAACAGCAGAGCAGAGGGGGATAAGCACCGCCCTCAACCTGCTGGCCACGCTTATATTGATGCAGCCCAGGACACGGTTGGCCTTATGGGCTGTGAACACACACGGCTGCTTTCATTTTCAATTCCAAGAACAACTCCTGTAACGGCCTCGCTGGGCTGCCCTTCCTTGGCCCTGTCGAGGGAATGGGTGAGGAGACACATAAATGTCTTAAATTCAATTACTATGATGGGGAAAACAGTCCAAACTGTTGTAAATCAACAAATGGGGACAAGCTGTCAGCAGAAGGATGCTGCAGGCTGCCCTGGCACAGCGACAGTAACCAGAGTTAACAGCCATGCACCACTTAACAAGGCCTCAGGGTCACACACACAGCTCCTCTGGAAGATACCAGCATCAACAATGACCAAGCATCTTAAGATCTCCTTAGGTGCCCAGGGGTGAAGGCAGGGAACAGGGCAGACAAAGAATACTCCAGTCTGGATTGTCCCCGAGCTCCTGGGAACCATCCTCAACAAACCCCACAGGCTTAATGCCAACAGCTCTCCACTGAACACTGAGGAGCTCCATGACTCAGGAAAGGGTCACCACATTTCAGCTTTACCTATGGACAGATCAAAGCAGTAAATCACTCACTTCAAGACTACTACAAAGCAACACAACTCAGCAGATAAACTGATTAGCTGCCTTCAAAAGCATGTTCAGACTACTGCCAGAAGAAGACTCTCTCAAAGTCCATATTATGACCACAGGAACATGACTTTGCAGCTTTGATGTGCCTGGGTTTTTATCCTCCTCCTTCCTAGCATCTCAGATGGAGAGAAACACTTCAGACTTGAGGAAGAGTGGCTAAAATGCTGTCTGGTGAAAAAGGACCTGGTGGTGTTAGTTGGCACCCAGCTGAGTTTGAGCCAGCAGTGTGCCCACATGGCCAAGAATGCCAACAGTATCCTGGCTTGTATCACTGTGGCCAGGAGGAGAAGGAAAGTCATCTCTCCCCTGCACTCAGCATTGGTGAGGCCACACCTCGAATTTTGTGTTCAGTTTTGGGCCCCTCGCTACAAGGACACTGAGGGGCTGCAGCGTGTCCAGAGAATGGAAAGAAAGCTGGTGACGGGGCTGAAGAACAAGAGTTATGAGGAGCAGCTGAGGGAACTGGGGCTGTTTAGCTTAGAGAAAATGAGACTGAGAGGAGACCTCATTACTGTCTACAACAGCCTAAAAGGAGGTTGTAGTATGGTAGGTGTTGTTCTGTCCTCCCAAGGGAAAGGGATGAGAGGTAATGGCCTCGTGTTGTGCCAGGGGAGGTTCAGATTGGATCTAAAGAAATTTTAAGATCTGAGGATCTAAGAAATTTTATCAGGCACTGGCATAGCCTGCCAGGGAATTGATTGAGTCCCCATCCCTGGAGGGATTTAAAAGACAGGTAGATGAGTTGCTCAGGGATATGATTTAGTAGTGGACAGGTACAGCTGAACAGTATGATCTCAAAGGCCTTTTCCAACCAAGCAATTCTATGATTCTATGAAGCTCCCGGTGGTGCCCATGGTTGGAAGCCACTGGCTTAGCACGCAGGAAGTGGCTGAAAAGCTCAGCAAGAGAGGACACGTAGTGGTGGTGATTGCACCAGTACCAGAGGTGAACTGATAGATGGCAAAAACACAGGCGTACACAGTGAAAACATACCCAGTCTCTCACACATTAGAAGAGCTGGATGGCTCCTTGCATGAATACATTCTTACTCAACTGAAGGCTTTAGCACTATAGAACTCACTGAAAGCACCTGCTAAGGTGTTAATTTATCACTGAAAGAACCAGTTCAGCATCAGAGAAACAATGGATCAACAGATCCCATTTCCCTGTGCAGAGTACAGATGTTCATCATTTTTCTCTCCTATTTGAGTTTTTCCTAAGAGATTTTCCACATTTTTATTCATTATAACAATTTGTTTATTTTCACTTTATGCTCCAACTTATCTTTTAGCCTGTCCTCCAAAATGCCCAGAGGCAGCAGTGGTGAGTGAATGAAGCAATATTCTTGTAACTTAGGTGCCATCCCATTCACCACTGGCTAGACTAGAAACTGCAACAACATTCAAGTCAAGAAATGAATCACAGAATCATAGAATGGTTTGGGCTAAAAGGGACCTTAAAGATCATCCATTTCCAACCCCCCTGCCATGGGCAGGGGCAGTTCCCACTAGACCAGGTTGCTCAAAGCCTCAGTCCCACAAGCTTTTCTTGACACAGTTGCTGAGGTTTAAAACAACAGGTCAGGCTTTGGCATCCTTTTGTCATATACTGTCTGATTAAAGATACAGGTTTTTTCATTTCCAAGTTAGAGGGCAGACACAGCAATGCAAACAAAGTTCCTATACGTCAGCAACCTGAATGCTGAGAACCATTACCTTTGAAGCTTCGACAAGTTTATCACAGGCTCCACATCGATATAAATTCTCATTTTCAAAGTACTCTTCTTCTACATACATGTTCCACAGAGCCTCCTCCAAGCCAGCAACGCCTTTTACTGCCACGGTGAGGTCTAAGAAATCTTCCTATGCAGAGGAACAACAACAAAAAAAATAAGGTAGTGAGTAGTGTAAGCTTACAGTAGTTTAGAAAAACCCTCATCCCATTCACCACAGCAGACGTGTGCACTCATTTTACTTTCATTGTTGATGGGGAGAGATAGGAGAAAATATACTCACATAAGAGAAATTATTTTAAAAGAAAAGAAATGTTTTTTTAAATTACAAATTACCCGACTGTTCAGCTTTCTCCTAACTACATCTACTAAAGGCAATGCTCACCAACTCAGAAAATGCAATAATATTTGTTTTTCACCTCTGAGTCACAGCCTGAGGTGGGTGGTTTAGAAAATGCCAGCCAAGACTTAACAACAAAGTCACATGTAACTTTCACGTGTTTTCAAGACTGCAGCATCCTAACCAATATACACTCCCTAGATTCAACAAGGCCACCAGTGATACTCAAGACAGATGTCATTATTTTGGAAGGTTTTTTTTAAAAAAGTATCTTTAACAGACTGAACAGAAACCCATCCTGGAAAACCCTCTGGCTTTACCTGTCTTTCACTGATATTCTTGCATTCTTTACAAACAATTTGGTTGACAACAATCCCATGATACAATCGATTAATAAGGTCATGCCCTGAAGTCCCCACAAGGGAAGTTTCCAAAGCACTGAACAGAATCCGATTTAATTCCTGCACGTCATGCTGCCTCATTTCCTGCATGATAAAAAAACAAACTTGAAGAAATAAGCAATAAGCAAGGAAGATGGCACTATTTTAAAACCAACATATATAAGTGTGATGAAGGCAGCTTCCTCAATGAACACCCATACATTTGCTATCTGGAGTAGTAAATTACTACCATCATTATTGTTCTTCTTAATTTAGTTATGCTCTCCAAGTAGCTACGAGTACATAAACTGTAACCCGCATAAGACACTTACACTCAGGTAGATATAGACTAAACTCTAAGATGAGTTACACAGTTCAGCTTAGGTAAGAACCTAAGTATTTGAAAGACAAGAACCCTAATTACCATTTGAAAAACATTCCTGTAAAAACAAAGGAAAAGCAAAGGAAATTGTACCTAACAGAACAATTCTCTTCTGTTGCTCATTGTAAATTGGCGTGTTGGGAGATTCACTTGCATACAACAGTTGACCCAACTCAACACAACCTCCACAGCTTGAAGTCTTTTAAGATACGTTTTAAGTGTCAGACTTCAAAAAATATCTTTGCCATTCAGGAAAAAGTTTACCAAGGGTGACATCACCGGTGGCCATCTGTACCTCATTGCTGTTCCACCCGAAGCTCTCGGTAAGGTCTGTTGTAGATGCAGCTTGCTGGTCCAAGAGCAAAAGCTGAGCAAATAAGCGTTGAAGTTGTAATGGAATTATTCGAACCTAGAAATAAAAAACAGAACATACCCAACAGGTCAGAAAGAGTCTTTAAACCAATCACTTAAATAAGAAAAATAATGTAGTGCAAAACTCATTATAAACAACTACCGCCTATGGCTTTCCTGACACAGGTTACTCAGTTCACACCAGAACATCAGTCAGACTCAATTCCCAAATTCTACAGTGCCTCCCTCAGCCAAACAGTCAAGGAGCATGGGTTTTGTGATAAAGCAAAACTGTACGGATTAAAATTAAGCCAACACTCCAGGAAAAAAGGACATCTTTCTCTGGTAATACTAAACCCTAAGAACCCAGCTACAAAACAGCAAAACACACAGATTTAACATGTGCTACTCCTTCCTCAAAAAAGCGTTTGGTGGTGGGGTGGAACAAGACTGGAAGGCAAATGGTTAATGCCAACAAGCTTGACCAGCATCTATTATGTATCCTTGTCTTACAAACAAAAACATTTTCCAAGCAACCGGGTGTATCACTTCAATCTGAGAACTACAGAAAGAAATTCTGTAGTCAATGTTAGTAAGCACTTTTCAAACGCAGAGTGAATCCCAGCCTCATATCATCCGGTGCATAGGTGGGCTGTTAAACAGCCTCGGACAGCCTCGGTGCAGTCAACCAGGCCGCACATATTTCTTCATTTGGTGAGAAATAAGTTCTTGCACTGTGTCAGATTTCTCTCTTCTGTGGTTACTGCTAAAGGACTGTGCAGACTTTGGGATTGCTCCTGCTCCCCTTGAAGACAAAAATTATCTCTGTTATCAATTTCAGCAGAAAGAGGCTCAGTATCTTACTTCTGCTTATGGGGCTGAAAATTTACATAGACTCACAGAATGGTTTGGGTTGGAGGAGACCTTAAAGATCATCCAGTTCCACCCCCTGCCATGGAAAGGGAAACTTCCCACAGGATCAGGTTGCTCACAGCCCCATCCAATCCGGCCTTGAGCACCTTCAGGGATGGGGCAGCCACAGCTTCTCTGGGCAACCTGTGCCAGGGCCTCCCCACCCTCACAGGAAAGATCTCATCTAAATCTCCTCTCTTTCAGCTTAAAACCATTTCCCCTCCTCCTATCCCTGCACTCCCTAATAAAGAGCCCCTACCGAGTTTTCCTTTTTGCAATTCTTTGTGAAAACTGAGTGTTGGCCAACCAAACTGCCTTCCAGCATGCCAGGCTTTCATGCATTCTCATCACAAGTTTCACACCAATTGAACCAATATTCCTCTGAATCAACACTTGCCAGTGACTAATGACAAGAAAATTTTAAATACCTTTGCATCTGGTTTACTGATATCATCCAGAGTCCCGAGTTCTTCAGGTCCCAGAGAAAACAGCGCCTCTGCAATTGTGAAGAAAAATGCCTATTTAAAAAAAAGATGATGTCTCCTCTTTGAAGATTTGTTGTATTTTAACTATCAAGCATTGTTTTCAGCAAATTAAGACACTAAACAACATCTCAAACATCAGTCATCCTTAGAGCTGGTTCAAGCCATAACAACAAAGCACAAGTGAGCATGCAGGTGTTTAGATGACAAAATATCTATTTTTTCAGGAATTGTTCTGGCTGCATTAAAAAAATGAATGCTCCATGGACAGCAATAATCCCTCTTAATTACACAAACTGTAGCTGCCCACCTGTAAGAAAAGGGAATGTTGACAATACTGACTTTTTGTGCAAAAGTGACAATACTAATTTTATAGACCAATAGCTCTGATGCTGGAACATGTCCAGAGAAGGGCAAAAGAGCTGGTGAAGGGGTTGGAGCACAGGCCTTAAAAGGGACGGCTGAGGGAGATGGGTTTGTTTAGTTTGGAGAAAAGGAGACTGAGGGGAGACCTTTTTTACTCTACAACTACCTAAAATGAGGTTGTAGCGAGGTGGGGGTTGGTCTCTTCTCCCTGGCAGCCAGTGACAGGACAAGGAGAAATGGCCTCAAGATGTGCCAGGGGAGATTTAGGTTGGCTATCAGGAGGAATTCCTTTACTGAAAGGGTTGTCAAGCACTAGAACAGGCTGCCCAAGTAGGTGGTTGAGTCACCATGCCTGGGGGTATTTAAAAAGATGAATAGATGTCATACCTGGGGACATGGTGTAGTGGTGGACTTAGCAGGGCTGGATCAATGGTTGGACTTGATGATCTTAAAGATTTTTTCCAACCAAAACTATTCTTTGATTCTGTAACAACTTATTTAAAGTGAACTGAACTGTTCCTGAAACCAATCTGTGTTTATGGTGTTTTTCTCAATAAGTAACTAGAAATGCAAAGCACTGTAAAGTATCAATTCCAACACTATTTTAAGAAGATTTTAAACACATTACCTCTGAACTCAGGTGTGAAAAGCAAGGTCTGCAGAAGGGAGTTGAGGTAGCAGGTCCCACCCTGATTTTTGATACCACTTAGGTTGGTGAAATCCCTGGGAGCTGGAGGCTCCGAATCTCTAGGCTTTGATTTCTTCCCTTTTCCACAATGATTGTTCGAAATAAAGGAAAAATCCTCTTCAAACAAGTCCCCAAACATTGTGAAGGCAAAACAGTCCCTTAAATACATAAAATAATCTATTTACTAGCAAAATTGCAACCAAATCCACCCACCTCTAATCCAACAAGAAGAAACTTTAAGCCCTGACTGAAGAATGTTTATAACTATTTTCATCTTACTGTTCATTCTAAAAATGAATATCAGATCCTTAACAAAAGGGTGCACTAATGTGACAAAAAAGGTGAATTAAGATCATTTATGTTAACACAGGTCTGAACAGACTTTTGACTAAAACCAAATACATCCCATTTAAATTTTGCATCAGCAAAACATGCATAGCAAAATAAAGAGGTCCTTCTAAACATCCATAATAAACCAGTGCTCAGGTTTCCCAGTTCCTGCAGAAGAGGTAGGCAAGGCTCTCTCAAAGTCATCAAAACACCTGCACTGTGTCTCAAGGTACCTGTCTCATCGGCCAGTGCAGATGGGAAGGGTGTATTAAATGGTCAAAAACACAGTGATGTTTTATGAAAACATTGTCTTTGCTTCCAGTTGTTTGAGTGTCAGAAACTCAAGGCAACTAGTTCTTACGGAAATTTTTTCAGCCCACTTAGTACATCATGCCTCCAAATCTCCCTTTTGTTTTGTACTGGTCACCCTGTCATTTCATTTGGTATGTTGTGGCAGCGAGGAATCCATGAGTTAAAGTGAAGGAGTAGACAATCATTCCCGTATCTACCTTCACTTCACTTGCAATTTTACAAATCTTCCCTGTATTCCACTCAAACTGCTCTTCTGGACAAAACCCTCTTCCAAGATGCAGTCATTCCTACAACTGAACTTGATCCCTCTCTTTGATTATCCTTATCCACCTCCTCCAAACGCCTTGATTTTTTCCTTTACCTGTTTCTGAGATGAGAGGAGCACACCTGCATTCAATGTTCAAGATGTGCACAAACCACAGCCTTCTATAGCTAAGTAATAATGTGCTGGTTTGTCCTCTTTTTGTACAACTGTTGAGCACTAAACTACTTTTTTTAAAGCAATATTTATTACTCTCCTGTGTGTTCCCTTCAAACCCCACCACTATAAACACACTTCACATAATGTGTGTGTATATATATAATCATACAGCTACATCATCTCTGTCTGACCCATGCTGCATCTCTCTGGACTCACCTACAATGAATGTTGTCTGCTATTGTTCCATTCAGTTGGCCATTGGTGTAAAGACTTTAAACTTTCACTGATCCAACCTGATTTTACTTGCAATGCATAAGTCCACTTCATGGCAAAAATTAATCACCTCAGCACTTATCATTCATTTCTGATAATTTATGACACATTGAACAGAGGCCATGGGGAGAATACAAAGAAACTCACCCTCTGTGACAGCTGATCTTCTGTCTCACATCTTTTACCTAATTATTTAATCAAGCAACAACTTTCTTCTCCTGTGTCAGCTTAACTCCCTTAAGAGCCTTTGATGGCAAACCTTGTTCAACACCTTTTGGAAATCCAAACACAGGGGACAATCCCCATTCAACCAACTGGTAGTTCTCCAGGCATCTCCTAATGTGCTTTGTCCAAATCACCACTACATTCAGGTCATTTTAGTCCTTTCCACAGCAGAATGGATTTTAGGCAGAAGGCTACACTCAGAACAGCTGATTGAAACAGCACAGCAGCGTTCACTGTGCTTGTTCTGCAATGCTTCTTCAGCACTTCACACAATAGATAACCTCTTATAAATCCCCATCAAATAAAATTATGCAGCCAGAGACCCCTCTTAACAAACACAGACAGGAAACAAATCATTTTGACCTCTCTGCAGTAGGTCTGAATGCAGCTCTTACACCTTGCTCATCTAAAAAAAAACCCCAAAACCTGGAAAGGTTCCACTTCCCTCGCTTCACAATGTACTGGCTGGGTTCAGCACTCTTTCAGAAATGCCTCTCAACCTTCATTTACATTTCAGTCAGCCCTGCTGCACAGTAGTATTTACCCAAACAAAAGGTTATGACCCTTCCTCTTTTCCTCACCCAAAGGCACAGCACCGTACTCCTGGCAGGTTTGTTCATCAGAACAAGGTGCACATCGAGGAGACTCTACTCAGCACTCGTCAGGCTGCAGCCCAAAGTACATCATCCAGTTTTGGTTCCCACAAAAAATATGTGGACAGGCTGGAAGAGGGCCCAGTGAAAGGCCACTAAGATGATGAGAGGATTAGGAAACCCTCCATACAATAAGACTGAGAGAACTGGGTTTGTTCAGCATTGACAAGAGGAGGCTTAGAGGAGATCTTATTACCACGTACGAGTACATAAAGGCTGCCTACCAAGAGGACGGAGACTCCCTTTTTATGAGGAGCCATGTGGAAAAGACAAAGGGTAATAGGTATAAGTTGCTCCTGGGGAGATTCCAATTCAGCAGAAAATTTCTCACCATGAGAACAGTTAAATATTGGAACACTCCCCAGGGAAGTGGTGGATTCCTCTACACTGCACATTCTTAAGGCTCAGCTCGATAAGGTGCTGAACCATCTCATTCACACTGTACATCACCTAAAGAGGTTAGACCAGATGATCCCTGAGGTCTCTTCAAACCTGTGATTCTGTGACACAGCCACCATCTCACTGCCAGCCTGATGCACACCCCACTCCCCAATGAAGCACTTCAGCGGGACACTGCCAATTCCTCCCTTGCTCCTTATTTCTGGATAGAAATCTAGGAGACAGGCACCATCTCAGTGCCAGCCTGCTGCTCCCCCCACCCTCCGGAGAAGCGCTTCAATGGGACACTGCCAAATCCTCCCTTGCTCCTTATTCCCAGATCCTCAAGGCACAGCTGCTGGCAGCTTTATTGCCTTAGAAAAAAATCATGCAATAATATCAATTGGAAGGAACCTGTGGCTGATGCCTCCAGCCCAAGCCCCTCACAAAGCAGGGCCACATTGCTTAGGAGGGCCTTGCCCTGCCAAAGTCGGAAAAACTCCTTGAGAGGAGCCCCTCCAACTCCTCTAAGACCCTGTCTCACATTCCTCACCTCTGGCAGGGACCTCCCATGCTGTAGCGCGGCTCTGGCACCTCTCATCCCACCCTCCAAGGGAGCCTAGCTGCGACCACACCATCCCACCAGCAGCAGCGCAGCCTCCAATCCACACCCTTCCTTCCTTCCTCTCCCTCAACTCCCTTTCTCCCTCCCCTTCCTCTCCCCAACTCTCTCTTCCCCATCCTCTCCTTCTCCCCTGTCTCCCTCTCCTGGCCTTCCTCCACCTCTCCCCCTCTTCGCCTCATCTCCTTTTAACCTCTTCCTCTCTCTCTCCCCCCCCTTCCCCTCCCCTTTCATTCTCCCCCATCTCCCTCTCCCCAGCTCCCACTTCCTTTCCCCTCCCTCTCCCTACCTTCCTCTCCCCCATCTTCTCCTTCTCCCCACCTTCCTCTCCCCCATCTCCCTCTCCTCTAGCCCCGCAGCCGCGGTCCCACCGGTGCCCCGGGCCTGCCCAGTCCAACTCACCCCTCTTAGAGCCCCCCGGGGCTGTCCCCTACCACCACGCCATGTTTGGTGTGGCGGCATGCAAAGCACTCTGGGACACTAAGGCAGCCGCGGCTCGCACGCTGCCGCCATGTTTGGTGTAGCGCCAACCACACCACGCCCACCTCCGCCATGTTTGGTGTAGCGCCGCACAAAGCACACCACGCCCTCCCCCCCCACCGCCGCCATGTCTGGTGTGGCGGCGCGCAAAGCACATGAGGACCGCCAATGCCCTGGCATCTCTCCCACCGAGACGAACCCAGCCCCGGAGAGAGGTTTCACAAGGCGAGGGGCGGGCAGGAGCCCCCGGGGACGGCCGCCGATAACGAGCCGAAGAGCCCGCGGCGATGCTGCTGGGGGCGGTGGAAGCCGGCGGGGGGTGCCATGGCGACAGCGGGGATGCGCTGCCTCCTGACCTGAGCGCCTGGAGAGGAGGAGGAGGCCTCACTTCTTCTTCGCCACCCAAACCTGGCGCCTCCTGAATAAGCCAGCCAGGGAAGGAAGGCAGGGGAGCGGCCTTGCAGCACAGGGCCCTCACCGGTACAGGGTGCCCAGGGAAGTCATGGAAGCCCCATCCCTGGACGTGTTAAAGGCCAGATTGGATGGGGCTTTGAGCACCCTGATCCAATGGGAGACGTCCCTGCCCATGGCAGGGGGTTGGAACTGGATGGGCTTTAAGGTCCTTTCCAACTCAAACCATTCTATGATTTCCCCAACATTTGTCTGCTTACCCCTTTTCAGCAAATGGGGGGTGCCTTTACAAAATATATAAATTACCCTTTTTGTGACAAAATGCTGTTTGCAAAGCTGAGTATCTTCACAATTATAATTTTCAAGTGCATTTCATACAAATCTAGAAATAACATTACAGTTTATAACAACATAAATGATTCTGAGAGTATGTTTTTCATTTTCATCTCAGAGCTCCTCCCCCTACACTGAAGCTCAAAAAGTTATCCTGACAGGAAACTACTCTCTCCCACTTTTTCAGTAGTTTCTCTGCACAAGGAAAAAGTTACAGGCATTGGTAAAATGAGAAAAAGAAATAAAAACACTGACAGGAAAACATGAAGAAAACAATACATAATAAATTTCATTGCATTGACCATGATATAGAAGGGAGAGAAGGAGGAACAGAGGCTGCATGGCTCTAAATATCCTTGGTTGTGTTATTTTTCTGTGAAACTGTGCTATTTAGGCACGTCATTGTTTTGGCATTGATGACATCAAAAGTAACACGGCGAGACTGATGGCTCTTGCAACCCCTGCTTGCACTGAAGCTGCTCCTTAGCTAAGTTGGGTCTGATACCTGGGCTCATGCCTGAGTCTCTACTGAACAGCCCAAGCCACACGGGGAACAGGAGTCCTTAAGACACCTTGAGTATGTCTTCTCTCTGTCCTCTGAATGTATAGGCAAGTGGGGAGGAGCTCTCAGCTGCCTGACTGCATCTTGTGGCTGTAACACAAGGCATTACTACTCTGGAACAGGAACCTAGGCTTCAGCTTCAGATATCTCTGCCTCAGTAGCTGGGGCAGCCTCTCTCAGTGTCTCTCCTGCTGCAAAGATTCCTACTACCTCAGATGACTTCATTCATCTGTGCTTTCCCCTTAATCTGAGAATCTCCTGTTCTGCCCTCAGGAAAATAATCCAAACATCCATGTCTGCAATCACACTGTTGAGGCTGTTTTCATTTATTACTGTGATATTGCGCTTGTTTGTACCAGATCTGGCTTTGCCCTGGCCAAAGGGTAAGAGAGGACATAACAATCGAGAGAAAAGTCCTAAGAAATCTGACCGGCACGCTGAGGAGCTGCTTATCCATTGAGCAATGAGGAACTTGATGACTCAGCACAGGAAAGGTTCACTGCATTTAGCTTTACAAATAATGAGAAAAAAAAAAACAAACCCAACCCACAACCCAAAGCAGCAAATCATTAACTAGAAGATTGCAACAAAACAGCACAACTCAGCAGTTTACTTCAAAAGCATGTTCAGGCTGCTGCTAGAAGAAGACTCTCTCAGAGTCTGTGAACATGATTTTGTGGCTTTACTGTGCCTGGACTTTTATCTTCCTCCTTCCTGGCCTCTCAGATGGAGGGAAGCTCCTGGTAGTGCCCATGGTTGGAAGCCACTGGCTTAGCATGCAGGAAGTGGTTGAAAAGCTCAGTGAGAGAGGACACGAAGTGGTGGTCGTCGTACCAGAAGTAAGCTGGCAGATGACAACAACGCAGGCATATATGGTGAAAACTTACCCCGTGTCTCACACATTAGAAGAGCTGGATAATACCTTTCAACAGTACATTGCCGCTCACCTGAAGGACCTTCATTTCCCAGTGAACGTTCTAACACTGTACAACTCCTCAGTGAATGTTTTCCGTATGTTCTTCACTCAATGCAGGGACCTGTTCAACAGCAAGGAGACCCTGCAGTACTTGAATCAGAGTGGCTTCGATGCTGTCCTAACAGACCCTGTCTTTATGTGCGGAGCAACACTTGCTAATTATTTTTCTCTTCCATTTGTGTTCTTCATGAGAGGATTTCCTTGCAGCTTACACTACACAGCACCGCAGTGCCCAAGCCCTCTCTCCTACATCCCGAGGCTATTTACTTTCAATTCAGACCGCATGACTTTTTTCCAGAGGGTGGAAAATGCGCTGGTTGCCCTCCTGGAGCTTATGTACTGTAACGGTTTCTATGAAGACGCAATAACGTTTTCCTCTGAAGTTCTTCAGAGAGATGTGTCCCTGCTAGACCTCCTGAACTCTGCTTCTATTTGGCTCCTCAGATTTGACTTTGTATTTGAATACGTCAGACCAGTGATGCCGAATATGGTCTTTATTGGAGGCATAAACTGTGCTCAGAAGAAACCACTGTCTAAGGTAAGTCCTTTTTCCTCCAAATTATACATTTTCCAATGAAAAGTGATCACTCCATTTCTGGAAGTTTAGTGCTATTGATTTTTCTCCTTTCTGGTAACGATTTAATACAACCAGATTTTGGCAGGTTTATTCCACAGGCTGAACTCAAATTACCTTAACGGAGGCAGATGATTTATTTGAATTAATGAGGATGTTCTGACAAGTCCAACCAAAAATGAACTCATCTGCCAGCTAAAATTAGTATCCTCAGTGAATCTATATTATTCACCAACCAGATGCATTTTTTTCATGGAGTCTGACACATATTTCTTTCACCTTACCAAAACCCAAAGACTGTGCTCCAAGAGTCATCTTTTGGTTTTAACTCTAGGCTCAGTAAAGTCAGTTAATTTGCTTTGTTTCTGTTTTCTTAACATACAGTTTCTGTCTATGTTGTTACTTCAGTTTGTAGATCATGGTGAAACGTAAACGTCGTGTTGAAATGAGAAGCATTAATTTAAAATAGTGTATTTGGTGAAAGACGTTTTGATGCAAAACTCAGATCAGTTTTCATACTGATTTCCCATTTGCGTTTACCAGAGTTGTTCTGCAGGATTTATAAAGCTAATGTAGAAATTTAAATCGATTTTGATAGTCACCATATTGTCTCCAAAACTATATTTCTTTGCAGGTGTAATGCAGGACACAAACAACTTTCCTACTTAATTCCTTCCTCATATCTGATGTTGTCACACAATACCACTGCACAATTGCAGTACAATGTCTTTCAACTGAAGGGTTCTTTCTTTCTTATTTCAGATTTCCTTTATCATAGAATGGTTTGGGTTGGACAGGTTTATGCGGAGTCCACTGAACTTAATAAAGAATAAGGAAAATAAAGGATAATATCATAAATGAGAATATTAGAATAGTATTATAAATAAGGCATTCTCTTACATTAGGCTCAAGACAATGGCACTTCCTAGTTTGAGATTTAAGAGGCAAATTCTTGCTGGTTGCATGACATCAGTTTTTGCTTCTGTATCTTGAAGCTCTCAGAGCAACAAACAATTTGTAGCTTGCTACAAAGGTAGAGCCATCCTCCCCTCATTTTATACCTGGCATCGCCCATCTTCATTTGTCATTTGGTGGAAATCACCTCTTCCAAACCTTGAAGTCCAGGTTTTCTAGCTACATTTTCTACAGAGAGCAGAGGAATTTCTCCCATTTCACACGGAGTGCCCAGCAGTGAGGCAAGAATGTAGTGCAGAGTAAACAAATGTGAAGTGGAAAAAAAAAAGTCTTCCTATCCATACACAATGGTAAACCCTGGATTGATCATTACTGTTCAGAAATGTAATTGTGTGATAAGGACAGATAGTATTCCAAAACCTGGTAACCCATTGCTCAACAGACAAGTAAACAAAAAGTTAGGAGAACTAGGAAAGGGAGAGAGAGCAAGAGATTCAAAATGCAGTTTCTTTCCTCAGATGAGGAGTTTATGCCACAAACCTTTCTGTTACACCACTTTCCATTGTTTTCCACAGGCAGAAAATGCGGGCATTTTGGCCTCATTCCTGAAGAGGGCTCCTTTCTGCTATGTCTCACATGGTCCAGTGGAGAACCTGCTCTAGAGCTGAGGGCGTCAGGGTGCTGAAGAGCTCATGCTATGCAGAATGGGCATATGGGTTTTATCCAGCACAGAGGTGGGAGATAAATCCCAACTGGGAGATAATGTCCCTGACTCTCCAAAGCCATAAGTATTGTCCTTATCCTGCAACGTCAGAGGGAGTGGGAGAACGTATGACCACACAAACTGCACTTACTCATTGATTAAGATATTGCCTCAGGCTGGATTTCCTCTTGCCCTGCGCTTTGCATAGTTGTTCATCTCAGCATCAATTACATATTCGTTAGCAGACACATAATTCCTGTTGCCAAGTCACAGTGTGGCCTGAGGTTTAATACAAGGCTCGCAGGAAATCAGACCCAATATCTTGGCTGAGCAGAGATCCAGTGCCAACATCATCATCTAATGATTCCAGGAGTACCTGAAGGCTGGCATGGTGAGTTGTCCCTCATTAGGGGGACATCATAAATTAACTCCGTTTATGAGCCCTGAGACACTTTGATGAATACCACATCTTTAGCCAAAGTTAATGCAAAGCTGCCTTCTTGGGAAGCTCATAAAAACAAAGTTCATATGATTTGATCAAAACAAAGCTCAGGAATGTAAGTGTAGCACTCTTTCAAAGTTGTTCCTGTTTTTTTTTAACCAAGAACATCCATTGGTTATTTAAACAATTTGTTAACTTAAAACATTAAAATTTAAGTAAAGTAGGATTTAAGTAGGTATTTAAGTAAAGGAGAAGTATAACTGAATGAAGACCTTGCAGTTTGTCCCTCCAGCATAAGGATTAAGAGAACAGGTTCTGTTCTGAAACCGTCCTGCCAGAGCCAGCAGCATCTAGGAAGCTCTGATAAGGAGACATTTCTAACTGGTCTTCTGAAATATGCACTTAAAGTGAGATTCAAAGACTTTGACAAGAAGCCAAAGAATACAATAAGCAGTACTAAAGTGCACACACAACCCTGGTACACAGAGACACACTTTTTAAAAGCCTGCTCAACCCAAATGTCATTTCGTGTGTCCTCAGAAGCGATCTCATCTTGTTTGTGGATACTGTTAGTTTGCCAACGTAGGTGCCTGTGATTAGCACAGCTAGAGAGGGACTCTTCATTGTCAGCACTGAAGCAGTACTCATCACTCTGTTCATGAAACAAATACCAGGGCTGCTTTCTTCATGCAATATTGAAAGTGTTTATGAACGTCATGGCAGTTCAGAGCAGCCTGATACCACAACAGCATGTTTATTATGCTTTTGTAAAGGATGTTGCACACCTTTAAAGCTTGAAATAATGTTCATCTTCTTTACAGTGCAGTGCCAAAATACATGGCATCAGACAAGTTAAAGCAGTACTACTTTTGAGAGAGAAAGCTGAGCTGTCATGCATTGTATACATTCAATGCACAGTATGTATAAACGCAAATGGCTGCTCTAACCAGTTCATCTCACTGTCCTCTTCAGTCTCCTTTTATCCACTCTCCTGTGCCTCCCAAATCTCGAGGAAGGGATATTCAAAGAAGCTGTAAAACATAGTTCTTTCAACAAAAATTCTCTGATACCAAATGGAAATATTGCCTTAAGTTTCCCATTCCACAGGAAGTTTGTCTTCTGGTTAAATTAAAACACCTTCTCTAATATGAGTCCAGAGGTACAATATTTGACAAAAATCTATGCACAACAATCCAGAACGGTTATAAGAATATTATACTTACAAATACCAAACACATTACCCTACGAAGATTAGGAAAAGTTCCAATTACAGTCATCCAAGCAGCCTTAAATGTCACCTTTCTATTAGGACAAAATCATGAATTCCAGGATCACATACTATCATTTTCATATGAATTCTATTTACAGCTTCGGCAAGAGCTGCCCTAGAAGTGATCTGTGTTCATTGATTTGCTTAGCTGCTTGCTGCTTCTTGCTCTCACAAAGACTTAGTGTTAAGATTACTTTCCAACCTGCTGTCATCACTTTTATGGGCTGTTTTTCCTCCAAAGTCATGCTAGCCAAAGTACATACTGTCTAATCCTGCACAGGCAAATGCCAATGTATCTCCATAGCTACGTAAAGCCTAAGGAGGAATCAGGCAGGTTAATATCACCAGCTACCGACCTGCATTTGAGTGTAATCCTTTTGCCTGACACTGCTTAGTGTTAAAACCAATCAAACAAACAAAAAGGAGTGGGTTCAATTATACAAGGATTCCTTAATTCAATGATTACTCCATGTATAAGCCTGACCCATTATCCAAAAGCCTGGGAAATCAAATTACATCATTACCTGTGCATTTGAGCAACCTGTTCCTGCTTGCAAGACCCAGAGCATAAGGGGATAAGTGATCCCATTTGACAACAGAAAACAAATCCAGTAGATAAACCCAACACTTCCAGGCTACCTCAACGAACATTTGGGTTTAGTTCTAGTTTTAGTGCTGCTCATATAACAAGTAGCTGCTGAGGTATCCATTTGCTATCCTCTTCCCTTAGTGCTACTCACATTTTATTGCTCAGGTTAGAAGAAATCCACATGCGACACCCAGTCAGTCCACCTCAGAGATAAGCAGTTTGAGAGAGTTTAGTACCTTTGTATGGCTGAAGCAATCACAGGGTGAAGGGTAAGTACACCAGCACCCAAACCCCTCAGCATAGTTCTGGCTCAAGGTCCAAGCCATCTCAGTCCCTCAGAGCTGCCTGCATGCCATCACTGCTCCGTCACGGCAATGCTCTTTTCCAGCTCAAAGGGACATCCTGGAGTAACTCGCATGAGCCTTATAGTGAGAGATACTCCTGTGAGAAAAATAAATATGTGGTCACCCAAACTTCAGCTCCGCTTAACATACAAAGCATGCCCTTTGGTATCAAGTGGGGAAGCCTTTCCTCCTAGATGCCAAGAGCTGGTGCACAGTTCTCACTCTTTGAGGCCACTGCTCCTCAGACTGCTCCATGGTACTAATTTGCAAGTACAAGAGGGGCTGGTAATGAGCACCACAACTTTCAATGCTGAAAAGGGTCCAGGTGCCCTTCGCTGCTGGATAATGAACAACAAACGTGTAAAACTACCATGTTATCTTGAAATATGAGCCAGTCTGTTACTTTCTGAATAACCATTACCCAGTTTAGATCTGACCTCAGCTGATTCTGTGCTAATCTAAGAACTTCATCCTTCCTTTGTCTGTTTTTCATTTACCTCTAAGTTATTTTTTTTTTTAAATTCTGTCCTTCCTGTTGCTGCCTTGCCTTTTCCACAGTTTTTTCTCTGTTGATTGGGTACAAAAAACAGGCAGTCTTTTCAGTCTATCAGAAAATGTAGCCATGTTAGCAAGACACTTGTGCTCCCATAGAGACTGGAAGGTTAACTTTGCATTCACTGTTGGGAGTCATACCCAAGTGCAGACTAAAAAACCACACCAAACAGCAAGTTCCAAATGGATCTGGTCACTTCTTATCTTAGCACTTGCAATACACTCTTCACCACTTAATGTGCACCATTTAATCAGAATTGTTTGTAAATCTGTTCTGCCTCACGCTTTCAGTCTGTGCCTTACAAAACTGCCCCTCACTCCCCCATATATGGCCCTCTCTAGAAATCGGTTTTCCATGTCTAAAAGCTGCTTCCTCGATGTCAATGTGGCAGTATGGAGCTAAGTAGAGCAGTGCTACTGCTGTTTGGATTGTCTACTGGGACAAACCCCATTGCCTAATGCTGAAGTGATTTGTTTCTTCATACTGAAAATACTGACAATCTCACCACCACTTACAAAATGAAGGCACAGGGGGAAAAAAAAAACTCTTTTGCTGCTGATAGTTTTGGATCAGCTTTTTTCTTCACAAGGACCTCTTCTTTAACAGCATCCAAAAGGCTTTGGTCTGGCATTGCTTTTACTTACATAAAGACAAAACATTCCTCCAGCAAAGTCCTGAGGGCCTCGGTTCACTGCAGGTTCCCAGAGGACAGCAGCAAATGCCAGTAAACAAGGGGTCAGCCAGCCTAGCAGTGTTTTCTTTCGAAACCCAAGCTGTAGTATCACCACCTAATACTACCTATAAGGGCCTAGCAAACAGATCCTCCCTCAGGAAGACTGAACTCTAGGGATAGCCTGTGCCTCCCTGTGGGTGGATTCAAACCCGCAGGTCCAAATACCAAACTCCTGGCTAATTTAATCAAGAAAGGATTTCTCTTCTCATCAAAGCTGGGCTTCTGCCCGGAATGGACTGTTGAAGAGGAAAGGCAATTTTGCAGCTCCATCAAGGCTCACAGCTGAAGAGATCCAGGAGACATCAGTGTGTGGTTGCTTACATTTACCACCTGTATCTGTGAAGGCAGAAGAACTCAGAAGCCTACTCTATTTGTTGGGGGTTTGTGTGTGTTATCAATGGGATTAGTAAAAGACAGCATAGCTCTTCCTAAATTTTGTCTTGCTCACAATATATAAGAAGAGTTTTCAGGATAGTGACTGAAGACCAAGCCTCTTCCTTTGTGTCCCAAAAGGCCTACGCTGACCTCCTTTCCCTTCATTTGCCCTGAAACCATCATGTAGTTCATATTTTTTTGTCTAGTACCATGGGGAGAAAAGCCAGAAGGGATTGTTCTTCTCAGATTTGGAAGTCCATGGTACATCCTGGTAGCTGTGATATATTCATAGGACCTGCAGGTTTGACTGGTTCCAGGAGGTGGGAATTTAACATCAGCCTGCTGGTTAAGTGTTCTCAGTTAGGCTGCCCCATAAAATAAATGGTGTTACAATTTCCATTCACTCTACTGGGTGTGTTTTAAAGGCTGCCTTTTATAAGCAAAACCAGGCTTATTTTCTCACTGGGTATTTACCAAGTCAATGGTGCTAACCACAAGCATTATTATGAGATGACAACCGTGGTCTTCTTAGTTTCATAAAGGAAGGAACGTGCCGACATGCTTCCAAGGTTAAAAATTAACAAAAAGTAGAAAGGGGGTCATCTTTTTTTCAAGAACACTGTGCTTCCCTTCCCTCATACATGAGCAATCACAATTAAATATTGAAAGACAACAATACTGAGAAGTTAAATATTTATTTCTGCAGTCAATAAGTTCCCTGCAGATAAGTTAAAACTGGATGAACCTTCACATAAAGGATTGTGTCAGATACCTCCAGAGCAGAACTCTCCGTTTACTTCCACCAAAATGGGCCTTCCATTTCAATGTTTTTACCAGCATACTGGGATATTTCTTCTTCTGACATCATCTTTGATCTTTGCTGAAGGTGGAAGGATCCTGGTGATACCTCAGGATGGAAGTCACTGGCTCAGCATGCGCCCAGTGGTGGAGAAACTCCAGCAAAATGGCCATGAAGTTGTTGTAGTTGTGCCGTCAACAAGTTTGTATATGAAGCCAAAGGAACCTCAAAATTATACAGTGAAAGTATATCCAACAACTTACGCAGAGAAGGACTTTGGTGTTGCGCTCCAGTTGTTCATTAATGATCATTTTATTGAACAATCTGTTTTGAATATTATTATTACAATGTACCAAAACATGTTAGAAATTGCCAAGTTCTTTTTCACCAATTGTAAGAACCTTTTGCACAATGAAGACATGATGCGATATTTGAGAGAGGGCAAATTTGATGTGATTTTCACAGATCCGATTCTAATGTGTGGACCAATAATTGCTGAGTATCTTTCAGTTCCTTCTGTCTACTTTTTGCGGGGATTTCCTTGCAGTATGGATTTTGAAGCTACTCAGTGTCCAAACCCACCTTCGTATGTCCCCAGACTCTTCCTGTATAATTCAGATAGCATGACGTTTTCTCAACGCGTGAAGAACATGCTGGTCCATATGCTGGAGTTTGTTTACTGCAAGCCTATATTCACTCAAATGGAAGAACTTGCCTATGAGGTTCTTCAAAAGAAAGTGACAGCTACAGACCTTCTAAGCCATGGATCTGTTTGGCTAATGAGATACGATTTTGTGTTTGAGTTCCCGAGACCAGTGATGCCGAACATGGTTTTTATTGGAGGGATAAACTGTGGTCAGAAGAAAAAACTGCCTCAGGTATAAAATTTTATGTTGTCTTTTATTTAAAAAACAAGAACATAAATATTTAATCATCCTGTTGTCAAAAGCTAACTGGCAACACCTTGGTATTTAAAGATAGAAAGCTATTGAGAAATCCTGCATGATGCAGAAATGGTATCTCCTGGTGTCCAGCATTCAGGTTATATTGCATCCTGACAAACCCACAGCCTTACCAGATATGAGAAGTGACATGGAACTTGTCTGCAAATGATAAGCTCTTTTGTTGAACTGAAGCTGACCTGAATTTTGGTGAGTTGCAAACTTTCCTCCTCAAAAGGAGCCAGACTTGTTAGCTTCTGTTTCATCTAGGTTTCTTATGCCATGTCCATCTCAGTAAGATCTCTCCCTATAATCAAAGCCAGGTTTGGAGGACTTGGCTCTATTGCTCTGAAAGAGTAGCCTGAGGGACATCAATAAGCATAGTTTGCTCTCTATGTATCTGCTTGTGTTGGAAGTGGCAGAGCCAACCCTCTTACCAGGACCTTCTCTAATACTAGTTGGTTCACTCTAACTGGTTATATATATTTGATAGAAGGAAAAGTAGTAGCATTTGCTCACAACAGGTCTTTCAAAAGGACATGGAGTCAGGAGTGGGAAAGATTGCCGATCAGACATTAAAGACCTAAGACCATGTCTATAAATGCCCCACGTGGAAATGGATGACTGTCTTTCTTCATCTGTCAGTCTAGCTTGAACACATCTTCTAGGGTTCATTTAACAGCCTTCTCAGATGTTGTGGACATCATGTCTGTGCATCGTCTTTTGCTGAGCCATTTGAAAATTCCCATTAAGTTAATCCTATGTCATAAACTACTCGTATGGGGACAGTGTGGGTGATGCAGCTGGTTGCTCTTTTTGGAGGGCAGGTTCTCAATAAGGCTGAAGATCTCCCACCAGGCTTGAAAATAAGCACGTGCAGAAACTGCACACGAGAGAAAGCTCCACCAGTGATATAGAGCCCTGAATTCCCTGGAGGAGCAAATTATGTCCCAAAGGCACTTGCCCAGCCACCTACTTATAAAATTTTATAGCGAGAGGTCATCACTGTCATTTAAAACCCTGGCAGTTTACAACTGAGAAGGATTTGGAGCCACAGAGTTCATGAACTATTTCAATCATGACCTGAAATGACATGGGCTGTGAACTTGTGTGAGTTCATCTGGTACAAACGTGTTGTTGGTTTATGTTATCTGAGGTACAATGGTGAACTGCTGTTTCACAACTTAGTTCTATAACCAAAAGGATAAGAGGTTGGATGGAAGTTATATTGTAAAAAAAAATGAGTGACAAAGTTTATGGATAACACTAAGTTTGCTTTAATTTTACACCTCAAAGTTGGGCCACCACTGCAGTGGATAGCAAAGGTACAAAGTTGCAAGCTGATATATATACTATTTTTATTCTTATTATGTAAGGTACAACACCTTCCAGATTTTCCATGGGGTCTTCATGTCCTAGGAGTTCATCACTTACTAAGTCCTCTCAATTTTTCTTTCTTAACAAACGTCTTCCTTCTTGTTCCACCTCAGTACGTCTTTACTTTGCCTCCGACACATTCCATTTTTACACAAACACACTTGCTAAAGATAATTTTTCATCTTTTGTCTAACATGCTCTTTTATTTGATCAGCATGTCTAGGTTTTAAACCGGCCCTGGAAGGGTCTCTACAGGGACAGAATTAAGAACTTTATCTTCAAACTTGGCGGCTCTCAGCAGCAGCTTATAAAACTTTCAACACTAATTTTCTCTTAACAATATGTAGAGCTGGGGAAAGATAATCTGTTGGCTACTTATCATCAAAGAAAGTGCATTTTTGCATGAGTGAAAATAGAATTCATTTTTCTCAGTTGTACCAACTAGTTTTGGTTGTTAAAAAAAGAGAAAAAAACAAAACCAAGGTAATTTTAACATTGATTTCTCATATTTGTCTTTACTATAAGTTATGTTTTGCTGTTTAACTTGCCTCAGCTTCATTAGAAAAAAAGTAGTTATTAAAAATTCCAAATCACTACATTCTCTGATAGCTCTGACAGCTTTCTGTGGCACAGAGAACTCCAACACTAGATGGCAAGTGTAATTTTGGTGCCCTCTTCATAGACCCAGTAGCACTACGTGGGGCAATCCTAGCAGTGTTTCCACTCTGTGGATGCATTTTTTTTTTTTATGAATTCCCATGGACCTTAGAAGATGTTGTCAGTAAATGTTGGTGGGCTGCTGATGGTAAGAAGTGTCATGAGGCTGTGGGAAGGAGAAGAGAAGGCTGAGGCACTGAGGTGTAGCCTCAGCTTGAGTGAGAGGAAAGTATATGACAGGATACACGCCTTTCTCGTGCTCATGCAAACTCACTTTTGAAGTACAAACTTTATCTCTGCCTTTTGTAATTATTAATCACTTACCATGACTCCATTGTGCACAAGCCTGTGAATGCCTGCACTGCGAGGTTAGGCAAAAGGGCGGAGCAGCCTTTGGGAAGCACTGGCAAGTGATGTGTTTGCATAGGTGGAGCGTAGCTACAAAAACATGCGGAACCACTCCTGGCCTCCCTTGTGCCTGAGTCTGTGCAGCTTGCAACATGCTGGTGGCAGTGCTGCTCCCCTTCTTGTGCTGCCTGAGTCCTGCCGCTGCTGGGAAACTGCTGGTGATCCCGATGGATGGCAGCCACTGGCTGAGTATGAATGAAGTCCTGGTAAAGCTGAGCAAGAAGGGACACGAAATTGTTGTCATTGCACCAGACAGCAACATGCTGATAGAATCCTCGGGGATATACAAATTCAAAACATATCCTGTACCTTTCAAAAAGGAAGAGATGGAAGAAAATGTACGCTCACTTAGTGCATGCTGTTTTAGTGAAGAGTCTTTCCTGACAAGATTTATGAAGATCTGGGATAATTTCAGAAAGACCTCTGAAATGTTTCATGATTCCTGCCGTTCCTTACTCTACAACAAAGAGATGATGAAATACATCAAAGAAAGTAAATTTGATGCCATCTTTACAGATCCTCTGGCACCTTGTGGACAGATAATTGCTTTGCATTTTTCTATCCCTACTGTTTTCTTCTTGCGGGGCATCCCGTGTGCTATAGACATTCACGCTGCTCAGAGTCCAGACCCACCGTCCTACGTCCCACGAGTGTTCTCTCTCAATACAGATCATATGACATTCTCTGAGAGAGTGAAGAACTTCCTCATCAGTCTTTCGGAGACTTTCAGCTGCAATATAGTCTTTTCATCATTTGAAAGCCTGGCCTCAGACTTCCTCCAAAAGCCGATGACAATTACACAGCTTTTAAGTCATGGATCCATCTGGCTGAAGAGAACTGACTTTGTCTTTGACTATCCCATGCCTATAATGCCCAATATGATTTTCATTGGAGGCATAAACTGCGGACATAAGAAACCATTATCTCAGGTCAGTGACCAGCTGAGAAAGGTATAATAAGGGAAAAGTTCTAGCAGTCATACACCTGCGAGGTATGGGTGAGGTCTAATAGTGTGTTTGATATGGGTATTTCTCACCTAAAGAGATAATTTACATTAACGCTTTCTGTATAACCAATCCACCTGAAAAACAGAGCAGTATAGTTGACCAGGAGAACAGGTGATTCTGTCGCCTTTTCTTGGGTCTGCCCAGTATGGAGATTTTGTTTGGTGAATGGATCATATGCTATGCTGTGTTTAATTCCAGCTGAAGTTGGTACAAGAAGTGGTTGTTTTTGCAGAGAATGGAATACTTCGACTTAAGTAGAGTTGTTTTTCTGTAGCATTGGTTTTCTAACTAACTTCAGTTAAGTGATATCTAAATGGCAGTATTTTTAATTTAGACAGACAGAGACTGTTCTTCTGATATAGTATGTTTTTTAAAAATAGTGCTGTACTCAGACAATGTTATTTCCTTATCTAAAAAATGCAAGGCCAAACAGATAGCTAGCTTTGAAACTCTAATTGGCTGTCGTACAGTTCATAGTGAAATTAGTCCCTGGAAAGTGTGAATATGCAGGGAGAATTTATAAATATGCATGTAAGTTGGATATATATTCTGTCCCCAGCTCTTGTCTCATTGCACATGATTGATGCATCCATGCCGCCCAGCACTGAATTAAACGATGCTTGCTTTCTAAAACTCCAGAACAAGTCTTAGAGAGTTTATTTGCCGGCATTTTTGTGTATCGAAGTCAGGTACACTAATTACACCTTATCTAGGAATTCATGAAAAACAGGCTAGGTGAATTGTAACAGCTCTTCCAAGAATTCTTTGCTTTGTGTAAGAGACAGTAAAATATTTCTTCAAAAGCATTAGCTGATTATCTGGTCAGAAAAGTAACTTGCTGAGTCATGTGCAACAGCATCGTGGGCTCTTTTCTCTAAGAGCAGTGTTGTATTTGAGTTGAAGGCTAAGGTTTTGTGGTGAAGGTTTTGGTCTAACGGCAGCTTCCATCACAAAAACTTGACAGCTGAATAGCGAACTGCGTGTTTACGATACATCCAGTCTGGATATAGAAATGTTGATGGGTGATTGCTTGGGCATCTGTGGTCTTAAAAGCAGTCAATAAAGGCATGCATGTGATATATGTGTGCTCATGATGTACATTAGCTCATTGCCGTACGTGATGTATATTCTTGCTTGCTTGTGCTGCGAGTAGAACAGTCTTGATGTGAAGCCAAAGATTAGGTGGAAAAGGAGATACAGGAGGAGACACCTTTCCTCAGCAGATGATGATTCTGTGTTTAGCGTCATCCAGCTGTTTCAGCAATAAATCACATCGTTTCCTAGAAAGAATAAAATTTTATCCTTTGTGAACATTACTCAAAAATAAACTCCCCTCTATTCTTCCCTTGAACTTTTTTGACCTTCCCTGAGTCTTAGGGAATGGATTCCTCCTGCCCGTTGGCACTCTTACTCTTCCCACCAAATTCATAGGCTTTTGTGAACACAAATGAGTGAAGCTTCACCAGAAAACAGATTTGCATTTTGGCACAGCTGGTAGCCCTCAGATCTTGCTTTTCCACAAAAGCCTCCTTCATCAACCCCCCACATGACCACTTTTATCAGGGTAGTGCTTTTTCCTATCTGTTCTGTGCATCAGAGCTGCTTGATGGCTCCTCAAGGACAAACCCAGGAAGATCCTCTGGGAAAGTTGGGAGAGGAATCCTGCCTGCAGGCAAGGCCATGTGGCAACTCCAGCTTCAAATCAGACTCTCCTCTGGAGACAAAGCTCACTCTCACTCTTGCCTTGCTCAGGAGCTAAAGATCAGAGTCCAGCGGCAACACTTATTATAGAAATACGGATTCTTCAGCCCTGATTTCTTGTTGTCTTCTAACTACACCTCTGAATCACACACAGTTACATCTGAATCTTGTGGGTTGACAAGTTTATCACTAGTACTTGTTGACTGCTCAAACATGGTACATTATTTTTAGTTTTTCATCTGAAGTAATGACATTTAAATGCCATTTAAAAACAATTCCTGGCCAGAAACAAGAACACTGTTACTGGCTACATCTGTCTAAGCTTTCCTGAATTTAATTAGGTACAAGGGGAATTGAGTGTTTTTTCCTCCCTATAGCTCCTGGAATAAGAAAAGGACCAAGTGGCACAGGGAGATAAGTCAGAATGAGAACAAAGAGCCATTGTGCATGACAGCACGGATTCGGTGGTTTTTCTTTGCTGGTACAAGCTTCTGCTGCAGTGTTACTTACTGTAATAAATTTGTACCTGGTGTTGTACCCGGCCTGAGTGCTGAGCTGTACATAAAACACAGAGCTTCCACCTTAGGACTTGCAGAAATATCATACTGTGTGGCAAATTTTATAATTTGATTTAAACACAAAGTTGACAAGCATCCCAGAACAACTGTAAAATGCTTATCAATGGGAAAGGAAAGCAAGAAAGCATTTTAACACCTGCTTTCAGTAAGACCAGTTACTTTCAAGCACCAGCACTATTCAAAGACTGGGGATTCGGGTTTTGCAAAGTCTGATTTTATTTTCAGTCTAACATCAATCAGCACAGGGAATCCATCAGAAAGGACCCATCCCCAGGGAGCCTCAGATACCAAGCCCAGTTATGCCCAAGCCAAGTTGATTTATCACATTGCTTAAATGATTCATCAGTGCCTTGAATGGTTACTGATGACTGGTTTTACTGGAAAAGCCGGATCGTTAACGGGGAATGTGAGAATCTGGCAAGCGGCTGTTGGTCTACTTAAAATCTGTTAGGTCAGGGCAGATGAGCAGACTCTGGATTTCTAGGAACATGTTTCATGTGGGTAAATGCAGTTACTTAGTTTCTGCAGGGATTTTGGTTTCCCTGTCCCTGTTTTGCTTGGCTGATGGTGGGAAGCTGTTGGTGGTACCAATGGATGGGAGTCACTGGCTCAGCATGCGCTCGGTGCTGGCGGCCCTCAGCCAGAAAGGGCACGAAATAATTGTTGTCGCACCAGAAGTAAACTTGAATGTGAAGGCATCTGACTATTACACTCTCCAAACTTATCCAGTGCCTTTAACTAGGGAAGAACTGGAAGCAAGCATGCATTCATTTTCTAATGATCTTTTTGAGAGAAGACCTCTTCTTCAGAGAATTACTGCGCTTTATGAAAAAGTTCAAGTCATCTCTGGACTCTACGTCTCCTCCTGTACCAGATTACTGCACAATACGGGTCTGATGCAATACTTCGAAGGGAGTAAGTTTGATGCTGTTCTCACGGATCCCATTGTACCATGTGGACAAATACTGGCTCTTCATCTCTCCATCCCGTCTGTTTTTTTTCTACGGGGACTTCCCTGCAGTTTTGATTTGCAGGCTGCTCAGTGTCCAGATCCCCCTTCGTACGTCCCAAGAACCTTTACAGATAACTCAGACCACATGACGTTTATCCAGCGCTTGGAAAACTTTCTTTTTAAGTCATCAGAATCCTTTATTTGCCACTTTGCCTATTTGCCATTTGAACTTCTGGCCTCGAATATCCTCCACAGACCAGTAACAATGAAGGAGCTTTTAAGCCACGGATCCATTTGGCTGAAAAGAATGGATTTTGTTCTTGAGTATCCCATGCCAGTGATGCCCAACATAGTTTTCATTGGAGGTATAAACTGTGGAAAGAAAAAGCCATTATCTCAGGTCAGTGATTTTCTTGATAAATGGTATTATGGTTTGAAGGGAAAAAGCTGTGTGTGTGTAATTGTATGCATGAGTTTGTGCGATTTGTACGTGCAGTAAGGTGCACTGTAAAGACAAAATAGGTGAGAAACTGGGCTGATTTTAATTCTCTCCCACTCTTGTAGTTACTCACAGATAGCATTAGCAGGATCTAAGCTATTGGAGGCTTTCATACCTACTAATCAGCATTGAGCATCTGCGACAACTCACGCTGTCTTCTGAAAAGTTTCACTACAAAAGGTGTACCTAGAGCTGCACGAGTTTGGTAAATCTCCTTAAAAAACTATCAACCTCCACACTAAATTATTGTATTGTCAAAATTACTTCTGTGCAATACTTTTCATAATTAGGGCTGATTGTCTACAAATCCTGTTTATGCATTAGAGTTGATTGCTTTCATAGCCCTGAGGATATACTCTTTCCAGGCTGATCTAAATGGTATTTCTGACTTGCTAATCCAGTTTTAAATACATCTGGGGAAAAAAAACAACCCATGCCCTTGTCCTTCCTTCTTCCAACCTCTACTTCATCCTCTCAAAAAGAGACATTAAGGGAAATGAATTCTATAGCCAATTTTCCATTTTCATTACAGTGTCAAGATATAAAACTGATAAAGAAATGAGACCATTTCCCACATGACGAATTAGAATCTTTTACAAGTAGGAAATTATTTGAGCTGGCAGGAAGGGAGAAATTTTCTTATACTGAAAATTCTTGTTTGGAAAATTAATGATCTGCTAATTAGCACTTTTGAGCAGACCACTTGCTGACGGATCCTTCATTTCTTCAAACTCTAGTGTTCATCCAGTACAAAGAGGTGTGTGTTTTCGAGTCTAACTCCTGCTCTGGTTACTGTCTGCCAGATTACCTGAACTTTAACAATGGTTATTCCACCTTGGCCATACCCACGATTATAGATTTACCACACAGCAAATAGGTCTAAAGATCATCTGGAGAACCACAGCACAGATTGCCTAAAAGCTTAGGGCTGGGAATGTTCTTTTTGGGGCAGCACTCACCAGATTCCTGCAGAAATGGCCCTGGTGCTCAGTGCTCACCCACAAGTCTCGAAAACACTGGTTCTGCTCCTGTCTGTGCTGAGTTTGGCTGCTGGTGGGAAGCTGCTGGTGGTGCCAGTGGATGGGAGTCACTGGCTCAGCATGAGGGAACTCCTGGATGGTCTCAGTGAGAAGGGACATGAAATAGTCGTCATTGCACCTGAAATAAACATCCATATAAAAGCATCAGAGAATTCTGTTGTGAAAATGTATCCAATACCCTTCACAAAGGAATAGGTGGATAGAAGTATACATTCTTTTCATCAGGATGTATTTCAAGAAGGACCTTTTCTGGGAAGATTTCTTAAATTATACCAGAGACTGCAAAGCATCTCTGCCAATACTCTCACTACCTGTGCACACTTACAGTACAACAAGGAGCTTGTCAGATATCTTGAGGAGAGCAAGTTTGATGCTCTCTTTACAGACCCTGTACTACCCTGCAGGCAGATCCTGGCTGAGCATCTTTCACTCCCTCCCGTGTTTTATTTTCGAGGAATGCCATGTGGTTTAGAATTTGAAGCCACTCAGTGTCCCAATCCCCCTTCTTATGTCCCCAGGGCATTTACAGACCACAGAGACCACATGAACTTTCTTCAGCGGGTGAAGAACCCAGTGCTTGACATCCCAAATTATTTTCTGTGTGATATCGTATTTCAACCATATGCAAACCTGGCATCTGAGTTCCTCCAGCGGGAGGTGACTGTGCTGGATCTCTTTCACCACGCTGCTATTTGGCTCATGAGATTAGATTTTGCGTTAGATTATCCAAGACCTTTAATGCCCAACATGATTTTCGTTGGAGGAGTAAACTGTGCTCACAAGAAACTAACTCAGGTGGGTCATGCTCTGATTTTAGTTCTTGCTCTTTTAGACCTTCGTGTTCACAAAGGTGGTATTTTGTATTGCAGATGACTTGAGATGGCATTTAGGATGCAGTAGGCAAATACTCATGAAAAAAATATTTTTCTCTCACTTTCTTCCTCAATTTCCATTTTTTTGCATAGGCAGCACTATCTTTTCATTAATGATGTATGCTCAGTTGAAGAAAAAATTTCAGTTTTTCTACCGAAGGTCTGTGATGGACACTGGAAGTATCAATTACTGCTTAGCGTGGGTGAATGTGCTGCAGGAAAAAAATGGCATCACATGTCCATCATTATCTGTCTTTTCGCTCCAGAAACCATCTGAAACACCTCTTGTACATCTCCTGTGGGACCATAGGCCTGCTAGAGAGGAGCTCAAAGAGACAGAAAGGGCACAGGCCTTTCCTGGGAAACTGAGCAGCTTCTTCTAGGCTGAGTAGTGATGTGGATGAGACACATCTGCACTTGCAGGAGGTTCAGCTAGAAGAAGGCTACCAGAACCACCCCAACCTCCTTCCAGGGACTGTCTTTACTGTTCCTCTTAATGGAAACAGAAGGGGATTCTCCAAAGCATCCACCATACACCACTCGCTTGTAGACTTGGCTGGGATTAGTGCTTATTATCCAGCCTTTTATTAATGAATGACTATTCATTTACCACTCAGCCAATTCTGCCAGGGGTCAAAAGTCAGGCCGCAGCACAGATTGCTTAAAAGCACAGAGCTGGTGCTATTGCTTCAGTGCCTCCAGTGGTTTTCTTTTGGGGCAGCACTCACCAGATCTCTGCACAAATGGCGCTCAGTGCTCACCCACGAGCCTTGGCAACGCTGGTTCTGCTTCTGTCTGTGCTGAGTTTGACTGCTGGTGGGAAGCTGCTGGTGGTGCCGGTGGATGGGAGTCACTGGCTCAGCATGAGAGAAATCCTGGACGGTCTCTGTCAGAAGGGACATGAAATAGTCATCATTGCACCTGAAATAAGCATCCTTATAAAACCATCGAAGAGTTTTATTATGAAAATGTATCCAGTACCCTTCAAAAAGGAAGAGGTAGATGGAAGTATCAATTCTTTTGCACAGGATGTATTTCAAGAAGTATCTTTTCTGGAGAGATTTCTTGAATTATACCAGAGACAGAAGAACATGTCTGACATTGCTCTCTCTACCTGTGCACACTTACTGTACAACAAGGAGCTTGTCAGATATCTTGAGGAGAGCAAGGTTGATGCTCTCTTTACAGACCCTGTACTACCCTGCGGGCAGATCCTGGCTGAGCATCTTTCACTCCCTTCCGTGTTTTATTTTCGAGGAATGCCATGTGGTTTAGAATTTGAAGCCACTCAGTGTCCCAATCCCCCTTCTTATATTCCCAGGGTATTCACAACCATGCCGACCACATGAACTTTCTCCAGTGGGTGAAAAACCTAATCTTTGACATCCCAAATTATTTTATCTGTGATTTCGTCTTTCAACCACACACAAAACTGGCATCTGAGTTCCTGCAGCGGGACGTGACTGTGATAGATCTCTTTAACCAGGGTTCTATTTGGCTCGTGATTTTGTGTTAGATTATCCAAGACCTTTGATGCCCAACATGATTTTCATTGGAGGAGTAAACTGTGCTCACCAGAAGCTACCTCAGGTGGGTTATGCTCTGTTTTTAATTCTTGCTCTTTTAGACTTTTGTGTTTTCAAGGGTGGAATGAAGTACTGCAGACAGGAGTTCCCATTTAGGATGTATTAAGCAAATACTCATGAAGAATCATTTTTCTCTCACTTCCTTCCTCTTTCCATTTTGTGCAAAGGCAGCTCTATCTTTTCATTTATGAAGTATGCTCCACTCGAAAGAAACTCTAGGTTCTTCTAATGAATGTCTGTGATGGGGTTTTGAATTCACCATCCAAATGGATCACCAGTGTTTGTGAACAGTACTACAAAATGCTGGATTTCTCTTACAAGAAGCTTCCATTGTATGGCCCTGAAAATACTGGTGGCTCTTTACTGGCTCAAAGAAGTCCCAGTCTTAATGAATGAAACACCATGGATCAGGTGTGCTTTGACAGGTACAGCAAGGCATGACTAGCATGGAGGGGGTGGATGCAGCCTTGGTGACTATGCTGACTGTTCAAATGTGGTGTGTGCTTTGAGTGCCTTGTACATAAAAGGTGGCAATGCACACAGTTCTTACTAAAGAGCCTCCTCTGCTGCTCAGTGGGAGAGCCTGGAGTGTTGCTGGAGTGTTGTGCTACTCTTTTTTTTTTTTCCTCTGGCTTTCTCTTTGGTCGTATTATTTAGTATTTGTGTGCCATGGGGTTAGGTCACCAACCCTGTGTGTGTAATTCCACCCATCTCCCAGTGGTGTGGTGGCTGTGGAATCCTACAGATACACTCATGTGCACTGTAATTTAACCAACTGAGCATTCATGCAACTCCACTGCTGCTGGACACCATGCAAGATTTGCCAGTGACAAAAAAAGAAGCCAAAATTAGGCCCTGGGTTGTTTTGTGGAAAGTGCCCCTCGAAAAGAGTTCAGAAATCTCTGCTCTGTCCTCTGATCTCACAAAGCCTGCCCCTCCATCCCCTCAGGCAGCTCTTGACCACTGGAAGTACTAAGCACTTTGTAGTATGGATAATGTGTCCTGTAGACAAAACTGGCATCCTCTGTCCATCACCATTTGTCTTCTCACTCCAGAAATCACCTAAAACAGCTCTGGCGCAGCAAGACTGCTGTGGGGCCACAGACCTGCTAGAGATGAGAGCTCGAAGAGGGAGAAAGAGGGAACAGATCTTACCGAGAGGAAGGGAGCAGCCTCTGCTAGGCTGAGTGGCGAAGTGGATGAGACACACTTCTTGCACTTGCAGGAGGTACAGCCAGAGGGAAGCTGTCAGAAGTGCAACCCCACCCAGAACCACCCACATCTCATTCCTGGGACACTCTTCACTCTTCTAATAGAAACAGATGGAGGTTACTCAAGGCATCCACACCCTCTTGTGGGCTTGGCTGGGATTAGTGCTTATTACCCAGCCTTTTATTAAAGGAATGATTACTCATTTACTACTCAGCCAATACCTCCAAGGGTCAAAAGTCAGGCTGCAGCACAGATTGCTTAAAAGCAGGAAGCTGGTGCTACTGCTTCAGTACTGCCAGTGGTTTTCTTTTGGGGCAGCACTCACCAGATCTCTGCACAAATGGCCCTGGTGCTCAGTGCTCACCCACGAGTCTCAGCAACACTGGTTCTGCTCCTGTCTGTGCTGAGTTTGGCTGCTGGTGGGAAGCTGCTGGTGGTGCCGGTGGATGGGAGTCACTGGCTTAGCATGAGGGAAATCCTGGATGGTCTCAGTCAGAAGGGACATGAAATAGTTGTGGTTGCACCTGAGATAAATTTACAGATCAAGCCAACAAAGAATTTTGTTATGAAAATGTTCCCGGTCCCTTTCACACAGGAAGAGCTGGATGAAAATTTTCAGGCATTTTCAAAGGAAATATCTGATGAAGGATCTTTCCTGGAAAGAGCTGTTAGGTTTTATCAACGGTCAAAAAAAACATTTGAATTCTACATGTCTACCTGTACACACTTACTGTACAACAAGGAGCTTGTCAGGTATCTTGAGGAGAGCAAGTTTGACGCCGTCCTTACAGATCCAATGCTACCCTGTGGGCAGATCCTGGCTGAACATCTTTCACTCCCTTCTGTGTTTTACTTTCGAGGATCACCATGTGGTTTAGAATTTGAAGCCACTCAGTGTCCCAATCCCCCTTCTTATATTCCCAGGATATTCACAGACCTTACAGACCACATGAACTTTCTCCAGCGGGTCAAGAATATAATCTTTGACATGCCAAGTACAATTTTCTGTGATATTTACTTACAACCGTATGCAAAACTGGCATCTGAGTTCCTCCAGCGGGAAGTGAATCTGATGGATCTTTATCGCCAGGCTTCCATTTGGCTCATGAGGTTTGATTTTGTGTTAGATTATCCAAGGCCTATGATGCCCAACATGATTTTTGTTGGAGGAGTAAACTGTGCTCACAAGAAACTAACTCAGGTGGGTCAGGTTCTGTGTTCTATTCTTGCTCTGACAGACTTCTAGGTGGAATTTAGTATTGCGCACAGGAATCCAGTTCCCATTTAGGATACATTAGGCAAATACTCATGAAAGAAATTATTGTTCTCTCACTTTCTTCCTCGCTTTCCATTTTGTCCGTAGGCAGCTGTATCTTTTAATTTATGAAGTATGCTCAGTTGATGGGGTTTTTTTAATACATATTTACAAAGCAGTTTTCTGTTGCATTGGATAAATAACTACTCTCTCCTTAGGGAGTGATGGATGAGCAGCAGGTGAGTCTGAGGGGCTGTCAAAGATTCCAGTTGGGTATACTCCATGTGACTTTGAAATGGTTGTAGCAGGGCTTGATATTTATGGAGAAAGGCATATCAGGCTTCAGCCCTAGATGCTCCTTCCACCTTACCACTTCTTTATTTGTCAGTGACTGTATCTGCTCCTTCACGTGAGTATTTCCAGAGCTGGAATTAGCAGGAATGTCACAGGCTGTGGCCTCTCAGGCCAGGAAGCATCATCTCTGTTTACAGGCAGGTGTCAGAAGATTTTGCCTTGGTGACTGCTGTGTGAGATCTGAGAACAAAATGTGTCTCAGTGAGCCTGAAGGGGCTGTGGTGGCTTGGCAGATCCTGTTCAAAGACAGTAGAGCTTCCAAAGCTTTCATGGTAGGAAGAGATGAGGCTTATCTGGTGCATCCACCACTTTTAACAACGTGTCCAGGTAGATTGCTGAACTCTGTTGCTTGTTATCCAGCCATTAATCAAATGAATGTTTACACATTTATCACAAGGCAAATACCCCCGAGGGTCAAAATTCAGACTGCAACACAAGTTGTTTAAAAGCACAGAGCTGGTGCTATTGTTTCAGTGCCTCTAGTGGTTTTCTTTCGGGGCAGCACTCACCAGATCTCTGCAGAAATGGCCCTGGTGCTCAGTGCTCACCCACAAGCCTTGGCAACGCTGGTTCTGCTTCTGTCTGTGCTGAGTTTGGCTGCTGGTGGGAAGCTGCTGGTGGTGCCGGTGGATGGGAGTCACTGGCTCAGCATGAGAGAAATCCTGGATGGTCTCAGTCAGAAGGGACATGAAATAGTCGTCATTGCACCTGAGACAAATTTATATATTAAGCCAAACAAGAATTTTGTTCTGAAAACGTACCCGGTCCCTTTGAAACTGGAAGAACTGCATGAAAACTTACAGGCTTTTTTACAAGACTCACTTCAGGATGGATCTTCTCCAGGAAGATTTCTTAAAGCATTCCAAAGATGGAAAATACTCTCTGATTTGGCAGTCTCTGGCTGTGCACACTTACTGTACAACAAGGAGCTTGTCAGATATCTTGAGGAGAGCAAGTTTGATGCTCTCTTTACAGACCCTGTACTACCCTGCGGGCAGATCCTGGCTGAGCATCTTTCACTCCCTTCCGTGTTTTATTTGCGTGTATTGCCATGTGGTTTAGAATTTGAAGCCACTCAGTGTCCCAATCCCCCTTCTTATGTCCCCAGGATATTAACAGACCTTACAGACCACATGAACTTTCTCCAGCGGGTGAAAAACCTAATCTTTGACATCCCAAATTATTTTATCTGTGATTTTCTCTTTCAACCACACACAAAACTGGCATCTGAGTTCTTGCAGCGGGACGTGACTGTGATAGATCTCTTTAAGCAGGGTTCTATTTGGCTCATGAGGTTTGATTTTGTGTTAGATTTTCCAAGACCTATGATGCCCAACATGATTTTTGTTGGAGGAGTAAATTGTGTTCACAAGAATCTACCTCAGGTGGGTCATGCTCTGGTTTTAATTCTTGCTCTTTTAGACTTTTGTGTTTTCAAGGGTGGAATTTAGTATTGCAGACAGGAATCAATTTCCCATTGAGGATATGTTATGGAAATACTAAGGAAAGAAATTATTGCTATCTCACTTTCTTTCTCACTTTCTATGTTGCCTGTTGCCAACTGCATCTTTTCATTTATGTTTTATTCATTTATCTTTTCAATATGCTTCGTTGATGTCTTTTTTATTACACATATTCAAAGCCATTTTATGTCACGTTGAGTAACTTGTTACTCTCTCCCTGAGGGAGTGATGAATAAGCAGCAGGAGAGTCTGAGGGGCTGTCAAGCCTTCCAGTTGGGTATAGTCCATGTCACTTTGAAATGGTTGTAGTAGGGTTTGGTATTTAGGAAGAAAGGCGTGTCAGGCTTCACCCCAGGGTGCTCAGGCTGCCTTACCACTTCTGTATTTGTCAGCGACTGTATCTGCTCCTTCACATGAGTATTTCCATAGCTGAAATTAGCAGGAATGTCGCAGGCTGTGGCCTCTCAGGCCAGGAAGCATCATCTCTGTTCACAGGCAGGTGTCAGAAGATTTTGCCTTGGTGGCTGTTGTGTGAGATCTGAGAACAAAATGTGTCTCAGTGAGCCTGAAGGGGCTGTGGTGGCTTGGCAGGTCCTGTTCAAATGCGCTAAAGCTTCCAGAGCTTTTCTGGTAGGAAGAGATGAGGCTTATCTGGTGCATCCACCATTTTTAACAACCTGTCCAGGTAGATTGCTGAACTCTGTTGCTTGTTATCCAGCCTTTTATGAAAGGAATGATTTATGCAATTAATAATCAGCCAATACTTCCAAGGGTCCCTAGTGAATGGAAGGCCCTGGTCCAGCATGAGTCAGGCAGTGGACTGCTCATCCCAAAGGGACAGAAACTGCTTGAGTTTTGTTCCTCAGCCTTGTTTTTTCTTTTGTAAAGAAGTTTTTCCTGTGGTTTGAAACATGGTAGACCCAAAATATACAATAGTTTGGAAGGTGCCATCAGCCCCTAAAGTGCTTGATTTGCAGATGGATTTTGTAATGGGTTACCAGTCAGTCTCATGAATTCTACCACATTTGGCAATGCACAGCTTCTCTGGCATTTCTCTGTTTGAAAGAGATGGATCCAGACCTGATCTCAAAGACAGCCATGGATGGACCCTTCCCGTCCAGGAGGTCTCAGAGGAAAGTCTTCTTGGAACAAGTCTTAATGGACTCCGCAGGAATAATTTATCCTGCAGCTCCACCAGCATTCATTCATGCTGGTGGTGGGTGCAATCGTTGTATAACAAAAAGAGCCCACCTTCTGCACCAGCCTCGTGTGGTTATTCTGAGTCCAGCTCTTCAGGCTGTCACACATCCCACAGGAGAACTTCATTAAACTGATCATTTATTTATGCCTTTGCAGGGACCTGTACTACTTCCTAGATGCTTAACATTCCAATTCTGTCGCACTGCCATCTTCATCTGTCTCCTCACTCCAGAAACCATCCAAAACAGCTCTGGTACATCTGCTGTGGGACCACAGGCCTGCTAGAGAGGAGAGCTGAAAGACAGGGAGAGAGGTGACAGGTCTTGCTCAGAAGAAGGAAGCATCCTCAGCTAGGCTGAATAGTGATGTGGATGAGACACATCTCCTGCACTTGCAGGAGGTTCAGCCAGAGGGTGGCTATCAGAAATGCAGTTCCACACAGAACCACCCCGCCCCTTCCTAGGACACCCTTTATTGCTCCTCTAATGGAAGTAGGTGGAGGTTATCCAACACATCCACCACCTATCACTCAGCTGTGGACTTGGATCAAATTAGTGCGTGTTATCCAGCCTTTTATCAAAGGAATGATTATGCAATTAACAATCAGCCAATTCTGTCAGGGGTCAGGTCAAAAGTCAGGCTGCAGCACAGATTGCTTAAAAGCAGGAAGCTGGTGCTACTGCTTCAGTACTGCCAGTGGTTTTCTTTTGGGGCAGCACTCACCAGATCTCTGCAGAAATGGCCCTGGTGCTCAGTGCTCACCCACGAGTCTCAGCAACACTGGTTCTGCTCCTGTCTGTGCTGAGTTTGGCTGCTGGTGGGAAGCTGCTGGTGGTGCCGGTGGATGGGAGTCACTGGCTCAGCATGCGGGAGGTGGTGGACAGTCTCAAGCAGAAGGGACATGAAATAGTCGTCGTTGCACCTGAGATAAATTTACATATAAGGCCAACAAAGAATTTTGTTCTGAAAACGTATCCAGTCCCTTACACACAGGAAGAGCTGGATGAAAATTTCCAAGCATTTTCAAAGGATGTATTTGAAGGAGGATCATTTCTGGAAAGAGTTGTTAGAATTTATCAACGGTCAAAAAAAACCTCTGCCATCTTCCTTGCTACCTGTTCACACTTACTGTACAACAAGGAGCTTGTCAGGTATATTGAGGAGAGCAAGTTCGATGCTGTCTTTACAGATCCAATGCTACCCTGCGGGCAGATCCTGGCTGAGCATCTTTCACTCCCTTCCATCCTTTTTTTGCAGCGTATACCATGTGATTTAGAATTTGAAGCCTCTCAGTGTCCCAATCCACCTTCTTATGTTCCCAGGGTATTCACAGACCTTACAGACCACATGAACTTTCTTCAGCGGGTGCAGAATCTAATGCTTGACATCCCATTGTCTCTTCTCTGTAAGTTTCTTTATCAACCGTACTCTCAACTGGCTTCTGAGTTCCTCCAGCAGGACGTGACAGTCTTGGATCTCCTACGCAAGGCCTCCATTTGGCTTCTGCGGTTAGACTTTGTGTTCAACTATCCTAGGCCATTGATGCCCAACATGATTTTCATTGGAGGAGTAAACTGTGCTCACAGGAAGCTGACACAGGTGGGTCATGCTCTGATTTTTGTTATCATAAGCTCCTGTGTTCACTTTGTATCACAGGTTTTGTGAGAAAGGTCTCTTTAACTGTGTGATAGTAAAACACTTCCAACTGATTTTTCTTTCCCAAGAGGTGCCAGTGTTCATTTGAGTGAAGATAACTACGAGCATCACTCTACAAATGTGGAGCTGGTGTATTGAATGGGCGTAGTTCTCCTGAAGTCCATGTTAGATTTGTGGAGGTCTGAATCTGGTCACTTTGCTCAGAAACCTCCCCCCCCCCGCCTCGATGCCTCCTGGCACCAACTGCTGAATTCAACTTCTTTGCTAGATGTAGTAGAAGAGGAAGATGTGGGAAGGGCATAAAATATTTTGATACCCACAAGAGCACCATTTATACTCACCTCAGAAAATCCCAGTTTGATCTTTCACATTTGTCTTTACTTAGAGGGTGGCTCTGTGCTTGTGAGCCTTCTCTCACTGCCTGCTGGTAGGAGGGCAACCAGATTCCTATGGCAGATTCTTCTCTTGACTGGCTGCAGCAGCCAGAGACCAGGGAGGGCAATGTTTGCTTTGTGAACCTCCCTCTCCTCTCAAGGTTGTTGCTTCTCATACTGTGTTTCCGCTTTGTGTGAATTGGCCATGGACATAAAGCTCTTTTCTGGGACTTAAGGTGCAAATTCTTTGCTAGCATTTATTTCCATTACTTTCCATTACTGCCTTGTCAGAAACTGCTCGGTCTCAGCTGTGGCATCCTCGTAAACTTTTACAATGTGTTTTGCCCTGCTTGAGCTGATGGGTGTCTGAGCTTCAGTAAACATCTTCTTTAGAAATAGTAACTGTTCACAGCCAAGTACCCTCCTGAAAAATCAGTGTTTCTGTTGCTTTGTGGCAGAAGACTTATTTTTCACTGGTATGGAGGAGAAGCTTTTTTCCTCTCAGCATCCAGTCTCGGTTTCTCCAGGACTCTTTCTTTCCCAGTACTCCCCCAGGTTGGAGAAGCCTGATACAAACCCCAGTGCACAGAATTCCCTGGTCCAGCATGAGTCAGGCAGTGGACTGCTGATCCCAAAGGGACAGGGACCGTTTGAGCTTTGTTCTTCAGCCTGTTCTTTTCTGTAAAGAAGATTTTCCTGTGGTTTGGAATACAGTGGGCTAGGCTTCTAGGCTGAGTGGGGAAGTGGATGAGACACACCTCCTGCACTTACGGGAGGTTCAGTCAGAGGGCGGCTACCAGAAGTGCTGTCCCACCCAGAGCCAACCCCCCCCCGCATCCCTCCAGGGACACTATTTACTGTTCCTCTGGAGGAAACAGATGAGGTTATCCAACGCATCCACAACACAGGCACTCGCCTTTGGGCTTGGCTGGAATTAGCGTTTATTATCCACCCTTTTATCAAAGGAGTGATTATACATTTACCGCAAGGCAAATACCCCCGAGGGTCAAAATTCAGGCTGCAACACAAGTTGTTTAAAAGCACAGAGCTGGTGCTATTGTTTCAGTGCCTCTAGTGGTTTTCTTTCGGGGCAGCACTCACCAGATCTCTGCAGAAATGGCCCTGGTGCTCAGTGCTCACCCACGAGCCTTGGCAACGCTGGTTCTGCTCCTGTCTGTGCTGAGTTTGGCTGCTGGTGGGAAGCTGCTGGTGGTGCCGGTGGATGGGAGTCACTGGCTCAGCATGAGAGAAATCCTGGATGGTCTCAGTCAGAAGGGACATGAAATAGTCGTCATTGCACCTGAGACAAATTTATATATTAAGCCAAACAAGAATTTTGTTCTGAAAACGTACCCGGTCCCTTTGAAACTGGAAGAACTGCATGAAAACTTACAGGCTCTTTTACAAGATTCACTTCAAGGAGGATCTTTTCCGGGAAGATTTCTTAAAGCATTCCAAAGATGGAAAATACTCTCTGATTTGGCAGTCTCTGGCTGTGCACACTTACTGTACAACAAGGAGCTTGTCAGATATCTTGAGGAGAGCAAGTTTGATGCTCTCTTTACAGACCCTGTACTACCCTGCGGGCAGATCCTGGCTGAGCATCTTTCACTCCCTTCCGTGTTTTATTTTCGAGGAATACCATGTGGTTTAGAATTTGAAGCCACTCAGTGTCCCAATCCCCCTTCTTATGTTCCCAGGGCATTCACAGACCTTACAGACCACATGAACTTTCTCCAGCGGGTGAAGAACCTAATCTTTGACATCCCAAATTATTTTATCTGTGATTTCATCTTTCAACCACATGCAAAACTGGCATCTGAGTTCCTGCAGCGGGATGTGACTGTGATAGATCTCTTTAACCAGGGTTCTATTTGGCTCATGAGGTTTGATTTTGTGTTAGATTATCCACGACCTTTGATGCCCAACATGATTTTTGTTGGAGGAGTAAACTGTGCTCACAAGAATCTACCTCAGGTGGGTTATGCTCTGTTTTTAATTCTTGCTCTGATCAACTTATGTGTTCATAAGTGTGGCATTTTGTATTGCAGATATGAATTAAGATGCCACTTAGGATGCATTAGGCAAATACTCATGAAAAAAATTATTTTTCTTAATCACTTTCCATTTTGTGTGAAGGCAGCTCTATCTTTTCATTTATGAAATGTCACAGAATCGTAGAATCTTAGGGACACTTCCCTCCAGACCAGGCTGCTCAAGGCCCCATTCAGCCTGGTCTTGAACACTTCCAGGGAGGGGGCATCCACAGCTTCCCTGGGTAACCTGTGCCAGGGCCTCCCCACCCTCATTATGTAGAATTTCTTCCTAATGTCTAACCTAAATCTTCCCTCTTCCAGTTTAAAGCCATCCCCCCTCTTCCTATTTCTATTTGCCCCTGTAAAAACTCCTTCCCCAGTTTTCCTGTAGCCCCTTCAGGTACTGGGGGTTGCTCTTACGTCTGCCTGGAGCCTTCTCTTCTCCAAGCTGAACAAACCCAACTCTCTCAGCCTGTCCTCATAGGAGAGGTGCTCCAGGCCTCTGATCATCTTCATAGCCTGCTCTGGACCAGTCCAAAAGTCCCATATCCTTCTTATGTTGGGGATTCCAAAACTGGACACAGGACTCCAGGTGAGGTCTCACAAGAGTGAAGTAGAGAGAGAGAATCCTCTCTCTCACCCTGCTGGCAATGCTTCTTTTGATGCAGATGAGGACACAATTGGCCTTCTTGGCTACAAGCACGCATTGTTGGCTCATTTCAAGCTTCTCATCAATCAGCACCCCAAGTCCTTCTCTGTAGGGCTGCTCTCAATCTCATCATTCCCCAGCCTGTACTGAAACCACAGATTGTCACGTCCCAGGTGTATCATCTTGCACTTAGCCTTGTTAAACCTCATGAAGTTTACACAGGCCCACTTCTCCAGTAGGTCCATGTCCATTTGGATCACATCCCTACGATCTGGAGTGCCAACTGCGCCACTCAGCTATGCTCAGTTGTTGTCTGTGACATTACAGGTATTCAAAGCCATTTTATATCACGTTGAGTAACTTGTTACTCTCTCCCTGAGGGAGTGATGAATGAGCAGCAGGAGAGTCTGAGGGGCTGTCAAGCCTTCCAGTTGGGTATAGTCCATGTCACTTTGAAATGGTTGTAGTAGGGTTTGGTATTTAGGAAGAAAGGCGTGTCAGGCTTCACCCCAGGGTGCTCAGGCTGCCTTACCACTTCTGTATTTGTCAGTGATTGTATCTGCTCCTTCACATGAGTATTTCCATAGCTGAAATTAGCAGGAATGTCGCAGGCTGTGGCCTCTCAGGCCAGGAAGCATCATCTCTGTTTACAGGCAGGTGTCAAAAGATTTTGCCTTGGTGGCTGTTGTGTGAGATCTGAGAACAAAATGTGTCTCAGTGAGCCTGAAGGGGCTGTGGTGGCTTGGCAGGTCCTGTTCAAATGCGCTAAAGCTTCCAGAGCTTTTCTGGTAGGAAGAGATGAGGCTTATCTGGTGCATCCACCAATTTTAACAACCTGTCCAGGTAGATTGCTGAACTCTGTTGCTTGTTATCCAGCCTTTTATGAAAGGAATGATTATGCAATTAACAATCAACCAATACCCCCGAGGGTCAAAATTCAGGCTGCAGCACAAGTTGTTTAAAAGCACAGAGCTGGTGCTATTGCTTCAGTGCCTCCAGTGGTTTTCTTCCGGGGCAGCACTCACCAGATCTCTGCAGAAATGGCCCTGGTGCTCAGTGCTCACCCACGAGCCTTAGCAACGCTCCTGTCTGTGCTGAGTTTGGCTGCTGGTGGGAAGCTGCTGGTGGTGCCAGTGGATGGGAGTCACTGGCTCAGCATGAGAGAAATCCTGGATGGTCTCAGTCAGAAGGGACATGAAATAGTCGTCATTGCACCTGAAGTCAGTTTATACATAAAGCCAACAAAGACTTTTGTTATGAAAATGTTCCCGGTCCCTTTCACTCAGGAGGAGCTGGATAGCATTTTCTGGAGAACTATTGAGAATATATTTGAAGGAGGATCTTTTCTGGAAAGATTTCTTAAAACATATCAAGGAATGAAAAATATGTCTACCATTTTTCTGTCCACCTGTAGGCATTTACTGTACAACAAGGAGCCTGTTAGTTATCTTGAGGAGAGCAAGTTTGATGCTCTCTTTACAGACCCTGTACTACCCTGCGGGCAGATCCTGGCTGAGCATCTTTCACTCCCTTCTGTCTTTTTTTTGCAGCAGCTGCCATGTGGTTTAGAATTTGAAGCCACTCAGTGTCCCAGTCCCCCTTCTTATGTCCCCAGGGCATTTACAGATCTTACAGACCACATAAACTTTCTCCAGCGGGTGAAAAACCTAATCTTTGACATCCCAAATTATTTCCTCTGTGACTTTTTCTTTCAATTATACTCAAATCTTGCAACTGAGTTTCTCCAGCGGGACGTGACTGTGGCAGATCTGTTACGCCAGGCTTCCATTTGGCTCATGAAGCTGGACTTTGTTTTACACTATGCATGCCCAACATGATAATGGTTAGTGGAGTAAACTGTGCTCACAAGAAGCTACCTCAGGTGGGTTGCACTGGTCTTTTCTTTGTCATTCTTATATGCTTTTACATACTCTGAAAATTTATAACCAGGGTTTGTTAAAAGCCTTCTTTCTGTGGGTGATAGTATAAGGTTTTCAAACTTCTTTTGCCTTGCAGTGAGGTGCCAGTACTTGTTTCTATGAAGGCACCTGAATATCAATGTATTAAGGTGGAGGGGGTGTTGTATATAGAATTAGCTCTGGGAACCTCCTCATGGTTCTTGTGCCTCTGCCCAGAGCTTTGACTTCAGGGTAGGTTGCTCAGTGCCACTTCACTCAGGGTTCTTGATATAGTTCAAGGCAGACTTTCTACTAAAGAGACCTTCACTCATCCCTTGGTCCAACTTGTCATTATTGATTTCCTCTACATTCCTGTCTTTTTTTTTTCTTTAAAGAAGGATTCTCTATGTCTTAACTCATAAAATGCTTTCATTAGGAAGGTCTTCTTTATGCCCTCCTGCTAAGGGAATTGAAAACAGCAGTAAGATTTCCTATTAACCTTCTCTTCTGAATCCTTAGGAAGCTCATCTTTCCCAGCCTCTTTTTGTACCTCATGGTCCCCTGTTCCTAACCATCTTGGCTTTTGCTTTACTTGCTCCAGCACATCAGTTTCTTGTACTGGAGAGCTGTCTCTCCAGTAAGTGTCTTCAGATGTTTCCTAGGTGCTGAACAGAAGGGAAGAATCACCTCCCTCAGCCTGCTGGCTACACTGTTGCTCATACAGCCCAGGATGCTGTTTCTTCCATGGATGCAAGGGCACATCACTGACTCATATTCAACTTTTTGTCCACAAGGAGCCCCGGGTCATTTTCTGCAGAGCTGTTTTCTGCCCAGCTGGAGTCCAGCCTCTCTTGCGGCATGTGGTTATTCTATCCCAGCTGCAGAACTTTGCTTTTGCTTTTGCTGACTTTCTTGATGCTTCTGTTGGCCCATTTCTTCAGCTTGTGGCATTCTTTTTGAGTATTCCAGGCCAGTGATGCTCTTTATTTGAAGTATCAACTGGCATCATAAAAATAAAGTATATATTAGGTTACTTTATTCTTATAAAATGAATGATGGGTTTATTTCAGATTACTATTTTAAAATGTGTATTTAAGTATATTTTGTGGTTTTCAGAACAGCCTCATAGCTTCAATTTTTGTTGAAGGCCAGGTTGCATGCGGCTTTGAGCAGCCTGGTCTGGTGGGAGGTGTCTCTGACCATGGCATGGGGTTTGGAACTGGATGATCTTTAAGGTTCCTTCCAACCCAAACCATTCTATGATTCTATTAAGTTTTTCAGATATTGAATTTGCAAAACATTGGGAAAAGCCTTTTTTTTTCAGAAAAAGCTGGCTGTCACACAGTAAAATTAAAGCATTATAAGAGAATTCAAACTTAGCATTCAGTCTAGAAAAGCAGAGATGAAATAAATTGTATAGTTAAAGTGATGAAAAGAACTATGCCAGCAGGTCTGTGACAGAGGTCTGTAATACCCTGAAAAGTGTAGCAAAGGTGAAAGAGGAGCTGATATGCAGTTTCTCACAGTATTTGACCTATGACTTACACTGAAATGAGGGAGCAACAAGCTTAACGTAAACAAAAGGGAGCACCTTTTTCATACCAGGCACGAAAAAAATACTGCCTCTCAACACCAGCAATTTTTCTATATTGTAGTAAAGCCTGTGAATGTAAAAAGGGTGTGGGTGGTTAATAAGAGTTACATTCTGACAGCTAGGATTTGTAGAATTACAAAAGAGGTAATCATGAACTGGGCTGAACTAGGGTGGTTTAGCCTGGAGAAGAAGAGCCTGAGGGGAGACTCTGTCTACAGCTCCCTGAAATGAGGTTGTAGTGAGGTGGGTGCTGGTCTGTCTTCCCAGGTGACAGGTGGTAGGATGAGAAGAAATGGCCTCAAGTTGTGCCAGAAGAGGTTCGGATTAGACATCAGGAAGAATTTCTTCACCAAAGGGGTTGTCACACACTGGAAAGCTGCACAGGGACGTGGCAGAGTCACCATCCCTGGAGGTATTCAGAAAATGGGTAGATGAAGTACTTAGGGATATGTAGTACGTAGGGATATGTAGTGAACAGGTACGGTTGGGCTCAATGTCAAAGTTTTTTTCAACCAAGTGATTCTATGGGCTCCTCTAAGTGGAGATATTCACTCTACCCTTTCCAGTGTACAGCCTTGGCACTCAACTCTGTCCTTTAGCTTTGCTTTCTCTTGGTTGATATCTCGCTTCAAGCCTTACCTTTGGAATGAGCTGAACTTGTGGACTTCAGTCTCTGAACTAATATACACATAAAATGGTGTTTGTGTGTTGGTCAAAAACTATTGACACAACTTTTGAACTTTTCTGAACCTGCCATTACCCTTAAGGAGGGACTTTATCTTGTTCTCTTTTTACTTCTTTAATGTTGTTTTATAATATTACATATTGGTGTTACACAGATAATACATGTTTGGCTGAAATGTTAGCAGAACTTAAAGACTACCTGGAAGTCACTATATACCAAATACGAGATTTGAGGGCCTATTATGGGTTAGCACAGGGTAACAGTACACCTGCAGCTTCGGGATAATTACCTACCTGGGTGTGTGCTGCCACCTTGGGGCGTGTATAGTGCTGTGTCAACTTGTTATGTGAGATCTTTTTGTGGCTGAAACAGGAAAATGTGCAAACATAGGCACTGCAGATAACTCTGGCACGTGAGAATACCTCCACCTCCTTTAGTTTTTGATCATTTAATATCACCTCACTGTCAGCTAGAAAGTTTTGCATGAACAGGATGCAGAAAGGGATTCTATTGACAAATGAAACTCCTTCGACTTTCACAGAAACATAGAATACTTTAAGTTGGAAGGGAGCTTTACAGGTTATTTAGTCTAACCCACTGCAGAAGCAGGGACATCTTTAACTCTACCATGTTGCTCAGAGCCCCATCCAACCTGACCTTGAATGTGTTCCTTTTAATGATGTTTCCTTAGTCGTTGAAGTCCTTCTTGCTGTCCAGACAATGGCTTATGAGAAACACTTTTTTTTTAACATGCTACATGGAGAACCTTCTGTCAAAATAGAGTTTTGGGGACATTCTTAGCCGTGGAATGTGCTTATCATACCCAAGTACCTTTGGCAAAGGTAAATATTTACTGAAGGAGATTTTCCATCACTCTTACCAGCTCCAAGTTGACGCTTTTAAGCTGCTGCACAGCATGAAGAAACCATTCAGAGCTCTCTCCGATCAAGTGTGCTTGGTTGGTGATCTAAAATATTCTCTCTTCTCCAGTCTGCAATTGCTCTTGTTCAGCTGCTGTTCCTATATCTTATTTTGCATTGGTAAACTGACAAACTTTTGGCATCCACCTTTTCCCTTTCCATGAAATGTGTCCTAATGGTAGATCAGATCTGCTTCGTCAAGTACATCTTTTAAGCACAAACTACAGATATCTGCTTTTCTAGGTTTATCTCAGAAGTTTTCACGTGCGTTTGCTTGTTCTCTCTGTCTCCGGATGTTTCTTTCTTTATAGATGCCTATTTCATTCACCCGTCTACCCACTGGGTTTCTGCTGCATCATTTGCTGCAGTTTCAACCCAGGTTCTCAGGAATAATTAGGCACTTGAATCCCATTCAAATCAACCTGACTTGGATACCTAAATAAGCCCTTGGAGTGGGACTGTCTTCCACATCAGATCACGTCAGCTATGCTGTTACACAGGCAAACTTTCAGAACCTCAGAGGTAAAAAACTTTCTCCGAACGTTCAATCACAATCTCAGACTGCCACCTGTGGCCCTTATTAGACTATTTACTGCTACTTGGAGAAGTTTGGCTCCATCATCATTTTTGCTCCCCATTGAGTAGCTGTAGGCTGTGGTTGTGTGTTACAGACAACAGGACTTTCAATATGGTTTGGTTGGGTTTGGGGTTTTTTTGCCTTAATCTTATCAAAGCAAATGCAGAAGCAATTCAGAAACTCTATTCTCTCCTTATTCTGGTAAGCACAGGCCACAAAATTGGACTTCCCATTGGCTCATCTCACAGCCAAGCTTTATTAACTTAGAATCATAGAATCATTAAGATTGGAAAAGTCCTCTAAGATGATCAAGCCCAACCATCAGCCCAACACCACAATGCTTACTAAGTGCCACAAAGTGCCACATCTACACACTTTTTGAACACCTCCAGGGGATTCCAGCACTTCCCTGGTATCTACTTTTGATAAGTAGCTGTTGTTAATTACTTCCAAAAATCTTTGGCCTTTCTCCTATGAATCTTATGACCCCTCTTGAGCAAGAACCATATCTTCTGCTGCATCATTGCTTTCAAAAAAACATTTGGCCTCGACCCACTCACCTACGAACTCTTATGGCCCCTCTTGAGCAAGAACTGCTTATTCTGCTGCATCACTGTTTATATAAAAAGGTGTTTGGTTAATATATTACTCAAACTTCGGTGACACCACAACTTGGTGTGCAAGCTCCTACTTGCCATCCTGTGTGAACTCTAGGCACCTTTCAGACCAAAGGTGTAAGAGCAAGTTGGAAGTTCAGGTCTTTTCATGTCAATATACTTCTATTGTTCTGAATCATTTCAGATAACATAAATGCATGGAAATGCTTCTTGCTTTAAATCCACTCATCAATACTTTTATCATCGTTTAATATATGATCTTTGAACTCAAACAACCTGTCTTAGCAAACAATTTGTTGAGGAAAATATTAAAGACCATCAATTTATAAATGAGGCATGACTGGTTTTGCTTTCATATGTTGCTTGCAAGGAGTAAGAGGAACCTGTCTATTTCTTTTCCTGCCGACGACCCCATGACAGTTATGTGGAGGTACGAGATACACCCTGGGTTTATTCTTTTTCTTTCTTTCTGGACTTTGGCAGAAGGTGGGAAGCTCTTGGTCGTGCCTCAGGATGGAAGTCACTGGCTAAGCATGCGTGTGGTTCTGGAGAAACTCTGGGAGAGGGGGCACGAAATTGTTGCGGTGATTCCTGAAGCCACTTTGCTCATGAAAAGCTCACAATCTTTCACCATCAAAACATACTCTGTGCCTTACACACAGGAGTTTCTGGATAGATTCTACCATTCCATTGGTGAAAAAAGTTTTGATAACCCTCCCGTTCTAGAAAAAATTACAATTTTACTCAACAATATATCAGAAGTAACCAACATGTTCACTTCTGCTTGCCGGCATCTCTTATATGATGAAGAACTTATGAAGTACCTCCATGACAGCAAATTTGATGCCATTATGATGGATCCTGTGTTGCCCTGTGGACCAATTGTTGCAGAATATCTCTCCCTCCCTTCGGTGTACTTCATGCGTGGTCTTCCATGTACCTTAGACTATAGGGCCACCCAGTGTCCCAGTCCTTTTTCTTATGTGCCGAGGTCTTTCATGACCAGTTCTGATCACATGACTTTTATGGAGCGTGTGAAGAACATCCTTGTTGGGTTTTCAGAGCATTTACTTTGCTATCTGTTTTATATAGAACATGAGAACTTGGCATCTGAGTTTCTTCAGAGAGAAGTAACAGTACTGGAACTGTTCAGCAAAGCATCCATTTGGTTGATGAGATATGACTTTGTTTTTGAGTATCCACGCCCAATAATGCCCAATATGGTCTATATTGGAGGCATCAACTGTAAGCAGAAGCAGCCATTATCAAAGGTTTGTCATTGCGTACGTTGACAGTGTTACAGCATTTATTAGTGACTATTTAAGATTTGCTTTTTTTTAAGTACTTCCTGTAGTAGTGTTTATGCTTCAGCCAATATGTGATCGAATACCAGGATGGTGTGAGCTGGATGTGAGAATCTCAGGCTCTGTTGGATGATCACAAGACTTGCACTGCAAGCAGCTGAAGGGTTTTTCTCCACGAGAGGTCAGGTGAAGTACTTTAAGCTGTGTTGCTGCCAGGATATCACTTAGCTTGTTGTAAGCATAGCACTAGAATATTAGACAATCATAACCCAAATTCTTTATCTAGATAAATGACAAAAAAATTCTTGGTCATATAATTTAATATTCTTAACAGTTGTGGAATACTGATTAATTGCAGACTCGATTGGATGAAAAATGGAAATGTGGTACTAACTCCCTGTATAGCCAGACACTTACGGTGTACCATAGAGATTGGTAATGAGGATGAAAACTCCAAAACCAGGGCTGTGCAATCAAAAGTGGTAAAGGGAGCACTTTTGCCTCTGAGTTTGTGGAAGAAGCAATGTCAGATAGCTTTTAAGAGAATGGCTAGCAATAAGAAGCCTTCAGGATTGTAACTGTCTGCTCTCCCTCACTTGTTTAAATCTCCCAAATGGGCTGTGCAAATAGTGCAGACGCCAGACGTTTGTTCTGTTTTTCAGACCACCATGGTGTTGCAATAGTACAAGTTATCACAAAGTTTGCATCACGTTTACTACTATAGACTCAGGGCTTTCACTTTGATAACTGCTACAAATCTGAAGTTAGACCTTATCAACCCACTGTGTATCAAATCTCTGTGATCCTTGCCTCTTGCCTGGACTCTGAGAGCCCAAGGTAACCCAAAGATCAGATTTTGTTCCGAGTTTTTTGTCCACTCAGCTGAGCAGACTCAAGTCAGGAAGTTCATCATTAACCAGGTGTTAGTAAGACAGTGATGGCTCAGTCAGGTGTTTCCTCCCCTTCATGACTCTGTTCAGCCAGTGCCACATGCTGACAGTTGCCTGACACCTCTCCTCCATCAAGCATTTGACTCCTTTAATTCAAACATTTGGCTTTACCTTGCACTGCTGCGTTGCTTAAAACCTTCGCTGCACACAGATGATAAACCCAACCTTTACCCACAGTTAAAAATTATCCTCATTTCTGCACAAAAAAACTGTACAACCCGTTAAAAATTAAACACTTACCTTAAGACTAAAGTCCAAAGTACTCCACAATTCATTCCTCATCCCCTGCAACATTTTCGCAGCTGTTTAAAACTTTGCTGACAGCACGAGGAAAATGGCTTCTTCAAATCCAGGATTTACTTCTCTTGCCTCATGTATTGTGTTTTTCTTGCTCCTGGGGACCTTTTCTGAAGGTGGAAAGCTTTTAGTGGTACCTATCGATGGCAGCCACTGGCTCAGCATGCACCTGGTTGTGGAGCAGCTCAGACAGAGAGGACACGCGATCGTGGTGCTTGCACCAGAGACAAATCTGCGGATAGATTCGTCGGTGCATTATACCATGCAAACTTACTCTGTGCCTTACACCAAGGAGTATGTGGAGGGAGAATTTAAAAAGCTGGGGCACAGGAGTTTCACATCTCAGCCCTTCTTGGAAAAATTCTCAAAAATGGCAAATATTACAACCATGTTCTTTGATTCCTGCAAGCGTCTTCTCTCTGACAAAGAGCTGATTGAATACCTTGAAGAAAGCAAATTTGATGCTGTCTTTATGGATCCTTATTTTCCATGTGGACAAATAGTGGCTGAACATCTCTCCCTACCTTCTGTGTACTTCGTACGGGGGCTGCCGTGCAGCCTAGACTTCCACGCCACCCTCTGCCCAAATCCTCCCTCTTACATTCCTAGGTTCTTCACTCGCTACACGGACCACATGACATTCCCGCAGCGGGTGGGCAATCTCATAGCTAGTCTGAGCAGTTCCCTGGCTTGCAGCTTTCTTTATTCACCCTATGATCACTTGATCAAAGAATTCCTCCAGCAAGAAGCAACCGTGCTTGAGCTGTTCAGCCACGCATCTATTTGGCTCATGAAATACGACTTTGTGTTTGAGTACCCCAGGCCCCTAATGCCCAATATGGTCTTGATCGGAGGCATAAGCTGCTCTCGGGAAAAAGCGTTATCTCAGGTCAGTTACCTTTTTTCCCCTGGTTTAGCTCTGACTGCATTGTTTGCTCGCACCATGAGATGGAGCTCCAGGAGAAGGACCGAGGTGGAAGTGGCTAGGAAAGCACTTGATGCCTCTGCATCCCTTTGTGCAGTGAGGAGTGTTATTTTGTGGGAGACCTCCAGATGCCCAGACAAACACGCATAAAAAGCTGGGCTTTTCCCTCAATATTTTCCAGCAGCCTATTTTCAGTAGTCTTTTCTGTATACCTGTTCACAAGACTTGGTGCTAGCTGGGGTAACGCAGCAGGCCAAAACACTCTTGTCTTCTGTCCTTGAGAAGAGGACCATTTCTGCAGGAATTCCAGAGAGTGGCAGACCTGAATAAAATCCCCAGAACCCAGTGAATCAGCAAGAGATCTTCTTGGTTTGTGAAATGCACTCTGTCCCAGATCTGGAGTGCAACTGCATTTTGCTTCAACTATGCCCAACTTCATAAATATGGGATATCAGCCACTTTCCACAAGAAATCCTCCTAGTTCTCAGTGTTTTATTTTTCAGTTGAGTGTCCAGTGTTTCATAAAGGTCATGTGTAATACCCGCCAGTACAAACAGATGCTGGTTAAAATGACTTTAGTGAAACAACCCACCTATTCCCAAAGCAGGGCTACAAAAAGCTTCATAATGGTAGTGGTGTTTCTGAACAGAAAGTCAGAACTTGGCACACTAAAACATTTAAAGAACAGAGTAAAACTGATGTGGCTGGTCCCAAAAAAAATAAATAGGACTAAATCGCCCTGAAATAGCTGCATCTGTTCCACTGCATCAGGAACTGCCGAAGAATTTTGAACCAAAAGCATATTTGTAATTAGGGGGGACTTTGCAATTCCCAGCTGTCTGTGTATTTGTAGAGAACTGACCCCTAAGTTCCCAACCAGATGTCTATGACCCCGTGATGGAGAGCCTGTCTTCAGAGAAATCTGGCAAGGCAGAACCAGGCCCTGAAATGAGAGTTATTTTACAGGTTTTTGCACCTAGGAGAGCATCAGGTCTGCTGTTCAGGATGCAGCTATCCCAAATTGTCAATGGCTATTTGGGATCCAGTCTCAAGCAAAAGGTCATAGAAGTCTAGTCAGCCACAAAAATATATAACAGAGTGTAAACTAAGGGGGTCGATCTTGGTTATCCCTTCAGACCCTAGAGATAGCATTTCAATTGCCAGACTTAGGAGAACATTTAGTTCAGTTTATCCCACTCATTTAACTCTGATGCCTGCAGGAGGTCTCTCCAGTTTTGTCTTCCCTGGTTTTACCAAATATTTTTCTATGGCATGGGATTTTTGCTTCTGCCTTCAGCTGTTTTTATGCTTCATTGGAATCCTTTTGTTCTTTGATTCCAGTGTCAGATCTCCTAGTCTTTATTTAAATCAAAGAAACAAAACAGATAAAAAAATTGGCAGTGTGGTTCAATATTATCACACTCACAAATAAACCCAGATGACAGAAGTTAGAGCTATCTGCTGTCAGAACACTTTTCAAAATCTTAATTCGCTCTTGCAGCTGCATGGTCTGAAAAGAAGAGCATCAACTCTAAATCCAGAGCATCTGTTTTGCAATAAATGTGACGATAAACGACAGTACAGTTGCATGGGGATCAGCACAGCATCTCTTTTGCTGCACAGAAACTGATGTCTTTGGGCAGGGAGGCTCTGCTATGTGACTGTTTTAAAGTACTTCTTTTTCTCGTTTCCATTGAATCTCAGTTCCGGCCTCAGTTCTGCAAACACTCACTCACCTCCACAACTTTGTTCATCCACCTGTGGCCATGTTTTTTCCTGGGACTCATTTTCATATGGATAACTAATTTTCCTGTTGTGTTGACTGCTCATTTTATTGCCTTTCCAGAGAGTTTTGTGGGAACATGGCAGAAATTACAGCATATGACATGGAAGGGACTTTCACTAAGAACGTGTTTTGTGTTGGCAGGATTTCGAAGCTATTGTGAATGCCTCTGGAGAGCACGGCATCGTTGTCTTCTCTCTGGGCTCCATGGTCTCTGAGATTCCCATGAAGAAAGCTGAAGAAATCGCAGATGCCTTGGGCTCAGTCCCTCAAACGGTACAGTTCCCCTCTCCCCCTTCCAGCACAGCAACTCAAAACTGTTTTCAAACACAGTACGTGATTACCTTCGGCTTTCAGCGTTCTTGGTCCTCCCTTCTTTCTCCCGCTCCCTGATGTCAGAATAAACATCAGTTGATCTGCACGATGGAACAGGTTTTGTGCCCCATGGATGTTTTTAGCTGTGCTTTTCAAGAGACTGATTGCTGAGAACTGACATTGTGTTTACTTTTCTTTAAAGGTTTTGTGGCGATACACGGGAAAGGCGCCCTCCAACCTGCCGAAGAATGTAAAGCTCGTCAAATGGCTGCCCCAGAATGATCTTCTGGGTAGGTCTGAGATACCTTGAGTGATCCCAGCGTGTTTCTTTTAATCTGATAATGCTGTTGTAAGGCCCCATTAGCATCATCTGTGCTGACTGCCTGTATCGTTGTGGGTTGCAGGATTTCCTTGCAGCCTTTGCTGTTTGAACTGGTGCTTGTCTTTTAGAAACTGATCTGATTGCACCTTCAAAATCACCAAATTATGAAACAATGTTTGGAAAGGTGTTGCAACACTCAACCACCCTTACTGTCAAAAATGAGGGGTCTTTATATCTCTGACTAGTCAGTCTCAACACCCAGCCATGAGTTTTTGTCATGTTTTTGTCTACTGGTCAGAAAAGAAAATTTATGGTCCCTGAGTGAGCATTTCCCAACAGGTTGTTGGGTTTTTCGAGTGGTAAAATTGTAAATGCTGTCTCTAAGAGTGCATTTGTCAGTTAGACAACAGGGCTTGGCTGTGGGAGATCTGGAAAACCAGCTAATGGAAGACATGATAAAAAAGGAAGACATGGTAACATTCTCTTTAACTCCACTTGGCTCTGATTTCATCCTAAAATCTGAGAAGCTTTGGAGGATTATCCAAGGTTTTCCAGAGATTACCCAAACCAAGACAGAGCTCTACAACCCACGGCTCATTCAGTCCCCTGTAATGTCCTGTTCTCTGCAGCCCTAAGTCTGTCCGTAAGCAATGAAGCACATGACAACACAAAGTTCTTGATTTATACCTACCAGTGCCACTTCTGTGCAAGTTTTTCCCCAGGGGCTTATCAAATCAAATAGCTAAGCAAGTCTTTCTTCCCTCCACAGCTCACCCGAAGACTCGTGCCTTTATTACCCACGGAGGCTCACACGGTGTTTACGAGGGCATATGCAATGCAGTGCCCATGCTACTGATGCCTTTATTTGGAGACCAGATGGACAATGCCAAACGAGTGGAGTCACGGGGAGCAGGACTGACACTGAATGTACTTGAAATGACTTCGAAGGACATATCCACTGCCCTGAATGCAATTATTAATGACAAAAAGTCAGTAACAAGCACAGCTTTTCTCCTGCTGTTGTGTAATACCAGCACTCTATCTTTCAGCTTAACAGAATGCTAATCTGTTCTTATATACCCTCTTATATCAAAGTTACATCATTGAGAAGCTGATGCTTGCCCTGGTTTAACCTCATCCTGTCCCTTTAGCAGCTCCCTTCTCACTACCTGGGATTATAATGAGAACTGGCTGATCTGAGAGGATGCAGGTAATCAGAGTAGATGGAGTATAAGTGCAATGGAAGAAACCAAGCTGACACAAGATGTGTCACCTGCTTAAAGACAAATTTACCGGGCAGTGATGTTGAGGACTTTGACACAATGTGGTAGAAAAGACAATTAGTGAAGGGAGATGTGGCAAACTGCTTTTGTTCCCTCAGTCAATGGTGACATGAGTCAGTGGGGAACCTGAAAATGTTGAAGGGCTCAGCTGCCTGGCTGATTTTCTTTGCATGAGGATTGCCCAGAGGTGCTGACTGCACAGCAGCAGGAGGAAGAAGACAAGTGGCAGTGCCTCGGTGTGCTGTGCCTCCAGAGGTTGTGCCTCCAGAGGCAGTGCCTCCAGAGGTTGTGCTGCATCAGGAAGCTGTGTCTCCCAGCTGGCAGGGTTTACTAAACATAGCTGTTATCACTCATTTATTTTACAAACCAGTTTTCTTAGTCATTTTCCCCTCCTAGTGCTCATAAGGAGCTGTTTGAGCACTGAGAGCTGCTGCCTAGCTCAGCAATGCTGGACAACTCCAGCAGAGAGCAGGAAAAATACGCATGCATGCGCTGGAGCGCTACAGGGAACCACACATATTGCAGTCAACACAGGCAAGGTGTTTTAAGGCATCACAGCAAAGGGGAACTTTTAGAAATACCTTCCTCTCCACAGCTCCCATTTTCTGTTTTACTAGGGACTCTCACTCCTTGGCATCCTCTTCCCTATGATGTTTCTGAAAAACAGGACTTCTGCCATTGGTTCCTAACCACTGTTCTTAGAGTAATGATAACAACAGCAAAAACATTAACAGTAATAATAATAATAATAATAATAATGCTGCATTTTGATCTTCAGCTGGATGACTTTTCTATACTCAGTCTCACATTTCAGCCAGAGATTTTGCTGACAGCTCGAAATAAGCTTTTTTCTTTTTCTTCTTTTCTAATATATTTCCCTCTCTTTTTTTATCATTGAAAACAGCACTTTTCCAGGCTCTTAACTTTGCTGTTTCCTTCTCATGGGGTGTTGGGGAAATGACCACCAGAGAAGTACCCAGTGGACCACCAGACAACTGATACTGCATCCATTTTTTTTTCTGGGGCCTCAGTCTCAGCAGCAAAAGTCATTGAAAACATCCAATGTCTTTTCTTGACAGGTACAAAGAGAACATCAAGCGTCTGTCAGACCTTCACCTCGACAGACCCATCCACCCCCTGGACCTGTCTGTGCACTGGGTGGAGTTTGTCATGAGACACAAAGGGGCCCCACACCTGCGACCCGCTGCTCACGACCTGAACTGGATCCAGTACCACTCCCTGGACGTCATCGCCTTCCTCCTCACCGTGGTCCTCCTCTCCCTCTTCATTTCTCTGAAGTGCTGCCTGTTCTGCTGCCGCAGGTGGTGCTGTAAGAAGGGAAGAACAAGAAAGCCAACCAAATCAAAGTCCCACTAGCAGATGAAACCAGTGGTAGGAGATAAAGCCTCCACTCCAGGATCAGAGAACATTTCAAATTTCATCAAAAATAATCACTGACTTTCAGTCAAGGATTAATAAAGTTCCCTTTAAACTAGCGCCATGGGAGGGCTTGTTTCACTGATATGATTTTTACCTTTAATTAAGAATTGGTTGTTAAAAATCATTGGATAGGAGTGCTTCAGTCACTTGGGAAGATATTAGTGTGAAGACCAAGGCTCCTGCCTTCCACATCTTTGTGAACAAAGGACTCATGGTGACCTTCTTTTTTAACCTCTATAGGCAATAGAGATGCATAGGATTTTCGGTGAGACTTTGCTTCGAAGGCTTTAGAAGGACCACTTCTTCTGGTGTAAGACTGTTCAGGTTTATGAAGCACTTTGTTATCTCTGTATATCTGTTGTTATAGAGAGGCAAGTGTTATGCACTGACCACACCTGTCACATAAGCCAAGCTAGATGGACATCTTACATGGGTTTTGTGTGTGTTTGCAACGCCCTGAACTCAATTAAGGTTTCAGCAGGGAAGTGGTTGTAGAGTCACTGGTGTTTCACTCAGGTTCCCCATCAGGCAGAGTGCTGTATCTGGAGCTTACCTGTTAGGTGATGAGACCTTTGCAAGCATTGTTTGTAAAACCCAACTGATCTACTCTTTGTAAGTGACATTCAGGTGAAGAGCCAAACCTCAGCCCTATAAATAAATCCCCGATACTAACAATAACAGCTCTTGTGTTTTCTGATTGAGACGTATGGGGCTGGGTGCTTGTTTGATCATGGACAGAGAGCTGGAGAAGGGAAAGATTCAGTGTCCCACGGTGTGACAGCCACCTCAATGCACAAAACCTGGTTCTCAGCATCACCGTCTCACTGTTCGGTGACTTGGTACTTGCAGAGAGGTTACATCCTGAGGCTGCCTCGGTTGTATAGAAAACATTAGAAAACACCTAAAACCAAAGTTAATACTCAGGGCTTAAAACAGGCTGGAACATTCCAGTGCATCATGGCAGCACAGGCGTCCTGCTGAGTACCTGGTGCTGTTATTTTCTACTGCTGGTTGAAAAAGCACATGCTCAAGTGAGAGCTGTGAAGTCCAAGAGGATGGTCCCTTTGCTCCTCAGCCCATCCCTACTGCAGTGTCCAGTTCTCATGGGCATCCACACCTCCTGCAGCCCGTTCAGGACCAATGCCAACTGTTACTTTTCATCCCCTGCTTTTCCCTCCCACCTCCTGCCCTTGGAAAAAAGAACAGTAGAATTATAGAATGGTTTGGGTTGGAAGGGACCCTAAAGATCATCCAGGCCCAACCCCCTGCCACAGGCAGGGACACCTCCCACCAGACCAGGCTGCTAAAGGCCCCATCCAACCCGGCCTTGAACACCTCCAGGGAGGGGGCAGCCCCAGCTTCCCTGGACAACCTGTGCCAGGGCCTCACCACCCTCACTGTGAAAAATTTCTTCCTAATGTCTAATCTAAATCTTCCCCCTTCCAATTTAAAGCCATTGCCCCTCGTCCTGTCACTACAGACCCTTCTAAAAAGCCCCTCCCCAGCTTTCCTGGAGCCCCTTCAGGTACTGAAAGGTTCCTCTAAGGTCTCCTCGAGGCTTCTCTTCCTTGGGACATGCAGAGGGAGAGCTGACCTGCTTTTAAAATGCAGCTTTTGCAACTCCACACATTCCTGAAGTGACAGCTCTGGCTGTCCCCACGGTGGTAGCTGGGGCCTGGTGACAGCAGTGCATCTGTGTGACAATACATAGTGCCTCTGGAAATGAGACCCAGCAAGACTTCGCAGTGCCCATGACAGCACCAGCTGTGCTGGTTTCAGTCATTCCTGAGCATGGGGCTGGCTTCCAGCAGCTGTGTGGTGGAAAAAAACCCACTTGAAAATGTCCTTACTGAGATATTATCTGAGTACCTTGCTGCAAACAGGCTCTGGATCGATCCAGTGACTTTCTCTGCATGGACAAGAGAAAAACCTCTTCATTTCAGATCAGATGAACAGAACTCTTTAAGAAATCCCAATTGTAGCTCTTCAGGGCTTTTTTTTTTCCACTCAAAACCTTTTGTGTAGGTGGAGGAAAGGAGCTAAGGGAAAGGGAGGAAGATGCAAAATGCCTGTCCCGTGGATTTCATTTCAGAAAGATCTCTAATGAAGCTGAAACAAACCAGCAGCAGAAACCAGGTATCCTCCTCCTTTTTCCTTCACTCTGCTTATCCTCGGCTAGTTTGTCCTGCTCTCTATTTCCCCTTGGCTTTCTGGAAAAATCAGGAGTAGAAAGGGGCCTTAGGGAATGTGTGGAGCTCGGAATGGACAACAGCAATGCTGTCCCGTTTCAGTTGTCCCCAGCAGAGGACACTCTGATATCACTGAGAGAGCCAGAAAAAGGCCATCCCTCCCCTCCAACTGGGCTGGTGGAAATCTGTAAGGACTCGTTTATTTCTCTGTGCTCCTGGAATACAGACCCTGCTGCACAGGGATTATTTTCAGAATGAATTAGGGGCCAAACCTCGTGGGATAAGCAGCTTCCATGCAGAGGAGGGAGCTGGAGGGGCTGCAGTAGCACCGCAACACAGCCTTCACAGCCCTTCTCAAGGGAAGAGTTACTCTGGGGACACCATCCCTTCTTAATCAGGTACCACACACAGCCGTGTTGCTCCCTAAACAAGGCAAAGAGCCAAGCCCCTGCTTCCCTTGCATCATAGCCATGATGCATTTCTAAGTAACAGCTGGGATTGGGTTTCTTCCCAAAAGGGGAAACTGAGGCAGGGCCAGTCATTTCTCCTCTCCTTGACCTGTGCAAGCTCCACATTGTCCCAGTGCTCCAGGCACAGCAGCCTGAGCTTTTCCAGCAAACCCTCCAAATCTCTGCCTTTAAACACCTGCCTTAAGACAGCAGCCAGAAACCTTTTTGTTGCCCTTGGAGAAAGGAAAGGCACAAACACCTCCTGCCTCTGGCAGCCTCTTGGCATCACTGAGTACTCACATAGCACCCTTTCAGATCTGCAAGAGCAGAGGAGAGTTGTGGCTTTTCACGCCCCCCTGGAGACTTTTTCAGTGATTATTCTATTTTTACCTGGATTTTAACATCCAGGCTTGCAATTATGAGGTGTGGGGGGGGGAAAGCAATGTGAGATGGTGCTGCTCCTGGCTCTTCTGGTGACCCTCGGACACTGCTGTCTGCAAAACATAGGTGAGAGCCTCTGGCTTCAGAATGGAAACATCCTGGGGGACACAGGAGCCCTGGCTCCAGCAGGAGATTGCAGTTGGCATCTCTCTCTGCTTCCCACCAGCCGGACCACGGGAAATTACAGGAATTGCTGACATTTTTCTGTAGCCACAGATTTCTGCAGCAGATTCCCGAGGGCAGTGGTGAGGTTTTTCCTATCACCACAGGAACTGTGGGTGGCTCTCACGCTCCTCCACGTCCCCAGTGCATGCGTGCAAGAAGACCTCTGCCCCAGAGGGACACAGGACTCAGAAGGGAACTCATCCCCTTGCAAGGCACTCCAAGAAGTTAAATATGCCCTTTATTCAAGGGCAAAGCAAGAAACAGCCACCACCTGCAACCAAACATTTGTTCCTCCTCCCAGCACAGATGGGTCCCTGGTGCTGCCTTGCCCTGCACTCTCTCACTTGGATCCTCACATTCAGACCTGCAATTACTAAAGTTGACTTTTAAAGATCTATATTTTGGGTGGCTTTGTAAAAAGCAAATACTTCCTGGCAAGCAGCCAGGACTCCAGTTTGGGCAGATTCACAGGAACTCCCAAACCCCCTTTTCAGCCTTGTTTCCCACTGTGGGAAAGCACTGCAAGCTCAAGAGGAGCAAATGTGGTGGGTGTGTAACACTTCCCATGTGGATGAGGGATATTGAAGTGCCTCATTTTAAATAAAATACAAGCAACCCACCCCAAAACCACCTGCATCCACAAACAAGGTTGCTTCAGGATTGTGGGTGTGATGACTGATGGTCCAGAGCCTTGCCCTCCTCCCTGAAAGCCTGGGATCAGTGCAGGGTTAATACCGGGGGGCAGCACCACACAGTCCCCCACAGCCCCCACATGAAGCAGTCAAGGCTACCCCACATCATGCCTTGGCCCCTGCATAATTTTCCAGAGCTATTCCTGCAGCATCCCTTGTGGACTCCCATGAAGCATCCCAGTGGGTGAGCTCGGAGCTTGGCCCTGGAGATGGCTGGTCCTGTGCCATGTGGCAGCATGACAGCTGGCTACGGTCCCCAGCGATGCTCAGAGCTGACACCAGCAAGCCAGGCAGTTTTAGCTGGAGCAGCCAGGCAAGGCTCCGATTAATTATCACCTGCAGAGGTGTTTTTAGGAGTTATTTATAGGTGAGCATGATGAAACCTGGGGAAAGCAATTGCCAAAGTGTACCAGGCACAAAATATAGGACAGCCTCTACCTCCACAGGGAGGAATGTGTGCCCTGTTGAACCCAGAGGGGCAGCAAACTGCTCGGGGTTTAGCATTTCAGCTCAGTGATCCAGGTTAAACCCATGTGGCATCTGGGCTTGGTCCATAGCTTGGTCCATAACCTTCTGCTGCTGGTGCCGCAGGCTTCCAGGACTGAACCAGGCATCCAAAGGAAAGAGAAGATGAAATCTCCATCCACAAATGTTTCCTCGCTGTTTGAGGATGCTGGTATTCCTGGGAGAGGCGATGCTGTGTCCAGACTCATCATTCCCAGAGTGAACTCCTGCCCTGCCTGTGGCAGGTGTCACAGCTCACACGAACCGTTACGGAAAAAGCTGCTGTCACGCGATTCTGCTTTGAGAGGTACAAGCGAGTGATCCCAGCATCAGCTCCCTTTCTATTAAGGGTGGGTGAAAGGTTTCGTACGCCAGATCTGATTGCTTAGGATGATAAAAGCAATTCATCATCACGGGTTGTGCAGGCACCAGCAAATCCTAAATCCTCCCCAGCCAGCTATTGGCTGGCTTATCTAACCGCATGACCTCTCGTCAAAAGCCTGGCTGGAGCAGATTTCTTCCTTGAAATATTACCAGCCTGGATTATCCTGGGAGGGAATATGGACCCCCTTTGCTGGGGCAGATCCAAACAAGCTGCATCTGTTACCAAGCATCCCTCTGCGGCTCATCGCTCTCTCCCAGCAAGGGACCCGACCGCATCCCAGTGACTTGCTTTGCACTGGGTGAGAGCAAAGTATTTGCTGAAAGCTTTAATTAATGTTCAGTGGGAGGTAATCAAAGCAGGGCAGGAACTCAAGATTCGTTATCTTCTGGAGGCTGCTGAAGAGGCAGTGGGGCTGTCCTTTGAGTTTTGGCTCCAACTCCTCGGAGGGGAGAGATGATATCAGAGTACCACAAGGGAAACTGTGGGATGGGTTTAGTGATGGGCAGGGAAAGGAAGGGGAAGCCACAACCAGCAGTGCTCCTGACTTCGAGGGAGCCTGTAAAACAGCAATAAAAACATCAGCTCCCCAGCCAGAGGCCCTTTGCCTTTCATGTAGAACATCAGGGTCCTTCCACCCAAAATCAAGCAATAAGTCACCACCCGCAGAACTCACACAGAGTGAGAGAAGCTTGCCAGTTGTTAGGTCAGGCTCCAGTGAACAAAGCCTTTGGGTGCCTTTAGATTCTGCTTCCCGCCCCCCTATTATATTAAAAAAGCCTAAAAGTATCATTTGTTGCTCGGAAGTCCCTGAATTTCTCCAGTGGATTAAGCCTGCTGAGTTGTGAAGCGATGAGCCCCAGGGCATGCTTTGGGTAAAGCCTGGAGTCAACAAAAAGGGCTTTTGACAGGAGGCATGAGTGGGTCAGGCTGTGAACACACCACGGGAGTTGCATGTCCAGGAACGATCCCCATCTCTGTTAATTTACAGACATTCAAGACCATGTTTTATGAGGGATGAGGCCTGATTAAGTTGGTTTGGGTTATTCAGGTTACAAGGAAACTCAAACCTGGGGATAGGACTGCTGAGCCAGATGAGCCCGGGATGCCGGTGAAGCCCAGCCTCCAGGGCAAAAGTCCAAGAGATGCAACGTGATCTTTGCTGAAGGTGTTCTCTGTCACAGTTTCACATTAAGGAAACCATTGGGCCTCCACCTGGCACAGGGCATACGACCATTAGATGAGGGTGGATGCAGGGGACTGAGTTGGCCGTGGAGAGTTGTCCTAGACCCGTCCTGTGAAGAACGGGGTTGTGGTGGCAAAAGAAACCTGCCAACAAGAGGAAGACCTAGGAGTGACCCTTTCACCAACTCTTCTCGTCTCAGCACTCATGACCAGCTCCTCATATTGCAAAAAAGGGGTGTCCTAATGGCAGATAATCCACAATGAGCATTTAATTGAGTGCTGCAAAAGAAAGTAAAGCAATTGATTTTCAACAGGGAATTCTAGGGGTGAAAGCAGATGCCCAGGGACCTCCAGGTTCTTTAATCACAGACTCTAGTTTTCTTTGCAAACTGTGCTGGATGTCTGGACACCGAGAGCTGGTGAGGACAAGGCAAAAATCACAGATGCAGCAGCTTTTCTGTACAGACATTGATAACCTGGAGGTGACTTTTCTTTCCCTTCTCCTTCTGCTTCAGTCATTTAGTGCCAAGCTGAGCTGATGCAAGATGATCACTCAGTTTTGATGGCTGAAGTAAAGGAGAAAATGGTGCAAATCCGTTTCCAAGGTGACCTGTGCTGAAGCAGGTCATTCCCTTGACTGACCAGAGGGAACAAAGCCAAATACTTCCCTTGAAGCTGAAGTATTAGAGGGAGTCGACAGTGAGGCAGCTAACGGGGAACTGCCCAAATGGTGCCTTTTGGAGTGAGGAGGCACATGGCAGGGCATCTTTGGTGGGGCATCATCCATACCAATCCCAGCAGTGAACCAGTGGTGTCAGGGCAGACAGGAGGGGACCAATAACCCCAGCAGAAACCAACTCTTTATGCAAATCATTCAGAAAACACCACAGCAGACCATCTCTAGGACATCAGCTCACATGTGCGCCCTGTTTTTCTTTCTTTCTGGCATACCTGGGCTGGAGGATAGGTTTTCATGCCAGGAAATGTGAAGCTTTTAACATTCACCACCCCTCAGCCATGGGTTACTGACCAATTTCACAGAGGAAAAGAAACACAAAATGATGGCCAGCTGAGTTATGAGACCTTCTTGCTAGGGAAATCTTGCCTGCAATTGGAAATGAGGGAAAAGAAAGACAGGCAGTGGGATAAAGAGGTACCCATGGGTTTTAAAGAAACGGCCATAAGCCGTGTGTTCCAGCCCCTTTACCAGCTTCGTTGCCCTCCTCTGGACGTGCTCCAGCCCCTCAATGTTCTTCTTGTAGTGAGGGACCCAAAACTGAATCCAGGATACAAGGTGCAGCCTCACCAGTGCCAGGTACAGGAGGGCGATCCCTTCCCTACTCTTGCTGGCCACAGCATTTCTGATACAAGCCAGGATGCTGTTGGCCTTCTTGACCACCTGGACACACTGCTGGCTCAGGTTCAGCTGCTGCCAACCAGCATCCCCAGGTCCTTTTTTGCCAGGCAGCTTTCCAGCCACTCCTCCCCAAGCCTGTAGCATTGCATGGGGTTGTTGTGACCAAAGTGCAGAACCTGACAACTAAATCTTTATCATCTGCTCAAAAGTTTCTTACCTAGTGCTTGAGCAGAAGCAGCACCTTGGGAGGACAGAGAATTTCCAGTGACTTGCCCCAGAGAGGGCAGGCTGGAAAGACATGGGGAAGGAGTATTGCACTGAGATCAGCCCCAGGGGACCACTGTCTCTGGATGTGGAATTGTGCTGTGAGGAACACGTCATTCGCATGGTAGAAAACCCACTAAATTAATCCCACGCATCCAAGCTGCTTGGAGACAAAGAGACAAGAGTAGATGACATAAACTCAGGAGCACTGGAATAGTAATTTTAATTGGAAATGGTTTTTTTCCCAAAAATTTTTCTTTAAAAAAAAAGAAAAAAAGAACCATTAAACAGTAAGTACAACAACCAGTTACCGCACGAAGGGTGGTATTGCAAAGCCCAGGTGGAGCTTTCGGAGACGGGCCTGACATTTGGTGGGCAGAAGACATCTGAAGAACAGGCACCCAGACCTGGCACGAGAGGAGTGACTGCATTTCCAACCAAAGACAAGGACAAATTAATGCATGGTCACCCCACGGTCCCCAAATCATGGCGGCCAGGCTCCCGCGGGTCACACGCCATCAACGAACTGAGCACGGCATTATTGTAGGCTGCTGCTGAAATGTTAAGCTGGGTATACAGAGTACTTGAGGTAGATAGAAAAACCAAGGGGAGGGCTAAAAAAAAACCTGCTGAATCTTCAGGGACATCCCTGAAACCCAGAAAGCTCAAACTTCTGTCCTTGTCTGCTGCCAACATCCACCAGGGTCCCTGGGGCGGCTGTTCTGCAGAGCTCTGGACACTGCCAGAACAGTGAAACCCAAGATTTGGGCAAAAGCCCAGGAAAAAGCTGTTCCTCAACCTGCACGCCCGCTCCTGGAGGAGCCATTCCTTGTTGCAGTGGAGATTTTTGCCCATGCATGGGAAGATGTGCTCTTAGGGTGCCTTAGGGGGATGCGCAGTGGGCTCAGCTGCTGTCAGACCCTCTCTGTGCTACGTTCAGTTGCATAGGAATTTCCCCAAAGCCCCTGAGGAGAAATTTAAGGTGCTGTCTATTTCTTGTGGGGTCAGGCTAGAGTGATCGCTTCTGGAGATGTGATTTTTGGAAGAGGAAAGGAGACTGTTCTCTCCTGAGCCTGCCTTTCTCATTCTTTGTTTTTCTTTTTGTTTGGATTCACCTGAAAGAAAATCATCCTGTAAGAACTAATCTTTCTGCGACAGGAGTGTTTAACTATAAAGAGACTTTGCACTTAAAATAATCTTTCTGCGCAAAAATATTTCCCTCCCGTGTAAAATACTTGAAAGCTGAGGAGTGGAAGGAGGATGGGACGTCAATCAAAAGACTCAGCTATAAAACATATAGGGAAAAATATGGGCACTTGGTGCTGCAAATATTTAGCTCAATGGCACCAGGTTTATAGCAAAGACTATTTACAAGTTAAACTGGACTTTGGGAGCCTTGAATGAATGGCAATGAGCATTAAGTCACACAGCACATCTCGAGCATACCCAATCAGCTTGGATTTCAAATTAGGAGAAACATTTTTTCTTTTCCTATTTTTTTTTAGGATCTATGGATGTCAACAATTCCCTCCCCTTTTCTGGTCTCTTCCCCAGAGCAGGAGCATCGGGAGAGGAGCAGCCTGAGCAGTTTGCTGCCATGGCAGGGTGAGCCACTCTCACCATCCTCCTGGCCTCCCAAGGAGGTCTCTGTTGAATTCCAAACCTCCAGCTTCTTCCAGCGATGCCCTGTAGCACCTCGGTGGGATGAAGCACAAGGGACAGCAGCCGCTTCTCCTGGTTAAAAATGGTACCTGTGCCTATGGACACAGGCAATGAGCATCTCTCTGTCCGCAAAGGAGAAAACGCATGTTTGCAGAGACATGAAAATAAACCAAAAATCAACAAAATGGGTCGCAAGAAAATTTTCCTTTTTGGTGTAAGATGCTTGTTGGGCTGAGAACACCCTGAGTTCATATGGTGCTTTACAGTCACATCTGGGAGTTTGCCAAAGCCTGACTGTGGCAGCGGGAGGAGGGCATTTACTGTGCTTCCTCTTAAAATACCTATTTACATGACTCATGTTTGTCTCAAAAATGATAATTTAAAAGCATTTCTACAATGTAAAAAACAGCAACAGCTTCCCCCCCAAAGTGGTTACAACCTTTACTGCTCTTTACAAAAATTAGACTTGTATTTGTAAATGCCTAAAAAAATGTGATCTCTTTTCTGATCCCTTCCCACCCCATTGCCCCCTTTAGAGTTTTTTTAGTAAGAAATAGTTTAACTGGTATCAATGCTGTATGAAAAGCCATCCCTTGGATGCTTTCTCATCAAGGAGAGATGTCTCCGGCTGATTTCCAGTCCTGGTGGAGAACTTGCAAACTTTGGCCTCTTAAAACCCAGGGAGAGCAACTTCTGCTTCTCTTGAAAGTCAACTGCTTTAAAAAAGGGAGGAAAAAAGCACAGAAAAGCCCAGCAAATGAGATTTGGACAAAAAAGTCAACGCAGCAGCTAGATGGCAAAATCCTCATGGTCCTGTGGGCTGAAGGCAGCTGCCCGCAGCATGTCCAAGGAGTTGACGAGGATCAGGGTGCCGGTGAGATGCTTCCAGCGTTTGGTGATGGGATTCTTCATCTTGTCCAGCCCAGTGTGCAGCTCCTGGATCACATCACGGTAGCTGTCACCCATCTGGCTGCTCCAGGTGAGAAGGAAGTCATATGCTGGCTTCCACATGGCCTGTGGTGATGGGGCAGAGGAGATAAGAGTTGAGCCAGGCTGGATGGCCAGCAAGCAAGCGATGCCATCGCTAACACATCCTTGTCCCAGAGGAAGCATGTTCCTGGAGAAAAACATCCCCAGATTTCTCTATCACACCCTAATTCCTTTTATCATAGACTCATGGAACGGTTTGAGTTGGAAGGATCAAGTTCCAATCCCCCTGCCATGGGCAGGGACAATTTCCACTGGATCAGGTCACTCAAAGCCCCATCCAACCTGGCCTTGAACACCTTCAGGGATGGGGCAGCCACAACTTCTCTGGGCAGCCTGTGCCACGGCCTCACCACACTCACAGTAAAAAATTTCTTCCTAATATATCTTATCTATCTGTCCCCCAAAGGTGCTCCAGAAGAACGTGCTCTGGAAGTATCTGAAACCCCAAGGAACGCATGGAGACGGAGACCCATCCACTCTCACCTCACTGTCCATTGTCCCCGTCTTGTCCCGGTGCGGGGCCTCGTAGGCATCCATCTGCTGCTTGGAGACTTTGGCGAGCCTCTCAGCAAGCTCCCTCCAGCGCTGGGCCACCTCCACGGCCGTGGTCAGCAGCACAAAGTCCTGGATGAGCCGGACAACCAGCCCCTGGCAGTCCATTTTCAGCAGGGCCTGAAGGATAGTGGCAAAAACCAAACAGGAAAGTCAAGGCAGGTGGTAGAAGGCAGGTGATCCAGGGGATTGTGAAGGAAAGGCCACCCCCAAAAATTCTCCCATCTCCTTTCTAGTGACGGCTGGTGAAATTAGGCCACCAGGCTGGAGAGAATATTAATCCCATTAATTGAACAAAGCACCCTACCTCTGTTGAACAAAATTTGGAGCCCGGGCTGCCAATGCAGCCTTATTTTCCAGGCAGCCCCTCAAGATGTTCAGACACCACCATAAGCGGTTTAGAACATCCCAGGGGCTGAGAAGAACAGATGCTTTTAATCAAGGTAACTAATCCAGTGCTGTCTGTGCACCTTGCCTACCCAAGCCCAGAGAAGCATCACCCTTCAGCACAGATGGGTGGGTACAGGCCAGCCAGAACATTTCTGGATGAGACCTGGACATCAGCATCAGGAAGAGATGGCCTGGGGCAAGACCCAGGCAAAGGGACAGCTGGCAGCACTACAGCACCACTGCTTGGCTTGGGATGTTCTTGCTCCTCTCACCACCCCTTTGCCTTCCCGTGTCAGATCAGAACCCACCTCCTTTTGCATCATTTACTGACCTAAAAGCTGTGAACATCTGCAAATGGTTTTGAAGAAGTGGGGAAGAGGAATTGCAGCAGTCAGGGTTTTGCAGTTAGTGTTAACTTAACCAGGAAAAAACCATGACAGAGCCGTGTTAGCTCCTGTCTTTAGGTGCCAAATCCTATTAACATCTACTCAAAGTGGAAAGCAAGTTGCAGTAGGGAAAAACCCCCAGTACAGCCCAGGAAAGGAAGGGTTTAAGTGGCAATTATCTGAGGACAGGAACTGACAGACAGAATCAACATCCCACTCATTATAGCTCTGGCTCCCCCATGCTCAGTCAAAGCCTGTGGACCACAACAGCCTCAGCAGCAACCCCAGATCCTGGACAAATCCCACCTTGAACACTCAGTGGCTACAGAAAGGTGGGCTTGGCTGTAGAAAGGTGGTTTACATTAAGAAATGGGCATCACCTTTTTAAAACACAGAAACCAAGCAAACAGACCCCAGACTATGTCTTGGTCTACAGTTTGCTCAGTACCCTCTTGTCTTCCTATGGCCATGGCATCAGCAGATGGGTGGCTCCAGGATGGGTGAACACCAAGGGGTCAGTGTTTCAGCAGGGGGGCCCGCTTCAATAAAGGCAAACCAGATCTCAGGGATGAAGGGGACAACCCCTTGAGGGATGCTGATCACCAGCGAGCACCCGAGGAACCACGCTGGCACACCTCCCCATCAGGAACACCACCCACACCTTCACAACAGCATGGGGCTAGTTATTACAGAAGCCATGGATGTTGTGGTCCACACGAGACCAGAATCTGCCCGCTTTCTGCTGCCCTGGGTCCTGACACCCCCTGCTGGCATGGGGGTCTGGGAAAATCCCACCTGGTTTGGCTCTGGAGCAGAAGAAGGGTTAAATCCTCGAATAGGCGTTTCACAGGGACAGTTGGGGGAAGAGGGGAACATCTGAAACCACTCCAGCAATTTGCAAAGCAAATGCATGTTGATTTTTCCCTTATCTGTTTCGAACTTAAAGCTGGGCTCGAATCTAGTTACAGCTGCAGACCAGCATTTGTTTGCTCCTCAAGTGCTCACACTGGTTTCCTGTACTAGGAGAGATGTAATGAACCCTCTTGTTAAGCCAGAGAGAAAAATACATTTAAAAGAGCATTAATTTTTCTTTTAAAAGGGCATTAAGAAGCGTTTAGATCTCACACCTGTATCATAACCACCTCCTCTCCAGCAACGCTACCTTAGCACTCAGCCCCCAGATTCATCACTCTCTACAAGCAGAGGATTCAGACGGTCCTAAGAAAGGGTTGATTCAGCATCGTCAAACCTGCCTTTCCAGGCAGCTCAATCGCCTGCATGCAAACCCTGAAACAACCCGGTGTTCAGCAAAGCAGGCTAAATGAGCCCCTCTCATCTCCTGCTGGAGGCCAAGGAGGTCCAAGACAGCAGAAGAGGCCACTGGGACCAAACTGCACTGCAGGGGCTATGAAGGATAGAGCTGCAGGAGACAGATCCTCCTCTTCCTTTCGCTGCTCGAAGTAAACAAGAGAACAGCCTCAAGTCAAGCAGCTGGGAGGCCACATAATTGAGAATCATAGAATTGCTTGGTTGGAAAAGACCTTTGACATCATCAAGTCCAACCTCACCTGTCCACTACTAAACCACATCCCCGAGTGCTTCATCAGCCCATCTTTATATCACTCAAAGAGTGAGCTTTGGAAGAGATGGACTGGTCCCCACAGCACAGCATGTTAACTCTGAAACCTACTGATGGTCATTCAGTTCCTGCATTTTGCCATACTGATTTTTGCTGGGGAGGCTTCAAAACACACTCTGGCTGGGGAAAATGTGGGCGAGTGGGCAGAGGTGATGGGAGATGGGTACAGCACCAGAGTCAGGCAGGGATGGGGTACAGAAGGGACACGCAGCCACTCAACTCAGAGACAAAGGGGGAATATGAGTGGTAACAGCGCACACTATTTTTTTAAAGAATGATTTGGGTTGGAAGGGACCTTAAAGCCCACCCAGTTCCGACTCTCCTGCCATGGGCAGGGACACCTCCCACCAGACCAGATTGCTCAAGGACCCATCCAACCTGGCCTTGAACACCTCCAGGGAGGGGGCATCCACAACTTCCCTGGGCAACCTGTGCCAGGGCCTCACCACCCTCATCGTGAAGAATTTCTTCCTAATGTCTAATCTAAATCTTCTCCCTTCCAATTTAAAGCCATTCCCCCTCATCCTATCACTACTTCCCTTGTAAAAAGTCCCTCTCAGCTTTCCTGGAGCTCCTTCAAGTACTGGAAGGCCACTATGAGTTCCCCCGAAGCCTTCTCTTCTTCGGGCTGAACAAGCCCCACTCTCTCAGCCTGTCCTCATAGCAGAGGTTCTCCAGCCCTTTGACCATCTTCGTGGCCTCCTCTGGATCCATTCCAACAGTTCTATACTCTTCTTAAACTGGGGATTCCAGAACCAGACACAGGACACTGTTGTCCTTCTGGGCTGTGACTGCACGTTGCTGGCTCATGTTGAGCTTCTCATCAATCAGCACCCCCAAGTCCTTCTCCGCAGGGCTGCTCTCAATCACATCGTCCCCCATCCTGTACTGAAACCAGGGTCTGCCCTGACCCAGGACAAGGACCTTGCACTTGGCCTTGTTGAACCTCATGAGGCTCACACAGACCCAATTCTCCAGCTTGTCCACATCCCTCTGGATGACATCCACTTCTTTTGGCTTGGGAAAACTCGCTCCCTCTGTCATAGCAATACATGAAACATATGGAGGGATGGGATTCTACGGGAAGCCCTGACTGCTCAGCTGGGATTAGCAGGGCTCACAACAGACTTAATTCTCCAGCAGGAGCTTTTGGGATTACACTGCAATTTCTTTTATCCTCCTCCCTCGCCCTGGACAAGCCTCCCTGGAGATCTGTGTGCACTCACTGTGTCTCCATCCCTATGTCTCCATCCCTTGGTATCCAGCCGTGCTCCCTGCTGAAGTGTGACCTGTGCCTTCCCAGTGCCCTCTAAAGCATTTATTAACCTCAGAGTGGCTCCCAGCTGGCTCCACGAGTGCAGCAAGCAAAGGAGATGGTTTGATATTCAAATCACAGTTCAAAGCGGCACAGAAGCGCCTCTACTTAAAAGGCATCAAGGAGAGGCTGAATTTGCATCCCGGCTCTGAAATGCAGAATCCCATTTCCTATCCTCCAATGACAGAAACCAGAATCTGGAAGAAAGCAAATCAAGAAGGAAGAGACAACCTCAAAGACCACCTGCAGATGCGCAGCCACCCCTGCCTGTGCCGAACACACAAACTTCATGGCCCATTCCCTATTCCGTGAGCTTCCAGTCCCGCTTTCTCCGTCTCAAGCACGCAGCTCCCCATGGTCCCGCCCTGACTCCACACACTCTGGAGGAGCCATCTGAGCCAGAGAGGTCTTGTTTCTTCCCCACCTTTGGCCAAACTAAAGGAGTAGAAACCTTTCTCCTTTGCCCCAGGAGCAGAAAGCATTGTCAAGTTCACATGTGCCCATGCAGAATGAAGCTGTTACGAAAATGGACTTTCTAAATTCACGGTTTTTTTATAAAACTGGAAAACACCCTGGGGTCCAGGTGTTCTCACACATTAATGACCACCCAAACAGTCGGTGGGGAAGTGCAGATGCAGTTACCATAACCAGTAATAGTGTCCCATTAACTGCTGTGCCCCCAAGGGGTGCTGAGACCCACCAGGTGAGAGCATGCTTGTGCACAGGCTCCTGGCTCCACCCTCCTCTCTGGGATACAGCTCAGGTTTTTGGCCTGGATGAGTTGGCTCTGTACAAGCACTTCCCACAATAACACTTGCTTCAGGCATTAAACATCTCTTTCACTCATCTCTCCTGGCTGTTTCACAAGATTAAAATCACATGAGAGTAAGAACACAGGGTCTGCATTTGCCACACTGAGGATGGGAAGGCAGAAAAGATGTCCTGCCAGCCCCAGAAAATAAAAGCAGGTTGTCATAAGCTGTCCATGGAGGAAGGAATCATACAATCATGGAATGTTCTGAGTTGGAAGGGACCCACAAGAACCATTGAGTTCAACCCCAACATTCACAACGTGTGACTGAGGGCATTGGCCAAAAGCTTCTGGTCCTGACTGCTTCCCTGGGGAGCTGTTCCTGTGCTCCACCACCCTCTCTCTGGGTGAAGAATCTCTTCCTAATAGCCAACCTAACCCTCCCCCGGTACATCTTCCTGCCATTCCCTCGGGTCCTAACAGGGAAGGAGTCTGACAAGAGGCAGCTGACGGTGCCTTGTGGCATTTCTGGACCCCCTGACAGGGGCACAGGGTAAGACTTACAAGACCTTGCTGGAATCCTGCAAGCAACTCCTTCTCCTTCTGTGCTGCAATCAATTTGACTGTGCAAGGACACAAGGACAAGACATACCCTTCATGACACATCCTCACCAACTTCAGCATGGTGCAGCACGGCTGCTTAAGGAAGCAACATCCAGCATTGATAGGTGAGGTGGGGATTTGTCCAAAGAAGGGCAGGAGTTGGGCTTTCCCTCTGGACCCAAATTCAGCACAGGGATTCCCATCAGCCAGCAGATCTGTTCAGGATGGAGGGCCAATATGAGCAACCTTGGGCTGGCATGCTCCAGACATGCTAGCTCAAGCTCCAAACAAGCACCCTGCTCTGCAGGACATTAGGGACCGGCTGAGCCCCCCAGCAGCTCTGTGGGATCTGCACACACCAGGGACAAGCAGTATCTTTTGAGAGAAGAAAGGCAGCACGCAGATACCCACAGTCAGAACAAACATAGAAAACAATGGGAGCAGGGGGGAGAGAACCCAACATCATCTTCTCCACGATCTTTAGAAGCAGGCTGGAGAAGAAAGAACACATAGTTTTCACAGCTCTCTGCTGACATGTCCAGTGGCACTCCCAGAAGACCAATGTTTTTCCCAACAGCAGCGTCTGTTGGAAAGAATGATAAATGCGAGGCTCCATAAAAATGCTGTCCTGAAAATCCAGAGAGAGAGAGAGATGCTGTGTCTCATCACAGACCTAAGCCCAGCTCCCAAGGATCAGGCAGTGCCATCACTGCATGGCCAGGTCCCGGTGGCCCAGCTGCAACGAGGTCTCCTTGCAGCCGCGCCCAGGCTTTTTTAGCACTTTTATAGCACTCAGATGCTGCCTGCTTTCAATGGGCAGGAGAGCTAGGTTTCTCTTTCAGATGTGATGACTAACTTCTGAGCAACGCTCCCCAGTCGCCTTCACACACCACTGCTAGTGCTAGATTAGAAAAGTAACAATTAAATGCAGATTATTTATTAACTAGTCACCGTGACTGGGCTTTTCCATGCTTGGCTGCTGGTGCACATCTCTGCCACTGTGATTTTGTGTACTCAAGACTGAAGTCAGATAAGCCTGCCTACTACTTCTCCCTTCACAGTCCCTTTCAGACAAGACAACCAACTTGATTAAATGGCCAGATCAAAGCTTAATGCAACGGGTTCTTCTTGCAAGCAGACGTCAGAGAGGGAGTCCATTTGTTACAAATAAAATCAGATTTAAACACAATAAAATACATTACTGCTCCATTGTCATCCCCTGAAACATCTATTTTTTCCTTTAAAACAGGCTCAATCTAATTTCTCTGTAAGCTAAGGAGGATTTGACAGCACCAAGGAGTTTAGAAGAAGCATTGTCTTCCACCAGGAATGGAATTCATCCTTTATTGACAGGCTCAGCCTCACAAAGAATAGGAAACAGAGACAATGCTCAGCATTAACCTCTATTCAAACAAGGAAGATAAAACCTGCTCTGGGATGCTGCACTCCAGGCAGCCCTTGGGGAACAGGATGTTTTCCTGCAGCTTGGCCCTCCCCTTGAGTTAGTTGCTCCCTGAGTATCCAAAGGAGCCTTATTTTTCCTTTCATCTCCCCACTGAGGTGTGGCATGGATTTTCCATGACCTACAGACAGTCTGCAACACCTGGAAACAAAGGGAAGAGACAAAAGAAACACTTGCAGGTTTGCAAAGTGGTAAGGCAAACAGCACAAAGCCCTTGGAAGCACCCAGTAAGAGGAGCACAGATTTCATCCCATCATTCACCAAAGTTAATGATTAAAGGAGCAAACCCTCCCTTAGGGGAACCACAGAGCCTGACACCAGCCTTGGCTGCTGCAGTGTCTTATTTTCCTTTCCTGGGTGGCCCCAGAAAAAGAGAGACAACTACACACAATGGCCAGATGAACCCCTCAACAGAAGCAGCGATGGTGGCATGACCTGGCACCTGAAAGTCAAGGCTAAAACATCGCCCCATGGGCCACAAAGTGGCACCCGGGCACTGGGAACTTGTTGGTCAATATTTCATAGAATCATTAAGGTTGGAAAAGACCCCTAAGCTCATCCAGCCCAACCATCAGCCCAGCCCCACTGCACCTACTAAAAAATGTCACAAAGTACCATGTCTACAGGTTTTTTGAACACCTCCAGGGAAGGAAAGTTCATCACTTTCCAATACTTGACTCAACTTCCATGAGTAACAAAGGACTCTGTACTCTTTGTAACGCCTTACACCTCATACTCGATCCTCGAATTTCCCCCTTCTCATTAAAGAGAGTGTGGGAAATGAAATACTTCATTTGGCTCCAGTCCTTTTTATCCAGGCTGCCTATTCATAATTTCATTTGCACGCTGCACGTTCCTGTCCTGCTGCCTGGGTCCATCGTGGCCAAGCGAAGCCGTCGCTATTCCTTAATTCAACTGGCATTTTAAACCACATGATTTGCTGTAACTCAGTTATCCTGCTTCCACAGGAGTGCCTGTTAAGAGGCGAGAGCTGAAGATCTCTTCCAGACATTTTGTTCTGTATTTTCTTTGGCTCATTTCCTATGACATACTAGAAATTATCATGAAGATGATTTCTCGTAAGAGACTTCCTAACGGCATCCCAGAAATACTTGAAGGCTGCACTTCTCCAAATGCCTTTTTGGATAGAACCAAGCCATGCATTTCAATACGCAAACGCGATCAACAGTTGTACACAGAATCATAGAATGGTTTGGGTTGGAAGGGACCTTAAAGATCATACAGTTCCAACCCCCAGCCACAGACAAGGACACCCACAACCAGACTAGATTGCTCAAGGACCCATCCAACCTGGCCTTGAACACCTCCAGGGAGGGGGCATCCACAACTTCCCTGGGCAACCTGTGCCAGGGCCTCACCACCTTCATCATGAAGAATCTCTTCCTAATGTCTAATCTAAATCTTCTCCCTTCCAATTTAAAGCCATTCCCCCTCATCCTATCACTACTTCCCTTGTAAAAAGTCCCTCACAGCTTTCCTGGAGCCCCTTTCAGTACTAGAAGGCTGCTCTAAGGTCTCCCCAGAGCCTTCTCTTCTTCGGGCTGAACAAGCCCCACTCTCTCAGCCTGTCCTCATAGCAGAGGTGCTCCAGCCCTCGGATCATCTTCATAGCCTCCTGTGGACCCCCTCCAACAGATTCATATCCTGCTTATCTTGGGGATTCCAGAATTGGACACAATACTGCAGGTGGGGTCTCATGAGAGCAGAGTAGAGGGGGAGAATCACCTCCCTCACCCTGCTGGCCAAGCTTCTTTGATGCAGCCAAGGACACAGTCGGTCTTCTGGGCTGCAAGCACACATTGCTGGCTCATGTCGAGCTTCTCATTAATCAGCATCCCCAAGTCCTTCTCTGCAGGGCTGAGCATAAATCACCCCAGTTCAGAAGGGCCCTTGCTTTAGCAAACAGAGATGGGATAGACATAATCTGGCATTAGTATAACTGAGGAATCTGAGGTTGTTTTACAAAGGCAAAGGTGTAGCACTAGTCTTCACAGTAGCTGTAAAACCCCTCTCCAGCATGCTTTGACACACCCAGTGATACAAAAGTACATGACCTGAGAGGTGGCTCACTTACCCCACTCCATACAGGAAAAGCTTTTGTGTTTCTTGTCCTTTTTCCAGTTTTCCATCAGTATTGCCTTCAGCGATGCACACTTTGACACTGTGGAGACCAGCACCTCTCAGGTAACTCTTCAGAGTGTGCATCATTGAAGGCTGAAATGTAGATACCCAAAGGCAGGGAGCAGTCAAGTGCTATGGAAACACTGGACCAAAATCAGCTTGATCTTAAGGGGCTTCAGATTAGCTGCCTTCAAAAGCAAGCCTGTTAGATGCCCTCACCAAACAGGCACCTCTGATACTTCACCTAACATGCCCCCCATTTATAGTCATGATCCCATTAAACCAGGAGTCCACCAATGTGTACCACCGCAAGGCTGAACTTCTACCTGGCTATGCTGAGCAGCCTGCCGAAGACCTCAAAGACTTTGTTTTCTAAAGACTGAAGTAGGAAATTTTCACCCTGAGCGCTCTGCACAGCAGGGAATTAAGACCACCTTGTCAGACCTCACACTTACCGCCATTAGTTCCTTCTGGAAAGATTTCCTCTCCTTGTTCTCAGTGTTGTTGCAGTCTTCCTTTAGCTTCTCCAAGACGGAGGCCACTCGCTCAGGCTCGCTGTCCAGCTCTGCTCGGCAGAAAAACGTGAGTGGCAAGTTCAAGTACCCTAGTGCATCAGCAAAGGACCGCCAGCTGCTGAGGTTCTCCATGAGCAGAGTCCTCACAGAGGCGTAGATATAGGTCAGGAACTTGCAGGGCCTCAGGATCTGCTCAAGTAGCAGGCTAGTGGTGAGATCTGGCCCAGAGAAGTAGCTGGGCTTGACCTTCCCCACCACCAGCACATTTTTGGTGTGCACAAGTCCTATTTTTCCCTGGTAGTAGCCAATATACCACTCCTTGGTCCACAGCTGCCCTTTTAACCTTATCTTCTCCTCACTGAGGAGGGCTATGATGTCTCCTTTCTTGTACTCCAGCAAATAGTGGTTCTTGCTTTGCCTCACCACTGTCTTCAGCAGTTTGCCGTATTTCAAGCTCAACACCGGCCGGTCCTGAAAAACCGGATACTTTGCGGTGGCAGCCAGAGGTGAAAGGATGATCTTTCCAACCTCGTTCTTCTTGAGGAACCGCCTCTGCCCTGTCGGTTTGATGGCACTTTTTGGAGGCGGCTGCGGTGTCTGGACGCAGAATTGGGTCAAAATTGCATCTTTGTCATCCTTGACCTGTATCCTTAGCGTGAAGTCTGAGAGCTCATTGGGGTCATGGCATGCAATGGGGAAGATAAGGTGGCTGACCTTGCCCAGTTTCATCTGGAAGCCTCGCACAACTTTAGCTTGCTCACTGGTTTTCACCTCATAGTTGGTCATGTTGGAGAACATGCAGAGTTTGAGGTCCTGTGGCCGGGAAAGGGCAAACTGGTGCTTACCCCAGAGCTGGAGGGCAACGGGAGCTGGGCTGTGGGACTGTCTTGTGACCTCATTCACCAGAAGAGTTTTGGGAGCGCATTCATGTCCAAACAAGGCCACGACGGTTTTAAAGGAAGGGTGAATGTGTTTTGGGCCATAGACGCCAACCGTGATCTTCTTGATGATGTAATCCCAAACGGTGTAAGGGTAGACAATATTCTGCCCTTGGGCCACGGCTGCGATGTACATGCAAGGCTCCAGGTTCTCCAGCTGCACCTGGATTGTGTCCCCATATGAATAGCTCAGCTCCATCGGTGTGTATGGCCCCTCCTTCATGTCGCTCCGCAAGCACTGCAGTCCTACCAAACTCTTGCTCATGACATCATTCTTGACCTCTGCTGACACCTTCATCTCCAGAATGATACAGGTTTTCACCTCCATATTGCTGAGTTTGATCTGCAGGACCGGGCTGATGGTGCTGCACTTGTCACTGTTCAGCTCCAGCGGTGGATCCAGCATCGCTTTCATTGAGATCTGCTGCATTTCCCCAGGACACACGTGGCCCTCTGGCACACGGATGCTGATGTTGGTGTCTGGAAGCTGAACAGCTCCACCAGAGCTATCCAGCTTGCAGACAATGTTGGTCTCCACTGGTTGTGTCTGACCCCAGCCAGGATTTTGACCAAGTAAATCCAAGTCATGGCAAGACCGAGCCAGCTTCCTATGGTTCAGCCACGCTGTCCTAAAATCTTCCCGGCTTTGGAATTGCTCAGGGGTTGGAGACTTCAAACCGCTGAAGAAACTTGAGGATGCTGGAGCGTCTGACTTGGCCTGAAGAACAGACAGCTCTGATAAACTGTACGAGCGTTTACTTCTGAAGAAGGGATTGTCCCTTTTCACAGGCTGTTCCAGATCCAGCCCGTCTGTGGATGGAAACTCATCAAAAATGTTACCCAGGCTGCTATTAGCGGCCGAACTGGAAACAGCTGAAGTAGGAGCCCCCGTGTCGAAGAACAGCAAGTCAACAGCAACACTGGAGTCGGACTCTTTGTATGAGCTGGGCGCTGTTTGCAGATTCCCATTCAGAAATGGATTCGTCTGGACTCCATTCAAGAATGGGTTGTTATTGTAGGTTTTCGCAGAGTTTCTCTTCACATCAGTCCATTCTCCAAGGAGATCCATCTCCTTGACCCCCTCGTCGGGGCTCTCCAGTAGGTTGTCTATCATCCCGCTGTCCGTTAAGGAAGAGTTGCGGTAGTTTATAGGTTGAACGTAGGAGGAAGGGATGTAACCCATTTCTGTGGTGTTGTGAGCGTACCACCACTCACCTCCCGATGTGTCTAAGACATAAAGGTGGTCCCCCTTGGAGAACTTCAAAGTGGTGAAATTAGTTGGACAGTAATCTTTGATTGCTATTACTTCCTTCGCATTTCCAAAGGACGTGGGATTGTCAACCAGCAAGGCACTAGGAGAAGGCACTGCAAAGAAAAGAAAGCAGCACTGTAAACAATCCACAAGACAGTCACAACTTACCTGCAATAATTTATTGCAGGTCAGCAATCTGCACTACTTTAACCAGTGAAGTAGGGTACTTCTAAAACCTCTCAAATCTGCAGATACTGCTCCCCGCCTAAAATTTTTAAACAAAGCTTCTCCCTCTGCTTCTGACACATTCACATTCCTCTTCCCCAAAGAGCTCATGATCTAAAGAGATGGGCACTGACACAGCTGGGAAAAGCAGTGGGAGCTGAGACAAGAGAAACAGCAACTTGTTATGCTCCCAATGCAGTCAAGGGCCTTAGCAACAAGGCTCTTCCTCGATGTAGGGCCCCATGCAGCTGCTGCTATATGAGACACCAGTATCCCACAGCCTTCCTAAACTCCCTGAGGGATGATGCACAAGGTGTGTTCTATGGAGTTTTGAGAGAGCAGGAGTCGCTTCTTGTCAGCAATCCTTCTTACCTGGCGTGTTGGGATCTAAGCTCTTAAGGACACGTCCCACAACCACAAGCATCCCCTTAAATGTTCACATTTAAAAAAACAGATGTTAATTTGGAGGAGTTCTCAGTGATTGCTACATGGGAAGAGCCATTATCCTATCCGCTTTCTTAGCAATATCTCGGGGTCTTTGGCCAGCAGCTCTTTAGCACTGCCATTGCACTCTCCATGCAAGCAGTTACCTCTGCAGCTGCAGGTTAACATGTAGTGTTCACAGGCTAAAACTGCTCTTGCTCTGCCATAACCCCTCTCCTGTTTCACACAGGACAACGTGTGAAATACCTTATGTTTCAGTACAAGCAAGAACTGAAGGTACTCAGTAAAGGCACGCCATATTCCTACTTTTTCATGTTATGCCAGCCAAAAACATCAACACCTCACTCTTCTTACAGAGCAACTATATTTCACAGCTCCTCAAGGAAAAAATAACTGTTTTTCTAAAAAAGGTCACGTAATTTGAGCCCTCAGAAAGAAGCACATTGCCCTCCTGCAGTGCTGTCACAGACCGAGCAGCAGCTCCAATCGCCCTTTTAGCAGCACCAAATGAAAGTCATTTTGCCAAGGGACTCAAATTACAAGCAAAACAGCAGGGACCAACCTACAGATGTTCACGCTGTCACCCTATTATTGAGTTTGATCTCACTTTTAGGACCTATTTCTGTAAAAAGCAGTAGGAACAAGCTGCCCCTGATGTTACATCAATGTTCCAATTGTGTTATCTTCCTAGACAGACCTAAGAAAACAAGAAAAGCTGGATTTTCACCAATACGGAGCTGCAAGAGAACTGGGACAGTACCTGCTTCAATAGTTTCAAGAGCTCTCTGGAGGAAAAAAGTGATTCAAGAAATACAAGAAGCCCCTAAAATCTTGGAGAAGAAGGGATGGCAGATCAGACTGCACATTCCTGTGGTCACTAGCTGTGGACTGGCAGCACTTCTCAGACACAGAAGCTACAAGCAAAGGAACAATAAATACTAGCAAAGAAAAGTCTTCAAATACATACTAGAAAACAAAAATATTAAGAGGAGAAGAGTTTGCACACATCCTAAACAACCCATTGTTAATCCACTTCCTCTGCCAGCAGGTAAGAAAAGTCATGAGGACATTTATTCAGCGTAAAACTATATATAAACTCTGTTTTGAAACTACATCACCACGCTGGTAGGAAGCCACTGTTAACTCAGCACTACAGACAGAGCTGTCTGCAGGATGGGGCATTCTTGGTCTCCCCACCTCTTTGGATCAGACAAGTGGCTGTTCCCGTGTCCCCCCAAGCTGTGCACGTTGCCAGCACAGCAGCAGGATTAACAGAGATGTGCGGAAACCAGCAAACCCCTTGGAGAATAAGAGTAATTCCTATTTTCACATTAAAACCAATCTAATTTGCAGCGAGAGCATTTGATGTTCGGGTCTCTTCTTGCTACACCTGCAGAAGCAACTGCTTTTGTGCATGTTTATTTTTAAAGGCCCTCAGTGCATGCTATCTTCCACTTGGAGTTATTTCTTGGGATCTCTTTGCCGGGGGAACAGTAATTCCCCTCTCACCTGAACATGGCTTTTATGCTGGGTAAGGCAAATATAGCTGAAGAAAACGCAATAAAAGAAAGAAAAACTATTCAAACAACCTGCACACTCCCAGCTCCAGGGAAGGGAAAACCAAACCCTTGCAACTGCCTTGTCACCAATCTTGGCTGCCAGAGCCATGGCCGTCCTTGCATTCGTTGGTGTTTGCTGCTCTTCCCCATTAGCCTCAGTCTAATTATTAACCACCCCCACTTGGATCCCAAGGGTGAGAGGATGCACCCTAACTGAGGAGGGGGTAGACCCCACCCATCTCTCTGTACCTTTGACATCGTAGAGGCCGGTGTCGGCGAAGCCCTCACTGAGGTCGATGAGTGTCCCCTCTGACTTGCACCGCGGCAGCCCTCCCGCGTTGGCCGCCCGGATCCTCTGCGCCGCCATCTCCAGCCTGCTGAGCCCGCTGATCCTGGGGAGTGCTAGGCAGCCATGGCTCCTGCGTGAGTGAAGCTGGCTACGGGGACCCCAGCGTCACCTTGGGGAACCAGTCTGAGGGAGAGAAATGAACCCCAGCACATTAGCAAAGGCTCCACCTCCCACCATGCCACCCGCAAACCAGGGATAGGATCATAGGACAGGAACTTACAGACCATCCAGTTCCAAGCCCCCTCCCACGGGGAGGAACACCTCCCACTGGACCACGTTGCTCAAAGCCCCATCCAATCTGGCTTTGAACACCTCCAGGGAGAGGGGGACAGCCATGACATCTCTGAGCAACCTGTGCCAGGGCCTCACCACCTTCACAGGAAAACATTTCTCATCTAAATCTCTCCTCTTTCAGCTTAAAACCATTCCCCCTCATCCTATTCCTGCACTCCCTGATAAAGATCCCCTCCCCAGCTTTCCTCTAGGCCTCCTTTCAGTACTGGAAGGCTGCTCTAATGTCTCCCCAGAGCCTTCTCTTCTCCAGGCTGAACAACCTCATCCCTTTCAGCCTGCCCTTGTATGGGAGGTGCTTCAGCCCTCAAATCACCTTCACAGACCTCCCATGATGCTCTCTCCAGGTGCACACCAACCCTCTGGTGTCAATACAGGAGAACATCCTCGAGTCCTCCTTAAAGGAACAGGAAAGATAGCCTAGGTGCTCACAATAAGCATGGCACTGCCTACAAATCGCCAAGAGATTTGGGTAGCAAGGACAGCCTGGTCTTGCACAATGCTTCTGCTCCCGTACAAAGCATCCCTCTTGCCTTTAGGAGTTATTTGGGAATACATTGCTTCCAGGCTCATGAATTGATCCTTCTCCCCATTTCGTAAGAGCATTCAGGGCATCTGCACGTTGGTCTAACACATATTTATAAAACCATCAAGCGCTCAGATGCTGTGGGAGCCTAGGGCAGTGGTTAGCAAGCGTGCAGGGCTCACGAGACCAGGCTTTTTGTACATTCAACCACATCACCACTGTCTCCCACTGCAGCACCAGGATCTCCTGGGATGGAGAATGGCTCTTCCTTCTTGTTCCCTGCATCCCTCGCCTCACCTGTCTGACTGGGCAGGGATCAGATAGAGAAACATCTCTTCTTGCAATGCCCATCTTCACTTGAGCTGCTGCACTGAGCACGGATGATAATGGGAGTGGGGGAAAAGTTTCCAAAAGGAAAAAATAAAAATTAAGGGGTTTTTTCTTCCTTTTTTTTTCATAAACACTTGCAAAAACACTTCCAAAATCCTATGGAAGAGCAGCTGCCTCGATGTGCCAGAGCCGAGAAGAAAACTAACCCATTCCCTGCTGCTTGCAGAACATGCTGGCACTCTGACCCGCCAACACAGCAGCTGATGCAAGCACTGGTAAGACCTCCTCTGGTGTCATCTGTGTCCTCCAGAGCCTGGAGGGTGGCCAGACAGGCACGTGGGTGAGCAGGGGAAGCCCGAAGCCTCACTGTGAGCTGAAGGCAAGGCCACGCTTTGCTCTTCCAGGTTTGCACTGGGGAGCATTAAGTGGTCCAATGTACCTGGCATCCTCCTGGCAAATCCTGCCATCCAGCATCCCTACACACATCTCTACACCCTGTTCCCTACATACGTGCCACAAAACTCCAGCCAGGCTACAAAGCACCAACAGCTCTTGAAAATAGTCCTGTGCCATTAAAAGTCATATCCAAACACTCTTCTTGTGTTTAGTAATCCAAAGGGTTTTCATCCACTCCTAGAACTGTTTTTCCCTTCTCTTCCTTTCTCCTTTCTCGCCCTCCCATGCAATCTTTTTTCTCCCTCTGCTTGAAAACCAGATCAAGCAGAAAATAACCCCCAACCCCAAACTCCTTAGGTGAGAATACAGAGTTGATGGAAACATGAAGACAAGCACCGACTGCTTTGGCCGCAGCTGGCTGTTATTAAACCAGCGTGTGTCTGGAGAAGGAGCAGCAGCAAGTCCTGAAGGATTTGGTGCCCTTTTCTGGAATGCAGTAAGAGGAAATTTGCAGGGGAGAGCCTGAGCAGGAGATTCTCCAGCCTGCTTGAAATGCTTCCCAGGCCGGTATGCTGGGAATGCGGTTTGCTGGAAGGGATGCTCCAGGCTCCAGCCAGAAAAGGGAAGGGAGAACTTGTGTGCAAACACTTTTTTTCCCTTGAGAAGAACATTGTTTCAGGTCCTGCTGGGAGCACTCTAAGGGGAGAGAGTGTGGCTGGCATTAAATACAGAGAAACCAGGCATTGAGTCAAGATTGTGCTTACCAAAGCTGGGCCAGGTAAGACAGGGGACCTGGAGAAGCAAGGAACAGCAAAAAGCACTCAGTGGGAAGGGAGGAAAGATGTTCTTGTTAGCACCCATCCTGCTCATCCCTTTGTGAAGCACCATGATGGTGGCCAGAGTGTTGTTTCTCTTTCCCTGTTGGGGACTGCATATTTTCCATCTGGCACGCAAAGACCGTAAACACTTACAGCCTCCCTCTAAAGCAACATCAGGTAGGCTCTTGCAGGTTTTTTTTCTCCTTAGCTGGAGGATTCAAGCCCTCCACAGCTACGCAGGCACAAAATCCAGCACGAGATGTGCAGCATTGTCATTGCAGAACAGCTCAAGTGGCAAAGTTTTCAGCAATTTTAGCGATGCTTGCACACAACCCCGGTTAAAAAACAAAACCTGCTCTGACAGCCCAAAGTCACTCCTGCTTAGTGAACACTGCACAAAGCAAGAAAGAAATCAGAGCAGGGAGGTGACTGTTCCTCCAAATTAAAGTGCAAGCCATGAATATTTTTTAAACACCTGCCTGGCAGTCCAGTGTCAAATGATTTCTTTATATCAATCATTACAGCTCTATACTCTCACCAAGATACCCACACGTCTTGCAGTGCCTGGCATTTGCAAGGATGCCCCCCCTCGTCCCGTATTTATTTTTGTAACTATATCGGAAGCTTTATGCTGAAGGTCTGGACAGATGTGACCGTGTGGAGAAAAACCTGGAAAAATTCCCTCTACACGCACACTGCAGTCTCAAAAGGCAGCAAGAATGTATAGCAAAATGAGCGATTATGAAAAGGTATTTCCTCTCCCAGAAGCAGCATCTTGGCTGCATCTCAGTTCATTCCGGACACAGGAATGTTCTCTCAAACACACGAAAGGATGGGGGTGAATGTCCCCCATGGCTGGACTTGGCGTGGGAGCCATGTTTTGGAGCTGATGGTCCCAGGGAATGGACCCGAGATGTTTCTGAATGCAGAGGCAGGACAGACAACCAGCAAGCCTTCAAACTTTTGCTACGTGAGAATAAACTGGGATAGCTGGGAACAGGGTGGGGGGAAACAAGGGTGGACAGGGCAAAATTTGTTTAAAAATCACTTCTGCAGCCATGGCTGAGACAATAGTCTGCAAACTCTTCTGAAAGAACTTTAAATATAGAGCAGGATTAAGTATAGACTAGGGAAAACCCGGTCCCATCTGTTTACCCAAAGCCATAAACAGCACCTGAAATGAATGGAGAGGGGGGAAAGGGAACTGGTGAGCAACCAGAGCTCGCCCTGCATGAGTGAAGAACGTGGCAGCATCTCAGTGTGCAACCAGCTCAAAGGCACCAGCACCTGCTTTTCGCAGTATTTTTTTCCTCCCACAAGAGAAAGGCAGTGCTGCAGGGCAAAATCCAACTGTGTGAGCCAGGAGGACTTGCTGCGTGCTTTCCCCTACCCAGATGAATCCAACAGGCAGCTTTGCAGGCAGCAGCTCCCTGGGTTGGGGCTCGGTGACAGTACCCCCCATGGTACCAGCTATGCCACTATTCTCACCAAAAATCCTAAACGGGCTTTGCTGAGGGTTGGACAAAGCTTTAGGGAAGCCCCAACACAAGCATGTTTCCATGGCTGCTCGCTGGCACCCTCACCAGCTTTCTGGGCACAGAAGCACCACGGATGCTGCTGCCCTCAGACAAGGGCTTCTCTCTGGATACCTCTTGTTCCTACACCAGCATCTTGTGGGTGAAACAGTGGGTGTGTCACTTCCTCTCCCCATCTGCTGGGCCTCTGCTGGTCGGGGACATCACGGGACATCCATCCTATGAGTCACCCATCAGGGGAAGAGCAGAGCTGTCTTCAAACAGGGACTTGCAGAGCATGGGTTTAACTTGGCATTAGCTGGGGCTATCAATAAGGTTTCTGGGGAGGGATAGATAGGACAAGCAGACAGACCTAGCTGTGCTCCTCTGTGCAGAGGGGCTGGCTCCTTCTACCACCAGACAGGCTGTTGTGAGCAAGCTGGGCAACAGCGAGGATCTTCAAGGTTCTGGATCTTCTCTCCACAAGGCTTGGAGCAGCATCAGGTTTGGGGGAGGTCTAGGGCTGATGACAGAGTAGCATCTAATAAAAAAGCCTATTGAAACCTATTTTAAAAAACTCCAAAGGTCTTTTTCCTGCAGCGTTTGAAGGCATGGCATTCAGCTGCTTTCCAACAGCAGCATTTCCCGGCATGCAGTGGCACAGAAAAGGTTAAAAATAACTTCTGCGAAGTCTCTGAGATGGTTCAGCCCGGAAACTCAACGGCAGGCATTCCCCTCCAGCCCCACAGACCCAGGAGAGCTGGCAAAGACCCTCCCAGATCCATCCACAATGCCAAGCTGGTCCGGATGGGAATACAGTATGGACCTATCTTTGCCTGGACACTAAGCTATAAATCAAAGATGTAGCACAGGCATCTGGCCATGCTGAACAGGGCTAGTGGAGAAAAGGAAAAAAACTCACTGGCAGCATAAGCCCCGTGTCCACGAGCAAAGAAATGCAATAAAAACATGGGAATATGTGCAAATGCAAACCCCAAGGGCAGGATCTGCTGCTGGCCAAAGGGAGGTCTTCTCCAACAAGGTCTGTCTGCAGCCCAGTGTAGGTGGGAGAGGACCCTTCCAAAAGCCTCAGTGATGGAAAACCCCTGAGAGCCAAGAATTTGGGCTGATAAGAGCCGGGAGGGCTGGTGGGGCTGGGCAGTACCAAGCACCATCAGGGCTGGAGACAGAGCCAGGTCCCTCCACACGCAGCCAAAGGAAGGGCGGTACACGGTACTTTCCATCACCAAAGGGAGGTGGGGAGGACTGACACACATCCCTGCCGGCCCCAGAGCTCAGCCACGCCAGGGAGATGCAGGGTCCATCCCACCATGGCATGCATGCCATGGGAAGCATCAGGAACAGGAGGCACCTTGACACAAGATGGGTCAACCTTGCAATAACTAACATAACTGCACTCCTGTTTCCCCTAGAAAACACATAAAAAGCCCATCAAGCCCTAAGTTCATGGTGTAAGTTCAGGGGAAATCTTCCACCAACCCTTGGCCACAAACTGGAAGGTGGGAAGAGAAGAAAGAGCTTCTAATCAATCACTCATCATCCCCTTCTCACACCAAAGCCAAGACCAACTCCAGGCACTCTTAATTTGCCTTTTCCTTCTCCAAAGTCAAGCTCTCCTGGCTGTCCTACAAACATAGAAGTGTTTTTGGAGGTTTCTTTTAAAAAGTCAGCTTTGCTTAAATACAAGTGATTTTAACTGTTGCAGGTAGAAATAAATTTCCAAGAGCCAAAACGATACACATAGACACAACCTTGGCCACTGGACTTCAGTTGCTCAATGCACTTCCCCCTCGCAGAAAATGATTTGGCCATCTAGAGTTTTCCTTGTTTTTTCCATGCTTTTATTAACAGGTTTTCCATCACAGGTGAAAAATAACAAATCCTCTAAACTAGTAACATCAGCATGGACCAACCAGGCCTTCTGCAGCCTCCTACAAGACTGGAACAGCTTTTGAAACTGCTGGTGGCCTCTTTCTGTGGACAGATAGACACTCGTGCAGCTCACCTCTGAGGTCAGTCCTAAGCGGATGGGTTCATGGCTGACTCCTCACTTTCACAAGTGGCCACGTAGTGTATTCATCACTTGCTGCCAGCAATCATGAGGGCAGCATGGCCCAAGCTCCTCTCAGAACCCATGCAACTCTGGGAGAGACCACTTTTGACTTGTGTAACCCTATCACTTACCCCCACCAAGTGACCTCCTGCCTGATATCTGCCTCATCCACTGGTCCTGCCCAGTCGAACCACTGCAGGACACCATGAAGATGCCTGGCAGCACAGAGAGATATCGTCCGGCCATGGGACACCTTCAAGGGTCCCTGGTAGTAGTTGATTTCTAGCAGAGAATGATGGGTTTTGTTTAGAAGGAAGAATGGGATGATTTCTTCACCCTCTCCTTTGTCCTGGAGACAAAGAATCTTGCTCCTGACCTCTTCAGTAAGGCAGTTTGAACCTTGCTGGTGAAGATGGGTGGGAAGAGCTGGCTGCCTTTGTTTTTTTTCCTGCAGAAGCCTGGCCCAAGTATTTTGCACATACGGTGCCAGCAATGCCACACACCCTAGTGATTCCTGCTTTGTCGCCTTTCTCTTATCTCCTCCTCCTACTTCACCACTTGTGTTTGCAAAGTCAATGCTTTAATCTTCAAAAAGAAAACTCCCAAAACAAAACAAAGAACTTTAACCAAATGCAAGCCACCCCTTAAGACAACACAAAACATGAGCTCTTTGTACCAGAAAGAGCACAGACGTGCCAGAACGAGCCTTGGAGGTACCAATACACCAGATCAGGAGATGTTTTGGTCCCTTTTCTAGCAAACAAGAAGGGACTTGTGGAAAAACTGGGATCTCACATCCCTCCCACAGCACCTTCATCTCCCAGGGGTTTGCTTTGGACCTGATTCCCACCATGCAAATGGCAGGGATGCTTGTACCCAGCATCCTTGCTTGAGCATCACAATGGCAGCAGAGCTGGCTGGAGAGCACAGCCTCACGCTACGGCGTCCCCTCCAGCCCGTGCCAAGCCTTATGGAAAAATCCTGCCCTCGGGCTTAAGCTTGGCTCTGCTCCTGCTGGCTGAGCCCATTGCCAGGCGAGGGCAAGGGAAACAGGGCAGGTTTGATGGGTAGAGGTAGAAGGGAGGAAAAAAATGTAATTACAGCTGAGCATGCGTTGCCCCTGTCTGCTGGCACCTGGTGTCCGTTACCGCGTCCCTGATGGGGATGTCACCCTTTGCAAGGGAAGTAGGAAGGAGGGAAAATTTTCCTTTTATAGCAACGACTTTGGAGCACAAGTTCTGTTTGATATCCAGTGCTGACTTTCAAGTGACTCAAATATAGATTAGGTGTCTTTAGTAGGTGGGGGGGGGAGATTTCCCTGCAGGATCCCCGGCTGTTGCCAAGGCTCCAGTCCAGCTCCCAATGCGCTGATTCTGGACACCTGTGTCCCACACAAACAGTCACAAGTCAGCAAAAAGCACTGCAGAAGCCAGGGAGACTGAATTGGGTACAGCCTGAGAGCCACAAGTGGTAAAGAAAACTGGATGCTGTACTTGGCATTGGTGAGGCCACACTTAGAATCCTGTGCTCAGTTTTGGGCCCCTCACTATAAGAAGGATGTTGAGGTGCTGGAGTGTGTCCAGAGAAAAGCAACAAAGCTGGTGAAGGGGCTGGAGAACAAGTCCTATGAGGAGTTGCTGAGGGAACTGAAGAAAAGCCTGGAGAAAAGGAGGCTGAGGGGAGATCTCATCTCTGTGTACAGCTCCCTAAAAAGAGGCTGTAGCGAGGTGGGTGTTGGTCTCTTCTCCCAAGTGATGGTGATAGAATGAGAGGAAATGGCCTCAAATTGCCCCAGGGGAGGTTCAGATTAGACATCAGGAAAAATTTCTTCACCAAAAGGGTGGTCAGGCACTGGCAGAAGCTGCCCAAGGAGGTGGTGGATTCACCATCCCTGGAGGTATTCAAAAGACGAGCAGATGAAGCGCTTAGGGATATGGTTTAGCAGTGAACAGCTCCTGTTGGATTCAATAATCTCAAAGGTCTTTCCAACCAAGCAATTCTACGATTCTATGCCTTGGCAGCAAACAGAGAGCAGCACTGATGTGCTGACTGCCAAGGCAGAGGAGGGTGCAGGAGATGCAGGCACCAGCCTTGAGTATCCACAGCAACTTCAAGGCTCACCCTCCCAAAATGCTGAAAACGGTGCCAGCGTGGCAAAGATTTAAAGAGCCTGCAAATGTAGGAAGGTGCTGGCAGTAGTGCACGCAGCAGGAACCCTCATGAGGTTTACAGGGCCATAAAAAGGGTGCTCCTGGGCTGACAGCCCAGGTTCTACTACCTGACAGCAATGCTTCCCAGCAATAAAACCATTACACACACGCGAGTCCTGATAATACAGCGGGGAAGTAAGTAAAGTTGTAAAAGTAAAGCTTCTATAGCTTCAAGTCTATCGCAGGCTGCAGGATCAGTCATGCCTTCTGGCATCTCCAACAAAACAAGGGAGAGGGATGTCTTCACTGGCACAGTCCTTGGAGCAGCTGATTCTGCTGAAGCCCCAGCACAGAGGATGGGGTACCTCCGGGCACATCATAAAAACAGACTTCTCTGTTCCACAAAACTAATATATAAAAAAAAGAAAGGCAGCATCTGTCAAATATCTCATAGTGAAGGAAAGTGACAGAAGGAGAACATCTCAGAGAGAGACCTCAACCAGCAAGACAGAGATAGATGGACCTCAACAGAGATGCTCTGCCTGTTTTGCAGCCTCAGCTACATCTCTTGTCCAAGGGAGGACTATTTCCATGTTACCTTGAATTCATGTACACTTCTAGCCTCCATGACATCCTACGGCAAGGAATTCCATGGACTTGCTGCCCAAGTGGTGGAAAACCCAACCTCCATCAGGAATGGGCTCTTACCACCTCCATCTTATGTCCACTAGCACTCACATCAGAAGAGGCAGAGTTTAGTCCCGATCCACCCTCTTGCTACTGTCCACTCAATATTCTTCCAAGAGAGAAAACACTTCCTAATTCAGGTGGGGCAGTCCCAAAGGTGTTTTGTTTTTTTAACAGGGATATGTGGATGGACTCTTCTCTGCCAGGGCAAGGAGTTTGTTCCAGTAAAGTCCATGTGGGGACCAACAAAAACATGAACGCCAAAATCATATCCAGCTCTCAGAGGTTAAATGTAAGAGCCACAAACTCAAGTTTAAAACCTCTGGAGGAAATGGAAGCCCAGGAGAGCACCTTCTTCCTCCAAGCTCTTGCAGCCCTCTAAATACTTTGCAAGCTCAAGAGCTCAGCCAATGGCCAAAGCAAGACTCTTCCCGAGGGATGCTCAGAGCCAAAACCAAGGACCAAGCACCTTTCAAACCTGTGGAACTCAGATTTGAGCCAGATTAGGCAACAGCACAAGATCACACAGGCAATTGGTGACAAGGGATAAATTAAACATATTTCAGGAGTAATAGTCCAGCCACTGGCCAGAGGGAGACGCTTCTGAGGAAGAAACAGCCTTGTCTGATAACAGACATCTTGCCTGTGGCTCGTGGTCATCATTCTCTGCCTTGGAGAGAATGATTCTTTTCTTAAGAACTGCAGGCTAATCAGTGGGTCAATCTAAGGGCATGTCTGCACCCTGGCACAGGTGTCTGTGCAAGCTGGTCTGCAGCAGGGATGCCAGGCAAAGCTCTTTAGCTGTTGCCAGAACCTGCCCTGCCCACTGGTGGTATGCTCTCAGTTGATGGAGGAGCTGTGTGGACATCATGCTGTGGCCCCGCCTAGGATTATCACCAGGAGAAGCCACACATGCTGCTCTCCATATAATGCTGTGGTGGAAGAGATGCCTCCTCATGGACCCCCATGAGATCTCAGGGCAACATCCACAAAGAGCAGACTAAGGGCAACCATGCAAAACAAAAGAAAGGGAAATAAGAAATATCTCATTAACACATGGTGCCCTTGAGGGAGGCCACTCAAGCTCTCATTTGGTACTTCATTTGGTCCTTATTTGGTATCTTAAGATACCAAATTAAACAAGACGATGAAAACTTGAAGCATGGGTAAAAGGCTTTCATTGAGAAAATCTTGGAGAAACGCAGTATCATGTTAACCTTAGGGCCACAGTCCTGGCAACATCTCCTTAGTTAGATAATTTAGATGCTAATTTGGACTTTAAAAGCTGAAGCCATGGAGTCCCTGAAAAGCTGTGCTTCCCGCAAGTGGAGATGATAACACAGCTTTAACCACATCAACACTTCAGAGCCCTGTCTCTATCACCCTTCACTAATTTTGTCTTTGTCTGATGGAAAGAAATAGCTGTTCTCAGCTGAATTGCTGGTGCAATCCGCAGAGCCACGTGCTCTCCTTGTTCCCAGCTGCAATGTTGGGAAACCAGTCCCACCAGCGTGACCAGAGAAGGGCAGGCACAGGAAAGTCACTCGCACTGCTGGATGGGGAAGCTGGCACCATAAATGATGCAGCAATGCACAGAGAGGACAAAAAAAAGCACCAGAGATGAGCTAGATCCAAGCTGTCTGTCGGCCAACACACAGACAACCCCATGCAGGTCTCTCTGTCCAAGTACTCCACCAAGATATCTCTTCTCCACATTCCACTTCCACACACAAAGATCTTCAAAGGCTAAATAACTGGTCCTGCTTGGTCCTCTGGACTTACTTGACTTGCTCATCATCTAAAAAGGGGGTGCTGTGATCAAGACGCAGATGCCTCAGACAGCATGTAGCCAAAAAATAGCTGCAACTCCCAGGTTAGCTGGGCCTGCTCCGAACCTCAGTCAGAAGGTTCATTTTAGGGAAAAAAGAGGAGGTTTGGTTCCAGCTTGCTGCCTGAGCATGCCCATGGACACTGAGCAACCACCACCCAGCAGCCAGGTTCTCTGGCTAATTCTTTGGATGATCAAACCGAAGAACTCATTTGACCGATAAGCTCGTGCAAAAAACTTACCCTTGATTTAATGATCTTACACACCTTGCTGATTAGCCCAGGTACTGATCTGTTGGTGGATTACAGGACACCTTCAGCTATGCTGAAAATGCTGATGGGAGCCAAAAACCATCACAAGTCTGAATTAGGTAGAAACAAATGCAATCAGCACATTAACAATGGAATTCCTTGAAGCAAAGGTTCTTTTAAGCAGCTGTGCCTAGTAAGCATCTCAAAACCAGGTTCCCCACGATGCCTGGGTGTCAGCAGCTTAGCCATCTGCTGGAGCTGATGGTCTTCTCATAGAAAAGCAACACGTGGAGTTTAACTGAGGTGTAGGTGGGATGCTCCATGTTTAACCCAATCCCTGGTCCACAAACCCAAGTCGGAAAGAAGGTAAGCATGCTGGGAGCCGTAGGATACCTGGAAAGCAAACCCCTAGATGATGCCAGCAAGAAGCAGACATGAGAACAGAGGACTTGCTGCATAAAGCTCCAGTCTTTCAAATTGATCTCACCTGCAAATCCAGAGAGCTGGATATTCATCCCAGAACGTTTTCCTCCCTGGAAGTATTCAAGACCAGGGTGGATGGAGCCCTGAGCAGCTTGGTCTAGTGGGAAGTGTCCCTGTCCATGGCAGGGGAGTTGGAATTAGATGACCTTTAAGATCCCTTCCAACCAAAGCTATTCTTTGATTCTATGGGTCTTGCTTCAATTCAGAGCATGCTTTTAACACCAGACTCATTATATTGGCACAAAACACCCTGTGGATAACTTCAGGCAGTTTTCAGCAGCGAAGTCCTTATCTTGAATTAGATTAGAGCTTGTCCAAAGGCGGGAATTGAACAAAATTAGCTTTCCAGGTGCAGGCACTGCCTCTGCCAGCCAGGAGGGTGTTTAAGATAAACCAAAACAGTCCAGTGTTTATGCAACACAAGAGCAAACACCATGTCTGCTTGTTTAATTAGTTACCTCTGAAATTAAAGCCTGTCAAAACTGCATGGAGGCTTCATGCAACCTGCAAATTAACTACGAGGAATGCAACCTGGTGGTGAGGGATGGCAGATATAATGCAAGCAGTGGCTCCAAGCGCTTTCCATAACATCAACAGTGCCATGAAGGGGAAAACCCAAAATAACTCCACCCACCCCATCTGTCTGTTGCTCAGAGTTTGTTATTTCGGTCTCGCAAGGTTAAAAGCTGCTCAATCCCATCATCATGGGTCAGATGGCTGATAAGAAATAGATTTCATCATTTTAAGACCCAAGCATTTATTGGAAGCGTTTATCTCAAAGTTACGCACTTTGAACTGTTTAGTTTTACGTCAGTTAAAAATGCATGAGGCCCTTGTCTGGACACTCTCAAAATTAATGTGGTATGAAATGAGAGACCAAGTCCATTCTCTGCAGCCTCCACCACGTGCAACATCAAAGCCATGTTGCTTCTCTGTGACTTCCCCTGTACTCAGCATTGGTGAGGACACACCTTGAATCCCGTGGTCAGTTTTGGGTCCCTCGCTACAAGAAGTACATTGAGGTGCTGGAGTGTGTCCAGAGGAGAGCAACAAAGGTGGTGTAGAGACCGAAGAACAAGTCCTACAAGGAGTGGCTGAGGACACTGGGGTTGTTTAGCTTAGAGAAGAGGAGGCTGAGGGGAGGTCTTATCAGTGTCTAGAATTCCCTGAAAGAGGGTTGTACTGAGGTGAGTGTCTGTTCTCCCAAGGGACAAGTGATAGGACAGGAGGAAATGGCCTCAAGTTGCACCAGGGGACGTTTAGATTGGATAATAGAAAAAAATTTTTCACTGAAAGGGTTCTCAGGCGCTGGAACGGCTGCTCAGGGAGGTGGTTGAGTCCCCATCCCTGGAGGTGTTTGAAAGACAGGTAGATGAGATGCTCAGTGATCTGGTTTAGCACTGGATAGGAATGGTTGAATTCAATGAACTCAAAGGTCTTTTCCAACCAACCAATTCTATGATTCTATGAAAAAGAGTGAGCCATTTTGGGGAAAGATGTCTCTCTTCAGAAGAATGCTTGGGCACAGAAACAGTCACTGACATAAATCTGGCAAAATCTCGCATTTGCTCAAGTTGCTCTCGTTACCAGACAAAGCAGGGTTGAATCTCAAGCACAGTCTTTGCAGTGTTAAACAGGCAAAATTAAAATTACACCTGAAAGTAATCTTAAAGTCATGAAAGTTTTTTTTCCTGCCTAAACCAGAGCTTTTGTGGTTGAGTGGAGTCAGTTTCTACAACAGCACTGTAGTTCTTGCAAGCACAAAACAACCTCCCGGGTGTGGATCAAACCACAGTGATGCATCTTTGCAAGAGCATCCTCTAAAGAGTGGGTAACTCTAAGCCACCGCAGAGGGAATATTTCCAAAGGGCAAATTATTCCTTTTATGCCTCAGGTGAGGCTGGAATATGTACCTGTCCTTGCTTCTCAAGTCCAAGACACGAGGCCTCGATAAACCTCACAGCCTCTGTGTTGAAGCCCAGTGCTCCCTTCATCCCTGCTGAGCTTTCTGTGGTAACAGACCACACTGCTGAATTCTGGATTTTCACAGCTTGAATTAGGGGTGAAACCTTATCAGCTGTGGCATGGGGCTGTCTTTGACCAACACAAAACCCACCCATATTAGACAAAGCTGTTGCTGACAGCCAACCAGGGGGATACAGAAAAGCCCATAGTTTGTCCGTGGTCTCTAGAAGAATGTCTCATTTTGCAAGTAAGGACTAAAATCAGGTTTAAAAGCCCCATATATGCAGGGACAGATGCCCTTGGTCAGCTGAACGTTGGTCATGTGCAAGAAAGAACCTGCTCCAATTACTGATTTCTGTGGGAAGCAACTTCAATCCCACCACCAGTTCTGCTTCAAGGTTGCTTTGATCAACCACGGTGATGGGTGTATTTCAGTGTTGGCTCTGCATGTAAAGGTTGGGATCTATAAGTAGTAGGTTCTTGGCTAGAGAAGACAATGCCAGATACAACCAACTTGCCAAGGCACCATCTATGGCCATCTTCACCACTTCACCAAGACAGCACCTCCTTTTCTCAGCATCCTTCACAGCGACACCCCAGATTTTCTGCCCTGTAGGCCCAAGCTCTTCCACATCTCAATGCCACTCGCATCCAGAAGTACAGCAGATCGTGGTGGTGATGATGGGGGAGCTCTGCAAGGACAAGCAAAGGAGGTGGTAAGAGCTTCCCAGGAGCTGAGGGATGCTCTCTATCACAGCCAGCTGATGCCCACATGCAGCCTGCAGGACATTGCTGTCAAAGAGCCAGGCCAGAATTAGACAGGCTCGTGATGATAAAAGAGAGCCTAAACATCAAACCAATGCAGATGGACTTTTTTTTAATTACAACTTGCTTGAAGTGACACATAAAAGCAGTGAAATCCCAGGCACAGTTGGCGCACTAGGAAAGATTTAAATTTAGATGAACAACACGAGTGCTTGGTCAACAGGAAAGAAATGGAAATATTTTGGCACTGTCCAGAAGGAGAAAAGAAAACCAAAAGAAAGACAGCCACCGCCACTCATCATTACTGTGAGCAACATCCAGTGGCATTTCAGCCTCCCAGCTCTCCATTTCTACACTGACTCCAGCTTTTTTTTTCCATGCACGATGCAGTAAACAACATTTACAGCTTGCAGAGCACACATAAAGACTATCAACCAAAACACAGCATGTGCGTTCACAAGACAGCTGGCATTATTATTATTACTTTAAAATTTAGTCCTTACTACTGTCAGCTTTCTTTTTAACAGGGTAACTAAAGTGTTAGTACTTCAGCATAAAACAAATATACCGAGGTGATGAAAAAAGCCATTTCCAAGTTTTGCAGACTGAAGTTTTAAGAGAGATAAAGCAGAGCACCAACATAAAATATAAACCTTCAAAATCTGCTGCTTCTTCTGCTGCATTACTCGTTTGGGAGCTTTTCGATCAGCAGTCAGAGATGTGCCTGGCCGGATATCCGATCGCTTGGGCCTCATCCCAAATTTCTCTAACATTACTCATTTTTTGTGCAGGAAGAGGGACGAGGATTTTATGCTTAAAGGCAAAAGGGAGGAAGAAGCATTTGCAGCACTATGTAGGAATTAAAATGGTTAGGCTTAGTCATCTGGGTCCAAGTGATTCCCACATATCCCACTCACAGATGGAGAAAGAAATCAGACTGATGCTCGGACCTCTTTGTCTTTGCACTGCTTGGGAGCCAGGGATGAGCTGGGACATCTCCAGGAGGGAATGGCAGGAAGATGTGCCAGGGAGGGTTAGGTTAGACATCAGGAAAAGGTTCTCCACTCAGAGAGTGGTGGAGCACTGGAACAGCTCCCCAGGGAAGCAGTTGCAGCACCAAGCCTGGCAATATTCAAGCAGCATTTGGACAATGCCCGCAGACACACGGTGTGAATGTTGGGGGCTCTCCTGTGCTGGGAGAGGAGCTGGACTTGATCTTTATGGGTCCCATTCAACTCAGGACATTCTGCCATTCAGGTCATCCAGGTGGAATCCTGCAGCTCCAAGCAAAGGATGCTCTGCCCAAAGGAAGATGTACTGCACACAAACATCCTGGCAGCGACGACATGGGCAGCATCAACTCTGCCTGTCAGTCTCCCCACAGGGAATTACCCTCTGCCCTGCTTTTGCAAGCCCAATTGCCTTAAAGCGGCCTTAAGCCAGGAACCACCTGCTCTTTCCCAAAGAAAAATGCCTTCCCTTCCCCCTCCAAGTGAGGGGACCAACTGATGCAACGCCAACATCACCACTTTCTGGTTACGATCCCTTAAAAATTAGGCCAAACTGCAAATATTTATTCTGCCTGAGCGCAGGGCAATCTGGACACAGTGATTTATTTTTTTTTTGCCCCCAAATGCACTTTTGAAGTGATTTTAGAGCCCATTTGTGGAGGCACAGACACTACAGCTGCAGAGACCACAGTTCAACCCTTTGATTGTACTGCCGCATGAACCCAGGTAGCACTCATACTCTGTGCCTCAGTATCCCCTCAGCATTATCCACTGGTACCCAGAACCTTCAGGACACTCATTCCTCCCTGTTTACTAAAGGATGCATCTCTGCCTGACTGCACTGGGGCTTCCCCTCACAGCCAGGTAGCAGGAAAACCAACAGCATGATGGCAAGCAGCTTTCCCCCAGGATGTGTGTAAGATGAGGTTTTAAAAAGAGAGGTCAACACAGGGAGGTAAAGCTGGGAGAGAAAGGTCACCCCTGCTGCAGGGCAACTGCAGAGAGGGGCTTAAACACTCGCTCTCACCAAATCCCCACTGCAGGGCTCTGCATTCCTCTGTTCAAACAGCATGCTCTGCTAAAGCCTTTTTTTTTTTTGCTCACTGTTTCCATGCCCGGTCATGTCCTGCATCCTGGATTTGGTGAACATTTTAATAGCTCCTATTAATAGGCAGAGCAGGAGCTGGAGAGGCACCATCTGCTCTGGCCAGTCGCACCTCTGAGGAGCCACAGGGCTGTCCCACTGCAGGGCAAGGTGCTAAAGATCAGGCAGAGGAACAAAAACCAGCAAGCCCTGCTCACCCAAAAGTATTTGAGATCTGGGCTCGTTGTCAACACACAATTTTTAGGCACCTCCTGGAAAAAGATCTTGCATTCCCTGTGGATCCAAGAGCGGGGATGTGCTGCAGACCACAGCATGTGCCCCAAGGACTTGAATGAGTCAGTGTGGCCCCCCCACACTGATCCCTTGTTTCATGGGATCTCACCAGGCACTGCAAGAGGCCAGATGGACTGTCTGGTTAATTGAGTTAATTAAAGCATTTTTTAGCAGCGATTAATCTTCAGGTGTGCTGCTCAAGAGTGGCTCCAGCCCTCTCCAGGGAGCACAAGCCACACCTTGGAAACAGCAAGTGAGATGGGAAAAATTACTTGGAAGCACTTACTAATGGCACCGAGCTGCTTCTCAGCACTGTCCACTGACTACAAGCACTTCACAAAATAAAGAGAAACAAAACCAAACCCCCAAATACCCAGAAAACCCCCAAACTTTCACCTATTTTTCACGTCCAGATTGAGCAGGACAGACACGGCATGGAGAAGACCCAGATGGATGTGTGGGAGGAGACCCACTGCTCTGATGTCCCAATCCCAGAATATCTTTCCCTGGTTTGGCACAAAGCAGATGTGATAAGCTCTGGGAAACAAGCAGCACTGCCCGTAACTCTTCGGATGATAAGCTGGTCAAGGCCAGAGCTAGCAGCAGGGGCTATCTGTTTTGCTGACGAGGTAATCACCATCTCCCAGGGACAGTAAACACTTTGTCCACGGCCCCTGCCCGAAGATAACCAAGCAAAATGCTCGCCAAGGCCAAGAGAAAGGCTTGCTTTGTGGTGGCTGCTGCTTTGTTCCCTGACAAGGAGGACGGCTGCCACGCAGCAAAGGAGACACATTACTGGGAAGTCGGTACTAATAAAAACAGAAACCAAAAAAGAGACACCCCAAAAAAAGCATCATATTGCTGGGGACCCTGAGCATTCATCTCCTTTCACCAGAATCCTCCTGTCCCCCCTCCACCTGAACAAACGGGCGATGAGTGCCTACAGAGGTACCAGTTGGACAGACGCTGCTCCCCACTTTTTCTCCTCCCTTTCTCTCCTCCATCTCCTCCTCTTTTGCGGGATGCACCCCATCTCCTCCTCTTTTGCAGAACATGTCCCTATACCTGCTCCTCTCTCTTTTTTTCGGGATGCACCAGCCTGCTTCCTCCTCTCTTTCTGTGGGATGCACCAGCCCATCTCCTCCTCTTTTGCGGGGCACCCCTTCATCTCCTCTGCTTCTGTGGGATGGATCCCTCCATCTCTTCTCTTTTTGCGAGGTGCAAGCCTACATCTCCTCCTCTTTTTGCAGGATGTATCCCCCCACACTTTCTCCTCTTTTGCAGGACGTGTCCCCACTTCTCCTAACTTTTTGTGGGACGCACCAGCCTACCTCCTCCTCTCTTTTTGTGGGATGCACACCCAAATCTCCTCCTCTTTTGTGGGATGCATCCCATCTCCTGCTCTTTTGTGGGACACTTTCCCCCCCATTTCCTCCTCTTTTTGTGGAATGCATCAGCCTATCTCCACCTCTTTTGTGGGACATGTCCCCCCTCTTCTTCTCTTTTGCAGGACATCCCCTCATCTCTTCCTCTTTTTGCAGGATACACTCCTCATCTCTTTTCTTCTCTAAGTCCTATGAATTAGGCAAGGGCCCAGTTGCTCTCAGGTTATACGCATTGGGAACTATTCCTTACATTTTCCTGTGGACTTGAATAGATCAATCTGCACCAAATGTACAGCCACAAGCAAAGAAAAAAAATGCTAATGATGGGGTCTGGGAGCAAGGGGGTGAAAAAAAGCAAGGGAAGGTTTGGGACAGGAGGCACAGTGCCTGGGGGAGACAGAGAGCAATTTCCAAGGCTCGGTTTTCATGCATGCTGCCGACTGGGAAACGCTTCTCATGCCTGCGGAGAGCAACCCCACCCCGGCAGAGCTAATCTGATGGCAGGTTTTCAATGCGGCAGCCAGGATGCGAGGGGCTGGGGAGGGAGGCTGGCGAGGGGGGAAAGAAAGCCAGGAAATGCCACAGAGGTGAGGACGCTTTTTCTGGCTGGGCGAAGGCTTGTTTTGTTTCCCTTCCTTCAGCTCGCTGCCATTTTCCGGAAGCTGGATCAGCCACAAAAAAATAAGAAGTTTCTCTTTGTTCAATTATAGCTGCTGTAGCCCTTGCGCCACAGGACCCAGCGACCCCCCGGCTGCTTTGGGAATGGATGCGAATGAAGCCAGCACCACGGCAGCGGGGAATAATGCCTGAGTTAAAAATTTAACATCTCCTATGAAGATGTGACCCGAGCTCAAACAGATTATTTTTACTCCCAGAGGCATGCAAGACTTGAGAGAGTTTAGTCCCAATTCCCTGTGCAACCACTGCATTGGTTATTCAAATCCCTGCCCTTTTTGCTCCTTTCCTCTACCCTTTACCTGCTGTGTCTTCTAGATGGCCAGCTCAAGCATCTTCTCCCAAGAGATGCTCCAGCCGGCTCTGGCACTTGCTGAAGCCACAGCTGCACCAAGGCCAATCTGCAGCCAAGAGGTCCAACCAAACCCATCTGTGGATTTATTCCAAATTTATCGCCCCCCTAACTCAAGGGAACATGTCCTGTATTCCCCTCCCAGCACCAACACCTTGCTGGTGCAATGCCATCAGGCTGGCAGCCTGAGCAGTGGCACCATCCCTGAGGACCATCACAACTGAAAAGAAACCCTTGCTGAGCTCACTGGCAAGCTAACAGCAGCAGTGACTGTAAAACATCTCCTGCCTTGCTGTACTCCACTGACCAAGTCACGGACGCCCCATTGTTCAACTCCAAAAAAGCCTTTTCTGTTCCTAAGGAAACGGCCAATGTTTTTCAAACAAGGCCACACACCACGCAAATGCCTTCTCCCACTGAAAGATAACCTAAAGCACTTTATAACCGACGGCACAGTCAGGCTGGTTGAACGGAGAAGGGCAGCCGCTGAATCTACCCCCGGAAAATAAACTGCAGAGAGGGAAGCCAGAGCTTTGCATGAGGTTCATTTACAGCATGGAATGAACAACCGAGGCCAACAACTACACATCGCAGCTGCCTTTCTTTGCTGTGTCAAAAGGGTGTTTTCTGAAGTCAGCTAGAAAACATCTGGTTTGACTTCATGGCAGCAATCGCCACTCCTGAAAATGATGGGATGCTCCCCAGGGCAACCCTCCCATGGAGCAGAAGAAGGGGGCAGAGGAAATTACTTCAGAGCCTGCAGAGAACTGTGAAAAGGTAAGGCTTTCATGCTATTATTATTACTACTATAATTAATATTATTTTATTACTGCACCTTTCTCCTCATCATTCAACAGGACTACAAACCAGACGCGCACTAGCATCCCTCCAGTTTGCGCAAAAGCAGCCAGATGATGAAGAAACACAGGAGAGACTGAAAAAAAAATAAATGACTCAGCCACCTTCCACCTTTGTATTTTAATATATACAGGTTTGAGGCTACAAAGTTGCTCTCACATCCATCATCCACACATGCAGACGGTGTGCGTCAGCCCAGCCGTCGCTGGCAAAGAGGAGATGGGACGCAATGCGCCTTCCTGCTGATGGGTCTGAAGCAACAGCTTGCCCAGGGAGGGCAGGAACACCGATTCGCATAGGAGCACGCAGAAACATTTAGCCCTAGGACTTGCAATTCATTTTCTTCTATCAGTAATGAGAGCTTTATGCTCCCCAGTAGCCCGTTGATATGCCCGATGGGAACAAAGCACCGCAAATAAACCCTTGCACAAATCCAAATGAAATCAGCAGGTTAAAAACGGGAATATTTTGTGTGGGACAAGGAGGACTGGCCAAGGGCTTCGTAATGGAGGAGCAGCAGACTGGCCACCCATGGACAGTGCTAGGTTTGCACCAAAAAATGGGGTTAAATACAGTAGATGCTAGAAGATGCTACACCTCTGACTTCTTCAAAAAAACATGCAAGCCACCCAAAATGTCAGCCTTCCTAGCAGAGGAAAAAAATGCCAACCCAAGCACAGGGTGAAAGAGAGTTGTGTAAGTGTTAGGGTCAGCTCTTTGACCCATCAAAAAATGGCTTCACCATGGAAACACCATCAACATGCACAGGGGACCGTGACTGCCTGCCAGACCTGCAAACCGCCCAGAGCACCAAAAGGATTTCACGCATTCCTTCGTTTTCATGTCAGCCATCTGTATACATCCCTCTCCATGCTCCCACGTTTTATTTTACAAGCCCAAGGGAGCAGCAGAAATACACTGAAATCATTTAACTCCCAGGACTACTAGGAGAAATTAAGGACCGCAAGCTGCAATGAGGACTATGAGAGGGGAAGGATGCCACAGGTATCCTCAAAAGTTATCCCTCAGTGGGGCTCTGTGGATGGTTTTGGTGCTACTAGAAATGGGACATCACTTGAGCTTTTAATGAAAACCAGATGCTGCCATCTGACCTGCTGAGAGCCAAGCCTCTCTGCCTCATTTAGAAAGCCAAGGTTCTGTGCTGGAAGGAAAGGGGCTTGTCAGGACATGCAAGTGCCCACTGGAGGACCTACTCCCACCAGCCCAAGTTACAGGTCCTGCAAGTGCTTTCTCCTTTTTCATTTTCAAAGAAAAGGGAGTTCAGGCTGCAATTTGCACTTTTGAATTTAATAAACCCTGCAGCTTCATAATTAAGAAGCAAGGTTGTCCTTGCATCCCTTCACCAGATGTTCAGGGAGGAAAATCCACCGCCTCTGTGAGGAGCATCCCTCCTGTGGCTCCTCCCAGGATTTCACTGCCCCTCCAGGGTTTGCTTCCAAGTCACGTCTGTGGCGGGCGGCAGGTTTTCCCCCCGCGCCCGCTCCAAGAGGTCCACGTGCTCCCTGCCCCAGCCAAGGCTGGCACGGTGCTTTTGACGTCCCCTAACAATGACAGCCCTGTGCCCAAACGCTGGCCCCTTGGCAGGGTTAACGCAGGGATTGTTTGCACCATGCTTGTGAGAAGCAAGTGAATGCAGCTCCGGCAGGGAAAGCGAAGCATCCTCTGCTCACAGGGACAAGGAGCTCTTTCTAATGATGGGAGCTTGAGTCCTGGGTGAAACGATGGGGGACTTGTTTTGTGCTTTTTAAGCTAAAACTTCATCCTTCAAATTTTAGGGAGCCGCCTGGATGGGTCCATCAGCCAGCACTGACAGCGGAGATGCCTCCTGTCCCGCAGCAGGACACCATCCAGAGGGCAGAGCACCCCAGGCAGCACCCAGCGTTATAGCCAAGCATTGCTCTCAATAAACATCTTCCTGCATCCACCCTCTCCCACCCCAGGTTGTCCCTCACAAGGATCCCTAAAATCCCACTGCAAGGAACCCATCAGCCTGGCACCAGCCCTGGGGTGTTACTCCAATGAAAGGAGCAAGCTATCCTTTTGGTATCCACAGTGACACATGCGTGATGCTACCCAAGCCACCTATAAACCTGACATTTACCGCTAGGCCATCACCTCCAGGAGGTCCCATCCGAGTAACTTTTAAGAGCAAACCAGACTGAAAGCCTTATACGGGTGAAGCGCTGAAGAACAATTCACACTGTATATATTCCAATTAATAAGCACAAATACATTTTTCAGCAGATTGACCCTCCTCTTTCAAACCTGACTCATCACTGGTCATTAAGGAAGCCAACATTAGGCTACAAAGCTCCTCTGAGGTTGCCATCCATAGCCAACCTTCTGCTTGGGGAAGCCCTCCAATGCCACGGACACCCCTCCGTGATGCTGCTGGTTGCCCATGCATCCAGCAAGGACCAGCCTTGGCCAAGCAGCACCACAGCCCCAACGACCCAAAGCACACCCTCTGCAGGGACAGCAAACCTCCCACCTGATGAAAAGCCATCCAACCTCTTTAGCACCTCCCAGGGAGCCGCAAGGGCAGTCTGCAAAGCTCAGGTGTTTTCAGAATGAATCTGGGAAAGGCAAGAAAAGGCAGGTGCCAAACCTTAGGGTGCGAGACTCCAAGGTGAGGTGATTTGCATTCATTTCTGTTTCAGCTGCCCTCAGACATCCACCCATCAAACCAGAAGGCAATGTAACTTTCAGATCTCTTGAAAATAAGAATAAGGAGGATGCAAATTCCCCCTCACATCCCGACCTCCACAACTGCCAGCGCCCTTTGCACAGATGACGAAGAGCTTCTCACTGTATTTAAATGTTTTTCTCATTTTAAAAAATGCAGTGTTGAAACCACCTCCTTAACATAGATACAAGCTCTTCTGAACAACCCCACCAGGGTAAAATAAATATTTTGCTTCACAAATAGTTTTCCTCTCATTAAAATGAAAACATAATTAGGATGTCAAGCACAGAGGCAAGCAATGGCTGCAATCACTTCACGCAGCACCACGCTGCTCAGCCTTTATTTGATTAAAAGTAACGATGCTGCTATTTTTGAAAAGCACACTCTCTTCCTCAGCCCGACTGGAGTTATTTTGGAAATATATATATGGAAAGCTGGCATCTTTGCCAGCAAAAAAGTCCACACCCAGGAGGACACGGGCTCAGCAGAAGCCGCAGGTCCATGGGATGGGGCATCACTGAACATAGTGGGCAACGGCATCCTCTTGCTGCTTGTGGCCAGGGGGTTAAAGCTTGCTGTAGGAAGAGCCCAGTGACCCTGAACGAACATCTAACTGCTGGAAAGAGCAAGAGAAAAGCAGAAAAGAGAGAAAAAGGAGAAAAGGAGGGAAATGTTGTACAAGGGGGCCCATGCAGGGTCTGGTACCAATGCTGCCACACGGAAGCAAGAGCTAGGACAAGTTGCAAATACTCAGAGCTACAAGACATCCCAGGAGGATATTATTCTCAGTATCAGGGCTTTTGTTTTGTTTTGTTTTTAAGCAAATCTAAGCATCCCATTGCCATAGTTTGGCACTAGGAAAGAGAGACCAAGTCCTTCTTCCAGAGTAGGGGAAGACATTTCACTATCTAGATGTCAACACAACACACATCCAAATTCTACCTGCTGCTCTGCTCATTAACAGTGATAACTTAATTATTGCAAATCTCAGGTAGTGTTAGCCAGGAAGGGCAGGCTGGAGGGGGGAGGCAAAGAGCAGTACACATGCATCCTCAGGGGAAGGGCACGGATGCTGCACTGGGCATTTGCATTCTTCTGCATCCAACACCCTTAACACCTCTGGGTCTCTAGCAGCCTTCAAGGCAATGCAGCTTACCTAGGGCAGAGGCACAAAACCACATTACGGTCTCCACTGTCCCGTTGTACTGAAGTTGCTCCGTGGCTGAAGTGTTTATCCTGAACAGCTTTATAGCCAGGGAGCCCCAAATAATCACCTGCAGCACTGTCTCAAATGGGTACCCCAAGTATCCGAGCCCAACGCGCACCTTCTGCACAAGTCCACTTCTCCTGCCGAATGCCGCCCTGCGACCAACTCTGCTGTAGCAAGTGCTCTAAACCAGACCCTGAGAAGCAACCCCTGCTTGCAAAACAACCCCCTCGGGCAGTCACAGAGGAGGTAAAGGGTCAGCAACCCCACCTCAGTGATTCCCAAACACGCAAAACCTCCTGGAAAATAAATGCCAGGCACAGCCGGTGCAATGCTGTTAAAAAAAGCCTCAAACTCACTGGGAACGACCCACCCGCAGCTGATGAGGTCAGAAAGGGAAGAAAAGCCAGCCCGGCCTCCTCCAGCCTCAGTTGGAAGGAATCACAGCAAGGTGACAGGTCAGGCACATCAGGAAACGCTTGCGCAGCATCCCTGGAGCATACCTCGCTGTGCACAAAGCACCCGACATCTGCTCGGATGGCCAGTGGGGTACAGGGATGCCAACATTAAGACCTGATCCCCGTCCCCCGTCGTCCCTGTCACATCCTAACACTACCAGCAGGACCTGGGGGACAATAGGCAGGCTACTTGTGAACATGCAGTGCTTTCAGGTTGGCTTAAGGCGCGGGCAAGCATCCCTTAAGATCATAGTGCTCAGGACACAAGAAAAAGTTTCTCGCAGTGGACATCTAGGTGGGCAGCAGGAGCACAAGTAGGCTGGGAGAGCACCCGTTTGCCCCCAGGAAAACTGAGGAGGGGCTCTTTATTAGGGAGTGCAGGGACAGGATGAGGTGGAATGGTTTTCAGCTGGAAGAGGGGAGATTTAGATGAGATCTTAGGCAGAAATGTTTTCCTGGGAGGGTGGGGAGGCACTGGCACAGGTTGCTCAGTGAAGTCATGGATGCCCCATCCCTGGAGGTGTTCAAAGCCAGGTTGGATGAGGCTTTGAGCAACCTGATCCAGTAGGAGGTGTCTCTTCCCATAGCAGGGGTGTTGGAACTGGATGGGCTTTGAGGTCCCTTCCAACTCGAACTATTGTATGATTCCACCTTGGGCAAGCCAGACTCCCCCAGCTCCCACTCCTGCGGGGCTGGAACGCTGCTTCCACCGTGTGCACATGCAAACAGCAGGCAGTGCACGTTTGCACGGCGATGCACACGCATACAGTGTGCACGCACATACAGCACACGCTCGCACATGCAAACACACTAACAGGGCACAGCATAGGCTGGCACAGTGTTGCACGCTTACACGGCACCGCACACACACTCACACAGCACTGCAAAGCGATGCACACACACCTGCATGGCACTGCCTACTTGTCTGGCGCTGTGTTGCACACCCACGTAGCATTGCACACTCACACAGCACTGCACACCCCTTCGGCGTTCCACACTCACTCACCCAGCGTTGCACACCCCTCCAGCATTGCATACCACGTTGCACACTCATACAGCGTTGCACACTCACTAGCATGGCGATGCACACCCCTCCAGCGTTGCGTTGCACGCTCCCCGAGCGTCGCACACCCGAACAGCGTTGCACTGCACACTCTTACGGTGTTGCACACTCACTCGGCGTTGCACTGCACACTCACCCGGTGCTGCACACCCACCTGCCATTGCGTTGCACACTCACCCCGCGTTGCACACCCGAACAGCGTTGCACACCCACTTGCCAAGCACTGCACTCCTGCTCAGCGTTGTACTGCACGCTCGTACAGTGTTCCACACTCACCCGGTGTTGCACACCCTAACAGCCTTGCACACACCCTCCCCCGGCACTGCACACCCAAGCTCGGACACCGCCTCCAGCTCGGGGGACCACGATTCCGAATTCCCCCCGCCACAAACTTTTCTCCGGCCCGGGCGTCCCTCAGAGGGCGGAGTAGCCGCTCTCACCAGCCGTTCCCCGCTTCCCCCCACCCCCAAAAGCCGCCTGGCAGCGCTGCGCTTACCTGGGACCGGTACCGGCACCAGGACCCGGAGCTACCCAACCGCGCTCCCGCCGCATCGACGGCACCGCCCCCGCGTAACGCGTACGGGGCGGGGCCGGGGAGGCCCGGGGCGGGGCAGGGGCGGGGCGGGGCGGGGCGGGGCTGGGGGACACGGGGAGGGCACGGGGGGGAAGGGGGAGGGATGAGGTGGGGTAGAAAGGGGTTGCGAGGGGCAGGGATGGGGAGAAATAGGGGTGCAGTGGGGTGTGAGAGCATCCCTATGCGAGAGGCAGGGATGGGGGAAATGAGGGTGCAGCGGGGTGTGAGAGCATCCCTATGCGAGGGGCAGGGATGGGGTAACCGGGGGTGCAGTGGGGTGTGGGAGCATCGCTGTGCAAGGGGCAGGCAGGGGGAAAAGAGGGTGCAGGGGCGGAGATAGGGATAGGGGGAAATGGGGCGGAGATAGGGATAGGGGGAAATGGGGATGCGAGGGGCAGTGCTGGTGTAAAATAGAGGTGCGAGGGGCAGGGATGTGGCGAAACGGGAGTGCGAAAGCAGGGGTGAGTAAACGGGGATGCAATGGGGTGTGGTTGCATGCCTGTGCAAGGGGCAGGCTGGGATGAAACTGTGGTGCGAGGGGGAGGGATAGGGGACGTGGGGTGTGAGAGCAGGGATGGGGAAAACAGGGGCAGGGGCAGGAATGGGAGAAATGGGGTGCAACGGGGTATGGGAGGGTTCTTGTGCGAGGGGTAGGGCTGGGGTGAAGTGGGGGTACAATAAGGTGTGGGAACATCCTTGTGCAAGGGGCAGGGATGGGGGGGGAAATGGGGATGTGAGAGGCAGGGCTGCTGTGAAACGGGATGCAAGGGGCAGCTCTGGGGGAACATGGAGGAAATTGGGTGTGGGATTGTCCCTGTGCAGGGGGTAGGGCTGGACAGAAATGAGGGTGTGAGGGTGTAGGAGCATCCTTGTATGCAGGGCAGTGCTGGGGCAAAACAGGGTGCAATGTGGTGTCAGAGCATCTTCATTTGAGGGGCAGTTTAGTGAAAAACAGGTGTGCAATGCGGGTGTGGGAGCGTGCTTGTGCAAGGGACAGCGCAAGTGAGAAACAGGGATAGAGGGAATGTGGGAGCATCCCTGTGCAAGGGGCAGGGCTGGGGTGACAGGGCTGCAAGGGATGTGGGAGCGTCCTTGTGCGACCAGCATTCCAGGTGTAAAATAGGGTGTGCTGTTCAGGATTGGAGCAAAAGACCCTGCAAGACTCCTCTCCCACAACTGCAAGGATGAGATTTTTCTGCAAGAGGGAAGAAACATGGAGGAAAACTCTAAAACAAAACAAAACCGTCGTTCTTGATGAAGCAGCAAGCTGCAACAACCCAATTTCTTGAGTTAACCATGGTTCACGAAGGCGGCTTCAAAGCCTGCAATGGCTCCAACCCTGAGGCAACCGCAGCCAGAAAAAGCCTGTGTGCTTGTTAAAACCCCGTGGACTAATTGAGCATCCTACCCTGTCCCTGCTGAGCATCCCACCCGGGCACTGGCCGATGTTTCATTGCCCAGTGGGGATGCTCAGTTTGGAAACGAGGTACCAGGAGCAAAAAATGCAAGAGTTGGGGGATGGATGCAATGTGAAGCCAGATGGTGGCCACAGGTCCCATCACGGTGGACATTTCGGGTTGAAACACCCCTGGGCTGAGCAAGAAGTATTGGGGCAAGCGGGTCCTGTGTACAAAAGGGCCCAGGCTATGCAAGCCGCTGCTCTTCCTACCCATGTCTTGTTTTTTTCCTGGGTTTAATCAGGATCTGATGATTAAATTTCCTCTTCCTGGTGTTGGCTCCTCCTGCTCCCAAACTTCCAGGGCCATGGAAGGAGACAGGGTTTTCGCCAGAGTGAGTTGAAAGTGTTATGGGCTGCTGGGGTAGCTGCAAGTCTGCGTGACCAAACCCTCGCAGGTGTCACCCAGGGCTCCCCAGCCTCAGCCAGCCCTTTCACCACCTTCGTTTAGTGAGCAGGAACAAAACAAGCTGTACAACCACTTCAAAGCACCCTCGGGAGCTCCTTTCTGTTGCACTGTTTGAGGAGGTTTGGAGTTTATCAAAGGAAAGCTCCTTGTTGCTGGATCACCCAGTTCTCTAATTGCAAATGTGCATTTTCATCTTGCTTTGTTGGTGGAAACGATTCAGATGGCACCTGCAACTGCTTGGCTGCCGGCAACACCAGGGTGCAGCTGGGCTGGGTGCTGCTCCTGTCCTGGCAGTGGGTGCCCTGCAGGTGCCAGGGTGCTGCTCCCCTCTGCACCTCGGCACCAAGCCTGGGGCACCCAGACCGAGGTGCGCCTGTTCCTCCTGCACCTGGCTTATTCACCTCTTATATCCTTAGTATGATTTCATCTCTCTCTCATGCTGTGAAGTCCAAAATGAGTTGTCTCATGAGGTGTTTTTATTTTAGAATCACAGAATTATAGAATGGGTTGGGTTGGAAGAGACCTTAAAGATCATCAAGTGCCAACCTCCCTGCCATGGGCAGGGATATCTCCCACTGGATCAAGTCGATCAAAGCCTCATCCAACCTGGCCTTGGACACCTCCAGGGATGGGGGTAGCCATGACTTCTCTGGGCAACCTGTGCCAGGGCCTCCACACCCTCACAGGAAAAGATTTCTTTCTAAGATCCCATCTCAGTCTCCCCTCTTCCAGATTAAAACCAGTCCCCCTCGTCCTGTCCCTGCACTCCCTGATCAAGAACCCCTCCTCAGCTTTCCTGTAGTCCCTTTCAGTACTGGAAGGTTGCTGTTAAGTTCTCCCCAGAGCCTTCTCTTCTCCAGGCTGAACAACCCCAACTCGCTCAGCCTGTCCTCGTATGGGAGGTGCTCCAGCCCTCAGATCATCTTCATGGTCTTCTCTGGACTCACTCTAACACATCCATGCCTTCCTGTGCTGAGAAATTCTCAAGTAGCGAATCTCCCCACTGAAACAGCTTCTGATGCCAACCAGCTGGTGTTTCACAAAATTTCTTGCCCTCCTTCACTCTTAAACGAATTAGTCTGTGTCAGGGATAAATCACACTGTCCTCTCCTGTCCGTGACGAAATTTCAATCAATTTTTTTTCTCTGCTCCCCAAACCCCATTTTATTCTTACGCATTGTAATAGTTTCCTAACTAGATGAAGCCCCAAGGAGTGATGGTGGAGTTCTCTGGATCGTTTCAGGCTGGCACCTTGAGTGGCTTTGGGGACAAAAGTGCCTTTTCTGATGAGCCAGCTGCTGGGCTGGAGGAGGCATACATGCATGAGTTTCAGCTCAGCCAGCCTTGTGATCCCTCTGTGGTAAACCCACATCTCCAGGCACTACGACTGAACTTGAACTTCAAACTGATGGTTTAATTGAAAATCAGCAATTCATACACAACGAGTGCTGCCCATCCCGGGAGCTGGGAGCTGTTTTCTCTGTGCTGAGGATACATGTTAGAGGTGGTGCCGGTGGGGAAGGTCCAGCTGAGCCTAGGGTAGAGGGATGAGCATTCCCTATCCTACATCTCATCCTTCCTCTCTGTTTTGCAACACCCAGAAGAAGCTCAGAGCAAAAAGAGGTATTTGTTTGCAGGGTGGGTCCTGTATGGCAGGGACCAAAATCCATGGGTAAGGACAAGAGGCTCCCCCAGCATCCTGGAAGGGCTCCTGCCTCCCTGTCTAGCTCCTGCCTGCAGCTGCCTGCAGCTGTCTGCAGCTGCCTTCTGCTGCCACGTCCCCTTTGCTCCCACTGCAACCACAGAGAGTCCAGAGAGAGCTGGGCACACCAACACCAGTGGCAGACCCGTTCCACATTTGGATGTGTGTAATTCCCCTTTACTCTGTCAGGAAGTGATACCGGTGAACAATTAGACCTGGACAGGATGCCCTAATGATCTCAGGCTTTTATAGAGCACTGGGAATTCATCTTGCAGGAATTCCATGCTAAAGTTTAAGACATTCTCTATATGCTCATTCCATGGTGTTTCTCAAGCACCTACACCAAATTGAGTGATAATTGTCACTATTTGTTTCAATAGTGGCTTGGAGAAGGGCTGGTTGGGGATGACATTCCCATGACTCAGATAAGTGAATAGATCTGGATCTTTCAGAAAGAGAAGGAATCATCTGCTCTGCTGTTGCCTTTGGAATTGCAGATAGAAGCTGGACATCTTCTTGTCTGGGAGGAAAATACTGAAACGAGGTGCTCTGCAAATGCTCCTGGGCCCGGTGCGCTCCAAAAACAAAAGCACCAAACCTCTTGTCAGGGCTGAAGGTGCAGAATGATGCTCTTTCAGGTGAAGTAGTGGCTCAACCGCTAACAATGAGCTCCTGAAACTTTGCAAACTGGAGTGTTCCTAAATCTAAGCCTATTAAAATCTACTTCCCAAATGGAATCTAATAAAATCCTGGCCCTAGGTGGGAGTGTCCGAACTCTCACTGCAGTCTGGGTTTGTTTCAGCCTGTTGCTACGCGCTGGAGGGAGCACTTTTTCCATGATCCTCCAATTTTGGTTGGAGTCCAGCACATCCCTTTGCCTGTATCACGCTATAGATTGCTTTCTGGAGCTCAGGAAGAGAGTGCTTGGCTGCCAATGTACGTTTAATAACACTTCATTAGTACAGCGAGTCCGGAGAAATCCCTGGGGTGAGTTCCTCCCAGGCCAATCTTCCCCTTGCTGGGAATTAATTACAGGCATGATGGTTAATGACGAGGGGTAGGGATAGCTGGTGGTTTTCGATGTCCCTCTTGGTTTGTGCTGTACCAAGGCAGATCTTCTCCTGTGGAAGCAGTTGGCAGAGCTATTGCTTCCTTCCTGGGAAGCAGCAGCCCTTTATTTATTTGCATCCCTTGGCAGGGAGCAAGACGGGCTCCAAAGCATCTCTGACACAGGCAGCACTTACAGATTTTATGACTAGGATAAAGTAAATAAATGATTCAGACAAGATTTATTTTGTATGTATAGCTTTCTCACTTCAAAACCAATTACCCACAAAAGTTTCTAATAAATAAGTCTTGGTGCATTTCGAACAAGCAAACAAAACATCATCTTCCTTCTGCCAGGATCCCCAAATGGATTTTTTCTGCTTCATTTTCCAAATTAGATTATGCTGTGCTGTAATGAAAACAGGGAAGATTTACTCAAACGTGTGTTTACTCGATTTATTTTTGTAGCTGGAGCCTGGAGGATTTTTTTTCCCATTCCTTCCTCGGCCATGTGCTGCGAACATTATGCAAGATCTCCATCCATTGCAATGGTTGAAGGCAAAAGCAGCGATTCCCTACACTATATTTGCAAACTTGGTTTCTACTTTTGCTTTTCCTCAAGGCTGTGGGCACAGCATCCCCCAGACACATTTGCTGGGATAGCATTGCACTGCAGCAGGTGAGTACCCCCTTCCCCTCATAAATTAGGGGCCTTTTTGGTACTGAAGGGGAAGGAAAGCCAAGAATCAGAGTATGGTTTGGGTTAGAAAGGACCTCTAAGATTATCAAGGTCCAACTCCCGTGCCATGGGCAGGGACACCTCCCACTGGATCATGTTGCTCAAAACCCCATCTAACCTGGCCTTGAACACCTCCAGGGATGGAGCATCCACGACTTCTCTGGGCAATCTGCTCCCTCACAGGAAAATATTTCTTCCTAAGAGCTCATCTAAATCTTTCCTCTTTCAGCTTAAAACTATTCCCCCTCACCCTATCCCTGCACTCTTTGATGAAGATCCCCTCCCCAGCTTTCCTGTAGGCCCCATTTAAGTACTGGAAGGCTGCTATAAGGTCTCCCTTAAAAGTAGAGATGAAAGAGCAGAGAGGCCTGGAGACTGGCCTTGCACCTTCTCCAGTCCTCAAGGTAACATCTACAGCATCCCTCCACCCTATCTCTGCCATCCTCAGTTTTTCAGCAGCCTGGCACACCGTTCCTGCCCTGTCACATCCCTTCATCCTTCCCTTCATATGGTGGACCTCCTATCTGCTGCTCTCTCTGCCCCGTGAGGAGGGATGGGCAGCAGAGTTTGCTTTGGGGAGATATTTGAAATGCATCTACAGTCTCCTTCCTTCTGAAAGACTGCTCCATATGGCAAAATCTTTTATTTAAACCAAACCCCTTCATTTTAACCAACCATTTCCAGTAAATAACACACCATTTTTCATCATCACCCTATAAGTCATCTCCTGTCCATACTTCTCATCCTGACTGGCCAAACCAAAGTGCCGGTGGCGACAGCAAGACCTGTGATCCCTGAGTTAACACAGCAGTTTCCCATAGAGAGTTTCTTTTCCTCTTCGAGTCCGACTGCATAAAATAAAACAGCTTTTGTTCATGATGGAGATTATCCTGGCAACAGAATGACGGAAGCTACAAAAAATGCCAAGGCTCAATGACAGCTCTATCTAAAACTAACCACAAAGATGAGTCTGTTTTATCATCATTAGGGAAGAAAGCACCAAGCTAATGGGAAGGGGGAAATTGCTGCTGTTTATGATGGCTTTGTAGATGGACAAATATCCCTGCCTAACCGAAGAGGTGTGCAAAAGGACACAATTATCAATGCTGCATTACCATGAACCTTGAAATCAGGCATAGAGAGGAGAGACGGGGTCCCACCTACACCCTCTGCCTCCAGTGAATCAACAAATTCAGTTGGAAGATGGGATTTTTGAGGATTGCTGCAGTCAATGAAGAGGCTCCAGAGGATTTCTGTGGGTCTGGGTCAGGCCCAGTGCTTGCAGGAGGGAGTTAGAGGGGCAGAAACCCTGTTTTGCAGCCAAGGAGGACTTTGACCTTTAGTGCAATGCTCTCCTGAGCTGCCTTTCCATGTCCCTCAGAGGCTCATAGAAGTCCTTTCTCCACAAGTTTTGGCTGATGACTCCCAGATTGCTCTCTGTATATCTAAATATCTTCTCTGGGGCAAAGATAAGGGGAGTTAAGAGCCATTTAATGGTGCTGGGGTGATGTACCCATCATTTATTTCCTCCCATCGAATTGCTGCCAGACCCCTTCCACCTTTCAGGCAGCACTGTGAATAAACAGGGGACATTTTCCTCACTTTAGTTGTATATGGCTTGCTAGTTTCCCATGTTCAGTGATGGGAAGCCTCATTTATGGTGTTTGCTGAGTATTAATCAATGTGGTTAATTGAATTGATGGTTGCATCGGCTTGTATTTGGAGCAGCTGTTTCACATCATTAGCCCCACTTAGCATGGTGATCTGTCAGAAGAGCTGCCCACGTTCATCTCCACCTTGATGCAAGCAGTGGGAGATCCAAGGTCTTCCCTCTGTGCACCAGCAGTGGCTTAGGAACTATGCTTCATCCATCAGTCTCTTTTCTAGTGCATAACAGCAGCTAAATGGGATTTGAACCCAAGGGCTGAAAGCACCTGGTACAAACACAGGAGAAACCTAAAGAAAGCAGTGTTTTCTGCAAATTCATCCCTGGACACTGGCTGCAAGTGTGTGGGGATGAAAGGCGGGCATAAAAGTACCAGCACCTTTGGCTATCTGCTATCCCCCTTGCAGAGGGCTTGGGACTCAAAAGATAAGGGGAAAAAATAATGATTCCCAGGCTTTCAGAGGCACAGGAAAATAGAAGTAAGGAATTAGTCCAGAAATCCAGAAGAGCTGAGAGCCATCAATCATGCAGTAATGAGGGCTGGAGGAAGACCTGCCAGAGCATGTGCCCCACCAGCAGCATCACAGCAGCCTGCAGAGGACATGTGATGATGATTTATGACAAAGTTATTTTCCCAAAGCGCCAGGCGCTGAGGGGCTTCCCTTCTTCCCATCCTGCTTTTCCTACCTGCAGTCCCTGGCAATTAGCATTTTCTCCTGGGCAATTTTGCTGAAGCCTGCATGATCCCATTTCCACAGCCTCTCTGTCAGATGGGACACATCATCCCCACTTTATCCATTTAGCACAGCCAGGGCACTGTGCTACGATTTGCCACTGTGCCCATAGTTCAGGGTATTTTCAGTGATTGCTTGCCCAGCTGGTCATCTGTGTAGCATCTCCTGGGTGTAAGGGTTTTGCAGATAGTGACTCTGCTAATTAGTAATTAATCAGTAATTAATGTGAAGGCAGTTGCCCCATGAAGAGAGGCTCTCCCCCATAAACCCCTCTCAGTATCCTGTTCAAGCCAGGGATGCAAAATCCCTTCTCAATGGTGTTTGTCAGCCCTTGCATATCTCCTGCTGTCCTCTTGGATTTCCTTCAGAGCATTGAGACAGATGGGGCTGCATTTCTCCAGCTGATTTTATAGGGAGTTTGGAAAGCTTTGCCTCTCATCTCAAAGACTTGGAGCTGAAAAATCCCTCTAGGAGGACTCTTGCATCTGTCTTAAGTGTCTTGTAATCTGGGTCAGAGAGAAGCTGAAGTCTATATCACCTGAAGATCATAGAATCATAGAACAGTTTGGGTTGGAAGGGACCTCAAAGATCATTCAGTTCCAATCCCCCTACCATGGGCTGGAACATCTTCCGCTGGATCAGGTTGCTCAAAGCTTCATCCATTCTCCAGGGATGGGGCATCCATGACTCCTCTGGGCAACCTCAGTGCCTCACTGCTCTCACAAGAAATAATTCTTCCTAATCATGCCCTCTAGATACTTGCAGTGTGGGTTTTCAGTTTCTGACTGAGGCAATGAACCTCCTAATCTTCCTCAGCAAAACTGTCTCTGAAGAGGTGTCTCTGCACTCACCCTGACACCCAGGCACTCACTTCAGGGCCAAAAGACTGCAAAGCTTTCCCTTGCTAAAGTTCACCAAAATTAGGCAAGTTTCACATGGGACACAGGGCTTCTCAATCTCCTCTTCTTCTTCGGAGTGTTGAGGGATATTTAAATATCAGGCAGAAACAGGTCTTGATTTTGCTCCTCCTCTGACATTGAAAAGCCCTGCCTGTGACCCAGGTTCTGTGAGCTTAAATCCTGGGGATGCTGAGCGCTGCCAGGACCCAGAGGGCACCCAGGGCTCTGCAACACCAGGCAACTGCAGACTTGCAATCCTTTCCCTTTTTCTTAACTCTGACTGCTCTATATTTGAAGAAATGTCCCTGCTGACACCCTCATCCGAGTGCTCTCCCCCCAGGGGCTCCTGCCCTGCAGCCCTTTTTGCCCATGTTTTCCACTTTGGCTTCTCTGCTACTTTACCAACTCTCTCACCCAAACTACCCCTGAAATAAAACTGGGGACACTTGTTGCTGTCATGTGTGACAGACCAGCTCAGAGCTCCTCTATCAGCCCCCAGCACCCTGGCTGGGTTTTAAATCCATAACCACGTGCAAACCCTCTCCTACTTGCACAAGACATCCTCTGGCCCTCCTCCTTGGAGCAGCCCCCAAGGACACTGCTGTGGTAGCATTGTGCAATGGTCACCTCTACCAGTGCGTGGGTGTCTGTCCTAGGGGTTATTACTCAGTGACAAGGACAAAGAGCAATTAAAGTCAGTTATATCACTATAAAATGATGTTAAATGTCAGATGCGTGCCACGATGCCAGGTATTTTTCTGCAGAGCCCTCCACACATTGCACCATTTGTGGCTCTCTTGACAAAGGAGGTCTTGTAAAAAGCACTGCCTGGATGAGATTTAAGCCGTCAGAGATAACCACTTGGCTGTTTCTTGCTGGGACCTCAATACCTCCTCTCGCATGGTAAAACACACTTCCTTTCTGTACCGCCGGATTTGCTTTTCAATGCTTCATTATGTTTCAAGGTCACGGTGCATCAAGCAGTTTGTTTGAGTGCCCTGGAAAGAAACAAAGTCACAAGAATTTGTTTTGTTTAATAAATGCATGCGCAGAGCCTGAATTGCTTCCTTATGAGCATGTAAAGGAGAACGGAAGGCACTTGGAGCTACATTTTTTTTTGGCATTTCCTCTTTTTTAAGTCCATTATTCACAATCCTTTTTTTATGGTGAAGAAATGCCCAGTTCTTTTCCAGCTGGCAAGTGCTAGGCTCTCATTTAGTTCTCAGTTCCATGGGTTTATTTGCGTTGATGTCAAGAAATCGTACCCTTCACCACAATAACGGCAGCAATCGGCCAAGGCCAGCCCAAAAGCTTCTGCCCTAGAATCCATCAGAGGAATTGCCACCAGCGTGAAGGGCGTTATTTGCATTTAAAAAGTGGGAAAATTGGAGCTGGAGGTTGTTAAAGCAGACAGAGGAAGCATCAATTGGTCTGGTTATGTCTTGCTGGGTGTTGAGTGGAATGGACTTGAGACTCATGTGTTCCATTCGTGCCAAAATCCATGCTGGGACTGGTGTTGCAGGAGAGCAGCAGATAGGAGAAGCAGGGGTTTGGGGGGAAAATGCAGCTTTCTTTGTAGTCAGTGGGGAAATTCTTGCTGGCTTTGACTGCCAACCATAGCACAACGAAGACTTTGCAGACCTGCTGATTATGAGGCCCATAGCTGGAGTGTGTCTGGTGGCATCCCATTGCCAGCTTGTTTGCAATATTAATTAGAGCCATGAGTCCGCAGTGTTTTCAAGCTCTGTAACTCCAATTCACCATGTAGGAAGGGGAAGGGATGCAAAGTGAATTCTCCTGTGCAACACTTCTGAAACAGGTCCTGCACTACTTTTTCCTCTGACAATGCTCAGACCCATCTTGAGTGACACTGGGGCGCCCATTGCTCAAAAAGCATCCATCAGAGCAGCTTCTGTGGATCTCAGTGTTTCATGGGGTGCAGGCACCTTCCCATAGACATGCCATTTCTGTTGAGACTCCAGCTGCAAAGCAAGACAGCTCGGCTAAGCAGTTTCCCACTGGCAAATTTTTGGCAAATCTCCTGACACAAAGCCAAGGGTGAGCACTTCTTGACTGCTGGCATCTCACAGGGGCTGAGAGCCTGCTGGCCCAGGGACCACATCCCCCAAATATCCCTGTAGACCTATTTGCAATCTTCCAAAGGTGAAGTTTATGCAGTTCATCTCCCTTCACAAACTTCACTTCCCTGGCTCTCACAACTCCTGGCTACTCGACCTCTATGAGCTTCCACTGCTCCTCTCTCTCGGTGCTTGCAGAAGGTGAGGTCCAAGCCACCACACTGGCTTAAAGGCTGCTCTCCTCCCTGAGGGGCTAATTGTGATCAAATCTGACACAAGAGTGGCAATTCCAAAATTTTATATTGAATAACAAAAATTTTATATTGAATAACAAAATTTTATATTGAATAATATCTGCGTGGAGAAGAAAGAACCTGTAAATGTCTCAGCAAGGAAAAAAAATTGCATGAGATGTTCATATCTTATTAAACATCAGAAAGCCCACACCAAGAGAGGCATAAAAGTCCTTAAAGTGGGAAAAGCATCCATCAGACCATGCAGTCACTCTTCTGTAGCTCTTCTGTGCTCATCCAAATAGGAAGTGTGCAACACCCACCTTTCCCGGTGGTGATGGAAACATGTTGGGCCATCATTGGCATTTCCCCTTTTAACAAAAATACATCAGCTTCAGGGCCTCTGGTGAGAAATTCCTGGGGCTAGCAGCTCCCCTTAGCATCAGAAATATGATAAATTCTCTGCTGTGATAAACATCTCAAATCCATTGCTGGATGAGTTTTTAAAGACTTTGAGAAATAGAACAAGCAAGTAAACAAGCTGGGGTTTTCCCCTGTGCATCTCAAATGCAGCAGAAAACACAATCAATAATTGAGTGAGAAGGCAAGCTGCTGTGAGCTTCCAGAAAGCACAGCCTGAGCATCCAATATTTATTTTCAGGACTTAAATAATGTATCTGAAAATGCTTCTAACTGGATATTTTAAGGCAAACAAATTTATGTCATGAAAAGTTAATTGGCAAAAACATCTCTGAAGGAAATTCAGCAGCCACCAAAAATACCCCTCAACTCCTCAACACATCGGTCCTGTTCCTCTTTGTAAGTTAGGGGGAAAGTCTGTAATGTCTAATTAAGGAATCATTCGCTATCAATTAGCTCATATAAGTAGATTTCACTCGCTGCCAAAGCTAAATCACTTAAGCCCCAGCATTTCCTCCTTGCTGCTGCAATGCCACCCACCACGAAGCCTATGCAGGGATGGAAGTCAGGAAGTGAGGTGGGTCACTCCTGGTTCTGCCATCGATTTCCTATGGGAGCTTGGTGGAATGAGTTCATCCTCATGGGTTAGACCTGTTGCAGCTACTGTAGGCAAATAGAAAGAAACCCACCCTGTTTCCAGAAAGGTGGTAGGAATTGGACGTGGTGGGGTCTTGCATGGCTCGGAGATGAGCCATATACCCAGAGAATGGTCACATGTGGCCCTCAGAGGGGTCCTGGGTCTTTGACAAGTGGAGGTACCGCTGTTTAGGACAACAGGAGCAGGAGGAAAAGAGAACAAAGCTGCTCTGCTGCCAGATCCCATGCCAGTATATCTCACTGCTGCACCCCAAAATAGCAGTCAGCATGAGCCTACGTGCAAGAGCTCTGTAGGAAGAACTTTGGCCAGGGATGGCACGTTGCCCCAGGCATTTGCTTCCACATTGGCAGTAGATGAAGTATCTGCTGTTAAATCCATCATGGTTTTTAATGCTGACACATTCCTGCTCCACCTCGTCCTTCAATCTCCCACCCCTCCATTCAAGGTATGAGAAAACGTGTTGCTGTACCAGCAGTCAGCCCCAGGGATGCAAAGATCACCTCTTTGATCCTGGATGAACCACGAGTCCAGTCACACACCACCATGCGGCCGCCCTGCAGTGGGGCTGCCCTGTCCCCAGCCCACATCGCAAATCTGGTGGGGGCCAGGGCTGGATGTCCCCTCACAGCATCCCCAGCTGCTGGTCCATCTGCCACCCCCCAGGGCACCCCAGCACCCAGCCAGGGCTCAGAGACTGCTGCCACGTCAGGCTTATCGTTATGAAACCCAAACAGATAAGATAAGAAAGGTTCATAACCTCTCATCACAGGACAAAATTTCTCATCTCCAGCCAGGCTTTCTTGCCTCTGATGTTTATTTGCTGTTATATCCAGCATTAGATGAATTGCCTCCACTGGGATTTCAAGTCAGTCTGATCAGAGGAAATTGGTTTTGACAGCTTTGTGATAGCAATGTCTTGGGTGAGACTCACCCCAGGTTGAAGCTCCTTGGGGTCAGCGGAGTTGAATTTGACTCTGGCTGGCTGAGTAAATGCAAACCAGTAATGAAAAACCTGGAAACGGAGTAACCTGGATCCTAAAGCATTCTCCCAGGTGGAAAGGGATGGTTTAGCCCGCAGCTACCTCTGGAGCTTAGGGGGCAATTCAGGGAGAGACAGGACAGAAAGTCTAGCTGTAGCTACATCGGGCTGTGTGATGCTGGCACATCTCCTCCAGGGTTTCAGTTGGCATAGAAACACAGCCTTAAAAATCCAAAGCAGACCCAAGGCAGCCATACCCAAAACACTCCTCTGCAAACAGAGCTTAACTGACAGAACCAGTGCTACTGCTTTTGTAGGAGTTGTTTCTTCCTGGGCTTTGAGAAGAGCTAAGGTTATGCTGACACAGATCTCTGAGCATCCAACTGTTATGCCTCAACTCCCTTCTTACAGCAAAGGTTTTGGGTCGAGGGAGGTTTTCCCACCCCAAAGGATTTGCAGGAAGTGGGAGGACTGGGGAAACACAGATGTGCTCTTCATGGCATGTGGTCCTCAGTTCAAAAGGCTTTCACCTCCTGGAGATCACGTTCCCTGCTCCTATCTGGTCACAGCAGCTCTTATACTCATCAGGAGCTGGAACAAACAGGAAAGCACAGACTCACTTTGATCACAGCCTTCACCACTACAAGGCTGTGTTCTTATGCTTGGACAGCGAAGTTGACACTGTAAGGGTGGGAGTGAGATGCTGGGGGAGTAGGGATCAGTCTTCCCACATAATGCTGGGGTTCCTAAGACCTCGAGGGAGTTTGCTGTGTTTTCTGACTCAAAGGGCAGACACAAGTTGAAGCTGATGGATTTTCAGCAAAGTACAAAGCTTCTTCCAGCGAGGACAGACACAGGTAGCAGCCACACAGCCAGTGAAGAGGGAACCTTCCTGCTGGCTTTCATCCTGATGGCAAGAACTGGCAAGGGTCTTTCCAAATGTGCCTTCAATACCACTGATGGAAGCTAATATTTTTTGGAGATAGTCAAGAGAAATTCAACTCACAGCCTTGGGAAACTCAGTTAGACACAGAGCTGTAAGGCACCACCAACAGACAGGCATTGCTGGAGCCCAGAACGCTGTCCCTGAGGAAGTCCAGCTGCGTTTCTTCAGCTCCCCTGATGGGCTCCAGAGTCACAACATCAACGCCAGCTCAGGGACCTTCCCTTGGAGCTGCAGCCTGGTCGAGGCAGCAAGTGCGTTTGGACCCAATCACCAAGCCTTTTGCTTTGGGTCCAAATCCCTCTTCATTTTTCTTCTTGGAGGGCAGGGAAGAGACAGGAGGTGACAGATAAACATTTATAAGACAAAATATTCAGGTTTGCTTGATGACTTTCTCGCCTCATGAAAGCCACAGCTGAGCAGGAAGGAGGTGCCAGGTACATTCATTATTTACTTAGGAGAATTAAAAACCTCCTCTAAATGGCTTGGTTCCCTGCAGATGGCTCTCCTGCCTGAGCAGAAGCAGGTGGCTCTTTTGCACATCTCTGCTTTTCAGAAAGTGAAAGACTTCAAGTAGGACCACACCAGTGATGTAAAAACCCTGTATCCCTCCCAGCCTGCCCCAGATGGATAACTTAGTGCCGTGGTAGTAGCAAAACTAACATGGGCGTTGCAGCAGCTGTGTTGAGACAGGGTTATCACAGACTTTTTTACAATGCAGTCTAAATTTGGGATGAAAACACCATTTAAAAAGTGTACCAGGAGTTATGTCCAAGCATCACAAAACTTCAGAAAAGCATAAATCTGATAGGTTACAAAATTACTCTAATCTTACTCTCCCTTTCAATGCCAAATGCCATTCCTGGTTTTGCTGTCCATAATTCACCTGTCCAGACTTAATTAAAGATTCCAGTAAATCATTTGCAGAGTAGGAACATTACCCCTTTGCCTACAGATTAATGGTGTGTTTCACTTCACTGTTAGTTTCTTTATTTGCTTCAAACTGCATAAAAATAGTCAAGTCTGGCTTACTCTAACAAAAGGAGAAGCATGAATAATAGGAAAGGAAAGTTTAGGCCTGGCCCATTTTGTAATTAGTACTGAGAGCTTGTGGGCTTTTGGAATGTGCTCATTAAAACATACATAAACTGTTATACAAATAGAAATTTTATATCATAGAATCATAGAATGGTTTGAGTTGGAAGGGACCTTAAAGCCCATCCAGTTCCAACCCCCCTGCTATGGGCAGGGACACCTCCCACCAGACCAGGCTGCCCAAGGCCCCATCCAACCTCGCCTTGAACACCTCCAGGGATGGGGCAGCCACTGCTTCTCTGGGCAACCTGTGCCCAGAGAACCAGCCTCACAGGAAAATATTTCTTCCTAAGATCTAAATTAATTCTCCCTTCTTTCAGTTTAAAACCATGTTTTTGAACTGATTATGTTTGTTTACATGCACACTTACTTTAAAACATATTAAACTTTCCCTGTCTCCCACAAACCCAGCAGCAGAGAACCAGACTTTTACTCCTTGGGGTCACTGGTCACTCCCCAGGATCACAGCCATTGAGTCCAACACCTCTGGGGCAGGCTGGCCCACCAGGACAACAGACACATGTCTCCTTGTGGATTTGCCCAGACCCAGAAAGGAGCTGTTACCTTCCCTGTACAGGAGAGAATGAAATGTCCCTTCCAGGCCTGGCAAAAGCTGTGATGGGCTTTTAGGGTTCCCATTCCAGCTGTGGACCACTGACTTTCAGACTCTTCATCCTGAAAAAGCAATTCTGCTCCATATTTTACATCCCTAAACAATGCATCTTGGTCGAGTGGCATTTTCATTAGCCTCAGGGTTTTGGGAAATGATCTCAAGAGACAGTCACCACAGTTGTCAAACTCACAGTGTCCCCTTAGCAATGAGCACCTTTCTCCCCACCACAGGGTCTGCTGCACCAGTCCTTGCTGAGCAGCAAATTCAGGTGATTCAGGGGCAATCACACACTTTAAAGCACAGGTGTGATCACCTTTCCTGATTAGTGTCATGCTTCACTGGTCTTTCTAATTAATTCACGATTAACATTCACGTCACTATCCAGAAGGAGACTTGTTCATTTTTGGACAAGTCTGGTATATCATTTACTGAGTGCATAAAGCTCTACAGTTTTTTACTAATTCTTTAAAAATTATAGAATAAAATCATAGAATTACAGAACGATTTGGGTTGGAAGGGACCTTAAAGCCCATCCAGTTCCAACCCCCCTGCCACGGGCAGGGGCACCTCCCACCAGACCAGGTTGCTCAAGACTTGGTCTAATGTGGTTTTAAATACTTTCAGGGATGGGGCAGCCACGACTTCCCTGGGCAACATGTGCCAGGGCCTCACCACCCTCATTTTGAAGAATTTCTTCCTAATGACTCATCTAAATGTTCCCACTTCCAGTTTAAAGCCATTCCCCCTCTTCCTATCATTAATTGTCCTTGTGAAAAGTCCCTCCCCAGCATTCTTGTAGGCCCCCTTCAGATACTAGAAGGCTGCTGTTATTAATTATGGTCCAGGAGAACTGAACTTGCTGTGTCTTTAGCCACTTTAAGAAACCAGCAATGCTTCGATCTACCAGCAAAGCTGCAGTCAGCCTCTTCATGGAAGAGGATGCTGACAGCAATGGCTGTTCAGTGCAAGTCTTCATCATTGTGGCTGGACTGAGCTGCTGCAAACCATGGCTGTGATCACCCTCTTTGTGTCTGATGTTTGCATATGCTGCAAAGCTCCAGCATGTTGCCCACACACTCTTGGTCTTTCAGAAGACAGTGGGCCCAAGAAACTCAACTTATTTTCAAAATATGGGGAAAGATGTCACGAGGTGGTGTTCATTTGCCAATAGATAAAAGTGATGTCAGAGGGCTGCACTGCGCAATCTTCCCCAATGTCCTCTTTTGAAAATTAGTCTTTTAAAGTTAGGAAGTTGACACAGACATGCCCTGTCCCTTCAGCCACCCCAAACTGATCCTTTAGGCAGGAGCCCACCGAGGAGAAGGGCCCTGTGTGCGCAATGCAGCTCTGAAGGAGAGCACAGTACCCTATGATGGAGTAAGGGCTCATACACCAGACAGGCTTTTCCAAAGACATTCTAAGCCTCTCAGAGGAGAAAATCCCATTCATACCCTCTTCTCCCAGTGCATGGTATTTACCAGTGGAGGGATCCATTTATTCTAACTTTGACCGCTTATTGTTGCAGCTTATTCCTGCTCCAGAATAAGCTCCATTCCTCCAATGACCACCATCCTGACTCTGCCAGGTGCCTGCTGTGCCCCTTCTCTTACCCATGGATGGAGGGTTGGGACATCTCAGCATGCAGATAAGAAGCAGTGACCTTGCAGGGGTGGCTGTCCTGCAACCACTGCTTTCTCCTCAAGGAGATCCCCAGGGGAATCCTGCAAGGAGGGCATTTGTTACGTGACAACACAGGGGAAGACGTGACATCTTGTGCCTCTTGTTCACCTGCTTACTGGAGACTGCAGCCTCTGCTTGTACCCATAGGCTGCCAGTGTCTCCACAGAGCCTAACCCTGCTGGTGGCCACAACCTGCTCTCATTTGCACTGGCTTTGTTTTATTCCTGGCCATTTCAGACTCACTCTCCACCCATGGAGAGCAGATGTGGGTCTCCAGAAGGTGGGTGAGGATTTAGCAGGAGGTGCTACAAGGATGGTTGTTGTGTGGACTGTGCCAGCATGTCAATGCTGATAGTCACCTCTTTGTCCATCCCTGCTCTCCACAGAGGACAGAGAGCTCCCAGGCTGCTCCTGCTGCTGGGGAAGAATATGCCAGCTCCCCTCCCAGCAGCATTGCTCCCTGCACCTCTAAGCTCTTGCAATTTCACCTGTGGCCTCTCATCTACCTGCTGCAACCATACCTCCGGGGCTGTGGGGCTTGGACAGCCCATGCAATACCTTTGCAGCTCATTTCCTCCAAGCAGGACTGGAAACAAAACCAGGGAGCATGCCAAAGGGAAGCAGGGTTCCAGCCAAGTTTATGAAGCAAACAAGGACCAGGAATGGCAGCTCCATGGCATTAAAGATATCTTGGTGCAAAAGATGCAGTGAGGTGCTCTTCCTCTACTGTTTTAGCTGGAGGGCAGATGAAGCACCACCCACAGCCAAGAAGGAAGCTAACAAGAGAATCTAACAAGTTTCCCTTCCCTTGGGGGCAATGTGGCTCCAAAGCTTTGTGGCCTAAGGGTGAGAAGCTGTGGTCACCCTGCAGGTGCACCTGATGGTGTACCCTTACGTAGCACCCACCTCTCTGGAGCAGGAGCTGCGCAGGGTAGGGGATGCAGACCAGAAATGCTGCCTTGTCTCACCCGGGGCTGTGCCCAGCAGAGAGCACTTCTGCACAGCCTTGCTCCAGGCTGATGTGGCTTAAGGAGGCCTGAGCAAATGTGACTTCTGATGGCAGGCTTGAGGTCACCATCTGGATCAGCTGCAGCAGATACAAACTGGTGTAAACTGAGGTCCAGCTCTGATCTGCCCAGCACTTTTAGGGTGGACACACTGCTCCTGGCAATGATCTGCAGTGACACTCATCGATCTGGAGCTCTTTTGTCAACACACATGAGTTTTGCCAGCAGGTCTGAAGCAAAATCTCACCTCCCCATCTGACCAGCCACGAATCATCCAGTGCCTCCCAGACAGAGAGTTCTTCTGGTTCCAGCCCCAGGACCAGCGGACTCTGCTGCTGAAGGGGTCTCTTGTACCTGGAAGCATTTAGACACTGTCAGAGTCAGAGGAGATGCCTGGAGGGATGCTTCCCACCTGCAGTGCTGGCAGAGTAGCCAGAACCGCTGCCCTATCAAAGCCATATAACGGTGCTGGTGTTGTTTCATTTCCCTGTCATTCCAACCTCTCCACACCCAGCGAGGGCTGTGGCCTTGCTTGGCAGTCAGGGAGGTAAGGTTTGCTCATTTATTCATCAGCCTTGTCCTTCCCTCTTCCCAAGCAGGTCCCAGAGCCACCACACCACCTCCCAGCAAGCTTGACACATGCCTTGCTTTCAAAATTTTACTTTTAAAGCCTGACTGTGTGTCTGCTGAAACACAATCTCTGTGTGGCTCTTTATGATCAAAGTTCTCTATGTTCCTGAATTAACAGTAAATGCAAAAAACAATGTGTCAGTTTTAAAGTGATTGTTTCAATGCTTAAATACACATCCCCACTGGCTGATGTTTGCAGAGGGATGTAGCTGCTCCATCTCTTCCCTCCTTGTAGGAGCTCACAGAAAACGATATGGGCTGCCAGCTTCCCCTGCTGCTATAGCAGTGTCTTTCCTGGTGGGAACAAAATGTCTTTCCAAAGGTCCAAAGGGCAATTTTCAGTTTATAAACATTTGCTTGTTGGCTGATGGTCTCCGAAATGGGGCATATTCTCTGTTCAATGCATGCGGGTGGCCAGAGGAATGCAAAAGCAATTGCAGTGGGGTCTGGGATCATGAAAACTCATTAATTCTTGAACATTTTACAATTGCACAATCTGGAAGCGTTTTTGGTTCAGTCTAATCTAATCTGGATTGGAAGTGAAGTCCCTGAGGAGGAGGGGATCATGAAAAATTGTTCTTCCAACTCCTTTTTGATAGCAGTTGTTATTTCCCAGAGTGGATGTTGTTTTTATGACTGCAATAGGAGGACCAAGAAGTTTTTTCCAAGGTGCTGCTAGAATGGACTGAGGGTGTGAGGTGCTTGGGTGAATCTGCTGTGATGACAGTGAAGCTCCTTTTTCCTGGAAGTGCAGATAATAAGGTTACTTGACAAGCAGTAAAGTTTTACGACTTGCTATAAAAGAAGGCACAGAGTGGAGGATCCCCTAAGAAAACCTCCCATTCATCAGGATCAAACTTTCTACAGGGGAAGATATCTCCCTGGGCTCCATCCACATTTCTGCTTTAAGAATATCTGTCCTTGGGGCTTAGATTCTCTCTCCATCCCTGAGTGTCCTGGGGAGGATCACAGGCTCATCAAGCTTAAAATCTGACGTGAACTAGAGCCAGAAGAGACACAAAGACCCATTTGGGATTCCTTAATACCCGTCAGTAAAGGAAAGAAAGCATCAATCTGTAGTTTTGTCCTTGCCAAGAGACCCTTTCCTGCAGGCTTCAGGTTGCAGCTCCTGCAGAGAAAGGATGAGCAGGAGGTTATGCAGCTGTGAATGGGAATGTTATCCTGCCTGCTCCTCCCTGCCCTCCTCCTCAGATGGTCTGGGATGCTTTGTATGTGAGAAGTGCAGAGCAATCAAATCATCCTTAGGCTGTAGTGACTGGAAAAGGACAGAGCAGACCCAAGAGCCCTGGAGATGATGGTGAGAGCCAACAACAGCTATCTGAACTACTGCTTCTCAGCAACTCCCTTTATAATGCTAATATCCTGGGGAGAAATAGTGCCAAGAAACAGCTCACATTCCTTCCTGCAACAAAAAAAACACAACAGCCAAACCCAGGACCCCACACGTTTATCCTGAGCTGATGCATGCTTTCAGGCTGTGGCTTCTGCTGGTCATTTTCCCTTTCTCTTCCCACTACATTTCCCAGCTCCCACTGCTACCCAAGGGGATAAGAAGAATGTGTTTTGTACTTTATTTACCTCATTTATCACCTACAAACTTCCTAATATTTGCCCAGAGATGCAGACAGTTAATATCTTCTATCTTCTATCCTGGCCTCTGCTCAGGGATGTAGACACTTAGTCTTAAGAAAATGATGCACTCAGTAGTTAATTGACTCAGGATTGAAAATGTGTGATGAAACAAGGAAAGGGATATCAGATAGGGAGAATTCATGATGGTTTAAGGATCACTGGAAGGACATCCTTATCCTAACTAAGGATGTGAAAAGAAAATAGCAATTTTGGGTTAAAGTATCTTTGTGTAACCTAATGAATATATGTATTAGCTAGGTGTACCAATTGTATTAGCTAGGTGTAATAATTTTATTAGCTAGGCAGGATTTTGAACATTGGTTTTGTATAAATAGGCCTTTGGGGTCTTCAGTAGGTGTGCTAGTTTTGTGGAAGATCTTCCACATAGCCCTCTGCACAGAGTAAAAATAATGTCTCCCCTTTAAACAAAATACTTTGTTTTGGGAGTTTTTTTATTGGTTCCAGGTAACTCCACTCCCTACCTCCAGCCTCTCTTTCTCCCCATGTCACATTAAAGACTTGAGCTGCTATTGGCCTGAAATTCTTCCAAGGAAAAAGGATCTGGAGGAGTTTCTCCTGCAGTGCCGAGGTTTGGAGCAGGAGGAGGTCTGTGCCCTCCATTCCCGATGAGGCTGGATCAAAGAGCAGGGCTCTTGCAGACATGGAGCAGTATTATCTCTGAGTGTCTTCGATTTAGGAGCAGTGGTACTCACAGGAGAGAAGCTGTGCCTGCTGTCCACACCTGCCCAACCCTGACCCTTGGGTCCTGCCTCTGGCAATGCCACTTCTCCAATGTAGCCCTTGGAATACACATGCAGCATCATTCTTGGTGCTTGTCTGTGCATTCCATCTTACCAAAGCAGCACAAAGGCTGGTTTCCAATGCCCTTGAGTTGTGGGCAGGAAACCTCTCTGCCCAGGTGCCAAGCAGCTATCCTGCACCGCAGGAGCAGCACCATGGAGAAAACTGCAGACCTGGGGCTCTGGGATGCTGGCATGGGACAGGGGAAGCCAAAGGGCATCCTGGGAGCAGAGCATAGACCTGAGCTGGCCGGGTCATCGCAGAGTTAGTCCTAGCCCAGGTGCCAGAGGAGGAAAGTAAGCTGGGCAGCCTTGTCCCTGCCTCCTGCCAGGTATCATCCTTCGAAGAGCCTGCCTTGAGGGGCTCCTCCTTCAGCCAGGAACACTCTGCTATTGCTGTTTTTCCACCACCAGCTAGGAAGGCCTGAGTTCCTTCCTGGAGAGCAATTAGCTCTAATTAAGACACAATTAGAGGGCTTCTGTTCCATTATAGCCAATCAGTGGAACTGGAGTCACTAATCACTGCACTGATGCGGCAGCAGCCCAGAAGACTCCAACCCTGGAGTGAACCCATATTTGTGAGTCCTGCCAACTTCCTGCTCCAGGTCCACAATTCTCTTCTCTAATTAGGGCCCAGCCACCCAATGAGACTGAACATCAATGGCTATAGGGAAAACTCCCTTCAGACAAATCTGCTTTTCTGAGGGCAACCATTCCGTGCTTGTCTGGAGCTTGCTCTGAATTCGAATGTGCGAATTCCCACACGAGGGATAACTACAAGACAAACATATGAGGACAATGGCCGTGCCAGAATGAGACACTCTACACATGGGCTGGCACTGTAGCTTCATGGAGAAGCAGGAATAAATCCCAAGTCCTACTGAGTTCATGTTCCTGTATAAATCTGAAAATAATTATTCAGGAGACAGGTGAGAACATAAAGCAGAATGAAAATACTTTTATGTTGTTCAGGCACTTAATTCCAAGGAAGATGACCATTGACAGATCGTGGCAGGGTGTGTGGTGTTTATCAGTCCCCTCAGTTTTCTTTGGCACAAGGACCATAAACAAGAATAGAGCAGTACTGAGTCTCTGAAGTCCAGAATAAGTCTCTTGGCTTTGGAAGGACTGTAAATATTAGGATAGACTCTATCTTAAAAGGCTCAATGCCTTTGATTATGTTCCCGTGTCTAGCTTCCTCCATTTATTTTTGTCTCATCCTTTCTAATGTGGAACTGTGCTGCCTGTAGAGAAGGTTGTGAACTGAAACACCACTGCAAGTTTCTTCTGATGGAGCCTGAGCTCCAGCAGAGAAATTGGCAGTTAGATTGGGAGTGGTATTTCCAGTCACAGGCTCAAAAGATGATTTTTTTCTAATGACAGAGCCGTTGTGGCTGTGATAGTCCAAGGTCATCGGTGAGGAGAGCTAATACCTTTTTTAACCAGTGAAAAGCTCAAGCCCCCCAAAACTGGTAAAATGGCTTTCACAGTATCTGTCTCACTATGAGGAGGTGAAGTGTTCCTGATATGTGATACAAATTCCTCAAAAAGACATTAAGATTAAAAAATGAAAGTGGGAATCAGTTCCTATTCACAATCTGGGGCTTTCAGAAAACATCAGGTAGGTTTGGGCACACAGCAAAATCATGTGAGCTGGCAACACCTGTGTGACTCTAATGATGAGTGTGGGACTTGTGGGTTGGATAGAGAAGGACCCGGGGCCCGGGATGATGTAGAACCTGTGGGTTGGATGGAGAAGGGCATGTAGGTTGGGAAGATGTAGGACCTGTTGGTTGAATGGTGCAGAACCTGTGGTCTGGATGGTGTAGGAGCTGTAGGCTGGGTTTTATAGAGCCCATAGGCTGGTACAGCCTTCTTGCTGCAGCTTTGGCTCTAGCCAGTGCCTTAACAATCATTTTGGAGATCCTGTTCTCTGCTGCAGCCTCTGTGTCCTAGGAACTGGCTTAGAGCTCCTGACCCACAGGCCACCAAATAGAGGGTGGATTTGCCCATGTGTACCCAAGAAGCAAGAGGTTTCCCACCATCTTATTGCTCATCTCCGGTGCCACCTGAGCTTATTGTCAGTGATCTTAATGTTCCTAGGGCAAGAGATCTGTTACATACTCTGCTGGTCTAATCACGGTCTCCTCCAGACCATGGCAGAGTTCCCACTGACTTCAGTGAGAACAGGGACTCAACCATTGTGTGACACCTTTGATATTTTCTGTGACTGAAAGGAGCTATTTTTGTGTAAGGAAGGTCAAAGCGAGAGCAGGCACGTGAGAGGAGGGTGGAAAACTTCAAATCTCAGCTCTGAAGTCTCTACGGGCAGGAGCCCACAGAGCCATGGAGAGATAGGCAAAGCAGCACCAAGCAACCTCACTTTGAAGGAGGATCCTGAATGCTATTTTTGTGGTGGAAAGATCCTCCTAGAAGAAGGTTTCATAACTGGAAAGATCCTTCTAGAAGAAGGTTTCATAACTCCCCAGAGGGTGTCAGCCACTTGGCTTGCCCCTTCTCCACTGTAAGTTCAGCCCAATCTCCTCACTCTGGGTGGCTGCAGCGTGATTCTGCATTTTCTAGATAGTCTGGGGGGATAAAAATCTGATCGTAGCACATCCTTGCATTTTACAGTTCCTTTAGCACAAGGCATGAGCACCCTGTGGCATGTGTGAAGCCACCCTGCCGGCCTTGCTGACCAAGGGGGATGGCTCTCCAGGCTGGGAATGGTCCTGAGCCCAGAACTATTGCATGGCAGGGTTTTATGCCTGTGTGCACGGGTGCAATGCTGCATTCAGTGATACTACTGATTATTGTAACCATTAAACTCTTTCCCATAAGAACAAACAGCCTGTCCTGCTGATTCAAATCCAGGAGTAGTACTTGCAGTCTCTGCGTAATGACTTTATTAATGTTTGCCATTAACTACGCACTTGGTGTTTTACCAGTGGGAGCAGAACATTCCTCGCAGCTATTAACCCTGCAGTTGGGATGTCTGCTTGACTAAGTCTTCTTTACTCTGTCCAAGGAACAATTATTAGGAACATAAATTTGACTGAAACTTCAAAAACAATCCCTTCCTCCATTTGCTGTTGGCACCTTGCATGAGTCATGCTGGCAATCTGAGATTTCAAAAAGGAGCCAGCAAGTCAGGAGTGGAGGGGGAAGGGAAGCTGCTGCTTTTGGTTATTTTGCAAGAGAGATGTCAAAGTAAATGGATTTCACTGTGTAGTGTCTATCAACTGCAGATTGCTGATATCTGGGGCAGACGTAAAACCTGCAAGGAAACCAGTGCTCAGTCTATAAGGGCTGATCTTGGTGAATATTACAAGAGAGCAGGGAGAGGGGCTATTTCAAGACAAGAGGACTTCGTGGAGCAGAACCTCCCAGGGAAGTGATGGCCCCTGGAGCAGTGAGGTTCCGGATGTCATGAGAGCAGCAGCTCTCAGAGAAGGGCAGCGTGGAGGCCCTTCTGTCTTCCTCTTGGTCTTACTCCAGACACAAGCCTTTTGAAGTCTGCTGTGATACCTCCCTGGTTAGGTCCCTGATGTTCCCTTGACTCTCTGGTTGTCCATAGGGTGGCCCTCTGTGCTGGTGACAGTACCCAAGGGTAGGTACAGCAAGGATGCTGCCGATGCCTGTCCACCTCCCTCTCCACTGTACCAGGGTTCCAAAGCCCTCCAAAGCAAAGTTCATATCTCCCACTGCAATGTGCTATGGTCCTGCACTCCTCCAGAGACCCAGCACCTTTTTTGGGTAGCAATACTGCATGTACTTGTCCGACATACAATGGCAGCAGACAACCTTACTGCCTGTGAGGAGAAGCTGAACATCATGGTTCAGTCATTGTGTGGGAGATGTGGTCTGCTGGGCTTTAGGCCTGTAAGACAAGTAGAAAAATAAGGCTACAATTTCCATTAAATGCTATCATTCATATTTCTGCTGATGTGATTTAGGTTTGGACTGAAGAATGAGAACATTTTTTACTTCAGGGCATATGCGATTTGCTGGTTTGGCTCCCTTTCCCCTTTGTTAATACTTGTGCCTGTTGCTAGACAAACAAAAACCTCACAGACACTTTCAATTTCAGCTCGGTTTAGCTGAGACCCCAGTTTTCCATTTAAAATAAAGCTTCCAAGTGAGAACTTGTTGTGCAAACTATCACCTACCGGCTTCTGCAAGGGGGGGAATCAAACTCTGCTTTGCTCGCCAACTCCTGTTGGGTGTTAGAAACCAGTGCAGGAGGAAAGCAACCCAGGGCACACGCAGCACTGAGGAGTTATCCATCGGTGAGTAGACAACCACCCCTGCCCAACCCTGTCTGATTTTCACTGCTCTAACACCCATGTGCCTCTTGCTGCCTCCAAGATGGTCCCCGTGCCTTTGACATTTCCCTCCACCAGTGTAGAAGTAAAATCGCAAATTTGCAGACTTATTTCATAGAATTACAGAGCGGTTTGCATTGGAAGGGACCTTAAAGATCACCCTGTTTCAACCCCCCCACACCATGCACAGGGACACCTCCTATCAGACCAGGCTGCTCAAAGCCTCATCCAACCTGGCCTTGAACAATTCCAGGAATGAGGCATCCACAACTTCCCTGGGCAACAAGGGCCAGTGCCTCATCTCCCTCATCATGAAGAATTTCTTCCTAATGTCTCATCTACATCTTCCCCCTTCCAAATTACAGCCATTCCCCCTTGTCCTATCACTACTTGCCCTTGTAAAAAGCCTCTCCCCAGCTTTCTTGTAGTCCCTTCAGGTACTGGAAGGCTCCTCTAAGGTCTCCCCAGAGTATTCTCCAGGCTGATAAACGCCATCTCTCTCCGTCTGTCCTCATAGCATTATCTTGGTTATTGACTTGGGGAGACAGTCTGTCTCTCCTCACATCCGTAAATCCTGTGAGCTTGGGTTCCTCTCTATTTATCTGAAGGCAAGGCCGCCTTCTAAAACCTCTCTGAGATGTCTGGTGGCAGCATGTGCCAGCTAACTTGGGCAAGAGGATGGGGAAGGTGATACTGTCTCCACTAAGAGTTGGTCTGAGCTTGAGCTATTTTTGACCACTCTCTTTTCCACTGCTCAGTCATCACTGCAAGAGGATTTTTGCCTTGGTGTAAACACAGACACACAGCCTTTCCTGAAAATCCTCTCTTGGGAGGTGTAAATTTTGTTGCACAGAAAGCCTGGCAGTGAGCAGTGAAATAGTGTAAATAACTGAGAGCATCCTGGGCAGGCACCCAAATTGTCATCAGCAGTAGGACTGGGCAGTGGGATGGGGGCATCACTCTGTGCCATCCCTGATGCCTCACTGGTGGCAGAGCTGGTACCTGGCATTACAATGAGCTTCTGCTAACAAGGAGGTTTCATAAATCTGATCCATCCAGCGGGCAAAGAGAGGAGACAGATGGAAGTCATTTAAGATGATTGTATTTTCTGTCTCCCAGGCTTTTTGTTATTCACCTTCTGCATACCTCGCTCAGGCTCTGGATCCTGGAAATGCTATTGCTGGAATAAAGCACTTTGTCTGGCTGCAGTCCCACTGGAAGATGAATGTGAGCACCAGGGTGCACAGTTTGTGGGTGATGCAGTGTTTCCCAAGGTACTAGAGCAGGTACAGCCTTTGCCTCAACATCAAGGGAGTCTTTCAGTCCATTCTGAGATCAAGTGAATCCCATCTTCAGCCAGACTGGGACTCCAGTCTTCTGCACAACCTTGTGCAATGGAAGAGCAGTGAGATACCCAGCGAGCTGCAGCAATCCCCTTCCTCGTGCTAGCAACCATTACACAGGGGCTGCAGAATGGTTGGACCTCCAGAGGGAAATTCACAGAATCATGGAATCATTGAGATTGGAAAAGACCTCTAAGATCATCCAGTTGAATCGTCAGACCAACACCATTGTGCCTACTAAGCCATATCCTGAAGTGCCACATCTACACGTATTTTGAACACCTCCAGGGATGGAGACTCCATCACTTCCCTGGGCAGCCTGTGCCAGTGCTTCACTGCTTTTTCAGTAAAGAAATTTTTCCTAATGTCCAATCTAAACCTCCCCTGGTGCAACTTGAGACCATTTCCTCCCATCCTATTGCTTGTTACTTGGGAGAAGAGACCAGTACCCACCTCACTACAATTTCTTTTCAGGGAGTTGTAGAGGGAAATGAGGTCTCCCCTCAGCCTTCTCTTCTTAGGGCTGAACAACCCCAGTTCCCTCAGCCATTCCTCATAAGACTTGTGTTGCAGACCCTTTCCCAGCTTCATTGCCCTCCTCCACCCCTCAATGTCCTTCTTGTACTGAGGGGCCCAAAACTGAACACAAGATTTGAGGTGCAGCCTCACCACACTTCATGGGCACCCTGGCTGTCCTGTCTTTGAAGCAAACAAAGAGCTTTTGGGCTGCAAAAAGATTCTGTAGGCACAGCGTTTGTTACAAGACGTGGAAAATGACTCACCACAGAAGTGGTACAATGGAGGGATTGGCACAAGCCCCTTGCAAACACAACGGATATATGCTATCTAGAGGGTGCTAAAATCTGGGGACTGAAGTCCTGCTCCTCAGCCACAAAAGCCCATTTCCATCAGCTTGGAGTTCGACTCCACGAGGCAAACACAAACTCAGCCTGGGGACTGTGCACGGCAAACAATGTGGTAAGGCCTGACAAAGCAGCCCTTGAAACACAGGTCATAGAGGGCAGCATAGGAGCCCCAAATGACCATGGAAGCACCATCTGTAAAGACGAAGGCCCTGCTTCCCCAGTTCATATCTCAGCAGGCTTCCAGAGTGATGTTTACTCCAGTGGGACAACTCACCTTCTTCAGTGATTTGCTGAGCTGTGGCATGTATTAGTTTCCTGAAGAATTCACATGCTTCTAAGCAAGGGAGGTTTAGAAGCAGTTATTTCTTCTTTATTGCATTTTTTTGCTTATTGTTCTTTACTCTGCTAAGAAATAAGTACATTCCAGAGGTTTAACATCACTTAAGGGAAAACCAGTGAAGGTAGGAAATGAAAACACAAAGGAAAGCAGAGCCACAGGCAGAAGTATTGCTCCTTGCCTTATTTCCTGGACAATATTCCATATGCCAGGCTCTCTCAGAATTACCTGTATCATAATTTGGGCTGTTGTGGTTTAATTCCAGCTGGCAACAAAGCACCACATAGTCACACACTCTCTCCTCCTGAGGTGGGATGGGGAAGAGAATTGGAAAAGTAGAATCTTGTGGGTTGAGCTAAAGACAGATTAATAGGTAAAGCAAAAGTCATGTGCACAAGTGAAGCAGACCAAGGAATTCCTTCACTTCTTCCCATCAGCAGCCATCCTCAGGAAAACAGGGTTCCATTACATGTAATGGTTACTTGGGAAAATAAACACCATTGCTCTGAATGTCCTTTGTTCCTTCTTACCCCAGCTTTATATGCTGAGCATGATGCCATATGGTGTGGGACATCCCTTGGGTCATTTGTGGTCAGCTGTCTCGGCTGGGTCCCCTCCCATCTCCATGTGCTCCCCCAGCCTGCTCACTGATCAGGTGGGGTGAGGAGCAGAAAAGGCCTTGACTCTGTATAAAGCACTGCTCAGCTGTAACTGAAACATCCCTTATTATCAACACTGTTTTTAGCACAAATCCAAAACACAGCCTTATATTAGCTACTATGAAGAAAATTAACTCTGTCCCAGCCAAACCCAGCACACAAGCAAAAGTTATTCCATTGTACAGCTCTTGAGCAGCAAAAATATCTCCTTCATGCAAGATCACAGCAAGCAAAGATAAAAATAGTATTTAATAACAAATAATGGAACCTATTAGGAGATACTGATGCTCCATTTCTGTGTTTGATCAGAAGGGATGGAGAGCTGGCATCAGATCTTGCTGCCAACAGCTCAGAAGTGTTCTGATATACAGACTTGGATTTGGTGGAAATCAAGACTGGGACTGTTTTGAAAGCTTTACAGGCAACAGAATCAAGGGCAGGTATATTCAACATTACATTAACAGGTATTCTACTGCTTTTATCCATGGAAAAGTCCTTAGCCAAACTGAGGAGAACAACCATGTTTCTAGAGGTTGCAGAATTAAGCTCAAAATGAGCTTTTAAACCAAGGTAGACCTCCTTGCTGCAGGGCTGGAACAAACTCACTTCCAAGTTCTTTACACTGTTTTGGAGGCATTGCACTGGGCTGGTGATGCCAGAAGACTCAGGGGATTTAAGAGATATTAAACTATGGTTTACTGTGTGTGTTTTTCTACAGGTTTCTGAGCAAACTGCTCGTAGGAAAAGTTCACATAGGGCTGCATTTGATACAGGATTTTACTGCTGCGCTTCTCATCTGTTAGCTAATGAGCTGCCACAAGCTCAGACTCAAAACAGGACCAGGCAGGGCTTTATTTCAGTTAAATGAAACGAGAGAGCAACATTCTGGCACCTCTAACTCTAAATCAGCTACAAAGTGTTGATTACTGAGAGAAATAAATTAAGCATTTGGACCTCGATTCAACACTGCATTTAAGTATATGCCTACATTTAAGCTTGTAACGGCAACAGGGCTATTCCTAAACTGAAAAGGAGGTGAAGGCTTAATTACAATGCTGAATCAAGGGCTTCCAGTGTGGAGAACTCAAATGTTAAATGTCAGCATGAAGGCAGATTCCTATGGTCGGCTAGAAATCGCTGGGATTTATAATCACTTTATATCCTGGAAATGCTGACAGCTTTAAATACAGCACCATGGCCATGATAAATTGTTGGCATTTTTTTCTGGTTAGCCTTTTGTAACTAAATTTAAGGTATCCATTTCAGCATGATCCAATTATGGAAGCAAAATCGGAATGGCTCCCCATGCAAGGGGCCACATCTATTTTTGTCCATGAAGTTTAAGTCTGCATATCTGAGCTCATGATTTATGTCAGGCTTTAAATTAATAATAAGGCACCTATCCACAGGCAAATATTTGTATTGCAAGACCCACTCACCGTGGACTCAGCAGCCAGCCAAGGCTTCCTGAGCAGCCAAGATTCAGTTACAATGGCAACACAGGTCCTGTTTCAAATATCACCTGCCCTTGCACAATTATCATCAACTCCTCCTTGTTAAGGAGAGTCTGAAACTAATAGCTCATCAGCTTAAACTATTGAACCTCAAAAGAGTTATTGCTGAATGAAAAAAAGGCCATGTTTCATAGAATCAGAGAATCATAATCTTCCAGTTAGAAAAGACCTTTGAGATGATTGAGTTCAACCGCACCCATCATTCGCTAAACCATGTCCCTCAAAAACTCATCTACCCGTTTCTTAAATGACTCCAGGAATGGTGACTCAACCACCTCCCTGGGCAGCTGTGCCAGTGCCTGACCATCCTTTCAGTAAGGAAATTCTTCCTAATATCCAGTCTGAACCTCCCCTGGCGCAACTTATGGCCATTTCCCCTTGCCCTATCACCTGTCACTTGAGAGAAAAGACCCAACACTCGCTCTCCCACAGCCCCCTTTCAGGCAGCCATAGACAGTGATGAGGTCTCCCCTCAGCCTCCTCTTCTCCAAACAACCCCAGTTCCCTCAGCCGTTCCTCATAGGACTTTTTTCCAGACCCTTCACCAGCCTCGTCACCCTTCTCTGGATGCGCTTCAGCCACTCCATGTCCTTTATAAACTGAGGGGCCCAGAATTGAACACAGATTTCACCTCAACCACAACCTTGCCTCCATTGCTGATGTGCAGATTCCCACAAATATCTCCAGTGACAGGATGCAGGTCTCCTGCCTTTGTGGGCTCAGGCAGGTAGCTGAGCATGCACAAATATGACCATATGTACAAATCAAAAGGAGGTACAGAGCTGAAGGGGAGAAGGATAAACCCTCACCACTGCCACCTAGCAGGGCACAAGCCTGAGGACACAGTAGGTGCGAGACCTAGCCTGCTTGGCCTCAAGATGTGCCATGGCTTTAAGTTTACCAGAAGAGGTTTAGATTGGATATTAGGAAAAATTTCTTTACTAAAAGAGTGGTGAAGCACTGACAGAGGCTGCCCAGGACAGTGGTAGAGTCACTGTCCCTGGAGATCAGAAGATTAAAAAGCACCACTTTCGCTGAATGCCATGCATGACCAGCTGGGTTAAATGAGCCACGCACAAGACAAACAACCTCTGCTTCCTCTTGCTGTTGCCCAGAAGTTTGCACGTCCACCCATGGTACTGAACAAAGACCTGAGATGCAGAGCAGAAAGGTACCTTGCCAACCAAGAAATGTTTGCAGCTCTGCATGGCACGTTATGTTCTACATGGCATCAGGTGCAGTGCAGCAGGGAGGGATACAGCAACACCAGGGCACAGACCTGTCAGAAACTGGGATGGGAAGGGGTGCTTCCAGCTAAGAGGAGTTGGAAGATGTCATGAGGAGTCACATCAATGTTCACAGGTAACCCATAAGCTCTGATCAGAGCATTTCTGAAAGAATTTCCTTTGTTAGCTTTGTAAATAGTGGGGCGTTTCATCTGCTTGGTTCTAAGTGGTAGGACAAGCTCCTCAGCCTGCGTCTCCTCAGAGACTGATGTTATGCCCACAGGTCTAACCTGATCACCTCAAGTCCACCTGGGCTCAGGGTGATGGTTTTAGATAAGCGTGTGGGAAGGCACAAAACTCTTGCCCCATGAATCCCAGGATACCTTTGGCCATGAGGGCACATTGCTTGTTGTCCACTAGGATGACCAGACCCTTCTTTGCTTTCCAGCAGGTCAAACCCTAATCTGTCTTGGTGCAGGGGGTTATTCCTCCTGAGGTGCAGAACCCTACGCTTGTCTTTTCGTAACTTCATTAGGTTCCTGTCCACCCAGCTCTCCAGCCTGTCCAGTTCTCTACTGAATGGCAGCAGAGCCTTCCAGTGGATTGGCTGCTCCTCTCAGTTCTATGTCACTCACAAAATTGCTGAGTGTGCCCTCTGTTTCCTCATCCAGGTCATCAATTTTGAACAAGACTGGGCCCAGTACTGACCCTGGGGAACACCACTGGCCACACACAGGCTTCCAGCTGAACTCTGTGTTGCTGTTGACAACCCTCTGAGCTCTGGTATTCAGCCAATTGTCCATCCACCTCACTGTCTGCTCATCTGACCCAGAATTCCTAAGCTGACCTATGAAGATGTTTTGTGAGACAGCGTCAAAACTGTGCTTACAGCACAGATCATCCCAGGATACCCAGGAGGCTTGTTCCTCTCCACTGTCCCTTTCCGCATGATGTGAGGCAGCAGAGATAAGCCCCAGGCAGAATAAGACAAGGGTCTCAGTATGGCCACGTGCATTGTTTTTCAAAGATCAAATGAAAATGTTGGGAGATGCAGTTCATTCACTCCATGGCTTTGCTCAGCCCCCAGCTCACTCCTGGTGGTCATAGAATCACAGAATGGTTTGGGTTGGAAGGGACCTTAAAGATCATCCAGTCCCAAACCCCTGCCATGAACAAGGACACCTCCCACTGGACCAGGTTGCTCAAAGCTGCATCCAGCCTGGCCTTGAATGCTTCCAGGGGTGGGACAGCCACAACTTCCATGGGTAATCTATTCCAGTGGCTCAACACCCTCACAATAACAAATTTCTTCCTAATACCTGATTTAAATCTCCTCTCTTTCAGCTTAAAACCATTCCCCCTCATCCTATCCCTGCACTCCCTGATAAACAGTCTTGGGCAGCAGCTTTTTTCATCACTGCAATTAAGTTCAGCTCATTTCTCCTTAATCCAGTCCTAATCACAACCCATGGACCCCCAGCAACACAAGAGCACAGAGCTCTTTGCGGATAGGGAGTGGGGGAGCCGTTGGATACAGGCCAAGCTGTGTTTGGAGTTGAGACTGGGAACATAACTGAGCTGACAACACGTTGGAGATAATTGCCGGTTCCCAGCCTGAAATGTGCCTGCTTTACACTTGCAGATAAGCAGACTCGTCCCTTTATGTGCCTGTGCAGGTATGTGTAAGTGGATACAGCAGGACAGTGCAGATCAGCCACTTCTTTTTCAGCAGCTCTTGCCAGCATTCATGCAGTCCCGTGGCATGGTGTTCCTGATCCTCCCCCCTTCAATTTTGCAGGCATTTGCCTTGTCCAGGGTCTGAGTTGCTTGCGAGGGGTTGGAGGAAGATGCATCTTGTTATTAGAGCAGAAAGATGCTCTGTGCAAACTATGGACTGATGGGAGGCAGAAAGATGCTCTGCCCCAGCTTCCACTGCTGGCTGGACTGCACCTCTTTTGGTGCCACCAGGGTCTTCTACACCTTAGATAAATCTCTAAATCTCCCAAACCAATTCTTGCAGAAAGAATAGTAAGGGAAACCTAAGAGACACAGGCTCAGTAGTGCTGCTGGCTGGGCTCGGGGCATGGAGCTGCAGCAGCCTTGCCACACTTGAGCTGATGGATCCAGCCTCATTCCCTGGCACTCTGACTTCCTAAATAGTGCACTGGGACTTCAGTTTGTCATGACCATCTGGTTAGGTATCTCACACAGCACGGAATCTCCTATCCCCAACTTGCTCTCAGGGCCTTTGAACCCTTCTTTTTGCTGTCTGTATCTTGCCCAGCATAAGCCTGGATGTGCCAAGAGTCACTCAGATGCCAAATTTAACTCTTGTGGACCCACTTGAGATGGGGCTACCATCACTGACCAATAGTCTTATCAATAGTGAAGTTAACGATGCTTTGAATTATCTCTGCATGTTCCTCTCAATTGACTTGGGACTGTGGGAAAATTAATCTCCTCTATTTCTGCTTATCCTCTTTGATTTTTTCCTGGGAACCATCAGCTTCCTTTAAGTAATTTTCATATGGGAGGAGGTTCTTTGGAAAAAATTACATAATCCAAAGAGATACTACCTTTTTTTTTCCAGAGCCTGGCAGTCCAGCCTGAATCTGAGAGCCACACAGCCTCACCTGTGCATCTCAGGGGGCTCCCCAGCTGCAGCAGAGATTAATTAAGTGGTGAGTAAGCACCACAGCTCTCCTTAGCCTGGCAGACAGAGTAGAAAGCTGACTTCAGCAGAGAAGAATAGACAGGCTCCAGGGATGGTGAGTGATTGGTATCATATGAGGCCAGTTCAGGTTCATTAAGGAATTTTATCCTCTGCTGTGAAGATAAGAAAGGGGCTGAACAAAGGGAACAAGGACGGTATCTGTCATGGGTTTGGTCCTCCTGCATGTCCTCTGCAGCACTCTGAAAGGAGGAGCAGCTCTGGAGCCATACAAGGGCCTGGCAATTAAAGCCTTGCCACCAAGCACTAGGAACTCATTACCTGTTCTCATCTGAGCTTATAACCCTCAGCACCCATTAGGGTGAGAAAATAAGAGTGTTGAAAGTACTGTGCAACCAGTCTGGGTTAGATGCTCCATGAGGAAAAGATCACCAGCGGTGCCTGTTCCTCCCCAGTGCCACCAGCAAAGCAGATCCCATTCTGACTGGTGGCTGTGCCCCATCCTCCGTGTTCTCCTGAGGAGGATGTGCTTGGGATGCCTGGCTGCACAGATGTCCCAGTCAACCAGGAAACACAGGTCTCCTGGCGGATGCTGAGCCCTTTATGCCTATGCATATCACTCAAATCATGCTCTAACATCTCCTGCACCTGAAAAAATTCAGGAGAGCATCTTGTTTCCAGAGGTCCTGGGGCCAGCTGCTCTGGAGGCTGCTGTGTTTTCTTTTCACCATGCTGTTTTACAATGTGCAGGGCAGGCTAATGGCCATTTCAGCCAGGCAGGGGGGTTATTCAAAGTCTGAAAAAGAGTTCCCTGATTCAAAATGCAATTTAGTGATGGGGAGGAATGCATTTCCTCAGAACTCAATTCTTAACTGCAAAGTGGTTCCTGAGCTGCTATGCTGAAAGTGAGTTGGTGAGATCAGTATTAGACTGTTGCAGACATCGAAGTCGCTGCTGTGAAGAGAAGACCCTCCAGCCTGATGCCTCCACCAGCTCAAGCTGCTGCTGAAGTGAGCTGCACGGTACCATCTCAGAGCCCAAGCTGTCCCCAGGCATTGTGGGGAACCGTGGGGCAGCATCGCCCTCGAGTGCCCCCAGCTGACCCCAATCAGTTCAATATAATTCATTCTTCATTCCTCACTGCTTATTAACATCATTAATGCAGCCGAGCCCATGAGTCTTGTGACACCACTTCACCCTGCATCTGCTCAGCCCGCAGCGATATGGTTTTTTCTCTGTTTTTCACACCGCCTTCATTCCCACCACACTTAACTGAACATATTTCCCTTCCTCCTTTCTCACCCTGTCTGGTGACAAACTAAAACCCAGTACAGTTTGTATCAAGGTCAAAACTGGCTGACAGACTTGAAAAGATGGGCAAACCTTGGCTACGAGACAGCCTGATGCTGGTGGGGACAGATGACAGCAGCAATTTGTTTTTTTCCACATAGGAGACCAAAATGCAGGTTTTTACTGGGCATTCCTCATTCAGGGCAATCTGGTGATGTTTTCTCTCTCCACCTTGTTTGAGGCTTCAGCAGCAGTAACTAGGGGCAAGCTCATTTGGTGACACTGCCCTTCCTTCTTATGGGCCCATCATTAGTGAATAATCATGATAAACAGCAAAAATGTGAGGCTTTTCTTCCCTTCAGGGTGAACTAAGGGCTTCTCACCTCCACTCAGAGCCTAAACACAGCAGTGTTGAAAGAATATGCCCAGATGCACTGCAAACTTTGAAAGGCTGATATTAAAAAAACAAAGACAAAGATATCCTAAGGCATGACAAAGCCCACAGCTCCCTGACCCCGGGACACAGGCAGCACTGCTGGAGCTGCAGTGCTGAGTCCCGCTTTGATTTTCAAGTACCTCATTTATTCTGTCCTCACTGCCAGACTCTGCAATTGTTTGTCCTTGGTTTTCCCAGCTCAGGCCATCCAAGCCTTTGCTTTACCCTCTCACAAATCTTGCTGTGCAAGAGGTGAAATAAGCCCTGGCAGTGGGGATGGTTGTGGTGACAGTCACTGGCTCTGCTCAGGAACCAAGTCCTGCAGGGGACGTATACAAAGCTCTGCCTGCTTTTAAATTGACCTCTTCCCTGACCCTTTGGAACGCCCTGGTGGTCAACCCACCTCATAAAATGCAGGTACCATTCTGAGATGGTCTGATGCACAGACCTAGTCTGGGCTTAATTTTCAACTTGCAAAGCAAGAAAGCAGAAAGAATCACTGAACCCTTTCCTTTGGGTAGGAGATTTCTCACAGATACAGCCAGGCTCCTGTTAGAGCTGAGTTTCCAAGTCAATGCCTGGTAAGATTATCACAGGACTCCTGCATCACTGCCAAGCAAGTTTACAAGAACTGGAGGAGAGCACAGAGCCATCAATGCTGCTTCTTGCCAGCTAAAGGATGCAAACCCTTCCCCTGAAAAGCCACTGCACTCAGAGTGTACAATTTGGCCTTGGGACTGTTTATCAGACAGCCCCAGGTCTCTGTCATGACTTTTCCTCTCCTTTGCATCATGCATGAATGATGACAACCATGGGCCAGTTCTGCGGGAATGGGACCAAAGAAGCCCTTCCAAGTGCTGCAGAAGAAGCACGAGGAGCCTTGTGTGACCTTGAAGATCGACTGAAATGATGCCAAGAGAGCTTATACTTACTGTCCTCTCTTAATGATAAAGACACATTTTTCTAATAAACAACTGCTTCAAAGAAGAAATAACCCTCAGAGTAGTCTCTATTCCTATTAATTTACTTCAGCTTCAAGAACTATTAGGGTGACATCTCATTTTGGAATGAGATCTGCCCCTGAGGGCCAAGTCCTTTCAAACTACTACAGCAGATAGCAGTGACTGCAGCGCTCCAGCAACTCTAACCCCAATAAAATCCCAGCTTCCCTGGCATCTGGACAGTAGGGAAAAAAATAGCAAATACAGAAAGCAAGCAATCAGTGCAGAGTTTATTTTAATAAACTCTTGTGAGTTAAATAATCTCAGCTCTGATTAGCACTGGAGATTTCAAATGTAAATATTTACCAGAACATCTTCAATATCCTCCTAGAGTCAAAAGGCCAATTTCTGCATGTAGCGTGTCGGTGCTACTCGTTATCACAAACTCTGAGCTTTCAGCACTCTCAGATGACTGTGAAATTATGCAAGGAGTTAAACATAATTATGCTTATTACAAAGTCAAAGTATTACAGCTTTATTTGCTTTCTGTTCCAAATCTAGGCCTTCTATGCTTTCTTACTCCTGTGTGCAATTCAGAAATCTCCTGTAACAAAAGCTGTGGTTCCCACTAGCTTGAGGAGATAGATCCAAGGAAAAACAGCAAGCATTTTGATGCCTACAGAAACTCAGGGCTGCAAGACCTGCTCTAAGTCCCCCATTGGCTTCAGGACGGCTGCCCTTGGTTCTCCAGCCCAGCATATCTGCCCACAAGCCTGCCAGTCACCTGCATTTCTACCTGAGGAGGTCAGCGGAGGTGAGGACCAGCTATTTGTATCCACGTCACGCACACAAAAAGTCCTCACCCACCTCATTTCACTGGGATTTTCAAGCAGACACATCAGATCTTGCAAGCCTTCATCCAGACAGAGCTAGAACATAGTGTGGCTTTCTCTGCAATGAGAGAACATCTGCCCTGGATTACTGGTGACACTGGTTCCCAGGAAGCTCTGGATATGCAGTCACATTGTAAAGAAACCAATTGCCTGTCTCCCCCAGCAGATTACTGGGCACCTTATTCGAGAAAACTTAAAGCTACTCTTAATTAACAAAGGTGCTGTGAATGGGCTGGACCCTGTCTTACCCTCAGTTAATAGGATTGCATCCAAATACCTCACTACAGACACAGAACCTGGTGTGCACGTTTACATTTGGGGTAGGCCATGAATTTGAAGTGAAGTCAAAGAAGCAGAATCTCCCTGCTTACATTTTTGCATCTTCCGCTGTGTCCTTGACTTTCTGCTGTGATCTCAGCTTTCTGCCATGTCCCCACCTTTCTATTGTGTCCCCTCCTTTATGCTGTGATCCCACCTCTCTTTCAATGCACAATTCACAGTTTTGGCCCTGCGGACTAGGTAGGTTAGGATGTCATCTGCCTTTTGGTCCAGGCCTCCAAACTAGCCCGTTCAGCCCAGGGTGGAGGGCTTTGAGCTGCTGCTCTTGCTGCTGGGATTGGGTTGCTTCTGGACCTTGGAGCCAGCTTAGGCATGCAGCACACATGGTGCTAACAAAGCAAATCACCACTTCGCACTTGAACTCTGCTCTTCTCATCTTCACCTCCACCTTGTGCTCAGACACCTTGGTCGCCCACTGCCAGGTTTAATATCTCCACACTGGGGCTGGGGCTGTTGCTGAAGGAGAAAACCTAAAGAGGCCTGAGAGCTGTGCAGTCAGGGAGTGACACAGACCAATAAAGCCAAACTGAAGGAGCAAAGAAGCATTTAATTTCTTCAAAAAGAGTGGGAGATGCCTGGGTGAGGGGAAGGAGGGAGGCTTTCATGTCTTCCAGTTGGTGAGAAATCCCTGCAAGGGCCTTTTCTGGAAGCAGGATCAAACCAACCTGACTTGAGATTGTGGTTCTTAATTCATGCAGTGAACAAAGACATGGTGTTTAGTTTGGGCAGGAGATGCGTCTTTGCTTTCCATGCCAGAACTTTTCCTGCACTGGGAGATATCCTGCACTGGAATGGCAGGGGATGCTGTCTTGGTGCCAGCAGTACAAGGATGGCAATCCCTGTGCCCTGCAGATTTGACTCAACTTTGCAGGAATAGGAGATTTCCCCTCTGTTTTGCAACCGGCAGCGCGCTGTCCCTTGAGAGACAAAGCTCCTGATGTGCAGCGGTGGGCAAGCTGAGAAGCAGATGGAAACTGCTGGGCCAGAGCCCTGTCTGTCCAACCTCTCCTGGGTGCAAGGAAGGGCTCTGAGATTCATGACTGTTTCAGGCACGCTTGGTGTTTATACAGTGATGAATCTGCTGGCTGACATGATGTTTATTAAGCCACAAGTTGCCTGACAGGCAGTGAGCTGGGGTGCTGTGTGAGAAACAGTCCTGCCTGGCCATTTCTGTGCTCCACCAGTGAGTGAGCAGGCAGGTCCATGGGAAAAAGCACAGACCATCACTGCTTGGGTGATTTCAGATTTCCAGCTCTCCAACAAAATTCTCATCACCTTTAATGACACCATCTCCTGCGTCCCATGCTTCCAACAGAAGAGAAACTCTTGCTTTTTGGAGGCATGGGGCAGCAGAGGTGCATGGGGGAGGGAGGGGGCTCAGCAAGATGCAGGTCTTCTCCAGCTGCGTTTTGGCACCTCTTGTCATGCCCTTACTCTTATAAACTGGGAGTAAAAATAGAGTCAGTTCGACTGGAAGATATTCTTAATGAGCCTGTAAAAGCCACCAGCTTGCTGGGATTTAAGAGGCAAAAACTACAGGTAAGAGGCAGCACTTCATGTTTTCCTCATGAAGATCCCATGAACTCTCCAAGTGCCAGCTGCAAAGACAAGGGTTGGCAGAGTTTAAAAGAAAGAAGAGGAATAAAACCCTCTTGCTGACATTCTTAATGCATCAAAAAGGTCCCTGCAAGTCTTTCTTTTTAAAATAAAAATCTATTTCAATTTGAGATTAGTTCATTTCAATGCAAGAAGAACAGGCAGCGCTCTCCAAAGGGTCCATGCACTGAAAGTTCACACAGTCACTACTAAAAATGGTGGGGTGGCTGTCAGAAATCTTGAAATGAGAAACAGGCATCTGAGCCAAATGGGATTTTTGACCTGCTCTGTTGTTGGACTTCTTCCCATTTTAAGTCTTAAGCTGAGTTTCACAGCAAGCCAACCATTTGATTTGGCAGACGTGCTCAGGCCAGACCTGCCTTTTAAGTAATGCTAAGGCATTGAAAAGAAAATACACAGCCCCACAATACAACAAAACCAGCTGTGCTTGAACTGCAGTCAAGAGGGACAATAAGTCTTCTCATGTTGGGAAGAATTAGCAAGCCTTTCCTTCCCATCCAGCCAATATAAGGAAGGGAAAGGCTCAGCAAAGGGTTGAGCAACAACAGCGCTCAGAGTAAACAGAGGTGAGTTGGAAAGTTGTCTCTAAACTGAGTTCTCAAACAATGGGACCCAAAGGGAAATGGAAAAGCAAATATTAATGTTTTGCCATTCACATGGCCCTGGAGAAAAGAGAACAATGCCTTCAGTTGGACACCACCTTGACGTCTTCCTCCTCCTCCCCTCTCACTCTACAATATCCTCTTAGGACCCGTGATTTCTTTGGATGAAGCAAGCAATTGCTGAGGGATGCCTGCTGCCCGGTGGAGCCCTGCTGCCAGCTTTCCCCATGCCAGAGTGAAGGACTACTTAATTATGAATTTATTCCTGCCCCCTCAAGTCATGCTCCTCGTCACAAAGCAAAAATCAGAAGCAAATAAGAACCTCTTTGACCTTGACTATAGCCACGAACTGGAGTGAGAGCAGTGCTTGGACAAAGAAACACATACAATGCGCCCAGCTCCTCTTAAACCTGGCAGAAAAGAATGAGAAAAATGCCAGGGGACTGAACAACTGGGAACATCCTTAGGGAGAGGCAGAAATGAGATCTTGGCTTGTTCTGTACTTCTCTGGCAGTGTGTGCCTGATTCAGCTTGGCTTTATCTGACCTGCTGCACTTCAACTCATCACTGGTACATTAGCAAGACCAAGGCCCTCTCCCGGCCAGAGGGGCCAGAACTCCACGGCAATGGTTTTGCTGAAGGTTGAGGATGAGGTACAACCTCCAGTGAGGGGTGAAGCCATGTGTCTGGGGGAAGAGTCCTGGGGATGTCACTGCAGTGGTGGCATCTGCGAAGGCCAAGTTCTGGGAGACTCTTGGAGAGAAAAGCACCTCTCTTGGCTGTGCCAACAGCACCTGGAAGGATTTGTCATCCAGGCAGTGATCAGCAGTTGCAACAGAAATAAAGAGCAGGCTCTTTGGGCCCCTCTGGGGGACTCACCACGGGGAGAGGAGCTGTCAGGCTGTTCTCTCTGCCTGCACAGAACTGTGCAAGCTGCACTGAAGTGCAGCTGGGCTCTTATCCTGGCCTAATTGTTCCAGAGGCAAACGAGACCAAGAAGAGGAGGAGAGAGCCCTTGTGCTCGGTCGGCTATTTGATATCGGGGGTTGTCATGGAAACCACCAAGTAATTAAAGCTTCCCTCTCCACTCTTATATGCTCTGGTTGTGTAGGAGATGGGCTGCTTCATCTGGGGCTTTTCAGTTATTGTTGCTGTTACAAAGCGAACTGTCAGGTTTTCCTCTTGAAATCAGGCTGTTTTAGCACCGTGACCACAACTCGAAAAAGATTCAACATTGCTAGACATTTACTGTCTTCAAACAGGACCATTTATTCCTTGCTGATCAGCTGCCACATCTGTCCTGCATTCTCCTTTAGTCCATCTCCTCCAGAGCAGCAGCCACAAAGACAGCTGCTGGTGGCCTCACAGGATACTCTGCCAACCTGGAAGAAAACTCTACCTGTTTGAAGTTCAATGAACTTCAAGAGCCAAATCATGACCTGCAAAGCAAGTCACCCCACACCACATCTGCACTGGTGCTAATAAGTTGTGTGCTGCAGACACTTAAACACCGAGGCCAACAGCACAGCTCAAACCTAGAAGAGATTTATTGACCTGCCCAAAGGCATCTTGTGGTGAAATGCCATTGTCACTTTCCAAACACAGAAGCACTCTTAGCACCAAAAGTGTCTCAAACTGATGCTGGTGCTGAAAGCTCAGCCCCTGGGTGGGGGAAGATGTGTGGATCTCTGCTCTCCAGCCTCTCCGCAGTAGCTGCTCCATGGACTGGCACCATGAAGGGAGGACACCAAGGTCAGTTGTGCTGCACCTCTGGTAGAGAAGCTGGGAAACCAGGGCCAAACTCTGTTCTTCTGCTCCAGCTGGATGATCCAGAAGCCACCTTCCCACTGTGTGCCCCTGCTTTTGCTGCTTGGCTGAGCCAGAGTGTCGCTGTCCTGATGCACACCCTGGGTTTGGCAGGGAAACCAGCCAGAGGATTTGATTAGCTGCTGTGTGAGTTAATTCCTGTGTTGTCTGGGAAAAATACACGAGTGATAGGTGGCTGGGTCTCCCTCCTAGCATTCACAAATTGACTTTATAAAGTGATGAAGAGACCTGCAGATAGTCAAAGACATCGGGTCTGGGATACGCTCTGCAGCCAGGGCAGATGAGGTACAGTCACGCACAGGTGTCTATGCTTCCTCATAACAAGCTGTATTGGAGCCCATGCAGCCTTTTTTTCTGGCATGTAAGGAATCTTTTAAAACAGAATGGGGTTTTTTTCCTCCTTTTTCTAGATGTAGCTGAAAAACTCAAGTTTGGGTTGTTTTTTTTAAATAAACCTCCTAGTGTGGAATGAATCATTCTATCATTCCATATCTCACTTCCTTTCCCCAAATGGCTTACAGTAAGTTTTAATAAAATCAGAGAGATATACTGAAAAGTCTTAATAGTGGTGGGGGTTTTTCTGCATAGCAGCTTGTAAATCATGCTGTACACTGTAATGGAGCAGGTTCATTAAATTGTACCACTTTGATGTTATCTCTCTGGCTGAGCTGCAGAGAAGTCTGGGAAAACGTGATACTTCTAGGAGAAAACACTTGTTTTGTTCATTAGTATGCATTAAAGCCTGGCGGCCTAGGAGCTGGTCATCACAAAGTAAATAAGGCAGCTCTGATTCCAGGTGAAAAGCAAGCAGGAGCAAAATCTATCCTAACAAGGGGGTTTAGCTGTAAGCCATCCTCAAGCTTGGCTTTTTGTGAAGACCTCCCCACTGCTGACTGCTGCAGCCCATGGGCAGACAGACTTCCTACCAGCTTCTGATACAGCTTTGTACAACACAAGGGAGCTGCAGGTACCTCTTCATGTTCTGATCAGCAAAGCCTCAAAGTAAAGATGCTATTGTGAAATTAAGCTGGTGGGACACCAAGGGTAAAGTTCCCCATGGTGGGAACTGACCCCCTCCTGGCAGGAGATGAAGCAGTACAAGTGTCAAGGCAAGGCTGAATTGAGATGTTACGTCTTTGATGCAAAGCCACTGGAGAAAAATGCTGCAAACAGAGTGAAAAACAAACTCCCACAGCCAAAGAGAACTAAAGAGAAAGTTGAGCTGAGCCATGGAAAGGAGCTCTCTCGCTCGTCTTGGGAAGGCAGGCAGTAAGGGAGGAGCCTTTCCTGGTTTGAGAGGAAGGTTGCTTTTGAACAGCCAAATGAGGATTTTCCTGGACTGTATTCAATGAAAAGCACCATTTATTTGGAGAAAACCATGGGGTTTAATCTTCAGCCTTGGAGAAATACCTAGTACAGCTGTCCTTCTGCAGTCCCTCTTTCTCCACAGTGTGCAGCTTCCCCACGAGTCCCTCTTTCTCCACCAAGGTCTATACTTGCTGGCAACAGCTCTCTTGTGCAGAAATGGCTTTTAAAAAGGTAAATCCCAGATGTATGTCTTACAAGTAGGAGAAGTGCAATAAAAACCAGGAAGGCAGGGGTGCTGGTGTCCCAACCCGCACTGCAAGCACCACAGGTAGCACAGGTGGGGAGGAAGGTTTTTTTCAAGAGCCAGGAAAAGGTAAAGGAGGAAGACTGGGAGAGGGAAAGGTAACAAGGAGAGAAGCATGGAGAATCAGACTTGGGCTAAAGGTATCCTCACCCAGGGAAGGTGAGGAAATAGGATTCACCTTGGGGAAGGCTTCTGAAAGAAACACTGAGGTGACACAGGCATCACAGCTGGTGGCAGAGGTGAACTGGGGGTGATGGGCCACTCTTTCCCACTGCACATCCAAGCTATGTGCTGGCTGAGGATGTAAGGCTGCTGATGGGCTCCGGTGGGTCACAGCTGATATTTTCCTCACCAAACACCGTGCTCAGCGTTAATGCATCTCCTGTGTTTGCAGCAAACAGAGGGCACCACCGGGATGTGCTTGTTCTCTGATGGACATCTTTCATCGCTGCAAAACAGTTCACACTGCCTCAACAATAAACAAGAAAAATAGGCAGCTAAATCACCATTCCCCCCTCTTTATATAACAATGTGTTTTACAGCCCAATGGCCAGCAGCAGATGCAGTAACTATCAGGCTTTGATAACCTCACTCCTGGAAAGAAGAAAACAGCAGCAAAAAGAACATTACAAGGCTGCACTATCAAGTGTTCAGATGTTAAGTTGTGCTGGACTAAGCTTGCCTCCAACAACCTTATTCTGGGAGCTTTTAAGTGGCTCCTCAGTGCCACATGGGAGCTCTGGGGCAGAGGCAGGAGGGTGATGACCATGCTCACAGTGCACCCATCCCTTCCTAGGCAGAGCTAATACTGCTACTTCCCAAAAGGCCTTTGCCCTTGCTCTGCTCACCTCCCAGATCCTGGAGGACTCCAGGGGTCGCAACACCCTTCAAGGCACAAGCCTTGCCCATTCAGCATCCCTTGGGACAAGGCTGTGTGTGGTAACATGGCAAAACTATGTATCCAGAGCTGGAAAACTTCATAAGCTTGGAAGATTTTAAATTAATGTAAAGAGCAGCAAATGGTGGTGTTGCATCTCATCCTCCTGAGTGATGGCTGTAAGCAGGCTGTACTTGCCTCTCCGGGAAAACTTTGGATACAGGCACAGTTTCTCTTGCTGTCTGAGTGTGGTACCCAAGAAGAGTAGGGCTCATTTAATCATTTAATCACACTCTGCTTTTCCTTTGCAAAGCTCCCTGCAGCTCCTCCCAGCCACCAACTTCCCCAACCCGCTGGCAAACCAAGGATTTCAGAGACCTCACAGCAGTCCATCAGCCCAGTGGGATAAAATAATGAGCAGGGAGAGAAAGAGATGGAAAAAAGCACTCTCCTGGGAAACCTGACTACACGAACACCTTCAGAGGGAAAAGTCCTACATCCATCTCCGTACATGCATAAATGGTGGCTCCAGTCCAACACCCAGCTGCTGACTATGTCAAGAAGTAGAAGTTAGCATGAATCCATGATGAATTATACACATGTATGATTACATTGGTATACATAAGGCTTCTCCTCCTCACTAGCAATAAGAACGACACGATTGTGGCATAAGAACCAAAGATTCTCTTACATAGCTGGGAAAAAAAAGAACAGGCAAACATTAAACAAGAAACGATAGCTTTAAATCACTGACTCAAATCATGAGATAAAGCAGTGAGCTGGAACCTGTGATTTAAATAATTTCTTCTGACAATAAGGCAAGAAAGACACTGTCTATTTTCCCACTAGACTGTCATTACTAGCACAGACTAATATATGCCTTAAATCAAAAATCCTATTGCACTCTTTCCACCCTAAAAGCCACTCTGCGTCTATAGACAGTTCTGTGTCTATAAAAGTTACTGCAAACTGTTGCCTTATCTCATTTTTTTATGTGATGATCTATTTTAATAGTCTGCTATCTTCCAAAAATCCTAAATCATCACCTCTTCTTCCCCAGAGGCACATTTATTTTGTTTTGCTTTCCTTGCTGATGGAAGGAAAAATGCCTGGATGCAGACCCTGCTTAATTCAACCTTAATTGTGCAAAGTCTCAAACACACATAATTACAGTTTCAGTGTTCATTTTGCCTTGGGATTTGCACTCACGAGGGACTGGGCTCTTTTTTTAGCACACCTGAGGAACTGAATGAATGCTGTGGTGTGGATGTCCACCTCTCGTGGGCACGTGAACACTGTCCACATATGCAGAGGGACTCATGCACTTATTTTTCCTTCGCTGTTGGCATGGAAAGCAATTTTTCAAGTGTCTTTTCATCCCCTATGGCTTTCTGGAGGATCTCTTTCCTGAGCCTTGCAACTCCTGGTGGCCTGAGCCTCCCACTGATTCCTTGCTAACAAAGCTTGAACAATATCATAGGATGTTTTGGGTTGGAAAGGGCCTTTAAAGATCACCTATTTATGACCTTTCACTCAATCAGGTTGCTCAGAGCCCCAGCCAACCTGACCTTGAACACTTGCAAGGATGAGGCATCCACAATTTCTCTGGGTAACCTGCTCCAGGGTCTCACCACCCTGATGACCAGAGGCTCTTCCCTCAGCCTGTTCTCGTGTGTTGCCGTGCCCTGGCCCCTCACCATCTCTGAGGCCCTGGGCTGGGCCCACACCCCACCCATCTACAGCTGTCCTGAGCTTGGGAGACCAGGAAGCGCTGCAGGAGTCCAGGTGCTAAATAAGAGAGGAGCATCTTTACTTTTCCTTTTCTCATTTTGTTGGGCTGTTTAAAATTAGGCAATAAACAATCTAGAAAAGAAGTCTTAATGAAGCAGCTCGAAGGGACATTAATGCTGAAGGCCAGCACCTCTTCCTGGCACAGCTGTGCTCTTCCACTTCTCCAGAGGAAGAGCTGTCTGCAACTTCTTTACCCAATCTGTTGCTGTTCTTTGTGCACTGCTGTGGAGGGTTTGGTTTCATCTTCAACCACCCTCCTCCCTGGAGTGAAGGAAGCCCACCTCCAGCCCCCAGGACCTCGGTGGCCCTCTGAGGGATGACTCTTGCTACCTCGGCACAGCCATGATGTCTGGTCCCCTTTTTGTGGGGCTCAGAGCAGAGGAGGTGTCATCCCTTCAGGAACAGTGGAAGTAGAGAAATGGGAAAGAAGGAGGTGGATCCACTTCCATTGGCTCTTCTTGGTCTTCAGGTGGATCCATCTCCTTGGAATCCACACCACCAGCTGCATGAGTGATGGCCATTGCTGCTGCTGGTTCCTCTCCTCTAACATCGCCTCCTCTTACTTCATGTTTTCTGCAGCCATCTCTGTTCTCCCCAGCTCAAAAGTGGGCAGCCACCCACCTTGCTGTTGTGAGAGCTCTTGGTACCAAACATTCTTAGCGTGAGAGAGCCTCAAAGCCCAGCAAACTGAGACCTCTTGGTACCAAACATTCTTAGCGTGAGAGAGCCTCAAAGCCCAGCAAACTGTGGGCCAGATACCAGGGTCCCTGTATTTGTAGTGCTGAAGTGCAGTGAGATGGCTTAAAACATCAGGAGGCCACTGTGACGGTGATGCACAACCAAATTTCCTTGTCTAATGGTCATACATCCTTCTTTAGTTTTCCCTAGAGCATGGTGAGTGACTACTGGGGAGAGTCAAGGACTCCCCGAAATCTACTGCTCCTGAATGGCCAGGGCATGGCCACTTTGTGTGTGCAGGTCTGGTAGCAGCCTACTCCGTGCCAGTGGAGGCAACCAGAGCCAGCATCAGCCCCAAGGACATGAGCGATGCCTCAGGTACAGCCCAGTGGTACCATTGACCCCTTGCCTGGTGTTCACACCACATGCCTGCTTGGCCCCTTTCTGCAGAGAGTTTAGAAGCCTGCAAAGATGGTCAAAATTGCGCCGTGGTGCCTTTATGTCACCATGGGGTTGAACCTACCACATCTTCCGCTACCTTCATCTGCAACGACATCCCTGTGGGCAGCTCCTCTCTCTTCCAAACTCCATTTGGGATTGCACCAGAGATGTGAGCCCTCCCTGGCACACATCTTTGCATAGACATGAGTGAAATGAGCTTTTGGAAACCTCTGTAGCTCTCCAAAACCCAGCCAGAACCGATGACAAGGTGATATTTTTTTAATACTTTGAAAATGAGCGAGTGCAGTTCAGAACTTGGCTGGGTGACAGTGCTGGAGAGCAGGTCACAGAAAAAGCATTTTTAAAGAGAAATATGATTCTTTGGGTATTTCCCTGTGGGTGTTCCTGCCATTCCCTGTTATTTCCTGATTGCAGCAGCTGACTCATAGCTGGCTCCAGAGGGGTGAGAGAGTTCAGGAGGGAAACTAACTGATCCTGTGTCTCTGGTGACCTCTACACATAGTCAGTTTTACATGTGGGATGAGCAGATGGAATTTGTCAAAGATCTGAAAGTTGGGTTAAGATTGATGGGAATTAACAGTGAAGATGCTCAGAGCAGGATGGGAAGGGAAAGGGGGTCACAGAAGAAGTGTTGGTTTTCCTTCTTATTTAAAAAGGTGTATAAAAATGAAGATTTATATGCTTTCCACAGAAACTTGAGGAACTTATCCTTAATTTTGCCCAGTCTTTGAACATAGTTGGTGGATGTCATTTCAGGTTTCTCAGGTCTAAAAGTTTTAGGGTCAAAGAGCAGTGAAAAGCACTGATTCCTGAACTTCTACCAGCAGAGCAGAAGCAAAGGGCAAAGGCAGAAAATCAAATTTTAAAACCAACAATCTCCAAAAATCAGGATTTTCTAACCACTGGCCTGGAGTGGTGGAAGAAGTGGAGGTGATGGATGTGGCTTAGGAAGAAGGGAAAACGCAGTGCTCTGAATCCAGCAGCCTGAGCTGGATGAGGTTGCCACGGCTCCATCCCCCTAGACCCAGCCCACTCTTTCCCAGCCTAAGCATCCCAGAAATCCCGTGCAATCCCAAGCTGCCCTTCCCCTGCACCCTATGTGTCCCATACCCCTAGGCAGCAAATCCCAAAGGTCATTGATTCATTTGATCGGTGTCACATCAAACGATGGGACAGCACTGGGAGGCAGGGCTTTTGTCACATCACCTAATGCAGACCCAATGTCTCCTTCAGAGGGAAGGCAGGGAAAGCGGCAGAAAGAGGAGGGGACGTCTCTGTATTATTTTTCCTCCCAGCCTAGGCTCCGTGCCAACAGTGCTGCTGGTATAAATAATGCAGTGTGATGACAGGGACATTTTTAAAGGAGAACAAATCACCAGACTGCTTTTTAGAGCTTCTTTCCTCTAGTCTAAGCAATGCTAATGAGGGAGGTCAATCCGTTTTCATTTCTCCCTGCTTCACAAGCTGAGACATTTATCTGTTTTGACAGGAAAACTCCTAGAGCAGGCTTTTACCTTGCAGCTTGCATGGCTGCTGTGTCCCTTTCTGGGAAGGACAACACTTTCAGAGGCTATGATGGGACAATACCCTGGGGGATGTGCACAGTACTGCTTCCCTACTGCCCTTGCTGTCTGCAACAAACAGCTCAAACACAGCTTCCCTCGGATCCCGTGTCTGAGATGCTGCCTTCAAGGTCAGCTTGTGGTGTGCTGGGGACATCCCGTACCACAGCAGCCTTGGCTCCACCACAGTGATAAAGTGACTGCCCACAGGCAGGACATAGAGTGCAGCAGAGCAAAGAGGGGATGCTGGCGGTATCTTCATGCAGAGGTAAACCTCTTGGCAAGCAGCATGTCAGAGAGGATGACTCAGAGTGACATCATCTTTCCAGTCCTGATCTCATATCCCAATCATCTCAGATCCCAGTGACCCAGGCGAGAAACACTCCCATTTCCAGAAGAGCCAGGCCACACCATATGCCAGACTATGTTGGGTATTTGGAGAAAACTCAACATATGTTGCCCTCTGCAGCCAAATCCTTGAAGTTTGGGAGACTGTTCCCAGGGAGCCAGCTTTCCTAGGAAAGTGCTGCCTTTCCTTTCTGTGTGGCAGCTGGAATCAGCTCAGGAGCTCCCATGTCTAGGGCAGCAAACCTGGACTCCCTGCTCATGTGTGGGCAGTTTAGGCGTGTCCTTTTTAAGGACTAAGCTTTCGGGTCTATTTCGCTGCTCCTTCTCAAGGGGAAAGATGCTGCCTCCTCCAGACAGACTGGATGTTCCTAGGGAGGAATCAAAACCCAAAACCCAAATCACCATCCCTGGAGATATTTAAAAAAAGGATAGATGAGTTTTTAAGGTTCATAGTTTAGCGGATGATGGGTGTGGTTGGACTCGATGATCTCAGAGGTCTTTTTCAATCAGAAGATTCTATGATTCTATGAAATTAAGCTGGGGGGGCAGGCAAATCTCAGCTCAAACAACAGGAGGTGGCTCCTCCAGGGTGCAGCTCCTCATGGAAGTGTTTGGTGGATGCTGAAACGTCCCCTGGGCTCAAGGGGAACTGCAAACACTTAGAGGAGCAAGAGTGCCTGGGAGATGTATCATCCACTCCTGCTACCATCTTCCCTGCCATCGTCATGTGTTTTGGCCACCAGCACATCCACCAAAAGGGTTAAAGTCTGGAAAAAATCTGGAAAAGTAGTTTGTAAGCCCAGTGGAGTCTCAGGCACCCAATGAATGGTAGAAATAAGGGCAGAGCCACTACGGCACATGCTGCACCTGATATCTCCAGGTAGGTGAGGAAGAAGAAGATAAAATTAGAAAAATACACAGTGTGCCATGGCAGCACAGGTGGGAAAACACGTCAAGGAACATTTTCAGGCGAGGCATATCAGAGTGATGGGCACATTCTTCCTCTGGGAGCACTTGCTATGGCCATACAGGCAGGGATTTCTCCTGCTGCCAGGTGGAGACCGTGTAAAATGGGTTTCATCACCCGTTTAAAGCTTCATTAGAAAATAGCAGTCACTTCTATTCATCCGTGCTGATCCCTATTATATTTGTCAGGTGAGGTAAGAACCTGGAAAATGAGACCTGGCTCCCATCAGGCACTGCAGCTTTCTTCCACATCAACAAAGCCTTTCCTCTATCATTAAAAAACCCCTTGCTGGTGGGAATGGCTCTGGGCAAGCTCCTGGGGTCCCTACCTGGTTCCCAGCCCCATGGCTGGTTATGGTCATCATTCACCCTGGGAGTTTGCCTTATTTAAGAGGATAAAAGTGTTTTTCAGGATTCAGTGGTAGTTTTGTTCCAGGCTAAGGAAAAAAGCCCTGTGGACTGATTTATGTTCATGTTCAGCGCAAATTCTTGGCCAAAGCATCCTGAAAATGCCATCTTACGGCCCTCCTGCACTGCTGGCAACACTGAAACATCAAACACCCCGAGACCTTGGCTCAGTTTCTTAGAAATCATGAAGGTTCAGTCACTATTCATGGTTTTTGCCTCTTCATTCTGCAACTGGCTCAACAACCATAAGATTTAAAAAACCCCGAAATGTAAGGATTTTTTTGTACAAGGAAAGCAAAGATTCACAATTAATCACCTCTCCCAGGATTTAAACAGAAGAATATAACATGCTGTAAGAAATAAAGAAATAATAAGTGACACTATCAGTGTTTCAGAAGACCTGGTTTCTGCTTCATTCTCATAGATTGCTGGTGGATAACAAGCCTCTAAGAATTATTCATCTTTGAAAAACAACTACAAAAAAAGAAACAACCCTCAGTTCTTTGGAGCACTTGCATTTGGTGAATGGGCTCCCTGTGCCTGACGCTAATTAATTAATCTCCTCAATCTAAATTGCTTCTTCTGCATCCCCGATCTACAGGAAAACTTAAACAAGATCTGAATGCATAAGAGGGGAAGCTGAATTTATTTAAGCTATCATTTTCGGTCTTCATTTTTTTTCTTGTTTTCTGTCTCCCACATTAAGCTTTGTCTCCAGGGATGTAGCACCCCCTGGGGTCGGGAATGTGCACTGGGAATGGTCTAACGCAGTAAGAGAGTAGCAAAGGCAGCAGAGATGCAGCTTAGGGCACATGGGTGATGTTCCCTCTGCTGAACTGTGCTTGGTGATGGAAGCCACACACGAACCACCAGAATCATAGACTGGATGAGGTTAGAACAGTTCTCCAGAGGTCATCTGATCCAAAAACCCTGCACAAGCAGGGCCACCTCAAACCAGTTGTCCAGGACTGTGTCCAGATGGCTTTTGAATATCTCCAAGGATGGTGACTCCTCAACCTGCTGGACAACCTGTGCCAGTGCTGGGACACCTTCACAGTGAGAAAGCATTTCCTGGTGTTCAGAGAGAACCTCCTGTGTTTGTGTGCCCACGGCCTCTGACCCTGTCACTGGGCACCAATAAAAAGATCCTGGCTCCATCCTCTTTGCACCCTCCCTTCAAGTATTTCTACATATTGATAAGAGCCCCCTGAGCCTTGACTTCTCTAAACAGTCCCAGTTCTCCCAGCCTTTCCTCATAGGAGAGATACTCCTGTCCCTTGGCTGACCTTGCTCCAGTAAGTCTGTGACTCTCTTTCATTGAAGACCCCAGAACTGGACCCAGCACCATAGGAGCAACTTCACCAGTGCTGAGCAGAGGGGAAGGATCACCTAGGATCACCTCCCTCGACCTGCTGGCAATATTTAATCTCATGCAGCCCAGGATGCTTTTAGCCATCTTTAAAGCAAGGGCAAGTTTCTGGCTCTTGTTCTTCTTGGTGTCCATCGGAACACCCAGGTCTTTTTCTGCAGAATCGCTTTCCATCTGAGTGACATCCTAGCACATCCCTGGTGCCCAGGGCTGTTGCTCCCCGGGTGCAGGACTTTGCACTTCTCCTTGATGAACTTCGTGAAGGTCCCACCAGCTCATTTCTCCAGCTTGTCGAGTTTCCTCTGGATGGCAGCACGACCCTCTGGCTACTCCTCCCAGTTGGGTGTCATCTGCAGATTTGCTGGGGGTACACTCTGACCCATCAGCCTGAACTAATGAAGTATTAATGAACATATTCATCAGGATCGGACCAAGGATTTACCCTTAAAATGGTCTAAGCATGATAGCTAGGACCTGTGGGGCTGGACATGCCTTGCTTGTCCCAGAGAGCCCGGCGTGGGGCACCCCCGGGGGGAGCCCGGGATGGGGTGCCACCAGCTGGGAGGGGACAGCGGGGACTGTGCGGCCACCAGCTTCATCCAGCGGTCGAATGTTTCCCCCTAGCGACACCAGAGCTCAAGAGCAGGAGTCCCACCCAGGTGGGATTGCAGAGACCGTAGGCAAACCCTCGGTCTCTGCACGGGGCACAGGGTGGTTTGGGAATTTTTGCTCTCAGCCTTTACACACCAGGCTCTGTCAAATGGATGCAGGAAAGCTGAGGAGGAGCTCTTTATCAGTGGGTGCAGGGATAGGACAAGGGGGAAAGGTTTTAAGCTGAAAGAAGGGAGACTGAGATGAGATATTAGGAAGAAATGTTTTCCTGTGAGGGTGGTGAGGCCCTGGCACAGGTTGCCCAGAGAAGTTGTGGCTGCCTACTCCCTGGAGGTGTTCAAGGCCAGGCTGGAAGGGGCCTTGAGCACCCTGATCCAGTGGGAGGTGTCCCTGCCTATGGCGGGGTGTGGGGTGTGGAACTGGATGCGCTTTAAGGTCCCTTCCAACTCAAACCATTCTGCGATTCTATTAAATTACCCTTCTGCAGCCCAGGTATGTGATGCTGTGCAGTTGCTCTGAGGACTAACGGGTGCTTGTAGTGAAAAAGTCCACTTTCCAAGGAGGATGTGGTTGGGTGGTTCATCTTTTCACCATTCATGGGGGATCTCTACTTGCAAAGAGGCAGCCAATCCCAAGTAACAGCCTCCTGCGGCACTGATGACAGGGATGTATACACGCCCAGGTGCAAGCACAAACCCCACAGCCTCGATTGATAGAGCCCCAACATCTGCTGGTGAGTGATCATTGCTGGGTGAGTGGGGGCTTTACTGTGGGTTCAGTCCTTCCTTCCCCTTGGCTTAACTGCAGAAGAATAAGCAGCGTCAACACAAGAAGCTGAGATGTCACTGGCTTCCCCAGGGCGCTACAGAGAGCAATGCCAAGCCCATCTCATCAGCTCTTCATGTCTAGGGACAGCCAAAGTGAGGTGGGGACCGGTGAGGATGGGACAGCTTCACAGCAGCAAAAAGGTATAAAAATGCAGCTCAGGTTGGGTGAAAGGTGGACGTTGTTGCTGGTATGGAAAGGCTCTCAGTTGGGTGAAGGAGAAGCCAACAAAGATTAATGAGATGGGTTTGGGTGCTCTGGGTGCTTCCAGCATGGTTGCTTGCTCCCGGGGGACAGGACAGCTCACCTCCTTTCCTCTCTGCAGCATGTGTGGGTGCCTCTCTGCTCCTCACTGCTCAAGTCCTTGCTGATTTACGCCTAAGTTGTGGCTACAAGGGAACCTCACAGGCCAGTTCCTCTTAGGGTGAAAAAGCTGCTGAGAATAAAAGTCCTCATGAGTGAGCTCACATCACTTTGCTTTTTTATTCTGCACACCAGCTTTCTGGTTTGCCAACCAAATGCCTGAATAAAAATGTCCAGGAAACAAACTGCACATTAAATGGATAAAGCATGGAAACATGTGCTTCCTGGGGCAGTGATATATGCTTGGATTAGACTTGAAGCATGATGGGAGGTGAAGAGGTGGGAAGGGGCAGTGCTTTGCCAGGCCACAGCCCCCTAGATCTGCCAGGTTGGAAGGGCTGCTTTAAGCCACCAAAATCCAAAAGCAAGGCTTGTCTCCAGGCCATCACCAGGTGACCATAGAAAAGAGCTTTTGCTAGTCTTGCTGACCCTTCCCTGGTTGGTTAAATTAGATTACTTTTATTTTACTGGCTTTGGTTTTCTGAGAAGCAAGACAGAGGCCAATGTCATCTGCAGTCACCCCTCTTCACCAGTATTTCTGGGAGGTATTGTTGGCCGTGACCACTTGGATTTATTTTGGCTCTGCTGCCAAGCAGTGCAGGGATATGCTTCCGTGCCACAGGTATTTGTTTGGTATCAAATAGGGCTCCTTCACAGCAGTGTGCAGAGAGAGAAGGCACTGCTTGGCTCGGCTCCTACAGCAAGATGCCAGCACTGTGACTGTCACATAGGTGATCATCACTGCTGTCTGGAGAGCATCCCAAAAGAGACCTCATGCAAGAGAGGCATTGATGGCATGGGAGGCATTGATTTGCAAGCCCTTCACTCGCCAGTAAGCATAAGCACAAACCCCTGGGGCTGTCACCCTCCTTAGGAAATGAAACATTTCTGTGGGATAAGCAATCTGCACCATGCAGTTAGAGGCGGTTGCCTGGGGGTAGGTTATCCTTGCAATATCATATAATTCAGATGCCCTCAGGAAGGGAAAAGCAGATAACAACTGCCACACGCTGGCAGCAGTTATTTTACAGCCAGGCTCTACACTGACCCTGGCACAGCTGAGTCCTGTGCCTGGAGGCAGGATGCTTTCACAGCTGAGCACTGTTCTGCCATGGAGGTGATCTGGATTAATCCCTACCACAAAGCCCCCCTGCATCAGCCTAGGCTTTGTCTTTCCGTGTCAACAGGTAACTCACCTGGGAAGCTCAAGCAGACGAAGATGCTTTCTTGTTCTGCTGATGGCAGGTCTCGTGTCTGTCCCTCGCCTGGCATCCCAGTGATGAAGTGCCGGCTTTCCGGGATGCTGTGAGAAATTCCTGCCCAGCTCTTAAGTCTGCTTCTACAGCCATTTAGAGGAACTAAGGTCAGTACTACAAAAAGCCAAAAGAGGGCAGCTTTTAGCTCAGATTCCTTCCCAGGCTCAGCAAACACAGACAACAGTCTGGAGCATGAATGTGCACCCAGGATTGATGATCTGAAGACTGGAGCACCTCTGCTATGAGGACAGGCTGAGAGAGTTGGGGTTTTTCAGCCTGGAGAAGAGAGACCTTAGAGCAGCTTCCCAGTATTGAAAGGACCTACAGGAAAGCTGGGAAGGAACTTTTTACAAGGGCAAGTAGTGATAAGATGAGGGGGAACGGCTTTAAATTGGAAGGGGGAAGATTTATATTAGATATTAGGAAGAAATTCTTCACAGTGAGGGTGGTGAGGCCCTGACATAGGTTGTCAGGGAAGTTATGGATGCCCCCTCCCTGAAGTGTTCAAGGCCAGGTTGGATGGGGCTTTGAGCAACCTGATCCAGTGAGAGCTGTCCCTGCCCGTGGCAGAGGGGTTGGAACTGGATGATCTTTAAGGTCGCTTCCAATCAAAACCATCCTATGATTCTACGATTAGGACACCAGCAGTGCCAGCCCTTCAAACTCATGGCTCTGAGCCACGTGGTTTCTTCCCACTCCCTGCCTCTGCCTACTGAATCTCACAAACATCAGCATGGACCTCCTATGGTTTGACCACAAACTCCTTCCCCGGTCATTTCCCCCTGCTGTGACCTTCCCAAGGCTGATCTCTTCTTTCTGCTCATCTCTCAGTTTGTCTGCCTTCCTTCTCTGGGGGAGAGAGACATTGCCCAGTGGCTGATAAGCATCGTTTTAGCCTGTAATTCCAGCCTGGTGGTGTGAATGTGCAGCTCCATCCCCATTTCTGCACTTAGTTACATGGCCAGACCCCACTTGATGGAATTACAGCTTCTCTGCAGTGAGCTGCCTCTTGGATTGGCAGGCAGGCAGTGCTCAGCATGACATGAAATCCCATCAGCAAGGTATCGATGACCCTTCACCGTTGTGCGTGGAAGATGTTAAGCAAAGCGAAAATTCCCCAGACCCCAGAGGCTTGGGCACATCTTGCTATGACAGGGGCAATAATCACAGAATCACGGAATGTCCTAAGTAGAAAGGGACCCATAAGGATCATCCAGTTCAACTCCTGTCCCTGCACAGGACAACCCCAACATTCACACCGTGTGTCTGAGTGCATGGTCCAAATATTTCTGGAGCATTGTCAGGTTTGGCACTGTGGCTGCTTCCCTGGGGAGCTGTTCCAGTGCTCCATCACCCTCTCAGTGAAGAACCTGTTCCTAATAGGTAACAGAAAACTCCCCTTGTGCATCTTCCTGCCATTCCCTCACGTCCCTATCGTTGGTGACCAGTGAGAAGAAATCAGTTGCAGTTACAGCTCTGTCTCTCAGAGGAAGGATGCCAGCAGGGAACAGGTATGATTGCAGCTTTGAAACTGGGGTGTCCCTTCCCTCACACTGCCCACAGTGCCCAGGGGAGAGCAGGGAGCTCCCTGTCCCCTGCGAGCCAGCTCTGGACTAGCCTCATCTTTCCAGCCTAGAGGCTTTTGTTTATTTAGGCTGTTACTAGAGAGGGAGTTTGAGATTGGCTGGAAGGGAAGGCTGGCACACATTAGTCAGGTTGTGGATTAGTAGCTGGGATCTGACCTCCTACATGATCCTGGTGCATTTTTTCTCCAAATCAGACTCCAGCTGATAAAGTAGCTGTAAACAACTGTACACCAGCTAAACCCAGGTAAATCAGCTCTGAGCAGGATTTTCCCCCTCTGGCCGCAGAGCAGCTCCTTTAAGGAAAAAGGACAAGCAGCAAATAAAGTGCTCTGACATTTTTTGGGGGGGCTAAGCAATAATTTGTGGTGCAAGTCTCCTGAGGAGGTAGTAGGAGATGCTGGTGTGCTGCTGGAGAGCCCTGGGTGATTCACGAGCCCTGAATCTCCACCAGTCTTGTGCTTTCAGTCTCTTTGCTGTGCTTGCAGCTCCGTAGGCTCCAAGATTTACTGTCCTGGGAATGGGTACTGGGAAATGAAAGGGTTTACTAAGCCTCCTGCTTATCACTGGCAGCAAGGCTAATCCACTTTTCTTGGTTTTTTTTTTTCCTTGAGATAGAGTGTCATAGAAAAATTATATCACAAGATCTGCAGCTCTGACTCCATCCCCAGGCGAAACAGCAGGCAGCCTTGGGCAGGAATTACACCAGGGCAGGGAGAGGCTGAGACCAGGCATTATTCAGGACAGGAATGAGGGTGGGATGTGTGACTATGTGCCTGCAGAGAAACCTGAACCACACCATACATCACACCTGTGTGTGCTTAGCCCTCCCAAATTCAGCATCCTTCCTCCTATGTGGAAGTGGTTTAGCCTTCCTTTGAGTTTCCAGGCAGTTCAAAAGAGCCCTTCCAGATTAAATTTCCTCCCCACCCACATTGATCTGTCACAGGAGTCTTCAGTGTGCACCCCAGCACAGGACAGCCTGCCGGGAATGGGTCCAGGTGGGTGCAGGTAATTCCCCAACCCTGCTTTTCATTTGGATGAATTGTGTTTTCTGTCCAAAACCAAGGCAGTGTCCTGGGGTAACGAAACCAAATGGGTTTCAGTCTCACCCCAGGATGCCTTTAAGCACAAAAGCAATCTTTCAGAGCAGTTATTTACCCAGCAGGAAGCCATGGGAGGGGCGAGGGGTTATTCCCCTCCAGGCACTGCTTTTGCAAAGCGTGTTGGGAATCTGGTATCTAGGTTTATACGAGTGGGAGGAAAAGCTTGATCCTCCTCTGCCCTCAGCCCAGGAGACAAACCCCTAAATGTGTCCTTGGTGAAGCAGAGATGAGAGGATGGTGTATTTGTTCCCAAGTAACATTTCTTCTCCTCTGGGGTCCCCCATGGATGACTGCCCTAACTCCAGCTTGGGCTTCCCCAGGGCTTTCTCCTCTTCGTTCAAGAAGTTCTTCTTCTTTGCCCAGCAGCAAAAGAAGGGGGTCTAGAGGTGCTCAGAGATGAAGGACCACCAAAGTACCCCTGCTAGCAATGCCTTTGTCATCCTCCTGAGGACAGCGGGCAATCTAGGTGCTTGGAGTCGCAAATGCATCAGATAAACCCTAAGGCTGCTCAAACATCAACCCTTGAAATGGTCAAAGGAGGACGTCCTACTTTCCTCACTCTTCACACCCCGGATTGTATTCCAAGCATCCAAGCAGTCAGTTAGGAAGCAGCCAAACCAAACCGCAGATGTGAGGGGAGAAATTCAAATCACGTGTTGCTTGATCCGGTGTGAGACAGCCCCACGTCCCCTCCCCAGCGACAGGGGATGCAGCACTCGCCATTTGAAAATCACGTTTTTCATCTCAGCAAATCGTGGGAACAAAGGCAGAGAGCTCACTTCTTTTGTCTCTTCTTTTTCCTCCTGCTGAATTTCATGGATTGGGGGGGAAAAATAGTGACAGGCAGAGTTATGGCTGCGATGTAAGTATAGCACAAAGACTGATTTTTATTTTTTTAAATCCCACCCTAACCCGCCAGAAAACCTTTGTCCTTGTCTTGCTTCAACCTCCAAGCCTGTACTTAGTCTGTATGAGCTTGCAGAGGACATTTCCAGGCAGTTTCACACCAGGGAGATTTCTCTTTATCCAGCAAAAATCAGTAAACTGTGGCATTCTGCCCCAGGATGCTGAGAAGGCTAAAAGCTTATAAAGCTTCATAGTGGGTTTGTATGAATTAATAGAGGGGGGGAAAATACCAAAAATTATAATACACATCTGCTATAGTCTTGTATCCCTGCAACTGTCTCCACTCCTGGCTGCTTACAGAGACGTGGTGCTGGGCCAGATGGATTTTGTGCTGTTTCCACATCAACTCCTTTAAAGGCAGATTTTGTTCTTCCTCAGTTTGTGGCTGTTTCAACATTTCCTGGGGATGAGGCTGTAAAGTCGGCTTTAAGCTGGTCCTTGAAGGACTTTGCTTGGCCTGAAGAGGCATCTGAGGTCATGAAATGGATCTGAGAGGCTGCGCTGCAGATGAAAGGATTATTTCTCACTCCTGCTTTACGAGCTCTGCGAGTTCAGTCATTTCTCCACTATGACGCTGCTTTGATCCATCCTTCAACCCCTTCCTCCATCCCTCCCTCCACACACCCTTCCATGCCTCCTCTCCATACCCACCAAGAGCTCCTGGAGACATCTCAAGAGCGTGTTCCTCTGATCCACAAGACCTCCTTGGCCCTGAGAGCCTGCGTGTTCAAATGGGCAGGGATGGAGGGCTGTGCTCTGGGACAGGACCCTATCAGGACAGAGCTGAGGACAGGTGGAAAGACAAAGCACAGAAAAGCACCCAAGTGAGGCTGTCTCCAGCAGCCACTGAATAGACTGGTAGCAGAGGTGTGAATTGATCATTTATGGGGATAACCTCCTGTGAAATATTCAGTCTCTGTCTCTCTCATTATTCCCTTGTGCCCTTTGGTCTCCTCCATTAACCCTTTCAGTGGGGATACCCAGCTATATCACATGGTTTCACAGCCTCATGAGATAAAGCTGCCTTTCCTGGGAGGAAGGAGTCCCATTAAATCCACGATGCTCTTTTCCTTCAGAGTTAATATCCAGAAGAATCATGTGGGACTTGTAGGCTATTCAGCCCTTAAGAATCCTGCATTACCTGGCCTTCTGATCCAGTAAGTGCACTGGAAGGTCCTTGGGAAGGAAGAGAGTGGATGAAGGTAGGGATAAGAGTGACACACAAATAGTGACCATGAGATCTGCAGGTGTATTGTCCCCAAAAAAGCCTCATGAAGGGTCTTCCCCCATGTCCCAAACAGGGTTGAGACTTTCCTACACCGTATTAGTCAGTACTGCCTCTTCCAGCTCATGGAAGCCCTGGAAAACCACTGCTTGGGCTGAGATCATACATGAAGCCCTGGCAGAAGTGGAAAACACCCCCCCAAGCCATCTGGAGATGCCACTCAAATGTCTTGTCCCACTATCCGCTATTTGAGAGGTGGCTGCTGCGATTTTGGCTCTCAGTGCAGCATTTGCACTGTTCCCACATCCCATGCATTAGTCACAGGATGCTGCTATTAATTAGCCTTAGCGATCCCCAAGAACGGGGGCAGCCTTTAATTACAGCCTTCACCTGTTAACTTTGTTTGGCCTGGTGTCTCTGCTTTTAATGCAGAAACTAAAGGCAACAGAATAATACAAGTGGTGCTTTTAAAGGAAGGGGCATAGAAGGCAGAGAGGAGCCTGCACGCTCCAGGAGTTGGGATGCTCTCTACAAACTAATATCTCCCTCTGACTTTGCCAGAAACCTCTGGCAAAAGCTGCTGCTCCAAGGTTTCCCTTTGCCCGGGTGATAAAGGGCTAATTGGGTGCAGATTGAAAGTGACTATTAGGGATAATCCATGAGTGGGCCTGGAAGTGCAAGGAAGCATCTCTTCGTTTTTTCTGGGCAGGGTGCTGGTGGATTCGTGTGGGACTCAAAAATATGAAAAAAAAGATACTTTGAAGTGCAATATGAGCTGGGGGAAGGGAGATGGGGTGGGGGGAGCTGGGAAGAAATAATTGCCATGTCTGAAAACAGTTACTATGGCAGCAACAGTCTTCTTGCTGCTGGAGCGAAATGTTGGGGACCGGGGAGCAGAGCCTTTGTCAGATACTCGAAAACACACATTTAGATGCTAATGCTGGCTTTAACCTTGGCTGCTTAACCTTGATGTGATGGGAAAAGGGGGGGGAAAACCAGAGGTGGCTCTTGGAAAAAATGGGTTTCCTCTCCCTAAATTTGCCACTGAATGGACTTGGCAGACTCTGCTCTGCTGCGATTAACGCTGTTATTTCTGCACTTAATATTCAGCAGAGGTCTTAACAGCTTATTTATGGATAGCTGGCATTAGCTGCATCGTAATTCACCACTGCAAGGCTCTTGTTTATCTCCATCCCCTTGGGATCATCTGATATAAGGCCGTTTTTTAGAACATCCCCTAGGTTTGATCATCTTGTCTATCTAATCTCGTCTTTATTTATAATTCACAATCAACGCTGGGGTGGAAAAAGGAGGGGGGTAGAGGAGAGAAGTCTCTCCTTTGGACTTGGGCTGTTGGGGAAAGAAATTTTGGTGGCCTGCTTAGAAAGTGAAGCCTTTTGACTTGAGGCTCATAACAGCTTTCAGCAGTGAGGGTGAACAAGGAGGGAGGGAGATAGTTACAAGTGGTGGAGGGGAGAGTGGGAATTCCCTAGGAAGTACTGCCTGGCCACAGAAGAGAGGGCTGAAATGACATATCCCACACTGGCCCCAGCACTCCTGAATCTGAGCATGAGCTTGCAGCCCGAAGGTAAATTCCTAAAACACAAAGCTATTGCACACAGATTAGCCACTAATTCTGGGAGCAGCCCGGATTGCACTTTCTGTGGGATTATCCTTCACGGCAGCCTTTAAGAAAGCTTTTGCTGGAGCAGTTCAGGCGGAAGAGATGAGAGCAGTGTGAGAGCTGCTGGAGGCACCACTCACAGATATGAGCCTCTCCTTTTGTTTCTGATATTTTTTACTTTAATCCTTGAGCTCCTGGAGTCAGCTGACTGCTCACAACTTTCTCCACTTGCTCTTGGAAGCTCATTACTTTCACATGATTGTGGAGAAAAGCCTGAGCCCACACCAGCTCAAAGACCGGCTGACCAGGAAAGCCATGGTGGCAAAATATTTTCATTTTCCAGCCTGCGTGATGTCCGTGCCTTGTTTTTTGAATGGCTGTGCAGAGTGAGGAGGTGATGTCACCTCACAAATGCCATGGAGCGTTTCTCCCAGCTGCGCGCTGAGGGGGATGGAGCTCACTGCACTTTTCATGCTGTCACCACATGGTGATTTCCCTCAAAACTGCACTCAGTGTCACCTCCAGAGACCATCACAGTGAGGTACGAGTAATTTTAATGATGGTTTGTGTTACCAGGTAGTCTTATCTCCATGCAAAGCCACAACATGCATCGCTGGGGTCAAATATGAATATGAGAAATGATCCCACTCCAGCCTGACAATCCTCACTTCACGCTGCGTGGTGAAAGCATTTTAAATTAAAAGCAGTATCTGTCTTCTGCAGTACACTTCTTTCTCCAGGGCTTTCTAGTTAAGCTGTCAGATACAGTTGATATTTATTTTACAAATTCTGTAAAAGTGGGGATGTGTAATATTGCAGGATCAGCCCTGCTGCTGCTCTTCGGCTCAGGAGCAAGATCAGAAATAAGTGCAATGGCAAAGAGGAGGCAGGCCTTCCCCAGAGTATGCTTTGGAGGTGGTTTCCTTGTCCCCATGTTGGCCTGGAAGGAGCTTCAAGGAGGAGCAGCACATGGCTTGGGGCACTGAGCCATGCTGGGCCCTGGCGGGGCTGGCTGGCCAAAGGGGACCTTGGAGCTTTAGCATGGGTTGAGAGCACTAAAGTCATTTACGTAGAATGCAATGTAAACCCCACTAACAGCGATGAATGTTAGTGCCCTGGACTCAGTGCAGTTGAGGTTTTTCCTTCCCAGCATCTCTTGGCTTTGGAGATGGAGATGCTCCATGTCCCAGTATCACCCAACGTGGTGTAACTCCCCAGCTTGCTGTGCCAGCGTAGGCTGTGCCTTTCCAGGAGCAGAACATTGCTCTCCCACTTTGCAGACTCAGCTCAGTGCCAGCTGCTCCCACAGACCTGTGCCAGAACCAATTTACAACGCCCTGGTTCCCCAGCCCTGGGTTATACATGGTGCAGCAGAAGGTCCCTCCTTGTGCCTCACACATGTGCAGTGACTAATGCCGTGGCTTGGTGCTGGGTTTAGGGGGTTTATTTTCACTTCTGTGGTTGGTGATAATGAAAAGTGTAGTGACAACCAAGTTTTAACCACAGGCAGGCACAGGGCTGTGCTGGGGCTGTCCCTGGGTAACAGGGTTCAGCACGGTGAAGAGCCTGGTGGTGCAGGCAGGAGAGGGGACAAGTCAGCAGCAGTGCTGGCAGCAGAGGGAACGGGTGGCAGTGCAGACAGCGCAGGGACAGGCAGGGCAGGGATGGGCAGTGATGGGCAGGCAGTGCCGACATGGGCAGAGGTGCAGTCAGGAGAGGGGATATGCAGCCATGGAAGCAGGGATGGGCAGGCAGGGCAGGGTTGGGCAGGTGGTCTTGCAGGCAGGGCAGGGGATGGGCATTGTTGCAGTCAAGAGAGGGGACAGGTGGCAGTGCAGGCAGCAGAGGGGACAGTGCAGGCAGGGCAAGGACAGGTAGAGGCACAGGATGGGTAGGCAGCAGTGCAGGCAGGAGAGGGGACAGATGGCAGTGCAGTTAGGGCAGGGATGGGCAACGTTGCAGGCAGGGATGGACAGGGGGTGGTTCAGGCAGGAGAGAGGACATGCACCGGTGCAGGCAGGAGAGAAGATAGGCAGTGGTATGATCAGGGTAGGGGCTGGGTAGCAGTGCGAGCAGGGCAGGGGGCAGGCAGGTGGCAGTGCAGGCAGCAGAAGGGACAGACAGTGCTGCAGCCAGTGCAGGGATGGGCAGTGGGAGGTGTCCCTGTCCATGGCAGGGGGGTTGGAACAGAATGGGCTTTAAGGTCCCCGCCAATCCAAAACTTTCTTTGGTTCTGTGGTGCAAGCAGGGGACTGATGAGCGTCAGCGCAGGCAGCAGAGGGGTCAAACGGGCAGCAGCGCGGGTAGGGGACGGGCGGGCAGCAGTGCGGGAAGCAGAAAGGACGGGCGAGCAGCAGTGCAGTCAGTGCGGGGAGGAGCCTTGGGCGGGCGGCGGCGCAGCCCCTCCTCGGGGCGGTCCCCCCGGTGTCTGCTCTTCCCTGCCTGGTCCCCGGCGCTGCCCGGTCCCGGTCCCCGGCGCTGCCCGGCGCAGCCCCAGCCGAGCCCTGCGGGGATGGGCGCGGGGCCGTGAGGGCGGGCGGCGCGAGCCGTGGCCATGGGGAACATCTCCTCCAACATCTCTGCCTTCCAGTCCCTGCACATCGTCATGCTGGGCCTGGACTCGGCGGGGAAGACCACGGTGCTCTACCGGCTGAAGTTCAACGAGTTCGTTAACACCGTGCCCACCATCGGCTTCAACACCGAGAAGATCCGGCTGAGCAACGGGACGGCCAAGGGCATCAGCTGCCACTTCTGGGACGTGGGTGGCCAGGAAAAGCTGCGCCCGCTCTGGAAGTCCTACAGCCGCTGCACCGATGGTATCATCTACGTGGTGGACTCGGTGGACGTGGACCGGCTGGAGGAGGCTAAAACCGAGCTGCACAAGGTGACCAAGTTCGCCGAGAACCAGGGCACCCCGCTGCTGGTCATCGCCAACAAGCAGGACCTGCCCAAGTCCCTGCCGGTGGCCGAGATCGAGAAGCAGCTGGCTCTCCACGAGCTGACCCCTTCCACCACCTACCACATCCAGCCCGCCTGCGCCATCATCGGCGAGGGGCTCACGGAGGGCATGGACAAGCTCTACGAGATGATCCTGAAGCGGAGGAAGTCCCTCAAGCAGAAGAAGAAGCGGTAGAAGCCCCGATAAAGGCGGGGAGGGATGGGGAAGCAGACAAAGGAACCGAGGGGGAGAGAGAACCAAAGCGATCCTTTTTGGTTTTAACTGTTACTATTGGTTTTTTTCCTGTTATTTTTTTTTTTTAATTTTATTCCAACCCCCCTCCTTTCCAAATGAAAAGACAATAGTGGTGATAACAAAGCCGCTCCTGTCAGCCAAGCCCGGAATCTCCCTTCTCCCACCGCCCCTTTCCATGGATCCAACCGTGATCCCAAGGGTCCGATCCGGACCTCCTGGGAGCCCCGGGCTGGACTGGAGACCTTCTACCGGGGCGAGACCCCCCCTCCGTCCTTCGGGACCACCGAGCTTTTGTGTGTCGGCAGTGAACAGGGCAGGTCCCTGTGGAAGTGCGTTTGAGAGAAGCCCAGCGTGCTTCTGGATCATTAACGTTGTGGATTTTGGGGGAGGGGGTGTAGCAGGAATGCGGTGGGGAGAGATGGATGCTATGGGGGGAGGGTGAAGGTCAGTGGTGAGGGGGCTTCCAACTGCGCCCCGATGTCTGCCTGCATCCCTGCATCCCTACCCTGCATCCCCGCATCCCTCCTCCACGTTGGTTGGTGAGAAGAGGTGTCAGAGCGACGGGTGGGGGGATGGTGTTGGAGCAGCACAAAATGTCTGTGGGGGGATGTGGGTGATTGGTAAAGAGACAAACAGCCATCCCCAGCTGGTGTTTGAGGGCATGGATGGATGCAGAGCAAGGACAGGCAGCCGTCAGACTGGGGAGGGGTTGCAAGGCTGCGGCGCTGAGGGTGCTTGGCAGGTGCTGAGCAGTGCTGAGCTTTAAGCTGTTTGCTTAAAAAAAAAAGGGAAAAATAAAAAAAAAAGGAAAAATCAAAAATAAAGGCAAGGGTTTAGGGTGAACGCTTCTGGAAATGTTGCGAGGGGTTTCTAGGAGTCCCCCGTCTCTTAATGGTTGGACTCAATGATCTTAAAGGTCTTTGCCAACCTGTGATTCTCAAAGGCTCAATTGTGTCATCTTCTGAAGCGAAGCCCTGAGCAGGTCCTCATTGTGCCCAGGCAGAGGCATGCTCCAAGGTGCTCATTTGGGTGACCCAAACTAGGAGTTTCTTAATAAAAACAAACAAAAAGCAAGCTTTGTGGTACCGATCCCCGTGCTGCTCCACACTCGGTGCAGGAGGTTAGGGCAATGCTTGCTAAACGTGGGGTTTTGGGGGGGTCATGGAAGGGCAGGATGGGCAGATGACTGCCGGCATTGAGATTGCCAGAGCCTGCAACATCTCTGCTGGAAAGGGACTTAGCAGCGCTGGGAAAATGGCAGGGTGTGAAGAGACATTGAGGGGAGGGGGGTAACGTGTGTGTATGGAGGGTGGGCGTTAGTTTTATATAAGGAATTAAATCTGATTCAAAGCAGAGAGCGCCTTGCTGCCAGCCATGTGGGCTGCCTCTGCCTACCAGGCATCCACAGCAGGATAAGACCCCACCCTGTCCTTCTGCATGTGGACATTTTGGACCTGGGTGGGACTGGTGACCCAAAGCCATGTGCTCCCTGTGTTGTGGCCAGGGACTCGGCTTTCTGGAGGAGAAAACCAGGGTCTTGGCTTTCCACGCTGTCCACAGAGCAGAAGAAGGCAGCTCTTGGGGGCCAAGTATCCTGAGTTTTGAGCCACACAATCTGGCGGGTGTTGCTGATGATTTTACACCAGCTTCCCGTTTGAAAGCCCCTTCCCAGAGCAGCCAAGGAGAAACCACGAAGCAGACAAAAGAAAAATGCCCTTCGGGTTTCAGGGAGTTGATTCTCCCTTGCAGCGATGAGTGCGGCACCTTGCATATTTTTTGTTGTTGTTGTTAGGAAACAAACGTTGCAGCCAAGTAATATTTCTCTTCTTACTGGATTTGAGTTCCCAACACGAGTCCTGACTTGTGCACCGAGTGAGTGGGCTGGTCCCATCAGTTCAGGTGGCTCTGTTCCCGCTTCTTTGGGTTTTCTTTGTTTTGTCTTCATCTCCAACACTTTGGTACTTGCTGTCGAGAGAGAGAGAAAAAAAAATTATTTATTTTTGATGCCACAGAAGCCAGGTGCATTAACCCTTTTTTTTTGGGAAGAGCCATCCATTTTAGAGGCAAAATGTAAAGCTGTGTTTTCCCCATCAGCTCAGAAGTGATCAGGTTTGAAAAAAAAATGACACGTGCAGGCTATTAGTTGTGGGTTTTGCCTCCTTGCTGTCAAGACGTAAGTCTTGTTTTGGCAAAGGCTGGTGTGGAAAGCCTGGTGGCATGGATTTATAGATCTGGGTCCTTCCTAGGGGTTCATTACACCCAGCTCAGCTGAGCATCCCCTTTGAGAAATGGCTGGTTTTCGGCAGAAATAGCCCTTAAGCTTGTGCTGAACTGGCATCACATGCTTGGAGGTTCGGCTGAGCCAGGTGGGACACTGTGGTGGTGCCGTTCCCACCAACTCTGCTTTCTGCAATAATTAAACAGACTTTTCCAATTAGTAGCTGATGACTTCCGTGGTATTTCTGTAACATTTCACAACCATACGCTGATTTTTCCTGTATGAATATGTGTCGCCTACGGTGGGGTAGAAGAAGAGATGCCTCAGCAAAACAGTGATTAAGGGAAACTGCTGGGATTGTTGCTCTGAAAACGAGCTGGGCTTTTTGCAAGGCTGTGTGTCTTCTTGGAATATGTTCGAATGACTTTTTTTTTAGCAGCTGTTGCAAGGTACTGGTCTCATTTCCCCAGGTACCTTTGCTGTCTTCCCATGTGTTGGATATCCTGCTGCCCACGTCCTACCCTTGCCATTGTCCATCAGTCTGTGTTCCTCCTGTCTTTTCTTCTTTTTTAAAAGATGCAGACATAATGCTGTGAACTGAAATAAATTATTTATACAATGAAAGGGCCTGATAAAAAAAAAGATGTGTTCTTCTGCTTATTTCACAACATCAGTGCTGCATTTTACAGTTGCTTCTTGTTGTGTGGTATGAAGGAGGTTGTTCCTGCCTCCCCAGGAAAAGGAGACATGGACAGAGAAGTGACCTGCTTAGGATCACTCTGCACGCAGCATCAGGCTGACACGGGTCTGTCGCATGGCAGCCCTCAAGAACACATCCCTCTAGGACATGGGGAACATCATTATTTTACTGTTAATGAAATCCAAGCTATTTTGCAGGTTGCTTAATTTCTCTGCATCACTGCTGCTGTCTGTGAAAGGGGAGAGTCCTCTTCGGTGTGGGTATTTTCTTCCTACACCTCTTTTTATTTTATATCTATGTGAAGGAGGCACAGCACTTAGAGGAGGGAGTGAGTCTTTGGTTTTGCTCGGTGTGGCTTTTTTCAGTGCGTGGCCTCGGGCACGGCAGTTGCAGTGGCAGAGAGCCAGATCTGCAGGGGTTAAAGCACCAGGCGGGCAGTTGAAACAGGATGCTGCAGAGCTGGAGGCTGCCTCTGCTCCTGGGTGGCTGCTGACACAGGAAACACAGGGTGACATTTCAGAGAGGAGAGCCAGACCTGGGTGGTAAATGACTTTTTCTTTCTTTTTAAAATGATGACACGACAGCTGGAGAGGAAATGATGAGCCCAGTTAGTGAAAGCAAGGTTTGGCGGAGCTTGTGAGCACTTCTGCTCAAGGTTTGTGATAGGCTTCTGCTTCCCAGGTAGCCCCCTGCTTTCTCAGGTGAGAGGATATGCTGTCTGCTTTGCAGGATCAGGGCCCTGGGGCTCTGAAGGGTTGCAGGTCCTGGAAATGAATGTAAAGGCTTACTCAGTGATGCAATTATTGAGCTCTTATCAAAGCTGTTGGTGGATGCCCAAAAATCACTTGAAGAAGAGTTGAATGGGAGTCTGTGATATTCAAGGATGAAGTTGCTGAGTGCTCAACTGCCTCCTGACTGTGCAGAAAGCCTCTGAAAGGTGTCTTTTCCTGCCATCTCCTTCCTCACATGGAGCACCACCGATGGGTTCCCCATCTCTCTGCAACACCGATGTCCTGGTGGGCAGCATGGTCTGATCCAGCACTCCTGAAGGTGTTTATGGCCATCGCTTCCCTTTGTGCCTCCGTTTTCCTGGTGGCATGCAGGACATCATATCTTTCACCTGGCCTGTGTTTCATGGATCTGAAAGCCCAGGAGTGGATGCTGCAGTGCTTGCATCCTCCTTAGCATGAAGAGACTTGTCTTCACTGATCCTACCTTGCAGGAGTAAATTTATGGGTTTGTTTTTCTGCTGGCATGGAATCATGAATGCTAATGTGTGCCTATATGAGATTATCTGTCCCCCAGGGAGTCCGGATGTGGGTCCCTTGGGTACACAGGGCATTCTGCTGTGTCCTTCTTGGAACTAGTGGGGCTTTCCTCCTGGTTGAAGAGGGGAAACCATCCCTGTCCCTGTGATGCAGGAAGAGGAACAGCCAGAAGCATTTGGGCTATGGGTTTTGAGAGGCTGTGACTTAGCATGCGTGTGTCACTGTACAACTGGGTCTACCCCCCAGCCCTGTGAGCAGGGGTTCTGAGCTGGGATGTCTCTGTTTATCTTGCTGCTAAAGCCACTGGCTTGCGGGAAAAAGAGTTGTCTTCTTGCAATCAAAGATCCTTCTGCTTCAAGCTGCAAGGGTGGACATCCTCTTTCAAGCCACACAGCCTCTCTTCTTGGCCAGAGACTGCTTTTGTCAGCAGGGGTTTTTGTGTGTTTTGGCCAGTTGTCATGAAAATGTTGCACAAGGAGCTCGCTGACATTGCGGCGCTCTGAAGCTGCACACTGGCTGTGATTTATGGTGCTGTAACATCTCCTCAAGAAGACAATTGAGTGAAACAGCAAGTGATGCTGGGGCTGTGGTCCCCACCCTGATGTTTGGGGAACCTCGTCGCATGTGGAGCCCAGGACACCAGGCAGTGCCCAAGGATGCTGCCTCTGCATGGGATTAGCCAGGAGAAAAAGCAGTGACGAAGCAGTTGGGCTGTCAGTTGCATCAGGTCTCTACAAGCGTGGGTTAGGACAGGGTGATAAGAACCTGTGATATTTCCAATGGCAGAAAAGGCAAGAAGAGAATGGACCAGGGTTAAGGTCCAGCTGGGAGCAGCAAGAGATGGGATTGGGACAGAAACGAGCAGGTATGAACTACCAGTGAGTCCTCCACTGCTTCTCTGCAGGTCCCCGACGTACCTTCTCTGAAGGCCACCAAGAGAGGGTTGCTAAGCAATCTGTACTTGCTCTCATGGACAAGAGTGCTTCAAACACCTCTCTGATGGCTTGGCATATCCCATGTTGTCATGCACATCTCTTCATGACGTCTTCTTCATCTCAAGATCTGTGCAGCCCCTCTTCTGCAGGTTGTCTGTCTGCCTTGCGTCTTGGTGTCTCAGCTTCACAGGGCCTTCTCGCTCTCTTTCCCTGGTTTGCCACCTTAAGCTAAATCCCTCTGCTTTATTTCAAATGGGATTTGCCTCCCAAGCAAGTATCTTTAAAAGGATCATCTTGGTTAATGTAATTCGTAGGGCACTGAATTCTTGAAGCATGGTGCAATGCAAAGAGAGCTATTTCTTTCCACAGCACAAGGTACTTCTGGTGAAAGTTTGCATGGTAAGGATGACCATCTCTTTAAAACAGGACAACAAACCACTACAAAAAGGAACAAAGAAATCCCAAGATGATTCAAACTTAAGCCCCATTTGCTTCGTTTTCGTTCAGTTGGTTCCATCCTAGAGCTTCTTTAATGTGAATTATCCCAATCATGTGCACTTTTTGTCTGAGCCGCTGCTGCTGTGAGTCAGGTCTGCAGGCCACAAGGCACTTTACACACATATCATGTGGAAAAAAGGTAGTGCTTGTTAGAGCAAAATTGAGACGTTTCAGTAGAAGCAGATGGTTGTTGAGGATAGTTCATGGTAACTAGAGAATACGGAGAGCCCAGCCTGGGAATATTTGCTCTAATAAACCATTCTGTTTACTTCAGCTTAGCTTGTGTTTGCTTCCCTCAGATATTTGGGTGAGATTTAAGGGAGGAAAGCTTGCAAAAAAGAGCAACACTCCAGCAAACACATTAAAATACTGGTGGAGGGTGAGTTATGAAGCCTATAAATTCACCAGGTGTTCGTGCTGGAGCTGTTCCCAGCTGACAGGTAAGCAGGAGTAATCCCATGTGCCTAATGACACCCTTGTCCTCCCTCCCTGACAGCCTTGACTGATGACATCTTGTGGCCTGCAAAATTGCAGCTGCACAAGGGGAGTGAGCTGACCAGCCCATCCCATGGCCATGGGGTGCTGGGAGAGAGGGACAACAGCCTGCTGACAGACACAGGGGAGTGAGAGGCAGAGATCATCTCACCCAGGTCTTCATCAACCCACATATTATTACTATTATTATTGTTATTATTACTATTATTATAATATTAGTATAATATTAGTATTATTAATACTTTTTATTACTTTGGCCCAAGAGTACCCAAATTTTGCAACTGGAGTGGGTTGCTCTTAGCTTGCAAAGTTTCTTGTCATCCCAGTCCTGGGGCTGGAGCATTCCTAAAAGTTATTGTCCAGGGAGAGGGGCACACTGGAAGCTCCTGATCCCACCTATATTTTGCTGCTGGAAAGAAAGCAGGACACAAAGTTGGATCCCAATGTAAGTTTTCAGCTTCTGCCACCAGCTGCTGCCTAACCCTGGTCACATCACATTAAATGCCCCCAGGCTTCCTTTCCACAGGTATAAAAGAAGGTTGCCAGCATTTTTCTTACTCCCAAGGCTAAAAAAAAAGAAATTGGTGGTGGTATCATGACACTCAGGTCCCCGTAGTAAAGATGCTAAACCTGTAGGGTTGATCCTTATGTGATGGGGAAAGGAATTGAATGGTGCTTGGGTGGGGGGAGAAGGATGCAGGTCGGGGCACTCCTGCTTGTGCTGTGAGTGCAAGGGCTACAGCAGGGCTGAGTGCCTCGTTTCAGCATCCAGCAGCTCCATGCCACGCTGACTTTATGATCTGTGGCTCTCTGAAACCCACCAGCCACATCCTCCAAGTTATGGCTCCAAGAGGGAAGTTAATAACCCATTTTTAAACACTTGGAGACCCGTGGGCTCTCCAGCAGCTGCAGGGGTGGTAGTGAAGCCCTGCAGGCAGAGGGGATGGCACGGAGGCTCCTGTCACCATGTAGCACTGTGCCAGCAGCGGAGAGGCCGTGTCCAGGGCTGGAGGCAGCTCAGGACTCCACAGAGGTGAAAGACCAGCGTGGCAAGGGCAAAAGGGAACACAGGACAATTGTTGTGCTGGTTAATGTTTAAATAGCTCTCAGAAAGCCCCCTCCATTGCCACTTGCACTCTCTAACAAGGGGACCCTTTCAACTCTTTGGCAACTGCTGTCTGTTGAAAATGTCCAAAGGCAGGAGAGAGAACGGCAATGCTGAAGATTTGCAGTGTTTCCTTGCCCATCACATCCTCCCAGGATGGACCATGCTCTTTCCCAGCCAACCTTAGAAACCACCTGATTTCTTAGAAGGAGGCTTCTGTTAGAATTTGTTGGTGCCAAGATGACAATAGGTTGTGAAGGGGGGGAAAGAAAAAGCAACAAAAAAGCACCCCACCAGGCATACATCATTCTTGGAGCGTGTGCTCACTTGTTCCATGTCCAACCTAGCTAGTGACAGTCACATCTCCAGAAGAAATGGCCTTTAGCCTTTCCCATGCAACTGCACAGTCTCCAATGCATGGCCAAGGGGTAGCATCCGGTGGTCTCAGAGATGCAGGGGGACTCTGCTGATGTCTTCCCTTCTTCTGGGACTTCCAGCAGCCCGAGAGCATCTCAGACTGGGAATGGGGCAAGGGTGGATGAAAATCGTTCTCTGCCAGTTTTGCCTACAGCTTCTGGCATCAAAGCTACCTAGCTCAGCCTCTTGTGAGGTGGTGCCCATCTTCATCTTTTCATCACAAAGAATCCCAGGATGATTCGTCCCTGATCAGCTTCAAAACCTCATGCAGCACAAATAACCCATCAGCACAAATAACCTCCTACTTTCTCTGTAAAACTCAATTAGAGCAAAGCAGGTGGTGTCGAGGGGGTAAAACTGTTTATTAAACCTCAGCATCAGCATTGCTTTTCAGCCTGGTAACTGCTGGGGTGTAATGGGTGAAAGCCGAAGCGTGATTGCAGACAAGGAAGTCCTGGTGTGACAATGTGTTTGAAAAGAGCAGTGGAGCATGAGGAGGACATAAACCCATCGGGAGGTCACTGAAGGGGCTGGTTTGGGGAAAGTGAGCCTTGCTGGAGTTTTGTCTCTGTGGCCTGAGAGTTTATGACCTCTGAGGATGCTCTGAGCTGAGCAGAGCTTGATCTGCCTGATTTTAAGGTTCACCTTGGAAGAAGAGGGCTTGGGGTCCATGAGCAATGTCTTCATCCCCCACCTCCTCCACATACAAGCCTTGCTGCAGGGCTGGAACCCAGGGGGCCTCCTGAAGCAGCAACTGCACAGACAGATGCAGAGCTGCCGCTACCCACTCCTCTCTGTGGGTTGCTAACACCAAGGCTTGATGTTTATCGTGCAGTTGCCCATGGGAGACTTGGGTGCCCAATGCTCCTTTATTTTTAGCTAGAGAACAGAGAGAATGACGCAGAAAGATGGGAGGAAGAAGAGGAGGGCTGTGTCTGCTGAGACCACAGGAATGTTCAAGTTCTTTATCTCTTATTACTTGCAAACGTGTCCTGGATGTGTTTTTAGATCTATATAATCTATATCTGTATCTATGTTTATATCTAATCTATTGTCTACTGTTTATATAATTGCACACAGGGAGAGTATACTGCAAATATTTAATTAAGTCTTGTGTCACCAGGACCTCGTTTTCCCCAGGGTTTCAGCCCGGCAGGCCACAACCTACCAGTGTACCAGCAGGGCTGGCATGGCAGCCCAAGTATCTGTTGGGAGAGAAACACTGATCTGCCTTCAAACTCGACTTGGAAGAGCTGAAGGAACTGCATCACAGCTTACGAAAGCTACTTTCTCCCGTGGTGGTCTGACTTGTTCTCTACCACCCCGTGGGACCAAGGTCTGGCATGGAGTGCACCACCTCCAGTTCCTTCAAGAAACCTTCTTGCCCCTGGCTCTGTGCTCTGCCCCTCTTAAAGACAATATTTCTTCTGTTGATTGGGAGCCTTTTACTTTCCAGACCACAACTTTTTCCCAGCCGCTCTGTGCCCATTGGCCCTTGTGCCAGAGTCATTCCTTAGCTCAAGCAGCTCTCTTCCCTGCTGCATATGGATGTGTTTATGGAGGCAATCACAGCTCTCTCGGCCACCATCCTGTGGGACAGGGAAGACCCTCTGCGTGTCCCCACTAAATTGGTTCCTATTTCTGCTCTGAAACCAGTGAGAATGGTAGGAGGAGACCCAGAGTATCCTCCAGACTCAGGCTGAGGGTACATCAGAAAGCTGGAGGTGGCAGGGATGCTTTTGATGGACTGGGCAGGGTGAGCTGTATTTTGGACTCTCTTTGCCTGGGTAGATAGGGACAGACCCACATTACCACCAAGGCCTGAACGGGGAGTGCTGCAGTGGAGCTGCCCAGAAGCAGCACAGGGATTGCCATCCAGATTCTGTCATTGCCTGCTCCCGGACAGATTCAGCCCTGCGAGGTCATGTCTTGGTGATCAATAAACCAGGGTGAAAGAGGCCTCTTGCAAAACGTTGACATCTGTAATGGAGCTGCTTGGAAGCCATCCAAGTGCTCCTCCTCTCTTGCCATCCAAAAGCGAGAATTCATCAAAAATGAGCCATTTCATGGAAATGCTGATGGCAAAATGCCACTATGGGGGTGAAAAAGAAGCAAGCCACAGCGATCTTGAGCATTTGGATAATGCTGAAACAACATTTCTGGAATGGACCATATTTGCTTTGAGATGGGTCCTAACTAGAAAATTTTTAAGGCATGTTTTTTAATTAAGTGTGTATAATGAAATGTACCTTGAAATCTGAGCAGGGTAGAAAGGGAGCCTGTGCTCCACAACACCACTTCCACCCCAGTACAGCATCTCTGGCCTTCTCCCAGCAGGGTAGATGCTCCCTGAGGGCATCTCACCCCAACACACATGGGTCCTCTGGCCTTTCTTAGAGGTTCTTCTATCTTCTCCATGTTGTGGGTTTTTTTTCTTGCTGGGTATCCAGAAGCCTCTGATATCAGTAGTCCAGAAACCTCAGGAAACTCTTGGGAGCTGAAATGGCAGCAGAAGAAATTCTGTCCTTTTACCCCTGCTCTTAATTTGCTTCTCCGTTGGAGATTTTTTTATCATGAACTATGCAGAAAATTGTTAGGTTTCGAATGATCTGAACTCCTTCAGTCAAGACAGGACTTGGCTTGCAAAAAATGTGAATAATTTATGTGTAGATAATAATGAGAGGGAGAGTACGAAGAAGAAGGAGTGTGTCTTTCATTCCTCTCAGTGCTGCTCCCAAGGCTTTGCCCTACCCAGAATAGCTATTACTGATTATCCCAGGTGGATTAATTTACGTGGGGATCTTCCTCCAACTCTGTAATAAGACCCCTTCTTTTTACTTATCATAAAATCATAGAAAGGTTTGCCTTGGAAGGGTCGTTAAAGCCCATCCAGTTCTAGTCCCCTACTACGGGCAGAGACACCTCCCACTGGACCAGGTTGCTCACAGCCTCATCCAACCTGGCCTTGAACACCTGCAGAGATGGGGCATCTGCTCCTTCCCTGAGCAACCTGTGCCAGTGCCTCACTGCCCTCACAGGAAAAGATTTCTTCCTAAGAGCTCATCTAGATGTCCCCTCTTCCAGCTGAAAATCATTGCCCCTCCTCATATCCCTGCACTCCCTGATCAAGAGCCCCTCCTCAGCTTTCTTGTAGCCCCTTCCAGTACTGGAAGACTGCTCTAAGGTGTTCCCAGAGCCTTCTCTTGTGCCGGCTGAACAACCCCAACTCTCTGACCCTCTCTTCAACGGGGCGGTGCTCCAGCCTTTGGATCATCTTTGTGGCCTCCTCTGGACTTGCTCCAACAGCTGTGTCCTTCCTGTGCTGAGGACTCCAGAACTGAATGCAGGACTCCAGGTGAGGTCTCACAAGAGCAGAGCAGAGGGGCAGAATCTCTTCCCTTGGCCTACTGGTTACCTGCTTCTTTAATGCAATCCACTGCAGATGCAGTTGCTAAAGGGGATTTTCACCCTGAATTCACCCTAAACCTCTATTATTTTGCTTCCTTGTATATCCTGGTCTAGCTTTTCTCTATAGGCAGGTCCCTGGGATCGGCACAGAAATCCAACTTCCAGCTCCAGCCTTGCAAATGCAGTGACTCAAGAAAATTCTGAGAAGCCCTAGCCCTAGCCCTAGATACATAGCTTATGGAGAAAAAAAGCATCATGGAAGAAGAATCATGGAAGATAAATAGATTCAGCATATGAAACATCAGGAGGTTTTGGACTGCAGGAAAATGCTTGGGAGCCTTACATTTGTGATGTGACTCTGAGAGGCAGATTCAGTTCTCGGTTCTGTGTAATGTCCCGCCATGCTTAAATGGGGAAAAGGCACTAAAATAATTGAAGAGCTACAGCTACTCTTTGCAGCAGGGGGAAATGTTGAAAAGAAAGAAGAAGATGTTTGGAAGCAGGAAACAGATTCCAGTACATCTTTGCCTCTTGATGTGTGCTCCTAGGGCATTGCTAAGGAGTTCATGAAAAGTCTGCTCCTGCTGGCAAAGTATAGCTGAAGACAAGGGGGACCAGCAGTGGTTAGAGCTGAAAAGGTAAATCCGATTAAAAAGATGCCCTTTTTGGTTAAAGGAATATTGGCAGCTTAAAGTCCGATTCAGAAAATAATACAGGGAAAATTATAAAAATCTCAGGCCTTTTTTTCCCTCTCTCTGTCTCTAAAGGGAATAATCTGTTTCTTTTCAAGGTAAAGAGAGGTTAAGCCTAAACCTGAATTCTTCACTCCATCCCCACTGAGTACTTTTGTTCTTGTGCTGTTTTGACTTGGATGTTGATTGGATCACTCAGAAAAACAAACCAACCCGCACAGAGGTTTTCTGCCCTCCCCATCCTCCGTGTCTGTCATTAGGAGAGGTGGGGATAGGATGGGAGCGAGGTTGGTTTGTTGTCCCTGCTTGAAACTACCTCTTTAGCCAGACCCCACATTAATGGCAAAAAGGTGTAAGGGTTATGTCTTAACTCAGCGTAACAGGACAGAGAGGGAGCTTTACAAAGATGGAGCATAACTAAGTTGATCATGGAATCATAGAATGGTTTGGGTTGGAAGGAACCTGAAGGATCATCCAGTTTCAGCTGGCAAGGACACCTTCCTCTGGATCAGGTTGCTCAAAGCCCCATCCAACTGGCCTTGAACATCTCCAGAGTGTTCTCTGGGCAACCTGTGCCAGTGCCTCACCACCCTCACAGTAACAAATTTCTTCGTAATATCTAATCTTAATCTCCCCTGTTTCAGTTTAAAACCATTGCCCCTCATCCTGTCCCTGCTAAAGAGCCTCTCCCCAGCTTTCCTGGAGGCCCCCTTTAAGGCCTTCTCTTCTCCAAGATGAACAAGCCCAACTCTCTCAGCCGGTCCTCATATGGGAGGTGCTCCAGCCCTTGAATCATCTTCATGGCCTCCTCTGGACTCGCTCTGACAGATCCCTGTTCTTCCTGTGCTGAGGACTCCAGAACTGATCACAGGACTCCAGGTAAAGTGTCATGGGAGAGAGGAAGAATCACCTTCCTCGCCCTGCTGATTACACTTCTTTTGATGCAGCCCAGAACATGGTTGGCAATCAAGTTGCTTGGTGCAGTTATGAGCTAAAACTACTGGAAAGCTGCATTCTGATCAGAAAATACACTACTTTTTGTCAAAACAGGGTCACTCACATGCGTGCTCAGGTGGACACCTCTTCCCTCCTTCCCTGGGCACTGCTGGGCAGGAGCAGATGGGAGCAGAGTCCTGCCACTGCTCATGGTGCTGCCCCATTCTGGGCATCTGGTGACAGTGGGAAGGCTTCCCCAGGGACATCCTGGGCCAACGGAGAGGGCAAGCAGAGCTCACCCAGGCTCTTGCCCCTCAACTTCAACCCTTGCTTGAGCAAGCTGGTGTAAGGCAGCTGACAGCAAAGGGCTGTGCAGGATGGGCACAGACAACATGCCCGTAGATAACACGCCTCTAATTACTATTAATTACTTCATCATGCTTTCCATGGCTCTGCTTAAGACAACCAGATTAATTGCTCACAAACAAGCTCTGGACATGTACAAGCTGTAATGAAGACAGCAAGTCATTTAAATCCTGTCCCCTGCAGGTTTGGCCCCTTGTTATCCTCCTTTTGACCTGCCACAGAAAACACAGTTTCTGTTGATTTGCTCCAGGGTTTCTCTTAGTTTTTCACATGATTTTTGGGTTGACCTCATGGCCGAGAGTCTTGTTCAGGGATGCTCTCAGCTTCCTGGGGACTATCAAGGCATGGAAGATTATTTACAGCAGCTTGAGGGGAAAATCTCAAGATCTGGCTCTTGAGGACAGGAGGGACAGGGGAGTAATTTCATCAGGAGAAATGGGAAGTAAAAGCAGGGAATTTAACCCCAGGTTCCTTGCAGAGCCTGGCTGGGCTGCAGTGAAGTCAACAAGCCAGGCTGGATGCAGCAAGTTCTGCAAGACAAGAATGGTGTGGAACAGAGTGAAAAATTCTGTTTAAACCTAGAGTGCTCAAGCTAAGCCTAATTCTGTGAGGGAAATCAACAAGTTCTAACTCTGGAAGAATTAAAAAGAAATCAGCACACAAACCAAAACATTGGCAGAATCTCAAATCAACATGGGCTCCAGGCAACAATATAAATTACAATCACATTTTCCACACCTTGCTGGTTGTCAGATCTCAGTGCAGGCTAGGAGGAGGAATTAAAAATACAAACTTAAATACATGTGAGTAAAACCAATAAAATCCACCAAGAACTGCATTAGCCAAAAATAATGAAAGCCATGTGACAACTATTCTCAAGATAAGAAAGAAGGAAGATATAGCGAGAGCATCAGGACATACTCAAAGGTTCTTGGTTCCAATAGAGCTGTTTTGGCTTTGCTGAAATGCCTGTGCCACCTTGCTGTAGGTGGGGTCTAGGACAACTCTCCACAGCCAACTTTCTACTACCAGTTGTCTGCAGGACAACTATTCACAGGTCCAACTCTACCCCTACCCCAGCCCTAAGCCTGATCCTAACCCTGAGCCTATCCATAAGCCTAAGGCTAATTGTAGTGGCTCCCTGCAGACAGTTGTCCCTGCATCCTTGCAGAGAGTTTTCCCTGTGGAGAGTTGGCTGCACAGAATTGTTCCCACAGAGAGCTATCCCACCAAAAGCTGGCCATGGAGAGTTGTCTCTTCCCACTGCAGGTATGTTTAGAATAATAGAATCATAGAATCCTCTGGTTGGAAAAGACCTTTGAGATCATTGAGTCCAACCGTACCCACCTTCTGCTAAACCATGTCCTTCAAAAAGTCATCTACCTGGTTTTTAAACACCCAGGGATGGTGACTCATCCACTTCCCTGGGCAGTCTGTTTACATCCCCTCAGCTGGTCTCCCTGCTGCAGGAGACTAACTGTGCCAGGGGAATGGAAATCTCATCACTGTCCATCCCTGAGAAGTCTCTAGGCCCTCCACCACACACCAGTGCTCCCGTTTCCCACCACCCTCACTATGGAAGGGCAGGAAGACTGCCAGGTGGAACCGGGAGGTGGTTCATCCCCCTCACGAAGGTTGTTGCATCAGCATCCAAAATAGAGGCATGATTGAATCACTCTTATGATTCTCATAACCCCTCAAAAAATTAGTTCTACTAAAGAAAACAAAGGCAGAAATTCCTAACAGTCCAGGAAACCAGACAGCTTTAGAGTCAGTGCTTCTCAGGAGGACCTCTCTCTGTCTCCATCTCTGTCGCAGCGCAGGATATAGTCAGGTAGGAGTGGATCTGGTGGGGGTGTGCAGGGCTGTGAGTGTGCACGTGTGTGTGTGTGTCACACCTGTTTCACAACCCATATGCAGTCACAACTCTCAGTTGATGGTGTAATCATAACACTCACTCAATCATCCCTGATTAAAAACAAAGCTTCCAAAGTCTTCTTTCTAGGAAAGAAAAAAGGAGGGGGGGTGTGCGTGTGTGTGTTTCCCCGAGCCTCCAAAACATGTCAGGCAGTAATTAATCACTTCAGGGTATTTGCTGATCTGTAATTACATGTGGTGAAAGGTCTGGCACCACTGTTCACTATCAATCATCACTGTGTATCAGGCTGGGTCGTAACATGGCTGTCAGATATTTCAAAAGTTTCAATAAAATCTAAAACCTCAGATTTCATTTCCAGCATTTCAAGTGTTTCATGTCACATTCCCATCCTAAACACCTCCAGCAAGAGCCTCTCTTTCCCAACTGCACAGGAGATTGATGCACAGAGCGAAGATTTCCAGCATCACTTGGTAAAACTTTGCATCTTTATGGGCAGATGCAGGGGGTGCTTTCCCTCTGGGCTGTGCAGAGCTTTTCTGGAAAAAGATTTAGAAGATTCTGAACTTGGGAGGTTCAGATTAGACATCAGGAAAAATTTCTTCACTGAAAGGGTTGTCAGGCACTGGCACAGGCTGCCCAGGGAGGTGGTGGAGTCACCATTTCTGGAGGGGTTTCAAAAGACAGGTAAACGAGTTTCACAGGGATCTGGTTTAGTCAGTGAACAGGTACAGTTGGACTTGATGATCTCAAAGATCTTCTCCAATCAAGCAATTCTATGATTCCATGAAATACCTCTGTCCATGAGGATTTTGCATGGCTTTGCAGAATCTGTGCAGCAATCGGTGCTTTTGCAGGACTCTGCCACTTCCCTTCCTTACGAGTGATACCAGCTTAATCAATTCGTTGCCACTTCTGGTAATTTGATCACGAACTTTGTGGTATTTCATGGTTTAGGAAAAAAACCATGTCCTGGGAGGTGACTTTTCACACCAAGGAGCCCCACCTTCCCTGTGAGAAGGAAAGGGGAACTTGCAGGGTGAGAGGGAAGATGAGAAGAAGCCAGTACTTAGCATTAAACAAAAGTGACCCTAAATAGGAACTCAGGAGTTTTATGCCAGTTTCAGGATTTTGCAAGAGCCTGACTCATTATTTATTTATTTATTTGTTTGTTTATTTATTTATTTATTAATTTTAAAACCTGAGGTTTTAAGGAGCCTTTTCTTCCCATGCATTTTTGGTGCAGTCACAGCCCTGTTTTCCAGAAAAATGGACTTCCTAGCTTTCCTGGAAGCTGTGGCGTGGCCCCCAGTCTGTACCCTTACGCTGAGCAGTGAGGCAGAGGCTCAGACTTTTCCACTGTCTGGCTGCACAGGAAGCTGCTTGCTCTCATCAGAGGTGGCAAGGTCCCTTCTGGCCTCTGGCACAACCTGTCCTTGTGGATTTGGCTATCCTGATAGATGACACAGTTTAACTCTCTCTGGGAGTCTTTAACTTGTTTAACTTTACCTGCTGGAAGTGATTTTGTCCCTTTTAGCTGTCATTTATGCAGAAGCTGCTTGCAAACACTTCCGGATGTACGACTAAGGCTAGGGAAGTCATCTGGAGAAAACAGAGGATGGCAGCAGGGACCAAGCCCCAGAACACTGGGTTTTTCCACCCACAAGCCAAACAACAAGCCACCAGCAGAGCTGGAGATAAAACCCAGCTCTCTGAAAGGTTTGATCTTGTCCCTATCCTGAAACATAGATGCATCCCGAGACTGTACCTGCAGTAAGTAACTGTAATCGCTGTCCTGAGGATAGGATGGAGAGCCATGAAAATTTGACATGCTAAGTTCATACTGTAGAAACAAACATCACATCACATTTCCTTTCAAAGGGAAAAAGGAGCGTGAGCTCTTAACCCAGACCATGGGAGGCTGGTTGGAAACCCGTGTTAAAAGAGGGTCTGGTAAGATCCATCGTACAGACATGGACTGCTCATTTATGGCATCAGAGAGATCAGGCACAGGTCTGGCCCTAAAGCTTTGTCTTAGGTAAAAGTGTGCAATGACAAAGCCAAGAGGAAACCCAGCAAAAGCCTTGTGTCCCTGTGCCCCTAGCAGTTTATGTCACTGGTAGCAAAGATTGCAGTGGGGTACTGGGGAGCGGTGGGGGCTCTGCCATCCCACTGTGCCTCCACCTGCAGATCTTAATTAAACCTCCAGCAACCATTCCAGCAACGATTTCACTCTCTCATCCGGGAGATTCAACTCCCAGTGAAGTGCAACTCCCAGAAATATCGTGAAGAGATGAGCGTCCCTCCTTGCTCACCCTCAGTCGATCAGCCACTGCACTGGGATCGTTGGAGGGAAGGGGAAGCAGGAACAGGAGGGGCTGACTCATCCCTGGCTCAGCCTCAGCCTGAGCCCTTGCTGATCCCTTCTCAGGAACATGCCTCAGCTCACAGAACCGGACAGCAAGATGTCAGGGAGGGATAATCCCTGCTGCTGCATGAGATGCAGGAATCAATGGTGCAGGGGCTGCACGGTGACTCAGTGCAGGGATGGTCAGGGCATACTCAGGGGAGGAGAGGAGGCAGACCTCAACCCCAAGGGAGCTGGGTCTGGTCCAACTCCAAAATGGTTCCTTTTCACAACACAGGGCTGAGCTGTGGCTGAAGGGAATGTGTCAGGAGTGTGGTTTGTTCACCCTGCCCTGTTGGTTAGGGTGGGAGAAGGATCCTGCCCAGGCTAGAGCTGCCAACATGCATCGATAAGCAGGACTGCTCTCAGGAGTTTGGGATATGGTCCAGCCCCTTGTTGTCTGAGTGGTCCTGGCTCTGCCAGGAATAATACTTGATATTGTGTGACCCCCATGTTCAGCATTGCTGGACCTGCTTAGATCCTGCTGGAAAGGGAAAGAGAAGACACGATGAGACTGATGAAATGACTGTCTCGGTGTCAGGGGGATAGCCTCTCCCTAACCCCATCACACCTGTCAGCCCCATGGAGGTCCAGCACATCTCCCTACCTTCAGGGAGCAAGGGAGACAAGCTTTTGAGGTAGGCTTGACAGGAGGAGCAGACCCTGCTGTTGCTTTCTCTGTTGTGTGCATCCTCCCTGGAGACCCACATCATACCCCAGCCACCTGGCCTTTGCCCAGGGCAAGCACTTGGGGCAGGGAGAGCACAGGACTGGATGTCACCACGGATGAATAAAGCCGAGGGGCCCTGTTGATCTCATCTGGAGTGGCCCAGGGAAGGAGGAAGCCCTTCCAGGTGGCTCCTGGCCCCCTCAGAGGAATGTGAGCTATGCAGGGACCAGAGGTCACTGCAATCAGGCACAGCAAAGGGTGGCTGTTAGAGGGAAAGATAAACCCAACAAATCAGGCTGTGGGAAGAGGAGGAGGGCACAAGTGCACAGAGCTGCCGGAGGATGGTACAAGGCAGCCCCCCCTCACCCCCAGGCAGAGGGAGGGGGGATGTGGGGGCTTACCTGGGCCAGAGATCAGCCCAGGGGTGGGGGATGCAGAGCAGAGGCGGCAGCATCACAGTGCAGCATCCACTGAGGGAAAGATACTGGGGAGACCTGTGAGCCAGAAAAAAAAGGGAGCAAAAAGCATCCACAGTGGGGGGAAATCTTCAGTTTTTCCTCTGGTATTATAAAAAAACAAAGACCCAAAGAAACCATCCCCACTCCTCACCCAAAAAAGGGAAAACACAGGGAAAAACATTATAAAATACTATAGAAGCAGTGGATTAGGAACAGATGAAAAAGCCCTCAGAATACAGCTTTGCTCTCAGTTTTATTATATTTTATTTTATATGATTCCCATAATGGGAGATGGCAGTCTGTGTTCACTGGAGAAGCAGAAGACACAACATTCTTCTTGGAGAAAGTTATAAAGTGCTATGAAGTATTTAAAAACCTGTCATTTTTTTTCCTGCTTAGACAGGAGACCTCCCCTGGGCTCGAACCTCCATTGTGCAAGCCTTCATTCTTGTGGCTCCAGCTCAATACCTGAGACTACGAAACTGTGGCACAGGCGAGATGGATGGACATCTTGGTGATGTAGCTGGTGATCTTCTCCCCTTTCTTGAGCTCTCCAAGGGCAAACAGGTATCTAGACACATGTTTTTGGGACAGACGTAGTCAGGTAGCACTGCTTGCTTACCCACAGTGCATAACAAGCCCTTGGTATAAAGAAAACCATGCTGGTCCACATCCATTCTCTGCAAGCAGGACAGCTATAATAAACCCACACCAGATGCTTCGGATCTCATCCCACCTGGTATGGTCAAAGCTGATGCACCCTGGAGGAAACGATACCAATAGAAACCCAGCTTCAACAGCAAAATACTGAGAACCCAGTTTCCATGCAAAATGAGAAACAAAATGTTAGCCTGCTCATCTCTGGAGAAGCAGATGGGAAATGTGACCCTTGGTGCCTCCAGAAATAAATGGTGAACTGTGTAGTTTCATGGCTTTTAGCTTATTTGTTAAGAAGCAAGGCTTGTGCAATGAGGACCTCACTTGCCCCCAGCGGCTCCACCATCCCGGTCTTGAGAAACTTTTGAACCCTTTGACCAGTCTCCCCCAGATCTGGCAGAGGAGCTGAAGTCTCACTGACACGAGGCGCCTACGAGTCTTGTGAAAATAGGTGACTCGCTCAGGAAGAAAGAAAAACACTATAAATATCCCGAGTGAGGGAAAAATTCATCACTCACTCAGCTCTTATTATACCTCAGAAAAAGCTGTTATGAAAACCCCTGCCACAAGAAAGACCCAAGCATGAATCAGTCCTTATGAGATACCAAAGAATCCAACCGCATTGGTAAAATCCAAAAGGATACAGACATCCTTGGGGCCTTTGCTTCAGAACATGTACTCTTGCTCTGCCTGACCTGTGGGCACCCTGTTCTTTGGGAAGATGTGGTGGCAGAGGGCCAACTGTTTGAAAAGAGATCACATCTCCCTTTGAAGATGCTTCCGACAAGGCTTCTGCCTCTAAAAGACTGAAGGGTAGCAGCTACCTGAGCCTGTCTGCCATCCAAAGCCTTGCCTGCGCTCCCTAAAAGATCACAGAATAACAGAATGGTTTGGATTGGAAGGATCTTTAAAGATCATCCAGTTCCAACCCCCCTGCCATGGATAGGGACACCTTCAGGATGCTCAAAGCTTCGTCCAACCTGGCCTTGAACACCTCCAGGGATGGGGCAGCCACAACTTCTCTGGGCAACCTGTGCCAGTGTCTCAACGCCCTCGCTGTACAAAATGTCTTCCTAATATCCCATGTAAATCTCCCTTCTTTTTGCTTAAAACCATTCCACCTTTTCCCATCCCTGGCACTCCTTGATAAAGAGCACCTCCCCAACTTTCCTATAGGCCCCAAAAGATTAGGAGAAATGGGTTTTAGGATGCATAAAATAGAACAGAAGGGAATCAGCACCACAAGACCATTTCTCTTCTCCAAGGGCTCCTACTGTGTCTCATCTTCTTTATCCCCTTGGCTGGATTCAAACAAGATAGGGACTGGGATCTGTGGATAAAGGGTGACAACTGCAAGTCCCATCTGGGCCAGTGTCTGCAAAGATGACTGCAACTCTCTCTTCAAAGCCCATTCCCACAGACCAGGCTGCCTCCCAGCTTTGGGAAGCTGTTCAACAAACCTGACTGCTGTGCTCTGGTTTTGTGATAATTTAGCAGACTGAAGGAAACTCTTAAACCACTTTTCAGTGAATACAGTGAAACCAAGTGAGACATAAACCAAGCGGAGAATAAACAGCATGTGATGGAGAGGAGTTAAAAACTGAAGGCTGTGGGAATGAAACCAGTTCTCTGCTATCCAGGATCATGGAATACTGGATACTTAGTACTGAGCTGGATACTGAGTACTGAGATAATGTGAATGCCTAGAATAACCTAAATAGCCTAGATAACCCCTACTCTGGGGTATGACCTATCCATCCATCACTGAACTGGAGCCATGGAGCCCACTATGACCTGATTAAGTCCTCACATACCATAGCAGCAAACAATGCATTACAGATCCCAAGGTTGCTCAATGTCTGCTCAAGATCTTTGAATCTGCCACAGGGCAATCAAGGTACAGCAGGGTGGTGGGATCTGAGACTGTTGACTCTGATTTCTGCTGGAGGGCTCTAACTCCATCCTGAAGGCAGCCACAGCAAGCTTTTGGTGGTTAGGGTTGAAATGGATCCAGACCAGCACTGCACCCAAGCAGGAGTGCCAAGAGGAAGGACTGGCAGTGACCAAGCTGATAGTGGGTCACCAGTGCCATGCAGGGCCACCCGGAAGTGTCTACAGCACTGCAGATTCTCCAGTGTCTACGCTCAGGAGAGTTACAGCCATCGAGCCTGTGGGATGATGCTCTCTGAAAGGGATGAGGTCACGCACAGGTTGTGGAGGGGGGTCTTGATGATTTTTTTCCACCAGGTGAGCTCACATCTTGGCAGGATGAACCTGTGGATGACAGGTAGCTTAGTGGATTATGTTTCAATCCCTCCCCATTCATGCCTCAAGCAATGATGCCCAGTCTTTTGCTCGAGGTAGAAGTGATAGTGAGGGCTTTTCCGAGTCTTGCCTGTTTGTCAGCTCCTCCTTATTTTCTTATCTGTTCATTCACTTCCCCAAAGTCCTGTAGCCAAGTCACCTCTAAAGTATGAGCTCCCCTTCACCAGCAGGTCAAACTATTCCCCAGCATAATCTTGGTAGCTGACAGTTAAAGCCAAAGCCACATATCTCCCCACCTCAGGAATGGAGAGCCCTGGGAAAGGAGGGCAGCTCTGCTAAATTGGCAGGGGAGATGGATGAAAAGGCAAAATGAGTTAGAAACACGTTCGCTTGTTGTGGGCTCCGTTGTCTCTGAGAAGCATTTCTTGCAGTGAGTGGATCACATCACACAACAGGCACCCAGAGACAGAAAGGATCATAGAATCACAGAATGGTTTGGGTTGGAAGGGACATTAAAGATCATCCAGTTCCAACCCCCCCGCCGTGGGCACAGACACCACCCACTGGATCAGGGTGCTTAAGGCCCCATCCACCCTGGTCTTGAACACCTCCAGGGATGAGGCAGCCACAGCTTCCCTGGGCAACTTGTGCCAGGGCCTCCCCACATTCATTGTGAAGAATTCTTCCTAATGTCTAATCCAGATCTTCCACCTTCCAATTCAAAGACATTCCCCATCATCCTATCACTGCAGGCCCTTGTAAAAAATCCCTCCCCAGCTTTCCTGTAGCCTCTTTCACGTACTGGAAGGCTGCTCTAAGGTCTCCTAGGAGCTGTATTGAGCCAAATGCAAACCCACATTCTCTTCTCCAGGCTGAACAACCCCAACTCTCTCAGCCTGTCCAGCAGCCCTGCTCCACCAAGAAGGACCAGCTCTACTGGGGTGCTGTGTCCTGCATGGCATGTACATTGGCTTGATGCTTTGAGGGACACTTGCCTCGCTAACAGCAGGCCACATCACTTAGTTTCCTCTCCTGGATGAGTAATTTTTCCCAAATTTCCTTCTTTTGTATAGGGATTCCCTGAGTTTCCTGCTACAGGCTTCATTTTCTCTGCGCTATAAGCACTTGCAAGTATTTGCACTGTTAGAGAGATCAGTTCATCTGTTCAGCTATTTTTATGCCATAGCATCTTCAGAATTGTTTTTTCCAGAATAATATCTGGAGGTCATGAAGGGAAAGAAATTATCTCCGATACAGCCAGATGGATTGAAAGCAATTTTCTACACAACAGGACCCCATAATCATGCTGGAGTCTTTAAAATTGAAACTTCAGTTAGAAGAAAGTTCAGATCAGAGGCACGCTCTTTAAGCAGTGCCTTCAGCATCACTTCAGATGCTCACATCAGGTGTGGGTGCCAAAGGTGACAGTCCATTGGGAGAACTGTGGGGGAGCTCAGTCCATTGCACTACTGAGGACTAAAGAGGCTTGGTTTCTTTCCAAGACTATTAAGCCTCAACTGAGCATCCCCCTCAAAATTACGTCAGCACACCCAGGTCTGGCAACAAGAACCGTGGAAAGATCAAGACTCTGCAAATATGGATTTGTTTGGAAGAAGATCATTAAAATATTTCCAGGCTCAGCTCATTCTTCATGACAGCATTGGCAGCTGGGGAGTCAGGTTCCCTCTTGCTGCTTCTTGAAGACAGCATGGCTATGCTGTAGCAAATCCAGCCTTGTCCACCAGAATGGTATGTGTGGAGCATCCCTTGTACGTGGTTGCTAAGCATGCAGGCACACGCAGACACTGGCCTGGAAACCATGGGCTGTGATGTTTAGGAAATACTGTTCAAAGTCAGGAACTGCCTGTTTCTGACCAAGCTGTGCAAAGGAGACTGAACTTCACCGGCTTCTTTACCCTGGCTCCTACCACCAGGGTTGGTGCAAGCTGGCACTCATCTGGCCCCAGCAAGCCCTGACGTCTCGGCTGTGTCATCCTCCAGCTTACACTTCACATGGGTGCCACGAAGACCAGTCTGCACCTGGTGGGTAATTACCCAGGGAGCATGTCTAAACCAGAGCAACCTTCTGAATTACATCAGTGGACACTTGTAACATGACGCTGTATTGAGCCAAAGTGCAAAAAGACATTCTCTTCATAATATTAAACCAAAAAAACCCCACATTTATTCCTGAGTGAGGACATTCCCTTTAATCTTGAACAGCGCGTCTGGATCAGCTGCTTTGCAGACAAAATGTAGGAGAAACAGGCAGAAGACATGTGGAGTTTCTTTCGACCAAAACAGTGTCTTCGGAGTGCCATCAATGCTGTGTAACATTTGAAGATCATCTATGGGGCACATCTGAAAGTTTGAGTGTGCCTTAAACACACCGTGCTTTCAAAATGCTGTATTTTTCCTCATAGTTGTTGGTTCTGGGACTTTCAGAAGATAGCTCCTTTAAGCATCATGAGGTCTAAAACAGACTTCTGTCTCCAGACATGTCAACAGTCTGAGGCTGGTGGTCCCAGTGAATACTTCCAGCATGTGCTAGTCAATGACCCTCAGGTGATGTGGTCATCACCTGCCCTTCCAGGTTTGTCTGTGCTGCTGATGCTGCTAGAGATGCCTCAGCTCTGGTAAAGCCATATTTTAATTATGATTCCCAGACCCTACAAAACTTGCTGGTTTGGCTACTCCTCCTCACTCTCCCCCAGTTTCTGGAGCTGCTCCTGGCACAGGAGCTGAAAGACAACTCTGGGCGGAAATCAACTCCATGGACAGCCCTGTTTAAATTCTAAAGTAGATGTTAGTGTGGGCATGCCAGTCTTTCTGAGATGCAGTGAAGCTTTTGACCACAGCCATCAGCAACTTACTACACCTTTGTTGTCTTTTAATGGTATGTCACCAATAGTTACATAGTTATGTCACCTCCTTGGTGCCCACCATCTAGAGATCTGACCAACTTCCCTTGGGCTTTTTCCCTCATGCTATCACCATGAAGAGCTCCTGGCAAATATCTTCCTTCCACCAGGTCCATACCCTCCCTTTGGGCTCATCCCAAAGCCTTCTGGAGCCACACCATGGTTCAGCTCCAAGGTCTCACACATGCACCACCATGTATCTTGGCACATTGCATGGCAAACCCAATGAAACTTCTGGCCACAGCTGCCAGTTAATCCTCCTCTGGTCTCTTCCCCATCTAGGCATCCTCTAAACTATTATATAGCCCTGCTGTTGACTTTGCTAGCCTTTGATCATTTATTCACAGGCTGGTCAGATTCTCTCCGTTATGAATTACAGGGCTCTAATTGGATCGAGAGCCAAGTTTACACCTTCCCCTGTAATTTGGCTTTAATTAATGCCCATTTATTATTAACTGTTATCAGCTGGGCTTAGGCTTAATGTCAGCTGGTTATTATCCAGAGACCAGCACAGATTGTTTTCATCTCCTTTATTACCCATTTCAATAATTTCCCCCCCTCCCCTGTTGACAGATGCACGCAAAATGTACATGTCAGCATAAAGGATCGCTGTTAAGGAACAATGGGTCTTTCAAAGTTGCCTAAGACAAAGAAAATCTCCCCAGGTCAGTACCAAAGCTGGAGTGAACAAACTAAAATGCCCCTGTATTTCTACAGGAGATAAACTGTCTACCTTTTTCTTTCTGCTGAGGCACAAAGTCTGTATTTGCGAGTGGATATCGGTGAGGAGCTATATTTCCATGTTCTTTTATATTTTCCATTTTCTCATTTCTGGCTTTAAGAAAAAAAGAACAGAAGAAGAAACCTTTCCTTCCTCTTCTATTTTATCACATTTCCCTCCCTCCGCCCCCAAAATAGCAGCAGTGAAAGTACCACTAAATAAACCCAAGAAAATAGGAATCCAGGTACTCAGGAGAGGGTTTCAGAGCTTGATTGAGAAAATAGACAGCTGAAGAAGAAAGAAGAATGCTTTGCCTCCAGCCTGCAACCTTTTTCCATTCTGCAAAACCATTCCACCAGGTCTACTGAGAGTTTTCTAGAAAAGCCAAAGCAACTGCGCACCAGGTTATTTCTCCTGCCTGTCTTTGACCTCCCCTGCAAGTGGAGCATGGTTGAAAACTTTCCTTTCAGATCCAAGCGAGCAATGATGGCTCTGAAAGGAGCCTCAGATGACGCTAAGGTGTCTGTGGCTGCCATGCAGGAATTAGGCATTGCTTTCACCTCTCCTTGCACCTCTATCATAGCTGAAGGCTCATCAAGAGCCATTAGGGGTTTTGTGCTTGGCTTGAACTTTATCCACTGAGGAGAAACTCACCCTCTTTCCACTCCATTGCTACAGGCAGGCTGCAAACAGGACATTGCCCTCCAGCCTTGCTTCTGACTCCCAGAGATGGGTTGTCAGTAGCAGAATTACAAGGCTTTTAGATATTTGCTCCTATGCCCTCATGAGGCCAGAGGATCTGGACTGAAGCATCTGCAAAACTGGGGATCTGACCAGCTGCTGCCACCAGCTACTCTTTGCAGCCATGGATTTTGCTAAAATAAGTCAATTCCAGGCCTTTAAAGAAGGCAGCAGTTAATCCAGGAGCAAGAGCCCACTTGATGGCCAATGCTTAGCAGGCAGGGAGCTTTAATCTTCTACACACTGTCCCTCCCTAAGGCACTGCTCTGGCCAACTTGGCCAGGAACATCAAGTGTGCAGAGGACTGATAAAACATAGCACATCTGAGCTCCTGGTGGGCTGGGGTGCCAGTGCATGGCACTGGAACACAAGCAAATACTTCTGCTTCATACAGTGACAATTTACGAGGGAAAGCAACAGTGACAAAGGCAAGAAGAAGAGGAGAGGCATGTAGAGGCCCCTTTCTCTCTCATCTGAGGTTGAAGACCTCTTTGAGAAAGGTCAGGAACTGGTTAGAGGAACAGAAACATCCCCAAGGAGAGGTGCCACATCTGACTTTCAGGTCAAAGAGCCATGGCAACTGCTTCGGTTTGACTTTTTCCCTGTCCTTAGGGACTATTTCAATTCAGCATTTCTTGCCAATTGTTGCAAAATTGGCAGTTCTTGCTCCATTTAATACTTTGTTCTGGGTTGGATTGCAGATCTGTCCTGCATGAGGTTCTGAGATTGCAAAGCTGGCTTCTGTCTTTGATGAGTAAAGAAATCAACACTTGAAAATTTTCAGTGTCAGGACTCCAAATTCCACCTTGCTCCCAACCACATGTCACTTGTCTAAGGTGTGCAAGGGAACACTGACTCTCCTTAACACTTTACAAGCCAAATACAATGTAATGCTTGTCTCCATACATTCAGCATGCAGATCTGCAAGTCAGACAGCAATATTTTAGCCACTTACCATTTAAATCCACTGCAAAAGTCAGAAAATCCCCACAATTTCTGATAGTGAAGTGCTCTTCAGAACACCCAGCAAGTTCTTATGTTGAGGGCAGAGCAGCCACTCATGCACTGCAGACACTGGGATGGGATAAAAAGCTGGTTGGGCTTGGGGGAGATCTAGGTACTGCCTTAAGATGCCTTGTTCTCTCTGCAAGGCTGCTTTTTACTGGTCTGCACATCCCTTGGATGTCTTGCACAGGAGAGTCCTGTTCAATATCTTTATTAATGATCTGGATGAAGGGATCGAGTGCACCCTTAGCAAGTTTGCAGATGACACCAAGCTGGGTGGCAGTGTTGGTTGCTTGCAGGAAGGGAGGCTCTGCAGAGGGATATGGACAGGCTGGATCGATGGGCTGAGACCAACGGGATGAGGTTTAACAAGACCAAATGCCGAGTCCTGCACTTGGGACACAACAACCCCATGCAGCGTTACAGGCTTGGGGAAGAGTGGCTGGAGAGCTGCCTGGAGGAGAAGGACCTGGGGGTGTTGGTTGACAGTGGCTGAACATGAGCCAGCAGTAGTCCAGGTGGCCAAGAAGGCCAATGGCATCTTGGCCTGTATCAGAAACAGCGTGGCCAGCAGGACCAGGGAGATGATTGTGCCCCTGTACTCAGCATTGGTGAGGCCACACCTCGAGTGCTGTGTTCAGTTCTGGGCCCCTCACTACAAGAAGGACATTGAGGTGTTGGAGTGCATCCAGAGAAGGGCAACGAAGCTGGTGAAGGGACTGGTGAAGGAACAAGTCCTACAAGGAACGGTTGAGGGAACTGGAGTTGTTTAGCTTGGAGAAGAGGAGGCTGAGGGGAGGCTGTCTACGGCTGCGTGAAAGGGGGCTGTGGGAGAGCAAGTGTTGATCTCTTCTCCCAAGTGACAGGTGATAGGACAAGGGGAAATGGCATAAGTTGCACCAGGGGAGGTTCAGACTGGATATTAGGAAGAATTTCTTTACCCAAAGGGTGGTCAGACACTGGCACAGCTGCCCAGGGAGGTGGTTGAGTCACCATCCCTGGAGGTGTTTAAAACAAGGACAGATGAGTTTTTAAGGGACATGGTTTAGCGGATGATGGGAGTGGTTGGACTCAATGATCTCAACGGTCTTTTCTAACTGGAAGGTTCTATGACACAGACCTCTTCCGAAGGGACTTGGCTATATAATCGCAGCATTACTGTGCAAGTAATGTATTAGATCAGTATTTCTTTGTTGTCTTTCTTTCTTTCTCCAGCCCTTGGGAGGTGAGCCCACAAACTCTCCTGAGCCCAGAGACTATAGTGGGCTTACTATGAGAGCAAGCTTTGATGCTGGGGCAAGATTTCAACCCATGGAGACACGTGAAGTGCAGTTGCTGGCTGTGACCATTGGGCAGCAAGGTGTCCTGCACCAGGAGCCCCAGAAACGTTAGCCTCTATTAAACATGCAGCTTCCTATTTAAGTTGCATTAAACCTCTCTGATGCTATGCTATGGAAGGATTAACATTGCTGTGATTCAAAGTAGAGGTGAGCTGGATCAAATTAGCACCAATAATTCTGAGCGAGACCAGGCAAGCACAGGTAGGAGTCACAAAGTAGAGCATGTGAGGATGTCCCAGGCACATGCTGCTACCTTATGGTACATGGAAAGGAGTGACAGTGGCAAAGGATCTCATCCCCACTGCAGCGTGAGAGCAGCCCAAGGACAATTACCCTGAGCTAAGTGCATCATCCATCCAGGGGCTCTTCCCAGCAAAGACTTCATTTGGTCTAATTACTCTAATTTGGAAGTTAATTTAGACTGGCTTTCCTGAAGATTCCTGCCTAGAGCAGCCCTTGAGGAACTTAACACCAACTGAAACTGTTTTCAGTTGCATATCAGCTCCCACAGGCTTGACAAAAACAGGGTAAACGTGTCAACAAAACACTTGCAGAGATGCTTTCCTAACTTGCACTTTACCCAGGCTTTCAGCAGTCAAATTCCAAGCCCTCAAGGCTGGGAAAAAATTCCCACACAAGGAACTCACAGCTAGTACAGGAGGAGCCTGGCCAGTTCATCAGGAGTGGGATGAGTGGAGGAGGATGTCCCTGCACATGCACATCCCCAGCCAGCAGGTCCCCTCAGCTCCCCACCATGGAGCAACGCAGCTGATGAAGAAGCAAAGTAGAATGATGTCCATGGCTAGTACTATCCCTGGGAGAAGAGATGAGACTGAAATTTATCTGCACTGAAGCTGAGCTTGTAAAGAGCTACAAGGTACACCTGCATGATGGCTGTGCTCCAGCAAGGTCCCCTGCAGGAGATGTCCAGGTGACCTTGCTACTTAATGTGCTATGACCAGCACGCTGTTACAGTAGGATTTAATAGCAGGCTCCTGCAGAGCACTGCAGTGAAACATCTCTCTCCAGCCATCTGAGCCAGCCACTTCCCCCACGACAATAAAATCTGTGCAGAAAGCACATCACAGGCAAAGATTTAACTGGCAGGAGTGGGATGGGAGCATCACTCCGCATTGGTCCAGTCAGCAGGCCACTCCAGGGTCAGTCAAAGCAGGGATCACATTCACCTTCTGCCTAAGGAACAGATAGCAACTGCCTGGTGCCATGCTGATTATTCCAAACCAGTGCCTTGCTTCAGCCTGTGCACAGACTTACATGGCAGAAAACAGAAACATTACACTCTGCCAGCCCCAAGGGCTGTGTTTTAGCCAGGGTTAGCAATGCAGCCTGGCTGATGGTCCAGCATGTTACCATCCATGGCAGCCACACGGGCAAACTGGGCTGTGGCCACGCCAGTTTATTTTGGGAGCTGTGACTGCCGTGATCTCTTGCTATCCCAGGTATAAATTCACCAGGTTTCAGCCACTTCTAAGCCAGACTCTGCAAATAAGCTCTGTGTGGTCTCGTATGTGACCCAGAAACAAAGAGCAGAGCAGGGTTTGGATCACAGCTTTTAAATCCTAGCTTTCCTCCGGCCAGCAGCCCTTGTCACCAGTTGACAACCAGAACCAAAAGGCTTGATATGGTGTTGTTTTTCAATGCCCTGTCCTGCAGGAAGCAGATGGCCAGTGTAGATCTGGGCATCACCTCAGCTTGTTTAAAGCACTCCAGGCTGCCCGTGTCCAAGTTCCCTCCTGGCACAAATGAACGTGTCATGGCAATTCCCCTGCAAAGCAGGAATTTTGCAGCAGCTTTCTGTGGCTCATTTCTCCTCTCTAGGCAAGGGGAGAGGAGAGATGGAACTGTGGTTTGCATTTGTTGACCCTCTGTGCAAAAAGCAAATGCAGTCCTTGACCAAGCTGGTGCTATTTGTACAAGAGCACAGCTGGAACCTGGGGATCAGCATGGCTGGGAAGCTGTTTGTGGGGAGCTGGAAATGTGCCTCAGGGTGCTGCCTTGCTGTCTGCAAAACCTTCTCCCACGCTTCTCAGGAAACAGCATGCCTGAGGCGTGATTTCTCACATCACCAACCTCCACCTGGGGAGGGAAAAGGCACATACGGCAGCCGACGTTTGAGGAGGGGTGGTTGGAGGCTGCCACGGTGCCTGCCTGATGGGAAGCTCCTTGCTAGGCTGTCCCACTCCCTGCCAGGACCTGCTGCTCCTGGCAGCAAGACTGCTGAGAGTGTGGCACGGTGCCCGTCTCAGAGCAGCGAAACTGTCCAGTATGGCTCCTTTTTGAATGAGCCAGCCACGATCAGCAATGAAGGCTGGAGCCCACTGGCAGACTGGGCTTAATTGCCTGTAATGGCTGCAGGAACCAGCACTGCTGCTGCACAGCCCAGAGCATGGCACCTCCTGGTGCCACAGAGTGACGGAGCTGGCGAGTGGCCCGGCCACCAGGTAAACCCAGCAGCAAGTCCTTCAGGCTGGAGAATGCAAGGGTTGTGGGCATCCTCCTGTGAAGCTGTAATTCATGCTAGCCTTTTGTCCTCACTCCATTTGCTAGTTAATCGGTTCTGGAGATCAGCAGTAAGAGCACAGATTATGGGGACAGGGTCCTATGGCTGGGAGAGCCCCGGCGCGTGCTCCTACAGCTTGGAAAACCGGCCGCCCTCTGCAAACAGTGATTCTTCTCTTTCTCATCAGTCCCAGCCCTTCCCAGAGCCTTCCTCAGCACACTTTCCAAGGGGGTCACAAATCCATCTGAGTTTGGGATGTGTGGACACCAGTCCGTCCCCATGCCAGTGGCAGAAAAAAAAAGCAAAGCAAAACAAAAAGAGCAAACCCCAGCTACTCTGACACAAAGGCGAGAGGGCAGGCAGATCTGTCTTCAAACCTTTCAGATCACTCCCTCCACCTCCCCACTCCTGCCCTGCGCAGGGAGAGCTCCTGAAATAGCTACTTCTAGCCACTTTATTTTGGATGCAAATCATTGGTATTCTGCAAGAAGAGCTCTCACACGGAGAGTTATCCTGCCAGACCTGTTCCAGCTGATTTCCTCACAGAACTCAAGCCCTTCCTATAAAAGACTTCAGCTGCAAACCAAGCGCTCAGCAAGGGTTCACCTCCTTTCTTACTTATCATTCCAAACCCATCCCATCCTCATTTTGTTTCCTTTTATTTCCCTTCCTTCATCTCTACATTACTGCAGAACACTGTTAATAAGATTTATGGCTAAATATTATCTGGCATACAGGTAATTTAATATGCACTTGCTGGTCCGGTTTGGAAAGCAAACAGCTTCTCTCACCATTCTGCTTTTGGCTCAGATACCTTCATTGTCTGTGACATACCTTAAGCAGGGTAAATATTTGGTCCTGGCTCTGAAGCTCAAAGACTCCCCTCCGGCTGACTGTGTGTGCAGATCAAGATCTTGGCAGTGTTAGGGATTACCCTTTCCCATTGGCAGGATTAAGGTGTTCATAGAATCACAGAATGGTTTGGGTTTGAGGGACCTTGAAGCCCATCCAGTTCCAACCCCCCTGCCATGGGCAGGGACACCTCCCACTGGATCAGGTTGCTCAAAGCTTCATCCAATCTGGCCTTGAACTCCTCCAGGGATGAGGCACTCATGAACTGAGTAATTGCTGAGTACCAGCAGAGCAGGGGATAGGGGAGAAAGGGGAGCAATGTGGCTCTGAAAGAGACAGAAATTACCGAACCAGAGTAATTTAGTTTAGGAGGCCACTGGTCCAAACCCTTGCTCAAAGCAGGTCCAGCCAGATTCAATTACTCAGGGCTGTGACCAGGTCAGGTCTGCTTATCTCCAAGGATGAACGCAGTTAGAGGGAAGATGCTTCATTTCAGACAGGATTTTCTCCATTGTACTTAACTCTGTATAAGCAGGAGAGATTAAGAGCTTGTCCAGGAGAAAAGGCAGTATATTAAAACTAAGACATGTTATGCCTCCAGCCAAGAAGGCAGAAGATGAGAAAAATGACTTCTCCAAGAGTAATTATGGAGCTCAGTGATTAAATGAAGGAGACAGCTGAGGTTAAGTTCATGCCATGGATGCTGTGGCAGCAGCATGACCAAGACAACGTTTTATGAGCTTCCACGCTAAACAATGACTGAGGGGAAACTTGAGTATTATCTGTTCTAATGACCCAGTCAAAATGGCCATGTTCAGTCAGGCGTGGGGGGAAAAAGGCACATTGCAAAGGGCATGAGAAGTTTGGCACCTGCCTTACAAACAAAGAACCAGTTGCTCATGCTGGAAGATGCCTGCAGTCTGTCCTTCCAGCTGGGTTGTGCATGCAGTGCAGTAGCAACAGAGCTTCCCATCGCAGTGGGAAGTGCAAATTTGCAAATAATACAGCAGGAGTGTTTCAGAGAGCTGTATTCCACTGATCAGTCCTCAGGAGGACCATGCTTTGCAGCACAGCAGGTGCTGTCATGATCTGATCACCTGGTAGGAGCAAGCTTTAGTTACTGCTCTGATCATGCCTATAAGAAGGAGAGCACAGGCACCATATAGGTGGCTCCCTGATGTTCTCTCCATGGACCATGCCAAAGGGATCTTGCTTCACCAAGCTGCAGGTTTACCCAGCTCCCCAAAGCATGATGATATTCCATGATGCGAGGAGCTTGGTGAAAGGAGAGGAGCCTTCCCTTCACAGCCATGTTTCCCTGGCAACTTCTCTGTGAAGCAACAGCAGAAAAAACAGTGCCCAAGTGTAAGCTGAGAAACCACCCGAATCTCTAATCACTATGGGCAGCCCAGCCAGAGGTCTGCCCTGGGACAGGAAATTTGTATTGTCTGTCAACAAGAACTACAGGCACAAAAGCAAATGCAAGGTAATTCTGTTTAGCATCTCGTGGCTTCCTCTTTCACTGACTGCTGGCATCTATTTTGTTAAGGTTGGCTGTGCTTCCTAAAGAGTAAAGTCTTGTCCCCGGCTCCACTGGCTCTCTTCTCCTCTCTTCCTATCAGTTGCGGACTGTGATATTTATAGAATACCTTGCATTGCAAAGTCTTGGTCCTCTTCAGACCCTTGCTTGAGAATCAATCATAGAAACATAGAATGGTTTGGATTGGAAGGGACCTTAAAGATCATCCAGTTCCAACCCCCCTGCCATGGGCAGGGACACCTCCCACCAGACCAGGGATGCTCAAACCCTCATCCAACCTGGCCTTGAACAATTCCAGGGAGGAGGCATCCACAACTTCTCTGGGCAACCTGTGCCAGGGCCTCACCACCCTCATTGTTAAGAATTTCTTCCTAACATCTAATCTAAATCTTCCTCCTTCTAGTTTAAAGCCATTCCTCCTCATCCTATCATTACTTGCCCTTGTAAAAGGTCCCTCCCCGGGTTTCTTGTAGGCCCCCTTCAGGTATTGGAAGGCTGTTATAAGGTCTCCTCGAACATAGAGTGAATATTCTGCTCTCCACTGATAGACCCTCTGCATAGTGCTCATGTCCTGAGCAGACTTGCATGCAGCTAAGAGCAGTGAGCAGGGGATTATCCAACTCAAAAGTTCCCTGAAAGGCCCACAGATGAGGACCAGAGGAGCGACACCACTCCAGACAGCTGATCTGCAATGCAGTGCAATCAAGGAGTGACTCCGTGGCAACCTAAACTCTCTTGATGAGCCAGTGCAGAGCGCTGCGTGGGCAGTTTTCCCTTTAATAGAGGGCACTCCCTTGGAACAAGCGCTTGGCACCAGATGAGTGAGGAATGAGATGGCTCTAATCCTGTAATTTAATTAGAGCTGTGTGGAGCTGCCTAACAAAAAGACCGTTTCCTGAGCAGGCTGCGGTGCTGGATGTCTGGCTGCTCCCTCAAGGCTGGCAAGCTGCACCCTCTTGCTCCTGCTCTGCCATAGAAAGACAGTGCAGTGCTTTTCCACCCTTCTCTGTCTTATTTTTCCTTCTCATGAATTTTAGCCAAAGGAGCATGGGTTGAAGTCCCCCCAGGCTATACACCCTCATATTTGTGAACAAAAGGCTACCTGGTGCTGTCTGGTGGGGAGGAGAAGGGCAGGAGCTCTGGTTTTATCCTGCAGATGCAGGAGGTGGCAATGAAAACCTAAGCTCCAGGTCTCCTTCCATGTGGGGGAAGTTCCAGATCTTCCATTTTGCTACCAAGCGAAAATGTTGACCAAGACAGGGATCTGCTGAAGGACTGTTGTCCCATCCTGCACTGACAAAGGGGTCCTGGTACCCTGCTCTCACACCATCCCATAAGCAGAGGGTTCACTCTAAGTTTTCAGGGTCTCCCCAGCTTCATAGGGAGCACCACAGAACAGCCCCCCACATCATGAAATGGAGTAACCCCCACATATGCTCTTATATACACTGAAAGGCAAGCTGAGATGGCATGGGGTGGGCATCACTTTGGAGCACAATCAGTCCCTCTGCCAAATGGCCTTCGTGCTCAGAGTCCCTCTATGTGACCTCTATGTGTCCATGATGGAGCAAAAGGACCTGGGGATTAAGGAGCAGCAGCCTGAGGGACTGGTCTGAAGGGTGGGAATGCATAACACCATCCCTTCAAAGAGGAGAGGAGTCTGGGCTGATGCCTCATCCCTGTCTCAAGGAAAGCATGCAGGCTAAGCCTGGCCTGAAATCTCAGTGGGATCAGCTCAGCATGAGGTTTTGGTCTGAGCCTTTCTGGTTTGACCCTGACCCAAGCAAGCCTGGGCTACAGCTCCCAGCTGCCTCTCAGGAATCAGCCAGCCACAAAGCTCTGCTGGTGCCAACAAATTCCTACACAGCAGCAGAAGACCAGGCCAGCCAACAGCAAAATGCCTAATTAACAATAACTGGCTCCCAGCCAGGTATGTCCCAAGCCCAAGCCTGCACCCGCCCCAGTAATTGCTGCCCCATTCTGTTTTCCGGATGCTCCAAGGTGAAAGAGAGCTTTGTACAGGAGCCCCCGGCAAGCCTGGGATGCAGCAAGCTGGCAAGAAGTTGCTCCTGTGTAAGTTCCTGATGCTGGGAGAAAGGCAGGGCGGGGGCATCCCATTCTGCTCCTCATTGCCTCAGCAAGAACTCCCAACACCAAGGGAGAAGGAGAAGAAAGCAGTTCTGGCATCTCACTAAGTGTCCTGCCCAGTGTCCCTGGCGATGCCTTACAGAACTGCCCTCAGGCGATGCCACTAGCCCAGTCACCCCACCAAACTGGGGGAAAGGACTGCTGGCTGCAATAAATACAGGTACAATGAACCATCTTGTTATTCTGGCAAGGAAAGAACCTCCCAGAACATCAGTGAACTGCCCAGAGCTGTGGCTCTTTTGTCCTGCTGCTGGAGGTCCCCTTCCTGCCCCTTCAAGCTCCGAGGAAGCTTCCTACAGCAACTTCAGCTGAAGGAAATCCCCAGTGCTGGGGAATTTCCTACCTCTTCTCCTAAGCTGAAGGCTGCTGGAAGGCTGCACCAAGACCTTGTATTTTGTTGCTGGACCCTCAGCCCATTTTCTGTGCTTGTTGCATGATGAGAGCAGTGGGGGCCCAGCCTGGAGGGAGCATTTCTTTGTGCCTCTTTGGGGAAATGCACACAGAGAACTGCTATCTGTGGTTAAACAGGGATTTCCCTGCCACTGAGCCCTCCACTTCACTCACAGATAGACTTGCAGCCGGTGGAGAGATCGAAGCAACTCCAGCGTTGATGTCTTCAGAAGAGGCAGACAACAGGCAGGAACAAAAGCTGAAGGCTGGAGGGGGTTGGAAAAACTCAGCTTTAAGAACTGCTCCTAGTTTGCAAACAGAAACAAGAATAAAGGATCATAAATCTGGGGCCACCACTGCTTTCCTGGCTGCAATGAACTGCACTCATTTGGCTCAGGTACAGTGATGCTCTTTGACTGTACATGACCCATCCTGCCTCCCACAACCCAGCCCTGCCCCCGTCTGTCTCCACCACCCCAGGCAGAAGAAAATCAACACTAGGCACAGCCAAGCCTCTGCTGCTCCTGGACAAAGCCTAAAAAACTGTTGCTGTCATGCCATCACCCTAAGTGGCTGAGTCCTCCTGGAGGAACGTCGTTTTTCTCAGTGCACTTGCTACTGTGTTTCCCAAAGGATTGCCTTCCTTTCTTTTCAAAATACTTAGGTGAAGGCTGAAGCATGGTGTTTTGTAACCCAGGGTGAAGAAAATTGCCCTGATTTAGCTGAGGCTCTCAACCACAATGAATTCAGTGCCCTGATCTCTGAAGCTAAGCAAGCCTGGCCTGCCCAGTACACCTGTAAGAAACCACTTCAGTGAGTTTCTCCTAGTGCCAATATGCCAGGAAACCTTGGGTAGGAAGATACTAATGATGGTTAGTTGCTCGAGCCAAACCCAGACCCCACCAAGCTGGTCTGCAGAGCACTAGGCAGGGTTCTTCCCACCAGTTTCCCTTTTGTTTTACAGAGAATAGGCATGTGCAGTTACACCCAGCAGAAGCAGAACATCAGCAGGAAGTTCTCTGCTCCAAAATCACCACATTTGCTCTGCAAGCAAGTTTGTACCCATGAATGTCTTCTCTCTCTGCTTCCTCCAACATCACATGCACTGCAGCGTTGCTGGCTTTCTTAGAAGACCCACCCCACCCAAACCCACCTGCGAACACCTCCACTGCTTCGTATAGCTCTAGCCTCTGCTATTCCCAACTCTGATGTGACACAGACTTCATTGCTTCTTCCTTGGAACTCAAAAGAAGGCTCTCCACGTGCCCCAGCTAGCCTTGAGATTGTCCACCTCCTCACTGAGACATGTGGCACTGGGCTGTAATTACACTCCACATCCTTTTTCCTGCCATAAAGCAAACAGCAGAAGTGAGAGGTGCAGGATTTCCAGCTACTGCCCCTCCAAGTGCCCTGCATTCAGGTCTCCTTCACACACACTCTGTGTGAACTGGGCTGAGGAGCACTGGGATACCAGTCCAATGGTGCTGGACTCGTCGCTGTCCTAGAGACATCCTGACTCAGTGCATTTCTCCATGTACATTCTGTTCTCTAGAGATATCATAGAATCTTCCAGTTGGAAAAGACCTTTGAGATCATCGAGTCCAACTGCACCCATTTATCCGCTAAACCCTCTCCCTTAAAAACTCATCTATCGTTTTTTTAAACACCTCCAGGGATGGTGACTCAATCACCTCCCTGGGCAGCTGTGCCAGTGCCTGACCATCCTTTCAGTAAAGAAATTCTTCTTGATATTCACTCTGAACCTCCCCTGGCAAAACTTAGGGCCATTTCCCCTTGTCCCATCACCTGTCACCTCATGATACACTGTGAGGTGAGGAGGGAGTTCAAAAGAGGTTACAGCACTGGCTGGGAACATAAGAAACTGAGATTTATCATAGAATCATAGAATGGTTTGGGTTGGAAGGGAACTCAAAGATCAAACTGTTCCAACCATCCCTGCCATGGGCAGGGGACACCTCCCACCAGACCAGGCTGCTCAAGGCCCCATCCAGCCTGGCCTTGAACACCTCCAGAGAGGGGGCAACCACAGCTTTCCCGGGCAACCTGTGGCAGTGTCTCACTGCCCTCACAGGAAAATATTTCTTCCTAAGATCTCAACTAAATCTCCCCTCTTTCAGCTTCAAACCATTCCTCTGTGCCCTATCCCTGCACTCCCTTACCCACACCTGCTCCCTGGCTTTCCTGTAGTCCCTTTCAGTACTGGGAGGCTCCCCTAAGGTCTCCCTGAAGCCTTCCCTTCTCCAGGCTGAACAACCCCAACTCTCTAAGCCTGTCCTTGTATGGGAGGTGCTCCAGCACTCGGATCATCTTCATGGCCCTCTTCTGGACTTGTTTTATTCCCCTGCTGTGCTTCAGACTTTGCATGAATCACAAGTGATTCAGTCACTTTAAAACAAAGGAGAGCTGGATCTCTAAACAGCATAAAAGGCAGGGGTGACTTGGGTACTTACTGGATCTTGATGCTTGCTTCTGATTGTTGTCCCATAATAGGGATGTGGCATAGCTCCCTACTTGCCAGGGTGGCCAGTGGGGTTGGCCCTGAAGGCCAGCAATCTCTCCAGTAGCCTGCAGCAGTCGTTAGAAGGACCTGAGCTCACAGTCATTCAGCATCCATGCCTGAGGAAGATGATTGCTGCAATCAAACCCTTCCTTTTGAGCCTGCAGCACCTAATTATAAGGAAAGCTGAGGAGAAAAAGTAAAAGAAAAAACAAAACCACCAATAAAACAAAAGACATTTCTGAGAAAAGACTGGTTTACCACAACTGCATTTGCATTGAGTCTCCAAAAATTTTGGAACAATTCCACTCCTATGTCATTTATATAATTTCTGGAGCTAAACAACTGCTTTTCGGGGGGGATACAGCACTATCTTCCTCCAGCAGGAAACCAAAACACTGGATTTCTTCTTTCTTTTTCTGCAGGAGGGACAGTCTAGTGGTTTCTGACAGGAACGAGGAGGTATTAAAATCAACTTTTGCACACATCTGTAAAGCCCTTCCAGTCCAAGGGAGAAGCCCCACAGACTGTCAGGGACAACTTCCCCAGGAAGAGAAGTCACAAGCCTGTGAGATGGAGCAGGGGAATAGAGAAGATAAAATGAGAGGTCAGAGGAGGGCAGGAGGGAGAGAGCAAAAGCTGCAGCTACAGATAGACTTGCAAAATATGAATGCCAGAGGAGAAAAACGGAGACAGTAAAGGGAGCGTGTCAGAACCAAGTAAATCAGGCAGTGACATGTTAATTAGCTTGGCTTTCCCAGTGGAAAGGTGTTTACATGAGAAGGATTTTCTTCTGGCATAAAAAGGGACAGGACAAAGCATTCATCCAGGTCCTGTGGCTACAGTCAGTGCTCCTAACCAGCACTCCCAGCAGACAGGGACAAGAGGAGGTGCATGTGCAGCTGGAGTCCAGCTCTCTGACCTGCCACAGCTCTCCTGCAGGAAGCTTTGTACTCCCCAAGGGAGGGAAGAGGGGCAGTCAGCCAGCCCACCTCACCAGGTGCCAGGTGGAAAAACAACTATCCTGTTTTTACAAGAAACATCCAAAGGTTTCTAAGCTTGCTGAAAGATTTTGGTGGGGTATGTGGCGGGGGTGTTATTCCATTTTAATCTTCAGTAGCGTGGCCGATCAGATATCCATCTTCTTCCTCCACTGTGTCTGACCTCATGATAGGCAGTGGCTGTGTCTGCTCACTCAGAATGACTAAAGCAGATGGCCCAGCGTTTGATCAGGCTTTTGCCAGCCTAGGATTTGACCCACACCCTGTACTCTCTCCAAGGAAAGGCATTTGTTTTTTGCCAGTACATCTTACCCCAAATCAAGGACAGTCACTGCAGTGACATCCATGTCAAAATTCACCCTGTTTTATACCAGTACAACATTCCTAAATAGACAAGTTTATGTTTTTATCTTGAGTGAGGCCATAGCACATTGGGAAGTTTCACCACACTGCTTTGCAAAGATACTGGGAAGATGAAACATTACATCAGCATCTCATCTAATGGGGTAGAGAGGAACAGAGATAGCCCTAAATTAAGGCTGGAGCAGCAGCTTTCTCATCAGCAGGCACAAGGAAATAGGCACCTTGATTTTCGGTGTTCTCCCTGTACTAAAATACTCTCCTTGAGCAGCTGAAAATGCTCTTTAATTGACAATGCTGACACTGGGAACGTATCATAGAATCATAGAATGGTTTGGGTTGGAAGGGACCTAAAAGATCATTCAGTTCCAACCCCCCTGCCATAGACAGGGACACCTCCCACCAGACCAGGGTGCTCAAGCCTCCATCCAACCTGGCCTTGAACATCTCCAGGGAGGGGGCAGCCACAACCTACATAGGTAACCTATGCCAGTGTCTCACCACCCTCATTGTGAAGAATTTCTTTCTAATGTCTAATCTAAATCTCCCCGTTTCCAATTTAAAGCCATATCAGATCTACAGTGAGGATTTGGAAGATTCAGCTCCTCCCCCACTGAATCTGTAATTCATAAAAATGACAGTCCTGGGTGAGTTACTTGAAGTTAGAAATGAATAAGCTTTGGCATAAAGAGAAGATGGTAAATAAAACCCTGTGTGTTTGTCCATTGACCAAGAAAACATCTAGCAACATCTTAGCATGATTGATGGAGCCACTGACCAGAGACAGGAAGCATTAAGGAAAATAGCTACCAATATACACCCAGCTTGAATACCAGCTTGGACTGACGTGTTTACCACAGACTCAAACCCTTCTGGCCATGTGGCAGACCTTCAAAGCAAGACAGTGGTGGCTATATTTCATACTGTGTATCAACATGACACTTGGGAAGTGAAGCTAATCAAAGATTTGGCTCAGTGCTGATTAGGCTGAGCTGCTCTTCAGCTACCAGGGCCTGGGATAAAACCGTTAAATCACTTTCTGTGGGCTGCTGGAGGGTCAGAAGACGGGAAAGGCTTTTGAACAGCAGGTTTTCTCAGCTCCCACCTCCACGAGCCATGTCTCATTTCTGCCAAGCCAGCCAAGACTGGAGAGAGTGATGCCCGTGGCTGTTGAGCAACATCCACTTATACTTCGGGCTGGATTAGTCCCTCTGGGGAACTCCAGAGTAATAGAGAGGACAACGCTGCACTAATGCATTCCCTTTGCATGCACAGGAAGCAGAAGGGTGTGGGTAAACCTGTTTTAGGCAGCATGAACTAAATACAGGCAGGTCAAGACCAGCCCATTAATAGCCAGCAAGCTCCTACTCAGTAGCCTTCTTAGAAAAAGGAGGTCAGGAGGAACTTACATCAGACTCAGCTAGTCTGTTGAAGTGTCTACATGCATGACTGAAGGAAGAGTCTCCTGGCTCGTAACAGGAGGCCAAGTGACTCAGATGTGGTGGGTGAGGGCAACAAAAAAGAAGGGGATGTGGTTAGGGAATAGGGTATGAGTCACCAAGGAAGAACATATGTTGGTAACAGCTGGATAAACTCAAGGTATAGACAGAAGGTCTGTTCAGGAGAAAACCCAAGCTGTACTGGAAGCCAAAACCTGGAGACAGCAGTCCCAAGGGGTAGTGTAATGGAGATATGTAAGTGCCCTGGCACAGGCTTCTCCTGCTTTGCAGCTCAGCAGGGGTTGCAGGATGATACTGTGAACACCTTACAACAGACAAGGTGTGACCATGGTTTTGGCCACGTTCTCGTGTCTCAGGTACTGCGTTTTCAGCAATCATCTGAGGCTGGAGTCATCCTTGTTCACAGAGCTCAGTCAAGTCCTCTCCATTATAGTCCTGCAACCACACATCACCATGAGGGAAATGCTCCTCTCCCATCTCACAAGGCACAAGCCCTGCGTGTTCCTATTTGGAGGCTCAGTTTCCTACAGGCACACTCTTCAGTGTGAGGTATGAGCAGGACTAAGCTGTGGGGCAGTACAAGTTGACTTGAAATCTGCTACTGTCTCCTCTACCCCATCTTCCTTAAAAGCTCAGGTGTGGTTGAAGTGCCTTCAAGCAGTCTGAGATCCCACTGAAGAGAATTATGATGAGGGAAGATTTGATAGAGTTCATTGGTCAGTGCTGAAAACCCCATGAGAGAAGTGGCATGGAGACACAGAGGAGATAGATGATTCTCCCTCCACCAGCTCCCACTGAGCTCACCAAATATTCCACCTCACAGCTCAATGTAGATGTGTTATCATTATCTGGAAAGGCACAAATGAACCACCTTCACCTGGTGTGAATGAGACACAGGGTGCAAGCAATGAGCCCTCCCAAAGCACTGCATAGGTCCTTGGGTGCATCAGAGCACAGATCTGCAGTGACTCTTTTGCTCTGTCCATACTCCACTCACAGCCTTGCTCACCTTCACTCCAGCGTCTGCCACAACCAGAGAACACTCCCTGCCAGAGGATTTTTGCACTGTGGGAAGCCAGAAATGAGCTATAAGTCTCAAAAACACCTATGGCATTGATCCTGAAGCTGCTGAGGAACCTCAAGTAGGGATAAGGTCCAGTGTGTTCACCAAAGAGACCAAGAAACCAAGACTGCAAAGATAATTACCGAGTCCCTGGGACATCAAGGGCATCGCTTATCCCTCTTTGTTTTGTTCCTATAAACCTGAGAGGCCGCAGAGGAGCAGCTGTTGGGGGTAGGACTCTTGGTGAGTCCTTTGCAATGCATTAGTCACCACCATTAGTGTGGAGTATGTACAGATAGCAGCCAGAGTTCAGCATGGGATCGTGCTATCCCCTCTTAATCCTTGCTCTTCCACAGATGCCATCCAGCTTCCAGCTCCCCCTGCCCATGTCTGAAACGCCCCTGAAAACCTAACCTTCCCTCCCTGGGAGCTTGGTCAGCTTCAGCCTGCCTATTCTCTTGGATCTGTCTTCCTTTCCTGCCTCCCCAGCAAACATTTTATAGCATGGGGTCATTGCCTTGGCTAGTTTGAAACCTGAGAGGATCTCTGCTGACTAACAGAGATGTGTCATAGTCACAGGACTGCTTCTTGGCATCCATCACCACTGTGGCACTTCCCCTTTAGGGGGGGAAATGGGAGAGATGCAGCACCAATGTGACACAGGAGAAGGGCAGAGCCAGCCTGGGTCATGGTGGGGGGAGAAGTGCCTGCCTGGAAACAGCAGCTTCATTCTTCTGTGACCTTGCGGTCTCATCTGAGTCACTTGGTCTGTTCAGCCTGGAGAAGAGGAGACTGAGAGGGAATCTCAGAGCTGTTTGCTGCCTTCCCACAAGGGAGCTGAAACAGGTGCTGATCTCTTCTGTCTTGCAATCTATGATGGGAATGGCAGGAAGATGTGCCAGGGAGGTTTCAATTGAATATTAGGAAGGGGTTCTTCACCCAGCGGGTGGTGGAGCACTGGAACAGGTCCCCAGGGAAGCAGTCACCCCATCTACCAGCATTCCAGAAGCATTTGGCCAATGCCCTCAGTCACAGGGTGGGAATGTTGGGAGTGTCCTATGTAGGGACAGGAGCTGGACTGGATTTGGGTCCCTTCCAGCTCAGGTAATTCTACGATTCTATGACCCATCAGTGTCTTGCTGAGTGAGAGAAACAGATTATTGAAGGCTTAGAGCACTGCAGTACAGGAGTTGTGCTTGCTGTTCATCAGAGTTTCAGAGAGAGAAGTCCTCGTGTGAAGGGATGAGGCAGGTGGCGGGTAGGAAAGTGGATGGAGACCATCTCTGGCACAGAAACTAAGAGTGATGGGAGAAATTCCTGAGCAAAGGCAAGTCATGAAACACCCACCTAGCTTGGCTAAAGATGCATGGGGACACCCATCAGCTTCTCTGCAGGGGGATGTCACTTTACAATAAAAAACATTTTATATCTGAATAATCAAGACACCCAGAATGGAACTGCTAAAGGAATGTACCACTCATTCCAGGACATGCAAGGGACCACAGGCTCATTCCAAAGCTAACTACAAAAGCCATTTACAGGGATTGAGAGCCTGCACTTGAGGACATAGTTATACAGAGAAGCAACAGAGACATTATCTCCTCATGGGAGATAATGGGAGGATAAAGGAACCCATAGCTGGGAGATGGGCTTTAAAGCAAGCACACTCAAGGAAGACCTCAGGAAACTCAGTTTCTCCCTACTGCCTGCACCTTGGAGTGCAGCCTTACTATGTCTGTAACAGCTGTGTCATCCCAATCCATTGAATTCATTGCCAGGAGGTTTCTTTCTAGTCCTATGTCTCTAGATGCCAGAACCTGAATGAATAAACACAAGTTCTCACAAAACTCATGACCTGTTGACTGTACGAGCATTTTATCCATTCTGGGCAGATTACACCACTGCCTTACCTTAACAGAGCAATGGAGCAATCATGAGGCTGGAAGCAAAGCACCATTTAGCCACCTATTTTGAAGGACAGTGATCATCCACTTGCTTCCAGAAGAAGATGCTCGCAATCCTCTTCCTAAAATCTGCAACACAGCAGGAGTCAGGTTCTGATGTGCAAAGTTTCTCCTCTCCCTGACCCTCCCAGAGCCACAGGAGTGAAAAACTCCCAGCTCTGTTCATTACTGTTACCTGTGTGGGCACCACCTCTCATTCAAGCCTCATACAGAGCTCCTCCTGCACTGCTCAGGCACAGCCACTGTGCAACCAGCCAGGGTCATTCCTGTAAGACACCTTGCTTGTCCACTTGAAGTTGTGATGCTCCCATCATCCACTGGCCACCCAAACAAACTGCCTGCTTGGTGCATTCCTGAAACCTCAGTTCAGTTTGGCAAAGGAGGCTTAATTACTCTGAAGAATAATCACATTAAACTGTGCACACAGCAGAAGAAATTACTTTATATCAAGCCTATATTTGCCAATGTGTGCTGTAAATGAATATTTCATTATGTTAACAACTCTGGTGGAAAAAAAGAGATTTACGTTTCCGCCTTTGAACTGAGTACAATATCTGGTGCCTGCATTTTGTAAAAAATAGATCCTCCCTCCAACTGCTTGAAAGCAGCAGGAACCACGATTCTGCTTTGTGGGCCCTCAGCAAGGGTTGGTTTAGTTTTACCAAGAAAAAACTTTCTTTATAGATTCATTACGCTGCCCACAGGGGTTTCACAAACACATCAAGGATGCTTTTGTTCACCAGAGTTAACCTTGGTTGATGTCGATGAGGTATGGGGGCTAAGCACAAACTGCTCTGAAGATGTGCCAAAGACTAATGCTAGTTAGGATGGCTTGTTCCAGAGTGGATCAGCCTCTCTGGAAAGCCAAGACATGCTCTGTATGTCCTGCTAGGTCCAAAGAGCTCATTGCTTTGCTACAGAAAGTCATTTGCACTCAGACCTTGGCATCTGGAGCAAGTCCTATGCCAGAACACATCCCAGGCTGGGTTCAGGAAATCCCACAGGGTAGAGGGCTTTGCGAAGCTGTTCCCAAGCAGACAGCCAGCTGAGAGTGAGCTTCTTACCATGTTCCTAACTGCTCCCTCCCAAAGGCAGAGAGTATTGCTGCTGAGCAGCCCCAAGCCTAAACCTCCTACAGAGAGCAATTCAACCAGTGCAGTGATGGCACTGGACCACAAAGGCGCTGGTTTCTGGCACTGGGAGCACTCACATTAAGAGTTACATGAGTTAATTACCCCACAAAAGCCACATAGGATCATTTCCTAGCCTAGATAGCCTTAATAATGCTCCTGCATGACAAGCTGGGAAGACGGCTAACAGAAAGTTTACAGGTTTAGAGAGGCTGGAAGTGGAGCCAGCTAAGATTGTTAGAGGAGATACACATGCACACAGACAAGTGTATGCACGCAGGTACAGAGGTCGCACTGGTAAAGGGAAACCATCAGGATGCAATCTTCCCTTTCCTGCCAGTCTTCAGTGTGTCTTAGGCAGGCCCTTACACCAAGGCAGTAGTTTTTCTGGGTGGGAATAGCTGTGCTCAGGCCCAGTACTTTCATGGCAACATTAGTGTCCTCTCTGGAAGGATGGGAAAGAGACAACAGTTCCCACCCATGCCTCTTCCATACTCATCCCCTGCTCACTGTCCTGTGGCACAGTGCCCTAATGTCCTTTGCAAGGGGGGCAGATGAGGGGCAGAACTGTACCCACATTCAGTTTTCTGTTTCCACGAGCCCACTGTTGAGCATCTCCTTGTAGGACAGGTTCTCCACTGCCTGCTCCTCCACACTACTTCTACTGGCAGTTTGCTCTTCCTGAGCTATAAGCGATGGCCTGGACAAGGTCTAATCAAAGCCTCATATGGAGGCAGCAATGCTTCCTTCTCTGCTAAATACATCTCCTAGGATCGCAGCAGCAACATCCGCTTGTGCCTGTAGGCATCCTGCAATTAGTTATTACCCCACTTCCTCTTCATCTAATAATTCACACGGATGAGAGTCTAGAGAATGGGAGAAGTTTTATTAATAGATCCAAACACGGAACCCGAGTTACAGTATCTCACCCTGTTCTTCTAACAGTCCTCAAGGTCACTCCATCCTTCCTGTGTGACATTCAGGTCCTCTTCCACATTGGCAATACTCTCAACTGTCTCATCTGCAGAAGTGATCTATATAGCCCTCCATGTGTGCCCAGTTCATTAGAAAGATATTAATGAAGACACGATCCAAAATTAATCCCTGAACAGTATTGGTCACTTGTGAACACATCCTGTTGACTCTCTTTCATCCTGTTTCCCACTCATTTGAAATTGCTGTAGTAGTGTTCAGGCCTGCCCACTTCATTAGCAATAAAAAATCACTTATCAATAAAAGGTGATAAGTTACTTTGGCTTTATCTTTTTAAGCTTGCAATATCACTTAGATACTCAGCTGAGATGTTCACAGAAGCCCTTGCTCAAAACATTGTCAGAGCTTACCTTGGCTAAAATCAGTCCTTCCATCTGAGGAGTCCTGCCAGTAGGTCAGAAGAACTACATATATGGGGTTGGGTCTCGAATGGGACATCTGTTCATGGCTTAGTCTGTGGAGGTGGGTGGAAGCACCTCTGTGTATGTGGATGTGTAGGAATCAGCAATGCTTCTACGTGTGAGGAAGAAAATTCTATATTAATGAGCTCTTTGCTTTCAAAAGATGAGTATGCAGCTGGGTCTATAAATGGAAAAGAAATTAATGGATCTCATTCCTTTGGCACAAATGTCTGGTGATGCATTCTTGTGTGAAGAACATCTCTGGCAGAGCCAGTGTCACCTGGTCCAAATTAGAACAGTCCAAAACTCAAATAAAAGTCAACCCCAGTCTGTCTCAGGCTAGTGATATCTGTGATGAGCAACAACACGGATTACTGTTTCCAGGAAAACGATCCCTGTCTTGCAAAGGCAGGAGAGTCACATGTTTCAGGGAGCAATGAAGCAGGATCTTGACCAGCTGGAAGTCAACAGCACCACTAGTTTCCACAGAACCAGAATTCCTCACTACAAATCCTTCAACGCTACAATAGTGACATCTCCTAGAGGCATATTTAACGATGGGTATGTGGAGTAAATCCCAGAGGGACAATGCAGAACACGGCTAAGTAAGCTGTTCAGGTAGGCAGTTCACACCATCCTCCCATCAACAGCACACAGCTTCCAGACTTGCTGGGCACAAGTCCTCCCACCCTGACCGTGTCAGCACATGGAGCCACTGCAGACATCCCTCGGAAAGGGGACAGGGATAGAATCATGACTGGTCATTGCAGGCCTGGAGGTTTCATACAAGAGTGAGCAAATGCAAGACCTTCTATGTTCTTGTTAAGAGATAAATTCTGAGCAATGTGTCACAGGAAATGGATGCTGCCACATCACTGTAACCTCCACAACATCTTTGTATCTCAACAGAGTCACCGCTGGGTCCTTCCCAGGCATCATTTACTGCCTTTCACTCTCAGCGGGAACTCCTGCTAGACAGAGAGATGCTAACTCAGCATACTGGAGGCAAAAGAGAGATGATGACCCTTTAAAAATGCATGCACCACTTTGCATGAGCTTTCTGGGATGTAAATGACTGCCATGCTCCCTGTAAACAGTGCAGATGAAGGCCCAAGAGCAGTTTCTGCCTCACACATCCCACACACTAACAGCACGTGCACATCCTACCACTGTCATAGAGTTACACTCAGCAACTTCTGAAGGTGCAATAGCTTGGTTGACTTCCAAGCTCTGCCTATCTGTGCCTCAGTGTCAGACAACCCTGGAATAATTTCTGGAGACAGGGAAGGAGTTGCCCCAGGCGAATGCTGGTGCATTAAATGTCTGGTGAAGCCACATGAGAGTCAGAAGCCAAATCAATTAGAACTCAAGGGTTGATGTCCTCCTTAGCTTTACGAGAAATTCCACTAACCTCCACTAGGAAAGAACCATGCCTTCTCAGGAAACAGGGTGGAAGACAGAATCCCCAAAGTCAATATTTGAGGTACCTCAGAGACAAAGCAACTTCCTCTGCTTTGTACAAGGGTTCTGAAGATGAACCGGGATCGTTGAAACAATGCCCAGACCAGGAGGTTTTCCTTCACCCCAGTGCATTTCATACAGGTAGTAGTAAGATCCAGGAGGACAATTCCAGCAGTGCATTGCCAGTCTTGGGAGCTTTTCCCTGGGGCTTGATCCAAAGAGGCCATTTGAGTTCAGAACACAGAGACTGCAGAAGTAGCACATTACGAAGCAGCTGTTATGTCTGACATGGACTTATGTAAGTGTTGTAACATGCATTCCCTCCCTTATCCCTTCTAGCACATAACTCCAGCATGGAAGGAGATCTACAGGCTTTGCACCTTTGGCCACCAAGGGCCTGGCCCCATTCACAGGTCTGCTCTTGCAGCGCAAGTATGAGCTCAGGAGAGGCACAGCAGCAAGTCTGGCAGCTCTGAACCGTGCCTGCTGGGGAACACAGCGCATGGCCGTGCTCTGGAAGCACCCTCTTCCATTGCAATGCCAGGAGCCTAGAAGTATAAAACCAGCTTTCCCTAGATATTTGCATGAAAACAGTACCCACAAACTGTTTAAGCTTAATCCAGCTGATCTCTACCATCAGCCAGCTGTGGTTTTGGAAGCAGGTAAGGGCTGCAGTGGGTTTGCTGCCAGCACTTTCCTGTGTACCCACTTGACTCCACAGTTCCAGCAGGCTGGACAGGTTCCCCTGCCATGATGGGAAGGCTAAACAAGAGACTTGCTGTGTCTCTTCACAAGCATGGAATAGGGAGTGTTGCATCAGTTCCTCATCCCAGATAGTAGAGACAATCTGCAAATGAAGAACTGGTCAACATGAGACCCAGCTGCTGCCAGTCTATGGCAAAGGGACAGGTGACAGCAGAGAGGACAGAGCCACTGTTTTTACATGGCAGCCCTGCACTCATCATGCTGAGCCTGTTGGGAAACTCCAAAGGTGTGTTAGCTTGTCTGGAGAGCTCCCTTGATTGCAGTTTGGGCTTACTTAAACCATAGCTTGGGCTTACAGGAGCCTGAGGGATGATGAATACCAGAGGCATCTGCAAGTGAAGCCTGAACTATTCCCCTCTGGAGGCACTGAGACCTGGCAGTGAGATTCCCACACAGCCCTAGAGCAGCAGGAAGCTGGGACCTGGGCTCCTGCTACCAGCTCCCACCACTAATCCACAGCATCTCACAAAGTGGCTCTGACCTCCCAGGGATGCGTTGGCTTTCTCCCATTCCCAGAAGAGCGTTGGCTTTCTCCCATTCCCAGAAGAGCCGTTGCTATGGAAATGAGAATGGTTTGCATTCTCAAACGATTCCCCAAGGACATCCATTAAAGAGGCTGAAGATCGGGACAACAGAGGGATGTGACTCAACGTGAAAGGCCTCAGTGTGGGATGAGCAGCTTTAGAGCAAGCCGAGGTGTCCATCTATTTAATGCATGACCATGCTGGAGTACCAGTGCCTCCCCTTCAGGCAATGGCTGCTTGCACGTGCATCACAGCAAAGAAGATCCAGAGAGGAAAGCTCTGTTACTGGCAGCTTGTCACAGTCAGGGGAAAAAACAAGCACAGTCTAACACTAAAAAAAGGGGTTTTTTTCCCTTCAGAAGGTACTAATATTGAATCCTCTGTTCTCATTGAAATAGACAACAACTTTCAGGCACCATACGCCAAGTTTCCTTCCCAAAAAAGACTTAGAGAAAGTCCTCTGAGGGATAATTAACTGGCTAACAGACAGGAAATGAGGATAAAAATAAGTAGAATATTTCCGCCATGGAAGAAGATTATCTGCAAGATCTATTCTTGTGATTGCACAGCTCATTACAGAGTTACTCGCAAACTCAGGTCTGTGTTTGAATGCCCAGGCATCACCAGGGAAGGGAGAGCTCATAAGACCAACTTGTCATCTGCTTCACCTGAGTTGATGCTAGGATAGTGACCTGAAGGAGTCACCTGCTCCCTGTCCCAACCTCTGCCTCAGCTTCCATGTCCTACCTGTGGGATGAGAGCAGCAGTTTCCAACAGCGTGTGGAAACCTCCTGGTGGAAGGGGAACAAAGTCACCTGGGGACACCTGAAGCGCCCTGGGAAGGGGTTGCAGGCGCAGACTCTTCTACCCAGCAGGACAGAAAATGAAACGATTGCTGTGGGTTTCCAGTGTTTGAATTTTCAAGGACCTTTTGCTGGCTCTTTGCCTTAAGTAAGGGAGGACCCAGCTCACAGAAGATGCGTGGCTAGAGGCTATAAAGAAAGGCAACATGGATTTCAAATGGCTCCTACCAGCAAAGAACAGCTGGGACAGAGCAGTGATGTTTTTGAAGGCTGCAAGTATTAATAACACCCCTGCAAAGAGCAACACCGAAGGAAACTGCCTGCCTAGCCTTTGGCTTGGCATCATCTGCTCCCAGCCAACGGAGCCGTGTTGAAATTGCACTACAGGTTCTTAATGACAGACGGCAGAGCAGGGCCAAGGGCAGGAAGGAGCACTCTCAGGGTGGGTCCCTCTGGGGGAAAGGACTGTGTTTGGGCTGACTGCAACCCAACCTTCCTGAAAAGCAAAACTCGGTCATCTTTGCAAGACAGAGACGTCAGTGAAGCTCACCCTAAGCAAAGGGCAGAAAATGCAAGGGAGTACACGTTACTAGAGGACTTGGCTCTATGAAATGCATGCTGTGGTGGAATGGGGAGTGCAGAAAGTTACTGAAGCTCCCCAACATTTTGTAGGCAAGAGCTGGAGCTCCATGTCCTACATGTAGCTCAGAGAAATACTGCATTTAAGTGCCTCTTCCCCTGCAAGGAATGTCTCCCTTACGTGTTGGTTGGATGGTCACTGCAGTTCCTCTGGGACTGTCATCCTGGATCCTCACACTGCTTTTATGTGCAGAGGTCACAGGGGGGACATGACCAAGCCAAGAGCCTCCCTGCTGCCCCTGTGACCCTGGGGAGAAGCCCTCACTTTGCTGCATGCTGCCAGCACAGCTGAGCTGCTGCATCCCTCCATCTCAGACTGGTTTGGCATTCCTTTCTCCTCCCTTCTGTTTGCTTATTGGATGATGCAGTGGCTGTCTGCATTAAAACCGCCTGGAGCCAGGGTGTGAGGAAAAAGAAACAGCCCCTCAAATCTGTTAAAACTGGCGTGCCAAAACCAAAGGCAGCCCTGCTGCCTTCACTGGAGCAGGCTGGGCCCCACAGCCACCTGGTTCCTCTATGGCTTAGCTCAACAGTTCTATGCGTGACCCCAGCCTGAAGTGACCAAGCCAACAAACACAGGTTACAGACCCTTCCAGGAAACTCCAAGGCATCTTCCATTATCTGCTCTTTTTTCCACCATACACCAGCAGACAGACAGTTTACCAACAGCACCCTTCACATTTGCTGGGGCCTGCCATGGGTCCTACCAGAGGTCAGTCCATAGCAGAGAAGGACACAAACACAGACATCATGTTACCTCCTGCTCTAGCAACCAACCGCTCATTGCAACCTTCCCACTGCTTTAACCAAACACCATCAAGGACAATCAGGAAGAAACCTGCCCAGTCCCACAAATTTAGACCCAGTTAGGCCTCACATCGTAGTATCCAGTAAGTAATTTAATAGTCTTTCTTCTGGGCCTAAAACTGGGACTTGCACAGCTTTTTCCCACTTATTAATGATTGTTCTTGTCACTCTCAGCCTGGACCCCTGTTATCTGCCTGTCTTTGCCTGGCTGCTGGCAGCCAGTGGTGAGAGGCCATTCTTCGCCACTTCCCCTGCTGCAGATCCTTCATGAAGCAGGCTCTGTTCACCAGCCAGTGCTGCAGGAGGGATGCTCCACCTCAGAGGCATTCAGAAATGATTATTCAAGAGGCAAAAGGAAGATTCAGTAGCATGTAGCTACATGCTTTGGAAGTGATGCTGCGGGAGAGCTTGATAGAGAGAAGGCTGTGTAGGAAACACTGTGCGGGTGCCAATCCTGCCTTGAGAGCTGCAGCAGTGCAAAGGCACCTGGCAGGGAACAGTGCTGACCCTGGAGATACTGGGAGGAGGTGATGGTGGTGGTGAAACCCTGGCCAGGCTAGGAAAGGTGTGCAGGACTGCTGAACCTCCAGCAGGAAATGCCTGGCCCATGATCTGCCTGACGAGACCAACAGGCAGCAAGGGGGAGCCTTGGGGATGGGAAGCTGGAGAGATGGGCATTTGTGTGGCTCCTGTGTACAGCTCAGAGGAACCAAGCAGTGCTGTGCTGCCATGGGTGCAACAGCAGACCAGGGGGAAAAGCAAAGCCCAGAGGGAGAAAAAGATATTAGCAGGGCTTTTACGCGGTGAGCAATTAATATACTCTATGAGAGGAGTGACCTGTGAGATCCCCATCCCCAATAATAATAATAGAATCATTAAGGTTGGGAAAAACCTCCAAGATCATCAAGTCCAACCATCAGCACACCACCCTGCCTACTAAACCATGTCCCAAAGCACCATATCTACACATTTTTTGAAGACCTCCAGGGATGGAGACTCCACCACTTCCCTGGGCAGCCTCTTTCAATGTTTCACTGTTTCAATCTTTCAGTAAAGATTTTTTCCCTAATATTCAATCTAAGTCTCCCTGGATGCAACTTGAGGCCAATCAGAGGAAGAGGCTGCAGCAGGAGCTCTCTAGGAGCTGCTGGTGGCCTTCACCACCCAGACAGCAGCCGGGCTGTCCTCCAGCACATGGGCTGTTAAAGCCAGGCTGTGCCTGCAGCTCCCAGTGCTCTCATAAAACAAAGTGATTTTATAGGCACCATAAATGGTGAATTTTGGAGTGAGAAAGAGGGAGTGGAGGCAAGTTTTACCTCTCGCAGCTTGTGTGTAGTGATTGAGATGGTGATGTTTCTTTCAGCAACTCTAGCATGTGTGGTTTGGAGTTGCAGTCCTCCCAGTCACGTGTGCTCAAATACCATGAATACCCCCAGAAGATAGGTGGCTTGTTTTTCACAGTTGTTCGCTTCCTTCTGTCTTCTGGTCTTTCATAGTTTTAAAGCTTCCTTCTTGACCAGCAGCATTGGTCACAAACCTTTTTTAAAAAGACCCTTTTGAAAAGACTAAAGCAGATATTCTCATGAAATTATACAATTTCAGAGCTGAGGTTCTGAAAAACACCAAACAGACAATGAGTTATTGCTATGGACAGTTAACAGTGCTGGGGTTTGGTTCTGGAATGGGCCTGGAATGGGGGAAAAGAAATCTTCCTCTGCCAGTGAAATCTCGGTTGCTACAAATAAGTAAATTCCATCATTCAGCCCCCAAAATCCCCAGCCTGCAAACATTTGCGTTACTCTCTACCCTGTTGCAAAGCTCCACGTCTTCCCTCCTCCCACCCACCAGCTGTCTCTCTGCTATATCTTCCATCCCTTCTTCTGAGCCTACTCCAGCAAAGGATGCTCTTCCTCCAAAAGAGCTTCCCCCAAACACTCTCCTCCTCTCTGCTAAGAAATGGTCTCTGAGGACCAATCACTTACAAAAGGTGATGTTTTCCCAACATCTTGCTCTCCAGATTCTTATTTTCATTCAGTCTCTTGAGTGGGCTGCCTTTTGTTCTCCATCTGCAAAGAGAGATGTACTCAGCAAACTTTGGTTGGCATTGGTAGCCCCCATACCAGAGTGGTTAGTGGAGCTGCAATGGTTGACAGGCTGACTAATGGCAACACTGGGGGCAAAAGCAATGAATTTATTAAATGAAGCAGAAAATCCTGCTGTTTCCTTTCCTGCCCTTGCTGGGAAATATTTGCCTACTGTCCTCCCAACCTATATCAAAAACCTTGCAGGAAATACAACTCTTCAATTCTGTTTTTTTCTGGTTGCAGTAGTTTCTAACAGGTCACAGAATGCCAAGTTGGAAGGGACCTCAAAGATTATCTAGTCCAACATTTGAGGCGATCTATAGTTTAAACGAGATGGCTAAGCACCCTGTCGAGCTGAGCCTTAAAGTGTCCCATGTAGAGGAATCCACCACTTCCCTGGGGAGAACATTTCAATATTCAACAGTTCTCATGGTGAAAAATTTTCTTCTGGAATCCAATCAGAATCTCCCCAGGAGCAACTTATATCCATTACCCTTGTATTTTCCATGTGGCTCTTCATAAATACAGTCTCCATCCTCTTGGTAGACACCCTTCATGTACTGGTACATGGTGATAAGGTCTCTCCTAAGCCTTCTCCTCTCAAAGCTGAACAAACCCAGATCTCTCAGCCCTACTTTGTGAGGTAGGTAATGAAAAACATTCCGGCCAACAGCAGCCACTTCTCTTCTTCCTCTCCAAATCTCGTGTGGCAGCGCTTTACCCCCACCTTTGATAAAGCTGTTTTCCCCCTCTTCTTTGATCCACCTCAGGTTCTCTGCTGTGAGAAATGCCTTGCCTTCTTGCCACCAGCCTCCTCCCAGATGTAGCTGGGGCAAAGCAAAAGAACAGATAATACCCATGGGGAATTCTTGGCTCTGCTTCCCAGGGCTTTCTGAGATCACTTTGCCATCTTCTCTGACCTTCACAGGCCACCAGATTCTTCCAGTGCTTGTAGAAAAAGAACCAAAAAGTTCATTTTAAAGGAAAAGCAGTGAGATGGCTCATTCCCTGTGTGCTGCTTCCTCTGCAAAAGGAGCCATATGGCAGTGCTTAACTGCACTTACTGTGCTAGAATTATTTGGCCTTCTAGCTTTCTTCTCCAAGACTACCCAACTGTGCAATTGCCCCCAAGCTGCCACCTGTCTGTCTGGCAAGCACTGCTCTGTTCCCTGAGCTCCAAACTTCTGCAGGCAGCTCCATTCCCAGGTGGGTGCAGCCTGAGAGCACTGCCTTTATCTCACCTCAAGTTTTACTGATCTCATCCATGTCTGCGTTAAGGCCATCGATATTTAAGCTCACCTGGGGTCCCTGAGGATCCTAGTCCAAGAGTCAAACAAATTTGGTCACAGGACCCTACAAAAACTCTTAAAATCCCCTTTGCCTGCACTTGCTGTGCTGCTTGCAAGATTTCCAATGCCTGTTTTCTAATTGCTTTAGGATGTGAAGACACAAGCACTGGGTAAGGTAATTTGGGCAGCTCTGTCTCCAAAACAGCCTGCATGAAGCACTCCTCAGAGCTCAGTACCTCATAGTTAAGGAGCCAGGCTGAGGGCCTGAGGCAAGGGTAGCTCCTAGGGCAGAGGCAGGCAGTGGCTAGCTTAGGAATATTTTGAAGCACTGGAGCTCCTTTTCAACCTGATTTAGGGTGGTTTAGCTCTGTGTAACCTTCCAGAAGGCCATCAGGCAGGCAGGTATATTTGCTGCTGGTACCCTGCAAGCCCCTTATCTCTCCCAAAAGCTGTTCCCTAAAGCAGCATTTTCAGCCAGCAGCTTCACATCCTCAGACCCCATCATGCTTAATGGTAATCTTGTGCTGCACCATTTCAGATGGTTTGGGAATGATTTTTCCCCTATGTCTGTCTGGCATCTACTTTCTCCAAACTGAAGTGAAGCTACAGTCAGAAAAAGCCAAAACAAAAAGCCAACAAACCTGATCGTGAGATTAAGGGAACATCAACATCCATTGCTTCCACATCTTGTTGCACCACGCCTGATGTCCACACCTTAAACCATGCCGAGCCAATAAAGGCTTCCTGTAGGAAGAAATAATGAATTGAGAAAACATCCTTTCTTAGAGCAAGACACACTCCTTTGAACAAAAGTCAGCACCAGATGTGAGGTTTTGGTGCTCAAAGCTTGTCCTGTGTGCCAGGGCCCCAGCAGAGCCCCCATTGAGGGCTCCCCATCCCTTCCCAGCACGACAGTGGTGTTCCCACACCGCCTGCCAGCCTGATCAACAGCACAGCACTTTGGCGAGGGCTGAATGCCACGTTCTCATCTGCAACAGGAGGACATCAAAGCGACCACAGGGCTGCTGGCAGCCCTGGTTAGCAGCTGGTCAATGAGAAGCTGCCCTTCTTGTTTGGGTCATTTCTTGAAGGCAGGCGTGTTGGGAGGAGAGCTGGTGGAAGACCAGCTTTGGCACCGGTACCCCATCCTGCCTCTCCAGCAGAGCCATAGATCCAGTGCAGCTAGATCCAGTGGAGTGATGTTCACAGACCTCAGCAGCTGGAAAATGCAGGGACGGAGAGCCTGATCTCCTTTGAATATATAACAAATACAGAAAACGTTGTGAGGGAAGCCAGGCAGGTGTCAAATCACAACAGCAGGCATCTGCCTTATGATCTTATCCACCACAGCATTAATGGTAAAATTCAGGTCTCTGCTTTCCTATCAAAGAGGAGAAAGCTGGGAGGCTACTCAACATTACAACCCAAGGCGAAAAAAAGGGCCTGGGACCCTTCTGCTGTGCTGGGAGGGGCTAGAGTGGGAAATCTAAGCAGTATCCACTGGAAACACAGATTTTACATGGTTGAGTTAAACAGTAGCAAGATTCATTGTAAAAAAAAGCATCATGTTTGGTATAAAACTCAATCTCGTTGGAAGGCGAGGCTCACTTCACTCCCGGGAAAGATCCATGGTGGGTTTATCTACAGTTTAAACAGATCACTTCACAAGTTAATGCAGGTCCAGCCTCCTGGGGAACTCAGCCCATGATTACTACATGGTGGACTGCCTGAGCCTAACAAAATGGGGGTGGTTTGGCTCTGATGCACTGCCCTGTCAGCTCTGGCTCTGCCTCAGTGCCTGTTGCATTCCCTCCACTTCAGTGCTGGCAGCTGAAGCAGGGCAAGGGGGACCTGGTGCCAATGTGGATAACCAAGGCAGACCAGGCTGGACCTGGCTGAGAGGGGTGAGGAGAAGAGCAGCTTGAACGTCAGCTCAACTGTTAACAAATTGCCTCCTGTGGCATTCACCCTGCAAAATACTCCGGCTGCAAGCTCATGTGAGCTTAGCTGGAGAGCAGGGTGTGACTTGTGCTGGCTTGGATAGATCCAGCTCCCACGCATGGGGACTAAAAGCATGTGCTAGGTAGCTCCAGCACAGCAAAATCCCTTTTTCCTGGGTTTTGCTTTTGTAATTTGATTATCAAGGGTAATAATTCCTACCCCAGTCTTGCAGAGGGTCTCTAAATGGGAGGCCCTATGGTCAGACAATCTGAAGGTAAAGGATGAGCCACTGCTGGGGGGATGCTCCAAAGAGGTGGCTTTTCAGCAACGTTGGGTAGAATTTCTTCCCAACACTGACAGTGCACAGTGTGCCACAGGATCAGGGGCTGGTTCATAGGCAACGCAAAAGGAGCACCCATTAATTCAACTTGCTTGCAAAAAGTTTTATTTTTAGTGCTTGTGAGTGGTGCCAGATTGACAGCACTATAAATAGAAGACTTCTATTTATCCTGCAGTCTAGGTACCACAGTGCTAAGTCAGTTTTACGACCTCAATAAATCCAGATTAGGTGCTCTCAAGGATGTGTCACCATAGAAATAACATTTCCTCTTTGCATTCATATGCACAGCTAGGGGAATGGATTATGCCAAGGGGGGGTGCTGCTCTCATAAGCCAGCCTGATGCTTTCTGATCTGTCTTGATGCGATACAGGCTGACGTTCAAAGAAGATTGTGGATCCCAGCTTCAGATCTCTGAGTCCTGTCTAAAAGCTGATTGCATACTTTGTGTTTTGGATTGATTGATGGATGAGAGTGTGCCTCGACACCCAAGACAGGGAGCATCACATCCTGCTCCCGAATGATGGCCAGACACTGCTCTGTGCAGGGTTCAGATGGCTGATGAAATTGCTCTGTCCTTGCCCACATCGGCTGCACATATGGGGACAAAATAGCAGGGCTAGGAGTGAGAATAGCCTGCTGCTCTGCAAAGGTGGGGAAAGGAAAGACAGCAGGAGAGAGCCCTGATTGGTAGAATAAATTACAGCCTATTGCAAAGATGTTGCTTTTCTACCAAGCTGACTATCAATAACTATTAAAATGCCAAAATAATCCTTCCCCCTCACCAAAACGTAACTAAAGGTGTGGTTATTCTACCAAACAAGGGCATAACAAAGTCCAAATGGTGGAAGTGGAAGCTAAACAAACAGCACAGAGAAGAGAAGGCTCTGGGGAGACCTTAGAAGAGCCTTCCAAGACTGAAAGCGGCTATGGGAAAGCTGGGGAGGGGCTCTTGATCAGAGGGTGCAGGAATAGGATGAGGAGGAATGATTTTAAGCTGAAAGAGGGGAGATTTAGATTAGATACCAGAGAGAATCTTTTTTTCCTGTGAGAGTGGTGAGGCCCTGGCACAGGTTGCCCAGAGCATTCGTGGCTGCCCCATCCCTGGAGGTGTTCAAGGCCAAGTTGGATGGGGCTTGGAGTCCCCTGATCCAGTGGGAGGTGTCCCTGCCCATGGCAGGGGGGTTGGAACTGGATGATCTTTAAGGTCCCTTCCAACTCAAACCATTCTGTGATTCCATGAGCTGTGGCATTCCTTGCAGGACAAGAATTTTCTAGCAGTCACACTCCTCTCTCTGAGCAGGCTGTGCTGCTCCCAGAAATAGGGGATGCTGAACAGCTCACCAGTAGGTAAAGGCACCTCAGAATGCCTCTTCAAAAATGTACCACCTAACTTATGCATCCACCTGAGCCTGTGCCCTGTACAAAAATCCACCCATGCTGCATTCTTGAAGGCTGACTGGTCTTTCTCTAGGCTGTTCTCTGCCGCCTACTGCCAGCAACCCGGGGAGGGCAAGGGATTGATATCCTTCAGTTACCCTGAAATTCCCTAATTCCCTACCTGGAAACTGGTCTGTCAGGCTGCTTTGGTCTCTGCAGTCTCCACTGGAAGTCCAGAGAACAAATACACTGGGAAGCCGAGAGTATCAAAGAGCATATGAATTACAGCAGCTGTAGGTTTCTGATCCTTTCATTCTCTGTGAGATTTTTATAGTTTCAAAAGCTGGAAGCCTGCATAAATACAAGCTGCTTGGCTCAGATGCAACATTTTCTCTGGTCAGCTGCTTGGCAGGAGGAGGTAGGGTGCTGTTTCTGGGAGGCACCGCACTGCCTGCCTTCCCCAGCTGTTGAGGAGAGCTTGCTTCTCCTCCTCACTTCACCTAGAAGTGTGGTCTGAGGGCAGGCCAGTGGAACTGGGGTGCTTCAAGCTTACCAGACCCCATCAAAAAGATGATTGTGGAGAGGAATAATCCTTACCAATTTGCTCAGATAGCCTTAATGTCTGGGTCTGGAGTGGCTGCTGGAGAAGATGGAAGGTTTTTCTGGTCTTGTACTGGCCTTTATGTGCATAGGAATGGAAGCAGAATGCAAAATGAGACAGGGTGTGAGGAGAAGGAAATTTTAAAAAGTAAATAAATTAAAAAAAAGTACTTGTTCACAGCAAGATGAGAAAAAATAAACTTAGCGTTGGTGGGAGTGTGTGTTATTTGCTAGACATTGCTACCTGATTTTAGAGTCACAAGCCTAAGTACTGAAACCACCACAGAGTCACCGCAGAGCTGCAAGCCCAGCCTGCACTGCTAAATGAGGATCTCAGTGAGCTTCCCAATATTCACAAGTGGCACCGCATAACTCGTGCCAGGCTGGGATGAGAACTTCTCACGATTTCTGGAAGGCACGTAGGCACTGGAGCTCACTGGCAAGGGGTGATCCCATTTCATGGCAGCCCTTGAGGCTTCAAAATGAGTTCCCTCTGCCTGAAATGAAAGCGGCATCTTTCAGATGTTTTTTTAAAAATGATGTTTTGTTGAAATGTCTATTTTGGGATTAAAATCTGAAGCCTTTTCAGGACAGAGGGAACATTGCACTGCAGGAAGCACTAGGTCAGAGTGTGAGAGGCCCCAGCTCTCATCTCTGCTCCCCTGGAGGCATGAGCTTAGTTTGCTCCCCCAGTAAGTGTGAACCAAGCTCAGCAAGAGCCCCCTGTGGCTATGGTGCCACCAAGCCAGCATGGGGTTTGATACATAGATCCTCCACACTTCTAACTTGAAAAGGGAAGAAGTGGAATAAAGAGTTGAACTCACCCAAATAACCCTATTAATGATTTGGCAGTAGTACAGAGCATCCCAAGGCTTGCTGGCACCCCCCTCTGGTCTGTCATCACTGGCTCCTCTTCCAATGAAAAGCCAACTCCCAGGGACATGCTGGCCTCTGCCAAGACAACAGCTTGTGCATTGAATGTCCAAGCTCTCGCCTCCTCTGCCTGCAAACAGCTCTCCTCCTGTTTCTTCCTGATATGAAAAGGTTCTCACCAGCAAATGTGGAGGTGTGCTTTTTGTTCATTTTCCATGAACTCTGGCTGTGTTGAGGTGAATTTTGTCTGCAGCATCTCCAGGACAGCAGGAAGCCCCTGAGGGCAGGCAGCAGATACCCACTCTTTTGGGTCTGGACCATATTTTTCCTATCCAAGGATCAGCAAGGCCCTCAGCAGCGTCTGCCTCTCTGCTACCCCCCACACAGAGCAGAGCTCCTGGGCTCACACCAGGATTCTCCAGAGGAGGAGCAAACAGGCTGGAAGCCTGACAGCTAGCTGACGGCGTTGGTTTCACTTGAATCTCTTCATAAACTGCCAGGTCAGCTAGACAGAAGGCTGTCTTCCTATTTATTTAATAATTAAAGTGAAAGGCATCTTCTGGGAAGCCTCTTTTTGTCATTTACCAAATGAGGTTACGATATGCAGCTGTTTGCCTAAAGACTGACACCATGCTGCTCACTGCAGCAGCAGAGCTTAGATGGAGTCAGGAGAGGATGGAAGGTCTTGCTGAAGGAAACAGGATGTATATTCACCATCTATGCATGATGTTAAAAGAAGCTGTACATAGGAAGGCAGCCGTTCCCCTTCTGCTGCACCTGGAAGCTTACAGCACGAAGAATCTGTGATCCTGCATTCAGTCCAGGGCTCCCTCCCTGAGTTAATATCCTCAAGAGAGAGTTGGGGCTCTCTGCTCCACCCGTCCTCCACTGCCAGGACCAAAGTCTGGCAATCTGGAGGAAAGAAGCACACAACCCATGGCTCTTGCCTTCATGCTTTCATTTTCATCACAGAAGGAAGCTCAAGGGAAACGATGTTCCTCTTTCAAATTAGAAGCACGGAGAGGGACTGAGAACTCTGTGGTTTTGAAGATTCAGCCTCCCATATTATTCCAGAGCGTGTAGTGCTGGCAGCCCAGAGTCAGCTCCTGTTAAACCTGGCACTTGCTGTGCCCCACGTGCACATGTGCCCTGGCATGGCCCCAGACGTGCTCCAGAGACAGGCACCGCTTCGGATTAAACAGTTTCATCACAGAGTGCCGCATGCTCAAGGCTGAAACACTTTGTGTGAGGTAGCTCAGGCTTGATGGACTTCTGCCAAGGCAAAGAAGGACATCCTGCAGAGTCTCTAGGAACAGCCGAGGAGCATCCTGCTCATCAGAAACTTTGCTTACGTCAGAGACAGCCCCAAACCCAAGTTTCAGAACAGCATTGCTTCCTACCATGTGGTAAACACTATTTTGCAGCTTTTCGCTGCTATAACTCATTTCAAGGCTGGCTCTCCCATTGCAGTGACTATAAACTAGCTGCAAAATGACTCTCTCTTGCTCTGAGGTGTTATACTCTGAGAAAAACTCTTCAAGCAAATTCTGCTATAGGCCAGGAGAGAAGGAAGACCTGCTCTACCACCAGTTCCTCAGCCAGGATTAGTCAGCAGAGTTCAATTCATGTGAAATGGTTTAATCATAGAACCGTTTGGGTTGGAAAGAACCTTAAAGATCACCCAGTTCCAACCCCCCTGCCAGGGCAGGGACACCTCCCACTGGATCAGGTTGTTTAAAATTTCATCCAGCCTGGCCTTGAACACCTCCAGGGAGGGACACCCTCCCTCCAGACCTGCGTTTTCTCCACAATATGAACACTCTGACATGGACAGAGGAGCTTATAGCTTAGAAGAGCACCTTGTTCCACTTTGTCCCACAGAGCCTTAATTACACCCCCAGGACCATCAATCCCAGTGCTGAGGCAAATACTCTGAGTCATGAGACGCAAGGTGATGACAACGAGTTCAGAGCAGAAGGAACACAGAATCCATCTTTGCTTTCTGGTGTCTAATGCTTCAAGATGGGCTCAAGTCACACACTATAGTCAAGCTGAGTGCAGATTATTTTCTTGCACGGAAGCAAAGTGCTCAACAGCCTCGTGCTCCAGTCTCCTGCCACTGCCACTGATATACCTGTACAAAAACACACGGAGAGGCTCTCAGTGCCCTGCTGAAAAGCAGCTCAAGAACAGTACAGTTCTGAGCTCTGGAAGGGTTTTACTCTGCTAACAAGCACATCTACCCCAGCATACACACCTGAACTAGGACCCTCCACTGGGAGCAGCACCATGTCTAATGGAACTGCGACCTACAGGCAGCACTAAGCACTTTTACATCCCTCCTCCAAAACACTCCAGTGCATGACTTCATGCTCTGTGGCTGCACCACAGTCTCAGACAGGAGAGACGGTCTCAGCATCATGCAGCAGCCAGGGACCTGTCATGGGCATTCAGGAGCGTGGCAGGGGGTGGGTGCACTGCTCAGCCATCCCTCTGCCCTCTGAAGGACAAAGCTGGGGCTTCAGCAGGGCAAGGTTTGTAAGAAAGTTCTGCCTTTGCCCTCCCACCTCCATCCTTTCACAGGTCTCTGTCAGGAGCAGCAGCTTAGCATAACTAAATTGAAACAACCCCAGGAGCGTGCAGTTTATGTATTTCTAGATCATTAAGCCTTCTCCTAGCGACAGTGTTTAAAAGGCACAATGACGTTTCATTTCCATACTCCCTCCCCTTGCTATTTGGCTCTTCAAAATTAAAAGATAAGCTTTATAAATCTCACAGAGAAGAGGGAACTGTCACTTTAGCTTTAGAAGAAAAGCCAGCAAAGAAACAAAATTCTTCTTTTGGCAGTGGAGGAAAAAAATCCATTATTAAAGGCTTAGAGACAAAGACTCTCAACACAATTAAAGGCAAACCTAAGGCTTTGAAAGCAGAGGGCATGACATTGGAATACACACAAGAGGTAGAGATGAAAGCCAGCATTGTAGCACTGTTGAAAAGTGAAAAAAAAAAGTTTCAATGGATGCATTTGCCTAAACCAAACTAGATGAGAAGCTTTCTAGAGAAGGGCTGGAGTCTTCCCATGTGTTTGCACAATGCCAAGAGCCGCTGGGCTCAGTCTTAATTAGGATCCTGGGGCATTACTAGAATAACTTTGGGAAAGAGGGTCACAACATCCATTAATCAGAAAGAAAACAAGGCTCCAACATTTTCTGTGGGAAATTTTCCACCTGGGAAACCTAATCTTTCTTTCCAGCCTATTGAGCTGAAGCAAAAAATGTTTTGATTTGGTGTTGTCAAGGCATTTGTTTCTCAGAAGAGCTTGCTGAGGACACGGTGCTGCACTGCAGGCATGCAGGTGGCTTTCAGCCCAGCGTGAAGCTGTGGTTGCCTCCAGAAAGCACCCAGCAGATCAGTCCTGGCTCTCGCAGCCTCTAAGCTATGAGCACCAGACCCAAAGAAAAAACACGTCCAGGACGTCAGAAACAAACTGTTGTTGAAGTGCTTTGCTCCTAGCAGGTAATAAAAGCTGCCCCTTGCTCTCAAATCCTATAGCTCCAAGCAGCAGTGCCATGAGCCACTCATGGTGCTCCCAAGCAGCGTGCAAACTTCAAAGACCCCTCACTGCCATTTGTGAAAGTCTGTGCTGGTAAGGGAGGCCACCACCATTCACTAAAACCACAGACTGGCCATCCACCCCCTGCTGCAACTGCCCAAAAATCAAGTCTGGCTGACCATAGATGGTGGCACCATGCTGGGAAGGTGATGACTTCTGCTATCATCAGATCTGTCTCTTCACTTAGAGGCTCAGAATTATTTGTAAGAGAGCAGCTCCCTCTTCTTAGCTGATCAGCATGGGCTATAATTGTTCACAGGTCTCTGGAGGGGGATGCTCCTACACAAGCTGCAGTTACTTGCCCCTCTCTGGTCTGTCAAAGTGGGCCATCTACATTTTCATTAATGCTGGGTTTAACCTAGGGCTCTACAGGAAGGTCAGAAAATACTTTATATCAAAGCTCAGCATCATTATTGTGAGGTAGAGATGATGATTGTATGATAAGGATGGTGCCAAAGGTCATTCAAGGAACTGCTGATAGGAGCTGAGCATGCAGAACATCTCAGAACACACCTTTGTTTTCCTTGCTCACACAGGGGCTGTGCGGGCATCTTTCCTGCCCATGGGAAGGAAGATTTATCATTACAGCTAGCTGGCTGATTAGTCCTTTTTTAATTCCTCTCTCCAGGGATGCTCCTGGGGTAGGTGATCCTGTTCTGGGCTGACTTGGGTGGCTTCTGCAGAGAACAAAAAGACAAGAGAAGGCAGGAGCTGTACAGGCACGCTTATCTCCTGCCCGTAGCCAGAGGATGCCCCTTGGGATAGTGGTGAGACCTTGGGGAGCTGCAAGAGGCTGTTCCAGAGATGGTGGCCACCACTCCAAGCCCGAGCTGGAGGGGTCAGTCACTCCACTCAGTCTGCCATCTGCTCTGAAAACCCCTGAGAGTTTACCCATTAATGTCAACTTATAGAGCAATCTCTGATGAAAGCAGTTATCTGTTTGCAAGGGAAAAGGCACCTCGTTCCACTTAGGGCATTAAGGGGCTTCCCAGCAACACTGGCTGTGTTTGTCAGATACAAACCAGGTGAATAAGAGCTGAACGATTATCTCAGTACTTGTCCCTCTGGCCTAAATTTCTTGCTCATCTTTGTCTATGGCAAACTGGAGGGCACTTTTTATGAGGATACTTGTCCACGATGAAAAAACACTTAAGGCAGCATCTGGTATCCAGCCACAGGTAAAAAAGCAGGTAAGGGACTGGCTAATTTATTGTCCTCTGCTCTGAAAACAAAAGCACAGTCCGTAGATGGTTTTAGCTGCCTTTTTTTTTTTATGTTTTCCATTGGTTGGTTTTGTCACCAAGGAGATGGAATTCCTACACTCACCGTTTTAGACATTCACCAGAACATAAATCCTTGCTTCTGTGCCAATGTCCATCACAACCTAATTACATAAGCTACGTGTTGTGCTGGTAAGCTATAGCTTTATCACTGTATGGATGATCTCCTGGGTTGTAACTCAAAGGGGAAAACAATGATGTCCTTCAGGTCCACTCTAAGCACAAGTCCCTCCTGGCATCGTGGCGAGAAGTCACCTCGAATCTCAAGTTTCTTGCTGCACGTTCTTCGTACCCACATAGGAAGTCCTGCATAAAACACACTAACTTGTTACAGAAAGGGAAATTAATTCTGCAGCACTTTTGCAACAGCAGCTGAGGCACAATTTCAGCGAGTACTGGTGTAACTAAGCCACTTGTGTTCCTGTTCTCAAGAGGAGCAATGCCTCTCTGCACATACTAATCCTGCTCTCCCCCGATCTTTTTCCCTCCCCCCTCTCAACACGCTCCTAGGAGTGAGATCAGTTTTCAAAGCACTAAACAGCAGCACCATTTGGTGGTGTTAATGGGAATTCTGTGCCCTGGACCCCTTTCAGAGTGCTCTCTCGTTGAGTTCATACCAAGTCCCCCAGGACACAGACTGTCTCATGCTGTTTGTGCAATGCCTTTCATGCTGGCCTCTATCTCCACAGCAATCCACAGAATCAAATACCTGACCAGAAAATTCTACCAGGCAGAACTCCTGGCCATCACAGGACAATGACATGGACCAGGCAAGGCAGTGTCCACCGCTGGCTGTTCAGCTTGGCTGGGTCAATGGCCATGAGTCAAAGCTGCCATCAGGGCTTTCCAGCTGTGAAATCTCAACACAAGGCAAACCCACAGCAGACTGCTTACATAAATGGTTACCTAATGGTGTGTCTTCCCATATCTGCATCACAGGGAACTGATATGCAGAAGAGTCAGCTCTGGTAACACGTCTTGGAAGACCTGTCAGGAGAAATTCACAATCCAGAATGCTGAAGGCACTGCCTCTCTCAGCCCCCACAAAGTGGCCCAAAGGAGCACGCATGAGAAAGCCAGGCAGGGAGCTGTTGTGCCCTTCAGCATAGACACCCCCAATACACTGCTCAGTGTCTCTAGATTTGATCTGCTGACCTTTCAAAACACAGTCTAAGCACATCCGGTCATCAGAGCTGATTTTCAGATCAATCCCCATACTGTCCTTTTCCGGAATCAGCAACAAAACTGTTTCTCAAAGCAACAGCTGGTTTACACACTCTCATTTTCAAGCCAGCTCCTTAACACATAACTCCACTCCCCTCCACCCCTCCAATTTTAGCTGTCTTATGGCTCCATCTGGTACCCCTGTGCTTGGAGGAACGCCAGTACCTCCTACGACAAAAAAGTTCTCTGCAGTTTTAGATTGTTGGGATTAAGTGAACAAGCAGCGGCAGCATCTGCATCCATTTCCAGTTCTGGACTATCCCAGGAGGCTTTGAGCAGGTCTGGGGCTGAGGTCTATCTACTGCCCAATGAAGGTCTCCATGGCAGTATGACATGGCTGAGACAACTGCATGCTCTGTCTGAGCATCTCCATGTTCCCCGTGGGCCAGTCTGAGGTACAGGGGAGCTGACAGCTACAGCAAAGATACAAGCTAAGTAGGTGACAATGTATGGAAAAAACATTCTGCTGGGTTTTTAACCTGTTTACTGACTTGAGACATTCCTTTTCTTGTGCTCTTCTCCCCTCAAAAAATGAACTACAGAGGCATCTAAAGATGCTGATGAAGGTAGGGAGAAGTCCTGCAATATTTCTCTGTAGTCCACGTGGTATTTCTATTCCTGAATCACACAGTACATGAGCAGAGATCCCCCTTCTAGCTCAATATTTCCTGTTCACTCTGCACTCTGGATGTGACTGTTTCTCACCTGTTGAATGGAGCAGACATGCAGCGCCACTTCTGGTTTCCTGCTCCATCCTGGTCCTGAGCCCTGTCAAATGCAGCAACGCTGCTTTTTTTTGAAGAGTGGGGACAAGAGACACTGGCTAAACATTCTTCGGTCCTGAGGGCTGTCTCAGATAACCACGGGGAACCTTGCTAGGGAGAATCAGGAGAGTTACAATCCTAAATTTCAGAGCTGACAGACCAGACCAGCACCCTGGAAAACACCAGGAAGCCTGGTCCAGGATGAAGTAAAAGCTCTCAGGGACTTCACATTGTTGCTGCTACATCTGAGGAACAGTTCCTTTGTTTTAAGGACAATAGCTTGCTTGCCTCCAGGGATGCTAGAGTGGGCTCCTTTCTTGCCTATGTTACAGCTCAGGAACAAAAAACAAAGAATGAATTGAGGAAAGGAACAAGCAACCCTAGGAAGGGGTGAGTTTGTGCTCCCCTGAGCAGGGTCTTTGTTAAGGCAACAAGGGAGGTGAGAGGCCCTGTCAAAGAGGTTTATCCCTGTTAATATCCCCCACCTCTTTTCCTAACCTGCAGGGGTTCAGCCTGCCAGGCAGTAAACCCATCATAAAAATCTATAGCCCCCTGTGGCACTCTGCGGTGGGGATGGCTTTACTTCTTCACAGGGTGTAACTTAGTGAGACTCATATGGGACAGGGCTGCAAAATATGCAGAACTCGGGACTATCCCAAGGAGTTGCAGCCCTGAAAGCAGTAGTGACCAAGCCTGCACCACAAGCAGGTTGTCTTTGTCCAGCTCCAGTCCTTGGTTAAGCAATGTCCTCATTGAGATTACACTTAAGGTTCTTCCAAAAGCACAAATGCTAGGTCTTTCCTAAAACCAGCATAGCTGGAAAAGGATTATCTTGTACTCAGAAACACGCAGTAAAACAAGTTACTTTTTCTTTAAAACCAATTTCCCCCCCAACCCTGCCCCACTATGCAGACACACACATTTTTAAGTCCACCTAAAGCGATTCTGTACACAAATCATGGCCATAAGCAGGACCTCAAATCCCCTGTGCCTCCCCATCCCGGCAGTGGGGATCTATTAAGGGATTCACAGAACTCCAGGTCCTTAATCCATGCCTAAATTAGCCTTTAAATAAATTCACTGGCTTTACTTTTCCCAGCTGTGGACAGACACAGAGCCAGGCTGTAGAAGGCTTCCTCAAGAACAGGATTAACTTGAATTTTCAGGAGCTGGACAACAAAACTGCAGAAGTTTTCCTGAAAAACAATACATTGAGGTTTTTGGCTTGCTGCCTGAACTAAACTGTATAGTAAATGCAGCCTGGCTGCAGGGAAGGTTTTAGCTTGGGGACTTCAGAGAGGGATTTCAGACCTGCGGTGAGTTTTGTTACAGGGCGCAGATGAAAGCAAATTTGCCAGTTAGAGAAATAAAACTCCTGATGTGACAAAACAGTGGAGATAATCTATCCCTTTTTAAAAGATCAGGAACAGGAATGGAGCTTAGACAGCTGGAGTGTAAATAGTTGGGTGAAACCTGACAGAGACAGATGAATGGTTATATTTACAAAATCTAGTTGTGTGGTGAGAAGATCCACGGCTCCAGATGCCAAATTCATGCTTTGATCTCGATGGCCAGACCCACAGCTGTCTGAAGGGAATAAAGAGGCCCATGTGCACTTCAACAAGCCTTGGATCAGAGACCAAGTCAATAGCCCTCTGCAGCACTGATAATTGTTCACCAGGAGTCAATGAAAATTAATTAGATGCCAGAAAGCTTCTTTCTCCAGAAGACAGGAAAAGCATCTGCCTAGTCTGGGACTCCAGTGTCCTTCATTGCCAACCAGTCCCATTTAGCTGAGTTCAAGGCACAAATTATGCCTGGTTAACCACGCTGCAGTAACCTTCACTCTACAAGCATGTTCCCTCCCATCTAGCACATATGTTAAATCCATCAGGACAGATCTATTTTCCAAATACCAGTGCTTCATTCCGTAGCATAGAATGGTTTGGGATTGAAGGGACGTTAAAGATCATCCAGTACCAACCCCCCTGCCATGGACACCTCCCACTGGATCAGATTGCTCAGAGCCCCATCCAAAGTGACCCTGAGCACTTCCAGGGTTCACAGCAGCCACAACTTCTCTGGGCAAGTTATTCCAGTATTTCACGACCTTCACTGTGAAGGACTTCTTCCTAATGCCTAATCTAAATCTCCCCCCTTCCAATTTAAAGCCATTCTTCCTCATCCTGTCACTCCAGGCCCTTGTAAAAACCCCTCCCCAGCTTTCCTGTAGCCCCCTTTAGGTACTGGAAGGCTGCTCTAAGGTTTCCCCACAGCCTTCCCTTCTCCAGGCTAAACAAGCCGACCTCTCTCAGCCTGTCCTCATAGCAGAGGTGCTCCAGCCCTCTGATTATCTTCGTGGCTTCCTCTGGACCTGTTCCAATAGTTCCATATCCTTCTTATGTTGGGGATTCCAGAACTGGATGCAGTACTCCAGGTGGTGTGTCACTAAGAGCAGAGTAGAGGAGGAGAATCACCTCCCTAGACCTGCTGGCCACACTTGCTTTTGACGGAACCATCTGCAGAGATGCAGCCCCAAATCTTGTACACTGGAACCTGCAAGCAGTGACATCAACCGGGGCCACCCTTGCTGCCTGCTGCCCAGCTTTACAAGGCAGAGAGCTCCTTCCCTTTGAACCACCTCTGAACATTACTTCTGCTCCACATGAAGCATGATTCATTGATGGATTAGCCCGAATCTGTCACACAGCAAGGCAATAGGGCAGAAAAACACAAGTCCAATACAGCTGTGCAGAGACAGACCCCATCCCGTGGAGTGGGGAAGGAATCCTTGCTCTCTGCAGGACCTTTAATTGCATCTGGATTGCATTGAGCTTGCAGCAGGCCATTCCCAGAAAGGCTGACAAATCAGAGCAAGCTCAAAGACAATTAACAACACACAACTCAGGTCTGGAGAGATTGATTTATGTGGAGGCACTCACAGAGTTCAATAAGGCTTGCTCATGATTAAAGGAGATAACAGTCTAGAAATACCTATGGGCTAAAAAACCTCATGACCCATCCTTGTGGGGCTGCCGGGAGGTTAACCCGAAAGCCTGGAGATAATGAAAAGTGATGCATATGGGAAGGGAACCTGCACCAGGCTGAGCCCTGCTGAGGACCCAACGTGCAGCAGCAATGCTCACAGGACAGAGCATGACCCAAGGGGCAAAGCAAATTGGCCCAGACAGAGAGAACGCTTTATATGGTGCCAGAGGTGCTGTCAAGCTGCATGAAGCCATCAGTGAGGGAAGGGCTGCCTTTCCCACAGGAGAGCGAGAAGCAAGAGCAGCAGCTCTAAGATAGACCATGGGCTTTCCTGGGTTCTCCTCCTCATGTGGTGTCCCCCAGAATAGCCTGTCAGCTGCAAGCTGCTGCTGCCTGCTCCAAGCCATCAACATCAGCAAGGCTTAAGAGTGCCCAAGAGCTAACACTGCACAGGGTTCCCTCTCCTCAGCAACCGATTCAATTTGCAGAGTGATACAGCAACATATTGATTTAACTATCTGCAGACAAATAACCTCTCTCTGGACCGCGCTTTTTAGTGGAGGGATTCATTCTTCTGTATTAATTTTTTAATAGATTTACTGTGCAGCCACTTCAGGGGCAGGAATGGGAAGGGCATCTGGAGCAATGCACAACCTGGGAGGTTTGGGTTTTCTACAAGCAGGCAATAAAATGAAGGGCTTTCAATATAAAAAAGCACCACTTTCTACCAGTCTTTCATTCACATTTGCTTAGCACCAACCCCAAGAGCAATTCACTTGGTTAGACTTCTCCAGCCTGCAGCCCAGAGGTAGGTGAGGGACCAAGATGCAATGGCAGCACGCACAGAGCTGGACAGTTTGGGCGGCATAGCCATCAGCATCCTATGGGTGGGATGGGAAACACAGCTCTCCCAGACAGCTCACCTGTTGTTCAGCAGCACAAGAATCGTAGAATGACCCAAGCTGGAAGAGACCTACAAGGGTCATCGAATCCAACTCCTGTCCCTGCACGGGACAACCCCAACATTCATACCATGTGTCTGAGGATGTTGTCCAAATGCTTCTGAAATATTGTCATGCTATGACTGCTTCCCTGGGGAGCTGTTCCAGCCCTCCACCACCCTCTGGGGGAAGAACCTTTTCCTCATACCCAACCTAACCCTTCCCTGGCACATCTTCCTATCATTGGTCACCAAAGAGACCAGATAAACACCTGCTGCTCCTCCTTCCCTTGGGAGGAAGCAGTAAATGGCTATGAGATCCCACCCTCAGCCTCCTCTTCTCCAGGCTAAAAAGACCAATTGATTTCAGCCACTCCCCACATGATTTCTCCTCCAGATCCTTCACCAGCTTTATAGCCTCCTCTAGACACTCTCCAGTAGTTTAATGTCCTTTTTATACTGTGGCACCCAAAACTGAGCACAATACTCAAGGTGGGGCCTCACCATTGCAGAGTGGGACAGTCACCTCCCTCGACTGACTGGCAGCAACCTGGCAGAGGGCATTCTCTGTGGCTGCAGAACACTTCTTCCAAAAATAACGTCACCCAGTTTTTCCTGTACACAAACCGTGAGCCAGGGCCTAAGCTGTTATCACTCATCACAGCCTTAGAGGAATCCACGCTGATTTACACCAGCTGAGAGCAGGCATCTGAACTGGAAATATTTCATCACCACGTGGCTACTGCGACAGTTAAAAATGTAATCTTGCACTGCAAGGGATCATCTGTATCCCAAATCCAAACATCCTGTATTATTCTCTGCCTCAGAAACCAATTGCTTTTTGCTGTGAGCTTTCAGACCCTGTGATTTAGCTCTCTCTTACTTCCTGCCAATCTGTAACCAGGACAGTACAAGAAGAGGAAGGGTTGTGTTCTGCAAGGCATAACCATCGATAGAACAGCAGACAGGTGCGATATGTCAGTCCAGACTCCCAGTTCAGCTCTGCCTCTGTTTCTCCACATAATCCCACATACACCATTATACAGAATCACTCCTCCATGGAGTCCATTTTTAACATTAAAAAAAAAGTCTGCTTTTTTCAGACAGTTCCTTTGTGAGCTCCCACAGGCATCCTCTCCCCATGAGCTCAAGCAGTTTTCTTCCCCCCTCCCCCCCATCTGAACCTGCCACCAACCTCAGATGCAGCAGAGACCTTTTCCAATGTAATAAACTTAGTTTTCTACACACTTATGAGGAGTAGCTGCTGCCACATTTCCTGCAGGCCTGGTCATCAAGCAATGAGTTTTGATGGAAAAATTAAGCAAGAACTTTGTGACTACAGAGGTTTAAAGCTTTGAGAGAGGATGAGCTTGCCCCCAGCCCTTCCTTACGTAGATATAAATGCAGTTCCTTGTGCCCAGGGCAAAACTACAACATCCAGCCTCGAGAACAGTACTTGGAAGGTCCCAACTCACTGGCCACCGAGACATTATCAGCATTTCAAAACTGTGGAAGTTATTCCACACCTTTAACCAAAGCCAGTCTTGTGTGTGAAGCATCAGCACAGCTCTGCAGACCAAGAGGCAAGGCAGTGGGATGGAGGAATCTCATCTCCAGCCTACTCTGCTAAGAAAACTTTGAATTTTGTAGGAGAGCTTTAATAACAAAGCAAAAATCTTCTCCCCAAAACCTGAAGTGAGAACCACCACCACCACCTATTACTCCTTAGAGCAGCACAGCTGGTTTGAGTGTCAGCATTCTTACCCATTAAATTCAGCCTCATTCAAGGCTGGTGATGAAAGCCAAGTGCAAGATCCTGCACCTGTGTTGGGTCAATCCCAAGCACAAACACAGTCTGGGTGGAGAATGGATTGAGAGCTGTCGTGAAGAGAAGGACTTTGGGGTGCTGGTGGATGAGAAGCTTAACATGAGCCAGCAAACTGTGCTTGCAACCCAGAAAGCAACCGTGTCCTGGGCTGCATCTAAAGAAGTGTGACCAGCAGGGTGAGGGAGAGAATTCTCCCCCTCTACTCTGCTTTCACGAGACCCCATGTGGAGCCCTGCATCCAGTTCTGGAATCCTCAGCACAGAAAGGATATGGTTCTGTTGGAGGAAGTCCAGAGGAGGTCACGGAGATGATCAGAGTGCTGGAACACCTCTGCTATGAGGACAGGCTGAGAGAGTTGGGGTTGTTCAGCCTGGAGAAGAGAATGCTGTGGGGAGACCTTAGAGCAGCCTCCCAGTACTGAAAGGGGCTCCAGGAAAGCTGGGGAGGGGCTCTTTATAAGGGAGTGCAGGGACAGGATGAGAGTGAAAGGTTTGAAGCTGATGGGGGGAGATTTAGATGAGACATTACAAAGAAATTTTATATTTTTTTTTAGATTTTTAGAAATTTTCAGCTACTAGGAATTTCCCCCCCACCTCTGAGGGTGGTGAGGCCCTGACACAGGTTGCCCAGAGAAGCGGTGGCTGCCCCATCCCTGGAGGTGTTCAAGGCCAGGTTGGATGAGGATTTGAACATCCTGATCCAGTGGAAAGTGTCCCTGCCCATGGCAGGGGTGTTGGAACTGGATGATCTTTAAGGTCCCTTCCAACCCAAACCATTCTATGTTTCTACAACGAAGCACCTATCCCACCCCACCAAATGCAGGTAAAACACTTTCACCTTGTGCCTAGATACACTAGGTAAATCTGCATTTTCTCACAGATTTCCAGGAAACGCCTCAATCAGCATAAAAGAAACACTGTATTGAAAAAGGAAATGAGAGTTTAAGAGTCATTTAAGAGAAATGGGACTTTTAAAGTCAACCAGCAGAACTGGTTTAGATGCAGAAACTACCGGATTTACCCTTAGGCTTTAGTGAATGAGTCATTTTGGTTTTCTCTCCTAGTATAAATGTCATTCTTTAGTGACTTTACCTTTTAACGCAGTTTCCCTTTCCCTGCATAGCTGGAAGATGAAGTGGCAAGTACTACTAAAAGACAGGTTTTTAACACAGGGAAAGTGTTGTCAGTTCCCCAGTCAGTGCTTATAACGGTATTTTTCTCCTGTATCAGGGCCTGGCAGTGGAGAGGCATTGAGAAGGGGGTTCTTTTCTGCTACTTGGCTGGCTCAGCCAAGAACGGAAGGAATGCAGGAGGACCCTCCTTTGAATCTGGGCTGCAGAGCAGATGTTTTAAGGTCTCCATGAAAGTGCTGTCTGTATGTAAGCATGAACTTAGTCCCTGACCATAACTTCACGTGTTCAAGAAATGAACAATGAAAATGCACCTTTTACCTGAAGATCTCAAAGTGAGCCTAGACTCCAGAAAAACAATCAGCCAGGAACTTAAGCTGAGACATGGAGCAGCATAACAAGACCAAGGTGATCAGGGAGACCAATGACAGATGCAGGTCCCAAAGTCCTACACAAGGACTCAAACCCCACATGCATTTCTATCTCCAGGACAAGCAACTCTTAAAACTTGCCTGCAGAGGCTGGAGCAAATTTCTCCTAAGGCCTTTTAGGGAGTGTTCTCATATGGAGAAGGTCAGGAAAAAAAATGCCCCTGCAATTTATGAGAGGCAATTATTTATCAGCCCAGCAATCGTCATCACCTTCACCTTGTTGATGTTGGCCTCATAACCCAAGGTCTATCTGAAAAGATGTCCCATGTAAATGTCAAACATGCTTTATTCCAACCCAGTAATCTAGGAGGCTCCTTCCAACCACAGGGTTCTTTCCAACCAAACTCAAGGGTCTGAGTGGAGCACTGCTGCTCTCCTGGGTGTGAGGACACCATACTTGAAGGTCATCAACCAGCACAGACACCAGAAGTGCAGTAAGCATCATGGAACCATATCCCAGCCTCCAGCGAGACTGTGAGCAAGTTACTCTCCTTACAGAGCTGCGAAGTCCTAGGGTTTGGTGTTTCCCCCGCTCTGCTCTGGGCTGCTGCGCTCTTAAAAAAACCTGAACATGGAATTCTTACAAGGGAAATCACATTTATTGCTGAGAGCAAACCTCTCCAAGATACAGCAATGGATACAGAGCTCAGTTACGCATCAGCAGAGTCCCTGCCACCAGGCAGCCAGTCTCACACTTGTGAAAGGAAAGCACAGCACAAGCTATTTGCAGGATTTCACCTCTGCTCACAATCTGTGCTGCTGGAGCTGGGGCACGGATGTGACCCGTGTGACAAAATGTAGGGGTCTGTAACCAATGAGGACTCTGGGAAGGCAGAGGGAACTGGTCCATGAGACTTCCTGCCAGCAAGTATCATTGAAGAGCTCCCTTAGACTTCCCACTGCTGCACGTGTACATCATAGTATCATAGAATCATAGAATCTTCCAGCTGGAAAAGACCTTTGAGATCATCGAGTCCAACCGCACCCACCATCTGCTAAACCATGTCCCTTAAAAACTCATCTACCCATTTTCTCAACCACCTCCCTGGGCAGCCTCTGCCAGTGCCTGATCACCCTTTCAGTAAAGAAATTCTTCCTAATATCAAGTCTGAACCTCCCTGGTACAACTTATGGCCATTTCCCTTTGTCCTATCAACTGTCACTTGAGAGAAGAGACCAACACTCACTCTCCCACAGCCCCCTTTCACGCAGCCATAGACAGTGATGAGGTCTCCCCTGAGGCTCCTCCTCTCCAAACTAAGCAACCCCAGTTCCCTCAACCGTTCCTTGTAGGACTTGTTCTCCAGCCCCTTCACCAGCCTCGTTGCCCTTCTCTGGATGCGCTCCAACACCTCAATGTCCTTCTTGTAGTGAGGGGCCCAGAACTGAACACAGCACTCGAGGTGTGGCCTCACCAGTGCCGAGTACAGCAGGACAATAACCTCCCTGGTCCTGCTGGCCATGCTGTTTCTGATACAGGCCAAGATGCCATTGGCCTTCTTGGCCACCTGGGCCACTGCTGGCTCATATCCAGCCGCTGTCAACCAACACCCCCGGGTCCTTCTCCTCCAGGCAGCTTTCCAGCCACTCTTCCCCAAGCCTGTAATGCTGCATGGGGTTGTTGTGTCCCAAGTGCAGGACTCAGCATTTGGTCTTGTTAAACCTCAACGGGGAGATGGGAGAGAGAGTTTTGAAAAAACAAAAAATTAAAATTCCCTTCTTTGTTTGAAACCTGCACTGCTCGATCTAGCCTTTGTACTCAGGCTGCTGTCTAAAGCTTTGTGCTGCTGGCTCCTACCGTGCCTCCACAGGAATGGGACTCTACCCTCTCTCCTGCTGCACTCTCACCCCTTCCCTGGAAACTTTTTTAAGGGAAGCTGTTAAGTCAGGCTTCTTGCTTGCTCCTGCCCTCTTCACCACCACAAATAGCCTTCTAGTGAGGGTCATGTGACAGGGAAGGCAGAGCTGATACAGCCTCCAGGTAGCTCTGCCTGTTGCTGGAGGTGTTAACAGACATGCAAACTCTAGCTCTGGGTATTTGATAGCACCATTCCTCCTCTCCGTGCCCGAGAGACACATTTGCCTGCACTTTGCCTTCCAGTAGGCTAAATGACACACTAAGCTGATCTGCAAAGTATGTGTCTAATCCTGGACAGTTGTTTCCAGCTGACTTTTAATGAGATGTGGTCTTCCCTCCCTGCCAACCTCCCCTTTAGGTTAACTTTGTTCTCTGCCTGATGGATTGAAGCCCCACACAAAGCACATTTCAGAAGCTGCTACTCTGTAACAGCAAAGGCAAGGCATCCTAGACAAACACGCTTCCCCCTCCACATCCATGGCAGCTGCCTGCAGAGCACCACAGCAGCAGAGACAGCTATCCTCATGCTGCAAGGAGAAAGCTGAACCCTTCCCTGTAGGAACTGCTGGGCATCTAATTGCTTGCACACGCTCACCACTAATTTATCACAGCACAGTCTGTGCTTTGATGCAGCCGCCCAAGGAAGCAGAGCAGATGTGCCCCGCGCATTCTGCAGACAGCATCGGGAAGTTATCAACACCATGAGGTACACAGGCAGGGAAAAAAGCTGCCTTTGGCTAAGGATGAAGGCACCTTTCTGCTTTGGACAACAACAGCTGGACCCAGATCACATTCCCTGCAACCATCCTGGTCTTTCAAGCTGTCTCCTCTCTACGCTCAGGCAGGGTCTGACCTGGATTTCAGCAGTGACAGCAGCTCCTCCTCCCTGGTCACTGAAAGGAGATTCCCATATTAATAACCCAGTGGTCAGGGGATGTAAATCCGGGTTTGACGGACAGTGCTTTCTTACACAGCTGCACTCCCAAATCTCCACCTGGGCCACTCAGTCCCTTCTCAGGAGGACCCTCGGTGCATTCACAAACCTCTTGCCCACTACAGGTGTCTGTGCATGCAGCATTACCTACAGAGAGCAGAATGCACACCATGGCCATGGGCACAGTGTCACAACCACAAGAATCCTCTACAGCTCTGTTGGAGGATGAAAGAAATGTTTTCACTGCATTGCTCTGAGCTAAAGCAAACTCTGCTCCTCCCCATCACCTACCAGAGAACTATACTAAGTTTTACAAGAAGGGATATTCCTCTCTCCCCACTATTAATACACAGGTTCGGTATCTGTGTCAGGAATAAAAATCAATGAAAAATCAATTCCTCAAACTTTGTTTTGCTTAAAAATGCATTTCTCATAGGCAGAAGATCCAAGTAACTCCAGCACAAGGTCTCAAGCGCACACGATTTCACTGTCGTTAACTTCCCTTGATTTCACACACACAAGACTGTAGACATGGCTAAGCAGAAGTAGCCGGCCTCATTCAGCTATAGGTACAAGAGAACTTAAGCAAAAAAGCCTCACAAAGCACTGTGCAAGGTTCTTTTTTTCCCATCACATCACCTGAGAACAGCCTGTTCCCTATTTCCTGGCTGCCCAGCCCGTCATGAGAACCCTTGCCTCAGGGACTGATTCAAGAAAAGCAGGAGTTGGCTCTGTGAAAGTATTTTTGATAAGTGGTCCACTCCAGCCTCCCCATCAGTTGGTTGCAGTCCACCTTCCCAGTTAGACCATTAGTTCTCCAAGCCAGCCTACCTGAGAACTCCAATACCAGATCCAGCTGTGGGACCCTCCAGTCAGCACATTCCCACCTCAGCACCCAGATGGGCACTGCTCCAACCTTTGTGGTAACTCACCTGGCTGCTGGCCTTGCAGAGCTCCTGTCAGCCATCTTGAGCCCCAGCAGCAGTCTTTGGGCTACTGGAACATCTTGAGGTCCATAAAGCAACACTGAGAAGACATCTGTCCCAGGGACCAAGTGGAATGAAAGCAGCAGCAGGAGGAAGCATGTTGTCACACCAAGTGTCACCTTTTCCCCATGTTCCTGTGCTGCATAAAGGTTGTCTAGATAGAGACAAAACCCATAATGACCTCCAGGACCCCTTTTGACCAATCATTTTCCCTGGAGTTTAATCACAGGAGGTAAGTAGAATATTCTGTTGATGTTAAAGAGAAGGAACAGAGCTTCTTGTAGGATCAAGCAGAGGCAAGAAGAGATGTTCCAGGGACAGGAGCTACTGTCAGAGAGGTGAGAAGTTCTTCGTGGCTCAAGACAAAGGCTGGCAAGTTGTGTAAACAAACATTCTTAAGGATCTGCAGGGAAAGGAGGGCTTAGCAGAGCTTCCTTGTGTCCCATTTCCCCCACTCCTGCTTTCTCTTTGTGTACATGAGTCTGTAGCCTTCAACGCTGGGGCAGCAAAAGAACCAGGGAAGAGCTCTTAGAAACATAGAATGGTTTGGGTTGGAACGGACCTTAAAGATCATCCTGTTTCAACACCCCTGCCATGGGCAAGGACACGGAGCTCTTGTAGAGCTCCATGGGAAATATTTGGCCTGGGTTTTACAAGAAGCTTTAGATACAGCACAGGCTTCATAACACCTTGTGGAGCTCCATGAGATAAGGGATAGTTTCTTCCATGACACATAGAGGGAGAGGTGCTCACAGATCTGACCTGGTGTCAATGGTAACTGCAGGATGCGCGCTTGGCTGAGGAAGAGATTACAGCTCTAATTGCATGGAAATGTTTTTGGCATGACTACTGCTGTCACACAGGAACAGTAGCTGCTTAACAACCCTAGGAATAAAAGGCTGGGAGGAATGCAGAAGAAAGATATGGAGCTGCCTATGGATTTAATTTCAGCCTGGCTATCTCTGAAGCACAAAATTCATGGCTGACCTTCGTGCATAAACACAGTGGATCTTGCATCACCTCTGAAAGTATTATTTGGCCTGGCTTTTTCAAGAAGCTTTAGTTACAGCACAGGCTGCAGAACAGTTTTCAGCAGGGTGGAGAAAGTGCCATGGCAACTTGTAGAGTAATTGCAATGTTCAGCTTACCCATCTTGCTTCCTAAAGGCCAAGGAAATTGCTATGAGCAATAAATAGAACAGAGTGGACAAAATCCATAATTTCAGACTGGCAAGGAGATGTTAATCTGCCTTTCTTTTTTTAGCATGGAAAGACATGGATACATTGGAAGCGGTTTTACTTAAAGATCCCACACCAAACATGGCCCACTCTTTTCCCCAAAACAAGTTTTGATGTGTCCCTGAAAAGCTGCTTCTGACCTGCTGTTCCAGCCTATGAGGACAGCAGCTCACTCGCTACCTCAAGAAGAAAAAGAAATGCCTAGGTCTGAGCTCTCCTTGGATCATCTAAATTTCTCACCTACTGTAACTAAACATACAGGAACATCCAACAGCTGTACGTGCATTAGCACAAGACAACTGCCCAGAAAGCTTTACAGCTCCAGGGCTCAGTTGCCTATAGGTTTCCAGATGAACCACCACCACCTGGCTCAATGCAAAAGTAGCTCTCAGGGCATCCCCATCTTACAGGGGATGTGAAGAGCCAAGTGGAGTTTCTCAAGCTCTGTCCCACTCCTCCAGTTTCCAGCCACACAACCTATCCATAGCATGAGACTGGTTCCTCAGGGAGAACTAGGAAGCACGAAAGCAGGAGTTTCCCCAGCCACGAAGTGCTCTTGTTCCACCATGTTTTGTCCCTGGGTTCCCAAGCAGGAAGATGTGGAGACGGATGAACCCACATGTGGCTTCCCAGAGCCAACTGGGAGTATTTTAGGCTTTCCCCTCAAGACAGACAAACCTGCAGCAGTTCAGAGTGCCCTACTGCATCCCCAGGCAGCCCTTTCAGGTTCCAGTAATGCCTCCAGGATGCAAAGGCATCTTCTGCTTTTCTCAAGCAGGAAAACTACATCTCATTTCACACGCCAACTCCCTAGTGCTGATGGGGATGGCCTGGGACAATGTGTTTGGTGTTGAAGAAGGGATTATACACCATTTCTGGCAGGTATCCATCCGTTTGAAAGAAGCAGAGCTGTTACACAATTACTGAACAGGCTGCATTGTACGGCACAGGAGAAATAAAAGGGCTTAATTAAGCCATTGCCAGCACAAAGAAAGCTCTGACATATGCTCAGTCAAAGTACCAGACAGCAGGGCTTTAACTTGCATTATAAAGCACACCTCACCTTTCAGCAGGATGGCAGGGCTAGGCTAAGCCTTTGCCACCTTTTAGTTTCTCCTGCTTGAAGATGCAATTTTCCCTGGAGCTGGTCAGGAAACAAATCTTAAGGAGACATGCTTGAACATTTTTACTGTTCATCCACAATGACACCTTTTCAAAGCCACCAGTTCTGGCTGAGAACAGACATGAAGTTTGCTCTAGATGTGTCCATCAGTCCCTCCCTGGTGCCATCACTGTGCTGGATGACTTCTCTTTTCCTTTGGGTAGGAAGAGCATGACTTTCCTCAGCTGTTCTTAAAAGTTTAGTTTTATCAACACACCCAATTCTTGCATGTGCTAACAAAAAATTCCCAGCCAGGCCATGCCTCCAGCCACAAAACACTTCACCTGCAGAACTTTTTCCAACATTGCTTGCCCATAGCTGATTCTGCTGAAATCCATAGACATTTTCCTCTCTTTTTATTAGATAAGGTTGACAGCCACTTTCTTACTTTACTCGATGTGCAATTCCACCCCCTCCCCCAATCACGGCACCTCTTTTGTCCCAGTTCCACTGTCCTTCTCATATTCCATCATCATGGGTTCTGGCATGACTAACAATGAACAGTACTTCTTCATGGCTCAACATTTGATGTAAAAATTTAAGTGAACTGCTGTAATGTCAGACCGTCTTACATTTCATCTTACTTGAGAAGTAAACACTGGTGAATCATAGAATGGTTTGGGTTGGAAGAGACCTTAAAGATCATCCAGTTCCAACCCCCCTGCCCTGGTCAGAGACACTTTTCACTGGTGGCCTTCAGGCTGCTCATAGCCTCATCCAACCTGCCCTTGAATATCTCCAGGGGTGGGGCATCCACGACTGGGCAGAACACCTGGTAGTAAACCTGCTAATCCTACACTAAAGCACCAATAAGAGATCAAAACCTTGACACACATCATCCCCCCAGGTGTCAAGTTATGTGAATGCAAGGGAAAGGCTAAAACATGCTCTGATCTAGGCTAATTTCGGATATTTTGGAAGCAGTTCCACACAGAAAGGCTGGTCTACCTTAAAGCCTCTAAGAAGTAGCCTGCATTGTGATTCTGCCTGGTTTTAAAAATCAACTTAGTTGAACTGGTTTTAAGCCAACTGCAGAGCCTCACAAAGGTAAACAGGCCTTTCAGTGAAAAATACAACCCCATTACTCTTTGTCTGAGGGTTTTGTTGTTTCAGTGTGCCTCAAGTGACTTGGAAGTCACAAAATACTGGAGTCTGTTCCAGTTTTGCTCCAACTTCCTAGAAACAATTGCTGGTGCTTGAGTAGGAGTTTGCTTACGAGGGTCACTCCCAGTCAGAACAGGCTTGATTAGACCATGCATCATCCCCATGAGGACATGAGTCCCTCCAATCAGACCTTGTCATTAATCTCAAACAGCATCATGGATTTATGGTGCAGAGAAAAAGACCTGTCTGGAAGAAATGTGGCTCCATCTCAGTAGCAAGAACCACACTGAAGCACAGCAGTGACAGTACTGCTAGCATTTAAGGCTATGAACACTACTGTGAAACTTTCCTGTCCCCTCAGCTGACTCCCCAGACCTGCAGGAGGGAAGGCCTCCTCCGGAGCCAAGCTGGCAAGATGCTCTCTGGCACGTTAAGCATTTAACAGCCTCTGTTTATTTATTGCACTTAAATGCGATGCGGGAGGGAGGACCTCGCCCATTTACTCTTATTGTGCTTGCTCTTTGCCAGGCTCCTGACTGCAGCATGGGCAAAACCATGCATCCATTAAAATTAAGACATAAGATACAGACACAAAGCTTTGTTTGTTTAAAGCTGCTGGAGCAGAAATGGAATAGAGGTCCCCCAGTGTTTCATGCTGGGCAGCAGCACCCGGGCAGGCAGTGGCAAGACCCTGCAGAGATCCTTGCTGTTGATGTCTGCTCTCACAGCAGGAGAGAAGAGGGATTTATGCCTAGCCAAGGGATGTTCAGGAAGCAGAGTCAGCCTGTTTTAGTCCCATGAGGAGTCAGTCAGCAGCCATGGAGACAAGCCCAGGGGGCTGGATGAGTTAATGGGGTACTTGGCAGTAAGGGACAAGAGGAGTCACTGTAGAGCAGGGCAGCGGTATTTCAGGGACCTCATGACAATGCAGTGTGCACTAGATTTGGGTGTAGCAGTCCCAAGGCTTGCACAAAGCAACACAGGGTATTATCCTGGTGTCCTATGCAGAGATTAACACAGTGATCCCTCCCTGGAAGTGTGTAAGGCCAGGCTGGATGCGGCCTTGAGCAGCTGGCCTGGTGGGAGGTGTCCCTGCCCATGGCAGGGGGTTTGGAACTGGATCATCTTTAAGGTCCCTTCCAACCCAAACCATTCTATGATTCTATGACCCTTCATTACCACAGGACCCAACGCAGCCAGGCTGTGTGATTAGCTGAAGTCCAGTACACAAGAGCAGCCCTCTGCTCGCTGACAGCATGAGAGCTACTGGCAGACAACTGCTTTTCGAGCTCCTTCTAGGACAAATGCTCAATTAAGATGCACATATCCTTCTCTACCTTCAAACACCGTATTTTACAGGGTGCTGCTCAATGTGTGCAGCCTGCAGCGTTTTGTGATAAAATATGCAGTAAAACTGATGCAAAAAGGAGTACCACTCACTGGAATTGTGCCTAAATTAACAAGACTTGGAGAAATCCCATTCATTGAAGCTGTATTCCTTATGCACAGAAAGTAAACAGGGGGTGGGATTGAAAGTTTTAGACTCTATATCAGAGAAAAGGCAAAGATAACAGGTTAAACACTTTGCAGAGCATCAAAGAATCCTCTGCTTGGAAAAGACCTCTGAGATCGCTGAGTCCAACCATACCTGTCCGCTTACTAAACCATGTCCCTAAAAAACTAATCTATCCATCTTTTAAACACCTCCAGGGATGGTGACTCAACCCTGGGCAGCTGATCCAGTGCCTGACCACTCTTTCAGTGAAGAAATTTTTCCTAATATCCAATCTGAACCTCCCCTGGCACAATTTGAGGCCGTTTCCTCTCGTCCCATCACCTGTCACTTGAGAGAAGAGACCAACACTCACCTCACTACAAACTTCTTGCAAGGAGTTGTAGACAGTAATGAGGGCTCCCCTCAGCCTCCTCTTCCCCAAACTAAACAACCCCAGTTCCCTCAGCCATTCCTCATAAGATTTGTTCTCCAGCCTCTTCCCCAGCCTCATCGCCCTTCTCTGGACACGCTCTAGCCCCTCAATGTCCTTCTTGTAGTGAGGGGCCCAAAAACCGAATCCAGTACTCGAGGTGTGGCCTCACCAGTGCCAAGTACAGGGGCACAATCACCTTCCTGGTCCTGCTGGCCATGCTGTTTCTGACACAGGCCAAGATGCCATCGGCCTTCTTGGCAGCTTGGACACACTGCTGGCTCATATTCAGGTGGTTGCCAACCAACTACCCCAGGTCCTTCTCTGCCATGCAGCTCTCCAGATACTCTTCCCCAACTCCAAAGCATATCATCTTCTGCACCATGGACACACAGAGGAAAATACAACACCGCAGTTCAAACTATGCTCAAGACACATGATGTGGAGTCCTCTTTGGTACAGATACATCGTTGTCATGCCCTATAAAAGGATAGGTCCATGAAGCCATAAGGTACAGAGCTTCATATACTGGTGTCTGTAGACATGTCTACACAGGACAGGCCTGTAAAGTCAGAAGGGTACTGCCATGCAGGACAGGGTAAGGATCTTTTGCCCAAATCATTTCCATCTGCCTTTCTGGTTAACGCCACTGATCACAAAGGGTTTGGAGGTCAAGTCTTAAACACAGTCTCAAAACACTATTTTAGTCCTCAAAAAGACACAAAGGACTGGAAGCCCCTGTCATTGATTTTCTTCAGGAAATAGAGCAAGGGAAGAACCATCAAACTGACCATCCATAACCTCTCCTTCCAGCCTAGATGAAATGCCCAGGACAACCTGAAACCTAGACAAGAGCTGCAGCCTCATCACTTCCTTGGCTGAGTGAGGGGGGACAGTGAGGGATGCTGGTGTAGGTCCTCCATGGAGAGAAGCTGCTGTGCCCAGCTCTCCTTCCATCAGCAGGGTCAGGAGTTGCACACACAGGTCTTCACTTCTTCCTCCTAGTTCCCCATATCAGCTCTGCCGCTTGCATTCAGCTACTTTTTCTGTAAAGAAGTCACCCAGAAACACTTCCTTGTCTTTCAGATGCCAAGATTCAAAACTGCGTAAGCCTACTCAGACTTTGCCTCTCCACATCTCCTTGTCCTTGATTAAATACTAAAACACATGTAGAATCCCAGTCTTACAGTAGAGCCGTATAGAAATCTCCACTTGCAGGAACATTGCACGAAAACCACCACTCACAACAAGACTTCAGAAAAAAAAGGAGAGTTCTGCAATAACAAGGACTGCAAGTCTTATACTCCACACACCAAGAGGATTTTCTGAAAGAGGCAAGTTTTTACTGGATGGTAAAATCTGAAGAATGCTTTTGCTAGGTGGTAAAATCTGAAGAATACTTTTCTACCTGGATAATCAATTACCCCTGAAACAAACTTCAATGATTCCATTGTTAACAGAATGTTAATAGGATCATCCTAAATAGGACATCCTGACTCACTGCACCCTTCTGAAAATAAGGATGTCAAATCATAGTGAATTCATCTCTGAAGCTTTTCAGGAGCTGGAAATGTCACAGCAAGGGTCAAAAATACTGTGGTAGTAGTCTTGCAGGAAAACCAGAGCAACTTGCAATAAAATCTCTGTGCATGAGAAAAGGAAGCGATAGTTTTATTTTGGGAAACCAGATCACTGCAATTCATAGAATAGGTTGGAAGGGACCTCAAAGCCCTTCCAGTTCCAACTCCCTGCCATGGGCAGGGACACCTCCCACTGGATCAGGGTGCTCAAAGCTCCATCCAACCTGGCCTTGAACACCTCTAGGGATGGGGCAGCCATGACTTCTCTGAGCAGCCTGTGCCAGGGCCTCCCCACCCTCAGAGGGGAAAAAAATAATCTCCCTGGTATCTAATCTAAATCTCCCTTCTTTCAGCTTAAAACCATTCCTTCTCATCCCATCACTGTAATCGCTGATGAAGAACCTTCCCCAGCTTTCCTGTGGGCCGCGTTTAATTTGTTAATTCTTCTGCCCCCATGCTTTCTGCTTTCACACTGTTAAACCTCACCCATATCCAGAATTCCTCTTCACTTACAACACAGAAATAAAACTTCTTGATACCTTAAGGCTGACTTGTCTATAGTCAGGGTTCACATTTGCTGCAGTTGGCTATAAAAATGACAGCTTTTTTTTTCTCCACTGAATAAACAATTCAGCTGTCAGATAGTGGATGTGATGATCAAAGATGAGTCCCATTTTTTACACACAAGCTTTTAAAACCTGGCCTTAGTTTAGGATCCTGAATTAACACTAACTCCAGCAGCGACTGGGGAATTGCAAACATTTTATGAACTCTGGTGAACTTGCACTACACACTCCTTATTCGTGCCTCTCCACAAAGCACTGCCTGAAACTTCTCAAAAGGTACATTTAGCTAACCTGAAACTCTAAACACTTGCAAAGAAGCAAAAATGGAGCAGATATTAAGAAGAGAGGAAAACTTACAGGGCTCAGTCTGGAAGCTATTTACTCCGATAGTCAACAGTCGAAACCTATGGCCAAACCTGGACCTTAGGTAAGGGCAGTACTGGACAGATTCAAAAAGCTATGGCTGTAGGCTTGACTTCTCATGAAAGGCAACAGCCAGCTTTTCCGTGCTCTCTTGGAGCTGTGGCTCTATCCTTGGAGGGTGCACTGAGGCCCACAGACGTGCAGAAATTTAGTTCAGCCGAGGGTGCTTTGCTATAAAAGGACGCCACATCAGTCTATGGGCAAACAGTCATAAATACACTTTAAGTGTCTTTGTGTTGAAATATGGTCAATCCCTAAGCAAAGATACTGATCTGGGTAATTAGGGGGAACTGACGCATATGTCCATAGCTGATGGCAAACTGAACACACACAAGTTCTCACTCATTCCTGCAATAATCACAGCACAGCTACCACGCTGGCAGAGAATTTTAATACACAAAAGACAAGTTCTTAATGCCAATTAAATTTAGGATTAGATTTTTTTCCCCTATTTTTCCTCTCTCCGGAATCTCTTGAGGCTTCAAAGGCATCTTTCACATCATAACAGGATGTTTTCTCATTACAGAGAGCAAGCTTATCAAACAAGTGCTACTTAATTCCACACTTCAGCCCATAAGCAGTGACCCAGATTTCTGGTCTCTCATAGGAGAAGTTGGCCCATGAGTATTTAAGGCTGGATAACAAGACAGCAAACCTGCCAGAACAAGGACAAGCAGAAGCAGCTCAGGATCTTGGCCTTCATGTGGATCAGGTCAGATGCATAAAGATGGGCTTATCTACTTAATTCCAAACCCAGGCAAGGGATCCTCCATACAACAGATGAGACATCTCTTCCTCAGGGGCTGCTGCAAGCTCAGACATAATTTAGAAGAGCTGTAGTGAAAGTGTGTGGTGACCAGCAGACTGTTTGAAATGGGCTGGGAGTGGTAGCAATTGACTCTGGTTGGCTAAGTCCCCTCAGAGTCTAATTTCCAGGTTGACAGGCTCAGCAGGAAGAGGTGAAGTATGAAATAAAACATTGAGAAGTTATAAAGAAGCCCGAGGAGATGAGTACGTTCACAGGAAGCTAAAACGGTGCAGTCATGCTGGGTTCATCATAAATCACAATTAATTTTCCAAATGTGCATTACATACTTGAGCCAGAATCTGAACACAGTGTTTCCTCTGTGCCATGACGCATTAAAGAAGCCAGGCTATTACCTGTCAAGCCAGAACTGACAGCTCTGGCTCCCAGAGAGGTTCTGAACTGCACAGAGATTAAACCCCATAAAATGGACACTCCTATCTGTGGTCAGAAGGCTTTTGCAAGCAAGGTTAGACCTCATGAGCTGGGTAAGCGAAGCACACATTTGGGTGGCCATTGGTGAAGACATCTTCACGCCTGCTGTAGAGCATCTTGGTTCACTCTCCTGAAGGTCCTGATGGACAGGTTACTGCCTCAGCACCTTCTGTTTGCCAACAGGGAGTCTGCAGCAAACCCACCTACTGCACCCCACAGCCTCTATGCAAACAAACTCAACTCTCCTCTGCTTTAGGCTTCAAATGAAACAAGATTTTTACGAAGGATGACTCTGTACACGTGGCTTTCTGGGCACCACGTGACAAAGAGACAGGAGTGCATAGAAGATGTTGAATGTCAGAGGTACTTGAGTGCTCTTGACATATCCCCAAAAACGTAGTCATGCCCCTAGCTCACTCAGCTATTTTCAGCTGCCTCCATTCAGAAACTCAGAAATATATTGCATACAAGACGTCCTCATATGAAGGAGAGCAGCTCTAGTGATCCAGAGTTGGTTTTCCCTGACAGATAGTCGTTGTTTATGCTTATACACATAGAGGTTGTGGGGAATGAATTTTGTTGTCCAGAACTGGAGGAAAGCAATCTTCAAGACTAGGTAAGTTTCAGAGTGTGAACGTACAAACAAGCATTTTACAAAGAAACAAGATGGGTTCCTCCCACTCCAGCTGAACTTAGAAAGGCCTGCCTGTTACAGAGGACAAAATGCTCCAAGTAACAGGACACGCGTGGAAATACTCAAGGAGACCCCAAAGGAAGGCCGAGAAAATGAGTCCCAGGGCAGAGATGTTTTCCTCTCAAATAAATGCAGGAATACAAGGATGCACTGCCATGCACAACCCTGATGCAGGTCCACTACACAGGAACTGCTTGTTTTGTGCAGGGTTTGGCACAGGAACACTTAAGAGAGCTGCTGCATGAGTGCTAAACAGCTTCTTACTAGAAATTCCTGCTCCCTGAAGCCTTGCTTGATATATTGACCAAGCCAGAAGGAAACGGCTATCAAGAAACCTTCTGTGACTGGTAATTGCCAATGCAAACCTATCGTTCAGGTGTATCTGCAAAGAGGGCTGCGGGTCTCTTTCTGCTGATCTTTCCCATCTTCAGTCTGTTTCCTGGCTAGTTTTGCTTTTGTCATCTGCTTCAGGCAGCAGTGTTTTCAAGAGCCTGCTGCAACTGAAATATTTTCCCCCACCCCGTTTCAGCATGCACATAGAGAAACTGCTGTACAGAAAAGCTTCCTGATCCATTAAAGAGGGTAAAACTGGGGACAGAAACTGCATATTTGGAGGCTTTCTAGGGAAAAAGAGGACAGTTCAGAACTGGTGGATCATGATGTTCAGCTAATGGTGAGCACAGACTCCCATCACATCTCATAAGGTCCAAGTGATGCATGACAGTGAATACAGCCATCGTTAAAGTCTCTCCAACTCATACAACAACATGTTATTCTGCACAACTGGAGCATCTTCTCTTGCTCTGTCAAGCTGCAGTGAAGCCACCACGAGTGCAGCATCTGGACTCTGCCCCTCTCTCCTGGAGCTTGCACTGCTACCAACCATCTTTCTGTCTTCCTGCATGACCAAGCACCTCACCTCTGTGAGGCTGAGAGTTAATGGGAAATGTTGATCTGTACTTCTTCTCTGAGTACCACGCATGACTTATTTTGAATCTATGTGATCATAGCAAACTATAGCTAACACAAATATTTACCATAGTCCTTCCTAAGACACAACAGACACCATCCTTACCCCAGGTAAATCCCTCTCGCCCCATTTTGGTCAATATGGGGTTTCTGCAGGTCCAGTACCACCAATTCAGATGTATACAAACAAACATCCAGACTTTGCAAACATATTTGCAGCCCTCCATTAGTGAGGAACACAGAAATGTTGGAAGGGATTGCTTTATTATATCCATTTATATCTGAAAAGTGCAGAAACTGCACCTGGTCATGCAAAATTCCAGAGTGGAAGTTAATAGATAGGGTACCCAGAGGAGATACTTCTCCAGGGTTCACTGTGGGAGGCAAGACACTCTGGAGTAGCTGAAATGCACACTGCATTTCCTCTCCAGTCTTGCATGCGGCACTGGGCAAGAATTAGAGAGGCCTTGGGACCAGTAGTAGGGAGCACTGGTGTCACCTCTGCTGCACTTGTTCATAGAAGGCCGCTATTCTGGCAGGCATAATTTCAGGTAAGTGTAGGTATGTTGAAAAAGCCACTAACAAGCAGGTAAGAGCAGTAGGAGTCTGCCAGCATTCCAGGAGAGTAGAGCAGCAGCAGCAGAGTGATCAGCAGCTTCTCATTTCCCCTGTCTCCAGGGCTATAAATTTATATTTCAACAGGCAATGCAACAATCATGAGGTCTGATGGAACACGTCATTCTAACATCCAAAAACATAAAAGCAACCACTCTGTGGGCTTTCCCCAGCACCTAGGGAAGAGCTAAACAAGCTGTTCCATTCATTAAAACACACCCATGGGGCTCTCCAGTCGCCTTTTCTACTTGCATTTCCCTCCAGCCAGCAGTTCAAAACAATTTAAAAAAAGAAAGAAGAAATATTGATCGGAAGAAGAAAAATTGATCTAGTAGGTTCCTGTTTGCCACTCCATTTTGAGGAGCTTGTCCTTGGTTTTTGAACTGGCTTAAGAGTTTCACAGGAAAAGAGAACAGTCTTGTGCTTAAGGACCCTGAAATCGAACTCCAGTGATGGGAACTCAGCTCCTGGTTTGGCAATAGCTTTCTGTGGCTCAGACCAGACAGTGAACTTCATGTTATTTCATCTCCACTGTGTCCATACAGGGAGCCATAGCCACAGTTGAAAGACTGTAAAAGTTACCTAGAGCAGATAGCATGAGACAAAACGTCCAGGGGTGGAGAGACTGGACAGTGTCCCTCTGGACTCTCTCATGGCTGCTAACAGCACGCAAAACTTCTCCAAATGCACCACACCCTGTGCCACCAACAGCCTAAGTGAGACCTTGAGTTTTTCCAGATCCTTGGGGATTATTTTGGCAGAGGTGGCACTGCTACTCTGCACAATGTGGGCAGACAGCATTGTTAGACAACCCTGACATGGACTTAAAAGCAATCTCATTTTGCCAAGACAAGATGCTGCCCACATGAAACACACGGGCACAGGGAATAACTCATGCCAATACACAGTGTCTGATGCTCCTGGTTCCTGACCCCCTATCTGGAGAGCTGTGTCTGCCACCTGAGCCACCAGGGCAGGTGGGCAGGCATGGCTGTCATGGCCCCAACACGCAGGCTGGAGGCATTGCAATAGCACTGACCCTGACTCTAATAGATCGTGTCAGCCCGGACAGGCCAAACACAGTCAGATTTGTCAGCACAGCCAGAGCCAGCACCTAAAGAAACCAAATCCTGAACTTGCACGGTGGATCAGATGTGGACCCTGGAGTGAAACAGCGTACAAAGCTTTGTGCAAGGACAGGCAAGGCACACCAAAGCTTTTAACAGCTTTTTTTCTCTTTTCTTTTTACAAATTCAGTCAGCTGCCTCAGGCCACATGCACCCACTCTGAAGCAGAGACAGTGAAATCCACCTCTCAAGTGCCAGAGGGCACAAGTTTGCACAGCACAAGCCTCTCCATCCCACGGTCACACTGCTTATCATACTTGCATGCACCATCAGCAGGCAACATGCCATTCCTTTTTAGAGTTAGGCAAAAATTTGGCGTGGGAGTTGGAGCATCATGACTGCTCACGTAAAACAGAGAGACAAGTCTCCTTTTGGCATTGCTTCTTTAAAGGAGCAGATATTCCAGCTATGGCATCCATACGTCAGCAGAACACACCTCACACCTAGCAGAGGTGCTTTCGGAGATGCTAATGCTACTTGGCATCAGCCTTTAGGACTCCCATTGCTTTGGCCAAGCTAGGCATCCATTGTTTTAGCTGCTGTTAGAAATCTGCAAGAGGGAAACTACTCAGCAGCTCCAACTGTCCAGTTCGATGTAATAGTACCAGGTGCATCTGCATCAACAAGCCTTGGAGCCCTGCTGCAAGGACCTCCTCTGATGCATCCCAGCCACTTCAAATCCCCAGAAAGGCACAAATACCAGTTTCTGACACCACATGGCTAATTTCATAGGACAGCTGGATTTCCCTGTGGAAGGAGCTACAGGGGAGGGGAGCAGAAACCAGAGTAGCTGAAGGACTGGTCTCTTTCTAACTATTTGAGCCCCAGAGCATTTCATCTGCTTCCCTAATGGCTTGTCTACAATAACATTTTCTTTGAAGACTGCTTACTGAAAGAAGATAATTATTTCAAAGCTGTCAGAATTATTCATTTTGAATACTCAAGTGCATAAGCCCCTTTTGAAATTCAGAAAATAAAACATCACCCTACTCATGACTGGGCAGTAGAACGCATACTGCATTGTGCAGCCATCTGGAGAGCACCCTGCTGGGGGTCTAACATATGGGTATGTGTAAGAGGAACACAAACTGGCTTCTCCTGGGGAAGGAACTTTCTGGCTCTTGAAGACCTGGTTGTGGATCCATACCTTGGTGGATAGAAACCCTCTGCTCTTCTCCAGTTTGCACAGATACCCTGTCATGTATCCTACCTGCACCATCATGCGTTCCTGAAGAGCCCCTGCAGCTGAGATTCCCTCTCGTGCCAGGACAGAAGTGGTCTCCCTCTCATCTCATTCCCCAGGAATCTGCCACTTTTGGGGCCAAGGCCAGTATCCAGCCTTCCCCCTGAGGCCACCTCCACTCTTCTCAACAACGCACTCGAGAAGCAGTTAATTGAACACAACTTAAACCAGTCTATAAAATGTAAGACAAGTATCCAGGTTTCCAGATGCATCCATGCCTGCCAGAAACAAAACCAGCTGTGCCAGACCCACACTATGATTTGTCCTTCCAGCTTGTCTGAGAAGGGTCCCAGAGACCAGGTGAAAAAGCTGGAGTAAGGAAGATATACCCTTGATGGAAGAGGATCAGATCGAGGAATACATAAGAAAATCAGACATACATTTGTCTGTGGGCTCTGATGGGATGCACACAGGAATGCTGAGGGAGCTGGCAGATACCACTGCAAGGCCACTGATGGATCATGATGACTCGGAGAAGTGCCCAAGGACTGGAGAAAAAGCAAGTTTCACTCCTATCTTCAAGGAAGTTTAGAAGGAGGACCTAGGGAACTACTGGCCGTGAAACCTCACCTCGATCCCTGGAAAGGTGATGGAGCCGTTAAACCCAGAAACCATTCAAGAACATAAGGGCAAGAAAACCATCAAGAGCAGGCAGCACAGCTTCGCCAAAGGGAAGTCAGGCTTGACCAGGGTGATAAACTTCTGTGTTCAAGTGACAGGTCTGGTAGATGAGGGGAGAGCAGTGGATATTGCCTACCTGGACTTCAGTAAGGCTTCCAACACTGTCTCCTGTAAGATGTAACAGGGGTGAGCGTCCAGAAAGCTTTGCAGAAAAAGACCTGTGGGTCCTGGTGGACATCAAGTTAAAAGTGAACCAGCAATGTGCCATTGTGGGAAAGATGGCAAATGGCATTCTTGGCTGCATTAGACAACATATTGCCAGCAGGACAGCACGTACAAACTGAAATGCAGGAGATGCCCTCTGATAACTGAGAAACACTTTTTATTTTTTTATTGTAAGGGCACTGGAACAGGTTGCCCAGGAAGGTTGTGGAGTCTCCCTCCTTGGAGATATTCAAAAGTCTTCTGGACACAGTCCTGGGAAACTGGTTGTAGGTGATTTGGCTTGAGCAGGTCTGCTGGACCAGATAACCTCTGGAGGGCCCTTCCAATCTCATTTACTCTGTGAGTGTACAAATTACCAGCAACAACATATCACTGAGATGGAAGAAGTGGAATCACATCTGTCAGACCTCGAATGGAGTTCTTAAGAAGAGAAAACATGCACTAGCTTTTCAATCTTCATGCATTCAATTTGCCAATCTACCAGTCAGTGTGATTATTATGTCCTGCCACTGATAAAAAGACAAACTGCTCAAAAGCATAAGTGACACTTCACGCCTGGAGGTGAAGTCAACCAGAACATCTGAATTTTCTCCAGCATCCGATTTACCATGTTTTCAATGGTTGTGCTAAATCATTAATAGAGGTTAGTGCTGAATTCGTCTGAGGAGTGCTGAGCTGAGTCAGAGTTATTCTCCCACTTCAGTTTATCCTTGCAAATCAGCTTGAATTGAATGGCTCCCTTATTCTAAATCCAAAAATAAAACACATGTAAGAGGCTCATTCTAGGACTTTGTTGAGCAGGTGCTGATTTGTGAAATCAATTGCATTCAAGCTGATGCGATGCAGTCAGCCCTTAGCAGGCAAAACAATCCATGAGACCCAAAGTTTTCTAAGCAAGAGGAAAGATTTCATATTGGGAATTAACTCCAGCCTCTGGAGTACTCTCAGCGAGTCATGCAGCTCCCTCCCATCTCCACCGTTGTTATGGTAAGAATACTACCTTCTTCAAGGTGCTTCCAAAGGGTTTGGCATTACCCATCCACCATTCATGGCTGATGAATGGCAAATCCACTCCAGATTTGGAAAGAACCATCAGCTGTTCTAATGGTCAAATTAACCAGACCCTGTATGCAGGTACAGGTTTGTTGATCTGGAGGAATCAGCCGTAGCCAGGAAAGAAGGTAAGAGCCAAGGCATTAGCCTGGTCCTGCAAAGCCAATTGTGAGATGACACAAAAAGACTGGCAAATAGCACTGATATAGGTGATATAGGAGAATATGGTGTAATACAAACTCCATTAGCTGTGTGCAGTTAATGCAAAATAAATCACCATCCAGCACAGTCCTACAAAAGGTTTCATTGCATTTACAGGCTCTGCCCCCCCACTTGCATCTCTTTCCCTGCCCCACAGAGACAACTGCAACACCCCAAAAGGGGGAAATTACAACAACTTCCCTGATGATGACTTTACAATCCCTCCAAGAGCTGTAGCTCACTTGACAAACAACTTATTTGTGCAGCTGGAAGAGCTGTCCCACCATAAGAGGAGTGAAGCTGCAGAGAAGGGGTGACGCACACCCTCAGACAAGTGTCACGTTGACAAAAGGTCAGGAGGAAAGCCTAGGACTGAGGAGAGAAGGTCTCCTCTATTTACTTTGGGAATAGAGATCTTGTCTGCTCCACAGCTGCCTTTGCTCTCTACAGCTGCCTGAAAGGAGGTTGTGGTGAGGTGGGTGTTGGTCTATTCTCCCAAAATGAGTACTTTGGGACATGGTTTAGCAGGTATAGTGGTGTTGGGCTGACAGTTGGACCGGATGATCTGAGAGGTCTTTTCCAACCTTGATGATTCTATGATTCTAAGCTGAGCATTTCAAAACACTGGATTTAACTTTCCCTTAAACCCAGATAAATGACAAATACGTGACAGCAGGGTTAACCTGGAAACATGGTTTCACTGTAAAGTGCCAGAGGTGACACTGAACAGATAATCATCAACAAACCTATCACCAGTCTCAGCAAAGGGGTGGTAACACTTGACATTCCCCAACAGAGAGCAGATTAGTTTGAAACAGAAACATCTTCCTCTATGTTCCAGCTCAAAGCTTCCTTGCAGCAGGCTGCCTGGTTATCCCCTGGCAGTTTGAACCTAGAAGGGCCAACAGCAGCTTGCAAGCTCAAGGGACAATGGTTAAGAGCTAGTAGAGACCCATTTGTTCACACAAACACATGTGCCTGCTTCTGTCAAGTTGCTAAAGACAACTAAGCCCAGATCCCGGTGGCCCCTTTCCCACAGGAACAAAGACATTTAAATTAAAAGGACTTCTAAGAGAAAGGCATTCCAGATTCGTCCCAGAAATAGATGTGGTTACATGGATCATCTTACATCAGCATCATTGTGAAACCCTGCTAAGGGGGCAGTTGGGGCTGCTGTTCAGAGCTCACTGCAGACCAGCTCAACTCAGTTATTGCTTGCCAACCTTTAAACAGCTCCAGTAAGGTCTTGTTGCCATTGCTCCTTGATGGAATTCACGATTCAGAATGGGGCAACCCACCAGCAGATCCCACTCTTTCAGTGTCTGTCATGTGCAAAGAGCCTTTGGGGGGAGAAAAAAAAAAAAAGCCTTTATATTCCTCACAAGAATATCCAGAACAGTTGCTGTGAAATCATTCCCCGCGAGGGGCTATATCATGAAATAAGTGCTCATAAGCAAGGAAATTATTGATCACACAAATATCCTGACATTCTCAGACAGTGTAACTATAAACACAGTTACATCAGAACTACTGTACATATTCCTGTCTTTGAAGAAAAGCTCTGCTGTGTTCATAGTTGCTTTTCTTCTCTCTTACAAGTTTTGATCTTTGGTGCTACTATGGGAGCAGAAGTCTGAGCAGGACAAAGACAAAGACGGGACTTCAAAGACTTGTAAGAACAGGAAACAGCTCAGCACAGGGGCAGATCCTGGTTGCTGATAAGCAAAGCCATCCTGCAGACTGTTTTGTTTGCAACACCAGTCTGACTCACACTTCTGTAAGCACAGCTTATTTTTCACTCCTGTTAAAAAACAAACAAACAAACAAAAAAAAAAAACAACCAAAGCCCAAAACAACCCGAAACAAGCAACCTTCAAGTTGTTTTCCCACCAGGTAAAAGTTCTTAGGACACAGGAATAGTTATCAGGAGCCAGACAGCATGATGCTTGTGGCTCTACAGGGGAGTTCCTGCACCTAGAAGGATGTGCAGAGGACATCCTCCATACAGAGGGAGCACAACTCGAATTCCATCACTGCGAAGCCAGAATGCTCCGGCTTGCAAGTATTTCAACAAGGACAGAGTTGCAACAGAGTTTACTGCTCTCTGCATTGTCTCATAGAACCACAGTCACGGGAAAGGAAAGCTTTCCAGGAAAACAGGCGCTGCTGGAGGGACAGGACATGCAGATTTTGTGCTTCTCCACAGCCTCCATCCCCTGGTTAGTGCATGTTCTCCAGCACCATCTACTGGTACTTTTTCCATGAGTTAGCTTTTCACAGAACCACGCGGCTGTCACCCAAGGTCAGGGGATTTCGGCTGAGAATAAGTCATGCCACGAGCAGCAACCCTGGCACAGCGTGAGAACACCACCAGTATTCCACAGGCAAGTCTACTCCAAAAGCAGCCGATCCACTTTCCAGTAGAATTGATGCTAACACACTGTGGATCCACCCAGAAACAGCCCAGATATCCAGACACTACAGTCCCAAAGCCTGCAGGTTTCTGCAGAAGCCCATGGGTTGGAGCAACCTCATCTTGCAGAGCATCTGACAGCAGTGACAAAAGCAAGATGCAAGTAGGGCCTCAGGGGAAACCTAGAAGGCTAAAAAATCCCATGTAGACATTTCAATTCGCTGTGACTTTGACTTACCTGATTCCCCAGGCTCTGTATGGCACCAGTCTCATTAATTTGAAAACCAGCCCACCATTAGTTTGAAAAAAGGAAGAGCAGCAGGGTACAGCTTGCATGCTTTGGAAAGCATGAGTCCATTCCCCTCCATCCACCATGGAGCCCCTCTCCAAAAGCCCACGCTGCCCTTGGGAGGACAGGCTCATACCAAGCTTCTGCAAGGAAACTGTGCTGCCCGCCTTGGCTATTGGATGGCTGTAGGATCAAAGTACCCTGTGATACAAAAACAACCCTGTGCTCAGCCAGAAGCAGCCTGGCAGTGGAGCAGAATTATCATTCATATAATCAGAGTGTCCCGAGTTGGAAGGGACCCACAAGGATCATCGAGTCCAAGTCCTGTCCCTGCATAGGACAGCCCCCAAAGCCCACACCATGTGTTTGAGGGCGTTGTTCAAATGCCCTTGAGTATTCTCTAATATTGTCAGGCTTGGTACCATCACTGCTTCCCTGGGGAGCTGCTCCAGTGCTCCACCACCCTCTGGGTGAAGAGCCTTTTCCTAATAGCCAACCTAACCCTCCCCTGGTACATCTTCCTGCCATTCCCTTGGATAAATTGATAAACTGTTCTGCTCAACACCTGGATTTAAACCACAACCAGGCACTTCCCTGTTACAGCCAAAACCACTGCCACTTTCCACTGAATACAGCTACGTCTATTTCTGTTTTCTTTGAGAGTGACACTCTGAATTCAGCACAGAAAGCAGATAAAGAGTCCTCTGCATGATTACGCACTGACCTCTGAACCACACAGAAATGCTGGGAAATCTCTGTAATTAACCAAAATAAACTGGGAGAACACCAAAATATAAACATCTTCCCTTTGGGAACAAGTGCCCTGTGTTTCAGGAACAGAACGGGTTTGAAATGTTACAATGAAAGAAAGAGCAGTCAGAGATGCTGAAGGAGGAAAGGAAGACATGTTTCCTTTCCTGGTTATCTCGAGTCTTTTAATTGCGATCCTACTGAGTTAATTCAGAACTCCTAATTAGGATATTTCAGGACTGCAATTTGCAGTGATTTTTCTTTTCAAGCTACTTTCTGAATGTGCCTGGTTGATTGCTGCCCTTTGTTTTCAGCATTCTCCCCATCTGCTATGCTTAACCCCAGCCTCTTTCTTTTATACACACCGCAGAAAAAAGTATTTACAGAAAATACATAAAGAGGAACGGAGTCTCAGGGCACATATCCACACACTTCTTCCACACTGGTGAAGCCCCACTTTGAGTGCTGGGTGCCACGGGATAAAAAAAGATATGAAGCTACTGGAGAGCGTCCAGAGGAGGGGCACTAAGTTGGTGAAGAGTTTAGAAGGGAAGCCATATGAGGAGCTACTGGAGTCACTTGGTCTGTTCAGCCTGGAGAAGAGGAGGCTGAGGGGAAGGACCTCATTGTGCTCTACAGCTTCCTCACAAGGGGAGGAGGAGGAGCAGGTGCTGAGCTCTTCTCTCTGGTAACCAATGATAGGACTGGAGGGAATGGCAGGAAGATGTGCCAGGGGAGGATTAGGTTGGATATCAGAAGGTTCTTCACCCGGAGGGTGGTGAACAGCTCCCCAGGGAAGGAGTCACTGTCTGACAATATGCAAGGATAACAGTTGGACTCAATGATCCTTGTGGGTTCCTTCCAACTCAGGATGTTCTATGAATCTATGTATGTAAGGCTGCTGTCAGAAGAAGAGAAGAGATCTATACTTTGCAAGATTACCACCTTGGGGACTGCTTATGAGCAAGCCATCACCAGCTTTCCAACAGACTGTTCCACCAGCAAGACTTCTGCTACCATGAGGGAGCAATATGAGGACACAGAGACACCCGAAACAGCATCCATAACCATATCCTCCCCACATTAACAGTCAGTGCAGCTGAAAAGAGGGGAACTGCTATTGGGACTTGGGAGTTTAAATTGGCTTTGCAGAGAACATATCAGAGAGGCTTGCCAGAGGCTTATCATTGCTTTCTGAGCAGTGTGGTCCTTGCACCATGAGGTGCAAGGGCTTCTTTCCATCAGCCTTTGGGGGACATTCTCCAACTGCCTCACGTGTCCTGAGGCTCCATTCTCTTTCATGCATTTTCCCCTGCAAATACACCTTTGCAGTGTACAGTCTGCTGCGCCTGTTCCCTTGTAATCTGCTAAGCACAGTTAAAGTCAAGGTGGCTTCATGCAGTTTTGACTTCCTCAACCATAAGCATCCTCATCTTCTTCCTTCAGAAGGCAGGGAATGTCCTTTCCATCCTCCTTACCTTGCAAAATTCTTTGTTGACAAAAAGCACAGGCATCTGCCAAGGCCTATAAAGCAGGGAGCACATTATACAACCCTGGCCCAAAGCATGCTGCTCCAGTAGCTCCATTGTAGGCTTCCTTGCTCCCATACAGATGGTGCTTCCCTAGTTTTTGATGCCATTTCCTCTTCTGGGTGGCATGAGGCCCTGCCGGTTAGAGCTAAACTCCATCTGCTATAGCTGATTGTGCACCTCCCTCCACTTCAGCAATAATTCATAGTCCATAAGCTTGTACCTTATGTGACAGGGGTTATGATGAAAAGATAGGCAGATGTGCCAGATTAAGATCTCAGGAAGAACAACAACCAAAGACACTATTTTTTCCTACCATTATTCTAATTCCACAGGCATTTACCGTACATCCACGGCCAAAAAGGTTTTATATTCCAGTTCTTGTCAACTCTTGCTACTGACTTGAGGCAAACCCACGTGTGAATGGATGTAATCTGAGTAACTAAAACTCACTGATCCCCCTTGCAGTGATTTCCACGAGATACCTATGAATTTCCATAAGAAGATTGAGTTTAAAATTGCAGCCATTCAAATAGAAAGATACTGTTGAATGAATACTGCATGCAATAAAATAAAGATGGCAGAACTGCAATTGTGGAACAGGAAAACTTTCGCATTTTATCATCTTCTAGAAACAAAAAAAACTCTAGAAACAACCTTAGAAACAAATGACAAAGTATTTTGATCCAAATGATCACGCCAGTCAAATCTGAGCCACGTTTTCTGGGTGCTTGTCCTCTCTGCTGATCTGAAACAATGTGGGAAAACAATATTCAGTTGTCAACAGTATGAAAAACCTGGGAAGTGACCCCGTGAGAAAAGCTGCACTCAAATCCCCCAATCAAACAATGGCCCTGGGCAAACAGACCTGGCTTCTGTTGCTAAACAATACATCATCTTCATCAAATGGAAAGAGGATACGAGAGAAAGCATTGCTTTGAGCTCATCATTTCTGTGTTGTTTCAGCTGTCAAAATACTGTGCAGTATCCCCATAATGTGGGAAAAAGGCAAGAGAGTTCAGATCCAAGTTCCAGGTTCCCTAGCCATGCAAAGCCAAAGCCCAAGCCATCAGGAGTATGTTATCTCCTGTGCCTCTCTAGATAGGAGGGATGCCTACACACCCTGAAGCACCAGCAGTGGAAATTACTCTTCAGTGGGATGTGTCATGTCCTGCCCCTAAGAGTCACTTCTATAATATTTCCCAGTCTCAGCAGGAATAAAAGGAGAAGAGAAAACCAAAAGGATGCTTAAGGAACACAGAAAGTAGATTCGTAAAGTCATCAAATGGTTTGGGTAGGAAAGGACCTTAAAGATCATTCAGTGCCAACCTCCCTACCATAGGCAGAGACACCTCCCACTGGATCAGGTTACTCATAGCCTCATCCTACCTGGTCCTGAACACTTCCAGGGTTGGGGAGCCATGATTTCCCTGGCAACTTGTGCCAGTGTCTCACCACACCCACAGTAAAAACTTTCTTCCTAATATCTAATCTAAACATCCTCTCTTTCAGCTTAAGCTCATGATTTTCTACATATCCACAGAGCTATTTTTAGTCTCTCCTTTAAGATGGCATCACAACAGCCAGTGTCAGTGCCCCGAGTCTTCCATCTCTGTTGGGAACAGGCCTGCAACAAGGGCAAGATAAGGGCACGTAAAAGTTTTGTGAGCTGAGAGCTAATGAAACTTAGGCTCTGATAGATGTTTTTTCATGGCTGATTACAGCTGACAGCTTCATGTGCATGGGGTGCTTTGGGTCTCTGCTCTGTATGGGCTTGCAGGCATGGAGAAAAATAGTCAGGAGGAAGTCAGGGAAGGATTTATTCAAGCATGGCTAAGAAAACCAGCATGTTTACACTATGCTTGTTCATTCAGACTCTTTTAGCCATGAAGTGCTCTGTTGATGGTACTGATTATCAGCAGTCAGGATAGACACAAGTGGGATGAGACCCAAAGCCGTTTCAGTCCCGCAGCAGCTCTGTGCCCTTGATAGTAGCTTCTCCATCCTCCCCTGCAGATAAGCACCAGGGTGAGCATGAAGAAGGTGGTATTCAACAGGTACCTTGCTGCCTGCCTAGCCTAAAGGTCTGCTGCTCTCTCCATCTCGACAAACTCCCAGAACACAGCTGGAGCCCCAGATGGTCTGCTCTGCTCACCCTACACTGCATGTACACCGAATGCCAATGCACAAAGGCAATAACGAGCACAGAGCAAGGAAAGTAGTCATCTCAACTCTAAAATACATCTCAGCAAATATTTGCCAGGCTTGAAAAAAGATGACTTTCTCCAAGCAGCAAACCAGAATTCAACCAGGTAGAGAAGATGTACTGCACTCGCCTTCGTTGGCTTCCACAGGCTGATCGCTCTCCCAGGACTTCCAAGCAGCACAAGCTCCTGCTGTCCTCCAACAGCTCGTGGAAGGAGCCCTGTTTTCCCAAGGTCCACATAAGAAAAAGGCAGGAGTGCCCTGGAATCAATGCTGAGCACGTGTCTTCCCGAAGCTATAAATGTGAATCATTTCTCTGTTATCACGGTCTGAGGGAAGTAAGTGTGCCCGCCTGGAATTTATGTTCCCAGATCTCTGCGCCAGAATGGCTCCAAGTGATCGTCTGCCAGAGTGCAAGCTGGGAAAAACAGACTTTAAAGATACAGAGGGGGTTGCATTTGACTGGTTGTTTTTTCCCCAAATCCATCCTTTTTAGGCTGTGAGAGCACCAGCAGCAAGATTTGGAAAGGATCAGGGAGATGTCTAGGGAAAAAACAATGCAGCAGGATGTTGATTCTAGCTATGTGATGGGTTCAGGATCATAAAAGAAGGGCTCTGGGATAGGAATTGCATACATTTACTCTTTCCTACTGGCAAAAAGGGTGATGGTGGATCATCTGGAGAGGAACATCTTAAAATTTGTGTTTCTAGCTCAGAAGAAATCAGTTCAGGAGGTGTCTAATATGTTTTCGATGGAAACACGCGTCTGAAATTTACACTCAGACATTGAGACCCCAGGGCAGCTGACCAGCTTAGGACTAATATGCACCATCTGTCAAAGTTAGAGAAGAAAACAGCAACTTTTTTCCTTTCAGATTGGACTGCCTTACCACTGGTGTGGCTGGATTAGTTTGCAGAAGTGAAAATCATGCTTTTTATTGGAGAAAGCCATGGTCTTGAATTAATAAGCATTCCTGGTAAGTTACAGTGAAGAAGCCAGGCCATTCTTTGAGAGATTTTCAAAGGCTTCATCTCTTGCTACCTATGGTCACTTTGAAATGAAGGAAGGGAGGAGCAATCTCCTTGAGCAGACACTCAAGGCACAGAGCAGTGCTTACAGCCTCCTGATTTCATGGGTTTTTTTGGAGGAACCAGAGCAGATGTCCCAGGATTTTCAGTAATGCAGAAGAACTGCTCTCCCCACTGAAGAGGGGTACTGGAATTAAAAACTCGAGACACAGATCTTGTGTCCTTATGGAATAAGAGGGATGCCTAGAAGGTTTTCAGTCCACAGGACATGTAACCATCCTCACAGCCCTCTCCTCAGTCAGTTCTCTACCAAAGCTAACTGAACCCTAGAAACCTTCCAGCACAGATGGCTCTAGGCAGTGTAGGTCTAGAGAGGAAAGTGAGGGGATGAAAAGGTCAGGTAGCAGCAAAAAAAAAATGGTCCTTCTTTCCTGACAAGCATTCCTTACAGAAGAAAAACAGCAAAACCAAGTTGTCCCATATGGGTCCTGAGATACTCTGCCTCTTCTGAGGTCTCTGGACCCAGAAGCTCCTCTCTCAGTGTTTCTCCTCTCTTCCAGGCACTGGTTCAGAGAAATTAAACCATTAAAAGCAGCTATTCTGGGCTCCTTCAGCTTGGATTAACAAATGCTTCCAACCTCCTTCTCTCACAAATCCGTCCTTTCACGAAAGAGCCCTGACGATACCTCAGGATGTCATCTCAAAATGGAAACCAACTAGCAGGCCAAACTATCTGCATCTCCCTGCCCACCACTAAATGACAGTACGGGGCTGAAAATGTCCTTCAAGCATCAGTCAGTAGGTTACTCATCCCTGCACTCAGACCTGCACAGCATTCAAAGCAAGGCAACCTCCAACTGGGTTCTGCTGAAGGAAGAGATCCTATTCTACGTTTGCCCCAGTTTCTGGTCATACTTCAGTGGTACATTAAGATCAAGGCTGCTCTCTCTACCTGTATGCATTTCGAGAGAGAATTTCTCCAGAGGAAGATTTTGAAAGCAGCAGCTCACGTGGGTCAGTAGTCGCTTCAGGTATTAAAAAAAATAAATTAAAATATCAACCACTAAGCTACAAAACAACAAATGAAAACTTGGAGAAAATTGTAAAGAGCAAGTCGAAATTATTGCTGGATCTGGTTGACAATGGCCCAGTTCATTGCAGGAGGGTTGGACTAGAAAATCTTTAAAATATCCCTTCCAGCCCAAAACAATTCTATGATAAGTGCATACCAAAATATGGCTGGAGTTCTCACCAGAGAAGTTTAAGATCCTGCAATCAGCATGCGGTACCACACCCCATGTGAGAGCACCCTGCATTGTAATCTGAACAGGAGAAAACAGGAGGAAGGTTCAGGCAACTTGTTGGTAACCAATCCTGCACAAAAGAATCCAAGTGCGGGGATGTGGAGGACAGGCTGAGTTAGTGGGAGATTATCAAGCTGCTTGAGGGAGGAAGGAAGATTATTTAAATAGTGAGAAGCAAGGAACAGGTTCTTCCCCCAGAGGGTGGACGAACACTGGAACAGCTCCCCAGGGAAGCAGTCACAGCGCCAAGTCTGACAATATTCCAGAAGCATTTGGCCAATGCCCTCAGACACATGGTGTGAGTGCTGGGGTTGTCCTGTGCCAGGACATGAGTTAGACTTGATCATAAAATCATTTGGTCAGAAAAGACCTTTGAGATCGAGCCCAACCGCACTTGTCCACTACCAAACCATATCCCTGAGCACCTCATCCTTCCAACTCAGGACATTCTATGATTCTATGAATAAAAGCAGGAGGTGGGGAGTGGAAGAAGAAAGGAGAAGAGACAACAAATGACTATTCATTTAGCACAAAGAAACCACAATGTCAAGAACATTAATCAAGTCACCAAGGGACGAGACAAAATTCTGTAATTGCCTCTATACCGATGTGAGAAGTCTGGGTAAAAAAACAAGAGAAATTGGAATTGCTCATTTACAGAGGATAAATTTGACCTAGTTGGTAACACTGAAACCTTCTGGGAGGAATTTGCATGATTGGGATATATAAAAGAAATCAGTGTTCATAACCTGTCTAGGAAGGGGAGGGGTGCTCTGTGATGGCATTAGCTGCACGTGTCACGGGTGACTGGAGGGATGTTATCCCCAGTGTGTTCTCCACCAGAGCAGAGGGAGAGAGCTGTCTGCTCTTCAACTGATGGGAGAGTCATTAAGCTCCTCCACAAAACACAAAGTAAACCTGTACCAGGGGAGCAGCCTGAGTGATTCATCCTGACATTTCCAAAGCCTCCCCAGGACTGTTTTATCCAAAAAACTTTTCAAAATGTACCAGAAGTGTCTGTAGTGCCAGCCCCTCCTGCAGATCTGTGCCAACACAGACCTCTGTCAGGGAAGAGAAATACAGAACGACAGTTGAACTGAAAGGCAGCCTTTGCTTCGGTGCAAGCAATCACCACTAATCTTTTAATGCACAGACAAAGCAAATGCCAAACTAATGAAATACTGGCTTAAGCATATTCAGACTGAACAGAGTTAAGGGAAAAAAGTTATGAGAAGTTAATAAGTCAGTGAAGGTATTTTTCCTAAAATAAAAATAGGTGCTAGACAACCACAAATGAAATGATTCAAGGAAGACTGCTGTTTGAAAAACCTAGGGATGAAAGACCAGTGTAAGACGTGAGACATAATCTCCATGTAGGCAAGGAAAATTAAGGAGGGATTTGATGCAAATCAGTTATTTCATTCCTGGTTTATATTCATTGAGAAGGGAGGGGGACTCAATTCAATGTCCAGACAACTTTCTCAAGAGCTTAAAAAATTCTTGCAATAGCAGTGCTATTTTTGGTATGCCAAGAATAATGCTGAGATTAAGTATTTGTTCTTCATTTGGGAATGAACACAGACATTGCCTTCTTCCTTGCCTCCCTGTGACTGACGTTCCTGGGATGTCATCCACTGTGCTTCATTTTTTCCACACCCTCCAGAAGAACAGCCACAGGTTTTCTATTTGCTTTGGGGCTATTTGTTTCAAACAACAAGCAATATCTCGGTAGGAACCAAACTGATTTTCGGCACCACAGCCTCATACTAGACATAGAAACATTCCTGGTTCTTGCACCCTGGCAACCATTTCAAGCAAGTCTGCAGAGAACTGACAGGCCCAAGAAATGCCTCAAGCCTTTAGCAATTCTGTGTGTCCAAACCCCATCTTTCAGCAGTTCCTTGCTATTTCCATTAGAAACTCCTGAATGTCTCCACCGCAAAGGTGTCTTCTCTGGTGCCACAGCAGTTTCTAGTTAAGAACTTAGCATTTCTTTTCCCCAATCTATTACACAGAGGAAGAACAGCTGGTAGGTTCTACCAACAATCCCCTAATACAGTCTTCATTGTGGCTTACTAATCAGCAAGCCATCTTTTCTGGTAGTTTCCCCTCCACTGCCTCAGAAAGGTCAACAGGCAAGTCCGTTCCAGCTCCACGATCCCCTAAAACTCTTGCATCTCTTCTGTGACCTCTTATCTCCTGATATATATCTATATATACAGATATATGAGATTGCATCCCGAGCCCTCGATGACTACATTACCACGGATGCTGCAGAGCAGGCATGGAGAAGGATCCAGGCTAGGACCTTCGTGCCATGGTTTAGACGACGAGTAGGTGTTGGTTTTGGGTCATAGGTTGGACTCGATGATCTCAAAGGTCTTTTCCAACCTTGTGATACTGTGATAGGAGGGAACTGGACTCAGAAATGCACAGATCCAGGACCAGGCACAAACAGATAGACAAGGTCCTTACTGGACACTGGCCATCAAAGAAGAGAATAATACTCTCATGATCCCTCAGTTTTATGCCAAGTATGATGTTTATGGGATGGAATGGTCTGTTGGCCAGTTTGACTCACCTGCCCTGTCCATCCCTCCCTGCAGGTGCAACTCTTTTTTTGTCTCTTTGACTTAGGGCTCCACCAGTTGTAGATGGCCTTGGTTTCTACAGGAATAAGTGTAAGCCATGGCCTTTCTGCATCCCAGTTATCTCTGCTAGAGAGAAACAGCATGAAAAACATGCAGTTAACTTTCAGAAAATGAAGTTACTTAGACGAGATTAAGCTGAAGTTAGAAAATTGATTCTACTTTAGCTCAAACCAGAATAACATTCATCACTGATATTACCTGGAATGTCATCTATACAGCTTAAGATGTGTCTATACAGGGACAAATTCTGCCCAGTAAAGCACTTCCAATAAACTCAGCTAAGCTGCACAACTGCAAGGCACTTATACTTGTGGGGTTGCCTCCTCTGCTGCTTTTGAGCCTTTCATTAAAGCCGGGGTTACAGACCAGGAAAACCCACCATGTTTTTTGGACTTCAGCTTGTGAGTTTGTCATATGCGATCTTTTTAACTATCAGTCGGGTTTCACTGTGACTCTGGTTTGCTTCCTCTGAAGTTTAGGAGCAATCCAAGCAAGATAACGCTGTGCCACAGTTAAATAATCCCACAGGGATCAAAAATCCTTTGATGCCTATGTTTGAGTAGCAATATTCTTTGAAAAATGCTGGCTTTATCTAAAAAAGAGCCCACTCAGTATACTAGTAGTCAACTGATCAACAGATAGCATCTTATCTCTTCATAAAGCTGATCTCAAGAGAATCTTCAACTTTATAAAAAGACTCTTGCCAGCTGATTTAAAGATGCAGAGGTGAAGACAAGCAGAACTAGCTGCAGGAATTAAGGAAGACTATATCAGCTCAAAGAATGAACGTTTAAGAAGAAAGAAAATGCCCTAGATGTCACAGAAAATATATAATCTAACCCTAACAAATACACCAAGAGAAGTGCATTTATACTACAGCAGAGAAGAACAGATTAAGATTTTAGAGTGGTATCTGAGCCTGACTGTCCCAGGATGCACAGTTCCTGTTTTGTAGACGACTTCTGAAGAACAGGTTACTACAGGTTCCCAAAAGAATCAACTGTAGAAGAGCATCCCCATAAAAACTGAGCCCAGGTCTTGGTAGCTGGGCCACAAGGATAAAGAAGTAATTGAAGACGTGCTCCAGAGAAGCACTAGGAATGACTTAAAAAGGAAAGCTTAAAAACATACGCAGTATCACACAACTGACGTGAAGCTACTAGGATGAAATGTCCAATTGCTAATTAGGATAACCTCCACAAATGGTGTGGGCATAGCTGCCCTATCTCTGGAAGACATTGGTTTCCAAAGCTTGCCCACGTTCTCTTAGACTATACAGCAGGTGCATGGAGAGCATTCCTAAAATGCAGTTAGGCTTAAAGCGTGCCCTGAGCTTTAAGATGATACTTGGGTATCTCTTGTTTTGTAAGAGTACTGAAATGTTGCCCAGTCACAAGTTTGCAGCAAACGTATGAACTCAGTGTCTTCTATGTACCAGGAATTGATATCAAACATTATTCATCCCCAAATATCCTGTCTCACATTTAAGCACTTCCAGCAGGCACTACTGTTATCACCCACATCATTCTAGGGCAGATTTTATCACAAGCAAAGGCAAATATATTTGCCTGTCTCCCAAGAAGAGCAGATGCCAGAGTCTAAATCCCTCACAGCATCTACACCCATGAGCAACCTTTGCTGCAAACATTACTTGGTGACAGGAGCTTAATGTCATCCAGGGGATCAGACTAGATTCTTCACCATATTCAGAGCTGCATTTTAAATATCCTCTTGGCCTGAAAACCATCACAGTAGTGTCAAGAAAAAGGTAGTGAAGAGAATACAGCAAAGACACTTTCTTTTTACTTCATTTCTCTCTCATTATCCTGTTAATGCAGCTACGTGCTTGGTGCTTCATTGTTCATCTCCAGAAAGACTACCTACTGTCGCTTCACATAAAGAGCTGATGACATGAAGGAGGTCTATTACTTTAATGACTTCCACAAAAAAGTTACTGCACATGCCCTTGACTATCCCATTTGTATTATGGGAGTTGTCTATGAGCTTGATCATTTCTTTCATCTCTAAGCTCGTTCAAAGTGCTCTTATCTCTTCCACTCCTTTTTTTTCCAAATTCTATTTCAGTAACATTGTCAAAGATGTCTACTCACAGAAAGCTCAGCAAGTGTTTTTCTTCTACAAAGCCAGACAGTGCTCAGTCTCTTAATCACATTCTTTCATTTGACAAAACAGGGGTGTATTTATTCCTTAACATGACCTATAATATTCTTACATACAAAGACGGAGCTTGTCTATTAACAGAGGACAGCACATCCTAAAATATTTGTCCCACATAATTGTATGTATAACTACCATAAATTTATTACAATGCAAAGGAAATGGGATTCACTGGAACACCTCAGCAAATTACACCTTTTTATTTGCATGCAAACAAGGTTGTTCACACGCTGGCCACTGTGTGTCAGAGATGAGTGAGGACTTCTGGGAGAAGGCAGCAACTTCTCTTTTGGCTTCAGATTTACTTGCAATCACCTGTTGCACTTGCATCCTCTGTTAACTGTAAAAACATCTTTCCTTGCCAGCTGGACCTCTCCCAAACGTGAAAGGCAGCCCTACATCACACTGAGGCTAGAGACTGCGCCAGGCAAATTAAACAGCAGAGTCACGTGTTATCCCTCCTTTTGGGAAAAGGGGACCTCATTACTCCTGTTCAGAACATTGTAGGACAGCAATATGATGACAAAACACAGTGGACCCAAAGTCCCTAAGAGCTGACTTGTGGCATGCAAACCCCAAAGCTCAAGGCAACTAATTCAGTGCACAGAGCTTTTAAAGTAAATAATAACTACGATGAAAGATGTCAGCAAGGCAACAATAAGGTCTACACCATGAGCACCAAGAGCAGGGCATCCAGGAGACAACAATAAATATGTACCTGTCATGATCTCTAATTCAGGGTATCTGATTAATAAGAAAATGAACATGCAGTAAAAAAAAAACCTCAAGCAAACAAAAGAAAAGTAGATCAGAGCAGGGAGGGAGTGAGAGGGAATAGGAAAGCAAAAATACTCAGGACACCAGGTGGCTTCAGGTGAAGTTAGAGATGTAACTCTACTTGAGTGCTGTTCTGCCAGACTGGCTGTACTTCTGGAGTATTTTCTAATGCCAATCTGCCAGACACAAAATGATGGCCTTGAAGATACACAACTGTATCTACTTCCAGTCTTTCCAGGGAAACCACCTAACATTGTCCCTAAAAAATTAATTTCAACACTGTTTTGCAAAGAGAAAGATCAAGGAAGAAGCAAGCACCTCTAGCAGAAGGAAAATAATGATCCTCACACAAGCTCCATTTTCATTTAGAAAGACAAGTTCAGATGTAAAGGAAGAGCAGGTTTTCTTTGACTACTACTTAGAGCCAGCAGCCTGATCTTGTATTAGGAGGCACATCACAGATGCCCTGAAACTGAGGGGCGCATCCAACGTGCCTCAGATGGGGCACCTGTCAGGAAGGATTCTGTTAATGAGTTTGAGGTGCTTGCTCTAATTATCTCATCATAGTGACATTCAGCATGCAATGTAATCAGCTTCCAGCTAATTGCAGAACATCCCCAATGACTTCAAATAACAAGCCAGAAGCCATGTGAGACAGAACGTTTCCATTGAAGTCCTCAGGCAATACAAGCCCATCCATTGGAAGGGGGAACATTTAGATTAGAAATGAGGAAGAAATTCCTCACAATGAGGGTGGTGAAGCACTGGCACAGGTTGCCCAGGGAATTTGTGGATGCCCCCTCCTTGGGATTGTTCAAGGTCAGGCAGGATGGGGCCTTTTAGGTCCCTTCCAACCCAAACCATTATATGATTCTATGATCTCCAGACAGTGGGAGGTGGCCAGACAGGTCCTAGGGGAAGAGGCAGAGGCTGGAAAGGTCCCCAGAGGGAAGGACATAGCACTGCCCAAATCCAGTGGGTGCTGCGGCACAGAGACAAGAGAGCAAGAAGAAGGTTTCCCAGGCATATGCCCCTCCTTGGCATTTTGTTGGAGAACTGACTGGCTCCCCACTCACTGCACCAACCCTTACGATTCCTGTTCACAGGTGTTGTTGGTAGGCAATCCATCCTTGATAGTGGTAGTTCCCCAAGACAACAAAGCATGGCAGTTCAGAAGCAGAAGCAGCTTTTTTGTGCATCTCTTACATGGCAGAGAATGAAGCCTGAATTACCGTCCCTGTTACCCTGCTTGTCCTGGGAATACTACAGACAGATCCTCAGGCCTTGCAGTTTATCTTCAGCATCATGACTCCTCAGCTCCTGACAAGTAACTACACAATTACCCTGATGCCGTTTGCCACTAATGCTGAAAGGGCACAAGGACAAGGAGAGTTCTTTTATTACAGTCTTTACACAGCAAGTCAAATTCATCTGTGCATCAGCAGCTGAAAACTCTGCTCCTTTGCCCTCCAAGGTGATTTTTCGACTGCATATGCGCTTCCCTGTCAAGACATCTAGAAATCTCACTGCTTCATTTTATATGTAACTCATGTCAAAGTTTCCCTCCAGAATTCACTCGTCTTTAACCCCACTGCTGTGGTGTTTTATGGGGTAATTTGAGATACAGCAGTGCAAAAGAAACATAAGTTTAGCAAGCACAGCAAGACACCAAGATTTAGGAAGAATTAAAAATGAAAATCTCAACATAAAAGCTCCTTAGAGGAATGCATTTGATTTTCCAGTGCTTCTGCAAGTCTTTCAGACTAAGTATTTTAATTAATGTTTATCCTACCTGCTTAAACGCAATAATCTGTACAATGTTAGAAGTGAAATATTGTACCCACCATGGCACCTTCCTATTCCAGAAGCAAATGAAAGCATTACAGGGGAGAACAAAGATATTTCTGCAACCTTTTGCATGTGCTGGAAAAAGTAACAGCTGTAATAATGTGCTCAAGCAGATACACATTACAACAGGGGAAATCTTCCCATGTACAACAATGCTTCTTTAAAGCATCAATTTTGTCTTCCCCTCACTTGCCAGAAGTGCCTGTTGTCAGCCTAACTCAACAACTATTTAAGCTGGTGCTTTGCAAAGCCAACAGCTAATAGGGCCACTGAAAAGAGCTCTTAAAATATTCTGCTTGCGAAGCTCCATAGCTGAACTGAAGCCACGTAACCCCTGGAGGAAAGGAGCTGGCAGTTTCAAGTCAAACCAGCTGTCCTCGGAGAGCGCTGGCAGACGTCTGGCCATGGCACACTGACCACAGAAGACAGAAAAAGAAGTTACATTGCCACAGGAGACATTTCAGTAGAGAATCAGCCATTAAGAACCAGAAACGTTGACTCTGCTTTCACTGGCTGTGGCTGTAGGTCAAAACTGTGGAAGGAGGAAAGTTTCCACAGACACCGAGAGGAGCAGACATGAGGAGCAGAAGAACATAATTACATTGTGCATCCAGGGAGACCAGATCCCTCCATGGTCCTGTGAGATCTAACAGGAGACACCGGAACACTCATTCATGGCTGTAATCCTCATCCCTGACAGCGGCTATAAAAAAAAAAGTCAACCCAAAGCACCAGGAATTAACTCTAAAATTTGATATGAAACGGGCTTCAGAGAGAAACGGCCCTTTAGCCTTTCCTCTAAGTTCGTTGGGGCAGCAGGAGAGAAACTACAGAGGGAAAAGCCACATCCAGCAGTGCCATGAGGGGCTGCAGGTTCCCAGGCACAGGGCAACGGCTCTGTTCTGTGAGCTCCTACTTTCTCACATACAACAAGCTCTAAGAGATAGCAGCCTTCAGCTCTGTAATGCAGCATCTTGTGAGCTGCTGGTTAAGGAGAGGAGATTCATTCCATGAGAATTAAATCTACTCCATAACATTTCAGACAATGCTTGCTTTCTGTCTCAGCCAAGTCAGCAATCTAAGCCGTGCTCAAGTCCTCCTAGCAAAGAACCATCTCCACTACTGGGAAATAAGATGGTTTCTGCCCTGTAAAGACTTGGGGTAAACAAAGGGTTAAAATCCTTCATTGCTGCACAGCTTTCAGTGTCTATTTTTGCAGCAAGCCCATCTTCAGGAAGGCTCTGCCTGGCTCAAATTCAATTACTCTACACCAAGAGGTGGTCATCGCTTGGAGGAAGACAAAAAAAAAACCCACAAACCCTCAAGTCGCAGAACATTAGAAATAGAAGAATCCTGATCTGTATCAGGGGGCCCTATTAAGATCATTATTTGCTGTCAGAAAGTCTTCAAGGTAGTGCGAAGCCTGTTCTAAATATAGACCCATTTAAAGCTTTTCTGGGAAAAAAAGGGGTAAAAACTCAATGTAACTTAGAATGAAGAATGGCCTGAAAACAGACCCACAGCAGCAGAGACAAGGCTCTGTCAAGGTGATTTTTAAAAGCAAACCTTTGCCCCTCCATGCAAAATAAAAACAGTGGACATGCACTCCCTGAGGAGAAGATTTTCAGTGCTGACAGAGCTACATCTCCAATGCTCAGCCACTTTCAGTGTTTCAATACCATCAACAATTCCTCATCCCTATTCTGGGAGATGCCTGTCAAATCCCTCCCCAGGATGGAGCCTGACTGTTAGGTACTCTGCAGACAGCTGGCACCTAAGTGCTCAGGACTTACACCTTGATTAAACCCAGTTTCCTGGCAGCCTGCACCCCTACCAAGATCTCTGGAACACAGCAGTTCCCAAGGGCTAGGTGCCTGCCTGCGGCAATTGAAGCCAGCAGGGACGTAAATCTTCTGCCCTTGTAAGCAGTCGTTATAGGGAAACGACAGGGAAGACAGGAAGCGGATCAGCGAGCCCTGCCAGAAAGCCTCAGTCCCTGCTCTGAACTACTGTGCTTTTTCCAGAGCTCTGGGGTGGCCAAGGGCGTTGCTGCATGTGCAGCAGAGGTGTAGAAAGATTGAAGATGCACAACAGAGCAGCCCCTTCCACTCACAGCAAATATCTTTCTCTCCTTGGGTAACCTTGGGTCTCCAGAGTTTTGCCCTCCCTTTCTGGGACAGAGCCAGCCCGGTCACCCAGCCTTAGAGCAGCAAAACTAAGCGTTGCTTACGCTGCTGAAAAGCATCGAGCTCGCTCTGACGCGATGATGCTGAAGGAGGAAGCTCACTTTTCAGACACAGAAGAGAGACTACCCCATGACTGATATGCTGCAAAGCCAGGCAACCCCCAAATCCTTTCTGCCCACAACCATGACCTGCAAGGACCCCATCCTGGCAGGCTGGAAAAGGCTGTCTAGGACAAGATCCAGCACAGGCTGTGCCAACTCATGGAGACAGCCATCCGAGCTTGGAGAAGCAGCCCGTGTGGTCCTCAGTCCCACCAGAAGTTGCAGTCTGTCTCCAGTCTTTCTTGTTTGAAGAGGCTGGTGCCTGTAGGTGGAAAAGTTCCCTCAATTTGCTGAAGCGTGATCAGTTAAAGGTGACAGAACCCCAGAAGTGAAGGTTTATATACTTTTCAAAACCTCATTTCACTTTAATATGTACTCCCAGGGATATTGTCATTTGTGAGCATAATCCCCCTCGGGAATCCTGAAGCCCTGACTTGTCAGAGATTCTTACAGCAATAAATCGCTGGGGCTGGTAATAAAATGTAGAAGTGCTTTTGATCACAGGGCAAATACCAGCATGCAGTGGTGGCTTTTGTGTCTTTGCTCTCCCAGTAGAGGGAAATAAAAGCAAGGGATTCTCTTTTCTTTCTCTCTATACCATTGATAGTGCCATAGCCTTTTTCCCCACGCACTAAACCGAAGGTGTGGAGATGATCTCTCTGTGCTGGGGTGCTGAGAACAACTCCTGCAGTCCCATCACCTGCTGCAGAGGAAGTTGTCATCTACAGTGTTTAGAGCATCCTAGGTGAGAGCAAGCCTGGAGGGCAGTTCTCTTTATTTACATGGTGTAATACTGTCAATGTAACTACTCCGTAGGCAAGTCCAGAAGTCAGGCAGAAGAGGGTTTGTTCAGAGAAAAAGCTTCCATGAACAGCATGGGTATGAACATCCTGCCACTTAACTCTAAGCCAATTAAACTAGATCAAATAAAAAGCTACTCTGATTCCAAAAGAGTGCCTTTAATCACGTTTAGTTTCTCAAATTAATCCAGATTAATTTCCACTGCATTCATAAGATAAAGTATTCTTACGTCAATATATTGCCCCAGCTACTAAAAAGATCTTTATTAACATGTTGATAGTAAAGCTCATTCTTTTCTCACATCTACATAACCATTTAAGCCTTTCCTAGGTATTGGGAATTTGCAGACAGGCTGTAACTGGACTCTAACTCCCTCCATGCTAAGCATCCACTCAACTCTTCGGTCCTTCCCTCTGCATAACCACCTCCTGTTTATTTTCAAATCACATAAAATCGCCTGGTATTCCAGCAGCCACCTATCTCTTGCCTACCCATCTCTTGCAGGGGGCTGTTTGTTTTGCTTTTAAAACACACATGCACACTCCAAAATGAGCAGTCTTTTCTGCCTTCAGGCTAGCAGAGCTTGTGGTGTGAAGTTCACACCAAGCCCTACCCGGAGTAGGAGTATAAGGAAAATGTCCATTCAATCCAGGACTAAATAGGGGGCTGGCTCCAACACAGGACGGATTTGCATGAGGATTAGCAATGCTGCAGGAAAACAGCCCAAATCAGCCCCTGATCCTTCCGAGAGGGACAAAATTCCAATTTGGAAGCTGCTTCTTAATACGGTTGGGTTTTCTCGTGCTTTTAAGAAGTCTGGTTTGAAAATAAATGAAAAAACTGAAGCAGCATTGAATCTTAACGGGCTTTGCACATGCACAGGCAGCTGCTCACTGCCAGGCTACAGCTGCTTTTGGGAGCTGCTCAGAGATGCCTATACAACCTTTCCTACAAAAGACAGTTAAGGCAGCCTTAAGTGCTTTTTTTGCATTTGAAGCAACTGACTCCAGCACACAAAAAAATATCCTCTCCACTGCAATCAGTTTCCCTAAAGGAGAATAAAAACACTCGATGAAAAATAAGGACCAGGCGCTAAACCTCTGGCAGAGAAAACCCAAGCAGCTTTGTGGTAGAGACATAAACAAAGCAATACAAAGCTCAGTCCTGTTCCTTCCCTCCAGGAGAGTCATAATTGACTGGATAACTGTACAAGTCATAGGACAAATGTTATAGCCATACGCAATCTGAGGAACAGCAATACAGCATCTCCCAGGTGAGGGTCAATGTGAAGCAAGGAAAATGCAGTTACTGAAGACTTTAGTTTTGCTCTGCCAGCAGCAGCAGAGGAGAGGTCGTGCAAAGCTCCCAGGAGAGCAATCAAAGCTGCCTTACACAGGATGAAACCTATTTCCTCTTTAATGAGCTGCTCCATTCCCAAGGGCTGTCACACTTTTTTTTCCTGCATTAGCTGCACTAACTAAAAATCAGCTCCCAGAGAGGACCACGTCTTTCCAGGGTACAGGCATGGCAGAGGAGCTTGGACAGGCCACCACACCTGCATTGCACCCTGCAAGGATCACCTTACCTCAACCTTCTGTCCTGCCCAAGCTCAGCCTTCACACTCCTGGTTTCCCAGGAGAGCTGGGGCTACTAGTACCTCGGCAGTCATTTAGAGCACCACGACAACAACGGAAATTCAGAGAGTCATGACCGATTACCAAAGGCTTTATTCAGTTGCATTATTCATGCAGGGATGTCCCTGCTTTCTCCAGCCTGCAACCTGGCTGCAGAGGTGTGGGACAGGCTGCTAAAGACACCAGCTGTCTCATAGTAAGGATGCTCTTGCATCCCAGCCTCTTCTCTTGCTCCCAAAGATGAAGGGAAAGGACAAGACTCAGCTGTCTGGAACTATATAAAGAAATCTTGACAGGAGAGGGTTTCTCCTACTTCTTTTTTTTTTTTTTTAACAGACTGTGGAAAAAATACCAGTGAGATGTTAAGGACCTCCACAAATCATTCTCAAGACTCAGTGGCAGACAGGGCCTCTCAGCACACCACTTCAGTCCCAGGTCTCCTTTCACAGTATCACACAGTATCACAGTATCACAAGGTTGGAAAGGACCTCTGAGATCATCAAGTCCAACCTATAACCCAACACTAACACCAACCATCATCTAAACCATGGCACTCAGTGCCACATCCAATCTCCCCTTTCCTCCCATCAAACTGATCATCTCTGGGAACTCAAGCATTCAATGACGAAGGATTTGCCTCTTTCAGGGCTGACATCCTGAAATTTGTGCTGACAGATCACAGCAGGCAACTTGTTGATGCAGAGGCCGTGATGCTTCGTCTGCCAGCAAGTTAAGGGCATTGTTTGGGATGTAGAAATCACCCCAGAGTTTAAAAAAAGGAGAAAGCACTGAGGGAGAGACCTCAAGCAACCTCAGGAAGTAGAAAACGATTCATATCAGAGAGATTTATGGTAGAGCAGCGACACTTTGTGCTAATCTACTCCTGTCAGGAACCACTGGCTCCTTCCACTTTTCTAAAGAAACAGAAACTTCAAAGTGTTAGGCGAAGAAATTTGATTGTGAAGTAGATATTAGCTGAGCTGAGGAAAGAAAGCCAAGCCACGGCTCTGAGCACAAGTGGTTCTTCTACAACATACTGCAAAGCGAAGAGAAGCTGCTCTGACCAGAACAAAGAGGATTTCTCTTCACAGATGACAGCTACAAGAAAGCCTGGGCTGCAGTCCACTCTTTTTCTGTCTTCATTTACTAAGAACATCCCACTGTTCATCTGGCCAAAGAATGTCCAGTAGCACTTTGAAGGCTCAGTGTTCCTGGCAAGTGAGTGGTTGACACCAAACACTGGGGACTGTGCAGTGGAGAGCAGAGTGAGTAGAGCAGTGAGAGTAGAGAGGCAGCAAACGAGGGACTCAGCTGCTCCCCAAGGTGGGTACAAGAAACAAAATAAACAGGAAATATGCTTTGGGCTAACACTGAAAGGCTGGCTGTGTGGTTTATGCTCAAGCCAGAAGCAAGATTCAGTCTGTCACATGGAAATGGACTGTTTGAGCAAGGGGACCCTCACTTGGCTGCATTATCTGCAGCAGATAAAGTACTCTTAGCACTGCAGCTTTGGAAATATCTCCCCATTCTGCATAAGCAGCCCTATGGCTCCATAGGTCTCATGAAGGATGCTGCCACACAGTTGCTCAAATAAGCTGCTGAGAAGCTTTTTCTTAAGCTGTAGTCCTCTGGAAACAGCTGTCAGCAAGTAAAACAATCTAAGGGACACCATTTATTTTAGGCTGAGGGTAAGTCCTCGTACAGACAGAAGGTTGCTGCTGGCTAGGCAGCTATTTCTTTGAGCATCCAGATGCAGTGGGAGGTGTCCCTGCCCATGGCAGAGGGGTTAACTGTGTGACCTTTGAGGTCCCTTCCAACTCAAACCATTCTATGATTCTATGACACTATGATTCTCAGCAGGCTGGTGGAAGGAGAAGTCCGGATGGAGATGAGTGCAGGACATGTGGCTTTGTCTATACCTAATCCAAGCCAAACCTGGCAGGCTTAAACTGAAGAAGAAAAGGACATTCGTATTTTTGATTCCCGACATCAGGCTCTGTAAAGGACCACATGATGCTATCCAGCACCTACCTACCTGCCCCATGGCAGGACACCTTCAAAGATTTGTAGTATTTCTCCTAAAATGGTTCTCCTGAAGGTTCTGACATAACCTCCCATAGCAATGTTGGCATGATCTCCCCTGCAGCTGTTCCAGCACCACACGGTCCTTACCCTACTATTACAGCCCAGTTTTGAACTGGTTTTGGCTGCCTGATTTATGTTGTTGAGCCTTTTGGATTCTCTTGCAGGTGATCAAGCTTGGCTAAAAGCTCATGAGTCTCAGCTAGAGGTGGATATTGCAGCACGATGAGTGCCACAGCAAGACACTGTTACCACACTCACTCCATGTGCAGGGACTCCTATACCTACTTATAAGCAATTTCTATTGTCCAGTAACTGAAATTCAGATGACTATGAATTTCATGGCCCTCATCTCAGTCATGAAAACCTCAGGAAAAAAAATAAAAAAAAAACACAAAACCAACCAACCAAATAAAAACTAAACAAAAATACCCACACAGCAACTTTTATGATCCCCAGAATCCAACCCAGTAGTGTAAAAAATTCCTTTTGACCAAGTTTATCAACATGACTAACGTTGGAGATCCACTTTGCTATGCAAGCCCACAAAGACTCTTACTACTATGATCTCTGCCTCCTCCACAGAATAAACTACTGCCCAGCAGATAAGTGTATCTGATTACACTTCAACTAAAAAAAAAAAAAAAAAGAGTCCTCTCCTGTCCATCTCTCAACAGGCACAATGACAATCTATACATGTGCCAAGCTTTCCAAGAAGACACAGTAGTTCTTTAAAAAAAGAACTAGGACAGATTTTTCTCCCAAAGAGCCTGAACACTGCCATAATTTCAGAATACAAGTGCATACTATTACATACATATGGAGACATAGTACTTCAGGACATGGATTAATAGGCACAGTGTTGTTGGGCTGATGATTGAACAGGATGATCTTAGAGGTCTTTTCCAACCTTAATGATTCTATGACTCTGTGGGGCATCTGTTTCTTATAAACTGTTTGCAAGCTAACAAACATAGGGCCATCACACCAGTACCTAGGATATACACTGACCAACTCTTTTTCACTGGTACAATCTTAATTGAAAAAGTCTGTAGTCATGCAGAACACTACAGGGTGCATCTCGGTTTAAAGAAAAACACCATCTAATTAGCAAGATGTAGAAAAGGGATCGTGTGATCCAAGACATGATAAGTACACTCTTTATACTGAACAGAAGTGTCAAAGGTTTGAGAAGCAAGTGGCAGCTCAAATTCAAAGTCCCGTGCAAGTCATTTGTGACTTGAGTGTGAATGACACTAAGCTCTATTTCTGAGCCAAGTCCCAGAGCCAGTACTGATGACATTCCATTCATCCATAGAGTAAGAGCCTAATATCACATTTTAAAACCCCAAAACATGAGATGACTGAATATTTTCTAGTACTTGTACACAATAAAATTTATGAAAAAGATAACAAAAGCCATCCATCTTCATTTATAAGTCATGGCTTTTGCCTTTGTTATATTTAATTGTTTCCCCTGTGGTTTCAAATCAAGGGCATATTCTATTAAAAGTAATTACTTTGCTGTGCAGCTGGCATAGCAAAGTTGCTTGATAAAGGTTAATCTACTAAGTGATGGCAGCTACTAAATGAGGGTGATGATTTCCATTAACAACTTCATGGTAAAGATGATGCTAGAATTTATGCTTACATTGACATGATAGCTACAGCGACAGCTCCTGGGTGTCTTCTTGGCTCCTGTATCCAGCAGCCAATGTCCCAGCTAACCAGTGTGCCAGGACATCATACAAGATGCTGTTACCATGGGCTCTTGCTGTAGATGCCAAACCACATGCTGAGGACAGCCATGGACCGACAACTGGCAGCTTACTCACTGCCCACATAGTTGTCACTCACACTTAGCCAGGCCCAAGGATGTGCAGACTGGTCTGTAGTCTGCCGGGTTAAAGAGTAAGTACCTTGCCAATGCTCCACTGTAGAAGAAGCATCCCCACACAATGGGTTCAGGCCAAGGCATTTGAGTTTTGGGGTTCACTTTTTTTTATGGGAATAAGTCAAGTTTCTGCTGAAGGAAAGCAGGGGCAGGAGGGTCTTAATAAGATGAAGTGGGGAGTTACACTGTTTAAGAAAACCTTCATTTTTCTTTCTGTTCTTCCTCCCACTTCATCTGTTCTCCCTACAGAGCATCAGCCCAGAAACGCAGCACACCCAGATGCTGCAGCATTCTGGCCAGAAGGCCACTTGTGTTGCACAAATAATGGAAGAATGGTGAGAAGATCGAAAAATAGAATTTCCCCCCTTTCCCCCCCACCCCCAATGACAGCTTTCAGTAGTTTAACAATCTACTGGGGGATTCTGCCACTTTTCCCACTTGTTACCCGAGTGTTCAGTTATGCAGCAACAGCACTGCCATCCACTCCAGACTAACTCTGTGCTTTTAGGCACCCAGGATTCAATCCCAGACACAGATGTCCTGTGTTGGCTTTGGCAATTTTAAAGTAAGTCAAGGCTTTTCATGTTTTTAACAATCAGTTCCTGGAAACAATGAAACTGGTTTCAGAAGAAAGCTGTAGACATTTCATAGAAAGCTAGACTAGCTCTCTCAACCACAGAGAAGTTTTACACTGTAAATCACAAGTTACTCCAAAACCAGGAGAACAAGCAAAAAGGTGAGAATTAGAAGCTTATCACAGTAGATATTTTTAATATTATACTGAGAGTAACGCCATGAAAATGACACATAGACACAATCTATGAATAAAGCAAAAATATAGCCTCCTGCACGTCTGCCCCTCTGCAAAGGGATATGCCATCTGCATGTTGGAAGGATTATTCTCCATGTGGGAGGCTAGAGACAGAAAAAACCTCTCAGAAACCTGCTAGCAAAGGCAGTCAAAAGGGCAGGTTGTCTCCTGTTTCAGCAAGCAGAGGTGGTCCACATGGAGCAGCTCAGGCAGAGGGAAATTCTGGCTTTACAAACTTATCCCATCAATTCCCTACCCAGTGCATTGCAAGGGATCAAGGATACAGCTTTCCCCCCTCTCCATCCCAGGCAGCCATTGCCAGGCTCTTGTTCAGAGTCCTCTCCTCATACACCAGAGACTTCTTGACAGCATCTTCCCGTACTGTGTGACTCAGTAAGAAAGGAGACAGCACACCTCTAGCACAAGACCTACCCACACTCAAAAGTACAGGTTCCTGCCATGGGCCAAACCCTTGTAGAGGTCGCTATAAACCTGTAGAAACTGGTTGGAAAAGCAATGAGTGCTTTCAAAGAGAGATCACGTTCTCCCACAGTCATCCCAACGAAACAAGAGATATTGACCTAGAAGTGCCCAAGAGCATTTGTATAAAACCTAGTGCTTGAGCTTCTTAAGGATATTTTAGGTAGTAGTAGTGGGGCACAAATTGTTCAAGCACAGGGAGCCTTACATCTTCCATGGGCAGGAAAAACAAGTGTATCTAAACTAGCAAATATCTGTTCTTGAAATGCATTTTTCAAGATTAGGTACCTTCAGGGTAAGGGTTGGGGCTGCAACTTCTTGAAGCCTCTAGCGCCCTTCTGACTATCAAAGTCTTCTTAGTCCTTGGTTTCTCTGCAGAAGCAAACCTCTCCGCCTGCCCTTGTTCCCAAGAGTAGGAATCAAACAGGATTTGTACACTGTGGCTTTCAGTTTCCCTTTGTAGTTGTCATTCCAGATCAATAGAAATCTCCTCGGGTCAGATGCAAATAACACATGGCTACAACTACCTATAAATCAAATTCTACTGAAAATTCATGGGAAGCTGAAATATTCCTGGGACTAGAAAGAGAAAACAGTTATTTATTCCCGTCGTTATACCAAGCGAGAGCTGAAAAGGTGCTACATTGCTGCCAGCTTAGCTACACATTCAAAAATAAATCTGTTTTCTTGGTGATGGTGAGAGTGTGCAAGTCACTGGGGAAAGCAAATTGAGAACGGAAGGCGGGTGAGGAAGAGACATTTATTCAGACTATAGCTGTCAGAAAGGCCTATTCTGATTAAAGGCTGCACTATTGCTCACAGACCACTTGGGAAACATGAGTAGCCTTGCCTACAACGAGCACAGGCGCTTGAAAAAGCACAGATACTCCTCACTGTGGGTCAGGTGAAGTAGCCACACAGCAACAGCTCAAGCAGGCAATTCAGCAAGGCAGAACAGCCTTTGCTAGCAGCCTCAGCAAAGGACAAGGGTTGTGTCTGGACCCTTGATGAGCAGTTTGCTGTGTAATTACATGAGGGAACAAGCAGCAATTTCACTGGCGTCCTCTCGAGTTTAATCAAGCCTTCAGTAGATAAATGAAGCGGTCACAGCCATCCTGCCATGGTGTCACTGCTCTTGTGCGGCTGCTCCGGGGGAAGCATTAGAGGAGACAACTAATCACTCGGTGACACGAGAGGGGAAACGTTTTGAGAGGGAAAGGATCAGGCCTCATTGCACCGGTCAGCAAATGAAGCAACCCCTTGTGCAGAGACCAAGTGCAAGACAAGGCGGAATGGTTGAGATGAATTTGTAGGCCAACTCAAACTGCAATATCTGGAAAGAGCAAAGAGCTGTTTTAAGACAATGTGACCAGCTGTATAGATAACAGCCACACCACTGCAGCCAAGACGTGAGTTTATCCCACTCCCCTGTTCAAGGTTTGGCTTTGGTTTGGGGTTTGTTGGTTTGGGTTCCTTGGTTCCTTCCTTGCTTCCTTAGCATTATTGCTAAGAAAATCAGAACCTGGACTTCCCGAAACAGAAAGAAAACAGTGACGCATAAGAGACAGGGGGAAAGCAGGAGTGTAGTTGTTCCTGGTAAATGCAAAGACCAGGATCGAAGGCACGGAACAGCCTGTACTGCACTTTTCTTCTCACTGCTGGAGAATGCAGGAGATGAATATGCAGCCAATGAAGGCCAATGGAACAGAACTTTCTTCTCTGCAAGGCCGTAACAGCCTTATAAAGGAAAAAACAATACCATTTTTCAAGCTCTGCTACATGTTTGAGTCACAAAGGAAATCTCAGGACAACAGGGGAGAAAGAGGAGGATCAGTCAGCCCAATGCTAGTAACTCCTGCAACACTGATGAAAGATTTCCAGAGCATGGTGGGGCTCTGCTTTATTCTCTCCTGCTACCCAGCTGGGAGCAGAAGCTTGAAAGATGCAGTCTGGGACCAGGCAGAAAGTAGCTAGAGTTTAACAGAATGAAGCCAGCACTGCCACAAGATCCCATGCTTGGCCTGTGCCAGCTGCAATAGCTTTGGAAATAAGATACACACTCCGAGAGCCCGTTCAGCTGTACAACTACCAAATTACCAAATATATTTGATTGGCATGTGGCAGAAATGTAAGGTACAGCACTAGACTTTATATATGGTTTAATAAGAATGTTGCCACAGACAGGATGCAGCCTAGGAGAGCACGCCCTTCCACAATTTTTGGGTAGCAACTTGCAAGTTGCACTTCAGCTCACCCTGGTGCAGTGCTGCCAACACTGAAGCACCCTGGTTTCCTTCTCACAGTAACAAATACAGCCAAGAAGATGTGGTGCATGCTGGATCTTACCCCAGCTTCATAAGTCCAAAAGTCCATCTCTCCTTAGCATATCCCAGACATCATTTGCCAAGAGAATGGCTTAAAATATTCTCATCTCTCTCAAACTCCAGTTTTCTGTATTCATGTCCTATAAAAGGTAGAAGATTTATGGAAGCTATTACTAGTGCCTCAAAACTGAAGAGATGTTACATTTTCAAACAAACCTGATGTTAAGAGCTTTAACATAAAAGGGAAAGAGGAGCTACAACTGAATGTTTTGGTTCTTATTTTTATGGCCACTTTACCTTTAATGCTCTTTGAACGGTGATTAATGAAGAACAATCACTAAAATGAGGGGATTTTGATTTCTTTCTATCATTTGCTGTGTCCCATACTGTTCTTCCTACTGCCCCCTAGTGCAGACAGGCTTGGTGAATTGCTGTGCTGGCATTATAGTTAGGGAAAGGAAGGCAAGGACTGCAATGCATAAATAAAAGTTTCCCTACACTGTATTCCTAGAAAGAAGGAAGTTACCTTATTCCAGTATTATGGAGGTACCCGCTGCTGCGTTCCGATTCCATTGGAGATGAAGTAGAAACTGACTTTAATGCAGGAGTAGAACCCAAAACAGTAACGCTGGGCATAAGGTATCCATACGAGCTCTGATGTTCTCCATTTATAGATCTACCATTATACACACATGTTAAACCCTCTCTGTTTCTACAGGCAGAGCAAGTTACATCAGGACGACAATACCTATTCACAAACATCTCCCCAGTTAACAGGGACAGGTTGGCAACTCCTGTAGCTGCACACAGGTTTGTGAGACTGCATCTCCAGTAAAGACCTGCAGCTGCACAACCAGCACATCCAAAATCATGCAGAAACAACCCAAGATAAAGCACCATTTTCTCCACACATCCACTGTCACCAAGGGATGACTAGAAATCAACTGCAGATGTCAGAGAAAGAGGAAAAGAGTTCAAGGGGGAAACAAGTGCAAATACTTAAACCAAAACAACCTCTGTTATTTCACACGAAGAATAGGTCAATTTGCTGACACAGGAATCCAGTTTAAAAAAAAAAATCACCCAGGAGAAAATGTAAGACTAATTGCAGTCCAGTACTTCAGTTTCTCACAGAGCCCTTACGGTTCTCACCAGGGAAGCATCAGCAAAAGATGATGCTTTGGTGGTGTCTACCACAGGAAAAACAAACAAAGAAAAACCCCAAACCAACCACCCTTCAGATCTTCAGCTAGAAATAGAATATTAGGTGCCAACAGAGCTTCAGTTTCTGTATAAATCAGAGTGAGAAAGAGTACATCCAACCTCACAGTAACCTGTAAATTGAGGTGCTCATGAACATGAAGCTAAGGCTTTAAGCTGAAAGAGGGTAGACTTAGATTAGACATTAGGAAGAAATTCTTCACGGTGAGGGTGGGGAGGCTCTGGCACAGGTTGCCCAGGGAAGCTGTGGGTGACCCCAGCCTGGAGGTGTTCAAGATGAGGCTGGACGGGGCCTTGAGCAACCTGATCCTGTGGGAGGTGTCCCTGCCCATGGCCGAGGGATGGAACTGGATGGGCTTTGAAGTCCCTTCCAACCCAAACCATTCTACGATTCTATGATTTAATAGCTAATCCAAAAGCAGAGCCTCTAATTCATCACAGTTTTAATTGGTTTCAGTCCTAAAAGAAATACTTAGGTAAATGTGAACTGAACCTGTAAGTCCCAGAGGGACAGAAAAGAAGCAGACAGCAATTCTAGAGAGAGATCTTTAAACCCTGAAACTGAGCCCTGGACACTTGAATTGGCTTCTTTGTAAAAGTGGTAACGAAATTTTAAGGCTCCTCCTTTATAGCCACAATAGGACTGGTTGAATTTGAGCAACCTTCAGTGAAAAACATACATAAACCCAACCTTTTATTTTTGTCCTTTTTAAAAGAAAAATCTTTCTACTCTAAAAATGAGGCAGGGGAAAGAAGTTAAAGAGAAATTGGAAAAAAATGCCCTTTTTAAAAAAAAAAAAAAAATCAAAGGATTTTTACCTCCCTTGAGGCACCAGAATGTAAAGATAATTGTGGAAAAGCTGAATGAAGCAGAAGTTTTGTGGAGGTTCATGTGTGGATTTGACCTAGATACAGTTAACTTTTTTGTGATTAATTTGCAGATTACAATTTTATACTACAGTGCTCAAACTCGAGCTCTAAAACAAATTAGTGTCGTACTACTCTCTCATACCCCTTGATAGATCACTAAATAACTGCATATTTTAATTATTTGAAACAGACCAGGATTCATTATTTTCCTTTTGAATCCTGCTACGAAGCTGGGCTTTTTTTCATGCCCTGCAAACTACATTAGACCATAAAGGCACTGGGATACTAAGGGAATATTAAACCCTTTGCTGGCACGTGAAACTCTGTGGGAGGCAAGCAGGTGCTTATGCCCACACTGCACACTCGTCTCCACCTGAAAGACTGTTTAAAGCTCTTCAAGCTGAAGTAACAGCTGAATGAGGTTATTCCTTCTTGAGAGCTTCAGACCCATGGATTTTGCTTGTCCCAAAAAGCAGGATGACACAGTCCTAAAAACCTCCAAAAGACCCAAATCAATGTTACTTTTCCACTTCTGCTCCCATCCAGAGCTGGGTTTCTTGTTTTCCACGGGCAGCTTCTAGTCATCCCTTTGCTATGCCACCTCAGATGCCCCAGGACCTCCCACCCAGGCAGTTCCTGGTCTCTGTCTCCATGGCCTTCCTGGCCTGACTCCACCTCAGCTCACAGGTAAATGGAAGTTGCAGCATTTAAATGACCAGGTGTGTCTTCATGACATCAGTTGGCACGTGCACCCAACACAGGACATATCCTGGCACCTAAATTTATTAGGCTCCTAGCACAACTACACAAAACTGCATACCCAGCTTCTCTTATCAACAGAACTGACAGCAGGGCAAAGATAAACATTTGCAGTACATGCAGGAGGGAAGAACTGAAGTAGTTTTTATCATAAAAAATGAGCCTCCTTAGACACAGATTAATTTCCTATGAGACACAGTCTCCAAGATCTGAAAGAAGGGAAAGTGTTCTGCCCTCCCTGACAGGTCTCTGGGTGATATGTTCTTGCCATACTTTAGGCAACCATCCTGCTCAATTAGATGAAAAATAATAAGCTACAGCAGCTCTTCCAGGGCAGAGCTAGTCTGAACAATGGTTTGAAGAATAAAACTCAGCTTGACAGAAGTGAACAGCTCATCACACTGTGATTCTTAACCTTACTTGAGCTGGCCACTTAGGTTTCCTTCATTTTCCCCAATTAAGCTTTCCCAGCTCACCTTTTCCTAGCTTTGGTTGCTTCATGAATATTCTCCTGGTTGCTTAAGCAGCCAGGGCTAATTTATAGTGTTCTGCAGATTTATGCAAGCAATTAATCTATTGCTGCCAGCCTGAACAATCAGGAGAGCCAAAACCTGGATGGGCCTGCGTTACAGACTCAGTCAGTTCCCTGCAGCACATCACTGGCTCTGCTGCCCATCCTCCAAACACACTTACTCAGAGCACTGAACCTGCCAGCAAGGAAACAACCCTCTACCAAAGTGCAGTCTGCAAGGGGGTCTCCCTCCACACATCAGTTCTTCCGTCAGCCTTAAACTTCATAAAGCTCAAGGTTTTCCTTCCTTGCTCAGTCATTTTGCTGAGTTGGGCCACCTGCACTAGCACTGGCAGAAAATAACCAAACCAAACCCTCCAAAACAGACACTAGACTCACAAACATTTCCTTCTTCCTGCAGCGTTCCAACCCCCTCTTCGTGAATGCCAGCTTCCCTTTCTCCCACTGGCCAGAAACACAACAGACAACTTCACTTTGCAGATACCTCCTCAGTGGCAAAGCAAAAGCAGCTGTAGGCAGTGCTTATCCCTAATCTTCAAGTGGAAGATAGGAGGGAGAGAAGTCCTATAAAAATTAATTTTATGTTAATCACCTTAATGGCTCTGGTTCAGTCATCACTAGTCTCATCCTCCAAGTCTGCACTTACCTACTTGATCTCAGTGCCATCTAACATGGTTCTATCACTCTGCTAACAAACAGCCCAAGCCTTTCTTGTTGCCATTTCAAAGCCCAGCAGACATTATTTTATTTGCTTTATGTAGAGTAGGCCAAACAAGAGAAATCCAAACTTCTTCATGATGAAGCCGTAACACAGAGCTCTCCATGGGCTCATGAGCTTTGCACCAGCATTTGAGTTTGCCTTTTGAAAGGTGCTGCGTGGGGCTCTCCTGATAAATCACAGTATAAGGAGTTTAACCAAATTTCTGGCAAGTGTTTGGCAGCTTAGAGAGTGCCATTCCAGAATGCTGACCTGCCTGGAAAAAAATGGAGCATTCGCAGATTCATTTCAAAATCCCTTTTCCGCAGCCCAACAGTTTTCTCACAACCATTTGTGGGAACAAAATAAGGTTGCTCTGGGGAGAAGGAGGCAACACAGCATTACAGGAACAGGCAAGCTACATGAATACTTATACAAATATCTATAATATCTTCCAGGTGCCTTGCAGGTCCAGCTAGTACTGCTTAAAAGCAACACAACCACCACCTTTGGCCATTTGATCAATTGTTGTCACTGACAAAACAAGACAGATTTTATTGCTACCTCTGTTTGAGGTTTGTCAGTTTTCCTGTACTGTTGCCTGACTATTTGGCCAACATCAAATAATAGAAGTTCCTGAGCAAGAAATGCCAAAGAAAGCCCATAAGTTCAGGGAAGATTTTGTCCTGCTCTTATCATTTTCAATTACCAAGGCATTCATTGCAAGACACAGCAGAAAGAGGAGGGGTGACGTTCTCTGCTGCTGACTCCAGCATAGAATGTGATATTTTCTTCTCTGTGCTGTCTTGTGCACTGTTTGGCTTTCCTTCCTTAGGACAAGAGCCTGGTATTTCCATGGTTCTCTCCCCCAAGGCTCTGATGGCAAAGGTTCACTCACTTTCCACGGGGAGCACAAAGTCTTTCGAACCTTCCTAGCCAACCACTTGCACTGCTTGCTGTCTGGCTAGGAAGGACATGTCTCCAGGCAAGCCTCAGCAAAGGTCTGTAGATATTTCCTCCAGAAGGGAGAAAAGCAATGGGAGTGAGACACTGATATCCAAAAAGGCAGCCAGCACAAACATGCACCTCCCTCCATTTCATGCTTTAAGTATTCACCTGACACACTGCTCTACAGATAGCATTTGAAATACAACAGAGGAGAAAGTTTTTCTTCTTACTGCTTTGTGCCCAGAGGCCAATAACAACATATCCCTGAAAACAGACTGGGACAGGTACTAAACAGCTGAAGAATGTACTTTCCCCCCAGGCTATATGCATCTAAATGACATTTGATTCTACGCTCATTAGTATTTAGAAAAGCAAAAGTGGAATGTGAGCTTATTTTGAACAGAATCAGCACTGTGGTAGCCAAAGCTCATTAATTATGAATTTTATCAATTGTTCACTGAAATTTGCTCTGCTAGCACAGTGTAATTGCCCGCAAAAGCAACACTTCTGAATGAAGAAATACCATGCTACAAAAGAACCCTTTTTTCCAGTAGAAATGCCGTATTTGTTCCAGAACAATTACAATGCTGGTAGAATCCCTGAGGTTCTTGAAGTATCTTAGTGAAGCAATCACCGCAACAGAAATACTGATGGGTGAAGAGTGAGCGTGGAGCAATGGAACAAGCTTCTCTGGTTGCACAGTAACTGCACATGGATGTTCCACACACAGACACTGCAGAGAGCCAAGGCCCCAGCAGGCTGCTCAGCAAGGTAATGCAGTCCCACTCAAACAGAACCCTGCCTTCCCAGATTTTAAGCAGGACAGATGTTTTCTGTTATTCTGCCACAACTGCACATTTATATAAAGGCAACACCACCCTTTCCCCATCCCAGGTTATGGATGGTGAATTAGCCACCACTCAAACATAACATTACACTCACTCTATAAGACTCCTGTTTAAGCACTGAACTAACAGAAAACATTAACCAACAACTCTTCAAGGTGCAAGTAGTGTTTAACATTAGAATTATTTATAGATACTGATTTTAATCAGCAAGGAAACCATCCCTGCTTAATTTAATTTTACATGCATACACATATACACAAACTTACCTTGACTAAAGGACAGTAGCATTTTGGTAGTGATGAAGAGGACCATCCTCAACAGAAGAGCATCTTCACATCAGGCACCAAGAGAACATAAAAGTGTAGAGCTTACAATCACCCACGCTCCTTGTTGAGTAAGTTTTACCTGAACACGTCACCATCCAGTTTAACCAGCACCTACACATCCTATACTAAAACCATTTCACTAATAGCTTCTTGCTTGCATGGAAAATCCTAATCCTAGCTTTTCAGACCAGTTATTCTTCCCCTTTTTTTCCTCACTGCTTACTACTCTCTGATGTGTTTGCCCTTGCTTAAACACCATTTTCACAGAGGTGCCCACCTGTGGCTGATGGACTCAGCTGTGCTCCAAGGTGGGTCCATTGGAGACAGCTGGGACCTTCTCAGAGGCCTCTTGCAGCTTCTCCTGTCAGCTCCTAGGCACCTGCACCCAGTAAAGATCACTTATCACAAAGGCATAGATGAATGATTCATTGGTACTCAAAGAGCAGCTGTTGGGCTAAAACAAGCTACTTCCACCTCCGATAACACAGGGTATCCAAACTGGTGCTAGTGAATTAAAACTGGCCTAAAAGATGATGATCATAGAATTGTTCAGGCTGGAAAAGACCTTTAAGATCATCAAGTCCTGCAGGAGATATCTCAGATGTTCATTGTCCACCTAGATTTTTAACACCAGACAAGCTTTAAGTGCCTAGCTGATGTTATAGCACCATTTGCATAAGGCAACTGAGCTAATGACCTTCACAATTGCATTTCTGTAGGGCAGAGACACTGAAAATGTGCTGTGAGATTTGACTTGCCTCCTTTGTTACCCTGATGAAAGCATTAAGGCAGTTGATTACAGAGGCCTCAGTCAGCTAAGTTAATGACTATGTAAAGAGTTTCTGTTAATCAGTTGTCAATGAACAATGGTGTTTCTAGGATCATTTCCAGATGCAAAGCTGTTGAAGTATATTTTTACTGATGATCTGCATTACATTTCTTCCTAATCAAGCTGCTATTTGATTGGGGTGAAAGGAAATAAATAAGTATTACTCAAGCTGAAAGACATCCATTTCTCTTGTTAAGTGGAGCCCCTTCAAATAAAAGACATTTAAATGGCAGAAGATGAACAGATAAACATGAATAGATATCATAACCCAATGTGAGAGAAGTGCATTGGGGAATCAAATCTGAGCCGACAGGTCAGTGTCACTGTAGAGGAGAATTATGGCAGACCTTGCCTGATGTGAGCATAAGACATAAAATGTGTTAAAATGAGATAGATTCACAAAATACCACCAAGCTACAAATAAAGAGGAGCTCGTACTTGAAGGGAGAGACTGCAGAATGGGCAGCCATCTGTGCTTGGCTTCGAATACCCAGCCTGTGATTAACGCTGTCCGGGCGGATCTTCTCCTGTCTGCTGTCAGCAGTGCTGTCTGTTCCAGAGCCTGCCGATGACACTAACAACAGATGTCCCTCACAGTTCAAAAGCTTGCACGAAGCTCCAAGTTTGCATTTCAATTTCTACAGTGTAAACTCTATCACTGGATGATACAGGAAAGCTGCATTTAAAAGACAAAACTATAAATCCTCTCCCTAGCGTTTAAATAAACAAGCTAAAAAATGTCCACTTCGCTGCTTCTACACTGGAGGAAACCTCAGTAGAGCTACCACTGGGTGGGACACTGAAGAAAGCAGCACATGGCTAGAGCTGAGCTGTCAACTTGAAGCAAGGATCTGACATGCACTGGATCCTCCCTCACAGAGAGCTCTCAGCAATGCTCCTCACTGGTATTTCGGTAAGATTATAAAGGTCGTGCCTCTGATTTTCTGTCTAGGATTTCTTGCAGTTATTCCAACCCATTGACATTGCTGTTAAAATGTAGAAAAGCATCATGTGAAAAATCTCCCAGATTGTTTTTCTAATTTCACGGCTTTCAATTAGTGCTTTCCAATTTGTTGACACGGCACTGTATTTGTTGACAGAGCTTCAAACCCAGCCAGGTTAGACGGCTTGTTCAATCCCATTTATCAAGTCAGTGACAGGCGGAATTAATATTCAGTTAAGCTCTCCACTTGTATTTTTCTAGAGAGAATTTCACAACCCCCTAAAGAAATAAAAAAGAGAAGAAACTAAAATCCACCACAAAACAGACAACAGCTGAACAGGAAATAGAGACCAGAAGTATAACAATAGCTTATGTATATTTGAAATACCTGACAGCCACAGTTCTAAGCTGTAGGAGCAGATCTTGGTAAGACCTTCAGGGAACACACTTGGTGGTTATTAGTTCAGAGGAGCACTCATCACAGAAGTGTAACAACAAACATTCATATGAAAAAAACCCTACAAATCTACTGACAGCTGTCAAGTTTGAAAAAAAGCAGCAGGAAAGCCAAGGTAGCTAGACCTGATGTAACTGCTGAGTGTTCCTGGGAAATGTTCTGTTATTGGGCAAAATAATTACCTTACTGTGCAATTGGTTGATGCTGTTAATTAATAAGTGGGGTACTTAATATAAAGCTCTAATTTGGATAGTGCATCAGAGCATTAAACAATCACTCTGCAAGTGGAAAAGCATCTCTAACTACATGCATTACAGGGGAGTTGTTCTTCAGGTGCATAGACAGGTGGACATACTGATCTCTTCCCACGCAGGTCCTCAGAAGGCAATATCATTTTGGTGTGAGATTAATTGGAAAGGACACAAAGTGGGCTTTCCTAAGTAATGTCTCTCAAAAACCTGCTGCAAACCGTATCAAAACCTTGGTTAACTCTCTACCAAAACACCCACAGGACACACAAAACATCTTCCCACCATTTGCAAGACACCATACTATAAGACAACTGTAGGATGCAGAGGTCTCAATATTGAATGAAATGAATGAGGATCTCAAAAGCTCTTACGGAAAACTGTGGGAAAGGCTGCAGTTAGGCATATAATCCACGAGTTTCTCCTCAGCAAGTGTTTTTCCTAGGTAGGAAGGAGGGGTTGTGGACCATGAGTTGACTTTGTTCAGTGCTCTTTGGGGATTCATACCTTTAGCATGCAGCTCCCACTGGCATTTATTACAGCCTAGACAAGGTGACAAAAGCATAGAGCATCTTGCCTGCTTGCCACTTCTCTCTTGGAAAAACTGCACTGTCTGCACTGCCTTAGAGAGCAAGCTTGTATTGAAAAACTATTAAAAACAGGCTGATGTCTCAGATTTTGCAGCCCTTCTTATGGAAGGAGCCCTAGCATATCAAAGACAATTTCAAGATTCCTTGCAGGTTGCTTGGCATCTGGGTCCTGCAGAATTCAAGCTCCCACAATCACTGCTGCAAAGAAAGCTTTCAAAATCCCTGGCCAAGCACATTTTATCACCTTGACTGAAAGTGACAGGCAGCAGAGCTGACCCTGATTTTGAAACTACTAGTCAAGCTTAAAGTGTAAAACTTTAGGGTAGGGTTTTTTTCCACTTTACTGTGACTTTACTGGAAAATCAGCATTCAGTCACATAACCCAAAACAGAGAGTTTATGTGTGACACAAAGTGGTTTGCTTTCAGAAAGCTGAAGTGGAATTGGGGCTGTAAGTGTAGCAGGACATTTGACAGTCACTCCTCAACACCATTTCCAGATAAGAGTAATAGGTATTACAGCATATTAGAGCTTGGCTTGACTGCTCTCCACAGCCAGACATGATCAAGGAATGTCAGCAAAGGATAGTGTTAAGTTCGTCCATGAGGATCAGCATCTCAACCACCACAACAGCATTACTGACTTGAGTTCAAAAGTCCTGGCACTTCTTGGTTTATGTACAGGGAATCAAGTTCGGTTTTGCTGAGGTGAATTTTTAACTAGTACATAACTCACTGGTGAAAACACTTCTGGAAACTGAGCTAATTAAAGAGTGAGGCAGCAATTACCAGAAACCCATGTATGCATGGTCACGCCCTGTACTATTTCAACACTTCACAGAGAGGCTTCTGCAGGAGGAGAAGGAGCCCTGCTTAGGCTCAGTTTCCCCAACTTCCCAATGTATCTGAAGTGTACAGTGGGGCTGTTAGACTCGAGTGATGTTTTGCCCCATTCAACAGCCACTTGTATTGGCTTTACAAGGATATGACTGATGTCAAAGAGCAATGACTAAGATTTTGTGGGTTTGCTGCCTTTTTAAGGACATGACTGATTCATAGTACAAGATAAAAAATTGTCTTGAGGCAGAAAAATCCTGAAGGTTGCTGAAGACTGATAACCCATATACTTGATATCTCTAGTAGCATTTCTGCATTGAGCCAAACTCAAGACTCCCAGCTGTTTACTGAAGTCACACAATTTACAGCTGCCTCTGTCATCCTCCCTAAAAAGTCTGAGGCATGACCTCTATTCAAATGGACTTGTTGATGTGTGAAGTATTTGGAGAAAATTTAACTACTGGGGGCTGTACACGGTCAGACACAAAACCAACCATTGCTGCACACATTTGGTGTGAAAAGGCTGGAAATAAGAGAAGCTGTTACCGTGCAGTTGGAGACCAGAAACTCATGCTTACTGCCATCTGCCACCGACTCTCACCGAGATGGTAAGCAGCAGTTTTCAAAACACAGGGCTTCCACAGCGTCTCAAAAGCCTCATCCCTCACCCATGTGCGACCAAGGTCAGCCACTCCTGCTGAAGGGTAGAAGCACCCTATGCACAGCCCAGATCCTCCTATGAGCACAGCAAACCCTTCCTTATGTCACAGCCTGGTAGGAACTAGATATTGGAGAAAGTGGCTCTTAGCAGCTCTGGTTGTGCAGCAGTAAATGCCACCATCCAGACTGTTACAATTACAGTCTGTAAGTGATGGTTAAGGAAGGACAAGAGGAAGAGACATTCTTTTTCTCCACTTCTGACTCAAGCAATCAACAAAATTTCCACTTTCATGCAGAGAATGTTTGGTTTTAAACTTTGATGAATGCAGAGAAAGTAAAAAAATACACATTTAAGGTCATCTGCTTCTCAGGTTTCTGAGCCATGGGTCAAATTTTAATGTCTTCTCAAGTCATTCTCAAAGAAATAAAACAAGAACCCTTTCTGGATGGGAGAGAGTGGCAACACTGCAGCAGCAGTTGTTCCTGCTATAGAAGGGCATTGATTGATCCAGGGCAGCAGAAGGAAAAAGGCAAAGATGTGGACAGCCTTGGACCTTCTCATTTTCATCCCATGGCTTTCTATCAAGGTTAGGATCACAGCCATTTTAAGGAACCATCACAGTATCACCAGTTCTCTGCCTTTGCTTCTTTCCAAGCACTGGTCTCACTTCCTAACAGGCTACTTGTTTAACAAGCTGCTATTCCATTCAGCCTGAATAATTTAAAATCAGAGAATACAAACAGCAGCAAACATGCACATGCAAGACAGGAGACACTTCAAGCCTCCCTAATTCAGCAAAGGCTTTGCAAGTGTGCCTAAAAGATAAGGTAGGATGTGTTTCTGAAACTCATTTCAACTTTCACCTGCTTCCCATCCCTGCTCATTGAGCTGTTCTGGATCAGAGGCATTGATGGATGCTGCATTAATTTCAGCATCTCATTAGCTCATTCATTTCTGCTTTTTAGTTGGGAGCGTTTGTTTACATTTGGCATGACTAAAGGGTAATTCTTATTTTCATTCTCCACATTACTCCAACTGCTGGCTTCACCTTCTCTTGTCTCGCTCTGCCCTCACTCTCTGAACTCCAAGAGCCTTCAGGGGCACAGCCAGTTTACAGCAGTTGCTACCACCCTCCTAACATATCAACAGGGAGATTTTTCCTACAGAAATCCTAAGAAATCTCCTCCAGCACAGCCGGTGCAAAGTGGAAGCGTCAAGTGTCCACACAGAAAAAAAAACTCCACAACCCCCAAACCTGAAGAGTATGAAATCTGATATTGGCTTAGTCAGATATTTTGAGGTCCGGATTAAACTAACGTCTCCAAAAATTGAAGGACTGGTTTTAAAAGAGCTCTCAGAAATATTTTCCAAAGCTGGGAAAATTGTCAGAAAAATACTGCAAATGGACTCTACCGGTGGTGTTTTTCTAACTGGCCACCTGCTGTTTCCTAGAAAGAAGCTAAGAACTAGAAGAGTTTAAAGAATCTGCCTTACAGTAAGGAAAGTACCTATGCATTCCCCTCCACAGCAAGGGGGTTGGAACTGGATGATCTTTTAAGTCCCTTCCAACCTAAACCATTCTATGATTCTATGATTCACATCGATAGATTGAATAAAAATGTTTACTGTAGATTTTAGAACAACTTAGATGAGGCTAAATACATCAATAGCGATGCAGGATAATAAGAGATAACAAGGACAAGTGCTACCCACTTCTAAAGACAATGGCCAGCCAGTCAGTTCTTCGGGGAAGAACTTCTCTCAGATTTAGAAGCCAGCTTACAAAGATGATCTTGGAGCAGTTTCAGGTGCAAAAATCAGCATAAACAGGGATTTCAATATCCATTCCTTAACAAAGGTCCTTTTTCATTATCTTCTTGCAAGCAGAAAGCATCTCAAGCTCTGTGAGACAGACCTGCATCACTCTTTGGATGTCAGTGTCTTTTGGAGTCCAGCTCTGAAACCTCCAAGTTCATTTTGCCTCCAGTGTTTCCTGGTGTTCTACTCCCTATTATTTCAGCAGCACTACTGCCAAATTGAGCACTCTACTGTCTCACCAGACAACATCAAAAGACATTACAAACCATTTTTTCTCCTATCTAATATGCATTTGAAGCTTTTATGCAATATGAGATACATGGAGCGTGCATCTTGTACTGCCTATGCCTGTTTTTTGTTCTGTACATTTTCTGCTTTTAAATCAGGACACTGTGGTCATTTTAGATGTTTACAAATCTTTTGGAAAAGGAACCTCAGCCAGTTCTCACTGGCATATCCAAAAAAACCTCCTTCCAAACAAAAAGCTAAATCAATATCCAAGATATTACAGGCTGCATTCTTAAAACATATTTTCCTAAGAAAATGCATCTGATGGTTCATCAGGAGAAACAAAACCAGGAGGAGGGTAAAAAGGTTCTTTACTCCAGGTGCCCAGATGAAGTACTGGCAAGTTCCAGAGGCATGGAAGTTTTGTTCAGTGAGCCCTCAAGGTCCTTTCGGTACGATGTGATGTGGGGGCATTTAACATGGATGATGAACTGGGCCCAGATTTTTCTGTTCAGGAACAAATCTCAGCTGCCTGGACTGAGGAAGCAGCTCGTACAGCTGAGGCCCACAAGCATCTGTTACTGCTGCAGTAGCTGCCAGGAAAGAAGGGAAGTGGGAGGACCACAGACTCGAGTTTGCTTCAGCTACGCTAGCCTGGCTGAACTAAAAGCAGCCTATTTTTACCCACCTCACAGGAAAATCAACCTCTGCAATCTACTCCCAAACCTGCTTTCTGCTCCTAGCAAAGAAGCTAGAACTTCTGCGGTGGCTTCGGGTTAAGTGCCAAAACCATGAATGCAGTTATGCAAAAGCTAAAATACCATAAACTTCAAGTGACAACCTATTAAGCTGTCTTTAATTCTCAGTGTTGCAAAGAATTTATTAAACACTACCTCAAGGACAGAACGAACAGGGAAACAGGAGTTTTAAATAACTTGGCAATCTCACTACACCCTCAATTAGAACAATTACCAATTAAATCAGAAATATTTCACAAGAGAAGGTCAGCTTTGTTTCCTGCATTGGACTTAGAAATTAAAGCCCCAAGGACAAATTCATTTGCCCACAGTCCAGATTCTGATGTCTCAGACCAACTATTTTCTAGCTTTGTAGATGCTCTGCTGCCTTTACCCAGTATCCAGAAGGTGCTGGGTGCAGAGAATGTAACTGTAGAAGAGCGTTACCTGGATCAGCAAAGGAACAGAGACCAATGTGGAAAAACATTTCAGCAAGGGGGAGAGGCCACCACTGGTGCAGGTGAATGGGGAATCTTGTATTGAAGCAATTACTGTACATGTGGTGTACTGAGTGTTGGCGGCAAGGCACTTTACCCACCACCAGACACAGCCGAGCCAATCAGTAAAGCCAGTGGTGCCTCTAGGATAACCTATTTGAGAATGGGCAAAAAATGCCAGAGATCAGTGAGGAGCAAGGAAAAAAGCATGTGAACACCTGTTCCATAGAATAAGGAGAGGGAAGAAGTGCAGCCCATGTAGAGACCAAAGCGGAGAAGTCCATGGAGGACCCCACACCAGAGCAGCTGGATATTTCCTGAAGGAACTGAAGCCCATGGAGAGCCCATGTAGAGGCAAGTTTATCCTGTAGGACAGCAGCCCATGGGAAAGACTAATGCTGGAGCTGGGGAGAAGCACGAGGAGCAAGGAGCAGCAGAGAAGAGCTGTTATGGGCTGACCACAACCATCCCCAGTCACTCGGGGTACAGGCAAGGTGAAGGAGTCTGGAATTAAGAAGTTCAGCTTAGGAAAAAGTGGGGGTGGGGGGAAGGTGCTGCTTTAATTTTTGTCTTTTTTTTCTCACTATCCAAATCTATTTGAATTGGCATTACTTTAATTTCCCACAAGCTGAGGTTTTTTTGCCCATGGTGGTAACTGTTAAATGGTCTCCGTGTCTTTATACTGACCCATGAGCTTTCCCATCTTATTTTCGCCCTCTGTTATGCCAAGGAGAAACAGCAAGGAGAGCATCCAAGAGCACATCTCCACATGTGGAGAGAAAGGGAACTCTTGATCAGAAAACTGCTTTCACATGTAGGCCTACTTTGGCTGGGATTTCAGTTTTTGTCTGTGCTATTTTCTCTCCCACCCCACACACTGTTTCACGTAAGGTGAAAGCAATGACAGTTGATTTTTCAAGCTTTGAGATACTCTTCTGACATTTGCACTATGTCTTTTACCTGGAAATCTGCAGGCAGCAGAACCAGATTGTTCACTGACGCTTTCAGGGAAGCAGTCATCACTGCCTTTCACTTCAACCAAGAGAAGCCAAGGTGCAGCATGCTGCACTGAAGATACCTTTCACTTAGAAAAGCTTTTATTTTCTTGATAAAAAAGGTATTGGCTTATTGTGAGAGCAGGCAGCTGGTGAAACTACCATGTCAATCTCTTTCGGCATCCCATTTTATTTCTTTCTGCATCTTTTTTTTCTTATAAACAATCTTTTTAAAAGTGATTTTTTTTTCATCCTTCACTTTACTCAAAGAAACCTCAAATTGCAAATACAGTCTGGCTCCTGAAACCAAATTCAGCAGCTGTCAGGATTGCCAGTGCCCTGAGATGTGCATATCATAACCAGCAGAATGAAAGAAGGACAGGCAGGGAGAAGAGTATGAAGAGCAGCTGAGCATTACCTCTCTATTCCCAGCATCTAAGTGAGCCTGCAAGATGTGCACTTGCAGAAGCCAGGGAATGGTGGCAGAGGAGGTTGAGAGCAAGAAATTGAGCTATGACATTTCTCCTAAGGTCCTCAGCTTCCAAGACTTTACAGGAAAAGAAGAAAGATGGCTTCTTTGTGTCACAAAATCTCTACTGGTACCATCCAAGAGGAGACCAGTGCCCTTGGCTTCTTTACAGCTCTTTTTTCTCTCTCTGTCTCATGATGCTGACACATCTTGGTCTCATGGGCTTTCCAGCCTACTCAGCAGCAATCCAAAATTAGATGGTTGGTCTTGATGACATGCCACTCGGTAGCTTTCCATGTCCTGGAGGTTTCAATTGAACACAATTACCTGGTTATTTCAGCAAGGGACACCTTTGCAGCAGAGGTTAAAATTGCAAGGTTTAGCTTTTCTGAGGACCAAAGGAAGTCACAAGACTCCTCAGTATCATCAAGGACAGCACAGATAACATGGAGTGGTTACATGGAGATCTCGTTTCTGTTTCCTTTAGACTGTGTACATGGAAAAAAACCCTTGACATTTGGATGTGTGCCTCTTGATGTTCAGCCTAACAGAGGCACAGCAGCAGTGCCCCACTGGCATTTAACCATATCATACCCCAAGTGTATGGCAGGAGTCAGTTTTCTCAGGGGCAAATCACTACAGGTGACTGTTCACAGAAGTTCCACAAAGTTTTGTAAAGGCGCCACCCAAACAGCCTTGGTGTCAGCAGAAGCAAGAGAAGGGAATGGCTCTTGGGTAACACCTCCGTTGTTTCATAAGAGTTCCTTATCTCCTGATGTCAATGCCTCGCAGAAGATCAGCCAGATTCACCGGCTCCTGACTTTGTGCTCACCAAATCAACAAGTACCTGAAATTCACCTCAGCATTTAAATGGTGATGTCACCTACGCCAAGAGTCCCATCCAAGCTTTTGAAAGAGCATGCGCTCCCCAAAGCATTGTCTTGTTGTTAAGAAGAATGAGAAAAGGACAGGCAGACACATAGAAATACTTAGGTTTTTTCCTTAACCTTTCTCCAAGTTAGACCAGAGCTTAAATCTAGCCTAGCAAGTAACCAACGCTAAGCCCACTCCAACAGCACAGTCACAAAAGACTGAGCATTTCTACAGTACAGCTACTCACGACTAAATACAGGATTGCTTGAAAATGCAACACATCCAATTTTTAGTCCTTTGACAACCCATTCCTTGTAAGTGTATTTCTCTTTGGGAAATAAAGGACCTTCTTACAGGACAGTTTTTCTCTGTGAAGCTCCTGGAGCCTATACAGGGTTGCAAATCTAGCTGACTCTTTATCGAGCCACAAAATCAGGAACATAGCTCAGAGCTGTGTTGTTCAGAACACCTTCTCGGGTACTAGGCCATGCTGAAGAAGTCACTCATGTCAGAAAGGAAAAGGTGAAGAAATCTGGCATTTCTGTATTGTGTGGTTTCTCTACAACAGTGCCTTCCTAATCATCAGGATCTGAGGGAATGGCAGGAAGATGTGCCAGGGGAGAGTTAAGTTGGATATTAGGAAGAGGTTCTTCACCCAGAGAGTGGTGGAGCACAGGAACAGATTCCCAGGGAAGCAGTCGCAGCCTGACAAATATTCCAGAAGCTTTTGACCAAAGCCCTCAGACACACAGTGAGAATGTTGGGGTTGTCCTGTGCAGGGACAGGAGTTGGACTCAATGATCCTTGTGGGTCGCTTCCAACTCAGGACATTCTATAATTCTATGAACAACCACCGAGGAAGTGCAGATCAAACAAGGAGAAGAAAATACTCTAGATATTAAAGACAACTACATTTATATCTACATATACACATTTGTGTATGTGTGTACGTGTACATACCTATTTGGTCTCCAGCCATCCCAGCAAGTTGGCATTAAATAGCCAAAAGGTACTGCAATTTCTGGGAGAAATAGGATCTTCCTGATGCAGCTTTTGCTTGCACAGCAGGAGGTAGCCACTTGATAAGACACGCTAGCCATGGAAAACGAATTAATGTGGCTGCAGTTCTGCAAATAAAATCATCTGATGGCCCAACGAGACTGGTTCTTCAAGCTAACTCCTAATGAACAGGAGTTTGACTGGCAGTATTTTGCACTGTAAACATTTAAACCCAAGCAACAGTGATGTATTTGTGTTTTTAACTGGCAAAAAAAAGGCCTTGAGAGCTTAGTTATGTCAGTCCAAAGTCTAAATCTATTAATCTACCAGCAAATGCAACGAGTTCCCACAAGCCACTCCCTGAGCTCTGAAATCTTTCCTCTACAAGTTGGTGGGGGTGCAAATAGAGATTGAACTCTTATTTAGACTACACTGACACAACTATGAGCATGACAGATTAGCTGTTATTTGAACAACTCACACCAACATTCTACTTTCCTGAAATAGGAAACTTCCAGAAAAATGCAGAATGTGATCTGAAGCCCCAGGGTTGCTGCTGCCCCTATCCAGAAAGCCTTTGGAAGCCCAGGAGACCAAATTGTTCCTGATACAGCAAAAAAACTGCTCTGCCCAGGTGTTCAGTGGATGGCAGCAAAGGTAAGAGCAAATACCAATGCTTAAAATGAAATGCCTTCTTTTTGAACTGCCTAAACAGAGAAAGAGTAGCTGTGCAAATGGTAAATCCCAATACCAGAAGATGAGTCAATCCTCTGAATTGTGGTAGAGAGGGGCATATTTTAAACCCCACAGAGTACAATAAAGCCAACATGAGGTTTACTGGAAGGATTTACCTGCCTTCTGGGAGATGCTGCTCTTGCACTCTATCCTCTACATCATTCACACTCACATGGCTCCTCTCCGTTTCCGTCTTTGGGATCCAAACAGTAATACAATCCCATGATAGACTAATCACACCATTTAATTAATCATTTACTTCATCAATCATTTCGAGCCATTTCCCTGGGGCCACCCTGCCTTGCCTACAGCTGCCAAATTTCAGGCTTGTTTCATCCCTAACCTAGTTTCAGAACTGCCTTGTCTCCCCGCATTTCATGTTCTCAGCTCGCCTGTTACATGCACATTTAAACTAGCTGATCATTGCAGAGCAGGGTGAGCTACAGAAAAGAGGGGAGCCAGAATTTTATTATTGTTGTTGCTAAACTCAGTGTCTTGGAGCCAGATGGGTGCTGACTTGTTTAATTCTGCTCTAAAAGTGGACTCAAAAGAGCAAGCAACTTCAAACTGGGGAGCACTCCATACTAGCAAGTATCCATGGGTCCCTAATAATTGCAAAGCACTGTAGCTTCATGCAACAGCATGTCCTGTGGTTACATTAATTGGGATTAGTCCAAGGGAGACTGGCAAGGAGTATTGGCCCATGGTAGGCTCAGCCACTCAGAACATCATTTACCTACTCCGTAACAAGTAGTTGCAATGTTTTTTAACATCTTAGGGGCTGGGAAGTTGTATTTTCAAGATAGCAGCAGCACAGCAGTCACATCATGCTCTGCACTCAGAGGGACAGCAGGTAAGAGATCAAGCATTTGAGAAGGACTAGAGAAAGTACTTACAAGACTTTCAGCTCAGCCTTTACCTAACTCTGCCATATGTTATAGGCTGCTAAAGAGTAGATTTCCCACTCTTGGCAAATAACACATAACGGGCAAAGAAAGCCTTCATGCCTCCCTTTAGTTGGGAACCAGAAAGCAGCTCTTCAATAGATCTCTTCTGTTTCTCCTTCTCTCTAGAAGGAAAGAGGAGGCACAAGCACCAGAAACTCCCTCTTTTGCCAAATCGGCCCTTGGCTCTGAGAGCTCCCAGATGAAACAAGCCCACTTCCTTCCACCATGACACATACTGGTGCTGTATAAAGGTTGGCAGACCTGAGAGTGCTCAGGGCTGGAAGGAAAAACAGTAACACCAGTTCTCACAGATGCCTTATCCTTAATTTAACAGCCCTAGCATCAAGTACCCATGACAAGGAGAGAGATTTAAAACCCAGGCCTGAGTCTTGCAGCTCCTCTGGCGGCTCAGAGGTGCACACTGCAGAGATCACATTCCACTCCTGCAAGTCAGGCTCTTGGGCACATCAGCTTATGAAGCCCCTGCAAGGCCAAGCCCAGAGCCCTGCAGTATCAGAGCATGGGTGCGAATACAAAACAGATGGATTCTCCTGCATTGCTAGCAGCATTCACATTTCAACTGCGACAGGCTCCAGCCTGCTAGCATGTCTCTGTGGAAATTCAGCCGTCTACTCCAAGTTGCTCTTCTCCAGCAGAGCCAACACAGCAAATGTCAATCAATGACAAGCATGAGCACCACACTGACTATCTGTGCTTTTGTCCACAGTGGGCCGTGCAACATTTTCAATAAAGAGCAAGTTCTCCTAAAAATAGGATTTTTAGGGAAACTAGATTGGCAACTCTTTGTGGAGTTGTTTCAGCCAGAGAGGGACGAGAAATGAAGAAGTGTCAGAACATAGCTTGTTGTGCAACAGCAGATAGCAAGGAAATAGCAATTTCATTATGAAATAACCATAACGAATAGACATTTTAAAGAAGATTCAGTCGTGCATGTAATTTGGGCAGAAAGCCAAGGCCCAACATTTCAGCTTCGGGCTTTTGTTCCACCCTCTTTTAGTGAGAGAACTAAATCTGTGACACTCTTTAAACCACAGGCAAAAAGCGATAGCACCCAACCATTCACTTCTGGTCTTTCCCCAGACACCCCACTTCAGCAGGTATTATTTGCTGGCATTGCCATGTAAACTTTTGGGATAAAAAGCTGTGTTCTGGTTCACTGAACATACTGCAGATGCACAGATCTGCTGCCCCGATGCTTTGAAAGAGGCAGATCACTAATGCTGCTCCTGTTCTTGGCAGTCTGTCTCAATGCAGTAACCTCATCGATTTCAATAATTTTCTTTCTGCTAGGAAAGATAGTTTGGAGCTGAGTTGTCTTTAGACACTGCCTGTCCCAGAAAATTCACCATCAGGACCTGTGAATCCTTTAAAAGCATTTAGGAGCTCAGGAGGCTGAAAACAATTTCATAGGCAAGTGTTTATTGCAATTCTTTCCAAGATGATAAAAAGTTAGCAATTAATAAAACGATAGTTTTTAACCAGCTTAGAAAACCAAACAAGCCAAAGTTTCTTGCAATCAGTCCTAGCATTTCCTACAGTGAGCGCTTCTTCTCCTTAAAATACTCTGCCATACTGTTCCACTAACCAGGAAAGCTATAAAAATATTCCTCAGTAGCCCCTGCTTCAGAGACTGTCGCAGGGTTTTCTGGCTTTTCACCCCCACCCAGGTCTCACAAGGTACCCGGTGAATCTGCTTAATGGGATTTCCCACTGTTGAACAAGTCTGCCTTCAGTATTCAAATGCCTTTAAAACACGAGCAGAAAATGCTATTGGGACTTCGCTGCCTGGTCCCAGTAACCCACAGGTGTCAGGTAGCCCTTCGCTACAAGTATTATGCTTGTAAGGACATTGACAAAACTGTCCACTGCAGTTTCAGAGGTTGTCTGCAACAACCAGCTCTGCACCAGCTGCACCTGTCAAGTGCCACTTTCTCACAGTGTCATTTTGTCCATGTCAGTTTTTTGAGCTGTGACACTTCTTCACTTTGTGTCATGGCTACTTCACTTCTTTAATATTCTATTTAGCAAGGGCTGCCAGAAGGCTTTTGGGAAGTCTAGATCAGGCTTCTACCTTCCTGATCCATCCCAAACACCTTAAAGTTTTCCTCTGCAGAACAGCACAGGCTTCACTATATTGCTAGACTCCAGGTATACTTTCAAGATGATTTCAGTTTATATGCTTGGTGTGGACACAAGGGTTACTGCTTTAATTTCCAGGTTTAAATGTTTCTGGCCCCCATTCTTCTGCATAGTACTACTTTTTGATGAGATTATGGGCTTTTTTTCATTTAAATCAACAGCTTTCATTTTGGGAGGCTGTTATTATTTTTTTTTTCCTCCATTATTCATTTCAGATCAGGAGGCTCAGCCAGCAGCAGCACCACCCCACTGCTCAGGAAAAGATTCAATCTCCAAAAACACATAGATTCTTTTTAAGTTCTCATTGATCATGGCCTCTAATCCCTGGGATCCTGTCAGACTCAGCAATTTTGTGGGTGGTCCCCTTCTTCAACACCAAGTCTCATAGACAGCTAATGCTCTAAACCAGTTTGGTCTCTGGAGGCCAACAAGAAATTCCAATTTCCTTCTTAGGCTCAGTTTCTCCAGCTTAACACACACACACGACTTAATGTGCAATAAGCACCTAAACCACTTCCTGGAGCCTGACTTGCTTGGAAGAGTTAAGACCTATGTTTTAAACTTCCCTTTCTAGCACTGGTCTAAAACTGGTTTTCTGGCACAGAGTCCTTTCTTGCCTCAGAGAAAAAACAATTCCAGTGGGCATATCATCACCACCACCTTTTAAGAAGCCTTCACCACATGGAAGGTTGCCAAGTGCAGCCATCTGATGTTACCTGGCTTGAAGCTCTGGGAGAAATCAAGTGCTGGTCTTTGCAACAAGTGCTACACATGTTGACAATCAAGGCAGGTATGCACAGATTGATCTGGCTTCAGCATCAGTCTGTAAAAAAAAAGCAGTATTGGGAAGATGAGGAGGGGAACGGACCTAGGTAATCTGTGATCAACAAATCTGACAGATCTCCAAACATTTTAGTGCTTGAGGAATTAGAATTAGAGCAACAAAGTGAGAAATAAAAATATAAAGTGTTCTTCTAACACTATTGGTATCACAGCCTCCCGGGTAAAGGATTGACTTCTGTTTTGCATCTTCCTCATACTAGGGGAAGTGTTTTGGCTTCTACTGCTAAAGAGTCATACTTACAGCTCAGTTGGGAAGTAGTAACAAAATTAGGTCTCTTAAGTGCTGCAAAGAACACTGATGGTAAGTTCTTATTTCACCAAGAAAGTGACGCAGAGCAGCATGAAAAAATCCCAAAGCAGGTGGAAAAAGAACATCACACTCCGGGAAGAGAAGTACCAGCCAAGACAAACACATTCAACAAGTCACTCAACATAAGTGTAACCTTCCCTGAGAGATGTTTTGAACTGCCTTGACTGAGACCTGGAGCCAACAAGTCATAGAAGAACATCACAAAGGAGAATGCGATTTCTCTGCTGATGCCGCAAGGAGAAAACTACAAAAACATGTTACCTTGGCCAAACTCAGCTGGGAGACCTTCTAGGGACATCACATGGCAGCTCTAACCGTTGAACCCCACCAACAGTATCTGCAGATGTTCATTCATGAAAACTGGTCTGAAGTTCCAAAGATCTGCTGGTGCTCTGGTTCCTGCTGAGAATTTCCACTGCATTGTGAGACTGAGGCAATAATTTTTCCTGGGAAAAGCGAGGGAAAAAGAGGACTTTAAAGCCAGCAGGAAGTCTGAAAGGACAAAACACAGCTTTGAAGAGTCAGACTGCAGCAAATTTCTTCCTGGTTGTGCAAGCATCAATTAGTGTACCCAATCTTTAGAGCCAATATGATGCTCTTGCAAACATTAACCAGCTGTAGTGAATCAGCTTGAATAAGAGGAGATATGGGAGCTAGGAGCAGAGGTGAGAGGAATGGGTAGAAAACTTCAACTATTAGACTCCCTCTGCAACCACCTTTTCTCTAGATTTCCTCTTACCAAAGGCACTTCATAGCCTGTAGCCCAAGGCAGGGGATGGCTGGAAAATTTTATTAAAAGCCACTTTATCAGAAAGGATAAGTTTGACATGCAGGAGAGGAAAAGCAAAGTATCTTTGTGCCTAGAGCAGAATTCAGAATCTTGGCTATCATGGGTAAAACAAGCACTCTAACCTGGCCAGGATTTTTTGCTCAGTCATTTCTCCTCATCAGTCTCCTGTACTCTTCACCATTGAAACAGAGAGATCCTCCTTTCCCAAAGGCCATTTTATCACACAGTAGGCCAGAAATCAGAAAGAAAGAAAAAATCAGAATAATTTGAAAAACCGGATCCTATCTCCCCTGTGCCAGACTTACATTTATTCAATTCTGACACCTAGTGGGCATCACCACAAGTGAGAAGCAGCCAGTCACACTCACGAACAGCCCCAGCAGTAACGCTGATGCTCAGCATGATCTACTGACTAATTCTGTCACAAAGGATGTTCTCCACACTTAGCACAGCTGTGTCTCCGTAAAACCCTCCCAAGCCTCTGTGTAGAACTTGCACTTACAGTCATACTGACAATGTCACTTTCTACAGTAGGATCAAGACTGGAAAATGCTCAGATCCTCATCTCAGCATCTGACTACTCTGAATTAGGACATAGATTTGGCAATTAAGGCCTCTTCTTCATTTCAGAGAGATCATCCAAGGGTCAATCTGGTTTGTCACCCACCTGAGGTTAGGTTACTGACAGTAGAGTGGATGCCAGGAAATCTCCACATTCCTTCAGAATGAGCATTAACCTATTTCCTGACATAAGCTAGGCTCTTTCACTCAGGATGTTCTCTGCCCTTTGAGAAATTTCTTAAATTAGTTTCATGCAGCACTGAACCACCTTTAGCTGAGGCTGTTCAGCCTGGAGAAGAGAAGGCTCCGGGGAGACCCTATAGCAGCCTCCCAGCACTGAAAGGGGCCGTTTGTACTTGCTTCCTCCAAGGGAGGCAGTTTTGGAGCCTACAAGTACACTGGGAGTCCACAAACGTGAGGACGTGGCAGAATACAAACAGGACCCTAACCATAGTAGGATTTCAGGCTTCAGTCAGAGCAAGGAGAGATTTGCTATTTGACACAGTTGTGGTATTTCAGATTAAACTCTTAGACAAGGGAGCTGGAAGGGAACATCCATAGCAACTCTTATTGGTATGTTGGAGAAACAAGTGCTTGAGTCAGTGATTTGAGACCAAAAAAGACTTGAGTAATGCGTAAGAAGAAAATATTACTCCTTTGTGCCAGATAAGACATCTGCACAGTAGCTGCTACATCAGCTTCCAGGTGTGAAGGTATCTGTATTCATATGGTACATATTTTAAAGTACCTATAATTTATTTTGCTGGAGGAAAAAAGAAAAGGAAAAAAAAAAAGTCTTTGCTTTGCTTTTTTTTTTAGAGAAGTGCACACATGATGATCCTACAGGTATCCCATATATACCGGAGAGCGCTGGCCTTTCATTACTTCTAGCAAAAGGAAATGTAACAGCCCATGCATGTGCTACAATGGCGCTTGCCCACTGACACTCTCCTTCCCTCATTCCCAAGGGATATAACTGCAAAGTACTGCCTTCGGAGAAGTTTTTCTTGTCAGACAGCCATGTCAGCAGTCCTAAGAGATCAAAAGACCTTTTCTATACAAGGGTCACATCCGGGGGTGAGAAGCAACCTCAGTTTTCCTTCTTAAAATGTAGTAAGATTTTTTTAGCTCAGACAAGGACTGTGAATGTATCATAGTGTAAATGCCCGTGCATCACCAGTGACAATGTACTGGCAGTGTATCCCGTAAGTGATAAAAATCACTGTAGGGACAGATCCCTGCCACTGAACTTCTGTCCACAGAAGGCAGATAAAGTAAAGTAATTATGCTGAAAGTAGCTTCCTGAAAGGAAGCAGTGCTCCACTCCTTGCTTACAGATGGTTATCTCCCCAAACACAACGAATAGGCTCTGTTCACTATTCCAGCATCAGCTAGCCAGCCTGTAGCTGACAGTTTTCTACTCCAGGTCTTGACAGACCCACTATCAGGCTCAGTTGCTTCTGTCTCTTTTCCTAGATATACGGAGCCACAATATAAAGGTTTTGTAGCAAACATGCTTCCCTTCTCTTCCGTCAATGCTGAAGTCTCCCACTACTCTCAACCAGCAAAATGTTGGGAACTGGGAAAAGCAGGAGTGAAATAGGAAGAGAATAAGCACGGCTGAGGCTGGTTCATGTGTCAATCCACCTCATGCCTTCCAGGAGACAAAGTCAGGTCTTGGAGGAACAGCCCAGGACGTTCTTCTGCTCATCCATGCCTTTGTCTAGGACAGGAAGACATACATGACTATATGAGAAGACAAAGCCCACAATAAGTTGAGCTCAGGAGTTTCAGAAAGCAGCTAAGCTGTTTTGTTCCACCAACTTTTTAAATAAAAAGCCATGGTTCTACATACGATTAGCAAAAAGGTGTGAAGTCACCCTATTAAGAAGATGCTGTTCAGCAAAAATGATTGGACTGCAGTTGAGCAACAGATTATGCGGGTATGCTGAGTCCTAAGAGCTGTGCATTCACAATAAAGGAAGAGGTGATCTTCCCAGTCCTGTTGACGCAAGCAAAGGAAAACCACCAAGAGAACAGAGAACAGCCCTTCCTCTGCTGGACCTCTACTCTATACTTTGTCAGTAGCTTCCACTCCCTTCTGCTCCCTGCTGCTGATAAAAGTAATCATCAAGAGCTCCTCTGACTACATGTCAGACTCATGACATAAAATTCCATACAAATCGCATGCTTCACTAAGTAGGGAAAATTAGAGAGTCAAACTGGTTGGGAGCGTTGCTTTAGAGATAAAAAGCAGTTGATTTGAAAAGGAAAGACAGTCATAAAACTGAAAAAGGCCCAGTGATCACCTCTTCAACTCCCATTATCGCAACTTATGGAGGAAGACAGCCAGACACTAGCAAGCACAGCTACAAAACTGCAAACCAAGCCAGTGCGCTGTGTAGTAAGAGTGAACAGGGATGGAACTCACAGAATCACAGAACAGTTTGGGTGGGAAAGAACCTTAAAGATCATCCAGTTCTACCCCCCGCCATGGGAAGGGACAATTTCCACTGGATCAGATTGCTCATAGCCTCAATCCAACTGTATGGGCCACTGCAGAATAATCATGAGGAGACTGGGCGATGCACGTCACAAGGGTGAAGTCAGTAACCCAACTTAAGTGCATGTACACTAATGCACGCAGTATGGGTAACAAACAAGAGGAGCTGGAAGTCCTGGTTCTGCAGGAGAACTATGATATAGTTGCTATCGTGGAAACATGGTGGAATGACTCTCATAACTGGAGTGCTGCCATGGAAGGTTACAAACTCTTCAGGAGAGACAGGCGGGAGAGAAGGGGTGGAGGGGTGGCCCTGTATACTAAGGAAACTCGTGATGCCGTAGAAGTTGAGATTACTGATGACCAGATTGAGTGCCTATGGATAAGAGTCAGAAGGGCAATCAAGACTGACATTCTGGCTGGAGTATGTTACAGACCGCCCGATCAGGAGGAAGAGGTGGATCTGTTGTTGTTTAAGCAGCTGGAAGTTGCCTCAAGATCAGCTGCTCTTGTTCTTTTAGGAGACTTTAATCTCCCAGATATCTGCTGGGAACTTAACACAGCCAAGAGGAGGCAGTCCAGAAGGTTCTTGAAGTGTACTGAGGATTGCTTTCTGTCGCAGCTGGTGAGTGAGCCTACCAGGGGTGAGGCTCTCCCTTGACCTGCTCTTTACAAATAGAGAAGGTCTGGTGGGTGATGGTGTGGTCGGAGGCTGTCTGGGGTACAGTGACCATAAGATAATTGAGTTCTCCATAAACAATGAAACAAAGAAGGGCATGAACAGAACACCCACACTGGACTTTCAGCGGGCAGATTTTGGATTATTTAAGGAACTAGTTAGGGGAGTACCCTGGGAAACAGCCCTTAAAAACAAGAGGGTCCAGGAAGGCTGGAATTACTTCAAGGAGCAGGCTGTCCCAATGTGCCGTAAGACGAGCCGTAGGGGCAGACAGCCGGCCTGGACCAGTAAGGAGCTTCTGAAGGAGCTAAGCGAGAAAAAGAGGGTGTATCGCCTTTGGAAAGAAGGGCAGGTAAATCAGGTTATGTTCAAAGATACCGTTAAGTTATGTAGGAACAAAATTAGGGAGGCAAAAGCCCAGCTGGAGCTCAAATTGGCCACTTCTGTTAAAGATAATAAGAAGTGTTTTTACAAATACATTAATGGCAGAAAGAAGGACAGCAACAACCTCCACTCCTTATTGGATGCCGAGGGAAATATAGTGACTAAAGATGAGGAAAAGGCTGAGGTTCTTAATGCTTTCTTTACCTCCATTTTCAACACTAAGACAGATTGTTCACAGGACAACTGGCCTTCTGAAGTGGTAGATGGGGTCAGGATGGAATATAGCTCCCCTGTAATCCAGGAGGAAGAAGTTAGAGACCTGCTGAGCCACTTGGATCCTCATAAGTCTATGGTGCCAGATGGGATCCATCCTAGGGTGATAAGAGAGCTGGCAGACAAGCTTGCTAAGCCGCTTTCCATCATTTATCAACAGTCCCGGCTCACTGGAGAGGTCCCGGATGACTGGAAGTTGGTCAATGTGATGCCCATCTACAAGAAGGGCCACAGGGATGATCCAGATAATTATAGACCTGTCAATCTGACCTCGTTCCCAGGTAAAATTATGGAGCAGATAATCCTGCACCTGCAGAATGACCAATAGATCAGGCCCAGCCAGCATGGATTTAGGAGGAGCGGGTCCTGCCTGACCAACCCAATCTCCTTTTATGACCATGTGACTTGGCTGGTGGAAGCTGTGGAAGTGGTATACCTGGATTTCAGCAAGGCCTTTGACACTGTCTCCCATAGTAGACTCCTGGAGTCTCTACAACTACCTAAAAGGAGGTTGTAGGCAGGCAGGGGGTGGTCTCTTCTCTCAGGTGACCAGTGACAGAACAAGAGGACATGGTCTCAAGCTTCGTCAGGGGAGGTTTAGGCTTGATATTAGGAAAAAAATTTTGGGTGATTGGCCATTGGAATGCGCTGCCCAGGGAGGTGGTGGAGTCATCGTCCCTGGAGGTGTTTAAAAGCAGATCAGATGAGGCACTTAGTGCCATGGTTTAGACGACGAGTAGGTGTTGGTGTTGGGTCAGGTTGGACTCGATCTCAAAGGTCTTTTCCAACCTTATGATATCATGATACTGTGATACATTGTTCAGACTTCCCAGACTTTTGCACCAAAACATGCTGCAAAAATAACTATTTTTGCGTTAGCCAAGCAACTCGAATGTAAAGAGTATCATGCACCTGGCTTCATTGTTCACCAATCATATGAATACACGAATAGTAGCCAGGCCAATCCACTGCTTGCACGCGCTGATCACACGTGCATGTAGCATATAAAGTCTAAGATGTGCCCAGACCCTGTGCTCCTTGCCATGGGTCAAAGCTCAGTGATGCTGTGAACATCTCCCAATTGCTGTGAACCTCTATTTGGTCATAGTTGGGGAGCCCCAGGCAGATTGCAAAATAATAAAGTCCTATTTTCTGGCCTTGTATTGCACTTTCTCTGCCTATTCCAACCAGCCTCTGGGGGTGCAAAGTCCCCAGTGCCTTACCCCAACCTGACCCTGAATATCAGGGATGGGGAGACAGATCCTAAACCCCAGCTGATACTTCTTCCTAAAGCAGACAGCTTTATAATACGTGCATGTTTTAAAGATTTCTTCAGCACTAAACGGCACTGTTGTACTCCATGAGTTATCCAACTAATTTGATTGTTTCTCTCTCAGAAAATTCACGTGTTATTTCGATCCAGTTTGGCACAAAGCCATCATGAGCAAGACAGAAAGAACCTATCCAGATCTCCAGGCACCTTCCCCAGAGGCATCTTCCTTCCCATACCAGAAAAACAGAGCTGTAAACAGAGAAGTTAAAAAATAGAGAAATACAGGGTAAAAAACACGATCAGTCCTAGGATCGCAGACTCCTCACCTGGTTTACTTCCACTGCAGCCAGGAGCAGTAGTAAGACACGCTTCACAGAGTAAGTAAGAGTAAACTGTCCTTGGTAAGAGGAAAATTATTTCATTGGGACCTCGGCATCAAGTGCTACGCATGCAGGGAATCAAATCAGCCAAAGAGGTGCAACAAGAGACTCCATTGTGTGCTTTGAGTCAGAGTCTGCAGCTCAGTTGAGAGAACAGAGACTCCCAGCACTGCAGGGCTGTTCAGTCCTTATAATCCTGCTGATCCAAGCACTGACGTGTCCAACAAAGCACGTGGCTGATCTTTTGCTGTTATGCCAGCTACACAAGCAACACCTCTTGAGTACCTTCACCATATACAGAAGATGGTCCTACCTATGTTAGCAGAGAGATGAACACATAACCACTCGGGGGAGGTTATATGTGGTGCTTTATTTCGAGGCCCCGGGAACCAGGGGTACGCACCCAAATCTGGTTCCAAGACCGTTACAGCGCGACTGCATTTTATTCCCTATGTTACATAACCTAATGTATATTCAACAAGTTACAACTAATACATATGCATGTACAGATTACTTCATTGATTAATTATAATATCAGTCTTTTCGGCGCCAGCTTCCTTCTGTTTTGCTTAGTTAACTTTGGTATGCAAGGTCAACTACAGGCCCAGCCTTTAACTCAACTGCAGGTGCAGGCTTAGCCTAGATAAGTTTCGGATACTTCACACAGTTCTTACAAGGAGAGAAAAAGAACTTTTCGCCTAAATAACCGCTCCTTCTAATAACCACTAACACACTTAAAGTAACAGAATTTAAAATCACTAACTTAAAGTAATAAAATTTAAAACCACTATTTAAAACCATTATATTTCTATTTCTACCTAATTAATATCAGACTAAATAAAATCTCCAGACTAAATAAAATCTCATGTCTTCCCAACACCTACAGGGCTGCTTCTGTAGGACCTGCTTCTGTTGCCTATTTACAAATGACTTGTGTGTGTCCAGTGGGGTCACATCTGCATTGGCTGAACTAGGTGTGCATAGAACCACAACCCTGGTACCAGCCCACATCATAACTATAACCGAAAAGGAAACTTGCTGTTAAATCTTTAAAAACACAAACAACACCCCCCCCCCCCCATCCCGCCTCAAAACTGCACAGTAACCTCTCCCTTCCCAAAGAGCTACAGGCATGACTCTGTTACATAGACAAGACAGCCAGACCAGACTGCAAAGATCTGTTTCCCAGGAGTGGAACACATTCAAAGTCTGTTCTGACCCAGCCTTGTTCCAAAAGCCATAGTCCCTGACAATCACTGTCATTAGCTTCCCTCAGCTCCTCACATTAGTGGCCAAGTACCCATTAAATCTAGATGGCTGGTGAGCTAAAACTCACACCTTTGGATTTGTAGCAAGACATCTTGCCCACAGCTGCTGCACCCCGGAGAAAAAAAGGAATTAAGTGCCTTATTTACTTTGAATGAATCAATAGTTAGCTGCAAGCATTACAGAAAATTACAGCAACCAGAGAGCAACTGCAGAACAAACAAAAGGAATAATATTCCTTTAATAGCATCACTATGAGATGGTGCAACTCATACTGGACACAGTTACCCTACATCTTTGGGACTGCCGTCTCACTGAGCTCTAACATATCACAAGGTGGCTGTCGATTGACAAGGACACACAGCATCTCATGAGCTCATCCAATGGCCATTTGACATTATAATAGAAAGTTTAGGGAAAGGTTTTCACTTAATTAAAGAACAGCTTTTCACGAGAAAAAAAAAAAGGAAATGGCATCAGGTTCCTTCTTCACACATTGGATCTTTGAATCTTGATTCTTCTCATTCTCCAGTCTACTTAAAAAAAAAAAGGTAGAAGGGAGAAATGTCATAGCTCAAAATTTGTCTCCTGCTTCATAGAAACAAACACCCACAGCCTCATAAAGCATGTATTCATCCCCACTGAGCTACTTAGTAATTTGTTTAGCATCAGAGTCATATCGTGAGAAATCTGTAAAAAGAAACCTGCATATGTGAAACATTTCACATGTGCACAAATGTCAAATCAATTGCTAATTAGTGGGAAAAAAAAAACAACCACAAACACAGAACCAGACTGCTAGAAAATTTAACAACTGTGAAACAAGTAACATGGGGCACACAAATCAACACATATTGTAAAGTCTCAAAAGCAGTGACGGTTAAGGCTATAAACTGTTGCCTGGTCTTCTGAGAAATGTATCTGAATTAAGACCTACAATATGCACAAGAAATTTGAGATATGTTTTTCTAAAAGAACACATGATTTGCTTCTACAGCAGTCTGTAGTTTGCACTGTATCTTCAGCAAGTTTGTCACCATGACAACCTGACATTTTTCTGGAAGACAACTTTGTTAGTAAAATTTTAGGGATAGATTTGTGCCAGAAAAGAGCGTCCACGCATGTAGCACTGTTAGAGAAAGCATCCCTCAGAGTAGCCTGTCCTGCTCTCTGAGCAGGAGCACCTGAGTCATGCTCAGTCCTGGAGATAGGGAATGCAGGCTAAAGAAGTAGGACCAGCCGCTACCCACATCACTGGGAACCAAGAGACAAGGGAATAAATAGAAGCAAGTGGGAACATGGGAAGTTCCTACCCAGTTTAGGGAAAAATCTTCCCCCAAGAGTGCTCCAACGCTGAACTCAAAGCCCAAAGAGGATGAGGGATCTATATCCTGGTGTTATAAATTGAGACCACAACGGATCAAAATCCAATTAAAATTTATTAATTATAGCAAGTAGAATATGAGCAAAAGCAGCGCTGGACGGCAGGGGAGTCTGCGCTGCGCCAACTGCCGTAAATAGGCACTTCATACAGTTCCTTTTATACGTTTTTTTTTCCTTCGCAATCGTGATATAGTGGAAGCACTCTGCGCATGCTTCGGTTGTTATCTAGGGGTCTTTTTTCTGCCTCCTGATAGTCGTCAGGGCTGAAGTAAGACGTCTTCCTCCCCTGTCCTGTGATTGACCATTCATTCTTATGCCCTTATCTGGGGTTGTTTGTCGTGTCTTTACCAGTTCCTGAGTTTGCAGAAGCAGTTTGTGTTTTAACGTTTACATAAAGCTTAACTTTTGTTCTACACCAAGTGATTACATTAGACAATGATAAATCTCAATAAACAATACCATAGTTCAGTCTCCCACAATCCCCCCTTTTTCTTTTTATCCCATTATTGTTTATTAAACACTGCTTTCATTCTTGGCACTACAAGCAAACCTTTTTCCACAATCCCGACATCATAACTTTCGCAATGTAATACCTCACAATTACAAGAGTTTTCACGTTGCATATCGCATTCACAATAATCTTCATCCTCATTAGTAGGTACATTTTTATATCCTGTTCTAGATTTTGTAGTTAAAATAAGCAATTTAGCAATGTCAAACCGTTCCCTAATAAAACGTAAAATATAGCGTAATACACAAGGCCCAAATATAAGTCCTAAAATCAATATAATAAGCGGTCCTGCTAAAGCAGACAACAAAGTGGTTAACCAAGGTGAAACATTAAACCAATTTTCATACCATGACCTACCCGCCTCACGATCCTTCTTACGTTGATCCAACCTTTTCCGGAGTTCGGACATGGTGTCCTGGACTACTCCCGTATGATCAGCAAAAGAACAACATTCCTCTTTTAGAGCTACACATAACCCTCCTTCCTTTAAAAACAGTAGATCCAATCCCCTTCTATTTTGCAGTACTAATTCTGATAAGGACTTTACTGAAGTGGCTAAATTTTCGATAGATTGTTCTATTTTTTGCTAAATCCTCATCTACAGCCATCTGCAAATTTTGTAATTCCTGACCTTTTACTAGGGAGGCTATGCCTGTACCTGCTCCAACTCCGCCCACTACCAATAGCGTAGCTAAGGTTATCACTGTAATTGGTTCTCGTTTTTGTCTGTTCAGGTCTCCTTCGAAGTGGAGTAATATCTCCTCAGAGGTGTGATAGATTAGACGAGGAACAATAACTACTTGTACACAAAACTGAGATTGATCAAACACGTTTAGAGATAGGCAAGGAGTTATTCCGATATCTGAGCAAACCCATTTAGCCCCCAATGTGGGAATAGCCCATTTGTTATTTCTATTCTTATGTTTTTCTATTCTGGTGTTAGGAATTGTTTCGTTACACAAGAATTGATATCTTTTAGGCACCGTACCAATGCATCTTCCTTGGCCTGTTACTAGTTGAATGGTAATCCCCTGCGTATGGTTTCTCTGGTCATCCCATGGACATTCTTGTGGATTTACATAACCCCCATCTCGTAGACCTGTAAGGTCTACGCCTGTATTTTCAGGTTTACAGCCATCAGGAGTCCAAGTCACTTTCAAATACTTGTCAGGAACTTTTACTACCCAGTTTGAGGCTACCGTCTCGCAGCCCCAATAACCACAATAGTAATGTCCGGGGTAATTACAATAAGATGGCCCGGAGGCCGGGCATAAATAAAATGGAGGTCCGTTCTCGCAGGGTATTGGTACTAAATCACAAAGTCTTACTGAAAATTCAGGTGCCCCTGGGCCATTAAAAATGGCTTTTGTTTCGGTACCTTCCCAAGAGATTAATTCCCATTTAAATGGTTAATGCGGGTTTTCTGGTTTTGCTGGTAAAATCGGTAAGCATAAAGTGTACAGGAAAAGGAGTATTTTGTGAGGGTATTGTTTTTGTTTTAAATTTGAATTTTTACCAGTCCTGTGGAAGTTCAGCCAAGGCTGCTTGTACTTTCCAAGTTGCAGGCTCTTTCCTTTGGTGGGTTTTCCTCCTCTGCCTCGCCCGTCGACTGGGTTGCAGCCAGACACGGGGGTTACCATCTTCTCGGCAGCAAGAGTCCCTGTCAGGAATATGCCTCTTACACTTGGTTAGACGGTGAACGTAAGCGGGCCAAGCTTTGGCCTTAACCATGCACTCGTTACACTTTACAGCCTTGATTTCCAGTCTACACTGGACTGCGACAATATCAATTATCAATGGTATTCGTTCCTGAGGGTGGTAACAATAGTACTCAGGATTAATACCATAGGCATAATAATACCTATATCTAGCACTCCAATTTGGAAACTTGGCTCCCAATCATTTCAATGCCCAATTAGTAAATTCGCGTTCTTTCGTGTAGCAACTGCTACACACTCCTCGAGGAGGATATCCTTTTTTACAGTGTTGCCACCGCTTTTCTTGACACCTTTTGCACTTAAAACATACAAACGGGTAACAATTGCAACCTGGTTTTTCACACTTAACTATTATGTCAGAGGTATAGACAGTGTTGACAGGGTCGATGGTCGATGTTTCCCTTAAATAACAAAACCTTTGTGGCCAGTCCCAGGAAGTTTCACACATCGAAACTGACATTAATTCAACATAGCCCCTTTTCACACTTAACAATTTTCCACAAATAATACACGATCAACGATACAATAAATACTGTACCCCAAAAGGTAATCCTAGAAAATACTGAAATACAGTTTGTATCATTACTTATCGCTTTAGTACAAGCTTGGTGTCTCCAGGTGAGCTGATGACTTTCCACTGTGGTGGGTTTACGGGTCCCTTCACACGGCTAGCATGCGTCCATCCACGTTGGGCAGTTCGGATGGCTGTTTCTGTGGTGAGTAAAACAAGGTAAGGTCCCTCCCAATTGGGTTTCAGGGTTTCCTCTTTCCACACTTTGACTAATATCCAATCTCCAGGTTTAATATTGTGAATCTTTAAATCCAACGGGGCCGTTGTACAATCAGTCCACATTCCCAAAGCTTGTTGCGATGTTCTGCTAATTGCGAAATGTATTCATTAATCACACGGTCACGAATTAAAACATTTGTTTGCGGACTCTCAATTCTGTAGGGCATTCCATACACCATTTCAAATGCTTGAGGTCTGGTCCTTAGAACCAACAGCGCCATGGGTAGGCACTTAATCCATGATAATTTGTTTTCTATCATTAATTTAGTTAAAATAGTTTTGATTTCTCCGTTCATCCTTTCAACTTTACCTGAGCTTTGTGGATGCCATGGTGTATGGTATTCCCATTTTACACCCAAGCTCTCTGTTAAATCTTTAATTATTTTTGACACAAAATGTGTTCCTCTATCTGAGTCTATTACTTCAGTTACTCCGTATCGAGGTATAATATGTTCGAGTAACACTTTGGTAACTTGATTAGCGGTTGCTCTAGAGGTAGAAAAAGCCTCTACATAATGGGTTAAATGATCCAACATTACCAACAAGTATTTGTAACGCCCTACTCTGGGTAGTTCAGTAAAATCCACTTGTATGTGTGAAAAGGGCCTGTATGCTGGGGAATGTCCTCCAAAAGGCTTTTGCCTCATATTGCTCCGATTTACCTTTTGACAAGTCTCGCAAGCTGCTGTAACTGCTTTCGCTACGTTATATACACCCACACAGGCAAACAGTTGATTAAAGTGATCAACTAATGCCTGGGTTCCCCAGTGTGTTTTACTATGTATTTTAGAAAATATTTCAAATGCCATACCTTTAGGTAAAACTTCTCTCCTATGTGGTAATAGGTACTTACTATTCTGCTCTTTAGCTCCCATTTGTCACAATTTCTCTTTCTCTACAGGTTCAAAACTAAAAGATTTGCCAATCTGTGTCTGTTGTATAGCCAAGATTGTATTATAGTTGCCCGCCACTCACTCGGCTTCTGTATCAGCTGCATTATTTCCCCTTACTTGATAACTCGTACCTCGCTGATGTCCTTTGATATGTACAACTGCTATTTTATTTGGAGTTTTTTTTAATGCCTCCAGGACTCGTCGGATTAATTCCGGGTGGATCAGTTGTTTGCCCTGGGATTTTACAAATCCTCTTTCTTCCCATATTTTCCCAAAGGTGTGTTCCACCCCAAATGCATACCGTGAGTCTGTATATATAGTTCCATCTTTTCCCTCTAATAGCACTAATGCTTTCCATAATGCATACAGCTCACAGGCTTGAGCTGACCAACTGGCACTCAGAGGGCCTGACTCTATTATCTTAAATTCTCCTTTTTCCAATTTTACGATGGCATATCCGGACAATCGTTTTCCTTCTACTATTCGTGATGACCCATCTATAAACAAAACCTCTCCACATTGTAACTCTTTTTCCTCTAGATCTGGCCTAATGCGTGTCTGTTGTTCAATTGTTTGAAAACAATCATGCAATAAATCAGCACTTTCTCCTGGGTACAAAAATTCAGCAGGGTTAACCACCCCAATAGTCTTTAGGGATAACTTTGGAGATTCTATAAGTATTCCCTCATACTTCAATAGTCGGCTATCTGTAAGCCACTTTTCTGACTTCTGTTGTAACACTCCCCTTATGTTATGAGGCGCGTATAAGACAACCTCCCCATTAAAGGTAATACGATTTGTTTCTTGTCTTCTATAGTCAATGGATAAGCTAGCACTGTTAGCTACTGTTTTTTTACCTTGATTTCCAATTGTAATTCAACAATTAAATCTCGTCCTAGCAGATTAAATTCTGCTTCAGGGACGAACAAGGGTTCACCTACCCCGAATTTATTTTTGGTTTCAAATATCACATCTTTAATTTTACTTTAAAAGGTTCTCCTTTAGCCCTGATTACTTGCACCTTCTCAGAGGACGCTGTACATCCTTCTGGTATCTGTCTAATGGTTGATTTCTCAGCTCCAGTATCTACTAAAAAGGTGAACTCTTGTTTATGGGGACCTAGTTTTACTTTTATCAAGGGCTCACGATGACTCCGATCCCCTAAGATATAGAGCCCCTGACTCTCCTATTCTGCTTTCAATACCTCCTCATCTCTAATCCTTTCTCTGCAATTCTCTTTTTATATGTCCTTTCTTTCCACAATAAAAACAACATCCTTATTCCTTCTTCACTGCTCCATTCCCTTGTCTTATTCCAGCAGGTCTGTGTTCATTAGACCTCCCTCTGCGATCCTCTCTAACTGCTGCCACCATCATTTTTACTTGCCTTTTACTGCTTTCTTCCTCTTGTCTCACATACACTTTTTGTGTTTCCCTCAACAATTCATCCAAACCTCTATCATGCCAATCTTCTAATTTTTCAATCTTCTTCCTAATGTCTTCCCATGCCTTTGCCACAAACTGAGTTTTGAGGAGTGCCTGTCCCAAAGGATCATCAGGATTTACTCCTGAATACTGCTGGAGTGCTTTCCTTAACCGTTCCAGCCACTCAGTAGGGCTTTCATCCTTCTTTTGCATTTCATTAAATGCTTTATTAATATTCTGGCCACGGGGTAATGCTTCTCTAATTTCCTGGATTACGATGGTTCTCAGGTCCTACATATGAGTTCTATGTAGCGGGTCCTGATTGTCCCAGTTAGGTCTTTGGAGTGGCCATTTAATATCTGCTTGGGGTCCCTGGGCATGTTGGGCATCCCATAGTCTCATTCCAGCCCGCCTAATCATTTCTCTCTCTTCGGTAGTAAATAATTGCCCAAGAATGGATTGCATCTCATCCCAGGTATAGAGATTTGGTCCCAAAAATTGGTCCAGCCTCTCTGTTACCCCGAGTGGATCTTCAATTAAACTACCCATCTCAGTTCTTTTGAAATCCCGTAAATCGGCCAGAAACCGGCCAGAAAGCTTTCTTTCTTCCCTCCCCATATCTTAGTACAATATTCTATCATTTTTGGCTTACTTTTCCCTGCAGTCCCAGGAAAATGTTTTCAATTATCTAAGATATATGCCAGAGGGGTATTCTTAGGTACAGAGGGTACCCTTCCCATGGGAGTCGAAGGCTTGCTGCCCTTCGCCCCCATCTTCTGGAATATCCACAAACACACACTCACTCGCTCCCCTTGTTTCTGGCCCAGTCCCTCGCGGGATATGGGAAACGCAGTACTTAAGGGTCCACACTCGCTTGGTTCAGTATGTCGAACCTCTCGTTCGTTATATTCCAGAAAACCCAATCCCGCCCGAACGGCAAACCTGCGAACAATTTCGCAATATACTCACGCGTCCTGCGTCTTCGTCCGGACTCCCGTGCACAGAATGTTTATGGGATTTTTACCGGTTCCTCCTTTGCTCAATATTCTAGGATTTTGGGTTCGTCGGTAAGGTTGAGGTAAGCTGCCGGTCGCGGGGCCGCGGATGGACGCGGGGCGCCTCCCCGGAGGACTGAAGCCCATCTTTCCTTATCCCAGTCACGGCACCAGAATTGTTATAAATTGAGACCACAACGGATCAAAATCCAATTAAAATTTATTAATTATAGCAAGTAGAATATGAGCAAAAGCAGCGCTGGACGGCAGGGGAGTCTGCGCTGCGCCAACTGCCGTAAATAGGCACTTCATACAGTTCCTTTTATACGTTTTTTTTTCCTTCGCAATCGTGATATAGTGGAAGCACTCTGCGCATGCTTCGGTTGTTATCTAGGGGTCTTTTTTCTGCCTCCTGATAGTCGTCGGGGCTGAAGTAAGACGTCTTCCTCCCCTGTCCTGTGATTGACCATTCATTCTTATGCCCTTACCTGGGGTTGTTTGTCGTGTCTTTATCAGTTCCTGAGTTTGCAGAAGCAGTTTGTGTTTTAACATTTACATAAAGCTTAACTTTTGTTCTACACCAAGTGATTACATTAGACAATGATAAATCTCAATAAACAATACCATAGTTCAGTCTCCCACACTGGGATATTCAAACCTCAGCTACGCAGCTTCATGAGCCTGACCCTGCTTTGAGCAGGGGCTGGGCCTCCAGAAGTCCCTCCTTACTTGCACAATTCTTTAACAAGCTCATTTCTAGTGCTTGCAAAATTCAACATGTAGCAGTAGTCTAGAAGATACCGAGAGATCCTTCTGTTCCTCCAGTGAAGTTGTGTTATTTTTCTCCAGTAACTTAATTAAGGGGCTTGCAATCAGGCCTTAAAGATACTGTGAAGTCTAAGGAATCATCCAAGCTCTGCATCCTCCAGAAGCAGGAACAATTTCCTCAGTGCAGCAGCAGGTCTAATCCTTCAAATCAGCTTGAGAAGAGCTGGACAACGGACAAGGCAAAAATCACTGCTGTTCAGAATAGCAGCAACAGATTGCCAGAGTGATTGTAATAAGTAACCTTGAAATATTTGTTAATCAAACCTAGAGAATAATGTTTTGTTCGCTCAAGTACGTTTAATTCTAATGTTATGCTGCCTTGGTAATTTGAATCTCTGTATATTTTTAATCAAGCATGAAGACTAGGAACTGTCTTGCTTCATTGTAATAAGTAGCTAGGAGTAATTTGCTGATCAAGCCAACTGAGCAAAGGGAACAGTGAAGCTGCCCCAAAGATGAGAACAACCTGCTTAGCAGAATGTGTTTAGCCATCATATTATTAAAATGTATTATCTTAAGCAAATGTTAAACTGCAAATGTTATGTTACTATGGCGGTCCTTGTCTTTTTACAAGGAAAATCTGTTTTAGCTGATTCTGCAACAGAGTTTTTGGGAATTGCCTGAAGCTAGTAGCAGTTTGCGAAAAGATAAGATAAAGGAAGAAGCAGGCATCAGGCTGGAGTTTTATGGCCTTGCTGGTATCTGGTACGAAGTATCTTTTGCAAGAGATGACATAACCCCCTCCTGTTAAACACCGAGGTGCCAGAAATCCAGGCTGAAGGGGGGCCAGAGACCCCCCCAGAAAACCTTCCCAGCGATAGTACTGGGGATAAAAAGGACTGTTTGAATCATCTGAATCCACGAGCTGTGGTAGAGCTGCTACTGCCCGGCCGCCCAGCACTGCTTTTGCTTTCCTACCTAAATAAATACTTAGAAAACTTGATTGGGACTCTCTTGCCTTCATTCGCTTATAACATGATTATCCTCTCTGCTTCATCCCCGTGTTAGGATCTGGTCTGAGCATCAGGAAAGGTCCTGCTTGGGTCTGTTTCAATTTCAGTCCTTCACCTCTGAACAGATAAAAGCATGCCTTCTTCCTTACTGTAGTGTATGACAGATGCCAGGTGACACCTAGAACTTAGCAATCACAGATGGATTCCAAGGCAGGAGGGATGTAAGCATAGCATGTCATTTCCTCCACACTGCTTAACTGATAAATTGCTCTAGCTCTCTTTCTCAAAGCCGATCTGATACAGAGCTCATGCACTATGCAACACATCCCATTCTGCAGGGATTTTCCTTTCCTCTGATCTGTCACTTTTTTCCCCCATAAAGCAATAAGCTGCTTTCTGAGAACTAGAGAAAGAAGGGGTGGGTGAATGTAGAGGGGGAAAAAAAAAAGACAGATTATATGAAGCTTCGAGAATACAAAACTGGAACGAAAACCAAGGAGCTTCTTAATAAGGAAACTGGGGATTATAAGTGTTTCTTTTCATGCCCCAGGAGGGTTACGCAACCTGCTTCATTATTATTTTTTATAGAAGATAGACAAACAAACATCCATTTCACTCTGAAGATTGGATCCTGGATTTCTTGGGTATAAGAAGAGGTCCAGTGTCGCCAATATTTCTTCCATTGAAAAAAATCCCCAATATCCAAGGATGCCAGTCTACTCACTTCAGGTTCTGCAAGGCTGCTAATCAGCTTGTAACAACTGCTGTCCCCAAGATCCTGCCAGCAGTGAGCTGTGCCAGGTGAAAACGTGCCAGAGAGTACAATTTTAAGAAAAATGTAGAAAATTCGAGGAGGAAATCACCATCCCTTGGCTTGATACAGAAAGAATTTGATTGTCTGCTAAAAAAACCACTTTCCTTGGGTGACTGATGACAGTAACAGAAAACCAGCACTCACAATCTGCATCTATATTGCAAGCAAAAGCAAGATCTTTCTCCTTAATTTTCCCATTCAAGGAAATGAAGCATTGCTGGTGAGACTCCAGACATAGGTCATAAGTCAGGGTCCACCCTGCACAAAAATACTGCCTTAGGCTGTTGACTTTGGAAGAGTAAAGCATTAGGGCCTTTTTCAGTTGCTTTCTGTGGGTTCCAGGTGAGTTTGAGCCATTTTTTAGGCTCCTCTTTGCAATTCAAAGCAACAAAAAGCATTAAGCAGATTCCAGTTTAATGAAACACACAATTCCACATACCTATGCATACTCAAAAATCCTTTTGAGTGTTCTGAACGCAATCCCTTTAGAGGAGTCCCTCATCCCCAAGAGGTTCACAAGGAGATTGCCTGCATCACTAACACACCCTTTGCTGACACTGTGACAACTGACTCAGCCCCAGCAATCTCTGAACGCATCTTGCACAGTAACACATGACATTAAGCTTGCAGGATAAGGTTGTTAATAGGAGACTGGCTGTTGTACAGCAGTTGGCTCCCCTTCCTTTACTCGCCCGTGTGCCTGAGCTACTTCTTGGAAGCACTGGCTCACAGTGCCACACGGGAATTCTACAACCTCCCCGCTTCCAGACATACGCTAGGAAAGAAAACCAGAAAAGCTGATTAGGACTTGTCATTCCTTCATCACTGATGTGATTCTTTCACTTTGCTGACTCCTCACAGGCACTCTGCTGACCTCCTGGCTCGGAAAACTGCAGAGCTGGAAAAGCTCCTCTCTCTAGAACAACAGTACCATTTCTTTTCTCCTTTGGAACATTTAAGACATACTAATAAATAAGAAGAGCCACAAATCACCAATGAGATCACTTAGCTGAGCCTCTTGCGTAGAGTCGGGCACAGGATTCCCTCATATATTCCCCTACACAGATTTCCTCTAAGTTCTACAAATGCCCAGAATCAAATGCCTTTTCACACGCTCGCAGACAAGAAACATGTTCCCAAAGAGGTCCACTATGCCAAGCAGCCACTTTCCCACTCTGCCAAAAAACCTGCAGACCTAGGGCATCTGAAAGCCACACATTGAACTGTACTCACCCAAACCGTACAATGCAAGCTTGTCCAAGCAACACCATCCACCACAACTACATGACACCATCCCAGAGAGGCTGACATCCCTTGAACTCAGCTACAGCTCTAGAGCAAGAGCTACAGGGCACTTGCTGCAGCCCTCTGCAGGAATACTTCCTTCTTCAGGTGCAAGAAATCCCTTGCCATTTATTTCTTATTAACACTGCAGGAAATACAGCCCCCAGCAGGAATATGGGCAGCAGTACTACATTTTAAGTAAGGGTTATAGAAGGAAAGTATCTCCTTGTAAAATCAACTGTTTACACTGTGTGCCCTATCAAACAAGAGGTATGCTTAACCGATGAAAACAGACTGAACATCCAAAACTCTCTCCCATAGTTCAGGACTTCACATGCAGTCTTTCTGCTCTGCAAATCAGGACTTCCTGGGGTGCATTCCCTGGGTAGCTTTGAACAGAGATTCTGAACAACAAAATCAAAAGAACCGAGCTAACGGGACAACTAAAACCAAGAGAACGGGACACAAGATCCTACTTGCTTCAATTTATTAATTTAGTCCCTTGCACTTTCCAAAGATAAAAGCTGTCCCTATCCTCTGACACCTTGCTTGTGAAAACTACCTTTGCTCCCTGCACAGAATCCTCAAGCACAGCAACAAATGCACATCTCCGCTGTAACCACAGGCAACCAGGGACATGGAAAAAGGGGACGCTGCCATGGTTTGAAAACAGCTAGCAGGAATTCAAAGGTTGGGCCTGTGTTTCATCACATCCGACAAACCAAAGAAGAGCTCAAAAAGGCAACACCAATCTCAGCAGAGCACTTGTTCTTCAGCTATACTGTGACTACACGCTCAACTGAGAGCTAGGTTTGGTATTGGTTTCTGTCTGTAAGAGGAGCTACACACTGTTCTCCAGGCACACGCTCGAGAGATCAATGAAGAAACAGTGCCCGAGTTGGTAGATTGGCCAGACGGCTCCAGAGATTCACACTCTCTCCAGGAATCCATCAGGCAAGGTTAAACCTCTCAGCTGCTGGGAAGTGAAGCATTACAGGACACACTTGGATTTTTAACCACATTCCCTTTCTCAGAACAAAACCTCCACTAGAACAGAAGCTGCCCTTCACACAGATGCACCTGGTCTCCACTTCAAAGAGGAGAAGCAGAATCTTCCCCATGCGCTCTATTTTCAGCTCAGAGTAGATCCCCTGCTCCCCACCGACAAGGCAGAAGAGTTTCCCAGCACCTGACCCCTCCCACCTAACACGCACTCCACGCTGCAGGTTGTATTTGTAGGGGTTTGGTTTGGTTTTCAGAAAGACAGTGCTTCTGCAGCACCAGCACTGTTTCACCACGTCCCGAGAACGTCCTGCATGGAGCAACGGGGTGGGGGTGGGGGGCACGTTCACACCCAAGGCACTTATCACCAAACGCCCTATTTCGTTCCAGGTTCCTTCTACTCCTGAGAGCTGACTGGGGGGATGACAGCTGCCACAGGCAGGGAAGCACAGCATGCTACTCCTTCTTCTGTGGGAACCAGCTCTGCCTTGGGTATCTAGGATGGCAAGACTCTTGCAAATACATGGCTTGGAAACTAAATCACACAGCTGCAAGCAACTGAATTAATGCAGGTTACTCAGGGACTCCCTGTCAGCTCAGGTGCTTCACATCAACATTTGAGCTCAAGACCAGACACTGAAAACCAAAAACAAACCCCAAAACCAATGACAACAACAAAAAACAAACATCAAAATCCCAACTTCCTTTAAGTATACTTTTTTCCCCCTAAATTAGATGAAACCAAAAGTCATCTTGTCATTTCTGGCAAAAGCTGTAACACATGCCACCTATAGAAACAATGCTCCTGAGCATGTTCAAGAACATGGCCATGCTGACGTGAAATTGGGAACCTTTAACTCCTTAGCTCTCAGTATCCAATACAACTCTCAGCAACGCTAATTCAAACACATCAGGGGTTCCTCCTTCCATGTAGGCACCAGTAGATTTAAACCAGAATTGCTATAGAGGAACAGATAATGGAAACACAGATCACAGAATACTGAATGTCTTCGCAGTGATGTTCAAGAGAGATCTTCCCACGAACCAAGTTACTTTTCACCCACAACAAAGGAGCCACCTGGAGGTAAACCAGCATACAAAGAATATTTAGGTTCCTAAAGCCACAGCTTCAGATAATGCCCAAAATATACCTTCTTCCCAGCAAAATCAGAAAACTTCCATTACCTTGGAGTTCCCAAGCTCGGGAGAAAAGAGAATTTTCCACCACAGCAAAGCATATTTCACCTAAATGATCTTCGTTGTCTGCACACTTACTCTTGTGACAACACCATAAAGAATTATCCCTCCGGAAGGGGAACTGATCCTTGCAACGGAAGCACTGAGAGCCTCTTCCTTGACAGGGAGTTAGTTCAGAGTCATAAACTGGAAACCCTGAGGCAAATGCAGATCCATCACAAGGTCAGCGTGCTTCTGAGCTCTTCCTTCCAAAACAACCATAAGAAAGAAGTCAGGGTTCCATTCTGAGCAGCTTAAGTAAACATGAGAAAACACAGCGTCTCAGGACAGAAATTAAGACCCTTGGAGCTTAACTTTCCCTTTCTAAGAAACTCTTCCCAATACATTTTCCTCTGTCTTTATGTAAGCTGCCAACCCCCTGAGAGGTGAAAATTCCCCAGCACAGAATCAGAGCCCACCCACGTGGACCCGTCTGACACCACCACCCTGCAGGCCAAAGCATCCAGCACAAGTCTCCCAGCTACAAGAGACCGGGACCGTCGCCCCTAGCCCTTGGGACAACCCCACCTCTGTCAGCCTTACAAGCTCCTGGAACCTATGCTACTCGCTACGTGCCAGAAGAGCTCCCACACTGCTTCAACTGTTGCCAAGCCTCAGCCCAGCTAAACAAGCAAGCGAGTGCCTCGGGACACTCACTTTCCCCTCTCACATCCCCCTGATGCTCAGGCTTCCGTCGCAGCACAGAAATTAAGGCGATCTTTGAAAAATTATGGCCTGCCTTCAGCACTGAAAACACCATAAGGAATCAGCGGGACGAGACAGACGCGACACCTCAGCACTCAGCTAACTGGAGGCAGGCTGCAGTGGGGCAAGGTGCTCTCTAGACCCTCTCCAACACACAGCACTCCGCACTTGGTGCTCTGGCTTTCCACACACAGGCAACAGATCTTATCACTCTACCACAACTACCCCTTTAAAACGCAGTTCCACTTCAATTATGTGGCACAGAGTCATTTTAAGAACTTCCCAAATGACAAGTGCTCAAGGAAAGACATGGAAGCATGCAAAGCACCAGGACTGTTGCGCTGTGCCCAATTTTTCTGCAACCACAGCCCAGACCAAGCTCTCTCACACCAAAGAGGAACATGCTGATAGACTGTCTGACCTGCTTCTGCAGTGCTTGCTCTGCAACCAGTCATGCCGCTGCTGTAGGAATGAAACACCAGAAATGAGACCGCTCAAACCACTTGAACGGAAAGAACTTGGCATTCGGAGCACGAAGCTTCTTCTTGTTTTCCAGCACGCTCCACCACCAACTCGCCGCAGATCTCTGGATAACATTTACCATGTCCCTTGAGAAACCGGCAGACAACGGTACAGCCAGGGTAGACACTGCCCAGGGGCTGCTGAATGTTCTCCAGCCCCTGACCGCCTGACAGGGAGAAAAAGTCTTTGTCCAACCAACCTCTCTAACTGCTCTCGCGCTCTAGTAAGATGGTACCTTCTGCCTTGCTGGATCCACCTCTCAACCCTGCACAGAGTTTTCTACTCTAAAACACTTGCAGATTTGGCAGTCAAAAGGAACGTAAAAGCTAAGTCAATATAAATATAGGGACACCTCAGCTTCCCACACCTACACTACTAAGCCTCAAATCAGATGCACTTCCTAAGTCCGCAGTTTGCACCCTGGAAGGGTTGAACTCTGCAAGGGCTGCTGATGCTCTGGCAGCACTCATAGAGCTGCTCTATGACCAGACTGAAAACCACTGGAACTGCAATTTTCACAGCAGTTCTATGAAGATTCAAGGAAACGCTTCAGTCAGCGAGCACAAGCACTGCCCAAGCCCTTTTGCTCTGCACTGCTGAGCTGCACCACACCCGCTGGACTAACAGACGCAACCATAACCTACAGAGTTTCTACCGCTGCCGCTGCCGCAAGGGGACTTTGGAGAGCGAAGCAGCAGAAAGCACACATCACTGCGAACAAAGCCTCAATAGCACACCATAGCTGGATGACTGCTCGGAAACACCGCAGGCTGCAGCAGAATCTCAGAGGTCTCACGTCAGTACTTGCTGCCTTTGAAACTTTCCATATTTTCGTTGCCTGTGCCTGCCAGGTCAGCACTGATCGCTCCTACGGGGTCACTGGCACAACTTTCTGGCTGATGCAAGGCAAATGTTACTTCCAGAACCAGAGATTGTCACCGGAAAAGCCAAAGAGCGCTCTCTCTTTTGCATCTTTTGCTGTCTCTAAGTTTGCCTGACAGTACTGATACTTCCGCGGGCAGGGTCGAGGAGTTAACTGCTGCTTGGAGGCGATCTGCAAATTGTGTAAAGCTCTCATGTTCATTTTTCTGTATTGTGGACCATGGCGATGGCTTGGCGATAACTCTAGAGGCTGTGCGAATAGCTTCTCTAGCTGCACGAGTAGTTGTCATAAATTCGTGAGCCCGCAGGCCTTGGGCTTGAGCCTGGGGGGTAATCATCATTGGGTCTGGAGCCATTAGTTGTTGTAGGCTAGAGCCATGTAGCGGGTGATCCGCCCCAGTTACTAGTTACTTGAGCTAGTTGCCTCGCACAGTTGTCCTCCCATTCTTGTTTAAAAACAGTCATCCCTGCCCCATCAAAAATCAGTCTTGTACAAGTTTGTTTTATATCGAATGGGAGCATGTCATCTCCCCCGAAAACCCCATCTATGAGGGTGGAGACCATGGCAGAATTAAGCCCTTTGTCCGCAATTGCTTTAACAATCGCTTGTATACCCTTAGGGTTTATCGGCGAATGGACCCTTTGTCCCTCATCCGTCACCCGGACCGGGAATGCTAGTGTGGCTGACGGAGCCCAATCGGCACACACAATCTTTATTTCACTCCAATCCGTGAGAGGAATTTTTCCCCCTTGCGGTCCCTTTATATTGCGAATGGGGATATTTTGGTTTTTAGCTCTGTCTACTCTTATTTCCTCCTCTTCCGAATTTGAATCGGTTACGAGCCACTCGTCCCACCTACTGTTTCATCCGGAGCCGGGACTTGACTGACTGGTTACTTCCGGGCTCCAATACTTTTTTGTTGGTCTCCGGCCCCGCCCGTTCCCCTCCTCTAGGCTCGCCCCGCCTTCTATTCGGGTGGGGGGGGTGTTTGCCCTATAAGGGCATTTTTTCAGACGGCTGCTCCGATTGGCTCTCCGCCCCTCACTCGCGCTCCCCTCCCCTCCCCTTCCCAGTCGTCCCCACCACTTTTCTCCTTCTCCTTCTCCTCCCCCTCCCTATTGTGTGCGCTTGTTAGCTCAAGCGCTTTCTCTCCGTTCCCGCCAGGGGCATTCTAGCCCCGCCCTTCCCCTTGCTGCTCGACGCCATTTTGGGGCGCATAGGGCGGTGGTCTAGCCCCACCCTCCTCGGATTTTGATTTCTCCGCGGCGCCCCTGGCCTCCTCGAGTAACCCACCCCAGAAGGATTTCGCTTCATTCTGTCCTTCCCTAAGTGGGTCGGGGCTCGGGGACTTGGGGGACGTATCACCCTCCCGCAAGTCTTTGGACTCAGCAGATTTGCCATCGTCTGGGGGGTGCGGAGTCTGTGCGGCTGCCCTGATTCCCAGTTTCAGGGTGGCCAGCAAACAGTCCCTTGACAGTACTGATACTCTTCCAGGTTTGCTCGCAAACCCCAGGGCTTGCTCTCAGATAGTTCAGCTGTTACATCCTTCCGCAGTCTTTACTGAACGTTACTTGCAACCACCCGTCAAAGCAACCCCTGGTAAAGCTTGAAATCCTACCTGAAACCAGGCAAAACATTCACCCTGAGTTCTGAAGCCACAGACTGCCAAGCGCAGTCACGGGTGTTGCACCCTGTCCCTTGTAGGCCTCATACTGCTGCTTATCGAGAGAGGCCTGCACTGCTCAAGAGTCACTGAGCCCTTACAGAAAGTTTTGGATGTTCCATAAAAAGGCACTGGCACTGAGCTTTAAATCAGCAGAGATCTTAGAGAACTACGTTAACCACGAGGAGCAAAGCCGAGAAGCAGCCAAGCGTGGTTTCCTGGCCTTGTTTTCCCTCATGGCCTGCACAGCAGCAGGCTGGCACTCAGCAAGGGATTCCAGAGTCTCAGGGTACACCTGAAACTGCAAAGACTTTCAAAAGAGACCCATCTGGTGCCTGAGGTTGGACATTATGAGGCAAACAGAAACCCAAGAAACCTCTTGCGGCCCTGGTTCCACAGAGGGGGCAGAGCCACGCTCACTGTAAAACACCAGCACCGTCCAAACCAGGGATCCAGGCAGCCCTTTGCTCATGAGCAACACTCCTAGAACAGCTCACGTGTGATCGCAACAAGAGGCACTGACTGCAGGAGCTCGATACCTGAGACCACGGACAACAAATAAATGCAGCGTAAATAGGAGGAGGACTGGAGAAAAACACACCAGAACAGGACACCCTTGGGGGGTGCGCACCAAACAATGGAGGCCCTCTGTTAACCCACCTCTTCAGGGGAAGCCCTCCAACATAAATGCGAGGTACCAAGGCCTCCTTCTCCACACACGCACACACCTCCAGGCAACCACTCAGCACAGGCACAGTTAGCAGTAGACACAAAACTCAGGAACAGCTTGGGACCTCCTTCTGGGCTATCTCACCTACTCTGGATCCCACCATCAAGCCTCGTCCTAACCACCCCTTTCCCCCAGCACCGAGGACAAACACAGACCCTGCTCTCCCAGGTTACAGACGGCACGAGCACCTGTGTCCTCTCTGTTGAAAAGACAGAGCAAAGCTGTAGTTTCTCTAAATTAAGACTCATTTCATCACTTGCAGCAATCAGTCGTTTGAATTCCTTCGAGGGTTGTGCTTGCGCATTTGAGAAATGCTTAAATGAAGCAGCCTACAAGGGACTTGTCTTGCACATCCACTGATTCCTCTCCCTCTGAAACACCGAGGACTGTGTAGGTGAATAAACTCTGACCCAAAGTGGGCTGCTCTCACAAGAGCTATTATTCGCCCAATGGTATTATTCAAGTTAAACGTAACCTTAGCTCACCTTTTACATCCAGCAGACCTAAAGCCCAAAGGTCCTTCCTCAGACTCACACCAAATGCAGACTCCACTCCCCACAGGCAGAAATGGCCAGGCAGACGATTCCCGTCGGCTGCAGAGAGAAGGTCTCACCTGCTTCCAACAACCACCGTGCAACCACCACGCTTCCAACAACCTTCAAGCACTGCCCAAGAAGCAGTGCTTTCTAATTCCCTGAAGACTTTCAGCTTCTGACAAGGAGTTAAGGCTCTTCGCCCTGCAGATGGAAGGCCACGCGAGTAACACCTCATCACACAACTGCCAGGCTGCCTGGAAACAGCATACAGATCCTCTCCTCACAAGGAGCCACATCCAGAAGACAAGGACCACTGGGTACACGTAGCACTGGCAGCGGTTTCATCTCTCTGGTGCTGTCTTGCAGAGCTGGGGTGGCCACTGCTGACCCAGGGGAGGCCTCGTGTCCTCAGAATTGTCCTCAGTCATCGTCTGGGGAGACTGCTCTGCTCTCTGCCCATCCCTGCAATGCAGCAGCTCAGGAACAGGCAAGGAGCAAACAATGGGCTCGCTGGGCTCCTGGGCAAGGAATGGTATCTGCAGCTCCAGCTGCTGCCTGACATGGTGGCCACAGGAGCTGGTAGAGGGCTGGGCAGGAGAGAAAACAGCCCTTCTCAGCAATGATCACCAAGGAAATATGCAGGGAAAAGCTCCAGCACATTATTCTCCAAGGTCAGCATTCCCCTTGCACAGCACCCACATCCATTGCCCCCTGTAGAGAGAAGGCCATTCTAAAACCCTTGTTGGCTTTCTTCTCTACTCCACTGAGGCTCAGTCCAGAGGCTTTCAGAGCCAGAGCTTTCCGCTCTTTCATTTCCAACAAGAAAAGAAGTAGCGATAAAGTGAAGAACCCAGATGTTTATTCATGGAAGGTGAAGTGGACCTGGGAGCACCCTGACGGGATGGGAAGGGCCCACTCGCTGGAACTACGCTATGGAGCAGAGAGAATCCTGGAGCCACCCAGCTGTGCCTGGTACATGGGAGGGAAGGTCATCTCCTCCTCAAAATTTTCCAGAGCTGCCCTGCCATCACCCGCAGCCTCTGTCCAATGGAAGGATTTCTCTCTCTAGCTCTAAGGTCGTCCAGAATTTCAGCTGCCATCTCTCTGTTGTATTTGGTGTCATCTCTCACACTTTCAAGGGCTGGAAGAGAGAGGAAGACAGCCAAGATCAGAGCGTGCATCTGCGGGGACCCCAGGAAGACCTCCTGCCAGGACCACCCCACCCAGCTCTTCCTATGGCCAGGAGGGAGCAGGCCCAAAGGGATCACTCGCAGGGAGCTGCCACCAATACGCCCGAAAAGCTCGCTCGGCTCTGCCCACACGGCCTCGCAGGGAGCGGAACCAGCTGGGTGGGGCACGGATTGCAGCTCCCTGGCCCAGGCTCCTTCCTCCTCCCCACCACACCCGCTGCCCTCACTTACCCTCGCAGACGATCCGCAGCTCCTTCTGCTCTCCCCTCACGAGCCACCCAACGTACCCTAGGAACACACAGCACATCCCCAATCCGGCAGCTGCAGCAGTTCAGCTCCCCCAGCCCAGCCCAGCTCCAGACACCCCTCCCCTTGCCGTGCTCAGCCCTCGGTGTTCCCCACTGCTGCCCAAGGGCACCGAGGCAGCGGGCGGCAGGGAGCCCCGCGGGCCCCGCTCCATCGGGTGCTCGGGGCTGCACAGAGCCCGTGCCAGGGGCCCAGATGAGTGGGGAACGGAGGGACCCCGGGACTTGTGGCTTACCAAGGAACTCAATGGCCACCTCTCGCAGCGACTCCTGCCGGTTGTCCAGATACTGCAGGGACTGGTGCAGGTACTCGGCTGCTCTGCTCCTGTCCTCTGCCAGCTGCAGAGAGAACAATCACAGAATGCTTTGGCTTGGAACGCACCGGAAAGATTATCCACTTCCAACCCCTCTGCCATGGGCAGGGACACCTCCCTACAGACCAGGCTCATCAAGGCCCCATCCAAACTACCCCTGGAAACCTCTAGGCATGGGGAATGCACAACTTCTCCCTTAAACCTCTGCCAGTGTTTCAACACTATCACTGTGAAGCAATTCTTCCTAACGTCTAATCTAAATCTTCCCCCTTCCAATTCAAAGCCGTTCCCCTTGTCCTATCCCAGTACAGGCCACTGCAAAAAGCCCCTCCCGCCAGCTTTCCTGTTGCCCCTTCAGGTACATTTCCCGGGAGCGCAGGGATGGTGCTCCATGGGGAGCTGCGGTCCCACCCTGCCACCGAAGCCCAGCGTGGACTGGGTTCCATCAGCATCCCTGCGCTTCCTAACAGAGGGGAGCCTGGAGAAGAGACCGTGGGGCTGCACACCCAAGGGAAGGAGCCATTGTGGGGTGCAGTCTTGCCCCAAGGAGACAGCCCCACACTCGCAGCTCTGGGGAAGGGTTTGTCCAGGCTGACTCTGGGCCTTTGGGGACATCTTACCAGGCACTTGCCCAGCCCTGAAAACTCCCTGTTCTTAAGCATTCTCCAGAGCTTCCGCATCCTCAGGACCCCCGTAGCACAGAGAAGGGCTTCCCGAGACACCTGCAGAGCAGCAGAGACTGGAGATGGCATCGCTGCCAAGGGCACAGGACCCATGTTCCCTGCGCCTGGGCAAGGCTGAGGGCCAGTCCAGGGCTCTGGTGGGAAAGGGCAGCAGCTGGGGAACACATCCACCGATGGGTTCTCGGCCAAGCATGAGGAGTGGGGCAACTCCCACCACGGGCAGCTGCTGCCGCCGGGGCAGCAGGACTAAGGTGGCCAGAGCTGCTGCTCTGAACTCAAAACCCGGAGGAGCCTGGAGCCCTGCAGTCAACCCAGCGCCCAGGCATGAGGAAGCTGAGCCACCTCCCACAGGAATCCCACTACATCAGAAATCCTCACCTTTGCCACAGACATGTTCTCGTCATACATGTGGAAGAGCAGGGGCAGCAGGCTCTGGCGCACCTGCACCTTCATTGCCTTACTTCCCGCTGACACAGAAACCTCCATCACGTGGCAGAAGAGCCGCATGGAGAGCACTTTCACGAAGCTGGACTCCTGTTGGCAACAAAGAGGGCAACACCTCAGCACCGGCTGCTCCAGGCCCACCTGCGCCTGAGAAACCACAGGGCACAAAGTCTCCTGGCAGCACCCAATGCTCGTGCTGGTGGGCTAAAAGCCTTACGTTGTCAAAGAGCGGACGCAACCTCTCAGCCAGCTGCACGACGATGGCGCCAGCAACTGGCGTGGCCATATTCCTCAGAACACTGGAGAGCACGCAGAGGATCATCTCGACCAGCCCTGGGTCAGCACGCTGCAGAAGATGCAGGAGCCGTGGCAGAAGAACCTCCATTCCTTTGGCCTGTATGGAACACAGTCAGTAGGTGAAGCCAGAACAGGTTGCACCGCCAAAACCGATCCAGTCCCTAGAGCTGCTCTCTCAGGGCCCAGAAACCAAAGGCCTTCCCCAAAGGACTCGGGCGGGTGAACGGGGATGCACGAGAGCCGCGAGCAGCTCCCACAGCTCACAAAGCCCAGACGAGTCCCAGCTACTGTGGTACCCAGACCCACTCCTCCCTCCAGCACGGCTCCAGCCGCCTGCCCCCCGCTCACCATCTTGGGTCTGTGGCAGCGCGCGACGAGCCCTCGGAGCACCAGGTGTTGCATCTCTCTGCACTCACTCACCAGGTACAGTGACAGCAGATGCAGGACGCACTCATCCCACACAGGCATGTCCGGGCAGGCCAGGAGCTGCAACACACACAGACAGCAGTGACACGGCTGCCTGGACGGCAGGACCCCAGCCCTGTGGCAGCACAGCACGCGGCCACCTGCCCAGGCAGACCGGCCCAAAGCCTTGCAATCTCTCGGCCTTGCAAGAGCAACAGCTGCCACAACGGGGCACCAAACACAGCTGGGGACAACCTTCATCCCAGCAGAAAGAGGCCAACGGAGCCACCCCCTGACCCAGCTCCGCCGACTGGGCTTCCCCCACAGCACCTGCTGCGGCACAGTGGTGCAAGGCACCTGTGTGTCCACAGCGTAAAAACCACACGGTGCCTTTAGCATAAAAGCCCAAACTGGCAGATTCCACCTCAAATCAAGTGTTACTGAACTGATTAGAACAAGGCAGATGACAAATTACTACCAGTGATTAATAACAGGTAATACCAGCTTCAAGGAAACATTATGACAAGAGAATAAGTACAGTAATTATGAAAGATACACCAACAGTTGCCTGGTCATCGTCATCCAGCTGTGTTTCTGTCAGGCTCACCTCAAGAAAGAAGGCCATGGCAGGGACCTCCCAGCAGGGCTCTTTCAGGTTCAGCACCTGCCTCAGGTAGCGTGCCATGCCGCAACGCAGGGTTTTCCGGATACCGCACATCTCCCTGGCAGGGGGAAGAAGGCACTGTCAGCACAGACCAGGGTGGGCAACCTCTCCCAGGACTGACTCACCAAGACCTGGTCTTTCCCTACCACCCCTCACCAAGAAAGGCAGTGCACAACACCAGCACGCTCCTTTCTGGACGAGACTGGAAAAACATCCTTTCAGAACCAAAAGTCAGCCCTTCTGAGGAGAACCCTTGCCTGACCACGGGAGACTCCTGTCCCCAGGCTCTGACCTTGTTACTCAGTGCATCCGGCCCTGTCCCGCAGTTGCCCTCGGTGGGGCCACCTGCAGACACACCCCGCCCTGTGCCATAAGCCCAGACCCCGTTGGACGGGACACTTGCACTCTGGGAGGTGGCACCTGCTCTGCACCAACCTCTCCCACCTTTTCCTGTCTGCTGAGACAACTCTTGCTGACACATTTCTGTCGCCCGTGACTGAAGGCACTGTGTGGGCTGCCAGGTCTCTACGGGAGAAACAGTGAGGGGAGCAGGGACAAGGGGCTCTCACCTGGCCAGCAGAGTCACCGCGGACTGGTGGGTCTCAGCGATGAGCAGTTTGTCCCAGCCACGCTCACGTTCGACTCGGATCACCACATCTTCATACTTGAGACAGCAGAGCATGGCTTTCAGAATCATCACTGCCAGTCTGTGTGCAGAGCAAAAGCCTAGGTCACACCAGCAGCCCTGCATTCAGCTCCAGCACCATGGGAGGGACAGGAGGGCTGCGATGGAGCACCTTCTGGGATCGGTGGGAAGGCAGAGGATATCCAGGCATTCGTTCCAGAACGGATCGACCTCCTCTGGTGCCTCCTCTGTGCTGCAGAACAGTTGGAAAAGTACAGCCAGGAAGAGGCAGGGGAAATGCCGCTGAAACGCCTCTGGGTCCTTGGACTTTTGGAGAATCTCCCACAGAACCCTCATTGCCTGAAGGAAACAAAACACCCAGAGACAGCACTCAGCGCTGAGACGTCTCCGTGGCAGGGACCGAGGGCGGGAGGGGGAGCTTCCGGTGATGCTCTGGCCCACGGCAGACGCAGGGAGAGCACACGGCCTGGCTGCCCCTAGGCCTGCCCCTACCACAGCTTTCCCGCCACTGCATGAGGCAAGGAGGGGAAGGGGCAGGGGAGGATGGAGAGCCGCACGGAGGGGTGACCCTGCGGTTGGGCAAAGCTCTGCTCCAGAAACTCACTGCCAGGGAATAGACCTCCGTGCTGTCCCCATCGGAGGTGGATGTGCTGTGCACTGGGGAGTCCTCCAGGACACGGAGCAGCTCCCCCTGCACCTTCTCCGCAGCCGCACGCTCAGACACCATCGCTCTCCACATGGTCGCAGCCGCCCTACAGCCACAAAGCTTTGGCTCAGCAGGGTCTGGGTAACCCCACGTCCTTGTGCCAAGCCCTGACCCTGCCCACTGCCCCTCGCTGCCACCATCAAGCAGCCTGATGGGCTCCACAGACTTGATAAGGCAGCTGCCCCATACCTGTCACACGATGGAGAACATCGCAGGAGGGTCACCACCACATCATGAGGCTGTGCCTTGGTCAGCTGTACAAGGCTCTCATCCAGCTTCTGCTCATCACAGACCCTCCTGAACGACAGCTTCCACTGGTACATTTCCCTCACCAGCTCAGGCACCTGGAGGAGACACAGCCGAGAGCTGCAGTGCTGACAGAGCAAGCCGTTTGCCCAGCTGCCCTTTCCACCACACTCTGCCGACCAGAAGCCTGTCCATGCCCAGTGGACCTGGCTTCAGGGAGCACACAATTCCTAGAGGCTTCAGCCCAGGCCATAGGCTGCTTACCTGCTCAGAAGTGAAGCTGTTTTTTGTCACAAGCTCCTTCAGTCTTGCAGCGAAATGCTCTGCAACATTAGAGTTGGGGTCTGCCTCGTTCTTGAAGGCCATGAGGATGGTGTTGTCTTCCTCAGTGGGAAAGAAGACATCCTAAAATATTTCCAGGAGAAGGAAGAGCATCAAAGAGAGGGAAGTCACCCCAAATGCCCCGACAGCAGTGCTTGCCTGAGCAGCGACAGACGGCCCGACCCAGGTAGGCATGGCTGTGGGTACCTGTGCACTACTGTCCAAGAGGGCATCCTCTTCCTCCTCCCCTTCTGATATCTCCAAGTCACAATCTGCAAAGACCGAGCACAGAGACAGCTGAGGGAGAGACTGGAGAACACAGCCCAGTCCCGTGCTCCCCAGGCAGGACCAGCCCCGGGAAACGGGCTGCTGGGGACACCAACCCCTGTCTCTGCGGCTGGAGGTTCCCAAAGCTTGGAGCACAGATGGAGCCCGCTTGTGGGCAACAGCCCTGTTCCCTACTCCCCTCTTTCCCTGGAAAGGCCCATGGGGGATGAGATGGGGACAAGCCGCCCGCACCCACTAGCCTTGTGGCCCAGCTCTGCCACTCACCCTCCCGCGGCACCTGCAGCTCCTCCACCTCACCAGGCTGACACGCTGGGGCAGCCTCAGTGCCTTCCTCCTCCTCTCCTAACACACAGCACAGACTGGCCACACCAGGGACTCTCTCCGCCATCCTGCTGAAGACTGGCCTCGATGCCTCCTGCTCCAAGGCTGGAAGATGCCTCAGTCAAACACCGCAGACACGGATCAGTACGCAACAAGTTGGCTGTGCGGGATCCACACAGCCCCACTCTGTTCCGTCCTGACTCGTCGTGGCCTACGGGCACTCTGAGCTGACAACACGCTGCCAACAGCCCCTGTGGCACCTTGGTTGCCAAGGGCCTTTGTGACACGCTGCCACTCACCAGCCAATCACAGCACCCGTGTCACTGCAGCTCCCAAAGGCTGCTGCACCTCCGCCCACACCCCTTTTGCTCCGCCTTTCCATCCTTGAGTGCTCCCACAAGCACCAATTGGCCACTGCACACCAAAGGCGCCTCCAGGCTGGAGCGCTGGCCTTGGCAGGCGGCAGCGCAAGGGCCCAGATGTGGCTGTTCCAGCCAGGTTGGCTGGGGGAGCATTTCTCTCCTCGTCGCGGCTCCCCCTGCGGGACCGTGGGCATTTTTCCCTTGAAGCATCACCTAACACCTTCTTCAACTCTGTTTCCAGCCCAGCTGAGACACCATTTCCAAGGCAATTCTCTCTCTCACCGCTCCCAGTCTCTTCCTATGCATGGAATTTTGTTCTCCGCACCGGCCTCCAAGAGGCTTGGCAACACATGGACATTTCAGCAATTGCTGAGCTGGGCTTGCACAGCAGCAAGGACTTCTCTGCTGCTCACACTGCCTCCTCAGCAAGTGGCCTCGGGGCGGCCAAGACATTGCAAAGGGACTCAGCCACCAGAGGTCACCAGGGCATGCTTCCACGCCCAATGATTCCACGCTCATTAAGAAAAACAGGGGCACATTTTCCAAAGTAGCCGTTGCTCAGGGACTGGCCACCCTGCTGCCAAGAGCCTGCTTGGCCATCACTCTTCCTTCTCCTGCTCTTACTAAACTGTCTTTATCTCAGCCTGGAAGGTGGTGGGTTCTTTCCCCTGATTTTGCCCTTCCATCCCACCGGAGAGGAAGGGATGCAGGGAGGGATGACTGGGTGTGTGGGTGGGTGGGTGTGTGGGTGGGTGGGTGTGTGGGTGGGTGTGTGGGTGGGTGGGGGCTCAGCTGCCAGTTGGGTTAACCTGCCCCACTCGCTCTCACTGCCGTCCATCCCCAACTGTGAGACGCTGCCTCTGTTCCCTGAGGGGCTACAGGCCCAGGGAAAACTGTTTGCACGGGCCGGCTCTAAGGAAAAACTACCAGTGCTCTCCTGATGGCACCAAGCACACCAGCAAAGGCTCTGAGGCCATTCACACCACCAAGATGCAATCGCACGGCACTGCCAGAAAGCACAACCATAGACACTCTCAGACGCAAACCAACACCGACAGCGACACAAGTGGTGCTGCTCAACCATCTCCTGCAGCACCAAGAACTCCCCTGACTCTGCAGCCTCGTAGCGCTTGAGTCCCTCTGCCTCGTGAGGGTTCAGTGCCTGCAACAGCACCAAAGGCATCACCGGCAACAGGGATTCCTGGCATTCACCTATTTCTGCATCAAACCCCAGAAAGCCAAAAGGCTGTAGAAAGTTATGAAACATTCAAGGGCCCTTCCTTTCGCAGCTGGCGGTTTTGGAGGGCAGGTTTATGTCTCGCTGACCACAGTAAGGGCTCGCAGCAAGCTCTGGGGGCTGCTCTTCCTAGGAAGTGGAGATTCCCAAACTGCAAGGCCGTCAGGGAAATGTCATGCCCAAGGTCTTGAGCAAAACTGATCCAAAGCAACAAATTCCAGGCAGGTTCAGCTCAAGCAAGGCACAAACACTTGCTGTCTTCACGTTTCCCTCAAGAAGACATTGGTGGGGGTCAGCTGTCAAGTGTTCCCAATCCAAGTCCATCAGCACGGATGGACACCGATTCCGTTTTACAGTTACGCTACAGCATCAGCACCGGGACCCCATCAGCACACGCAGAGCAGCCACGTACAAAACACTGTGCCCACATCCCAAGAACTTCTCTGCTCCACTGCTACCAGCCACAAAACAAATCCCCTTGTAACGTGGGCGCAGGAGAAGTGCTGCGGGGTTTGCCGGGAGCACGCGGCACACCGCAGGCACCCACAAGAGACCAGCATCATCACGAGACCACACAAACCCTCACGTGGCAACAGAGAGGAGCAAACAGCATCCAGCTCCTTTCAGGATGCCAGAGCTGTGCTTCTTCAACAACACGACCTGATCTGAAAGTCTGTCAAGGACCAGCAGCAAAAGCTAACAAAAATGCCCACCTCATTCTCTCCAAGATGCCCAGCAAGGGCACACCAGCAAAAAGCTCTGCGAGCCAAAACTTCCAGCCTTTTCCTGAGGCCAGGGACACAGCAACATCAGCCCGTGCCACACACACACTTCAAAGAGGAGAAGCAGAATCTTCCCCATGCGCTCTATTTTCAGCTCAGAGTAGATCCCCTGCTCCCCACCGACCAGGCAGAAGAGTTTCCCAGCACCTGACCCCTCCAACCTAACACGCACTCCACGCTGCACGTTGTATTTGTGGGGGTTTGGTTTGGTTTTCAGAAAGCCAGTCCTTCTGCAGCACCAGCACTGCTTCACCACGTCCCGAGAACGTCCTGCACGGAGCAACGGGGTGGGGGTGGGGTGGGGGGCACGTTCACACCCAAGGCACTTACCACCAAACGCCCTATTTCGTTCCAGGCTTCTTCTACTCGTCAGAGCTGACTGGGGGGACGACAGCTGCCACAGGCAGGGAAGCACAGCATGCTACTCCTTCTTCTGTGGGAACCAGCTCTGCCTTGGGTATCTAGGATGGCAAGACTCTTGCAAATACATGGCTTGGAAACTAAATCACACACCTGCAAGCAACTGAATTAATGCAGGTTACCCAGGGACTCCCTGTCAGCTCAGGTGCTTCACATCAACACTTGAGCTCAAGACCAGACACTGAAAACCAAAAACAAACCCCAAAACCAATGACAACAACAACAAACAAACATCAAAATCCCAACTTCCTTTAAGTACTTTTTTCCCCCTAAATTAGATGAAACCAAAAGTCATCTTGTCATTTCTTCTGGCAAAAGCCTTGATACATTCCCCAGCACAGAATCAGAGCCCACCCACATGGACCCGTCTGACACCACCACCCCGCAGGCCAAAGCATCCAGCACAAGTCTCCCAGCTAGAAAAGACCGGGACCGTCGCCCCTAGCCCTTGGGACAACCCCACCTCTGTCAGCCTTACAAGCTCCTGGAACCTCTGCTACTCGCTACGTGCCAGAGGAGCTCCCACACTGCTTCAACTGTTGCCAAGCCTCAGCCCAGCTAAACAAGCAAGCGAGTGCCTCGGGACACTCGCTTTCCCCTCTCACATCCCCCTGATGCTCAGGCTTCCGTCGCAGCACAGAAATTAAGGCGATCTTTGAAAAATTATGGCCTGCCTTCAGCACTGAAAACACCGTAAGGAATCAGCGGGACGAGACAGACGCGACACCTCAGCACTCAGCTAACTGGAGGCAGGCTGCAGTGGGGCAAGGTGCTCTCTAGACCCTCTCCAACACACAGAACTCCGCACTTGGTGCTCTGGCTTTCCACACACAGGCAACAGATCTTATCACTCTACCACAACTACCCCTTTAAAATGCAGTTCCACTTCAATTATGTGGCACAGAGTCATTTTAAGAACTTCCCAAATGACAAGTGCTCAAGGAAAGACATGGAAGCATGCAAAGCACCAGGACTGTTGCGCTGTGCCCAATTTTTCTGCAACCACAGCCCAGACCAAGCTCTCTCCCTTGAGAAACCGGCAGACAACGGTACAGCCAGGGTAGACACTGCCCAGGGGCTGCTGAATGTTCTCCAGGCCCTGACTGCCTGACAGGGAGAAAAAGTCTTTGTCCAACCAACCTCTCTAACTGCTCTCGCGCTCTAGTAAGATGGTACCTTCTGCCTTGCTGGATCCATCTCTCAACCCTGCACAGAGTTTTCTGCTCTAAAACACTTGCAGATTTGGCAGTCAAAAGGAACGTAAAAGCTAAGACGAGTAAATATAGGGACACCTCAGCTTCCCACACCTACACTACTAAGCCTCAAATCAGATGCACTTCCTAAGTCCGCAGTTTGCACCCTGGAAGGGTTGAACTCTGCAAGGGCTGCCGATGCTCTGGCAGCACTCATAGAGCTGCTCTATGACCAGACTGAAAACCACTGGAACTGCAATTTTCACAGCAGTTCTATGAAGATTCAAGGAAACGCTTCAGTCAGCGAGCACAAGCACTGCCCAAGCCCTTTTGCTCTGCACTGCTGAGCTGCACCACACCCGCTGGACTAACAGACGCAACCATAACCTACAGAGTTTCTACCGCTGCCGCTGCCGCAAGGGGACTTTGGAGAGCGAAGCAGCAGAAAGCACACATCACTGCGAACAAAGCCTCAATAGCACACCATAGCTGGATGACTGCTCGGAAACACCGCAGGCTGCAGCAGAATCTCAGAGGTCTCACGTCAGTACTTGCTGCCTTTGAAACTTTCCATATTTACGTTGCCTGTGCCTGCCAGGTCAGCACTGATCGCTCCTACGGGGTCACTGGCACAACTTTCTGGCTGATGCAAGGCAAATGTTACCTCCAGAACCAGAGATTGTCACCGGAAAAGCCAAAGAGCGCTCTCTCTTTTGTATCTTTTGCTGTCTCTAAGTTTGCCTGACAGTACTGATACTTCCGCGGGCAGGGTCGAGGAGTTAACTGCTGCTTGGAGGCGATCTGCAAATTGTGTAAAGCTCTCATGTTCATTTTTCTGTATTGTGGACCATGGCGATGGCTTGGCGATAACTCTAGAGGCTGTGCGAATAGCTTCTCTAGCTGCACGAGTAGTTGTCATAAATTCGTGGGCCCGCAGGCCTTGGGCTTGAGCCTGGGGGGTAATCATCATTGGGTCTGGAGCCATTAGTTGTTGTAGGCTAGAGCCATGTAGCGGGTGATCCGCCCCAGTTACTAGTTACTTGAGCTAGTTGCCTCGCACAGTTGTCCTCCCATTCTTGTTTAAAAACAGTCATCCCTGCCCCATCAAAAATCAGTCTTGTACAAGTTTGTTTTATATCGAATGGGAGCATGTCATCTCCCCCGAAAACCCCATCTATGAGGGTGGAGACCATGGCAGAATTAAGCCCTTTGTCCGCAATTGCTTTAACAATCGCTTGTATACCCTTAAGGTTTATCGGCGAATGGACCCTTTGTCCCTCATCCGTCACCCGGACCAGGAACGCTAGTATGGCCGACGGAGCCCAATCGGCACACACAATCTTTATTTCACTCCAATCCGTGAGAGGAATTTTTCCCCCCTTGCGGTCCCTTTATATTGCGGATGGGGATATTTTGGTTTTTAGCTCTGTCTACTCTTATTTCCTCCTCTTCCGAATTTGAATTGGTTACGAGCCCCTCACCCCAGCTACTGTTTCATCCGGAGCAGGAACTCGACTGACTGGTTACTTCCGGGCTCCAATACCTTTTTGTTGGTCTCCGGCCCCGCCCACTTCCCTTGCGGGCGGGCCATTCCCCCCCTCTAGGCTCGCCCCGCCTTCTATTCGGGTAGGGGGGGGTGTTTGCCCTATAAGGACATTTTTTCAGACGGCTGCTCCGATTGGCTCTCCACCCCTCACTCGCGCTCCCCTCCCCTCCCCTTCCCAGTCCTCCCCACCACTTTTCTCCTTCTCCTTCTCCTTCTCCTTCTCCTTCTCCTTCTCCTTCTCCTTCTCCTTCCTATTGTGTGCGCTTGTTAGCTCAAGCGCTTTCTCTCCGTTCCCGCCGGGGGCATTCTAGCCCTGCCCTTCCCCTTGCTGCTCGGCGCCATTTTTGGGCGCGTAGGGCGGTGGTCTAGCCCCACCCTCCTCGGATTTTGATTTCTCCGCGGCGCCCCTGGCCTCCTCGAGTAACCCACCCCAGAAGGATTTCGCTTGATTCTGTCCTTCCCTAAGTGGGTCGGGGCTCGGGGACTTGGGGGACGTATCACCCTCCCGCAAGTCTTTGGGCTCAGCAGAGTCTGGGGGTTGCGGGGTCTGTGTGGCTGCCCTGACTCCCAATTTCGGGGTGGCCAGCAAACAGTCCCTTGACAGTACTGATACTCTTCCAGGTTTGCTCCCCAACCCCAGGGCTTGCTCTCAGATAGTTCAGCTGTTACATCCTTCCGCAGTGTGAGAAACTATGGACTATGGTATTGTTTATTAAGATTTATGTTAAATGTAAATGTCAAACCATAAAAGATATGAAATCGCTTACGCAAACAAAAACGACTACCAGATACCGCTTGTGCAAGATAAGATAACTGCCAGATGTCCCAAGAACCGACAGAAACATGACAAACAACCCCAGATAAGGACATAAGAATAAGGGGTCAACTATGGGGCAAGGAAGGAAGACGTCTTACTTCAGCCGAAGCATGCACAGAGTGCTTTCACTATACCACGATTGCGAAGGAAAAAAAAAAAAAGTATAAAAAGAACTGTATGAAGTGCCTATTTACGGCAGTTGGCGGAGCGCAGACTTCCCTGCCGTCCAGCGCTGCTTTTGCTCATATTCTACTTGCTATAATTAATAAATTTTAATTGGATTTTGATCCGTTGTGGTCTCAATTTATAACAGCAGTCTTTACTGAACATTACTTGCAACCACACGACAAAGCAAGCCCTGGTAAAGCTTGAAATCCTGCCTGAAACCAGGCAAAACATTCACACTGAGTTCTGAAGCCACTGACTGCCAAGCGCAGTCACGGGTGTTGCACCCTGTCCCTTCTAGGCCTCACGCTGCTGCTTATCGAGAGAGGCCTGCACTGCCAGCAGCAGGCTGGCACTCAGCAAGGGATTCCAGAGTCTCAGGGTACACCTGAAACTGCAAAGACTTTCAAAAGAGACCCATCTGGTGCCTGAGGTTGGACATTATGAGGCAAACAGAAACCCAAGAAACCTCTTGCGGCCCTGGTTCCACAGAGGGGGCAGAGCCACGCTCACTGTAAAACACCAGCACCGTCCAAACCAGGGATCCAGGCAGCCCTTTGCTCACGAGCAACACTCCTAGAACAGCTCACGTGTGATCGCACCAGGAGGCACTGACTGCAGGAGCTTGTTACCTGAGACCACGGACAACAAATAAATGCACATAGGAGGAGGACTGGAGAAAAACACACCAGAACAGGACACCCTTGGGGGGTGCGCACCACACAATGGAGGCCCTCTGTTAACCCACCTCTTCAAGGGAAGCCCTCCAACATAAACGCGAGGTACCAAGGCCTCCTTCTCCACACACGCACACACCTCCAGGCAACCACTCAGCACAGGCACAGTTAGCAGTAGACACAAAACTCAGGAACAGCTTGGGACCTCCTTCTGGGCTATCTCACCTACTCTGGATCCCACCATCAAGCCTCGTCCTAACCACACCCTTCCCCCAGCACCGAGGACAAACACAGACCGTGCCCTCCCAGTTACAGACGGCACGAGCACCTGTGTCCTCTCTGTTGAAAAGACAGAGCAAAGCTGTAGTTTTATCGAAATTAAGACCCATTTCATCACTTGCAGCAATCAGTCGTATGAATTCATTCGAGGGTTGTGCTTGGGCATCTGACAAATGCTTAAATGAAGCAGCCTAGAAGGGACTTGTCTTGCACATCCACTGATTCCTCTCCCTCTGAAACACCGAGGGCCGTGTAGGTGAATACACTCTGACCCAAAGTGGGCTGCTCTCACAAGAGCTATTATCCGCCCAATGGTATTATTCAAGTTAAACGTAACCTTAGCTCATCTTTTACATCCAGCAGACCTAAAGCCCAAAGGTCCTTCCTCAGACTCACACCAAATGCAGACTCCACTCCCCACAGGCTCACCTGGCCAGGCAGACGACTCCCGTCGGCTGCAGATCGAAGGTCTCACCTGCTTCCAACCACCATCGTGCAACCGCCATGCTTCCAACAACCTTCAAGCACTGCCCAAGAAGCAGTGCTTTCTAATTCCCTGGAGACCTTCAGCTTCTGACAAGGAGTTAAGGCTCTTCGCCCTGCAGATGGAAGGCCACGCGAGTAACACCTCATCACACAACTGCCAGGCTGCCTGGAAACAGCATACAGATCCTCTCCTCACAAGGACTCACATCCAGAAGACAAGGACCACTGGGTACACGTGGCACTGGCAGGGGTTTCATCTCTCTGGTGCTGTCCTGCAGAGCTGGGGTGGCCGCTGCTGATGCAGGGGAGGCCTCGTGTCCTCAGAATTGTCCTCAGTCACCGTCTGGGGAGACTGCTCTGCTCTCTGCCCATCCCTGCAATGCAGCAGCTCAGGAACAGGCAAGGAGCAAACAATGGGCTCGCTGGGCTCCTGGGCAAGGAATGGTATCTGCAGCTCCAGCTGCTGCCTGACACGGTGGCCACAGGAGCTGGTAGAGGGCTGGGCAGGAGAGAAAACAGCCCTTCTCAGCAACGAACACCAAGGAAATGTGCAGGGAACAGCTCCAGCACCTTATTCTCCAAGGTCAGCATCCCCCTTGCACAGCACCCACATCCATTGCCCCCTGTAGAGAGAAGGCCATTCTAAAACCCTTCTTGGCTTTCTTCTCTACTCCACTGAGGCTCAGTCCAGAGGCTTTCAGAGCCAGAGCTTTCCGCTCTTTCATTTCCAACAAGAAAAAACGTAGCGGTGAAGTGAAGAACCCAGATGTTTATTCATGGAAGGTCAAGTGGATGTGTGACCTGGGAGCACAGTGAGGGGATGGGCAGGGCCCACTCGCTGGAACCGCGCTGTGGAGCAGAGAGAATCCTGGAGACAGCCCAGCTGTGCCTGGTACATGGGAGGGAAGGTCATCTCCTCCTCAAAGTCCTCCAGAGCTGCCCTGCCAGCACCCGCAGCCTCTGTCCAATGGAAGGATTTCTCTCTCTAGCTCTAAGGTCGTCCAGAATTTTAGCTGCCATCTCTCTGTTGTATTTGGTGTCATCTCTCACACTTTCGAGGGCTGGAAGAGAGAGGAAGACAGCCAAGATCAGAGCGTGCATCTGCGGGGACCCCAGGAAGACCTCCTGCCAGGACCACCCCACCCAGCTCTTCCCATGGCCAGGAGGGAGCAGGCCCAATGGGATCACCCGCAGGGAGCTGCCACCAATACGCCCGAAAAGCTTGCTCGGCTCTGCCCACACGGCCTTGCAGGGAGCGGAACCAGCTGGGTGGGGCACGGATTGCAGCTCGCTGGCCCAGACTCCTTCCTCCTCCCCACCAGACCCGCTGCCCTCACTTACCCTCGCAGACGATCCGCAGTTCCTTCTGCTCTCCCCTCACGAGCCACCCAACGTACCCTAGGAACACACAGCACATCCCCAATCCGGCAGCTGCAGCAGTTCAGCTCCCCCAGCCCAGCCCAGCTCCAGACACCCCTCCCCTTGTCGTGCTCAGCCCTCGGTGTTCCCCACTGCTGCCCAAGGGCACCGAGGCAGCGGGCGGCAGGGAGCCCCGCGGGCCCCGCTCCATCGGGTGCTCGGGGCTGCACAGAGCCCGTGCCAGGGGCCCAGATGAGTGGGGAACGGAGGGACCCCGGGACTTGTGGCTCACCAAGGAACTCAATGGCCACCTCTCGCAGGGACTCCTGCCGGTTGTCCAGATACAGCAGGGACTGGTGCAGGTACTCGGCTGCTCTGCTCCTGTCCTCTGCCAGCTGCAGAGAGAACAATCATAGAATGCTTTGGCTTGGAATGCACCGGAAAGATTATCCACTTCCAACCCCTCTGCCATGGGCAGGGACACCTCCCTACAGACCAGGCTCATCAAGGCCTCATCCAAACTACCCCTGGAAACCTCTAGGCATGGGGAATACACAACTTCTCCCTTAAACCTCTGCCAGTGTTTCAACACCATCACTGTGAAGCAATTCTTCCTAACGTCTAATCTAAATCTTCCCCCTTCCAATTCAAAGCCGTTCCCCTTGTCCTATCCCAGTACAGGCCACTGCAAAAAGCCCCTCCCGCCAGCTTTCCTGTTGCCCCTTCAGGTACATTTCCCGGGAGCGCAGGGATGGTGCTCCATGAGGAGCTGCGGTCCCACCCTGCCACCGAAGCCCAGCGTGGACTGGGTTCCATCAGCATCCCTGCGCTTCCTAACAGAGAGGAGCCTGGAGAAGAGACCGTGGGGCTGCACACCCAAGGGAAGGAGCCATTGTGGGGTGCAGTCTTGCCCCAAGGAGACAGCCCCACACTAGGAGCTCGGGGGAAGGGTTTGTCCAGGCTGACTCTGGGCCTTTGGGGACATCTTACCAGGCACTTGCCCAGCCCTGAAAACTCCCTGTTCTTAAGCATTCTCCAGAGCTTCCGCATCCTCAGGACCCCCGTAGCACAGAGAAGGGCTTCCCGAGACACCTGCAGAGCAGCAGAGACTGGAGATGGCATCGCTGCCAAGGGCACAGGACCCATGTTCCCTGCGCCTGGGCAAGGCTGAGGGCCAGTCCAGGGCTCTGGTGGGAAAGGGCAGCAGCTGGGGAACACATCCACCGATGGGTTCTCGGCCCAGCATGAGGAGTGGGGCAACTCCCACCACGGGCAGCTGCTGCTGCCGGGGCAGCAGGACTGAGATGCCCACAGCTGCTGCTCTGAACTCAAAACCCGGAGGAGCCTGGAGCCCTGCAGTCAACCCAGCGCCCAGGCATGAGGAAACTGAGCCACCTCCCACAGGAATCCCACTACATCAGAAATCCTCACCTCTGCCACGCACTTGTTCTCGTCATACATGTGGAAGAGCAGGGGCAGCAGGCTCTGGCGCACTTGCACCTTCATTGCCTTCCTTCCCGCTGACACAAAAACCTCCATCACGTGGCAGAAGAGCCGCATGGAGAGCACTTTCACGAAGCTGGACTCCTGTTGGCAACAAAGAGGGCAACACCTCAGCACCGGCTGCTCCAGGCCCACCTGCGCCTGAGAAACCACAGGGCACAAAGTCTCCTGGCAGCACCCAGTGCTCGTGCTGGGGGGCTCAAAGCCTTACGTTGTCAAAGAGCGGACGCAGCCTCTCAGCCAGCATCACGACGATGGCGCCAGAAAGTGGCATGGCCATATTCCTCAGAACACTGGAGAGCACGCAGAGGATCATCTCGACCAGCCCTGGGTCAGCACGCTGCAGAAGATGCAGGAGCCGTGGCAGAAGAACCTCCATTCCTTTGGCCTGTGTGGAACACAGTCAGTAGGTGAAGCCAGAACAGGTTGCACCGCCAAAACCGATCCGGTCCCTCGAGCCCACGCTGCTCTCTCAGGGCCCAGAAACCAAAGGCCTTCCCCAAATGACTCGAGCGGGTGAACGGGGATGCACGAGAGCCGCGAGCAGCTCCCACAGCTCACAAAGCCCAGACGAGTCCCAGCTACTGTGGTACCCAGACCCACTCCTCCCTCCAGCACGGCTCCAGCCGCCTGCCCCCCTGCTCACCATCTTGGGTCTGTGGCAGCTCGCGATGAGCCCTCGGAGAACCAGGCGTTGCATCTCTCTGCACTCACTCTCCAGGTACAGTGCTAGCAGCTGCAGGACGCACTCATCCCACACAGGCATGTCCGGGCAGGCCAGGAGCTGCAACACACACAGACAGCAGTGAACACGGCTGCCTGGACGGCAGGACCCCAGCCCTGTGGCAGCACAGCACGCAACCACCTGCCCAGGCAGACCGGCCCAAAGCCTTGCAGTCTCTCGGCCTTGCAAGAGCAACAGCTGCCACAACGGGGCACCAAACACGGCTGGGGACAACCTTCATCCCAGCAGAAAGAGGCCAAGGACACACAGCGGAGCCACCCCCTGACCCAGCTCCGCCGACTGGGCTTCCCCCACAGCACCTGCTGCGGCACAGTGGTGCAAGGCACCTGTGTGTCCACAGCATAAAAACCACATGGTGCCTTCAGCATAAAAGCCCAAACTGGCAGATTCCACCTCAAATCAAGTCTTACTGAACTGATTAGAACAAGGCAGATGACAAACTACTACCAGTGATTAATAACAGGTAATACCAGCTTCAAGGAAACATCTCATCATTATGACAAGAGAATAAGTACAGTAATTATGAAAGATACACCAACAGTTGCCCGGTCATCGTCATCCAGCTGTGTTTCTGTCAGGCTCACCTCAAGAAAGAAGGCCATGGCAGGGACCTCCCAGCAGGGCTCCTTCAGGTTCAGCACCTGCCTCAGGTAGCGTGCCATGCCGCAACGCAGGGTTTTCTGGATACCGCACATCTCCCTGGCAGGGGGAAGAAGGCACTGTCAGCACGGACCAGGGTGGGCAACCTCTCCCAGGACTGACTCACCAAGACCTGGTCTTTCCCTACCACCCCTCACCAAGAAAGACAGTGCACAACACCAGCACGCTCCTTTCTGGACGAGACTGGAAAAACATCCTTTCAGAACCAAAAGTCAGCTCTTCTGAGGAGAACCCTTGCCTGCCCACGGGAGACTCCTTTCCCCAGGCCCTGACCCTGCTGCTCAGTACATCTGGCCCTGTCCCGCAGATGCCCTCGGTGGGGCCACCTGCAGACACACCCCGCCCTGTGCCATCAGCCCAGACCCCGTGGGGACGGGACGCTGGCACTCTGGGAGGTGGCACCTGCTCTGCACCAACCTCTCCCACCTTCTCCTGTCTGCTGAGACAACCCTTGCTGACACATTCCTGTCGCCCGTGACCGAAGGCACTGTGTGGGCTGCCAGGTCTCTACGGGAGAAACAGTGAGGGGAGCAGGGACAAGGGGCTCTCACCTGGCCAGCAGAGTCACCGCGGACTGGTGGGTCTCAGCGATGAGCAGTTTGTCCCAGCCACGCTCACGTTCGACTCGGATCACCACATCTTCATACTTGAGACAGCAGAGCATGGCTTTCAGAATCATCACTGCCAGTCTGTGTGCAGAGCAAAAGCCTAGGTCACACCAGCAGCCCTGCATTCAGCTCCAGCACCATGGGAGGGACAGGAGGGCTGCGATGGAGCACCTTCTGGGATCGGTGGGAAGGCAGAGGATATCCAGGCATTCGTTCCAGAACGGATCGACCTCCTCTGGTGCCTCCTCTGTGCTGCAGAACAGTTGGAAAAGTACAGCCAGGAAGAGGCAGGGGAAATGCCGCTGAAACGCCTCTGGGTCCTTGGACTTTTGGAGAATCTCCCACAGAACCCTCATTGCCTGAAGGAAACAAAACACCCAGAGACAGCACTCAGCGCTGAGACGTCTCCGTGGCAGGGACCGAGGGTGGGAGGGGGAGCTTCCGGTGGTGCTCTGGCCCACGGCAGACGCAGGGAGAGCACACGGCCTGGCTGCCCCTAGGCCTGCCCCTACCACAGCTTTCCCGCCACTGCATGAGGCAGGGAAGGGCAGTGGCGGGGGAGGATGGAGAGCCGCCCGGAGGGGCGACCCTGCGGTTGGGCAAAGCTCTGCTCCAGAAACTCACTGCCAGGGAATAGACCTCCGTGCTGTCCCCATCGGAGGTGGATGTGCTGTGCACCGGGGAGTCCTCCAGGACACGGAGCAGCTCCCCCTGCACCTTCTCCGCAGCCGCACGCTCAGACGCCATTGCTCTCCACGTGGTCGCAGCCGCCCTGCAGCCACAAAGCTCTGGCTCAGCAGGGTCTGGGCAACCCCGCATCCTGGGCTGGGCACCAGCCCTGACCCTGCCCAGTGCCCCTCGCTGCCACCATCGAGCAGCCTGATGGGCTCCAAAGGCTGGGGAGCCCAGAGCTATCAAGGCAGCAGCCCCATACCTGTCACACGATGGAGAACACCGCAGGAGGGTCACCACCACATCATGAGGCTGTGCCTTGGTCAGCTGTACAAGGCTCTCATCCAGTCTCTGATCATCACAGATGTTCATGAAACACAACTGCCACTGGTACATTGCCCTCACCAGCTCAGGCACCTGGAGGAGACACAGCCGAGAGCTGCAGTGCTGACAGAGCGAGCCCTTTGCCCAGATGCCCTTTGCACCACACTCTGCCGACCAGAAGCCTGTCCATGCCCAGTGGACCTGGCTTCAGGGAGCACACAATTCCTGGAGGCTTCAGCCCAGGCCACAGGCTACTTACCTGCTCAGGAACGTAGGCGGTTTTTATCACAATCTCATCCATAGTGCCAGCCAAACGCTCCGCAATATCAGAGTCGTGGTCTGCCTCATTCTCGAAGGCCATGAGGATGGTGCTGTCCTCATTAGCAGGCAAGAAGTCATGCTAAAATATGTCCAAGAGAAGGAAGAGCATCAAAGAGAGGGAAGTCACCCCAAATGCCCCGACAGCAGTGCTCGCCTGAGCAGCGAGAGATGGCCTGGCCCAGGTAGGCATGGCTGTGGGTACCTGTGCACTGCTGTTTGAGAGGGCATCCTCTTCCTCCTCCCCTTCTGATATCTCCAAGTCACAATCTGCAAAGACCGAGCACAGCGACAGCTGAGGGAGAGGCTGGAGAACACAGCCCAGTCCCGCAATCCCCAGGCAGGACCAGCCCTGGGACACGGGCTGCTGGGGACACCAACCCCTGTCTCTGTGGCTGGAGGTTCCCAAAGCTTGGAGCACAGATGGAGCCCGCTTGTGGGCAACAGCCCTGTTCCCTACTCCCCTCTTTCCCTGGAAAGACCCATGGGGGATGGGATGGGGACAAGCCGCCCGCACCCACCAGCCTTGTGGCCCAGCTCTGCCACTCACCCTCCCGCGGCACCTGCAGCTCCTCCACCTCACCAGGCTGACACACTGGGGCAGCCTCAGTGCCTTCCTCCTCCTCTCCTAACACACAGCACAGACTGGCACCATCGGGGACTCTCTCCGCCATCCTGCTGAAGCCTGGCCTCGATGCCTCCTGCTCCAAGGCTGGAAGATGCCTCAGTCAAACGCCGCAGACACGGATCAGTACGCAACAAGTTGGCTGTGCGGGATCCACACAGCCCCACTCTGTCCCGTCCTGACTCGTCGTGGCCTACGGGCACTCTGAGCTGACAACACGCTGCCAACAGCCCCTGTGGCACCTTGGTTGCCAAGGGCCTTTGTGACACGCTGCCACTCACCAGTCAATCAGAGCACCTGTATCACTTCAGCTCCCAAAGGCTGCTGCACCTCCGCCCACACCCCTTTTGCTCCACCCTTCCATCCTTGAGTGCTCCCACAAGCACCAATTGGCTTCTGCACATCACAGGTGCCTCCAGGCTGGAGCGCTGGCCTTGGCAGGCGGCAGCGCAAGGGCCCAGATGTGGCTGTTCCAGCCAGGTTGGCTGGGGGAGCATTTCTCTCCTCATTGCGGCTTCCCATGCGGGACCGTGGGCATTTTTCCCTTGAAGCATCACCTAACACCTTCTTCAACTCTGTTTCCAGCCCAGCTGAGACACCATTTCCAAGGGAATTCTCTCTCTCACCGTTTCCAGTCTCTTCCTACGCATGGAATTTTGTTCTCCGCACCGGACTCCAAGACATTTCAGCAATTGCTGAGCTGGGCTTGCACAGCAGCAAGGACTTCTCTGCTGCTCACACTGCCTCCTCAGCAAGTAGCCTGGGGGCGGCCATACATTGCAAAGGGACTCAGCCACCAGAGGTCACCAGGGCATGCTTCCACGCCCAATGATTCCACGCTCATTAAGAAAAACAGGGGCACATTTTCCAAAGTAGCCGTTGCTCAGGGACTGGCCACCCTGCTGCCAAGAGCCTGCTTGGCCATCACTCTTCCTTCTCCTGCTCTTACTAAACTGTCTTTATCTCAGCCTGGAAGGTGGTGGGTTCTTTCCCCTGATTTTGCCCTTCCATCCCACCGGGGAGGCAGGGATGCAGGGAGGGATGACTGGGTGTGTGGGTGGGTGGGTGTGTGGGTGGGTGGGGCCTCAGCTGCCAGTTGGGTTAACCTGCCCCACTCGCTCTCACTGCCGTCCATCCCCAACTGTGAGACGCTGCCTCTGTTCCCTGAGGGGCTACAGGCCCAGGGAAAACTGTTTGCACGGACCGGCTCTAAGGAAAAACTACCAGTGCTCTCCTGATGGCACCAAGCACACCAGCAAAGGCTCTGAGGCCATTCACACCACCAAGATGCAATCGCACGGCACTGCTAGAAAGCACAACCATAGACACTCTCAGACGCAAACCAACACCGACAGCGACACAAGTGGTGCTGCTCAACCATCTCCTGCAGCACCAAGAACTCCCCTGACTCTGCAGCCTCGTAGCGCTTGAGTCCCTCTGCCTCGTGAGGGTTCAGTGCCTGCAACAGCACCAAAGGCATCACCGGCAACAGGGATTCCTGGCACTCACCTATTTCTGCATCAAACCCCAGAAAGCCAAAAGGCTGTAGAAAGTTATGAAACATTCAAGGGCCCTTCCTTTCGCAGCTGGCGATTTTGGAGGGCAGGTTTATGTCTCGCTGACCACAGTAAGGGCTCGCAGCAAGCTCTGGGGGCTGCTCTTCCTAGGAAGTGGAGATTCCCAAACTGCAAGACCGTCAGGGAAATGTCATGCCCAAGGTCTTGAGCAAAACTGATCCAAAGCAACAAATTCCAGGCAGGTTCAGCTCAAGCAAGGTACAAACACTTGCTGTCTTCACGTTTCCCTCAAGAAGACATTGGTGGGGGTCAGCTGTCAAGTGTTCCCAATCCAAGTCCATCAGCACGGATGGACACCGATTCCGTTTTACAGTTACGCTACAGCATCAGCACCGGGACCCCATCAGCACACGCAGAGCAGCCACATACAAAACACTGCACCCACATCCCAAGAACTTCTCTGCTCCACTGCTACCAGCCACAAAACAAATCCCCTTGTAACGTGGGCGCAGCAGAAGAGCTGCGGGGTTTGCCGGGAGCACGCGGCACACCGCAGGCACCCGCAACAGACCAGCATCATCATGAGACCACACAAACCCTCACGTGGCAACAGAGAGGAGCAAACAGCATCCAGCTCCTTTCAGAATGCCAGAGCTGTGCTTCTTCAACAATACGACCTGATCTGAAAGTCTGTCAAGGACCAGCACCAAAAGCTAACAAAAATGCCCACCTCATTCTCTCCAAGATGCCCAGCAAGGGCACACCAGCAAAAAGCTTTGCGAGCCAAAACTTCCAGCCCTTTCCTGAGGCCAGGGACACAGCAACATCAGCCCGTGCCACACACACACTTCAAAGGAGAAGCAGAATCTTCCCCATGCGCTCTATTTTCAGCTCAGAGTAGATCCCCTGCTCCCCACCGACCAGGCAGAAGAGTTTCCCAGCACCTGACCCCTCCCACCTAACACGCACTCCACGCTGCACGTTGTATTTGTGGGGGTTTGGTTTGGTTTTCAGAAAGCCAGTCCTTCTGCAGCACCAGCACTGCTTCACCACGTCCCGAGAACATCCTGCACGGAGCAACGGGGTGGGGGTGGGGTGGGGGGCACGTTCACACCCAAGGCACTTACCACCAAACGCCCTATTTCGTTCCAGGCTTCTTCTACTCGTCAGAGCTGACTGGGGGGACGACAGCTGCCACAGGCAGGGAAGCACAGCATGCTACTCCTTCTTCTGTGGGAACCAGCTCTGCCTTGGGTATCTAGGATGGCAAGACTCTTGCAAATACACGGCTTGGAAACTAAATCACACAGCTGCAAGCAACTGAATTAATGCAGGTTGCCCAGGGACTCCCTGTCAGCTCAGGTGCTTCACATCAACATTTGAGCTCAAGACCAGACACTGAAAACCAAAAACAAACCCCAAAACCAATGACAACAACAAAAAACAAACATCAAAATCCCAACTTCCTTTAAGTACTTTTTTCCCCCTAAATTAGATGAAACCAAAAGTCATCTTGTCATTTCTTCTGGCAAAAGCCTTGATACATTCCCCAGGACAGAATCAGAGCCCACCCCACATGGACCTGTCTCACACCACCACCCCGCAGGCCAAAGCATCCAGCACAAGTCTCCCAGCTACAAGAGACCGGGACCGTCGCCCCTAGCCCTTGGGACAACCCCACCTCTGTCAGCCTTACAAGCTCCTGGAACCTCTGCTACTCGCTACGTGCCAGAAGAGCTCCCACACTGCTTCAACTGTTGCCAAGCCTCAGCCCAGCTAAACAAGCAAGCGAGTGCCTCGGGACACTCGCTTTCCCCTCTCACATCCCCCTGATGCTCAGGCTTCCGTCGCAGCACAGAAATTACGGCGATCTTTGAAAAATTATGGCCTGCCTTCAGCACTGAAAACACCATAAGGAATCAGCGGGACGAGACAGACGCGACACCTCAGCACTCAGCTAACTGGAGGCAGGCTGCAGTGGGGCAAGGTGCTCTCTAGACCCTCTCCAACACACAGCACTCCGCACTTGGTGCTCTGGCTTTCCACACACAGGCAACAGATCTTATCACTCTACCACAACTACCCCTTTAAAACGCAGTTCCACTTCAATTATGTGGCACAGAGTCATTTTAAGAACTTCCCAAATGACAAGTGCTCAAGGAAAGACATGGAAGCATACAAAGCACCAGGACTGTTGCGCTGTGCCCAATTTTTCTGCAACCACAGCCCAGACCAAGCTCTCTCACACCAAAGAGGAACATGCTGATAGACTGTCTGACCGGCTTCTGCAGTGCTTGCTCTGCAACCAGTCATGCTGCTGCTGCAGGAATGAAACACCAGAAATGAGACTGCTCAAACCACTTGAACGGAAAGAACGTGGCATTCGGAGCACGTGGGCATTTTTCCCTTGAAGCATCACCTAACACCTTCTTCAACTCTGTTTCCAGCCCAGCTGAGACACCATTTCCAAGGGAATTCTCTCTCTCACCGCTCCCAGTCTTTTCCTACGCATGGAATTTTGTTGTCCACAGTAGCTGAACATGCAGCTCATGAACTCTGCTTCACACCGGCCTCCAAGAGGCTTGGCAACACATGGACATTTCAGCAATTGCTGAGCTGGGCTTGCACAGCAGCAAGGACTTCTCTGCTGCTCACACTGCCTCCTCAGCAAGTGGCCTGGGGGCGGCCATACATTGCAAAGGGACTCAGCCACCAGAGGTCACCAAGGGCATGCTCCACGCCCAATGATTCCACCCTCAGCAAGAGAAACAGGGGCACATTTTCCAAAGTAGCTGTTGCTCAGGGACTGGCCACCCTGCTGCCAAGAGCCTGCTTGGCCATCACTCTTCCTTCTCCTGCCCTTACTAAACTGTCTTTATCTCAGCCTGGAAAGTGGTGAGTTCTTTCCCCTGATTTTGCCCTTCCATCCTACTGGGGACGGAGGGAGGGAGGGAGGGAGGGAGGGAGGGAGGGAGGACTGAGTGGGGGCTTAGCTGCCAGCTGGGTAAACCTGCCCCACTCAATCTCATTGCCATCCATCCCCAACTGTAAAACGCTGCCTCTGTTCCCCGAGGGGCTGCTGATGCTCTGGCAGCACTCACAGAGCTGTTCTATGACCAGACTGAAAACCACTGGAACTGCGATTTTCACAGCAGTTCTATGAAGATTCAAGGAAAAGCTTCAGTCAGAGAGCACAAGCACTGCCCAAGCCCTTTTGCTCTGCACTGCTGAGCTGCAACACACCCGCTGGACTAACAGACGCAACCATAACCTACAGAGTTTCTACCGCTGCCGCTGCCGCAAGGGGACTTTGGAGAGCAAAGCAGCAGAAAGCACACATCACTGTGAACAAAGCCTCAATAGCACACCATAGCTGGATGACTGCTCGGAAACACCGCAGGCTGCAGCAGAATCTCAGAGGTCTCACGTCAGTACTTGCTGCCTTTGAAACTTTCCATATTTACGTTGCCTGTGCCTGCCAGGTCAGCACTGATCGCTCCTACGGGGTCACTGGCACAACTTTCTGGCTGATGCAAGGCAAATGTTACCTCCAGAACCAGAGATTGTCACCGGAAAAGCCAAAGAGCGCTCTCTCTTTTGCATCTTTTGGTGTCTCTCAGTTTGCCTGACAGTACTGATACTCTTCCAGGTTTGCTCCCCAACCCCAGGGCTTGCTCTCAGATAGTTCAGCTGTTACATCCTTCCGCAGTCTTTACTGAACATTACTTGCAACCACTCGTCAAAGCAACCCCTGGTAAAGCTTGAAATCCTGCCTGAAACCAGGCAAAATATTCACCCTGAGTTCTGAAGCCACTGACTGCCAAGCGCAGTCACGGGTGTCGCACCCTGTCCCTTCTAGGCCTCACGCTGCTGCTTATCGAGAGAGGCCTGCACTGCCAGCAGCAGGCTGGCACTCAGCAAGGGATTCCAGAGTCTCAGGGTACACCTGAAACTGCAAAGACTTTCAAAAGAGACCCATCTGGTGCCTGAGGTTGGACATTATGAGGCAAACAGAAACCCAAGAAACCTCTTGCGGCCCTGGTTCCACAGAGGGGGCAGAGCCACGCTCACTGTAAAACACCAGCACCGTCCAAACCAGGGATCCAGGCAGCCCTTTGCTCACGAGCAACACTCCTAGAACAGCTCACGTGTGATCGCACCAGGAGGCACTGACTGCAGGAGCTTGTTACCTGAGACCACGGACAACAAATAAATGCACATAGGAGGAGGACTGGAGAAAAACACACCAGAACAGGACACCCTTGGGGGGTGCGCACCACACAATGGAGGACCTCTGTTAACCCACCTCTTCAAGGGAAGCCCTCCAACATAAACGCGAGGTACCAAGGCCTCCTTCTCCACACACGCACACACCTCCAGGCAACCACTCAGCACAGGCACAGTTAGCAGTAGACACAAAACTCAGGAACAGCTTGGGACCTCCTTCTGGGCTATCTTACCTACTCTGGATCCCACCATCAAGCCTCGTCCTAACCACACCCTTCACCCAGCACCGAGGACAAACACAGACCGTGCCCTCCCAGTTACAGACGGCACGAGCACCTGTGTCCTCTCTGTTGAAAAGACAGAGCAAAGCTGTAGTTTTATCGAAATTAAGACCCATTTCATCACTTGCAGCAATCAGTCGTATGAATTCATTCGAGGGTTGTGCTTGGGCATCTGACAAATGCTTAAATGAAGCAGCCTAGAAGGGACTTGTCTTGCACATCCACTGATTCCTCTCCCTCTGAAACACCGAGGGCCGTGTAGGTGAATACACTCTGACCCAAAGTGGGCTGCTCTCACAAGAGCTATTATCCGCCCAATGGTATTATTCAAGTTAAACGTAACCTTAGCTCATCTTTTACATCCAGCAGACCTAAAGCCCAAAGGTCCTTCCTCAGACTCACACCAAACACAGACTCCACTCCCCACAGGCTCACCTGGCCAGGCAGACGATTCCCGTCGGCTGCAGATCGAAGGTCTCACCTGCTTCCAACAACCATCGTGCAACCGCCATGCTTCCATCAACCTTCAAGCACTGCCCAAGAAGCAGCGCTTTCTAATTCCCTGGAGACCTTCAGCTTCTGACAAGGAGTTAAGGCTCTTCGCCCTGCAGATGGAAGGCTACGCGAGTCACACCTCATCACACAACTGCCAGGCTGCCTGGAAACAGCATACAGATCCTCTCCTCACAAGGACTCACATCCAGAAGACAAGGACCACTGGGTACACGTAGCACTGGCAGGGGTTTCATCTCTCTGGTGCTGTCCTGCAGAGCTGGGGTGGCCGCTGCTGATGCAGGGGAGGCCTCGTGTCCTCAGAATTGTCCTCAGTCACCGTCTGGGGAGACTGCTCTGCTCTCTGCCCATCCCTGCAATGCAGCAGCTCAGGAACAGGCAAGGAGCAAACAATGGGCTCGCTGGGCTCCTGGGCAAGGAATGGTATCTGCAGCTCCAGCTGCTGCCTGACACGGTGGCCACAGGAGCTGGTAGAGGGCTGGGCAGGAGAGAAAACAGCCCTTCTCAGCAATGATCACCAAGGAAATATGCAGGGAAAAGCTCCAGCACCTTATTCTCCAAGGTCAGCATCCCCCTTGCACAGCACCCACATCCATTGCCCCCTGTAGAGAGAAGGCCATTCTAAACCCCTTCTTGGCTTTCTTCTCTACTCCACTGAGGCTCAGTCCAGAGGCTTTCAGAGCCAGAGCTTTCCGCTCTTTCATTTCCAACAAGAAAAAACGTAGCGGTGAAGTGAAGAACCCAGATGTTTATTCATGGAAGGTCAAGTGGATGTGTGACCTGGGAGCACAGTGAGGGGATGGGCAGGGCCCACTCGCTGGAACCGCGCTGTGGAGCAGAGAGAATCCTGGAGACAGCCCAGCTGTGCCTGGTACATGGGAGGGAAGGTCATCTCCTCCTCAAAGTCCTCCAGAGCTGCCCTGCCAGCACCTGCAGCCTCTGTCCAATGGAAGGATTTCTCTCTCTAGCTCTAAGGTCGTCCAGAATTTTAGCTGCCATCTCTCTGTTGTATTTGGTGTCATCTCTCACACTTTCGAGGGCTGGAAGAGAGAGGAAGACAGCCAAGATCAGAGCGTGCATCTGCGGGGACCCCAGGAAGACCTCCTGCCAGGACCACCCCACCCAGCTCTTCCCATGGCCAGGAGGGAGCAGGCCCAATGGGATCACCCGCAGGGAGCTGCCACCAATACGCCCGAAAAGCTTGCTCGGCTCTGCCCACACGGCCTTGCAGGGAGCGGAACCAGCTGGGTGGGGCACGGATTGCAGCTCCCTGGCCCAGGCTCCTTCCTCCTCCCCACCAGACCCGCTGCCCTCACTTACCCTCGCAGACGATCCGCAGCTCCTTCTGCTCTCCCCTCACGAGCCACCCAACGTACCCTAGGAACACACAGCACATCCCCAATATGGCAGCTGCAGCAGTTCAGCTCCCCCAGCCCAGCCCAGCCCAGCTCCAGACACCCCTCCCCTTGCCGTGCTCAGCCCTCGGTGTTCCCCACTGCTGCCCAAGGGCACTGAGGCAGCGGGCGGCAGGGAGCCCCGCGGGCCCCGCTCCATCGGGTGCTCGGGGCTGCACAGAGCCCGTGCCAGGGGCCCAGATGAGTGGGGAAGGGAGGGACCCCGGGACTTGTGGCTTACCAAGGAACTCAATGGCCACCTCTCGCAGGGACTCCTGCCGGTTGTCCAGATACAGCAGGGACTGGTGCAGGTACTCGGCTGCTCTGCTCCTGTCCTCTGCCAGCTGCAGAGAGAACAATCATAGAATGCTTTGGCTTGGAACGCACCGGAAAGATTATCCACTTCCAACCCCTCTGCTATGGGCAGGGACACCTCCCTACAGACCAGGCTCATCAAGGCCCCATCCAAACTACCCCTGGAAACCTCTAGGCATGGGGAATGCACAACTTCTCCCTTAAACCTCTGCCAGTGTTTCAACACCATCACTGTGAAGCAATTCTTCCTAACGTCTAATCTAAATCTTCCCCCTTCCAATTCAAAGCCGTTCCCCTTGTCCTATCCCAGTACAGGCCACTGCAAAAAGCCCCTCCCGCCAGCTTTCCTGTTGCCCCTTCAGGTACATTTCCCGGGAGCGCAGGGATGGTGCTCCATGGGGAGCTGCGGTCCCACCCTGCCACCGAAGCCCAGCGTGGACTGGGTTCCATCAGCATCCCTGCGCTTCCTAACAGAGAGGAGCCTGGAGAAGAGACCGTGGGGCTGCACACCCAAGGGAAGGAGCCATTGTGGGGTGCAGTCTTGCCCCAAGGAGACAGCCCCACACTCGGAGCTCGGGGGAAGGGTTTGTCCAGGCTGACTCTGGGCCTTTGGGGACATCTTACCAGGCACTTGCCCAGCCCTGAAAACTCCCTGTTCTTGAGCATTCTCCAGAGCTTCCGCATCCTCAGGACCCCCGTAGCACAGAGAAGGGCTTCCCGAGACACCTGCAGAGCAGCAGAGACTGGAGATGGCATCGCTGCCAAGGGCACAGGACCCATGTTCCCTGCGCCTGGGCAAGGCTGAGGGCCAGTCCAGGGCTCTGGTGGGAAAGGGCAGCAGCTGGGGAACACATCCACCGATGGGTTCTCGGCCCAGCATGAGGAGTGGGGCAACTCCCACCACGGGCAGCTGCTGCTGCCGGGGCAGCAGGACTGAGATGCCCACAGCTGCTGCTCTGAACTCAAAACCCGGAGGAGCCTGGAGCCCTGCAGTCAACCCAGCGCCCAGGCATGAGGAAACTGAGCCACCTCCCACAGGAATCCCACTACATCAGAAATCCTCACCTCTGCCACGCACTGGTTCTCGTCGTACATGTGGAAGAGCAGGGGCAGCAGGCTCTGGCGCACTTGCACCTTCATTGCCTTCCTTCCCGCTGACACAAAAACCTCCATCACGTGGCAGAAGAGCCGCATGGAGAGCACTTTCACGAAGCTGGACTCCTGTTGGCAACAAAGAGGGCAACACCTCAGCACCGGCTGCTCCAGGCCCACCTGCGCCTGAGAAACCACAGGGCACAAAGTCTCCTGGCAGCACCCAGTGCTCGTGCTGGGGGGCTCAAAGCCTTACGTTGTCAAAGAGCGGACGCAGCCTCTCAGCCAGCATCACGACGATGGCGCCAGAAAGTGGCATGGCCATATTCCTCAGAACACTGGAGAGCACGCAGAGGATCATCTCGACCAGCCCTGGGTCAGCACGCTGCAGAAGATGCAGGAGCCGTGGCAGAAGAACCTCCATTCCTTTGGCCTGTGTGGAACACAGTCAGTAGGTGAAGCCAGAACAGGTTGCACCGCCAAAACCGATCCAGTCCCTAGAGCTGCTCTCTCAGGGCCCAGAAACCAAAGGCCTTCCCCAAAGGACTCGAGCGGGTGAACGGGGATGAACGAGAGCCGCGAGCAGCTCCCACAGCTCACAAAGCCCAGACGAGTCCCAGCTACTGTGGTACCCAGACCCACTCCTCCCTCCAGCACGGCTCCAGCCGCCTGCCCCCGGCTCACCATCTTGGGTCTGTGGCAGCGCGCGACGAGCCCTCGGAGCACCAGGCGTTGCATCTCTCTGCACTCACTCTCCAGGTACAGTGACAGCAGCTGCAGGACGCACTCATCCCACACAGGCATGTCCGGGCAGGCCAGGAGCTGCAACACACATAGACAGCAGTGAACACGGCTGCCTGGATGGCAGGACCCCAGCCCTGTGGCAGCACAGCACGCGGCCACCTGCCCAGGCAGCCCGGCCCAAAGCCTTGCAGTCTCTCGGCCTTGCAAGAGCAACAGCTGCCACAACGGGGCACCAAACACGGCTGGGGACAACCTTCATCCCAGCAGAAAGAGGCCAACAGAGCCACCCCCTGACCCAGCTCCGCCGACTGGGCTTCCCCCACAGCACCTGCTGCGGCACAGTGGTGCAAGGCACCTGTGTGTCCACAGCGTAAAAACCACATGGTCCCTTCAGCATAAAAGTCCAAACTGGCAGATTCCACCTCAAATCAAGTGTTACTGAACTGATTAGAACAAGGCAGATGACAAACTACTACCAGTGATTAATAACAGGTAATACCAGCTTCAAGGAAACATCTCATCATTATGACAAGAGAATAAGTACAGTAATTATGAAAGATACACCAACAGTTGTCTGGTCATCGTCATCCAGCTGTGTTTCTGTCAGGCTCACCTCAAGAAAGAAGGCCATGGCAGGGACCTCCCAGCAGGGCTCCTTCAGGTTCAGCACCTGCCTCAGGTAGCGTGCCATGCCGCAACGCAGGGTTTTCCGGATACCGCACATCTCCCTGGCAGGGGGAAGAAGGCACTGTCAGCACGGACCAGGGTGGGCAACCTCTCCCAGGACTGACTCACCAAGACCTGGTCTTTCCCTACCACCGCTCACCAAGAAAGGCATTGCACAATACCAGCACGCTCCTTTCTGGACGAGACTGGAAAAACATCCTTTCAGAACCAAAAGTCAGCCCTTCTGAGGAGAACTCTTGCCTGCCCACGGGAGACTCCTGTCCCCAGGCTCTGACCCTGTTGCTCAGTGCATCCGGCCCTGTCCCGCAGTTGCCCTCGGTGGGGCCACCTGCAGACACACCCCACACTGTGCCATAAGCCCAGACCCCGTGGGACGGGACGCTGGCACTCTGGGAGGTGGCACCTGCTCTGCACCAACCTCTCCCACCTTTTCCTGTCTGCTGAGACAACTCTTGCTGACACATTCCTGTCGCCCGTGACCGAAGGCACTGTGTGGGCTGCCAGGTCTCTACGGGAGAAACAGTGAGGGGAACAGGGACAAGGGGCTCTCACCTGGCAAGCAGAGTCACCGCGGACTGGTGAGTCTCAGTGATGAGCAGTTTGTCCCAGCCACGCTCACATTCGACTCGGATCACCACATCTTCATACTTGAGACAGCAGAGCATGGCTTTCAGAATCATCACTGCCAGTCTGTGTGCAGAGCAAAAGCCTAGGTCACACCAGCAGCCCTACATTCAGCTCCAGCACCATGGGAGGGACAGGAGGGCTGCGATGGAGCACCTTCTGGGATCGGTGGGAAGGCAGAGGATATCCAGGCATTCGTTCCAGAACGGATCGACCTCCTCTGGTGCCTCCTCTGTGCTGCAGAACAGTTGGAAAAGTACAGCCAGGAAGAGGCAGGGGAAATGCCGCTGAAACGCCTCTGGGTCCTTGGACTTTTGGAGAATCTCCCACAGAACCCTCATTGCCTGAAGGAAACAAAACACCCAGAGACAGCACTCAGCGCTGAGACGTCTCCGTGGCAGGGACCGAGGGTGGGAGGGGGAGCTTCCGGTGATGCTCTGGCCCACGGCAGACGCAGGGAGAGCACACGGCCTGGCTGCCCCTAGGCCTGCCCCTACCACAGCTTTCCCGCCACTGCATGAGGCAGGGAGGGGAAGGGGCAGGGGAGGATGGAGAGCCGCCCGGAGGGGCGACCCTGTGGTTGGGCAAAGCTCTGCTCCAGAAACTCACTGCCAGGGAATAGACCTCCGTGCTGTCCCCGTCGGAGGTGGATGTGCTGTGCACCGGGGAGTCCTCCAGGACACGGAGCAGCTCCCCCTGCACCTTCTCCGCAGCCGCACGCTCAGACACCATTGCTCTCCACATGGTCGCAGCCGCCCTGCAGCCACAAAGCTTTGGCTCAGCAGGGTCTGGGTAACCCGACGTCCTACTGCGAAGCCCTGCCCAGTGCCCACTGCCCCTCGCTGCCACCATCAAGCAGCCTGATGGGCTCCACAGACTGGGGAGCCCAGAGCTATCAAGGCAGCTGCCCCATACCTGTCACACGATGGAGAACACCGCAGGAGGGTCACCACCACATCATGAGGCTGTGCCTTGGTCAGCTGTACAAGGCTCTCATCCTGCCTCTGCTTATCACAGACCCTCCTGAACGACAGCTGCCACTGGTACATTTCCCTCACCAGCTCAGGCACCTGGAGGAGACACAGCCGAGAGCTGCAGTGCTGACAGAGCGAGCCATTTGCCCAGCTGCCCTTTCCACCACACTCTGCTGACCAGAAGTCTGTCCATGCCCAGTGGACCTGGCTTCAGGGAGCACACAATTCCTAGAGGCTTCAGCCCAGGCCATAGGCTGCTTACCTGCTCAGAAGTGAAGCTGTTTTTTGTCACAAGCTCCTTCAGTCTTGCAGCGAAATGCTCTGCAACATTAGAGTTGGGGTCTGCCTCGTTCTTGAAGGCCATGAGGATGGTGTTGTCTTCCTCAGAGGGAAAGAAGACATCCTAAAATATTTCCAGGAGAAGGAAGAGCATCAAAGAGAGGGAAGTCACCCCAAATGCCCCGACAGCAGTGCTTGCTTGAGCAGCGAGAGACAGCCCGGCCCAGGTAGGCATGGCTGTGGGTACCTGTGCACTGCTGTTCGAGAGGGCATCCTCTTCCTCCTCCCCTTCTGATATCTCCAAGTCACAATCTGCAAAGACCGAGCACAGCGACAGCTGAGGGAAAGGCTGGAGAACACAGCCAAGTCCCGCACTCTCCAGGCAGGACCAGCCCCGGGAAACGGGCTGCTGGGGACACCAAACCCCGTTTCTGCGGCTGGAGGTTCTCAAAGCTTGGAGCACAGATGGAGCCCGCTTTTGGGCAACAGCCCTGTTCCCTACTCCTCTCTTTCCCTGGAAAGACCCATGGGGGATGAGATGGGGACAAGCCGCCCGCACCCACCAGCCTTGTGGCCCAGCTCTGCCACTCACCCTCCCGCGGCACCTGCAGCTCCTCCACCTCACCAGGCTGACACGCTGGGGCAGCCTCAGTGCCTTCCTCCTCCTCTCCTAACACACAGCACAGACTGGCCACACCAGGGACTCTCTCCGCCATCCTGCTGAAGACTGGCCTCGATGCCTCCTGCTCCAAGGCTGGAAGATGCCTCAGTCAAACGCCGCAGACACGGATCAGTACGCAACAAGTTGGCTGTGCGGGATCCACACAGCCCCACTCTGTTCCGTCCTGACTCGTCGTGGCCTACCGGCACTCTGAGCTGACAACACGCTGCCAACAGCCCCTGTGGCACCTCGGTTGCCAAGGGCCTTTGTGACACGCTTCCACTCACCAGCCAATCACAGCACCCGTGTCACTGCAGCTCCCAAAGGCTGCTGCACCTCCGCCCACACCCCTTTTGCTCCGCCCTTCCATCCTTGAGTGCTCCCACAAGCACCAATTGGCCACTGCACACCACATGTGCCTCCAGGCTGGAGCGCTGGCCTTGGCAGGCGGCAGCGCAAGGGCCCAGATGTGGCTGTTCCAGCCAGGTTGGCTGGGGGAGCATTTCTCTCCTCGTCACGGCTCCCCCTGCGGGACCGTGGGCATTTTTCCCTTGAAGCATCACCTAACACCTTCTTCAACTCTGTTTCCAGCCCAGCTGAGACACCATTTCCAAGGGAATTCTCTCTCTCACCGCTCCCAGTCTCTTCCTACGCATGGAATTTTGTTCTCCGCACCGGCCTCCAAGACGCTTGGCAACACATGGACATTTCAGCAATTGCTGAGCTGGGCTTGCACAGCAGCAAGGACTTCTCTGCTGCTCACACTGCCTCCTCAGCAAGTGGCCTCGGGGCGGCCATACACTGCAAAGGGACTCAGCCACCAGAGGTCACCAGGGCATGCTTCCACGCCCAATGATTCCACGCTCATTAAGAAAAACAGGGGCACATTTTCCAAAGTAGCCGTTGCTCAGGGACTGGCCACCCTGCTGCCAAGAGCCTGCTTGGCCATCACTCTTCCTTCTCCTGCTCGTACTAAACTGTCTTTATCTCAGCCTGGAAGGGGAGGCAGGGATGCAGGGAGGGATGACTGCGTGTGTGGGTTCGTGGGTGGGTGGGTGTGTGGGGGCTCAGCTGCCAGTTGGGTTAACCTGCCCCACTCGCTCTCACTGCCATCCATCCCCAACTGTGAGACGCTGTCTCTGTTCCCCGAGGGGCTACAGGCCTAGGGAAAACTGTTTGCACGGGCCGGCTCTAAGGAAAAACTACCAGTGCTCTCCTGATGGCACCAAGCACACCAGCAAAGGCTCTGAGGCCATTCACACCACCAAGATGCAATCACACGGCACTGCCAGAAAGCACAACCATAGACACTCTCAGACGCAAATCAACACCGACAGCGACACAAGTGGTGCTGCTAAAGCATCTCCCGCAGCACCAAGAACTCCCTTGACTCTGCAGCCTCGTAGCGCTTGAGTCCCTCTGCCTCGTGAGGGTTCAGTGCCTGCAACAGCACCAAAGGCATCACCGGCAACAGGGATTCCTGGCACTCACCTATTTCTGCATCAAACCCCAGAAAGCCAAAAGGCTGTAGAAAGTTATGAAACATTCAAGGGCCCTTCTTTTCGCAGCTGGCGATTTTGGAGGGCAGGTTTATGTCTCGCTGACCACAGTAAGGGCTCGCAGCAAGCTCTGGGGGCTGCTCTTCCTAGGAAGTGGAGATTCCCAAACTGCAAGGCCGTCAGGGAAATGTCATGCCCAAGGTCTTGAGCAAAACTGATCCAAAGCAACAAATTCCAGGCAGGTTCAGCTCAAGCAAGGCACAAACACTTGCGGTCTTCACGTTTCCCTCAAGAAGACATTGGTGGGGGTCAGCTGTCAAGTGTTCCCAATCCAAGTCCATCAGCACGGATGGACACCGATTCCGTTTTACAGTTACGCTACAGCATCAGCACCGGGACCCCATCAGCACACGCAGAGCAGCCACGTACAAAACACTGTGCCCACATCCCAAGAACTTCTCTGCTCCACTGCTACCAGCCACAAAACAAATCCCCTTGTAACGTGGGCGCAGGAGAAGTGCTGCGGGGTTTGCCGGGAGCACGCGGCACCCCCGCAGGCACCCGCAACAGGCCAGCATCATCACGAGACCATACAAACCCTCACGTGGCAACAGAGAGGAGCAAACAGCATCCAGCTCCTTTCAGGATGCCAGAGCTGTGCTTCTTCAACAACACGACCTGATCTGAAAGTCTGCCAAGGACCAGCAGCAAAAGCTAACAAAAATGCCCACCTCATTCTCTCCAAGATGCCCAGCAAGGGCACACCAGCAAAAAGCTCTGCGAGCCAAAACTTCCAGCCCTTTCCTGAGGCCAGGGACACAGCAACATCAGCCCGTGCCACACACACACTTCAAAGAGGAGAAGCAGAATCTTCCCCATGCGCTCTATTTTCAGCTCAGAGTAGATCCCCTGCTCCCCACCGACCAGGCAGAAGAGTTTCCCAGCACCTGACCCCTCCAACCTAACACGCACTCCACGCTGCATGTTGTATTTGTGGGGGTTTGGTTTGGTTTTCAGAAAGCCAGTCCTTCTGCAGCACCAGCACTGCTTCACCACGTCCCGAGAACATCCTGCACGGAGCAACGGGGTGGGGGTGGGGTGGGGGGCACGTTCACACCCAAGGCACTTACCACCAAACGCCCTATTTCGTTCCAGGCTTCTTCTACTCGTCAGAGCTGACTGGGGGGACGACAGCTGCCACAGGCAGGGAAGCACAGCATGCTACTCCTTCTTCTGTGGGAACCAGCTCTGCCTTGGGTATCTAGGATGGCAAGACTCTTGCAAATACATGGCTTGGAAACTAAATCACACAGCTGCAAACAACTGAATTAATGCAGGTTACCCAGGGACTCCCTGTCAACTCAGGTGCTTCACATCAACATTTGAGCTCAAGACCAGACACTGAAAACCAAAAACAAACCCCAAAACCAATGACAACAACAACAAACAAACATCAAAATCCCAACTTCCTTTAAGTACTTTTTTCTCCCTAAATTAGATGAAAGCAAAAGTCATCTTGTCATTTCTTCTGGCAAAAGCCTTGATACATTCCCCAGCACAGAATCAGAGCCCACCCCACATGGACCTGTCTCACACCACCACCCCGCAGGCCAAAGCATCCAGCACAAGTCTCCCAGCTACAAGAGACCGGGACCGTCGCCCCTAGCCCTTGGGACAACCCCACCTCTGTCAGCCTTACAAGCTCCTGGAACCTCTGCTACTCGCTACGTGCCAGAAGAGCTCCCACACTGCTTCAACTGTTGCCAAGCCTCAGCCCAGCTAAACAAGCAAGCGAGTGCCTCGGGACACTCGCTTTCCCCTCTCACATCCCCCTGATGCTCAGGCTTCCGTCGCAGCACAGAAATTAAGGCGATCTTTGAAAAATTATGGCCTGCCTTCAGCACTGAAAACACCATAAGGAATCAGCGGGACGAGACAGACGCGACACCTCAGCACTCAGCTAACTGGAGGCAGGCTGCAGTAGGGCAAGGTGCTCTCTAGACCCTCTCCAACACACAGCACTCCGCACTTGGTGCTCTGGCTTTCCACACACAGGCAACAGATCTTATCACTCTACCACAACTACCCCTTTAAAACGCAGTTCCACTTCAATTATGTGGCACAGAGTCATTTTAAGAACTTCCCAAATGACAAGTGCTCAAGGAAAGACATGGAAGCATGCAAAGCACCAGGACTATTGCGCTGTGCCCAATTTTTCTGCAACCACAGCCCAGACTAAGCTCTCTCCCTTGAGAATCCGGCAGACACGGTACAGCCAGGGTAGACACTGCCCAGGGGCTGCTGAATGTTCTCCAGCCCCTGACCGCCTGACAGGGAGAAAAAGTCTTTGTCCAACCAACCTCTCTAACTGCTCTCGCGCTCTAGTAAGATGGTACCTTCTGCCTTGCTGGATCCACCTCTCAACCCTGCACAGAGTTTTCTGCTCTAAAACACTTGCAGATTTGGCAGTCGAAAGGAACGTAAAAGCTAAGACGAGTAAATATAGGGACACCTCAGCTTCCCACACCTACACTACTAAGCCTCAAATCAGATGCACTTCCTAAGTCCGCAGTTTGCACCCTGGAAGGGTTGAACTCTGCAAGGGCTGCCGATGCTCTGGCAGCACTCATAGAGCTGCTCTATGACCAGACTGAAAACCACTGGAACTGCAATTTTCACAGCAGTTCTATGAAGATTCAAGGAAACGCTTCAGTCAGCGAGCACAAGCACTGCCCAAGCCCTTTTGCTCTGCACTGCTGAGCTGCACCACACCCGCTGGACTAACAGACGCAACCATAACCTACAGAGTTTCTACCACTGCCACTGCCGCAAGGGGACTTTGGAGAGTGAAGCAGCGGAAAGCACACATCACTGGGAACAAAGCCTCAATAGCACACAATAGCTGGATGACTGCTCGGAAACACCGCAGGCTGCAGCAGAATCTCAGAGGTCTCACGTCATTACTTGCAGCCTTTGAAACTTTCCATATTTACGTTGCCTGTGCCTGCCAGGTCAGCACTGATCGCTCCTACGGGGTCACTGGCACAACTTTCTGGCTGATGCAAGGCAAATGTTACCTCCAGAACCAGAGATTGTCACCGGAAAAGCCAAAGAGCGCTCTCTCTTTTGCATCTTTTGCTGTCTCTAAGTTTGCCTGACAGTACTGATACTTTCCGCGGGCAGGGTCGAGGAGTTAACTGCTGCTTGGAGGCGATCTGCAAATTGTGTAAAGCTCTCATGTTCATTTTTCTGTATTGTGGACCATGGCGATGGCTTGGCGATAACTCTAGAGGCTGTGCGAATAGCTTCTCTAGCTGCACGAGTAGTTGTCATAAATTCGTGGGCCCGCAGGCCTTGGGCTTGAGCCTGGGGGGTAATCATCATTGGGTCTGGAGCCATTAGTTGTTGTAGGCTAGAGCCATGTAGCGGGTGATCCGCCCCAGTTACTAGTTACTTGAGCTAGTTGCCTCGCACAGTTGTCCTCCCATTCTTGTTTAAAAACAGTCATCCCTGCCCCATCAAAAATCAGTCTTGTACAAGTTTGTTTTATATCGAATGGGAGCATGTCATCTCCCCCGAAAACCCCATCTATGAGGGTGGAGACCATGGCAGAATTAAGCCCGTTGTCCGCAACTGCTTTAACAATCGCTTGTATACCCTTAGGGTTTATCGGCGAATGGACCCTTTGTCCCTCATTCGTCACACGGACCGGGAACGCTAGCGTGGCCGACGGAGCCCAATCGGCACACACAATCTTTATTTCACTCCAATCCGTGAGAGGAATTTTTCCCCCCTTGCGGTCCCTTTATATTGCGGATGGGGATATTTTGGTTTTTAGCTCTGTCTACTCTTATTTCCTCCTCTTCCGAATTTGAATCGGTTACGAGCCACTCGTCCCACCTACTGTTTCATCCGGAGCCGGGACTCGACTGACTGGTTACTTCCGGGCTCCAATACTTTTTTGTTGGTCTCCGGCCCCGCCCACTTCCCTTGCGGGCGGGCCGTTCCCCCCCTCTAGGCTCGCCCCGCCTTCTATTCGGGTAGGGGGGGTGTTTGCCCTATAAGGGCATTTTTTCAGACGGCTGCTCCGATTGGCTCTCCGCCCCTCACTCGCGCTCCCCTCCCCTTCCCGGTCGTCCCCACCACTTTTCTCCTTCTCCTTCTCCTCCCCCTCCCTATTGTGTGCGCTTGTTAGCTCAAGCGCTTTCTCTCCGTTCCCGCCGGGGGCATTCTAGCCCTGCCCTTCCCCTTGCTGCTCGGCGCCATTTTTGGGCGCATAGGGCGGTGGTCTAGCCCCACCCTCCTCGGATTTTGATTTCTCCGCGGCGCCCCTGGCCACCTCGAGTAACCCACCCCAGAAGGATTTCGCTTGATTCTGTCCTTTCCTAAGTGGGTCGGGGCTCGGGGACTTGGGGGACGTATCACCCTCCCGCAAGTCTTTGGGCTCAGCAGAGTTGCCATCGTCTGGGGGTTGCGGAGTCTGTGTCGCTGCCCTGACTCCCAATTTCGGGGTGGCCAGCAAACAGTCCCTTGACAGTACTGCTACTCTTCCAGGTTTGCTCCCCAACCCCAGGGCTTGCTCTCAGATAGTTCAGCTGTTACATCCTTCCGCAGTCTTTACTGAACGTTACTTGCAACCACCCGACAAAGCAAGCCCTGGTAAAGCTTGAAATCCTGCCTGAAACCAGGCAAAACATTCACCCTGAGTTCTGAAGCCACTGACTGCCAAGCGCAGTCACGGGTGTCGCACCCTGTCCCTTGTAGGCCTCACGCTGCTGCTTATCGAGAGAGGCCTGCACTGCTCAAGAGTCCTTACAGAAAGTTTTGGATGTTCCATAAAAAGGCACTGCGCGGCGCTGAGCTTAAGCTTTAAATCAGCAGAGATCTTAGAGAACTACTTTAGCCACGAGGAGCAAAGCCGAGAAGCAGCCAAGCGTGGTTTCCCAGCCCTGTTTGCTCTCATGGCCTGCACAGCAGCAGGCTGGCACTCAGCAAGGGATTCCAGAGTCTCAGGGTACACCTGAAACTGCAAAGACTTTCAAAAGAGACCCATCTGGTGCTGAGGTTGGACATTATGAGGCAAACAGAAACCCAAGAAACCTCTTGCGGCCCTGGTTCCACAGAGGGGGCAGAGCCACGCTCACTGTAAAACACCAGCACCGTCCAAACCAGGGATCCAGGCAGCCCTTTGCTCACGAGCAACACTCCTAGAACAGCTCACGTGTGATCGCACCAGGAGGCACTGACTGCAGGAGCTTGTTACCTGAGACCATGGACAACAAATAAATGCACATAGGAGGAGGACTGGAGAAAAACACACCAGAACAGGACACCCTTGGGGGGTGCGCACCACACAATGGAGGCCCTCTGTTAACCCACCTCTTCAAGGGAAGCCCTCCAACATAAACGCGAGGTACCAAGGCCTCCTTCTCCACACACGCACACACCTCCAGGCAACCACTCAGCACAGGCACAGTTAGCAGTAGACACAAAACTCAGGAACAGCTTGGGACCTCCTTCTGGGCTATCTCACCTACTCTGGATCCCACCATCAAGCCTCGTCCTAACCACACCCTTCCCCCAGCACCGAGGACAAACACAGACCCTGCCCTCCCAGGTTACAGACGGCACGAGCACCTGTGTCCTCTCTGTTGAAAAGACAGAGCAAAGCTGTAGTTTTATCGAAATTAAGACCCATTTCATCACTTGCAGCAATCAGTCGTATGAATTCATTCGAGGGTTGTGCTTGGGCATCTGACAAATGCTTAAATGAAGCAGCCTAGAAGGGATTTGTCTTGCACATCCACTGATTCCTCTCCCTCTGAAACACCGAGGGCCGTGTAGGTGAATACACTCTGACCCAAAGTGGGCTGCTCTCACAAGAGCTATTATCCGCCCAATGGTATTATTCAAGTTAAACGTAACCTTAGCTCATCTTTTACATCCAGCAGACCTAAAGCCCAAAGGTCCTTCCTCAGACTCACACCAAACACAGACTCCACTCCCCACAGGCTCACCTGGCCAGGCAGACGATTCCCGTCGGCTGCAGATCGAAGGTCTCACCTGCTTCCAACAACCATCGTGCAACCGCCATGCTTCCATCAACCTTCAAGCACTGCCCAAGAAGCAGCGCTTTCTAATTCCCTGGAGACCTTCAGCTTCTGACAAGGAGTTAAGGCTCTTCGCCCTGCAGATGGAAGGCTACGCGAGTCACACCTCATCACACAACTGCCAGGCTGCCTGGAAACAGCATACAGATCCTCTCCTCACAAGGACTCATATCCAGAAGACAAGGACCACTGGGTACACGTAGCACTGGCAGGGGTTTCATCTCTCTGGTGCTGTCCTGCAGAGCTGGGGTGGCCGCTGCTGATGCAGGGGAGGCCTCGTGTCCTCAGAATTGTCCTCAGTCACCGTCTGGGGAGACTGCTCTGCTCTCTGCCCATCCCCGCAATGCAGCAGCTCAGGAACAGGCAAGGAGCAAACAATGGGCTCGCTGGGCTCCTGGGCAAGGAATGGCATCTGCAGCTCCAGCTGCTGCCTGACACAGTGGCCACAGGAGCTGGTAGAGGGCTGGGCAGGAGAGAAAACAGCCCTTCTCAGCAACGAACACCAAGGAAATGTGCAGGGAACAGCTCCAGCACCTTATTCTCCAAGGTCAGCATCCCCCTTGCACAGCACCCACATCCATTGCCCCCTGTAGAGAGAAGGCCATTCTAAACCCCTTGTTGGCTTTCTCCTCTACTCCACCGAGGCTCAGTCCAGAGGCTTTCAGAGCCAGAGCTTTCCGCTCTTTCATTTCCAACAAGAAAAGACGTAGCGGTAAAGTGAAGAACCCAGATGTTTATTCATGGAAGGTCAAGTGGATGTGTGACCTGGGAGCACAGTGAGGGGATGGGCAGGGCCCACTCGCTGGAACCGCGCTATGGAGCAGAGAGAATCCTGGAGCCAGCCCAGCTGTGCCTGGTACATGGGAGGGAAGGTCATCTCCTCCTCAAAGTCCTCCAGAGCTGCCCTGCCAGCACCCGCAGTCTCTGTCCAATGGAAGGATTTCTCTCTTCAGCTCTGAGGTCGTCCAGGATTGCAACTGCCATCTCTCTCTTGTGGTAACTGGTGTCATCTCTCACATTTTCGAGGGCTGGAAGAGAGAGGAAGACAGCCAAGATCAGAGTGTGCCTCTGCGGGGACCCCAGGAAAAGACCTCCTGCCAGGAGCCCCCCACCCAGCTCTTCCCACCGCCAGGAGGGAGCAGGCCCAATGGGATCACCCGCAGGGAGCTGCCACCAATACGCCCGAAAAGCTCGCTCGGCTCTGCCCACACGGCCTCGCAGGGAGCGGAACCAGCTGGGTGGGGCACGGATTGCAGCTCCCTGGCCCAGGCTCCTTCCTCCTCCCCACCAGACCCGCTGCCCTCACTTACCCTCGCAGACGATCCGCAGCTCCTCCTGCTCTCCCCTCACGAGCCACCCAACGTACCCTAGGAACACACAGCACATCCCCAATCCGGCAGCTGCAGCAGTTCAGCTCCCCCAGCCCAGCCCAGCCCAGCTCCAGGCCCCCCTCCCCTCGCAGGGCTCAGCCCGTGGCGTTCCCCACCGCTGCCCAAGGGCACCGAGGCAGCGGGCGGCAGGGAGCCCCGCGGGCCCCGCTCCATCGGGTGCTCAGGGCTGCACAGGGCCCGTGCCTGGGGCCCAGATGAGTGGGGAACGAAGGCACCCCGGGGCTTGTGGCTCACCAAGGAACTCGACGGCCGCCTCTCGCAGGGACTCCTGCCGGTTGTCCAGATACAGCAGGGACTGGTGCAGGTACTCGGCTGCTCTGCTCCTGTCCTCTGCCAGCTGCAGAGAGAACAATCATAGAATGCTTTGGCTTGGAACGCACTGGAAAGATCATCCACTTTCAACCCCTCTGCCATGGGCAGGGACACCTCCCTACAGACCAGGCTCATCAAGGCTCCAACCAAACTGCCCCTGGAAACCTCTAGGCATGGGGAATCCACAACTTCTCCCTTAAACCTCTGCCAGTATCTCAACACCATCATTGTGAAGAAATTCTTCCTAAAATGAACCTTCCCCCTTCTCAGTTAAAACTGTTCACCCTCATCCTAGCACTACAGGCCCTTCTATAAAGTCCCTCCCCAGATTTTCTGTCACCACAATCAGGTACTGCAAGGATGCTATAAGGTCTCCTCAGAGCCTTCTCTTCTCCATGCGGAACAATACAAACTCCCTTTGCCTGTCCACATAGCAGAGGTGCTCCAGACCTCGCATCATCTTTGTAGCCCTTCACTGCACAAGGGGATGGACGGAAGGGTTGGTACAGCATCTCCCCCTTGGCTGGCCGTCCCAGCCCGCACGACTGGCCTCTCCAGCCACGACACCCAGGACACCCAGCCAGCACCCGCCTGTGCCGCCGTTTAGAGGGAGCTCAGGGCAGGTGCTCCATGGGGAGCTGCCGTCCCACCCTGCCACCAAAGCCCAGCAGCGACGGGGTCCCATCAGCACTCCTGAGATCCGTGAAGGAGAGGAGCCTTGAGAAGAGCCCACAGGGACGAATGTCCAAAGGAAGGAGCCTTTGTGGGGTTCAGGCTGTAGGAGAGGGGGCTGTTGCAGTGCGCAGGGGCACGGCTGCCAGCCCCACATCCTGGGCTCTGGCAAGAGGCTTCGGGGACATCTTACCAGGCACTTGCCCAACCCCGACATCTTCGTGCTCTTAAGCAGTTTCCTCAACTTCTTCATCTTCAGGAGCTTCGTAGCTCCTAGAAGGGTTTCCTGAGATGCCTGCAAATCAGCAGAGACTGGAGATGGCACTGCTGCCCAAGGCACAGCACCCATGGCCCCTGTGCCTGGGCAAGGCTGAAGGGCAATCCCGGGCCCCGGTGGGAACGGGCAGCAGCTAGGGAACACATCCACCGATGGGTTCTCGGCCCAGGATGAGTAGTGGGGCAACTCCCACCACAGGCAGCTGGACTGAGGTGTCCAGAGCTGCTGCTCTGCACCCAAGGCCCGGAGGAACCTGGAGCCCTGCAGTCAACCCAGCGCCCAGGCATGAGGAAGCTGAGCCACCTCCCACCGGGATCCCAGCAGGTCAGACATCCTCACCTCTGACACGCGCTCGTTCTCATCATACACGTGGAAGAGCAGGGGCAGCAGGCTCTGGCGCACCTGCACCTCCACTGCCTTCCTTCCCAGTGGCACCAAAAGCTCCATCACGTGGCGGAAGAGCTGCATGGAGAGCACTGTCACGGAGCTGGACTCCTGTTGGTAACAAAGAGGGCAACACCTCAGCACCGGCTGCTCCAGGCCCACCTGCGCCTGAGAAACCACAGGGCACAAAGTCTCCTGACAGCACCCAGTGCTCGTGCTGGGGGGCTCAAAGCCTTACGTTGTCAAAGAGCGGACGCAGCCTCTCAGCCAGCTGCACGACGATGGCGCCAGCAACTGGCGTGGCCATATTCCTCAGCACACTGGAGAGCACGCAGAGGATCATCTCGACCAGCCCCGGGTCAGCAAGCTGCAGAAGGTGCAGGAGCCGTGGCAGGAGAACCTCCATTCCTTTGGCCTGTGTGGAACACAAAGTCAGTCGGTGAAGCCAGAACAGGCTGCACCGACAAAAGCGCTCCGGTCCCTCGAGCCCACGCTGCTCTCTCAGGGCCCAGAAACCAAAGGCCTTCCCCAAAGGACTCGGGCGGGTGAACGGGGATGCACGAGAGCCGCGAGCAGCTCCCACAGCTCACAAAGCCCAGACGAGTCCCAGCTACTGTGGTACCCAGACCCACTCCTCCCTCCAGCACGGCTCCAGCCGCCTGCCCCCTGCTCACCATCTTGGGTCTGTGGCAGCGCGCGACGAGCCCTCGGAGCACCAGGCGTTGCATCTCTCTGCGCTCACTCTCCAGGTACAGTGGCAGGAGCTGCAGGACGCACTCATCCCACACAGGCATGTCCGGGCAGGCCAGGAGCTGCAACACACACAGACAGCAGTGACACGGCTGCCTGGACGGCAGGACCCCAGCCCTGTGGCAGGGCTGGCTACAGCCAGCAGCACAGCACGCGGCCACCAGCCCAGGCAGCCCGGCCCAAAGCCTTGCCGTCGCTCGGCCTTGCAAGAGCAACAGCTGCCACAACGGGTCACCAAACACAGCTGGGGACAACCTTCATCCCAGCAGAAAGACGCCAAGGACACACAGCGGAGCCACCCCCTGACCCAGCTCCGCCGACCGGGCTTCCCCCACAGCACCTGCTGCGGCACAGTGGTGCGAGGCATCTGTGTGTCCACAGCGTAAAAAACACACGGTGCCTTCAGCATAAAAGCCCAAACTGGCAGATTCCACCTCAAATCAAGTGTTACTGAACTGATTAGAACAAGTCTACAATTAAGGTGGCCCAGCCCACTTCCACTCATAATATGACTGAGATGCTTTTTCTCTGCGTATTATGAGCAGCACAGCCCAAATCTACTGATAACGGCAACGTGAGAAGTTACAGGTTACACAGAACGCGCAGACATGCAATACGAATCATCCATGGGTCACCTAGTTCTTTGGGGCCTGTTGATCGGCCCCTTCACATCAGCAGCTCAGTGAGCTTGTGCTCCCATCACGCTCACTTCGACAAAGAAGGCCATGGCAGGGACCTCCCAGCAGGACTTCTTCCTGTTCAGCGCCTTCATCAGGTAGCGCGCCATGCGGTACCGCAAGGTGCTCTGGATACTGCACATCTCCCTGGCAGGGGGAAGAAGGCACTGTCAGCACGGACCAGGGTGGGCAACCTCTCCCAGGACTGACTCACCAAGACCTGGTCTTTCCCCACCACCCCTCACCAAGAAAGGCAGTGCACAACACCACCACACTCCTTTCTGGACAAGACTGGAAAAACGCCCTTCCAGCACCAAAAGTCAGCCCTTCTGAGGAGAACCCTTGCCTGCCCACAGGAGACTCCTGTCCCCAGGCCCTGACCCTGCTGCTCAGTACATCTGGCCCCGTCCCGCAGCTGCCCCCAGTGGGGCCACCTGCAGACACACCCCGCCCTGTGCCATCAGCCCAGACCCCGTGGGACGGGACGCTGGAACTCTGGGAGGTGGCACCTGCTCTGCACCGACCTCTCCCACCTTTTCCTGTCTGCTGAGACAACCCTTGCTGACCCTTTCCTGACCCTTCGTGACCGAAGGCTGCCAGGTCTCTAGGGGAGAAACGGTGGCGGGGGAAGGGGCAAGGGGTTCTCACCTGGCCAGCACACCCACCGCGGACTGGTGGGTCTCAGCGATGATGAGCTTGTCCCAAACACGCTCACGTTCAACTCTCATCACCACATCCTCATAGTTGAGATAGCGGAGCATGACTTTCAGAATCAGCACTGCCAATCTGTGTGCAGAGCAAAGCCCAGGTCTCACCAGCAGCCCTGGACCCGGCTCCAGCACTATGGGAGGGACAAGAGGGCTGCGATGGAGCACCTTCTGGGGATGGTGGGAAGGCAGACCGTCTCCAGGTCTCTCGTCCACAAGGGATCGACCTCCTCTGTGCTGCAGAACAGTTGGAAAAGCACAACCAGGAAGAGGCAGGGGAAATGCCGCTGAAACGCCTCCGGATCCTCGGACTGCTGGAGAATCTCCCACAGAACCCTCATTGCCTGAAGGAAACAAAACACCCAGACACAGCACTCAGCACTGAGATGTCTCCGTGGCAGGGACCGAAGGGTGAGAGGGGGAGCTTCCGGTGATGCTCTGGCCCACGGCAGACGCAGGGAGAGCACACGGCCTGGCTGCCCCTAGGCCTGCCCCTACCACAGCTTTCCCGCCACTGCAAGAGGCAGGGAGGGGAAGGGGCAGGGGAGGATGGAGAGCCGCCCGGAGGGGCGACCCTGTGGTTGGGCAAAGCTCTGCTCCAGAAACTCACTGCCAGGGAATAGACCTCCGTGCTGTCCCCGTCGGAGGTGGATGTGCTGTGCACCGGGGAGTCCTCCAGGACACGGAGCAGCTCCCCCTGCACCTTCTCCGCAGCCGCACGCTCAGACACCATCGCTCTCCACATGGTCGTAGCCGCCCTGCAGCCACAAAGCTCTGGCTCAGCAGGGTCTGGGCAACCCCGCATCCTGGGCTGGGCACCAGCCCTGACCCTGCCCAGTGCCCCTCGCTGCCACCATCGAGCAGCCTGATGGGCTCCACAGGCTGGGGAGCCCAGAGCTATCAAGGCAGCTGCCCCGTACCTGTCACACGATGGAGAAAGTCGCAGGAGGGTCACCACCACATCATGAGGCTGTGCCTTGGTCAGCTGTACAAGGCTCTCATCCAGTCTCTGATCATCACAGACGTTCATGAACCACAACTGCCACTGGTACATTGCCCTCACCAGCTCAGGCACCTGGAGGAGACACAGCCGAGAGCTGCAGTGCTGACAGAGTGACCCCTTTGCCCAGATGCCCTTTGCACCACACTCTGCCGACCAGAAGCCTGTCCATGCCCAGTGGACCTGGCTTCAGGGAGCACACAATTCCTGGGGGCTTAAGCCCAGGCCACAGGCTACTTACCTGCTCAGGAACGTAGGTGGTTTTTACCACAATCTCATCCATAGTGCCAGCCAAACGCTCCGCAATAACAGAGTCGGGGTCTGCCTCATTCTCAAAGGCCATGAGGATGGTGTTGTCCTCATTAGCAGGCAAGAAGTCATGCTAAAATATGTCCAAGAGAAGGAAGAGCATCAAAGAGAGGGATGTCACCCCAAATGCCCCGACAGCGGTGCTCGCCTGAGCAGCGAGAGATGGCCCGACCCAGGAAGGCATGGCTGTGGGTACCTGTGCACTGCTGTTCAAGAGGGCATCCTCTTCCTCCTCCCCTTCTGATATCTCCAAGTCACAATCTGCAAAGACCGAGCACAGTGACAGCTGAGGGAGAGGCTGGAGAACACAGCCCAATCCCGCGCTCCCCATGCAGGACCAGCCCCGGGAAACGGGCTGCTGGGGACACCAACCCCCGTCTCTGCGGCTGGAGGTTCTCAAAGCTTGGAGCACAGATGGAGCCCGCTTGTGGGCAACAGCCCTGTTCCCTACTCCCCTCTTTCCCTGGAAAGGCCCATGGGGGATGAGATGGGGACAAGCCGCCCGCACCCACCAGCCTTGTGGCCCAGCTCTGCCACTCACCCTCCCGCGGCACCTGCAGCTCCTCCACCTCACCAGGCTGACACGCTGGGGCAGCCTCAGTGCCTTCCTCCTCCTCTCCTAACACACAGCACAGACTGGCCACACCAGGGACTCTCTCCGCCATCCTGCTGAAGACTGGCCTCGATGCCTCCTGCTCCAAGGCTGGAAGATGCCTCAGTCAAACGCCACAGACACGGATCAGTAGGCAACAAGTTGGCTGTGCGAGATCCACACAGCCCCACTCTGTTCCGTCCTGACTCGTCGTGGCCTACGGGCACTCTGAGCTGACAACACGCTGCCAACAGCCCCTGTGGCACCTCGGTTGCCAAGGGCCTTGTGACACGCTGCCACTCACCAGCCAATCACAGCACCCGTATCACTGCAGCTCCCAAAGGCTGCTGCACCTCCGCCCACACCGCTTTTGCTCCGCCCTTCCATCCTTGAGTGCTCCCACAAGCACGAATTGGCCGCTGCACACCACAGGCGCCTCCAGGCTGGAGCGCTGGCCTTGGCAGGCGGCAGCGCAAGGGCCCAGAGGTGGCTGTTCCAGCCAGGTTGGCTGGGGGAGCATTTCTCTCCTCGTCGTGGCTCCCCCTGCGGGACCGTGGGCATTTTTCCCTTGAAGCATCACCTAACACCTTCTTCAACTCTGTTTCCAGCCCAGTTGAGACACCATTTCCAAGGGAATTCTCTCTCTCACCACTCCCAGTCTTTTCCTACGCATGGAATTTTGTTGTCCACAGTAGCTGAACATGTAGCTCATGAACTCTGCTTCACACCGGCCTCAAAGAGGCTTGGCAACACACGGACGTTTCAACAATTGCTGAGCTGGGCTTGCACAGCAGCAAGGACTTCTCTACTGCTCACACTGCCCCCACAGCAAGTGGCCTGGGGGCAGCCAAGACATTGCAAAGGGACTCAGCCACCAGAGGTCACCAGGGCATGCTCCACGCCCAATGATTCCACGCTCAGCAAGAGAAACAGGGGCACATTTTCCAAAGTAGCCGTTGCTCAGGGACTGGTCACCCTGCTGCCAAGAGCCTGCTTGGCCATCACTCTTCCTTCTCCTGCTCTTACTAAACTGTCTTTATCTCAGCCTGGAAGGTGGTGGGTTCTTTCCCCTGATTTTGCCCTTCCATCCCACCGGGGAGGCAGGGATGCAGGTAGGGATGACTGCGTGTGTGGGTGCGTGGGTGGGTGGGGGCTCAGCTGCCAGTTGGGTTAACCTGCCCCACTTGCTCTCACTGCCATCCATCCCCAACTGTGAGACGTTGCCTCTGTTCCCTGAGGGGCTACAGGCCCAGGGAAAACTGTTTGCACGGGCCGGCTCTAAGGAAAAACTACCAGTGCTCTCCTGATGGCACCAAGCACACCAGCAAAGGCTCTGAGGCCATTCACACCACCAAGATGCAATCGCACGGCACTGCCAGAAAGCACAACCATAGACACTCTCAGACGCAAACCAACACCGACAGCGACACAAGTGGTGCTGCTCAAGCATCTCCTGCAGCACCAAGAACTCCCCCGACTCTGCAGCCTCATAGCGCTTGAGTCCCTCTGCCTCGTTGAGGGTTCAGTCCCTGCAACAACACCAAAGGCATCACCGGCAACAGGGATTCCTGGCACTCACCTATTTCTGCATCAAACCCAAGAAAGCCAAAAGGCTGTAGAAAGTTATGAAACATTCAAGGGCCCTTCTTTTCGCAGCTGGCGATTTTGGAGGGCAGGTTTATGTCTCGCTGACCACAGTAAGGGCTCGCAGCAAGCTCTGGGGGCTGCTCTTCCTAGGAAGTGGAGATTCCCAAACTGCAAGGCCGTCAGGGAAATGTCATGCCCAAGGTCTTGAGCAAAACTGATCCAAAGCAACAAATTCCAGACAGGTTCAGCTCAAGCAAGGCACAAACACTTGCTGTCTTCACGTTTCCCTCAAGAAGACATTGGTGGGGGTCAGCTGTCAAGTGTTCCCAATCCAAGTCCATCAGCACGGATGGACACCGATTCCGTTTTACAGTTACGCTACAGCATCAGCACCGGGACCCCATCAGCACACGCAGAGCAGCCACGTACAAAACACTGTGCCCACATCCCAAGAACTTCTCTGCTCCACTGCTACCAGCCACAAAACAAATCCCCTTGTAACGTGGGCACAGGAGAAGTGCTGCGGGGTTTGCCGGGAGCACGCGGCACCCCCGCAGGCACCCGCAACAGGCCAGCATCATCACGAGACCATACAAACCCTCACGTGGCAACAGAGAGGAGCAAACAGCATCCAGCTCCTTTCAGGATGCCAGAGCTGTGCTTCTTCTACAACACGACCTGATCTGAAAGTCTGCCAAGGACCAGCACCAAAAGCTAACAAAAATGCCCACCTCATTCTCTCCAAGATGCCCAGCAAGGGCACACCAGCAAAAAGCTCTGCGAGCCAAAACTTCCAACCCTTTCCTGAGGCCAGGGACACAGCAACATCAGCCCGTGCCACACACACACTTCAAAGAGGAGAAGCAGAATCTTCCCCATGCGCTCTATTTTCAGCTCAGAGTAGATCCCCTGCTCCCCACCGACCAGGCAGAAGAGTTTCCCAGCACCTGACCCCTCCAACCTAACACGCACTCCACGCTGCACGTTGTATTTGTGGGGGTTTGGTTTGGTTTTCAGAAAGCCAGTCCTTCTGCAGCACCAGCACTGCTTCACCACGTCCCGAGAACGTCCTGCACGGAGCAACGGGGTGGGGGTGGGGTGGGGGGCATGTTCACACCCAAGGCACTTACCACCAAACGCCCTATTTCGTTCCAGGCTTCTTCTACTCGTCAGAGCTGACTGGGGGGACGACAGCTGCCACAGGCAGGGAAGCACAGCATGCTACTCCTTCTTCTGTGGGAACCAGCTCTGCCTTGGGTATCTAGGATGGCAAGACTCTTGCAAATACATGGCTTGGAAACTAAATCACACAGCTGCAAACAACTGAATTAATGCAGGTTACCCAGGGACTCCCTGTCAACTCAGGTGCTTCACATCAACATTTGAGCTCAAGACCAGACACTGAAAACCAAAAACAAACCCCAAAACCAATGACAACAACAACAAACAAACATCAAAATCCCAACTTCCTTTAAGTACTTTTTTCTCCCTAAATTAGATGAAAGCAAAAGTCATCTTGTCATTTCTTCTGGCAAAAGCCTTGATACATTCCCCAGCACAGAATCAGAGCCCACCCCACATGGACCTGTCTCACACCACCACCCCGCAGGCCAAAGCATCCAGCACAAGTCTCCCAGCTACAAGAGACCGGGACCGTCGCCCCTAGCCCTTGGGACAACCCCACCTCTGTCAGCCTTACAAGCTCCTGGAACCTCTGCTACTCGCTACGTGCCAGAAGAGCTCCCACACTGCTTCAACTGTTGCCAAGCCTCAGCCCAGCTAAACAAGCAAGCGAGTGCCTCGGGACACTCGCTTTCCCCTCTCACATCCCCCTGATGCTCAGGCTTCCGTCGCAGCACAGAAATTAAGGCGATCTTTGAAAAATTATGGCCTGCCTTCAGCACTGAAAACACCATAAGGAATCAGCGGGACGAGACAGACGCGACACCTCAGCACTCAGCTAACTGGAGGCAGGCTGCAGTAGGGCAAGGTGCTCTCTAGACCCTCTCCAACACACAGCACTCCGCACTTGGTGCTCTGGCTTTCCACACACAGGCAACAGATCTTATCACTCTACCACAACTACCCCTTTAAAACGCAGTTCCACTTCAATTATGTGGCACAGAGTCATTTTAAGAACTTCCCAAATGACAAGTGCTCAAGGAAAGACATGGAAGCATGCAAAGCACCAGGACTATTGCGCTGTGCCCAATTTTTCTGCAACCACAGCCCAGACTAAGCTCTCTCCCTTGAGAATCCGGCAGACACGGTACAGCCAGGGTAGACACTGCCCAGGGGCTGCTGAATGTTCTCCAGCCCCTGACCGCCTGACAGGGAGAAAAAGTCTTTGTCCAACCAACCTCTCTAACTGCTCTCGCGCTCTAGTAAGATGGTACCTTCTGCCTTGCTGGATCCACCTCTCAACCCTGCACAGAGTTTTCTGCTCTAAAACACTTGCAGATTTGGCAGTCGAAAGGAACGTAAAAGCTAAGACGAGTAAATATAGGGACACCTCAGCTTCCCACACCTACACTACTAAGCCTCAAATCAGATGCACTTCCTAAGTCCGCAGTTTGCACCCTGGAAGGGTTGAACTCTGCAAGGGCTGCCGATGCTCTGGCAGCACTCATAGAGCTGCTCTATGACCAGACTGAAAACCACTGGAACTGCAATTTTCACAGCAGTTCTATGAAGATTCAAGGAAACGCTTCAGTCAGCGAGCACAAGCACTGCCCAAGCCCTTTTGCTCTGCACTGCTGAGCTGCACCACACCCGCTGGACTAACAGACGCAACCATAACCTACAGAGTTTCTACCACTGCCACTGCCGCAAGGGGACTTTGGAGAGTGAAGCAGCGGAAAGCACACATCACTGGGAACAAAGCCTCAATAGCACACAATAGCTGGATGACTGCTCGGAAACACCGCAGGCTGCAGCAGAATCTCAGAGGTCTCACGTCATTACTTGCAGCCTTTGAAACTTTCCATATTTACGTTGCCTGTGCCTGCCAGGTCAGCACTGATCGCTCCTACGGGGTCACTGGCACAACTTTCTGGCTGATGCAAGGCAAATGTTACCTCCAGAACCAGAGATTGTCACCGGAAAAGTCAAAGAGCGCTCTCTCTTTTGCATCTTTTGCTGTCTCTAAGTTTGCCTGACAGTACTGATACTTTCCGCGGGCAGGGTCGAGGAGTTAACTGCTGCTTGGAGGCGATCTGCAAATTGTGTAAAGCTCTCATGTTCATTTTTCTGTATTGTGGACCATGGCGATGGCTTGGCGATAACTCTAGAGGCTGTGCGAATAGCTTCTCTAGCTGCACGAGTAGTTGTCATAAATTCGTGGGCCCGCAGGCCTTGGGCTTGAGCCTGGGGGGTAATCATCATTGGGTCTGGAGCCATTAGTTGTTGTAGGCTAGAGCCATGTAGCGGGTGATCCGCCCCAGTTACTAGTTACTTGAGCTAGTTGCCTCGCACAGTTGTCCTCCCATTCTTGTTTAAAAACAGTCATCCCTGCCCCATCAAAAATCAGTCTTGTACAAGTTTGTTTTATATCGAATGGGAGCATGTCATCTCCCCCGAAAACCCCATCTATGAGGGTGGAGACCATGGCAGAATTAAGCCCGTTGTCCGCAACTGCTTTAACAATCGCTTGTATACCCTTAGGGTTTATCGGCGAATGGACCCTTTGTCCCTCATTCGTCACACGGACCGGGAACGCTAGCGTGGCCGACGGAGCCCAATCGGCACACACAATCTTTATTTCACTCCAATCCGTGAGAGGAATTTTTCCCCCCTTGCGGTCCCTTTATATTGCGGATGGGGATATTTTGGTTTTTAGCTCTGTCTACTCTTATTTCCTCCTCTTCCGAATTTGAATCGGTTACGAGCCACTCGTCCCACCTACTGTTTCATCCGGAGCCGGGACTCGACTGACTGGTTACTTCCGGGCTCCAATACTTTTTTGTTGGTCTCCGGCCCCGCCCACTTCCCTTGCGGGCGGGCCGTTCCCCCCCTCTAGGCTCGCCCCGCCTTCTATTCGGGTAGGGGGGGTGTTTGCCCTATAAGGGCATTTTTTCAGACGGCTGCTCCGATTGGCTCTCCGCCCCTCACTCGCGCTCCCCTCCCCTTCCCGGTCGTCCCCACCACTTTTCTCCTTCTCCTTCTCCTCCCCCTCCCTATTGTGTGCGCTTGTTAGCTCAAGCGCTTTCTCTCCGTTCCCGCCGGGGGCATTCTAGCCCTGCCCTTCCCCTTGCTGCTCGGCGCCATTTTTGGGCGCATAGGGCGGTGGTCTAGCCCCACCCTCCTCGGATTTTGATTTCTCCGCGGCGCCCCTGGCCACCTCGAGTAACCCACCCCAGAAGGATTTCGCTTGATTCTGTCCTTTCCTAAGTGGGTCGGGGCTCGGGGACTTGGGGGACGTATCACCCTCCCGCAAGTCTTTGGGCTCAGCAGAGTTGCCATCGTCTGGGGGTTGCGGAGTCTGTGTCGCTGCCCTGACTCCCAATTTCGGGGTGGCCAGCAAACAGTCCCTTGACAGTACTGCTACTCTTCCAGGTTTGCTCCCCAACCCCAGGGCTTGCTCTCAGATAGTTCAGCTGTTACATCCTTCCGCAGTCTTTACTGAACGTTACTTGCAACCACCCGACAAAGCAAGCCCTGGTAAAGCTTGAAATCCTGCCTGAAACCAGGCAAAACATTCACCCTGAGTTCTGAAGCCACTGACTGCCAAGCGCAGTCACGGGTGTCGCACCCTGTCCCTTGTAGGCCTCACGCTGCTGCTTATCGAGAGAGGCCTGCACTGCTCAAGAGTCCTTACAGAAAGTTTTGGATGTTCCATAAAAAGGCACTGCGCGGCGCTGAGCTTAAGCTTTAAATCAGCAGAGATCTTAGAGAACTACTTTAGCCACGAGGAGCAAAGCCGAGAAGCAGCCAAGCGTGGTTTCCCAGCCCTGTTTGCTCTCATGGCCTGCACAGCAGCAGGCTGGCACTCAGCAAGGGATTCCAGAGTCTCAGGGTACACCTGAAACTGCAAAGACTTTCAAAAGAGACCCATCTGGTGCTGAGGTTGGACATTATGAGGCAAACAGAAACCCAAGAAACCTCTTGCGGCCCTGGTTCCACAGAGGGGGCAGAGCCACGCTCACTGTAAAACACCAGCACCGTCCAAACCAGGGATCCAGGCAGCCCTTTGCTCACGAGCAACACTCCTAGAACAGCTCACGTGTGATCGCACCAGGAGGCACTGACTGCAGGAGCTTGTTACCTGAGACCATGGACAACAAATAAATGCACATAGGAGGAGGACTGGAGAAAAACACACCAGAACAGGACACCCTTGGGGGGTGCGCACCACACAATGGAGGCTCTCTGTTAACCCACCTCTTCAAGGGAAGCCCTCCAACATAAACGCGAGGTACCAAGGCCTCCTTCTCCACACACGCACACACCTCCAGGCAACCACTCAGCACAGGCACAGTTAGCAGTAGACACAAAACTCAGGAACAGCTTGGGACCTCCTTCTGGGCTATCTCACCTACTCTGGATCCCACCATCAAGCCTCGTCCTAACCACACCCTTCCCCCAGCACCGAGGACAAACACAGACCCTGCCCTCCCAGGTTACAGACGGCACGAGCACCTGTGTCCTCTCTGTTGAAAAGACAGAGCAAAGCTGTAGTTTTATCGAAATTAAGACCCATTTCATCACTTGCAGCAATCAGTCGTATGAATTCATTCGAGGGTTGTGCTTGGGCATCTGACAAATGCTTAAATGAAGCAGCCTAGAAGGGATTTGTCTTGCACATCCACTGATTCCTCTCCCTCTGAAACACCGAGGGCCGTGTAGGTGAATACACTCTGACCCAAAGTGGGCTGCTCTCACAAGAGCTATTATCCGCCCAATGGTATTATTCAAGTTAAACGTAACCTTAGCTCATCTTTTACATCCAGCAGACCTAAAGCCCAAAGGTCCTTCCTCAGACTCACACCAAACACAGACTCCACTCCCCACAGGCTCACCTGGCCAGGCAGACGATTCCCGTCGGCTGCAGATCGAAGGTCTCACCTGCTTCCAACAACCATCGTGCAACCGCCATGCTTCCATCAACCTTCAAGCACTGCCCAAGAAGCAGCGCTTTCTAATTCCCTGGAGACCTTCAGCTTCTGACAAGGAGTTAAGGCTCTTCGCCCTGCAGATGGAAGGCTACGCGAGTCACACCTCATCACACAACTGCCAGGCTGCCTGGAAACAGCATACAGATCCTCTCCTCACAAGGACTCATATCCAGAAGACAAGGACCACTGGGTACACGTAGCACTGGCAGGGGTTTCATCTCTCTGGTGCTGTCCTGCAGAGCTGGGGTGGCCGCTGCTGATGCAGGGGAGGCCTCGTGTCCTCAGAATTGTCCTCAGTCACCGTCTGGGGAGACTGCTCTGCTCTCTGCCCATCCCCGCAATGCAGCAGCTCAGGAACAGGCAAGGAGCAAACAATGGGCTCGCTGGGCTCCTGGGCAAGGAATGGCATCTGCAGCTCCAGCTGCTGCCTGACACAGTGGCCACAGGAGCTGGTAGAGGGCTGGGCAGGAGAGAAAACAGCCCTTCTCAGCAACGAACACCAAGGAAATGTGCAGGGAACAGCTCCAGCACCTTATTCTCCAAGGTCAGCATCCCCCTTGCACAGCACCCACATCCATTGCCCCCTGTAGAGAGAAGGCCATTCTAAACCCCTTGTTGGCTTTCTCCTCTACTCCACCGAGGCTCAGTCCAGAGGCTTTCAGAGCCAGAGCTTTCCGCTCTTTCATTTCCAACAAGAAAAGACGTAGCGGTAAAGTGAAGAACCCAGATGTTTATTCATGGAAGGTCAAGTGGATGTGTGACCTGGGAGCACAGTGAGGGGATGGGCAGGGCCCACTCGCTGGAACCACGCTATGGAGCAGAGAGAATCCTGGAGCCAGCCCAGCTGTGCCTGGTACATGGGAGGGAAGGTCATCTCCTCCTCAAAGTCCTCCAGAGCTGCCCTGCCAGCACCCGCAGTCTCTGTCCAATGGAAGGATTTCTCTCTTCAGCTCTGAGGTCGTCCAGGATTGCAACTGCCATCTCTCTCTTGTGGTAACTGGTGTCATCTCTCACATTTTCGAGGGCTGGAAGAGAGAGGAAGACAGCCAAGATCAGAGTGTGCCTCTGCGGGGACCCCAGGAAAAGACCTCCTGCCAGGAGCCCCCCACCCAGCTCTTCCCACCGCCAGGAGGGAGCAGGCCCAATGGGATCACCCGCAGGGAGCTGCCACCAATACACCCGAAAAGCTCGCTCGGCTCTGCCCACACGGCCTCGCAGGGAGCGGAACCAGCTGGGTGGGGCACGGATTGCAGCTCCCTGGCCCAGGCTCCTTCCTCCTCCCCACCAGACCCGCTGCCCTCACTTACCCTCGCAGACGATCCGCAGCTCCTCCTGCTCTCCCCTCACGAGCCACCCAACGTACCCTAGGAACACACAGCACATCCCCAATCCGGCAGCTGCAGCAGTTCAGCTCCCCCAGCCCAGCCCAGCCCAGCTCCAGGCCCCCCTCCCCTCGCAGGGCTCAGCCCGTGGCGTTCCCCACCGCTGCCCAAGGGCACCGAGGCAGCGGGCGGCAGGGAGCCCCGCGGGCCCCGCTCCATCGGGTGCTCAGGGCTGCACAGGGCCCGTGCCTGGGGCCCAGATGAGTGGGGAACGAAGGCACCCCGGGGCTTGTGGCTCACCAAGGAACTCGACGGCCGCCTCTCGCAGGGACTCCTGCCGGTTGTCCAGATACAGCAGGGACTGGTGCAGGTACTCGGCTGCTCTGCTCCTGTCCTCTGCCAGCTGCAGAGAGAACAATCATAGAATGCTTTGGCTTGGAACGCACTGGAAAGATCATCCACTTTCAACCCCTCTGCCATGGGCAGGGACACCTCCCTACAGACCAGGCTCATCAAGGCTCCAACCAAACTGCCCCTGGAAACCTCTAGGCATGGGGAATCCACAACTTCTCCCTTAAACCTCTGCCAGTATCTCAACACCATCATTGTGAAGAAATTCTTCCTAAAATGAACCTTCCCCCTTCTCAGTTAAAACTGTTCACCCTCATCCTAGCACTACAGGCCCTTCTATAAAGTCCCTCCCCAGATTTTCTGTCACCACAATCAGGTACTGCAAGGATGCTATAAGGTCTCCTCAGAGCCTTCTCTTCTCCATGCGGAACAATACAAACTCCCTTTGCCTGTCCACATAGCAGAGGTGCTCCAGATCTCGCATCATCTTTGTAGCCCTTCACTGCACAAGGGGATGGACGGAAGGGTTGGTACAGCATCTCCCCCTTGGCTGGCCGTCCCAGCCCGCACGACTGGCCTCTCCAGCCACGACACCCAGGACACCCAGCCAGCACCCGCCTGTGCCACCGTTTAGAGGGAGCTCAGGGCAGGTGCTCCATGGGGAGCTGCCGTCCCACCCTGCCACCAAAGCCCAGCAGCGACGGGGTCCCATCAGCACTCCTGAGATCCGTGAAGGAGAGGAGCCTTGAGAAGAGCCCACAGGGACGAATGTCCAAAGGAAGGAGCCTTTGTGGGGTTCAGGCTGTAGGAGAGGGGGCTGTTGCAGTGCGCAGGGGCACGGCTGCCAGCCCCACATCCTGGGCTCTGGCAAGAGGCTTCGGGGACATCTTACCAGGCACTTGCCCAACCCCGACATCTTCGTGCTCTTAAGCAGTTTCCTCAACTTCTTCATCTTCAGGAGCTTCGTAGCTCCTAGAAGGGTTTCCTGAGATGCCTGCAAATCAGCAGAGACTGGAGATGGCACTGCTGCCCAAGGCACAGCACCCATGGCCCCTGTGCCTGGGCAAGGCTGAAGGGCAATCCCGGGCCCCGGTGGGAACGGGCAGCAGCTAGGGAACACATCCACCGATGGGTTCTCGGCCCAGGATGAGTAGTGGGGCAACTCCCACCACAGGCAGCTGGACTGAGGTGTCCAGAGCTGCTGCTCTGCACCCAAGGCCCGGAGGAACCTGGAGCCCTGCAGTCAACCCAGCGCCCAGGCATGAGGAAGCTGAGCCACCTCCCACCGGGATCCCAGCAGGTCAGACATCCTCACCTCTGACACGCGCTCGTTCTCATCATACACGTGGAAGAGCAGGGGCAGCAGGCTCTGGCGCACCTGCACCTCCACTGCCTTCCTTCCCAGTGGCACCAAAAGCTCCATCACGTGGCGGAAGAGCTGCATGGAGAGCACTGTCACGGAGCTGGACTCCTGTTGGTAACAAAGAGGGCAACACCTCAGCACCGGCTGCTCCAGGCCCACCTGCGCCTGAGAAACCACAGGGCACAAAGTCTCCTGACAGCACCCAGTGCTCGTGCTGGGGGGCTCAAAGCCTTACGTTGTCAAAGAGCGGACGCAGCCTCTCAGCCAGCTGCACGACGATGGCGCCAGCAACTGGCGTGGCCATATTCCTCAGCACACTGGAGAGCACGCAGAGGATCATCTCGACCAGCCCCGGGTCAGCAAGCTGCAGAAGGTGCAGGAGCCGTGGCAGGAGAACCTCCATTCCTTTGGCCTGTGTGGAACACAAAGTCAGTCGGTGAAGCCAGAACAGGCTGCACCGACAAAAGCGCTCCGGTCCCTCGAGCCCACGCTGCTCTCTCAGGGCCCAGAAACCAAAGGCCTTCCCCAAAGGACTCGGGCGGGTGAACGGGGATGCACGAGAGCCGCGAGCAGCTCCCACAGCTCACAAAGCCCAGACGAGTCCCAGCTACTGTGGTACCCAGACCCACTCCTCCCTCCAGCACGGCTCCAGCCGCCTGCCCCCTGCTCACCATCTTGGGTCTGTGGCAGCGCGCGACGAGCCCTCGGAGCACCAGGCGTTGCATCTCTCTGCGCTCACTCTCCAGGTACAGTGGCAGGAGCTGCAGGACGCACTCATCCCACACAGGCATGTCCGGGCAGGCCAGGAGCTGCAACACACACAGACAGCAGTGACACGGCTGCCTGGACGGCAGGACCCCAGCCCTGTGGCAGGGCTGGCTACAGCCAGCAGCACAGCACGCGGCCACCGGCCCAGGCAGCCCGGCCCAAAGCCTTGCCGTCGCTCGGCCTTGCAAGAGCAACAGCTGCCACAACGGGTCACCAAACACAGCTGGGGACAACCTTCATCCCAGCAGAAAGACGCCAAGGACACACAGCGGAGCCACCCCCTGACCCAGCTCCGCCGACCGGGCTTCCCCCACAGCACCTGCTGCGGCACAGTGGTGCGAGGCATCTGTGTGTCCACAGCGTAAAAAACACACGGTGCCTTCAGCATAAAAGCCCAAACTGGCAGATTCCACCTCAAATCAAGTGTTACTGAACTGATTAGAACAAGGCTACAATTAAGGTGGCCCAGCCCACTTCCACTCATAATATGACTGAGATGCTTTTTCTCTGCGTATTATGAGCAGCACAGCCCAAATCTACTGATAACGGCAACGTGAGAAGTTACAGGTTACACAGAACGCGCAGACATGCAATACGAATCATCCATGGGTCACCTAGTTCTTTGGGGCCTGTTGATCGGCCCCTTCACATCAGCAGCTCAGTGAGCTTGTGCTCCCATCACGCTCACCTCGACAAAGAAGGCCATGGCAGGGACCTCCCAGCAGGACTTCTTCCTGTTCAGCGCCTTCATCAGGTAGCGCGCCATGCGGTACCGCAAGGTGCTCTGGATACTGCACATCTCCCTGGCAGGGGGAAGAAGGCACTGTCAGCACGGACCAGGGTGGGCAACCTCTCCCAGGACTGACTCACCAAGACCTGGTCTTTCCCCACCACCCCTCACCAAGAAAGGCAGTGCACAACACCACCACACTCCTTTCTGGACAAGACTGGAAAAACGCCCTTCCAGCACCAAAAGTCAGCCCTTCTGAGGAGAACCCTTGCCTGCCCACAGGAGACTCCTGTCCCCAGGCCCTGACCCTGCTGCTCAGTACATCTGGCCCCGTCCCGCAGCTGCCCCCAGTGGGGCCACCTGCAGACACACCCCGCCCTGTGCCATCAGCCCAGACCCCGTGGGACGGGACGCTGGAACTCTGGGAGGTGGCACCTGCTCTGCACCGACCTCTCCCACCTTTTCCTGTCTGCTGAGACAACCCTTGCTGACCCTTTCCTGACCCTTCGTGACCGAAGGCTGCCAGGTCTCTAGGGGAGAAACGGTGGCGGGGGAAGGGGCAAGGGGTTCTCACCTGGCCAGCACACCCACCGCGGACTGGTGGGTCTCAGCGATGATGAGCTTGTCCCAAACACGCTCACGTTCAACTCTCATCACCACATCCTCATAGTTGAGATAGCGGAGCATGACTTTCAGAATCAGCACTGCCAATCTGTGTGCAGAGCAAAGCCCAGGTCTCACCAGCAGCCCTGGACCCGGCTCCAGCACTATGGGAGGGACAAGAGGGCTGCGATGGAGCACCTTCTGGGGATGGTGGGAAGGCAGACCGTCTCCAGGTCTCTCGTCCACAAGGGATCGACCTCCTCTGTGCTGCAGAACAGTTGGAAAAGCACAACCAGGAAGAGGCAGGGGAAATGCCGCTGAAACGCCTCCGGATCCTCGGACTGCTGGAGAATCTCCCACAGAACCCTCATTGCCTGAAGGAAACAAAACACCCAGACACAGCACTCAGCACTGAGATGTCTCCGTGGCAGGGACCGAAGGGTGAGAGGGGGAGCTTCCGGTGATGCTCTGGCCCACGGCAGACGCAGGGAGAGCACACGGCCTGGCTGCCCCTAGGCCTGCCCCTACCACAGCTTTCCCGCCACTGCAAGAGGCAGGGAGGGGAAGGGGCAGGGGAGGATGGAGAGCCGCCCGGAGGGGCGACCCTGTGGTTGGGCAAAGCTCTGCTCCAGAAACTCACTGCCAGGGAATAGACCTCCGTGCTGTCCCCGTCGGAGGTGGATGTGCTGTGCACCGGGGAGTCCTCCAGGACACGGAGCAGCTCCCCCTGCACCTTCTCCGCAGCCGCACGCTCAGACACCATCGCTCTCCACATGGTCGTAGCCGCCCTGCAGCCACAAAGCTCTGGCTCAGCAGGGTCTGGGCAACCCCGCATCCTGGGCTGGGCACCAGCCCTGACCCTGCCCAGTGCCCCTCGCTGCCACCATCGAGCAGCCTGATGGGCTCCACAGGCTGGGGAGCCCAGAGCTATCAAGGCAGCTGCCCCGTACCTGTCACACGATGGAGAAAGTCGCAGGAGGGTCACCACCACATCATGAGGCTGTGCCTTGGTCAGCTGTACAAGGCTCTCATCCAGTCTCTGATCATCACAGACGTTCATGAACCACAACTGCCACTGGTACATTGCCCTCACCAGCTCAGGCACCTGGAGGAGACACAGCCGAGAGCTGCAGTGCTGACAGAGTGACCCCTTTGCCCAGATGCCCTTTGCACCACACTCTGCCGACCAGAAGCCTGTCCATGCCCAGTGGACCTGGCTTCAGGGAGCACACAATTCCTGGGGGCTTAAGCCCAGGCCACAGGCTACTTACCTGCTCAGGAACGTAGGTGGTTTTTACCACAATCTCATCCATAGTGCCAGCCAAACGCTCCGCAATAACAGAGTCGGGGTCTGCCTCATTCTCAAAGGCCATGAGGATGGTGTTGTCCTCATTAGCAGGCAAGAAGTCATGCTAAAATATGTCCAAGAGAAGGAAGAGCATCAAAGAGAGGGATGTCACCCCAAATGCCCCGACAGCGGTGCTCGCCTGAGCAGCGAGAGATGGCCCGACCCAGGAAGGCATGGCTGTGGGTACCTGTGCACTGCTGTTCAAGAGGGCATCCTCTTCCTCCTCCCCTTCTGATATCTCCAAGTCACAATCTGCAAAGACCGAGCACAGTGACAGCTGAGGGAGAGGCTGGAGAACACAGCCCAATCCCGCGCTCCCCATGCAGGACCAGCCCCGGGAAACGGGCTGCTGGGGACACCAACCCCCGTCTCTGCGGCTGGAGGTTCTCAAAGCTTGGAGCACAGATGGAGCCCGCTTGTGGGCAACAGCCCTGTTCCCTACTCCCCTCTTTCCCTGGAAAGGCCCATGGGGGATGAGATGGGGACAAGCCGCCCGCACCCACCAGCCTTGTGGCCCAGCTCTGCCACTCACCCTCCCGCGGCACCTGCAGCTCCTCCACCTCACCAGGCTGACACGCTGGGGCAGCCTCAGTGCCTTCCTCCTCCTCTCCTAACACACAGCACAGACTGGCCACACCAGGGACTCTCTCCGCCATCCTGCTGAAGACTGGCCTCGATGCCTCCTGCTCCAAGGCTGGAAGATGCCTCAGTCAAACGCCACAGACACGGATCAGTAGGCAACAAGTTGGCTGTGCGAGATCCACACAGCCCCACTCTGTTCCGTCCTGACTCGTCGTGGCCTACGGGCACTCTGAGCTGACAACACGCTGCCAACAGCCCCTGTGGCACCTCGGTTGCCAAGGGCCTTGTGACACGCTGCCACTCACCAGCCAATCACAGCACCCGTATCACTGCAGCTCCCAAAGGCTGCTGCACCTCCGCCCACACCGCTTTTGCTCCGCCCTTCCATCCTTGAGTGCTCCCACAAGCACGAATTGGCCGCTGCACACCACAGGCGCCTCCAGGCTGGATCGCTGGCCTTGGCAGGCGGCAGCGCAAGTGCCCAGAGGTGGCTGTTCCAGCCAGGTTGGCTGGGGGAGCATTTCTCTCCTCGTCGTGGCTCCCCCTGCGGGACCGTGGGCATTTTTCCCTTGAAGCATCACCTAACACCTTCTTCAACTCTGTTTCCAGCCCAGTTGAGACACCATTTCCAAGGGAATTCTCTCTCTCACCACTCCCAGTCTTTTCCTACGCATGGAATTTTGTTGTCCACAGTAGCTGAACATGTAGCTCATGAACTCTGCTTCACACCGGCCTCAAAGAGGCTTGGCAACACACGGACGTTTCAACAATTGCTGAGCTGGGCTTGCACAGCAGCAAGGACTTCTCTACTGCTCACACTGCCCCCACAGCAAGTGGCCTGGGGGCAGCCAAGACATTGCAAAGGGACTCAGCCACCAGAGGTCACCAGGGCATGCTCCACGCCCAATGATTCCACGCTCAGCAAGAGAAACAGGGGCACATTTTCCAAAGTAGCCGTTGCTCAGGGACTGGTCACCCTGCTGCCAAGAGCCTGCTTGGCCATCACTCTTCCTTCTCCTGCTCTTACTAAACTGTCTTTATCTCAGCCTGGAAGGTGGTGGGTTCTTTCCCCTGATTTTGCCCTTCCATCCCACCGGGGAGGCAGGGATGCAGGTAGGGATGACTGCGTGTGTGGGTGCGTGGGTGGGTGGGGGCTCAGCTGCCAGTTGGGTTAACCTGCCCCACTTGCTCTCACTGCCATCCATCCCCAACTGTGAGACGTTGCCTCTGTTCCCTGAGGGGCTACAGGCCCAGGGAAAACTGTTTGCACGGGCCGGCTCTAAGGAAAAACTACCAGTGCTCTCCTGATGGCACCAAGCACACCAGCAAAGGCTCTGAGGCCATTCACACCACCAAGATGCAATCGCACGGCACTGCCAGAAAGCACAACCATAGACACTCTCAGACGCAAACCAACACCGACAGCGACACAAGTGGTGCTGCTCAAGCATCTCCTGCAGCACCAAGAACTCCCCCGACTCTGCAGCCTCATAGCGCTTGAGTCCCTCTGCCTCGTTGAGGGTTCAGTCCCTGCAACAACACCAAAGGCATCACCGGCAACAGGGATTCCTGGCACTCACCTATTTCTGCATCAAACCCAAGAAAGCCAAAAGGCTGTAGAAAGTTATGAAACATTCAAGGGCCCTTCTTTTCGCAGCTGGCGATTTTGGAGGGCAGGTTTATGTCTCGCTGACCACAGTAAGGGCTCGCAGCAAGCTCTGGGGGCTGCTCTTCCTAGGAAGTGGAGATTCCCAAACTGCAAGGCCGTCAGGGAAATGTCATGCCCAAGGTCTTGAGCAAAACTGATCCAAAGCAACAAATTCCAGACAGGTTCAGCTCAAGCAAGGCACAAACACTTGCTGTCTTCACGTTTCCCTCAAGAAGACATTGGTGGGGGTCAGCTGTCAAGTGTTCCCAATCCAAGTCCATCAGCACGGATGGACACCGATTCCGTTTTACAGTTACGCTACAGCATCAGCACCGGGACCCCATCAGCACACGCAGAGCAGCCACGTACAAAACACTGTGCCCACATCCCAAGAACTTCTCTGCTCCACTGCTACCAGCCACAAAACAAATCCCCTTGTAACGTGGGCACAGGAGAAGTGCTGCGGGGTTTGCCGGGAGCACGCGGCACCCCCGCAGGCACCCGCAACAGGCCAGCATCATCACGAGACCATACAAACCCTCACGTGGCAACAGAGAGGAGCAAACAGCATCCAGCTCCTTTCAGGATGCCAGAGCTGTGCTTCTTCTACAACACGACCTGATCTGAAAGTCTGCCAAGGACCAGCACCAAAAGCTAACAAAAATGCCCACCTCATTCTCTCCAAGATGCCCAGCAAGGGCACACCAGCAAAAAGCTCTGCGAGCCAAAACTTCCAACCCTTTCCTGAGGCCAGGGACACAGCAACATCAGCCCGTGCCACACACACACTTCAAAGAGGAGAAGCAGAATCTTCCCCATGCGCTCTATTTTCAGCTCAGAGTAGATCCCCTGCTCCCCACCGACCAGGCAGAAGAGTTTCCCAGCACCTGACCCCTCCAACCTAACACGCACTCCACGCTGCACGTTGTATTTGTGGGGGTTTGGTTTGGTTTTCAGAAAGCCAGTCCTTCTGCAGCACCAGCACTGCTTCACCACGTCCCGAGAACGTCCTGCACGGAGCAACGGGGTGGGGGTGGGGTGGGGGGCATGTTCACACCCAAGGCACTTACCACCAAACGCCCTATTTCGTTCCAGGCTTCTTCTACTCGTCAGAGCTGACTGGGGGGACGACAGCTGCCACAGGCAGGGAAGCACAGCATGCTACTCCTTCTTCTGTGGGAACCAGCTCTGCCTTGGGTATCTAGGATGGCAAGACTCTTGCAAATACATGGCTTGGAAACTAAATCACACAGCTGCAAACAACTGAATTAATGCAGGTTACCCAGGGACTCCCTGTCAACTCAGGTGCTTCACATCAACATTTGAGCTCAAGACCAGACACTGAAAACCAAAAACAAACCCCAAAACCAATGACAACAACAACAAACAAACATCAAAATCCCAACTTCCTTTAAGTACTTTTTTCTCCCTAAATTAGATGAAAGCAAAAGTCATCTTGTCATTTCTTCTGGCAAAAGCCTTGATACATTCCCCAGCACAGAATCAGAGCCCACCCCACATGGACCTGTCTCACACCACCACCCCGCAGGCCAAAGCATCCAGCACAAGTCTCCCAGCTACAAGAGACCGGGACCGTCGCCCCTAGCCCTTGGGACAACCCCACCTCTGTCAGCCTTACAAGCTCCTGGAACCTCTGCTACTCGCTACGTGCCAGAAGAGCTCCCACACTGCTTCAACTGTTGCCAAGCCTCAGCCCAGCTAAACAAGCAAGCGAGTGCCTCGGGACACTCGCTTTCCCCTCTCACATCCCCCTGATGCTCAGGCTTCCGTCGCAGCACAGAAATTAAGGCGATCTTTGAAAAATTATGGCCTGCCTTCAGCACTGAAAACACCATAAGGAATCAGCGGGACGAGACAGACGCGACACCTCAGCACTCAGCTAACTGGAGGCAGGCTGCAGTAGGGCAAGGTGCTCTCTAGACCCTCTCCAACACACAGCACTCCGCACTTGGTGCTCTGGCTTTCCACACACAGGCAACAGATCTTATCACTCTACCACAACTACCCCTTTAAAACGCAGTTCCACTTCAATTATGTGGCACAGAGTCATTTTAAGAACTTCCCAAATGACAAGTGCTCAAGGAAAGACATGGAAGCATGCAAAGCACCAGGACTATTGCGCTGTGCCCAATTTTTCTGCAACCACAGCCCAGACTAAGCTCTCTCCCTTGAGAATCCGGCAGACACGGTACAGCCAGGGTAGACACTGCCCAGGGGCTGCTGAATGTTCTCCAGCCCCTGACCGCCTGACAGGGAGAAAAAGTCTTTGTCCAACCAACCTCTCTAACTGCTCTCGCGCTCTAGTAAGATGGTACCTTCTGCCTTGCTGGATCCACCTCTCAACCCTGCACAGAGTTTTCTGCTCTAAAACACTTGCAGATTTGGCAGTCGAAAGGAACGTAAAAGCTAAGACGAGTAAATATAGGGACACCTCAGCTTCCCACACCTACACTACTAAGCCTCAAATCAGATGCACTTCCTAAGTCCGCAGTTTGCACCCTGGAAGGGTTGAACTCTGCAAGGGCTGCCGATGCTCTGGCAGCACTCATAGAGCTGCTCTATGACCAGACTGAAAACCACTGGAACTGCAATTTTCACAGCAGTTCTATGAAGATTCAAGGAAACGCTTCAGTCAGCGAGCACAAGCACTGCCCAAGCCCTTTTGCTCTGCACTGCTGAGCTGCACCACACCCGCTGGACTAACAGACGCAACCATAACCTACAGAGTTTCTACCACTGCCACTGCCGCAAGGGGACTTTGGAGAGTGAAGCAGCGGAAAGCACACATCACTGGGAACAAAGCCTCAATAGCACACAATAGCTGGATGACTGCTCGGAAACACCGCAGGCTGCAGCAGAATCTCAGAGGTCTCACGTCATTACTTGCAGCCTTTGAAACTTTCCATATTTACGTTGCCTGTGCCTGCCAGGTCAGCACTGATCGCTCCTACGGGGTCACTGGCACAACTTTCTGGCTGATGCAAGGCAAATGTTACCTCCAGAACCAGAGATTGTCACCGGAAAAGCCAAAGAGCGCTCTCTCTTTTGCATCTTTTGCTGTCTCTAAGTTTGCCTGACAGTACTGATACTTTCCGCGGGCAGGGTCGAGGAGTTAACTGCTGCTTGGAGGCGATCTGCAAATTGTGTAAAGCTCTCATGTTCATTTTTCTGTATTGTGGACCATGGCGATGGCTTGGCGATAACTCTAGAGGCTGTGCGAATAGCTTCTCTAGCTGCACGAGTAGTTGTCATAAATTCGTGGGCCCGCAGGCCTTGGGCTTGAGCCTGGGGGGTAATCATCATTGGGTCTGGAGCCATTAGTTGTTGTAGGCTAGAGCCATGTAGCGGGTGATCCGCCCCAGTTACTAGTTACTTGAGCTAGTTGCCTCGCACAGTTGTCCTCCCATTCTTGTTTAAAAACAGTCATCCCTGCCCCATCAAAAATCAGTCTTGTACAAGTTTGTTTTATATCGAATGGGAGCATGTCATCTCCCCCGAAAACCCCATCTATGAGGGTGGAGACCATGGCAGAATTAAGCCCGTTGTCCGCAACTGCTTTAACAATCGCTTGTATACCCTTAGGGTTTATCGGCGAATGGACCCTTTGTCCCTCATTCGTCACACGGACCGGGAACGCTAGCGTGGCCGACGGAGCCCAATCGGCACACACAATCTTTATTTCACTCCAATCCGTGAGAGGAATTTTTCCCCCCTTGCGGTCCCTTTATATTGCGGATGGGGATATTTTGGTTTTTAGCTCTGTCTACTCTTATTTCCTCCTCTTCCGAATTTGAATCGGTTACGAGCCACTCGTCCCACCTACTGTTTCATCCGGAGCCGGGACTCGACTGACTGGTTACTTCCGGGCTCCAATACTTTTTTGTTGGTCTCCGGCCCCGCCCACTTCCCTTGCGGGCGGGCCGTTCCCCCCCTCTAGGCTCGCCCCGCCTTCTATTCGGGTAGGGGGGGTGTTTGCCCTATAAGGGCATTTTTTCAGACGGCTGCTCCGATTGGCTCTCCGCCCCTCACTCGCGCTCCCCTCCCCTTCCCGGTCGTCCCCACCACTTTTCTCCTTCTCCTTCTCCTCCCCCTCCCTATTGTGTGCGCTTGTTAGCTCAAGCGCTTTCTCTCCGTTCCCGCCGGGGGCATTCTAGCCCTGCCCTTCCCCTTGCTGCTCGGCGCCATTTTTGGGCGCATAGGGCGGTGGTCTAGCCCCACCCTCCTCGGATTTTGATTTCTCCGCGGCGCCCCTGGCCACCTCGAGTAACCCACCCCAGAAGGATTTCGCTTGATTCTGTCCTTTCCTAAGTGGGTCGGGGCTCGGGGACTTGGGGGACGTATCACCCTCCCGCAAGTCTTTGGGCTCAGCAGAGTTGCCATCGTCTGGGGGTTGCGGAGTCTGTGTCGCTGCCCTGACTCCCAATTTCGGGGTGGCCAGCAAACAGTCCCTTGACAGTACTGCTACTCTTCCAGGTTTGCTCCCCAACCCCAGGGCTTGCTCTCAGATAGTTCAGCTGTTACATCCTTCCGCAGTCTTTACTGAACGTTACTTGCAACCACCCGACAAAGCAAGCCCTGGTAAAGCTTGAAATCCTGCCTGAAACCAGGCAAAACATTCACCCTGAGTTCTGAAGCCACTGACTGCCAAGCGCAGTCACGGGTGTCGCACCCTGTCCCTTGTAGGCCTCACGCTGCTGCTTATCGAGAGAGGCCTGCACTGCTCAAGAGTCCTTACAGAAAGTTTTGGATGTTCCATAAAAAGGCACTGCGCGGCGCTGAGCTTAAGCTTTAAATCAGCAGAGATCTTAGAGAACTACTTTAGCCACGAGGAGCAAAGCCGAGAAGCAGCCAAGCGTGGTTTCCCAGCCCTGTTTGCTCTCATGGCCTGCACAGCAGCAGGCTGGCACTCAGCAAGGGATTCCAGAGTCTCAGGGTACACCTGAAACTGCAAAGACTTTCAAAAGAGACCCATCTGGTGCTGAGGTTGGACATTATGAGGCAAACAGAAACCCAAGAAACCTCTTGCGGCCCTGGTTCCACAGAGGGGGCAGAGCCACGCTCACTGTAAAACACCAGCACCGTCCAAACCAGGGATCCAGGCAGCCCTTTGCTCACGAGCAACACTCCTAGAACAGCTCACGTGTGATCGCACCAGGAGGCACTGACTGCAGGAGCTTGTTACCTGAGACCATGGACAACAAATAAATGCACATAGGAGGAGGACTGGAGAAAAACACACCAGAACAGGACACCCTTGGGGGGTGCGCACCACACAATGGAGGCCCTCTGTTAACCCACCTCTTCAAGGGAAGCCCTCCAACATAAACGCGAGGTACCAAGGCCTCCTTCTCCACACACGCACACACCTCCAGGCAACCACTCAGCACAGGCACAGTTAGCAGTAGACACAAAACTCAGGAACAGCTTGGGACCTCCTTCTGGGCTATCTCACCTACTCTGGATCCCACCATCAAGCCTCGTCCTAACCACACCCTTCCCCCAGCACCGAGGACAAACACAGACCCTGCCCTCCCAGGTTACAGACGGCACGAGCACCTGTGTCCTCTCTGTTGAAAAGACAGAGCAAAGCTGTAGTTTTATCGAAATTAAGACCCATTTCATCACTTGCAGCAATCAGTCGTATGAATTCATTCGAGGGTTGTGCTTGGGCATCTGACAAATGCTTAAATGAAGCAGCCTAGAAGGGATTTGTCTTGCACATCCACTGATTCCTCTCCCTCTGAAACACCGAGGGCCGTGTAGGTGAATACACTCTGACCCAAAGTGGGCTGCTCTCACAAGAGCTATTATCCGCCCAATGGTATTATTCAAGTTAAACGTAACCTTAGCTCATCTTTTACATCCAGCAGACCTAAAGCCCAAAGGTCCTTCCTCAGACTCACACCAAACACAGACTCCACTCCCCACAGGCTCACCTGGCCAGGCAGACGATTCCCGTCGGCTGCAGATCGAAGGTCTCACCTGCTTCCAACAACCATCGTGCAACCGCCATGCTTCCATCAACCTTCAAGCACTGCCCAAGAAGCAGCGCTTTCTAATTCCCTGGAGACCTTCAGCTTCTGACAAGGAGTTAAGGCTCTTCGCCCTGCAGATGGAAGGCTACGCGAGTCACACCTCATCACACAACTGCCAGGCTGCCTGGAAACAGCATACAGATCCTCTCCTCACAAGGACTCATATCCAGAAGACAAGGACCACTGGGTACACGTAGCACTGGCAGGGGTTTCATCTCTCTGGTGCTGTCCTGCAGAGCTGGGGTGGCCGCTGCTGATGCAGGGGAGGCCTCGTGTCCTCAGAATTGTCCTCAGTCACCGTCTGGGGAGACTGCTCTGCTCTCTGCCCATCCCCGCAATGCAGCAGCTCAGGAACAGGCAAGGAGCAAACAATGGGCTCGCTGGGCTCCTGGGCAAGGAATGGCATCTGCAGCTCCAGCTGCTGCCTGACACAGTGGCCACAGGAGCTGGTAGAGGGCTGGGCAGGAGAGAAAACAGCCCTTCTCAGCAACGAACACCAAGGAAATGTGCAGGGAACAGCTCCAGCACCTTATTCTCCAAGGTCAGCATCCCCCTTGCACAGCACCCACATCCATTGCCCCCTGTAGAGAGAAGGCCATTCTAAACCCCTTGTTGGCTTTCTCCTCTACTCCACCGAGGCTCAGTCCAGAGGCTTTCAGAGCCAGAGCTTTCCGCTCTTTCATTTCCAACAAGAAAAGACGTAGCGGTAAAGTGAAGAACCCAGATGTTTATTCATGGAAGGTCAAGTGGATGTGTGACCTGGGAGCACAGTGAGGGGATGGGCAGGGCCCACTCGCTGGAACCGCGCTATGGAGCAGAGAGAATCCTGGAGCCAGCCCAGCTGTGCCTGGTACATGGGAGGGAAGGTCATCTCCTCCTCAAAGTCCTCCAGAGCTGCCCTGCCAGCACCCGCAGTCTCTGTCCAATGGAAGGATTTCTCTCTTCAGCTCTGAGGTCGTCCAGGATTGCAACTGCCATCTCTCTCTTGTGGTAACTGGTGTCATCTCTCACATTTTCGAGGGCTGGAAGAGAGAGGAAGACAGCCAAGATCAGAGTGTGCCTCTGCGGGGACCCCAGGAAAAGACCTCCTGCCAGGAGCCCCCCACCCAGCTCTTCCCACCGCCAGGAGGGAGCAGGCCCAATGGGATCACCCGCAGGGAGCTGCCACCAATACGCCCGAAAAGCTCGCTCGGCTCTGCCCACACGGCCTCGCAGGGAGCGGAACCAGCTGGGTGGGGCACGGATTGCAGCTCCCTGGCCCAGGCTCCTTCCTCCTCCCCACCAGACCCGCTGCCCTCACTTACCCTCGCAGACGATCCGCAGCTCCTCCTGCTCTCCCCTCACGAGCCACCCAACGTACCCTAGGAACACACAGCACATCCCCAATCCGGCAGCTGCAGCAGTTCAGCTCCCCCAGCCCAGCCCAGCCCAGCTCCAGGCCCCCCTCCCCTCGCAGGGCTCAGCCCGTGGCGTTCCCCACCGCTGCCCAAGGGCACCGAGGCAGCGGGCGGCAGGGAGCCCCGCGGGCCCCGCTCCATCGGGTGCTCAGGGCTGCACAGGGCCCGTGCCTGGGGCCCAGATGAGTGGGGAACGAAGGCACCCCGGGGCTTGTGGCTCACCAAGGAACTCGACGGCCGCCTCTCGCAGGGACTCCTGCCGGTTGTCCAGATACAGCAGGGACTGGTGCAGGTACTCGGCTGCTCTGCTCCTGTCCTCTGCCAGCTGCAGAGAGAACAATCATAGAATGCTTTGGCTTGGAACGCACTGGAAAGATCATCCACTTTCAACCCCTCTGCCATGGGCAGGGACACCTCCCTACAGACCAGGCTCATCAAGGCTCCAACCAAACTGCCCCTGGAAACCTCTAGGCATGGGGAATCCACAACTTCTCCCTTAAACCTCTGCCAGTATCTCAACACCATCATTGTGAAGAAATTCTTCCTAAAATGAACCTTCCCCCTTCTCAGTTAAAACTGTTCACCCTCATCCTAGCACTACAGGCCCTTCTATAAAGTCCCTCCCCAGATTTTCTGTCACCACAATCAGGTACTGCAAGGATGCTATAAGGTCTCCTCAGAGCCTTCTCTTCTCCATGCGGAACAATACAAACTCCCTTTGCCTGTCCACATAGCAGAGGTGCTCCAGACCTCGCATCATCTTTGTAGCCCTTCACTGCACAAGGGGATGGACGGAAGGGTCGGTACAGCATCTCCCCCTTGGCTGGCCGTCCCAGCCCGCACGACTGGCCTCTCCAGCCACGACACCCAGGACACCCAGCCAGCACCCGCCTGTGCCGCCGTTTAGAGGGAGCTCAGGGCAGGTGCTCCATGGGGAGCTGCCGTCCCACCCTGCCACCAAAGCCCAGCAGCGACGGGGTCCCATCAGCACTCCTGAGATCCGTGAAGGAGAGGAGCCTTGAGAAGAGCCCACAGGGACGAATGTCCAAAGGAAGGAGCCTTTGTGGGGTTCAGGCTGTAGGAGAGGGGGCTGTTGCAGTGCGCAGGGGCACGGCTGCCAGCCCCACATCCTGGGCTCTGGCAAGAGGCTTCGGGGACATCTTACCAGGCACTTGCCCAACCCCGACATCTTCGTGCTCTTAAGCAGTTTCCTCAACTTCTTCATCTTCAGGAGCTTCGTAGCTCCTAGAAGGGTTTCCTGAGATGCCTGCAAATCAGCAGAGACTGGAGATGGCACTGCTGCCCAAGGCACAGCACCCATGGCCCCTGTGCCTGGGCAAGGCTGAAGGGCAATCCCGGGCCCCGGTGGGAACGGGCAGCAGCTAGGGAACACATCCACCGATGGGTTCTCGGCCCAGGATGAGTAGTGGGGCAACTCCCACCACAGGCAGCTGGACTGAGGTGTCCAGAGCTGCTGCTCTGCACCCAAGGCCCGGAGGAACCTGGAGCCCTGCAGTCAACCCAGCGCCCAGGCATGAGGAAGCTGAGCCACCTCCCACCGGGATCCCAGCAGGTCAGACATCCTCACCTCTGACACGCGCTCGTTCTCATCATACACGTGGAAGAGCAGGGGCAGCAGGCTCTGGCGCACCTGCACCTCCACTGCCTTCCTTCCCAGTGGCACCAAAAGCTCCATCACGTGGCGGAAGAGCTGCATGGAGAGCACTGTCACGGAGCTGGACTCCTGTTGGTAACAAAGAGGGCAACACCTCAGCACCGGCTGCTCCAGGCCCACCTGCGCCTGAGAAACCACAGGGCACAAAGTCTCCTGACAGCACCCAGTGCTCGTGCTGGGGGGCTCAAAGCCTTACGTTGTCAAAGAGCGGACGCAGCCTCTCAGCCAGCTGCACGACGATGGCGCCAGCAACTGGCGTGGCCATATTCCTCAGCACACTGGAGAGCACGCAGAGGATCATCTCGACCAGCCCCGGGTCAGCAAGCTGCAGAAGGTGCAGGAGCCGTGGCAGGAGAACCTCCATTCCTTTGGCCTGTGTGGAACACAAAGTCAGTCGGTGAAGCCAGAACAGGCTGCACCGACAAAAGCGCTCCGGTCCCTCGAGCCCACGCTGCTCTCTCAGGGCCCAGAAACCAAAGGCCTTCCCCAAAGGACTCGGGCGGGTGAACGGGGATGCACGAGAGCCGCGAGCAGCTCCCACAGCTCACAAAGCCCAGACGAGTCCCAGCTACTGTGGTACCCAGACCCACTCCTCCCTCCAGCACGGCTCCAGCCGCCTGCCCCCTGCTCACCATCTTGGGTCTGTGGCAGCGCGCGACGAGCCCTCGGAGCACCAGGCGTTGCATCTCTCTGCGCTCACTCTCCAGGTACAGTGGCAGGAGCTGCAGGACGCACTCATCCCACACAGGCATGTCCGGGCAGGCCAGGAGCTGCAACACACACAGACAGCAGTGACACGGCTGCCTGGACGGCAGGACCCCAGCCCTGTGGCAGGGCTGGCTACAGCCAGCAGCACAGCACGCGGCCACCGGCCCAGGCAGCCCGGCCCAAAGCCTTGCCGTCGCTCGGCCTTGCAAGAGCAACAGCTGCCACAACGGGTCACCAAACACAGCTGGGGACAACCTTCATCCCAGCAGAAAGACGCCAAGGACACACAGCGGAGCCACCCCCTGACCCAGCTCCGCCGACCGGGCTTCCCCCACAGCACCTGCTGCGGCACAGTGGTGCGAGGCATCTGTGTGTCCACAGCGTAAAAAACACACGGTGCCTTCAGCATAAAAGCCCAAACTGGCAGATTCCACCTCAAATCAAGTGTTACTGAACTGATTAGAACAAGGCTACAATTAAGGTGGCCCAGCCCACTTCCACTCATAATATGACTGAGATGCTTTTTCTCTGCGTATTATGAGCAGCACAGCCCAAATCTACTGATAACGGCAACGTGAGAAGTTACAGGTTACACAGAACGCGCAGACATGCAATACGAATCATCCATGGGTCACCTAGTTCTTTGGGGCCTGTTGATCGGCCCCTTCACATCAGCAGCTCAGTGAGCTTGTGCTCCCATCACGCTCACCTCGACAAAGAAGGCCATGGCAGGGACCTCCCAGCAGGACTTCTTCCTGTTCAGCGCCTTCATCAGGTAGCGCGCCATGCGGTACCGCAAGGTGCTCTGGATACTGCACATCTCCCTGGCAGGGGGAAGAAGGCACTGTCAGCACGGACCAGGGTGGGCAACCTCTCCCAGGACTGACTCACCAAGACCTGGTCTTTCCCCACCACCCCTCACCAAGAAAGGCAGTGCACAACACCACCACACTCCTTTCTGGACAAGACTGGAAAAACGCCCTTCCAGCACCAAAAGTCAGCCCTTCTGAGGAGAACCCTTGCCTGCCCACAGGAGACTCCTGTCCCCAGGCCCTGACCCTGCTGCTCAGTACATCTGGCCCCGTCCCGCAGCTGCCCCCAGTGGGGCCACCTGCAGACACACCCCGCCCTGTGCCATCAGCCCAGACCCCGTGGGACGGGACGCTGGAACTCTGGGAGGTGGCACCTGCTCTGCACCGACCTCTCCCACCTTTTCCTGTCTGCTGAGACAACCCTTGCTGACCCTTTCCTGACCCTTCGTGACCGAAGGCTGCCAGGTCTCTAGGGGAGAAACGGTGGCGGGGGAAGGGGCAAGGGGTTCTCACCTGGCCAGCACACCCACCGCGGACTGGTGGGTCTCAGCGATGATGAGCTTGTCCCAAACACGCTCACGTTCAACTCTCATCACCACATCCTCATAGTTGAGATAGCGGAGCATGACTTTCAGAATCAGCACTGCCAATCTGTGTGCAGAGCAAAGCCCAGGTCTCACCAGCAGCCCTGGACCCGGCTCCAGCACTATGGGAGGGACAAGAGGGCTGCGATGGAGCACCTTCTGGGGATGGTGGGAAGGCAGACCGTCTCCAGGTCTCTCGTCCACAAGGGATCGACCTCCTCTGTGCTGCAGAACAGTTGGAAAAGCACAACCAGGAAGAGGCAGGGGAAATGCCGCTGAAACGCCTCCGGATCCTCGGACTGCTGGAGAATCTCCCACAGAACCCTCATTGCCTGAAGGAAACAAAACACCCAGACACAGCACTCAGCACTGAGATGTCTCCGTGGCAGGGACCGAAGGGTGAGAGGGGGAGCTTCCGGTGATGCTCTGGCCCACGGCAGACGCAGGGAGAGCACACGGCCTGGCTGCCCCTAGGCCTGCCCCTACCACAGCTTTCCCGCCACTGCAAGAGGCAGGGAGGGGAAGGGGCAGGGGAGGATGGAGAGCCGCCCGGAGGGGCGACCCTGCGGTTGGGCAAAGCTCTGCTCCAGAAACTCACTGCCAGGGAATAGACCTCCGTGCTGTCCCCGTCGGAGGTGGATGTGCTGTGCACCGGGGAGTCCTCCAGGACACGGAGCAGCTCCCCCTGCACCTTCTCCGCAGCCGCACGCTCAGACACCATCGCTCTCCACATGGTCGTAGCCGCCCTGCAGCCACAAAGCTCTGGCTCAGCAGGGTCTGGGCAACCCCGCATCCTGGGCTGGGCACCAGCCCTGACCCTGCCCAGTGCCCCTCGCCGCCACCATCGAGCAGCCTGATGGGCTCCACAGGCTGGGGAGCCCAGAGCTATCAAGGCAGCTGCCCCGTACCTGTCACACGATGGAGAAAGTCGCAGGAGGGTCACCACCACATCATGAGGCTGTGCCTTGGTCAGCTGTACAAGGCTCTCATCCAGTCTCTGATCATCACAGACGTTCATGAACCACAACTGCCACTGGTACATTGCCCTCACCAGCTCAGGCACCTGGAGGAGACACAGCCGAGAGCTGCAGTGCTGACAGAGTGACCCCTTTGCCCAGATGCCCTTTGCACCACACTCTGCCGACCAGAAGCCTGTCCATGCCCAGTGGACCTGGCTTCAGGGAGCACACAATTCCTGGGGGCTTAAGCCCAGGCCACAGGCTACTTACCTGCTCAGGAACGTAGGTGGTTTTTACCACAATCTCATCCATAGTGCCAGCCAAACGCTCCGCAATAACAGAGTCGGGGTCTGCCTCATTCTCAAAGGCCATGAGGATGGTGTTGTCCTCATTAGCAGGCAAGAAGTCATGCTAAAATATGTCCAAGAGAAGGAAGAGCATCAAAGAGAGGGATGTCACCCCAAATGCCCCGACAGCGGTGCTCGCCTGAGCAGCGAGAGATGGCCCGACCCAGGAAGGCATGGCTGTGGGTACCTGTGCACTGCTGTTCAAGAGGGCATCCTCTTCCTCCTCCCCTTCTGATATCTCCAAGTCACAATCTGCAAAGACCGAGCACAGTGACAGCTGAGGGAGAGGCTGGAGAACACAGCCCAATCCCGCGCTCCCCATGCAGGACCAGCCCCGGGAAACGGGCTGCTGGGGACACCAACCCCCGTCTCTGCGGCTGGAGGTTCTCAAAGCTTGGAGCACAGATGGAGCCCGCTTGTGGGCAACAGCCCTGTTCCCTACTCCCCTCTTTCCCTGGAAAGGCCCATGGGGGATGAGATGGGGACAAGCCGCCCGCACCCACCAGCCTTGTGGCCCAGCTCTGCCACTCACCCTCCCGCGGCACCTGCAGCTCCTCCACCTCACCAGGCTGACACGCTGGGGCAGCCTCAGTGCCTTCCTCCTCCTCTCCTAACACACAGCACAGACTGGCCACACCAGGGACTCTCTCCGCCATCCTGCTGAAGACTGGCCTCGATGCCTCCTGCTCCAAGGCTGGAAGATGCCTCAGTCAAACGCCACAGACACGGATCAGTAGGCAACAAGTTGGCTGTGCGAGATCCACACAGCCCCACTCTGTTCCGTCCTGACTCGTCGTGGCCTACGGGCACTCTGAGCTGACAACACGCTGCCAACAGCCCCTGTGGCACCTCGGTTGCCAAGGGCCTTGTGACACGCTGCCACTCACCAGCCAATCACAGCACCCGTATCACTGCAGCTCCCAAAGGCTGCTGCACCTCCGCCCACACCGCTTTTGCTCCGCCCTTCCATCCTTGAGTGCTCCCACAAGCACGAATTGGCCGCTGCACACCACAGGCGCCTCCAGGCTGGATCGCTGGCCTTGGCAGGCGGCAGCGCAAGTGCCCAGAGGTGGCTGTTCCAGCCAGGTTGGCTGGGGGAGCATTTCTCTCCTCGTCGTGGCTCCCCCTGCGGGACCGTGGGCATTTTTCCCTTGAAGCATCACCTAACACCTTCTTCAACTCTGTTTCCAGCCCAGTTGAGACACCATTTCCAAGGGAATTCTCTCTCTCACCACTCCCAGTCTTTTCCTACGCATGGAATTTTGTTGTCCACAGTAGCTGAACATGTAGCTCATGAACTCTGCTTCACACCGGCCTCAAAGAGGCTTGGCAACACACGGACGTTTCAACAATTGCTGAGCTGGGCTTGCACAGCAGCAAGGACTTCTCTACTGCTCACACTGCCCCCACAGCAAGTGGCCTGGGGGCAGCCAAGACATTGCAAAGGGACTCAGCCACCAGAGGTCACCAGGGCATGCTCCACGCCCAATGATTCCACGCTCAGCAAGAGAAACAGGGGCACATTTTCCAAAGTAGCCGTTGCTCAGGGACTGGTCACCCTGCTGCCAAGAGCCTGCTTGGCCATCACTCTTCCTTCTCCTGCTCTTACTAAACTGTCTTTATCTCAGCCTGGAAGGTGGTGGGTTCTTTCCCCTGATTTTGCCCTTCCATCCCACCGGGGAGGCAGGGATGCAGGTAGGGATGACTGCGTGTGTGGGTGCGTGGGTGGGTGGGGGCTCAGCTGCCAGTTGGGTTAACCTGCCCCACTTGCTCTCACTGCCATCCATCCCCAACTGTGAGACGTTGCCTCTGTTCCCTGAGGGGCTACAGGCCCAGGGAAAACTGTTTGCACGGGCCGGCTCTAAGGAAAAACTACCAGTGCTCTCCTGATGGCACCAAGCACACCAGCAAAGGCTCTGAGGCCATTCACACCACCAAGATGCAATCGCACGGCACTGCCAGAAAGCACAACCATAGACACTCTCAGACGCAAACCAACACCGACAGCGACACAAGTGGTGCTGCTCAAGCATCTCCTGCAGCACCAAGAACTCCCCCGACTCTGCAGCCTCATAGCGCTTGAGTCCCTCTGCCTCGTTGAGGGTTCAGTCCCTGCAACAACACCAAAGGCATCACCGGCAACAGGGATTCCTGGCACTCACCTATTTCTGCATCAAACCCAAGAAAGCCAAAAGGCTGTAGAAAGTTATGAAACATTCAAGGGCCCTTCCTTTCGCAGCTGGCGATTTTGGAGGGCAGGTTTATGTCTCGCTGACCACAGTAAGGGCTCGCAGCAAGCTCTGGGGGCTGCTCTTCCTAGGAAGTGGAGATTCCCAAACTGCAAGGCCGTCAGGGAAATGTCATGCCCAAGGTCTTGAGCAAAACTGATCCAAAGCAACAAATTCCAGACAGGTTCAGCTCAAGCAAGGCACAAACACTTGCTGTCTTCACGTTTCCCTCAAGAAGACATTGGTGGGGGTCAGCTGTCAAGTGTTCCCAATCCAAGTCCATCAGCACGGATGGACACCGATTCCGTTTTACAGTTACGCTACAGCATCAGCACCGGGACCCCATCAGCACACGCAGAGCAGCCACGTACAAAACACTGTGCCCACATCCCAAGAACTTCTCTGCTCCACTGCTACCAGCCACAAAACAAATCCCCTTGTAACGTGGGCACAGGAGAAGTGCTGCGGGGTTTGCCGGGAGCACGCGGCACCCCCGCAGGCACCCGCAACAGGCCAGCATCATCACGAGACCATACAAACCCTCACGTGGCAACAGAGAGGAGCAAACAGCATCCAGCTCCTTTCAGGATGCCAGAGCTGTGCTTCTTCTACAACACGACCTGATCTGAAAGTCTGCCAAGGACCAGCACCAAAAGCTAACAAAAATGCCCACCTCATTCTCTCCAAGATGCCCAGCAAGGGCACACCAGCAAAAAGCTCTGCGAGCCAAAACTTCCAACCCTTTCCTGAGGCCAGGGACACAGCAACATCAGCCCGTGCCACACACACACTTCAAAGAGGAGAAGCAGAATCTTCCCCATGCGCTCTATTTTCAGCTCAGAGTAGATCCCCTGCTCCCCACCGACCAGGCAGAAGAGTTTCCCAGCACCTGACCCCTCCAACCTAACACGCACTCCACGCTGCACGTTGTATTTGTGGGGGTTTGGTTTGGTTTTCAGAAAGCCAGTCCTTCTGCAGCACCAGCACTGCTTCACCACGTCCCGAGAACGTCCTGCACGGAGCAACGGGGTGGGGGTGGGGTGGGGGGCACGTTCACACCCAAGGCACTTACCACCAAACGCCCTATTTCGTTCCAGGCTTCTTCTACTCGTCAGAGCTGACTGGGGGGACGACAGCTGCCACAGGCAGGGAAGCACAGCATGCTACTCCTTCTTCTGTGGGAACCAGCTCTGCCTTGGGTATCTAGGATGGCAAGACTCTTGCAAATACATGGCTTGGAAACTAAATCACACACCTGCAAGCAACTGAATTAATGCAGGTTACCCAGGGACTCCCTGTCAGCTCAGGTGCTTCACATCAACATTTGAGCTCAAGACCAGACACTGAAAACCAAAAACAAACCCCCAAACCAATGACAACAACAACAAACAAACATCAAAATCCCAACTTCCTTTAAGTACTTTTTTCCCCCTAAATTAGATGAAACCAAAAGTCATCTTGTCATTTCTTCTGGCAAAAGCCTTGATACATTCCCCAGCACAGAATCAGAGCCCACCCACATGGACCCGTCTGACACCACCACCCCGCAGGCCAAAGCATCCAGCACAAGTCTCCCAGCTACAAGAGACCGGGACCGTCGCCCCTAGCCCTTGGGACAACCCCACCTCTGTCAGCCTTACAAGCTCCTGGAACCTCTGCTACTCGCTACGTGCCAGAAGAGCTCCCACACTGCTTCAACTGTTGCCAAGCCTCAGCCCAGCTAAACAAGCAAGCGAGTGCCTCGGGACACTCACTTTCCCCTCTCACATCCCCCTGATGCTCAGGCTTCCGTCGCAGCACAGAAATTAAAGGGCTCTTTGAAAAATTATGGCCTGCCTTCAGCACTGAAAACACCATAAGGAATCAGCGGGACGAGACAGACGCGACACCTCAGCACTTAGCTAACTGGAGGCAGGCTGCAGTGGGGCAAGGTACTCTCTAGACCCTCTCCAACACACAGCACTCCGCACTTGGTGCTCTGGCTTTCCACACACAGGCAACAGATCTTATCACTCTACCACAACTACCCCTTTAAAACGCACTTCCACTTCAATTATGTGGCACAGAGTCATTTTAAGAACTTCCCAAATGACAAATGCTCAAGGAAAGACATGGAAGCATGCAAAGCACCAGGACTGTTGCGCTGTGCCCAATTTTTCTGCAACCACAGCCCAGACCAAGCTCTCTCACACCAAAGAGGAACATGCTGATAGACTGTCTGACCTGCTTCTGCAGTGCTTGCTCTGCAACCAGTCATGCTGCTGCTGCAGGAATGAAACACCAGAAATGAGACCGCTCAAACCACTTGAACGGAAAGAACTTGGCATTCGGAGCACCAAGCTGCTTCTTGTTTTCCAGCACGCTCCACCACCAACTCGTTGCAGATCTCTCGATAACATTTACCATGTCCCTTGAGAAACCGGCAGACAACGGTACAGCCAGGGTAGACACTGCCCAGGGGCTGCTGAATGTTCTCCAGCCCCTGACCGCCTGACAGGGAGAAAAAGTCTTTGTCCAACCAACCTCTCTAATTGCTCTCGCGCTCTAGTAAGATGGTACCTTCTGCCTTGCTGGATCCACCTCTCAACCCTGCACAGAGTTTTCTGCTCTAAAACACTTGCAGATTTGGCAGTCGAAAGGAACGTAAAAGCTAAGACGAGTAAATATAGGGACACCTCAGCTTCCCACACCTACACTACTAAGCCTCAAATCAGATGCACTTCCTAAGTCCGCAGTTTGCACCCTGGAAGGGTTGAACTCTGCAAGGGCTGCTGATGCTCTGGCAGCACTCATAGAGCTGCTCTATGACCAGACTGAAAACCACTGGAACTGCAATTTTCACAGCAGTTCTATGAAGATTCAAGGAAACGCTTCAGTCAGCGAGCACAAGCACTGCCCAAGCCCTTTTGCTCTGCACTGCTGAGCTGCACCACACCCGCTGGACTAACAGACGCAACCATAACCTACAGAGTTTCTACCGCTGCCACTGCCGCAAGGGGACTTTGGAGAGTGAAGCAGCGGAAAGCACACATCACTGCGAACAAAGCCTCAATAGCACACAATAGCTGGATGACTGCTCGGAAACACCGCAGGCTGCAGCAGAATCTCAGAGGTCTCACGTCATTACTTGCAGCCTTTGAAACTTTCCATATTTACGTTGCCTGTGCCTGCCAGGTCAGCACTGATCGCTCCTACGGGGTCACTGGCACAACTTTCTGGCTGATGCAAGGCAAATGTTACCTCCAGAACCAGAGATTGTCACCGGAAAAGCCAAAGAGCGCTCTCTCTTTTGCATCTTTTGCTGTCTCTAAGTTTGCCTGACAGTACTGATACTTTCCGCGGGCAGGGTCAAGGAGTTAACTGCTGCTTGGAGGCGATCTGCAAATTGTGTAAAGCTCTCATGTTCATTTTTCTGTATTGTGGACCATGGCGATGGCTTGGCGATAACTCTAGAGGCTGTGCGAATAGCTTCTCTAGCTGCACGAGTAGTTGTCATAAATTCGTGGGCCCGCAGGCCTTGGGCTTGAGCCTGGGGGGTAATCATCATTGGGTCTGGAGCCATTAGTTGTTGTAGGCTAGAGCCATGTAGCGGGTGATCCGCCCCAGTTACTAGTTACTTGAGCTAGTTGCCTCGCACAGTTGTCCTCCCATTCTTGTTTAAAAACAGTCATCCCTGCCCCATCAAAAATCAGTCTTGTACAAGTTTGTTTTATATCGAATGGGAGCATGTCATCTCCCCCGAAAACCCCATCTATGAGGGTGGAGACCATGGCAGAATTAAGCCCGTTGTCCGCAACTGCTTTAACAATCGCTTGTATACCCTTAGGGTTTATCGGCGAATGGACCCTTTGTCCCTCATTCGTCACACGGACCGGGAACGCTAGCGTGGCCGACGGAGCCCAATCGGCACACACAATCTTTATTTCACTCCAATCCGTGAGAGGAATTTTTCCCCCCTTGCGGTCCCTTTATATTGCGGATGGGGATATTTTGGTTTTTAGCTCTGTCTACTCTTATTTCCTCCTCTTCCGAATTTGAATCGGTTACGAGCCACTCGTCCCACCTACTGTTTCATCCGGAGCCGGGACTCGACTGACTGGTTACTTCCGGGCTCCAATACTTTTTTGTTGGTCTCCGGCCCCGCCCACTTCCCTTGCGGGCGGGCCGTTCCCCCCCTCTAGGCTCGCCCCGCCTTCTATTCGGGTAGGGGGGGTGTTTGCCCTATAAGGGCATTTTTTCAGACAGCTGCTCCGATTGGCTCTCCGCCCCTCACTCGCGCTCCCCTCCCCTTCCCGGTCGTCCCCACCACTTTTCTCCTTCTCCTTCTCCTCCCCCTCCCTATTGTGTGCGCTTGTTAGCTCAAGCGCTTTCTCTCCGTTCCCGCCGGGGGCATTCTAGCCCTGCCCTTCCCCTTGCTGCTCGGCGCCATTTTTGGGCGCATAGGGCGGTGGTCTAGCCCCACCCTCCTCGGATTTTGATTTCTCCGCGGCGCCCCTGGCCACCTCGAGTAACCCACCCCAGAAGGATTTCGCTTGATTCTGTCCTTTCCTAAGTGGGTCGGGGCTCGGGGACTTGGGGGACGTATCACCCTCCCGCAAGTCTTTGGGCTCAGCAGAGTTGCCATCGTCTGGGGGTTGCGGAGTCTGTGTCGCTGCCCTGACTCCCAATTTCGGGGTGGCCAGCAAACAGTCCCTTGACAGTACTGCTACTCTTCCAGGTTTGCTCCCCAACCCCAGGGCTTGCTCTCAGATAGTTCAGCTGTTACATCCTTCCGCAGTCTTTACTGAACGTTACTTGCAACCACCCGACAAAGCAAGCCCTGGTAAAGCTTGAAATCCTGCCTGAAACCAGGCAAAACATTCACCCTGAGTTCTGAAGCCACTGACTGCCAAGCGCAGTCACGGGTGTCGCACCCTGTCCCTTGTAGGCCTCACGCTGCTGCTTATCGAGAGAGGCCTGCACTGCTCAAGAGTCCTTACAGAAAGTTTTGGATGTTCCATAAAAAGGCACTGCGCGGCGCTGAGCTTAAGCTTTAAATCAGCAGAGATCTTAGAGAACTACTTTAGCCACGAGGAGCAAAGCCGAGAAGCAGCCAAGCGTGGTTTCCCAGCCCTGTTTGCTCTCATGGCCTGCACAGCAGCAGGCTGGCACTCAGCAAGGGATTCCAGAGTCTCAGGGTACACCTGAAACTGCAAAGACTTTCAAAAGAGACCCATCTGGTGCCTGAGGTTGGACATTATGAGGCAAACAGAAACCCAAGAAACCTCTTGCGGCCCTGGTTCCACAGAGGGGGCAGAGCCACGCTCACTGTAAAACACCAGCACCGTCCAAACCAGGGATCCAGGCAGCCCTTTGCTCACGAGCAACACTCCTAGAACAGCTCACGTGTGATCGCACCAGGAGGCACTGACTGCAGGAGCTTGTTACCTGAGACCACGGACAACAAATAAATGCACATAGGAGGAGGACTGGAGAAAAACACACCAAAACAGGACACCCTTGGGGGGTGCGCACCACACAATGGAGGCTCTCTGTTAACCCACCTCTTCAAGGGAAGCCCTCCAACATAAACGCGAGGTACCAAGGCCTCCTTCTCCACACACACACACACCTCCAGGCAACCACTCAGCACAGGCACAGTTAGCAGTAGACACAAAACTCAGGAACAGCTTGGGACCTCCTACTCTGGATCCCACCATCAAGCCTCGTCCTAACCACACCCTTCCCCCAGCACCGAGGACAAACACAGACCCTGCCCTCCCAGGTTACAGACGGCACGAGCACCTGTGTCCTCTCTGTTGAAAAGACAGAGCAAAGCTGTAGTTTTATCGAAATTAAGACCCATTTCATCACTTGCAGCAATCAGTCGTATGAATTCATTCGAGGGTTGTGCTTGGGCATCTGACAAATGCTTAAATGAAGCAGCCTAGAAGGGACTTGTCTTGCACATCCACTGATTCCTCTCCCTCTGAAACACCGAGGGCCGTGTAGGTGAATACACTCTGACCCAAAGTGGGCTGCTCTCACAAGAGCTATTATCCGCCCAATGGTATTATTCAAGTTAAACGTAACCTTAGCTCATCTTTTACATCCAGCAGACCTAAAGCCCAAAGGTCCTTCCTCAGACTCACACCAAACACAGACTCCACTCCCCACAGGCTCACCTGGCCAGGCAGACGATTCCCGTCGGCTGCAGATCGAAGGTCTCACCTGCTTCCAACAACCATCGTGCAACCGCCATGCTTCCATCAACCTTCAAGCACTGCCCAAGAAGCAGCGCTTTCTAATTCCCTGGAGACCTTCAGCTTCTGACAAGGAGTTAAGGCTCTTCGCCCTGCAGATGGAAGGCTACGCGAGTCACACCTCATCACACAACTGCCAGGCTGCCTGGAAACAGCATACAGATCCTCTCCTCACAAGGACTCACATCCAGAAGACAAGGACCACTGGGTACACGTAGCACTGGCAGGGGTTTCATCTCTCTGGTGCTGTCCTGCAGAGCTGGGGTGGCCGCTGCTGATGCAGGGGAGGCCTCGTGTCCTCAGAATTGTCCTCAGTCACCGTCTGGGGAGACTGCTCTGCTCTGCTCTCTGCCCATCCCCGCAATGCAGCAGCTCAGGAACAGGCAAGGAGCAAACAATGGGCTCGCTGGGCTCCTGGGCAAGGAATGGCATCTGCAGCTCCAGCTGCTGCCTGACACAGTGGCCACAGGAGCTGGTAGAGGGCTGGGCAGGAGAGAAAACAGCCCTTCTCAGCAACGAACACCAAGGAAATGTGCAGGGAACAGCTCCAGCACCTTATTCTCCAAGGTCAGCATCCCCCTTGCACAGCACCCACATCCATTGCCCCCTGTAGAGAGAAGGCCATTCTAAACCCCTTGTTGGCTTTCTCCTCTACTCCACCGAGGCTCAGTCCAGAGGCTTTCAGAGCCAGAGCTTTCCGCTCTTTCATTTCCAACAAGAAAAGACGTAGCGGTAAAGTGAAGAACCCAGATGTTTATTCATGGAAGGTCAAGTGGATGTGTGACCTGGGAGCACAGTGAGGGGATGGGCAGGGCCCACTCGCTGGAACCGCGCTATGGAGCAGAGAGAATCCTGGAGCCAGCCCAGCTGTGCCTGGTACATGGGAGGGAAGGTCATCTCCTCCTCAAAGTCCTCCAGAGCTGCCCTGCCAGCACCCGCAGTCTCTGTCCAATGGAAGGATTTCTCTCTTCAGCTCTGAGGTCGTCCAGGATTGCAACTGCCATCTCTCTCTTGTGGTAACTGGTGTCATCTCTCACATTTTCGAGGGCTGGAAGAGAGAAGAAGACAGCCAAGATCAGAGTGTGCCTCTGCGGGGACCCCAGGAAAAGACCTCCTGCCAGGAGCCCCCCACCCAGCTCTTCCCACCGCCAGGAGGGAGCAGGCCCAATGGGATCACCCGCAGGGAGCTGCCACCAATACGCCCGAAAAGCTCGCTCGGCTCTGCCCACACGGCCTCGCAGGGAGCGGAACCAGCTGGGTGGGGCACGGATTGCAGCTCCCTGGCCCAGGCTCCTTCCTCCTCCCCACCAGATCCGCTGCCCTCACTTACCCTCGCAGACGATCCGCAGCTCCTCCTGCTCTCCCCTCACGAGCCACCCAACGTACCCTAGGAACACACAGCACATCCCCAATCCGGCAGCTGCAGCAGTTCAGCTCCCCCAGCCCAGCCCAGCCCAGCTCCAGGCCCCCCTCCCCTCGCAGGGCTCAGCCCGTGGCGTTCCCCACCGCTGCCCAAGGGCACCGAGGCAGCGGGCGGCAGGGAGCCCCGCGGGCCCCGCTCCATCGGGTGCTCAGGGCTGCACAGGGCCCGTGCCTGGGGCCCAGATGAGTGGGGAACGAAGGCACCCCGGGGCTTGTGGCTCACCAAGGAACTCGACGGCCGCCTCTCGCAGGGACTCCTGCCGGTTGTCCAGATACAGCAGGGACTGGTGCAGGTACTCGGCTGCTCTGCTCCTGTCCTCTGCCAGCTGCAGAGAGAACAATCATAGAATGCTTTGGCTTGGAACGCACTGGAAAGATCATCCACTTTCAACCCCTCTGCCATGGGCAGGGACACCTCCCTACAGACCAGGCTCATCAAGGCTCCAACCAAACTGCCCCTGGAAACCTCTAGGCATGGGGAATCCACAACTTCTCCCTTAAACCTCTGCCAGTATCTCAACACCATCATTGTGAAGAAATTCTTCCTAAAATGAACCTTCCCCCTTCTCAGTTAAAACTGTTCACCCTCATCCTAGCACTACAGGCCCTTCTATAAAGTCCCTCCCCAGATTTTCTGTCACCACAATCAGGTACTGCAAGGATGCTATAAGGTCTCCTCAGAGCCTTCTCTTCTCCATGCGGAACAATACAAACTCCCTTTGCCTGTCCACATAGCAGAGGTGCTCCAGACCTCGCATCATCTTTGTAGCCCTTCACTGCACAAGGGGATGGACGGAAGGGTTGGTACAGCATCTCCCCCTTGGCTGGCCGTCCCAGCCCGCACGACTGGCCTCTCCAGCCACGACACCCAGGACACCCAGCCAGCACCCGCCTGTGCCGCCGTTTAGAGGGAGCTCAGGGCAGGTGCTCCATGGGGAGCTGCCGTCCCACCCTGCCACCAAAGCCCAGCAGCGACGGGGTCCCATCAGCACTCCTGAGATCCGTGAAGGAGAGGAGCCTTGAGAAGAGCCCACAGGGACGAATGTCCAAAGGAAGGAGCCTTTGTGGGGTTCAGGCTGTAGGAGAGGGGGCTGTTGCAGTGCGCAGGGGCACGGCTGCCAGCCCCACATCCTGGGCTCTGGCAAGAGGCTTCGGGGACATCTTACCAGGCACTTGCCCAACCCCGACATCTTCGTGCTCTTAAGCAGTTTCCTCAACTTCTTCATCTTCAGGAGCTTCGTAGCTCCTAGAAGGGTTTCCTGAGATGCCTGCAAATCAGCAGAGACTGGAGATGGCACTGCTGCCCAAGGCACAGCACCCATGGCCCCTGTGCCTGGGCAAGGCTGAAGGGCAATCCCGGGCCCCGGTGGGAACGGGCAGCAGCTAGGGAACACATCCACCGATGGGTTCTCGGCCCAGGATGAGTAGTGGGGCAACTCCCACCACAGGCAGCTGGACTGAGGTGTCCAGAGCTGCTGCTCTGCACCCAAGGCCCGGAGGAACCTGGAGCCCTGCAGTCAACCCAGCGCCCAGGCATGAGGAAGCTGAGCCACCTCCCACCGGGATCCCAGCAGGTCAGACATCCTCACCTCTGACACGCGCTCGTTCTCATCATACACGTGGAAGAGCAGGGGCAGCAGGCTCTGGCGCACCTGCACCTCCACTGCCTTCCTTCCCAGTGGCACCAAAAGCTCCATCACGTGGCGGAAGAGCTGCATGGAGAGCACTTTCACGGAGCTGGACTCCTGTTGGTAACAAAGAGGGCAACACCTCAGCAGCGGCTGCTCCAGGCCCACCTGCGCCTGAGAAACCACAGGGCACAAAGTCTCCTGACAGCACCCAGTGCTCGTGCTGGGGGGCTCAAAGCCTTACGTTGTCAAAGAGCGGACGCAGCCTCTCAGCCAGCTGCACGACGATGGCGCCAGCAACTGGCGTGGCCATATTCCTCAGAACACTGGAGAGCACGCAGAGGATCATCTCGACCAGCCCCGGGTCAGCAAGCTGCAGAAGGTGCAGGAGCCGTGGCAGGAGAACCTCCATTCCTTTGGCCTGTGTGGAACACAAAGTCAGTCGGTGAAGCCAGAACAGGCTGCACCGACAAAAGCGCTCCGGTCCCTCGAGCCCACGCTGCTCTCTCAGAGCCCAGAAACCAAAGGCCTTCCCCAAAGGACTCGGGCGGGTGAACGGGGATGCACGAGAGCCGCGAGCAGCTCCCACAGCTCACAAAGCCCAGACGAGTCCCAGCTACTGTGGTACCCAGACCCACTCCTCCCTCCAGCACGGCTCCAGCCGCCTGCCCCCTGCTCACCATCTTGGGTCTGTGGCAGCGCGCGACGAGCCCTCGGAGCACCAGGCGTTGCATCTCTCTGCGCTCACTCTCCAGGTACAGTGGCAGGAGCTGCAGGACGCACTCATCCCACACAGGCATGTCCGGGCAGGCCAGGAGCTGCAACACACACAGACAGCAGTGACACGGCTGCCTGGACGGCAGGACCCCAGCCCTGTGGCAGGGCTGGCTACAGCCAGCAGCACAGCACGCGGCCACCGGCCCAGGCAGCCCGGCCCAAAGCCTTGCCGTCGCTCGGCCTTGCAAGAGCAACAGCTGCCACAACGGGTCACCAAACACAGCTGGGGACAACCTTCATCCCAGCAGAAAGACGCCAAGGACACACAGCGGAGCCACCCCCTGACCCAGCTCCGCCGACCGGGCTTCCCCCACAGCACCTGCTGCGGCACAGTGGTGCGAGGCATCTGTGTGTCCACAGCGTAAAAAACACACGGTGCCTTCAGCATAAAAGCCCAAACTGGCAGATTCCACCTCAAATCAAGTGTTACTGAACTGATTAGAACAAGGCTACAATTAAGGTGGCCCAGCCCACTTCCACTCATAATATGACTGAGATGCTTTTTCTCTGCATATTATGAGCAGCACAGCCCAAATCTACTGATAACGGCAACGTGAGAAGTTACAGGTTACACAGAACGCGCAGACATGCAATACGAATCATCCATGGGTCACCTAGTTCTTTGGGGCCTGTTGATCGGCCCCTTCACATCAGCAGCTCAGTGAGCTTGTGCTCCCATCACGCTCACCTCGACAAAGAAGGCCATGGCAGGGACCTCCCAGCAGGACTTCTTCCTGTTCAGCGCCTTCATCAGGTAGCGCGCCATGCGGTACCGCAAGGTGCTCTGGATACTGCACATCTCCCTGGCAGGGGGAAGAAGGCACTGTCAGCACGGACCAGGGTGGGCAACCTCTCCCAGGACTGACTCACCAAGACCTGGTCTTTCCCCACCACCCCTCACCAAGAAAGGCAGTGCACAACACCACCACACTCCTTTCTGGACAAGACTGGAAAAACGCCCTTCCAGCACCAAAAGTCAGCCCTTCTGAGGAGAACCCTTGCCTGCCCACAGGAGACTCCTGTCCCCAGGCCCTGACCCTGCTGCTCAGTACATCTGGCCCCGTCCCGCAGCTGCCCCCAGTGGGGCCACCTGCAGACACACCCCGCCCTGTGCCATCAGCCCAGACCCCGTGGGACGGGACGCTGGAACTCTGGGAGGTGGCACCTGCTCTGCACCGACCTCTCCCACCTTTTCCTGTCTGCTGAGACAACCCTTGCTGACCCTTTCCTGACCCTTCGTGACCGAAGGCTGCCAGGTCTCTAGGGGAGAAACGGTGGCGGGGGAAGGGGCAAGGGGTTCTCACCTGGCCAGCACACCCACCGCGGACTGGTGGGTCTCAGCGATGATGAGCTTGTCCCAAACACGCTCACGTTCAACTCTCATCACCACATCCTCATAGTTGAGATAGCGGAGCATGACTTTCAGAATCAGCACTGCCAATCTGTGTGCAGAGCAAAGCCCAGGTCTCACCAGCAGCCCTGGACCCGGCTCCAGCACTATGGGAGGGACAAGAGGGCTGCGATGGAGCACCTTCTGGGGATGGTGGGAAGGCAGACCGTCTCCAGGTCTCTCGTCCACAAGGGATCGACCTCCTCTGTGCTGCAGAACAGTTGGAAAAGCACAACCAGGAAGAGGCAGGGGAAATGCCGCTGAAACGCCTCCGGATCCTCGGACTGCTGGAGAATCTCCCACAGAACCCTCATTGCCTGAAGGAAACAAAACACCCAGAGACAGCACTCAGCACTGAGACGTCTCCGTGGCAGGGACCGAAGGGTGAGAGGGGGAGCTTCCGGTGATGCTCTGGCCCACGGCAGACGCAGGGAGAGCACACGGCCTGGCTGCCCCTAGGCCTGCCCCTACCACAGCTTTCCCGCCACTGCATGAGGCAGGGAGGGGAAGGGGCAGGGGAGGATGGAGAGCCGCCCGGAGGGGCGACCCTGCGGTTGGGCAAAGCTCTGCTCCAGAAACTCACTGCCAGGGAATAGACCTCCGTGCTGTCCCCGTCGGAGGTGGATGTGCTGTGCACCGGGGAGTCCTCCAGGACACGGAGCAGCTCCCCCTGCACCTTCTCCGCAGCCGCACGCTCAGACACCATCGCTCTCCACATGGTCGTAGCCGCCCTGCAGCCACAAAGCTCTGGCTCAGCAGGGTCTGGGCAACCCCGCATCCTGGGCTGGGCACCAGCCCTGACCCTGCCCAGTGCCCCTCGCCGCCACCATCGAGCAGCCTGATGGGCTCCACAGGCTGGGGAGCCCAGAGCTATCAAGGCAGCTGCCCCGTACCTGTCACACGATGGAGAAAGTCGCAGGAGGGTCACCACCACATCATGAGGCTGTGCCTTGGTCAGCTGTACAAGGCTCTCATCCAGTCTCTGATCATCACAGACGTTCATGAACCACAACTGCCACTGGTACATTGCCCTCACCAGCTCAGGCACCTGGAGGAGACACAGCCGAGAGCTGCAGTGCTGACAGAGTGACCCCTTTGCCCAGATGCCCTTTGCACCACACTCTGCCGACCAGAAGCCTGTCCATGCCCAGTGGACCTGGCTTCAGGGAGCACACAATTCCTGGGGGCTTAAGCCCAGGCCACAGGCTACTTACCTGCTCAGGAACGTAGGTGGTTTTTACCACAATCTCATCCATAGTGCCAGCCAAACGCTCCGCAATAACAGAGTCGGGGTCTGCCTCATTCTCAAAGGCCATGAGGATGGTGTTGTCCTCATTAGCAGGCAAGAAGTCATGCTAAAATATGTCCAAGAGAAGGAAGAGCATCAAAGAGAGGGATGTCACCCCAAATGCCCCGACAGCGGTGCTCGCCTGAGCAGCGAGAGATGGCCCGACCCAGGAAGGCATGGCTGTGGGTACCTGTGCACTGCTGTTCAAGAGGGCATCCTCTTCCTCCTCCCCTTCTGATATCTCCAAGTCACAATCTGCAAAGACCGAGTACAGTGACAGCTGAGGGAGAGGCTGGAGAACACAGCCCAATCCCGCGCTCCCCATGCAGGACCAGCCCCGGGAAACGGGCTGCTGGGGACACCAACCCCCGTCTCTGCGGCTGGAGGTTCTCAAAGCTTGGAGCACAGATGGAGCCCGCTTGTGGGCAACAGCCCTGTTCCCTACTCCCCTCTTTCCCTGGAAAGGCCCATGGGGGATGAGATGGGGACAAGCCGCCCGCACCCACCAGCCTTGTGGCCCAGCTCTGCCACTCACCCTCCCGCGGCACCTGCAGCTCCTCCACCTCACCAGGCTGACACGCTGGGGCAGCCTCAGTGCCTTCCTCCTCCTCTCCTAACACACAGCACAGACTGGCCACACCAGGGACTCTCTCCGCCATCCTGCTGAAGACTGGCCTCGATGCCTCCTGCTCCAAGGCTGGAAGATGCCTCAGTCAAACGCCACAGACACGGATCAGTAGGCAACAAGTTGGCTGTGCGAGATCCACACAGCCCCACTCTGTTCTGTCCTGACTCGTCGTGGCCTACGGGCACTCTGAGCTGACAACACGCTGCCAACAGCCCCTGTGGCACCTCGGTTGCCAAGGGCCTTTGTGACATGCTGCCACTCACCAGCCAATCACAGCACCCGTATCACTGCAGCTCCCAAAGGCTGCTGCACCTCCGCCCACACCGCTTTTGTTCCGCCCTTCCATCCTTGAGTGCTCCCACAAGCACCAATTGGCCGCTGCACACCACAGGCGCCTCCAGGCTGGAGCGCTGGCCTTGGCAGGCGGCAGCGCAAGTGCCCAGAGGTGGCTGTTCCAGCCAGGTTGGCTGGGGGAGCATTTCTCTCCTCGTCGTGGCTCCCCCTGCGGGACCGTGGGCATTTTTCCCTTGAAGCATCACCTAACACCTTCTTCAACTCTGTTTCCAGCCCAGTTGAGACACCATTTCCAAGGGAATTCTCTCTCTCACCACTCCCAGTCTTTTCCTACGCATGGAATTTTGTTGTCCACAGTAGCTGAACATGTAGCTCATGAACTCTGCTTCACACCGGCCTCAAAGAGGCTTGGCAACACACGGACGTTTCAACAATTGCTGAGCTGGGCTTGCACAGCAGCAAGGACTTCTCTACTGCTCACACTGCCCCCACAGCAAGTGGCCTGGGGGCAGCCAAGACATTGCAAAGGGACTCAGCCACCAGAGGTCACCAGGGCATGCTCCACGCCCAATGATTCCACGCTCAGCAAGAGAAACAGGGGCACATTTTCCAAAGTAGCCGTTGCTCAGGGACTGGTCACCCTGCTGCCAAGAGCCTGCTTGGCCATCACTCTTCCTTCTCCTGCTCTTACTAAACTGTCTTTATCTCAGCCTGGAAGGTGGTGGGTTCTTTCCCCTGATTTTGCCCTTCCATCCCACCGGGGAGGCAGGGATGCAGGTAGGGATGACTGCGTGTGTGGGTGCGTGGGTGGGTGGGGGCTCAGCTGCCAGTTGGGTTAACCTGCCCCACTTGCTCTCACTGCCATCCATCCCCAACTGTGAGACGTTGCCTCTGTTCCCTGAGGGGCTACAGGCCCAGGGAAAACTGTTTGCACGGGCCGGCTCTAAGGAAAAACTACCAGTGCTCTCCTGATGGCACCAAGCACACCAGCAAAGGCTCTGAGGCCATTCACACCACCAAGATGCAATCGCACGGCACTGCCAGAAAGCACAACCATAGACACTCTCAGACGCAAACCAACACCGACAGCGACACAAGTGGTGCTGCTCAACCATCTCCTGCAGCACCAAGAACTCCCCCGACTCTGCAGCCTCATAGCGCTTGAGTCCCTCTGCCTCGTTGAGGGTTCAGTCCCTGCAACAACACCAAAGGCATCACCGGCAACAGGGATTCCTGGCACTCACCTATTTCTGCATCAAACCCAAAAAAGCCAAAAGGCTGTAGAAAGTTATGAAACATTCAAGGGCCCTTCCTTTCGCAGCTGGCGATTTTGGAGGGCAGGTTTATGTCTCGCTGACCACAGTAAGGGCTCGCAGCAAGCTCTGGGGGCTGCTCTTCCTAGGAAGTGGAGATTCCCAAACTGCAAGGCCGTCAGGGAAATGTCATGCCCAAGGTCTTGAGCAAAACTGATCCAAAGCAACAAATTCCAGACAGGTTCAGCTCAAGCAAGGCACAAACACTTGCTGTCTTCACGTTTCCCTCAAGAAGACATTGGTGGGGGTCAGCTGTCAAGTGTTCCCAATCCAAGTCCATCAGCACGGATGGACACCGATTCCGTTTTACAGTTACGCTACAGCATCAGCACCGGGACCCCATCAGCACACGCAGAGCAGCCACGTACAAAACACTGTGCCCACATCCCAAGAACTTCTCTGCTCCACTGCTACCAGCCACAAAACAAATCCCCTTGTAACGTGGACGCAGGAGAAGTGCTGCGGGGTTTGCCGGGAGCACGCGGCACCCCCGCAGGCACCCGCAACAGGCCAGCATCATCACGAGACCATACAAACCCTCACGTGGCAACAGAGAGGAGCAAACAGCATCCAGCTCCTTTCAGGATGCCAGAGCTGTGCTTCTTCTACAACACGACCTGATCTGAAAGTCTGCCAAGGACCAGCAGCAAAAGCTAACAAAAATGCCCACCTCATTCTCTCCAAGATGCCCAGCAAGGGCACACCAGCAAAAAGCTCTGCGAGCCAAAACTTCCAACCCTTTCCTGAGGCCAGGGACACAGCAACATCAGCCCGTGCCACACACACACTTCAAAGAGGAGAAGCAGAATCTTCCCCATGCGCTCTATTTTCAGCTCAGAGTAGATCCCCTGCTCCCCACCGACCAGGCAGAAGAGTTTCCCAGCACCTGACCCCTCCAACCTAACACGCACTCCACGCTGCACGTTGTATTTGTGGGGGTTTGGTTTGGTTTTCAGAAAGCCAGTCCTTCTGCAGCACCAGCACTGCTTCACCACGTCCCGAGAACGTCCTGCACGGAGCAACGGGGTGGGGGTGGGGTGGGGGGCACGTTCACACCCAAGGCACTTACCACCAAACGCCCTATTTCGTTCCAGGCTTCTTCTACTCGTCAGAGCTGACTGGGGGGACGACAGCTGCCACAGGCAGGGAAGCACAGCATGCTACTCCTTCTTCTGTGGGAACCAGCTCTGCCTTGGGTATCTAGGATGGCAAGACTCTTGCAAATACATGGCTTGGAAACTAAATCACACACCTGCAAGCAACTGAATTAATGCAGGTTACCCAGGGACTCCCTGTCAGCTCAGGTGCTTCACATCAACATTTGAGCTCAAGACCAGACACTGAAAACCAAAAACAAACCCCCAAACCAATGACAACAACAACAAACAAACATCAAAATCCCAACTTCCTTTAAGTACTTTTTTCCCCCTAAATTAGATGAAACCAAAAGTCATCTTGTCATTTCTTCTGGCAAAAGCCTTGATACATTCCCCAGCACAGAATCAGAGCCCACCCACATGGACCCGTCTGACACCACCACCCCGCAGGCCAAAGCATCCAGCACAAGTCTCCCAGCTACAAGAGACCGGGACCGTCGCCCCTAGCCCTTGGGACAACCCCACCTCTGTCAGCCTTACAAGCTCCTGGAACCTCTGCTACTCGCTACGTGCCAGAAGAGCTCCCACACTGCTTCAACTGTTGCCAAGCCTCAGCCCAGCTAAACAAGCAAGCGAGTGCCTCGGGACACTCACTTTCCCCTCTCACATCCCCCTGATGCTCAGGCTTCCGTCGCAGCACAGAAATTAAAGGGCTCTTTGAAAAATTATGGCCTGCCTTCAGCACTGAAAACACCATAAGGAATCAGCGGGACGAGACAGACGCGACACCTCAGCACTTAGCTAACTGGAGGCAGGCTGCAGTGGGGCAAGGTACTCTCTAGACCCTCTCCAACACACAGCACTCCGCACTTGGTGCTCTGGCTTTCCACACACAGGCAACAGATCTTATCACTCTACCACAACTACCCCTTTAAAACGCACTTCCACTTCAATTATGTGGCACAGAGTCATTTTAAGAACTTCCCAAATGACAAATGCTCAAGGAAAGACATGGAAGCATGCAAAGCACCAGGACTGTTGCGCTGTGCCCAATTTTTCTGCAACCACAGCCCAGACCAAGCTCTCTCACACCAAAGAGGAACATGCTGATAGACTGTCTGACCTGCTTCTGCAGTGCTTGCTCTGCAACCAGTCATGCTGCTGCTGCAGGAATGAAACACCAGAAATGAGACCGCTCAAACCACTTGAACGGAAAGAACTTGGCATTCGGAGCACCAAGCTGCTTCTTGTTTTCCAGCACGCTCCACCACCAACTCGTTGCAGATCTCTCGATAACATTTACCATGTCCCTTGAGAAACCGGCAGACAACGGTACAGCCAGGGTAGACACTGCCCAGGGGCTGCTGAATGTTCTCCAGCCCCTGACCGCCTGACAGGGAGAAAAAGTCTTTGTCCAACCAACCTCTCTAATTGCTCTCGCGCTCTAGTAAGATGGTACCTTCTGCCTTGCTGGATCCACCTCTCAACCCTGCACAGAGTTTTCTGCTCTAAAACACTTGCAGATTTGGCAGTCGAAAGGAACGTAAAAGCTAAGACGAGTAAATATAGGGACACCTCAGCTTCCCACACCTACACTACTAAGCCTCAAATCAGATGCACTTCCTAAGTCCGCAGTTTGCACCCTGGAAGGGTTGAACTCTGCAAGGGCTGCTGATGCTCTGGCAGCACTCATAGAGCTGCTCTATGACCAGACTGAAAACCACTGGAACTGCAATTTTCACAGCAGTTCTATGAAGATTCAAGGAAACGCTTCAGTCAGCGAGCACAAGCACTGCCCAAGCCCTTTTGCTCTGCACTGCTGAGCTGCACCACACCCGCTGGACTAACAGACGCAACCATAACCTACAGAGTTTCTACCGCTGCCACTGCCGCAAGGGGACTTTGGAGAGTGAAGCAGCGGAAAGCACACATCACTGCGAACAAAGCCTCAATAGCACACAATAGCTGGATGACTGCTCGGAAACACCGCAGGCTGCAGCAGAATCTCAGAGGTCTCACGTCATTACTTGCAGCCTTTGAAACTTTCCATATTTACGTTGCCTGTGCCTGCCAGGTCAGCACTGATCGCTCCTACGGGGTCACTGGCACAACTTTCTGGCTGATGCAAGGCAAATGTTACCTCCAGAACCAGAGATTGTCACCGGAAAAGCCAAAGAGCGCTCTCTCTTTTGCATCTTTTGCTGTCTCTAAGTTTGCCTGACAGTACTGATACTTTCCGCGGGCAGGGTCAAGGAGTTAACTGCTGCTTGGAGGCGATCTGCAAATTGTGTAAAGCTCTCATGTTCATTTTTCTGTATTGTGGACCATGGCGATGGCTTGGCGATAACTCTAGAGGCTGTGCGAATAGCTTCTCTAGCTGCACGAGTAGTTGTCATAAATTCGTGGGCCCGCAGGCCTTGGGCTTGAGCCTGGGGGGTAATCATCATTGGGTCTGGAGCCATTAGTTGTTGTAGGCTAGAGCCATGTAGCGGGTGATCCGCCCCAGTTACTAGTTACTTGAGCTAGTTGCCTCGCACAGTTGTCCTCCCATTCTTGTTTAAAAACAGTCATCCCTGCCCCATCAAAAATCAGTCTTGTACAAGTTTGTTTTATATCGAATGGGAGCATGTCATCTCCCCCGAAAACCCCATCTATGAGGGTGGAGACCATGGCAGAATTAAGCCCGTTGTCCGCAACTGCTTTAACAATCGCTTGTATACCCTTAGGGTTTATCGGCGAATGGACCCTTTGTCCCTCATTCGTCACACGGACCGGGAACGCTAGCGTGGCCGACGGAGCCCAATCGGCACACACAATCTTTATTTCACTCCAATCCGTGAGAGGAATTTTTCCCCCCTTGCGGTCCCTTTATATTGCGGATGGGGATATTTTGGTTTTTAGCTCTGTCTACTCTTATTTCCTCCTCTTCCGAATTTGAATCGGTTACGAGCCACTCGTCCCACCTACTGTTTCATCCGGAGCCGGGACTCGACTGACTGGTTACTTCCGGGCTCCAATACTTTTTTGTTGGTCTCCGGCCCCGCCCACTTCCCTTGCGGGCGGGCCGTTCCCCCCCTCTAGGCTCGCCCCGCCTTCTATTCGGGTAGGGGGGGTGTTTGCCCTATAAGGGCATTTTTTCAGACAGCTGCTCCGATTGGCTCTCCGCCCCTCACTCGCGCTCCCCTCCCCTTCCCGGTCGTCCCCACCACTTTTCTCCTTCTCCTTCTCCTCCCCCTCCCTATTGTGTGCGCTTGTTAGCTCAAGCGCTTTCTCTCCGTTCCCGCCGGGGGCATTCTAGCCCTGCCCTTCCCCTTGCTGCTCGGCGCCATTTTTGGGCGCATAGGGCGGTGGTCTAGCCCCACCCTCCTCGGATTTTGATTTCTCCGCGGCGCCCCTGGCCACCTCGAGTAACCCACCCCAGAAGGATTTCGCTTGATTCTGTCCTTTCCTAAGTGGGTCGGGGCTCGGGGACTTGGGGGACGTATCACCCTCCCGCAAGTCTTTGGGCTCAGCAGAGTTGCCATCGTCTGGGGGTTGCGGAGTCTGTGTCGCTGCCCTGACTCCCAATTTCGGGGTGGCCAGCAAACAGTCCCTTGACAGTACTGCTACTCTTCCAGGTTTGCTCCCCAACCCCAGGGCTTCCTCTCAGATAGTTCAGCTGTTACATCCTTCCGCAGTCTTTACTGAACGTTACTTGCAACCACCCGACAAAGCAAGCCCTGGTAAAGCTTGAAATCCTGCCTGAAACCAGGCAAAACATTCACCCTGAGTTCTGAAGCCACTGACTGCCAAGCGCAGTCACGGGTGTCGCACCCTGTCCCTTGTAGGCCTCACGCTGCTGCTTATCGAGAGAGGCCTGCACTGCTCAAGAGTCCTTACAGAAAGTTTTGGATGTTCCATAAAAAGGCACTGCGCGGCGCTGAGCTTAAGCTTTAAATCAGCAGAGATCTTAGAGAACTACTTTAGCCACGAGGAGCAAAGCCGAGAAGCAGCCAAGCGTGGTTTCCCAGCCCTGTTTGCTCTCATGGCCTGCACAGCAGCAGGCTGGCACTCAGCAAGGGATTCCAGAGTCTCAGGGTACACCTGAAACTGCAAAGACTTTCAAAAGAGACCCATCTGGTGCCTGAGGTTGGACATTATGAGGCAAACAGAAACCCAAGAAACCTCTTGCGGCCCTGGTTCCACAGAGGGGGCAGAGCCACGCTCACTGTAAAACACCAGCACCGTCCAAACCAGGCAGCCCTTTGCTCACGAGCAACATTCCTAGAACAGCTCACGTGTGATCGCAGCAGGAGGCACTGACTGCAGGAGCTTGTTACCTGAGACCATGGACAACAAATAAATGCACATAGGAGGAGGACTGGAGAAAAACACACCAGAACAGGACACCCTTGGGGGGTGCGCACCACACAATGGAGGCTCTCTGTTAACCCACCTCTTCAAGGGAAGCCCTCCAACATAAACGCGAGGTACCAAGGCCTCCTTCTCCACACACACACACACCTCCAGGCAACCACTCAGCACAGGCACAGTTAGCAGTAGACACAAAACTCAGGAACAGCTTGGGACCTCCTTCTGGGTTATCTCACCTACTCTGGATCCCACCATCAAGCCTCGTCCTAACCACACCCTTCCCCCAGCACCGAGGACAAACACAGACCCTGCCCTCCCAGGTTACAGACGGCACGAGCACCTGTGTCCTCTCTGTTGAAAAGACAGAGCAAAGCTGTAGTTTTATCGAAATTAAGACCCATTTCATCACTTGCAGCAATCAGTCGTATGAATTCATTCGAGGGTTGTGCTTGGGCATCTGACAAATGCTTAAATGAAGCAGCCTAGAAGGGACTTGTCTTGCACATCCACTGATTCCTCTCCCTCTGAAACACCGAGGGCCGTGTAGGTGAATACACTCTGACCCAAAGTGGGCTGCTCTCACAAGAGCTATTATCCGCCCAATGGTATTATTCAAGTTAAACGTAACCTTAGCTCATCTTTTACATCCAGCAGACCTAAAGCCCAAAGGTCCTTCCTCAGACTCACACCAAACACAGACTCCACTCCCCACAGGCTCACCTGGCCAGGCAGACGATTCCCGTCGGCTGCAGATCGAAGGTCTCACCTGCTTCCAACAACCATCGTGCAACCGCCATGCTTCCATCAACCTTCAAGCACTGCCCAAGAAGCAGCGCTTTCTAATTCCCTGGAGACCTTCAGCTTCTGACAAGGAGTTAAGGCTCTTCGCCCTGCAGATGGAAGGCTACGCGAGTCACACCTCATCACACAACTGCCAGGCTGCCTGGAAACAGCATACAGATCCTCTCCTCACAAGGACTCACATCCAGAAGACAAGGACCACTGGGTACACGTAGCACTGGCAGGGGTTTCATCTCTCTGGTGCTGTCCTGCAGAGCTGGGGTGGCCGCTGCTGATGCAGGGGAGGCCTCGTGTCCTCAGAATTGTCCTCAGTCACCGTCTGGGGAGACTGCTCTGCTCTGCTCTCTGCCCATCCCCGCAATGCAGCAGCTCAGGAACAGGCAAGGAGCAAACAATGGGCTCGCTGGGCTCCTGGGCAAGGAATGGCATCTGCAGCTCCAGCTGCTGCCTGACACAGTGGCCACAGGAGCTGGTAGAGGGCTGGGCAGGAGAGAAAACAGCCCTTCTCAGCAACGAACACCAAGGAAATGTGCAGGGAACAGCTCCAGCACCTTATTCTCCAAGGTCAGCATCCCCCTTGCACAGCACCCACATCCATTGCCCCCTGTAGAGAGAAGGCCATTCTAAACCCCTTGTTGGCTTTCTCCTCTACTCCACCGAGGCTCAGTCCAGAGGCTTTCAGAGCCAGAGCTTTCCGCTCTTTCATTTCCAACAAGAAAAGACGTAGCGGTAAAGTGAAGAACCCAGATGTTTATTCATGGAAGGTCAAGTGGATGTGTGACCTGGGAGCACAGTGAGGGGATGGGCAGGGCCCACTCGCTGGAACCGCGCTATGGAGCAGAGAGAATCCTGGAGCCAGCCCAGCTGTGCCTGGTACATGGGAGGGAAGGTCATCTCCTCCTCAAAGTCCTCCAGAGCTGCCCTGCCAGCACCCGCAGTCTCTGTCCAATGGAAGGATTTCTCTCTTCAGCTCTGAGGTCGTCCAGGATTGCAACTGCCATCTCTCTCTTGTGGTAACTGGTGTCATCTCTCACATTTTCGAGGGCTGGAAGAGAGAAGAAGACAGCCAAGATCAGAGTGTGCCTCTGCGGGGACCCCAGGAAAAGACCTCCTGCCAGGAGCCCCCCACCCAGCTCTTCCCACCGCCAGGAGGGAGCAGGCCCAATGGGATCACCCGCAGGGAGCTGCCACCAATACGCCCGAAAAGCTCGCTCGGCTCTGCCCACACGGCCTCGCAGGGAGCGGAACCAGCTGGGTGGGGCACGGATTGCAGCTCCCTGGCCCAGGCTCCTTCCTCCTCCCCACCAGATCCGCTGCCCTCACTTACCCTCGCAGACGATCCGCAGCTCCTCCTGCTCTCCCCTCACGAGCCACCCAACGTACCCTAGGAACACACAGCACATCCCCAATCCGGCAGCTGCAGCAGTTCAGCTCCCCCAGCCCAGCCCAGCCCAGCTCCAGGCCCCCCTCCCCTCGCAGGGCTCAGCCCGTGGCGTTCCCCACCGCTGCCCAAGGGCACCGAGGCAGCGGGCGGCAGGGAGCCCCGCGGGCCCCGCTCCATCGGGTGCTCAGGGCTGCACAGGGCCCGTGCCTGGGGCCCAGATGAGTGGGGAACGAAGGCACCCCGGGGCTTGTGGCTCACCAAGGAACTCGACGGCCGCCTCTCGCAGGGACTCCTGCCGGTTGTCCAGATACAGCAGGGACTGGTGCAGGTACTCGGCTGCTCTGCTCCTGTCCTCTGCCAGCTGCAGAGAGAACAATCATAGAATGCTTTGGCTTGGAACGCACTGGAAAGATCATCCACTTTCAACCCCTCTGCCATGGGCAGGGACACCTCCCTACAGACCAGGCTCATCAAGGCTCCAACCAAACTGCCCCTGGAAACCTCTAGGCATGGGGAATCCACAACTTCTCCCTTAAACCTCTGCCAGTATCTCAACACCATCATTGTGAAGAAATTCTTCCTAAAATGAACCTTCCCCCTTCTCAGTTAAAACTGTTCACCCTCATCCTAGCACTACAGGCCCTTCTATAAAGTCCCTCCCCAGATTTTCTGTCACCACAATCAGGTACTGCAAGGATGCTATAAGGTCTCCTCAGAGCCTTCTCTTCTCCATGCGGAACAATACAAACTCCCTTTGCCTGTCCACATAGCAGAGGTGCTCCAGACCTCGCATCATCTTTGTAGCCCTTCACTGCACAAGGGGATGGACGGAAGGGTTGGTACAGCATCTCCCCCTTGGCTGGCCGTCCCAGCCCGCACGACTGGCCTCTCCAGCCACGACACCCAGGACACCCAGCCAGCACCCGCCTGTGCCGCCGTTTAGAGGGAGCTCAGGGCAGGTGCTCCATGGGGAGCTGCCGTCCCACCCTGCCACCAAAGCCCAGCAGCGACGGGGTCCCATCAGCACTCCTGAGATCCGTGAAGGAGAGGAGCCTTGAGAAGAGCCCACAGGGACGAATGTCCAAAGGAAGGAGCCTTTGTGGGGTTCAGGCTGTAGGAGAGGGGGCTGTTGCAGTGCGCAGGGGCACGGCTGCCAGCCCCACATCCTGGGCTCTGGCAAGAGGCTTCGGGGACATCTTACCAGGCACTTGCCCAACCCCGACATCTTCGTGCTCTTAAGCAGTTTCCTCAACTTCTTCATCTTCAGGAGCTTCGTAGCTCCTAGAAGGGTTTCCTGAGATGCCTGCAAATCAGCAGAGACTGGAGATGGCACTGCTGCCCAAGGCACAGCACCCATGGCCCCTGTGCCTGGGCAAGGCTGAAGGGCAATCCCGGGCCCCGGTGGGAACGGGCAGCAGCTAGGGAACACATCCACCGATGGGTTCTCGGCCCAGGATGAGTAGTGGGGCAACTCCCACCACAGGCAGCTGGACTGAGGTGTCCAGAGCTGCTGCTCTGCACCCAAGGCCCGGAGGAACCTGGAGCCCTGCAGTCAACCCAGCGCCCAGGCATGAGGAAGCTGAGCCACCTCCCACCGGGATCCCAGCAGGTCAGACATCCTCACCTCTGACACGCGCTCGTTCTCATCATACACGTGGAAGAGCAGGGGCAGCAGGCTCTGGCGCACCTGCACCTCCACTGCCTTCCTTCCCAGTGGCACCAAAAGCTCCATCACGTGGCGGAAGAGCTGCATGGAGAGCACTTTCACGGAGCTGGACTCCTGTTGGTAACAAAGAGGGCAACACCTCAGCAGCGGCTGCTCCAGGCCCACCTGCGCCTGAGAAACCACAGGGCACAAAGTCTCCTGACAGCACCCAGTGCTCGTGCTGGGGGGCTCAAAGCCTTACGTTGTCAAAGAGCGGACGCAGCCTCTCAGCCAGCTGCACGACGATGGCGCCAGCAACTGGCGTGGCCATATTCCTCAGAACACTGGAGAGCACGCAGAGGATCATCTCGACCAGCCCCGGGTCAGCAAGCTGCAGAAGGTGCAGGAGCCGTGGCAGGAGAACCTCCATTCCTTTGGCCTGTGTGGAACACAAAGTCAGTCGGTGAAGCCAGAACAGGCTGCACCGACAAAAGCGCTCCGGTCCCTCGAGCCCACGCTGCTCTCTCAGAGCCCAGAAACCAAAGGCCTTCCCCAAAGGACTCGGGCGGGTGAACGGGGATGCACGAGAGCCGCGAGCAGCTCCCACAGCTCACAAAGCCCAGACGAGTCCCAGCTACTGTGGTACCCAGACCCACTCCTCCCTCCAGCACGGCTCCAGCCGCCTGCCCCCTGCTCACCATCTTGGGTCTGTGGCAGCGCGCGACGAGCCCTCGGAGCACCAGGCGTTGCATCTCTCTGCGCTCACTCTCCAGGTACAGTGGCAGGAGCTGCAGGACGCACTCATCCCACACAGGCATGTCCGGGCAGGCCAGGAGCTGCAACACACACAGACAGCAGTGACACGGCTGCCTGGACGGCAGGACCCCAGCCCTGTGGCAGGGCTGGCTACAGCCAGCAGCACAGCACGCGGCCACCGGCCCAGGCAGCCCGGCCCAAAGCCTTGCCGTCGCTCGGCCTTGCAAGAGCAACAGCTGCCACAACGGGTCACCAAACACAGCTGGGGACAACCTTCATCCCAGCAGAAAGACGCCAAGGACACACAGCGGAGCCACCCCCTGACCCAGCTCCGCCGACCGGGCTTCCCCCACAGCACCTGCTGCGGCACAGTGGTGCGAGGCATCTGTGTGTCCACAGCGTAAAAAACACACGGTGCCTTCAGCATAAAAGCCCAAACTGGCAGATTCCACCTCAAATCAAGTGTTACTGAACTGATTAGAACAAGGCTACAATTAAGGTGGCCCAGCCCACTTCCACTCATAATATGACTGAGATGCTTTTTCTCTGCATATTATGAGCAGCACAGCCCAAATCTACTGATAACGGCAACGTGAGAAGTTACAGGTTACACAGAACGCGCAGACATGCAATACGAATCATCCATGGGTCACCTAGTTCTTTGGGGCCTGTTGATCGGCCCCTTCACATCAGCAGCTCAGTGAGCTTGTGCTCCCATCACGCTCACCTCGACAAAGAAGGCCATGGCAGGGACCTCCCAGCAGGACTTCTTCCTGTTCAGCGCCTTCATCAGGTAGCGCGCCATGCGGTACCGCAAGGTGCTCTGGATACTGCACATCTCCCTGGCAGGGGGAAGAAGGCACTGTCAGCACGGACCAGGGTGGGCAACCTCTCCCAGGACTGACTCACCAAGACCTGGTCTTTCCCCACCACCCCTCACCAAGAAAGGCAGTGCACAACACCACCACACTCCTTTCTGGACAAGACTGGAAAAACGCCCTTCCAGCACCAAAAGTCAGCCCTTCTGAGGAGAACCCTTGCCTGCCCACAGGAGACTCCTGTCCCCAGGCCCTGACCCTGCTGCTCAGTACATCTGGCCCCGTCCCGCAGCTGCCCCCAGTGGGGCCACCTGCAGACACACCCCGCCCTGTGCCATCAGCCCAGACCCCGTGGGACGGGACGCTGGAACTCTGGGAGGTGGCACCTGCTCTGCACCGACCTCTCCCACCTTTTCCTGTCTGCTGAGACAACCCTTGCTGACCCTTTCCTGACCCTTCGTGACCGAAGGCTGCCAGGTCTCTAGGGGAGAAACGGTGGCGGGGGAAGGGGCAAGGGGTTCTCACCTGGCCAGCACACCCACCGCGGACTGGTGGGTCTCAGCGATGATGAGCTTGTCCCAAACACGCTCACGTTCAACTCTCATCACCACATCCTCATAGTTGAGATAGCGGAGCATGACTTTCAGAATCAGCACTGCCAATCTGTGTGCAGAGCAAAGCCCAGGTCTCACCAGCAGCCCTGGACCCGGCTCCAGCACTATGGGAGGGACAAGAGGGCTGCGATGGAGCACCTTCTGGGGATGGTGGGAAGGCAGACCGTCTCCAGGTCTCTCGTCCACAAGGGATCGACCTCCTCTGTGCTGCAGAACAGTTGGAAAAGCACAACCAGGAAGAGGCAGGGGAAATGCCGCTGAAACGCCTCCGGATCCTCGGACTGCTGGAGAATCTCCCACAGAACCCTCATTGCCTGAAGGAAACAAAACACCCAGAGACAGCACTCAGCACTGAGACGTCTCCGTGGCAGGGACCGAAGGGTGAGAGGGGGAGCTTCCGGTGATGCTCTGGCCCACGGCAGACGCAGGGAGAGCACACGGCCTGGCTGCCCCTAGGCCTGCCCCTACCACAGCTTTCCCGCCACTGCATGAGGCAGGGAGGGGAAGGGGCAGGGGAGGATGGAGAGCCGCCCGGAGGGGCGACCCTGCGGTTGGGCAAAGCTCTGCTCCAGAAACTCACTGCCAGGGAATAGACCTCCGTGCTGTCCCCGTCGGAGGTGGATGTGCTGTGCACCGGGGAGTCCTCCAGGACACGGAGCAGCTCCCCCTGCACCTTCTCCGCAGCCGCACGCTCAGACACCATCGCTCTCCACATGGTCGTAGCCGCCCTGCAGCCACAAAGCTCTGGCTCAGCAGGGTCTGGGCAACCCCGCATCCTGGGCTGGGCACCAGCCCTGACCCTGCCCAGTGCCCCTCGCCGCCACCATCGAGCAGCCTGATGGGCTCCACAGGCTGGGGAGCCCAGAGCTATCAAGGCAGCTGCCCCGTACCTGTCACACGATGGAGAAAGTCGCAGGAGGGTCACCACCACATCATGAGGCTGTGCCTTGGTCAGCTGTACAAGGCTCTCATCCAGTCTCTGATCATCACAGACGTTCATGAACCACAACTGCCACTGGTACATTGCCCTCACCAGCTCAGGCACCTGGAGGAGACACAGCCGAGAGCTGCAGTGCTGACAGAGTGACCCCTTTGCCCAGATGCCCTTTGCACCACACTCTGCCGACCAGAAGCCTGTCCATGCCCAGTGGACCTGGCTTCAGGGAGCACACAATTCCTGGGGGCTTAAGCCCAGGCCACAGGCTACTTACCTGCTCAGGAACATAGGTGGTTTTTACCACAATCTCATCCATAGTGCCAGCCAAACGCTCCGCAATAACAGAGTCGGGGTCTGCCTCATTCTCAAAGGCCATGAGGATGGTGTTGTCCTCATTAGCAGGCAAGAAGTCATGCTAAAATATGTCCAAGAGAAGGAAGAGCATCAAAGAGAGGGATGTCACCCCAAATGCCCCGACAGCGGTGCTCGCCTGAGCAGCGAGAGATGGCCCGACCCAGGAAGGCATGGCTGTGGGTACCTGTGCACTGCTGTTCAAGAGGGCATCCTCTTCCTCCTCCCCTTCTGATATCTCCAAGTCACAATCTGCAAAGACCGAGTACAGTGACAGCTGAGGGAGAGGCTGGAGAACACAGCCCAATCCCGCGCTCCCCATGCAGGACCAGCCCCGGGAAACGGGCTGCTGGGGACACCAACCCCCGTCTCTGCGGCTGGAGGTTCTCAAAGCTTGGAGCACAGATGGAGCCCGCTTGTGGGCAACAGCCCTGTTCCCTACTCCCCTCTTTCCCTGGAAAGGCCCATGGGGGATGAGATGGGGACAAGCCGCCCGCACCCACCAGCCTTGTGGCCCAGCTCTGCCACTCACCCTCCCGCGGCACCTGCAGCTCCTCCACCTCACCAGGCTGACACGCTGGGGCAGCCTCAGTGCCTTCCTCCTCCTCTCCTAACACACAGCACAGACTGGCCACACCAGGGACTCTCTCCGCCATCCTGCTGAAGACTGGCCTCGATGCCTCCTGCTCCAAGGCTGGAAGATGCCTCAGTCAAACGCCACAGACACGGATCAGTAGGCAACAAGTTGGCTGTGCGAGATCCACACAGCCCCACTCTGTTCTGTCCTGACTCGTCGTGGCCTACGGGCACTCTGAGCTGACAACACGCTGCCAACAGCCCCTGTGGCACCTCGGTTGCCAAGGGCCTTTGTGACATGCTGCCACTCACCAGCCAATCACAGCACCCGTATCACTGCAGCTCCCAAAGGCTGCTGCACCTCCGCCCACACCGCTTTTGTTCCGCCCTTCCATCCTTGAGTGCTCCCACAAGCACCAATTGGCCGCTGCACACCACAGACGCCTCCAGGCTGGAGCGCTGGCCTTGGCAGGCGGCAGCGCAAGTGCCCAGAGGTGGCTGTTCCAGCCAGGTTGGCTGGGGGAGCATTTCTCTCCTCGTCGTGGCTCCCCCTGCGGGACCGTGGGCATTTTTCCCTTGAAGCATCACCTAACACCTTCTTCAACTCTGTTTCCAGCCCAGTTGAGACACCATTTCCAAGGGAATTCTCTCTCTCACCACTCCCAGTCTTTTCCTACGCATGGAATTTTGTTGTCCACAGTAGCTGAACATGTAGCTCATGAACTCTGCTTCACACCGGCCTCAAAGAGGCTTGGCAACACACGGACGTTTCAACAATTGCTGAGCTGGGCTTGCACAGCAGCAAGGACTTCTCTACTGCTCACACTGCCCCCACAGCAAGTGGCCTGGGGGCAGCCAAGACATTGCAAAGGGACTCAGCCACCAGAGGTCACCAGGGCATGCTCCACGCCCAATGATTCCACGCTCAGCAAGAGAAACAGGGGCACATTTTCCAAAGTAGCCGTTGCTCAGGGACTGGTCACCCTGCTGCCAAGAGCCTGCTTGGCCATCACTCTTCCTTCTCCTGCTCTTACTAAACTGTCTTTATCTCAGCCTGGAAGGTGGTGGGTTCTTTCCCCTGATTTTGCCCTTCCATCCCACCGGGGAGGCAGGGATGCAGGTAGGGATGACTGCGTGTGTGGGTGCGTGGGTGGGTGGGGGCTCAGCTGCCAGTTGGGTTAACCTGCCCCACTTGCTCTCACTGCCATCCATCCCCAACTGTGAGACGTTGCCTCTGTTCCCTGAGGGGCTACAGGCCCAGGGAAAACTGTTTGCACGGGCCGGCTCTAAGGAAAAACTACCAGTGCTCTCCTGATGGCACCAAGCACACCAGTAAAGGCTCTGAGGCCATTCACACCACCAAGATGCAATCGCACGGCACTGCCAGAAAGCACAACCATAGACACTCTCAGACGCAAACCAACACCGACAGCGACACAAGTGGTGCTGCTCAACCATCTCCTGCAGCACCAAGAACTCCCCCGACTCTGCAGCCTCATAGCGCTTGAGTCCCTCTGCCTCGTTGAGGGTTCAGTCCCTGCAACAACACCAAAGGCATCACCGGCAACAGGGATTCCTGGCACTCACCTATTTCTGCATCAAACCCAAAAAAGCCAAAAGGCTGTAGAAAGTTATGAAATATTCAAGGGCCCTTCCTTTCGCAGCTGGCGATTTTGGAGGGCAGGTTTATGTCTCGCTGACCACAGTAAGGGCTCGCAGCAAGCTCTGGGGGCTGCTCTTCCTAGGAAGTGGAGATTCCCAAACTGCAAGGCCGTCAGGGAAATGTCATGCCCAAGGTCTTGAGCAAAACTGATCCAAAGCAACAAATTCCAGACAGGTTCAGCTCAAGCAAGGCACAAACACTTGCTGTCTTCACGTTTCCCTCAAGAAGACATTGGTGGGGGTCAGCTGTCAAGTGTTCCCAATCCAAGTCCATCAGCACGGATGGACACCGATTCCGTTTTACAGTTACGCTACAGCATCAGCACCGGGACCCCATCAGCACACGCAGAGCAGCCACGTACAAAACACTGTGCCCACATCCCAAGAACTTCTCTGCTCCACTGCTACCAGCCACAAAACAAATCCCCTTGTAACGTGGGCGCAGGAGAAGTGCTGCGGGGTTTGCCGGGAGCACGCGGCACCCCCGCAGGCACCCGCAACAGGCCAGCATCATCACGAGACCATACAAACCCTCACGTGGCAACAGAGAGGAGCAAACAGCATCCAGCTCCTTTCAGGATGCCAGAGCTGTGCTTCTTCTACAACACGACCTGATCTGAAAGTCTGCCAAGGACCAGCAGCAAAAGCTAACAAAAATGCCCACCTCATTCTCTCCAAGATGCCCAGCAAGGGCACACCAGCAAAAAGCTCTGCGAGCCAAAACTTCCAACCCTTTCCTGAGGCCAGGGACACAGCAACATCAGCCCGTGCCACACACACACTTCAAAGAGGAGAAGCAGAATCTTCCCCATGCGCTCTATTTTCAGCTCAGAGTAGATCCCCTGCTCCCCACCGACCAGGCAGAAGAGTTTCCCAGCACCTGACCCCTCCAACCTAACACGCACTCCACGCTGCACGTTGTATTTGTGGGGGTTTGGTTTGGTTTTCAGAAAGCCAGTCCTTCTGCAGCACCAGCACTGCTTCACCACGTCCCGAGAACGTCCTGCACGGAGCAACGGGGTGGGGGTGGGGTGGGGGGCACGTTCACACCCAAGGCACTTACCACCAAACGCCCTATTTCGTTCCAGGCTTCTTCTACTCGTCAGAGCTGACTGGGGGGACGACAGCTGCCACAGGCAGGGAAGCACAGCATGCTACTCCTTCTTCTGTGGGAACCAGCTCTGCCTTGGGTATCTAGGATGGCAAGACTCTTGCAAATACATGGCTTGGAAACTAAATCACACACCTGCAAGCAACTGAATTAATGCAGGTTACCCAGGGACTCCCTGTCAGCTCAGGTGCTTCACATCAACATTTGAGCTCAAGACCAGACACTGAAAACCAAAAACAAACCCCCAAACCAATGACAACAACAACAAACAAACATCAAAATCCCAACTTCCTTTAAGTACTTTTTTCCCCCTAAATTAGATGAAACCAAAAGTCATCTTGTCATTTCTTCTGGCAAAAGCCTTGATACATTCCCCAGCACAGAATCAGAGCCCACCCACATGGACCCGTCTGACACCACCACCCCGCAGGCCAAAGCATCCAGCACAAGTCTCCCAGCTACAAGAGACCGGGACCGTCGCCCCTAGCCCTTGGGACAACCCCACCTCTGTCAGCCTTACAAGCTCCTGGAACCTCTGCTACTCGCTACGTGCCAGAAGAGCTCCCACACTGCTTCAACTGTTGCCAAGCCTCAGCCCAGCTAAACAAGCAAGCGAGTGCCTCGGGACACTCACTTTCCCCTCTCACATCCCCCTGATGCTCAGGCTTCCGTCGCAGCACAGAAATTAAAGGGCTCTTTGAAAAATTATGGCCTGCCTTCAGCACTGAAAACACCATAAGGAATCAGCGGGACGAGACAGACGCGACACCTCAGCACTTAGCTAACTGGAGGCAGGCTGCAGTGGGGCAAGGTACTCTCTAGACCCTCTCCAACACACAGCACTCCGCACTTGGTGCTCTGGCTTTCCACACACAGGCAACAGATCTTATCACTCTACCACAACTACCCCTTTAAAACGCACTTCCACTTCAATTATGTGGCACAGAGTCATTTTAAGAACTTCCCAAATGACAAATGCTCAAGGAAAGACATGGAAGCATGCAAAGCACCAGGACTGTTGCGCTGTGCCCAATTTTTCTGCAACCACAGCCCAGACCAAGCTCTCTCACACCAAAGAGGAACATGCTGATAGACTGTCTGACCTGCTTCTGCAGTGCTTGCTCTGCAACCAGTCATGCTGCTGCTGCAGGAATGAAACACCAGAAATGAGACCGCTCAAACCACTTGAACGGAAAGAACTTGGCATTTGGAGCACCAAGCTGCTTCTTGTTTTCCAGCACGCTCCACCACCAACTCGCCGCAGATCTCTCGATAACATTTACCATGTCCCTTGAGAAACCGGCAGACAACGGTACAGCCAGGGTAGACACTGCCCAGGGGCTGCTGAATGTTCTCCAGCCCCTGACCGCCTGACAGGGAGAAAAAGTCTTTGTCCAACCAACCTCTCTAATTGCTCTCGCGCTCTAGTAAGATGGTACCTTCTGCCTTGCTGGATCCATCTCTCAACCCTGCACAGAGTTTTCTGCTCTAAAACACTTGCAGATTTGGCAGTCGAAAGGAACGTAAAAGCTAAGACGAGTAAATATAGGGACACCTCAGCTTCCCACACCTACACTACTAAGCCTCAAATCAGATGCACTTCCTAAGTCCGCAGTTTGCACCCTGGAAGGGTTGAACTCTGCAAGGGCTGCTGATGCTCTGGCAGCACTCATAGAGCTGCTCTATGACCAGACTGAAAACCACTGGAACTGCAATTTTCACAGCAGTTCTATGAAGATTCAAGGAAACGCTTCAGTCAGCGAGCACAAGCACTGCCCAAGCCCTTTTGCTCTGCACTGCTGAGCTGCACCACACCCGCTGGACTAACAGACGCAACCATAACCTACAGAGTTTCTACCGCTGCCACTGCCGCAAGGGGACTTTGGAGAGTGAAGCAGCGGAAAGCACACATCACTGCGAACAAAGCCTCAATAGCACACAATAGCTGGATGACTGCTCGGAAACACCGCAGGCTGCAGCAGAATCTCAGAGGTCTCACGTCATTACTTGCAGCCTTTGAAACTTTCCATATTTACGTTGCCTGTGCCTGCCAGGTCAGCACTGATCGCTCCTACGGGGTCACTGGCACAACTTTCTGGCTGATGCAAGGCAAATGTTACCTCCAGAACCAGAGATTGTCACCGGAAAAGCCAAAGAGCGCTCTCTCTTTTGCATCTTTTGCTGTCTCTAAGTTTGCCTGACAGTACTGATACTTTCCGCGGGCAGGGTCGAGGAGTTAACTGCTGCTTGGAGGCGATCTGCAAATTGTGTAAAGCTCTCATGTTCATTTTTCTGTATTGTGGACCATGGCGATGGCTTGGCGATAACTCTAGAGGCTGTGCGAATAGCTTCTCTAGCTGCACGAGTAGTTGTCATAAATTCGTGGGCCCGCAGGCCTTGGGCTTGAGCCTGGGGGGTAATCATCATTGGGTCTGGAGCCATTAGTTGTTGTAGGCTAGAGCCATGTAGCGGGTGATCCGCCCCAGTTACTAGTTACTTGAGCTAGTTGCCTCGCACAGTTGTCCTCCCATTCTTGTTTAAAAACAGTCATCCCTGCCCCATCAAAAATCAGTCTTGTACAAGTTTGTTTTATATCGAATGGGAGCATGTCATCTCCCCCGAAAACCCCATCTATGAGGGTGGAGACCATGGCAGAATTAAGCCCGTTGTCCGCAACTGCTTTAACAATCGCTTGTATACCCTTAGGGTTTATCGGCGAATGGACCCTTTGTCCCTCATTCTTCACACGGACCGGGAACGCTAGCGTGGCCGACGGAGCCCAATCGGCACACACAATCTTTATTTCACTCCAATCCGTGAGAGGAATTTTTCCCCCCTTGCGGTCCCTTTATATTGCGGATGGGGATATTTTGGTTTTTAGCTCTGTCTACTCTTATTTCCTCCTCTTCCGAATTTGAATCGGTTACGAGCCACTCGTCCCACCTACTGTTTCATCCGGAGCCGGGACTCGACTGACTGGTTACTTCCGGGCTCCAATACTTTTTTGTTGGTCTCCGGCCCCGCCCACTTCCCTTGCGGGCGGGCCGTTCCCCCCCTCTAGGCTCGCCCCGCCTTCTATTCGGGTAGGGGGGGTGTTTGCCCTATAAGGGCATTTTTTCAGACAGCTGCTCCGATTGGCTCTCCGCCCCTCACTCGCGCTCCCCTCCCCTTCCCGGTCGTCCCCACCACTTTTCTCCTTCTTCTTCTCCTCCCCCTCCCTATTGTGTGCGCTTGTTAGCTCAAGCGCTTTCTCTCCGTTCCCGCCGGGGGCATTCTAGCCCTGCCCTTCCCCTTGCTGCTCGGCGCCATTTTTGGGCGCATAGGGCGGTGGTCTAGCCCCACCCTCCTCGGATTTTGATTTCTCCGTGGCGCCCCTGGCCACCTCGAGTAACCCACCCCAGAAGGATTTCGCTTGATTCTGTCCTTTCCTAAGTGGGTCGGGGCTCGGGGACTTGGGGGACGTATCACCCTCCCGCAAGTCTTTGGGCTCAGCAGAGTTGCCATCGTCTGGGGGTTGCGGAGTCTGTGTCGCTGCCCTGACTCCCAATTTCGGGGTGGCCAGCAAACAGTCCCTTGACAGTACTGCTACTCTTCCAGGTTTGCTCCCCAACCCCAGGGCTTGCTCTCAGATAGTTCAGCTGTTACATCCTTCCGCAGTCTTTACTGAACGTTACTTGCAACCACCCGACAAAGCAAGCCCTGGTAAAGCTTGAAATCCTGCCTGAAACCAGGCAAAACATTCACCCTGAGTTCTGAAGCCACTGACTGCCAAGCGCAGTCACGGGTGTCGCACCCTGTCCCTTGTAGGCCTCACGCTGCTGCTTATCGAGAGAGGCCTGCACTGCTCAAGAGTCCTTACAGAAAGTTTTGGATGTTCCATAAAAAGGCACTGCGCGGCGCTGAGCTTAAGCTTTAAATCAGCAGAGATCTTAGAGAACTACTTTAGCCACGAGGAGCAAAGCCGAGAAGCAGCCAAGCGTGGTTTCCCAGCCCTGTTTGCTCTCATGGCCTGCACAGCAGCAGGCTGGCACTCAGCAAGGGATTCCAGAGTCTCAGGGTACACCTGAAACTGCAAAGACTTTCAAAAGAGACCCATCTGGTGCCTGAGGTTGGACATTATGAGGCAAACAGAAACCCAAGAAACCTCTTGCGGCCCTGGTTCCACAGAGGGGGCAGAGCCACGCTCACTGTAAAACACCAGCACCGTCCAAACCAGGGATCCAGGCAGCCCTTTGCTCACGAGCAACACTCCTAGAACAGCTCACGTGTGATCGCACCAGGAGGCACTGACTGCAGGAGCTTGTTACCTGAGACCACGGACAACAAATAAATGCACATAGGAGGAGGACTGGAGAAAAACACACCAAAACAGGACACCCTTGGGGGGTGCGCACCACACAATGGAGGCTCTCTGTTAACCCACCTCTTCAAGGGAAGCCCTCCAACATAAACGCGAGGTACCAAGGCCTCCTTCTCCACACACACACACACCTCCAGGCAACCACTCAGCACAGGCACAGTTAGCAGTAGACACAAAACTCAGGAACAGCTTGGGACCTCCTACTCTGGATCCCACCATCAAGCCTCGTCCTAACCACACCCTTCCCCCAGCACCGAGGACAAACACAGACCCTGCCCTCCCAGGTTACAGACGGCACGAGCACCTGTGTCCTCTCTGTTGAAAAGACAGAGCAAAGCTGTAGTTTTATCGAAATTAAGACCCATTTCATCACTTGCAGCAATCAGTCGTATGAATTCATTCGAGGGTTGTGCTTGGGCATCTGACAAATGCTTAAATGAAGCAGCCTAGAAGGGACTTGTCTTGCACATCCACTGATTCCTCTCCCTCTGAAACACCGAGGGCCGTGTAGGTGAATACACTCTGACCCAAAGTGGGCTGCTCTCACAAGAGCTATTATCCGCCCAATGGTATTATTCAAGTTAAACGTAACCTTAGCTCATCTTTTACATCCAGCAGACCTAAAGCCCAAAGGTCCTTCCTCAGACTCACACCAAACACAGACTCCACTCCCCACAGGCTCACCTGGCCAGGCAGACGATTCCCGTCGGCTGCAGATCGAAGGTCTCACCTGCTTCCAACAACCATCGTGCAACCGCCATGCTTCCATCAACCTTCAAGCACTGCCCAAGAAGCAGCGCTTTCTAATTCCCTGGAGACCTTCAGCTTCTGACAAGGAGTTAAGGCTCTTCGCCCTGCAGATGGAAGGCTACGCGAGTCACACCTCATCACACAACTGCCAGGCTGCCTGGAAACAGCATACAGATCCTCTCCTCACAAGGACTCACATCCAGAAGACAAGGACCACTGGGTACACGTAGCACTGGCAGGGGTTTCATCTCTCTGGTGCTGTCCTGCAGAGCTGGGGTGGCCGCTGCTGATGCAGGGGAGGCCTCGTGTCCTCAGAATTGTCCTCAGTCACCGTCTGGGGAGACTGCTCTGCTCTCTGCCCATCCCCGCAATGCAGCAGCTCAGGAACAGGCAAGGAGCAAACAATGGGCTCGCTGGGCTCCTGGGCAAGGAATGGCATCTGCAGCTCCAGCTGCTGCCTGACACAGTGGCCACAGGAGCTGGTAGAGGGCTGGGCAGGAGAGAAAACAGCCCTTCTCAGCAACGAACACCAAGGAAATGTGCAGGGAACAGCTCCAGCACCTTATTCTCCAAGGTCAGCATCCCCCTTGCACAGCACCCACATCCATTGCCCCCTGTAGAGAGAAGGCCATTCTAAACCCCTTGTTGGCTTTCTCCTCTACTCCACCGAGGCTCAGTCCAGAGGCTTTCAGAGCCAGAGCTTTCCGCTCTTTCATTTCCAACAAGAAAAGACGTAGCGGTAAAGTGAAGAACCCAGATGTTTATTCATGGAAGGTCAAGTGGATGTGTGACCTGGGAGCACAGTGAGGGGATGGGCAGGGCCCACTCGCTGGAACCGCGCTATGGAGCAGAGAGAATCCTGGAGCCAGCCCAGCTGTGCCTGGTACATGGGAGGGAAGGTCATCTCCTCCTCAAAGTCCTCCAGAGCTGCCCTGCCAGCACCCGCAGTCTCTGTCCAATGGAAGGATTTCTCTCTTCAGCTCTGAGGTCGTCCAGGATTGCAACTGCCATCTCTCTCTTGTGGTAACTGGTGTCATCTCTCACATTTTCGAGGGCTGGAAGAGAGAGGAAGACAGCCAAGATCAGAGTGTGCCTCTGCGGGGACCCCAGGAAAAGACCTCCTGCCAGGAGCCCCCCACCCAGCTCTTCCCACCGCCAGGAGGGAGCAGGCCCAATGGGATCACCCGCAGGGAGCTGCCACCAATACGCCCGAAAAGCTCGCTCGGCTCTGCCCACACGGCCTCGCAGGGAGCGGAACCAGCTGGGTGGGGCACGGATTGCAGCTCCCTGGCCCAGGCTCCTTCCTCCTCCCCACCAGACCCGCTGCCCTCACTTACCCTCGCAGACGATCCGCAGCTCCTCCTGCTCTCCCCTCACGAGCCACCCAACGTACCCTAGGAACACACAGCACATCCCCAATCCGGCAGCTGCAGCAGTTCAGCTCCCCCAGCCCAGCCCAGCCCAGCTCCAGGCCCCCCTCCCCTCGCAGGGCTCAGCCCGTGGCGTTCCCCACCGCTGCCCAAGGGCACCGAGGCAGCGGGCGGCAGGGAGCCCCGCGGGCCCCGCTCCATCGGGTGCTCAGGGCTGCACAGGGCCCGTGCCTGGGGCCCAGATGAGTGGGGAACGAAGGCACCCCGGGGCTTGTGGCTCACCAAGGAACTCGACGGCCGCCTCTCGCAGGGACTCCTGCCGGTTGTCCAGATACAGCAGGGACTGGTGCAGGTACTCGGCTGCTCTGCTCCTGTCCTCTGCCAGCTGCAGAGAGAACAATCATAGAATGCTTTGGCTTGGAACGCACTGGAAAGATCATCCACTTTCAACCCCTCTGCCATGGGCAGGGACACCTCCCTACAGACCAGGCTCATCAAGGCTCCAACCAAACTGCCCCTGGAAACCTCTAGGCATGGGGAATCCACAACTTCTCCCTTAAACCTCTGCCAGTATCTCAACACCATCATTGTGAAGAAATTCTTCCTAAAATGAACCTTCCCCCTTCTCAGTTAAAACTGTTCACCCTCATCCTAGCACTACAGGCCCTTCTATAAAGTCCCTCCCCAGATTTTCTGTCACCACAATCAGGTACTGCAAGGATGCTATAAGGTCTCCTCAGAGCCTTCTCTTCTCCATGCGGAACAATACAAACTCCCTTTGCCTGTCCACATAGCAGAGGTGCTCCAGACCTCGCATCATCTTTGTAGCCCTTCACTGCACAAGGGGATGGACGGAAGGGTTGGTACAGCATCTCCCCCTTGGCTGGCCGTCCCAGCCCGCACGACTGGCCTCTCCAGCCACGACACCCAGGACACCCAGCCAGCACCCGCCTGTGCCGCCGTTTAGAGGGAGCTCAGGGCAGGTGCTCCATGGGGAGCTGCCGTCCCACCCTGCCACCAAAGCCCAGCAGCGACGGGGTCCCATCAGCACTCCTGAGATCCGTGAAGGAGAGGAGCCTTGAGAAGAGCCCACAGGGACGAATGTCCAAAGGAAGGAGCCTTTGTGGGGTTCAGGCTGTAGGAGAGGGGGCTGTTGCAGTGCGCAGGGGCACGGCTGCCAGCCCCACATCCTGGGCTCTGGCAAGAGGCTTCGGGGACATCTTACCAGGCACTTGCCCAACCCCGACATCTTCGTGCTCTTAAGCAGTTTCCTCAACTTCTTCATCTTCAGGAGCTTCGTAGCTCCTAGAAGGGTTTCCTGAGATGCCTGCAAATCAGCAGAGACTGGAGATGGCACTGCTGCCCAAGGCACAGCACCCATGGCCCCTGTGCCTGGGCAAGGCTGAAGGGCAATCCCGGGCCCCGGTGGGAACGGGCAGCAGCTAGGGAACACATCCACCGATGGGTTCTCGGCCCAGGATGAGTAGTGGGGCAACTCCCACCACAGGCAGCTGGACTGAGGTGTCCAGAGCTGCTGCTCTGCACCCAAGGCCCGGAGGAACCTGGAGCCCTGCAGTCAACCCAGCGCCCAGGCATGAGGAAGCTGAGCCACCTCCCACCGGGATCCCAGCAGGTCAGACATCCTCACCTCTGACACGCGCTCGTTCTCATCATACACGTGGAAGAGCAGGGGCAGCAGGCTCTGGCGCACCTGCACCTCCACTGCCTTCCTTCCCAGTGGCACCAAAAGCTCCATCACGTGGCGGAAGAGCTGCATGGAGAGCACTTTCACGGAGCTGGACTCCTGTTGGTAACAAAGAGGGCAACACCTCAGCACCGGCTGCTCCAGGCCCACCTGCGCCTGAGAAACCACAGGGCACAAAGTCTCCTGGCAGCACCCAGTGCTCGTGCTGGCGGGCTCAAAGCCTTACGTTGTCAAAGAGCGGACGCAGCCTCTCAGCCAGCTGCACGACGATGGCGCCAGCAACTGGCGTGGCCATATTCCTCAGCACACTGGAGAGCACGCAGAGGATCATCTCGACCAGCCCCGGGTCAGCAAGCTGCAGAAGGTGCAGGAGCCGTGGCAGGAGAACCTCCATTCCTTTGGCCTGTGTGGAACACAAAGTCAGTCGGTGAAGCCAGAACAGGCTGCACCGACAAAAGCGCTCCGGTCCCTCGAGCCCACGCTGCTCTCTCAGAGCCCAGAAACCAAAGGCCTTCCCCAAAGGACTCGGGCGGGTGAACGGGGATGCACGAGAGCCGCGAGCAGCTCCCACAGCTCACAAAGCCCAGACGAGTCCCAGCTACTGTGGTACCCAGACCCACTCCTCCCTCCAGCACGGCTCCAGCCGCCTGCCCCCTGCTCACCATCTTGGGTCTGTGGCAGCGCGCGACGAGCCCTCGGAGCACCAGGCGTTGCATCTCTCTGCGCTCACTCTCCAGGTACAGTGGCAGGAGCTGCAGGACGCACTCATCCCACACAGGCATGTCCGGGCAGGCCAGGAGCTGCAACACACACAGACAGCAGTGACACGGCTGCCTGGACGGCAGGACCCCAGCCCTGTGGCAGGGCTGGCTACAGCCAGCAGCACAGCACGCGGCCACCGGCCCAGGCAGCCCGGCCCAAAGCCTTGCCGTCGCTCGGCCTTGCAAGAGCAACAGCTGCCACAACGGGTCACCAAACACAGCTGGGGACAACCTTCATCCCAGCAGAAAGACGCCAAGGACACACAGCGGAGCCACCCCCTGACCCAGCTCCGCCGACCGGGCTTCCCCCACAGCACCTGCTGCGGCACAGTGGTGCGAGGCATCTGTGTGTCCACAGCGTAAAAAACACACGGTGCCTTCAGCATAAAAGCCCAAACTGGCAGATTCCACCTCAAATCAAGTGTTACTGAACTGATTAGAACAAGTCTACAATTAAGGTGGCCCAGCCCACTTCCACTCATAATATGACTGAGATGCTTTTTCTCTGCGTATTATGAGCAGCACAGCCCAAATCTACTGATAACGGCAACGTGAGAAGTTACAGGTTACACAGAACGCGCAGACATGCAATACGAATCATCCATGGGTCACCTAGTTCTTTGGGGCCTGTTGATCGGCCCCTTCACATCAGCAGCTCAGTGAGCTTGTGCTCCCATCACGCTCACCTCGACAAAGAAGGCCATGGCAGGGACCTCCCAGCAGGACTTCTTCCTGTTCAGCGCCTTCATCAGGTAGCGCGCCATGCGGTACCGCAAGGTGCTCTGGATACTGCACATCTCCCTGGCAGGGGGAAGAAGGCACTGTCAGCACGGACCAGGGTGGGCAACCTCTCCCAGGACTGACTCACCAAGACCTGGTCTTTCCCCACCACCCCTCACCAAGAAAGGCAGTGCACAACACCACCACACTCCTTTCTGGACAAGACTGGAAAAACGCCCTTCCAGCACCAAAAGTCAGCTCTTCTGAGGAGAACCCTTGCCTGCCCACAGGAGACTCCTGTCCCCAGGCCCTGACCCTGCTGCTCAGTACATCTGGCCCCGTCCCGCAGCTGCCCCCAGTGGGGCCACCTGCAGACACACCCCGCCCTGTGCCATCAGCCCAGACCCCGTGGGACGGGACGCTGGAACTCTGGGAGGTGGCACCTGCTCTGCACCGACCTCTCCCACCTTTTCCTGTCTGCTGAGACAACCCTTGCTGACCCTTTCCTGACCCTTCGTGACCGAAGGCTGCCAGGTCTCTAGGGGAGAAACCGTGGCGGGGGAAGGGGCAAGGGGTTCTCACCTGGCCAGCACACCCACCGCGGACTGGTGGGTCTCAGCGATGATGAGCTTGTCCCAAACACGCTCACGTTCAACTCTCATCACCACATCCTCATAGTTGAGATAGCGGAGCATGACTTTCAGAATCAGCACTGCCAATCTGTGTGCAGAGCAAAGCCCAGGTCTCACCAGCAGCCCTGGACCCGGCTCCAGCACTATGGGAGGGACAAGAGGGCTGCGATGGAGCACCTTCTGGGGATGGTGGGAAGGCAGACCGTCTCCAGGTCTCTCGTCCACAAGGGATCGACCTCCTCTGTGCTGCAGAACAGTTGGAAAAGCACAACCAGGAAGAGGCAGGGGAAATGCCGCTGAAACGCCTCCGGATCCTCGGACTGCTGGAGAATCTCCCACAGAACCCTCATTGCCTGAAGGAAACAAAACACCCAGAGACAGCACTCAGCACTGAGACGTCTCCGTGGCAGGGACCGAAGGGTGAGAGGGGGAGCTTCCGGTGATGCTCTGGCCCACGGCAGACGCAGGGAGAGCACACGGCCTGGCTGCCCCTAGGCCTGCCCCTACCACAGCTTTCCCGCCACTGCATGAGGCAGGGAGGGGAAGGGGCAGGGGAGGATGGAGAGCCGCCCGGAGGGGCGACCCTGCGGTTGGGCAAAGCTCTGCTCCAGAAACTCACTGCCAGGGAATAGACCTCCGTGCTGTCCCCGTCGGAGGTGGATGTGCTGTGCACCGGGGAGTCCTCCAGGACACGGAGCAGCTCCCCCTGCACCTTCTCCGCAGCCGCACGCTCAGACACCATCGCTCTCCACATGGTCGTAGCCGCCCTGCAGCCACAAAGCTCTGGCTCAGCAGGGTCTGGGCAACCCCGCATCCTGGGCTGGGCACCAGCCCTGACCCTGCCCAGTGCCCCTCACCGCCACCATCGAGCAGCCTGATGGGCTCCACAGGCTGGGGAGCCCAGAGCTATCAAGGCAGCTGCCCCGTACCTGTCACACGATGGAGAAAGTCGCAGGAGGGTCACCACCACATCATGAGGCTGTGCCTTGGTCAGCTGTACAAGGCTCTCATCCAGTCTCTGATCATCACAGACGTTCATGAACCACAACTGCCACTGGTACATTGCCCTCACCAGCTCAGGCACCTGGAGGAGACACAGCCGAGAGCTGCAGTGCTGACAGAGTGACCCCTTTGCCCAGATGCCCTTTGCACCACACTCTGCCGACCAGAAGCCTGTCCATGCCCAGTGGACCTGGCTTCAGGGAGCACACAATTCCTGGGGACTTAAGCCCAGGCCACAGGCTACTTACCTGCTCAGGAACGTAGGTGGTTTTTACCACAATCTCATCCATAGTGCCAGCCAAACGCTCCGCAATAACAGAGTCGGGGTCTGCCTCATTCTCAAAGGCCATGAGGATGGTGCTGTCCTCATTAGCAGGCAAGAAGTCATGCTAAAATATGTCCAAGAGAAGGAAGAGCATCAAAGAGAGGGATGTCACCCCAAATGCCCCGACAGCGGTGCTCGCCTGAGCAGCGAGAGATGGCCCGACCCAGGAAGGCATGGCTGTGGGTACCTGTGCACTGCTGTTCAAGAGGGCATCCTCTTCCTCCTCCCCTTCTGATATCTCCAAGTCACAATCTGCAAAGACCGAGTACAGTGACAGCTGAGGGAGAGGCTGGAGAACACAGCCCAATCCCGCGCTCCCCATGCAGGACCAGCCCCGGGAAACGGGCTGCTGGGGACACCAACCCCCGTCTCTGCGGCTGGAGGTTCTCAAAGCTTGGAGCACAGATGGAGCCCGCTTGTGGGCAACAGCCCTGTTCCCTACTCCCCTCTTTCCCTGGAAAGGCCCATGGGGGATGAGATGGGGACAAGCCGCCCGCACCCACCAGCCTTGTGGCCCAGCTCTGCCACTCACCCTCCCGCGGCACCTGCAGCTCCTCCACCTCACCAGGCTGACACGCTGGGGCAGCCTCAGTGCCTTCCTCCTCCTCTCCTAACACACAGCACAGACTGGCCACACCAGGGACTCTCTCCGCCATCCTGCTGAAGACTGGCCTCGATGCCTCCTGCTCCAAGGCTGGAAGATGCCTCAGTCAAACGCCACAGACACGGATCAGTAGGCAACAAGTTGGCTGTGCGAGATCCACACAGCCCCACTCTGTTCTGTCCTGACTCGTCGTGGCCTACGGGCACTCTGAGCTGACAACACGCTGCCAACAGCCCCTGTGGCACCTCGGTTGCCAAGGGCCTTGTGACACGCTGCCACTCACCAGCCAATCACAGCACCCGTATCACTGCAGCTCCCAAAGGCTGCTGCACCTCCGCCCACACCGCTTTTGCTCCGCCCTTCCATCCTTGAGTGCTCCCACAAGCACCAATTGGCCGCTGCACACCACAGGCGCCTCCAGGCTGGAGCGCTGGCCTTGGCAGGCGGCAGCGCAAGGGCCCAGAGGTGGCTGTTCCAGCCAGGTTGGCTGGGGGAGCATTTCTCTCCTCGTCGTGGCTCCCCCTGCGGGACCGTGGGCATTTTTCCCTTGAAGCATCACCTAACACCTTCTTCAACTCTGTTTCCAGCCCAGTTGAGACACCATTTCCAAGGGAATTCTCTCTCTCACCACTCCCAGTCTTTTCCTACGCATGGAATTTTGTTGTCCACAGTAGCTGAACATGTAGCTCATGAACTCTGCTTCACACCGGCCTCAAAGAGGCTTGGCAACACACGGACGTTTCAACGATTGCTGAGCTGGGCTTGCACAGCAGCAAGGACTTCTCTGCTGCTCACACTGCCTCCTCAGCAAGTGGCCTGGGGGCGGCCAAGACATTGCAAAGGGACTCAGCCACCAGAGGTCACCAGGGCATGCTTCCATGCCCAATGATTCCACGCTCAGCAAGAGAAACAGGGGCACATTTTCCAAAGTAGCCGTTTCTCAGGGACTGGTCACCCTGCTGCCAAGAGCCTGCTTGGCCATCACTCTTCCTTCTCCTGCTCTTACTAAACTGTCTTTATCTCAGCCTGGAAGGTGGTGGGTTCTTTCCCCTGATTTTGCCCTTCCATCCCACCGGGGAGACAGGGATGCAGGTAGGGATGACTGCGTGTGTGGGTGCGTGGGTGGGTGGGTGGGTGGGTGGGGGCTCAGCTGCCAGTTGGGTTAACCTGCCCCACTTGCTCTCACTGCCATCCATCCCCAACTGTGAGACGCTGCCTCTGTTCCCTGAGGGGCTACAGGCCCAGGGAAAACTGTTTGCACGGGCCGGCTCTAAGGAAAAACTACCAGTGCTCTCCTGATGGCACCAAGCACACCAGCAAAGGCTCTGAGGCCATTCACACCACCAAGATGCAATCGCACGGCACTGCCAGAAAGCACAACCATAGACACTCTCAGACGCAAACCAACACCGACAGCGACACAAGTGGTGCTGCTCAAGCATCTCCTGCAGCACCAAGAACTCCCCTGACTCTGCAGCCTCGTAGCGCTTGAGTCCCTCTGCCTCGTGAGGGTTCAGTCCCTGCAACAACACCAAAGGCATCACCGGCAACAGGGATTCCTGGCACTCACCTATTTCTGCATCAAACCCAAGAAAGCCAAAAGGCTGTAGAAAGTTATGAAACATTCAAGGGCCCTTCCTTTCGCAGCTGGCGATTTTGGAGGGCAGGTTTATGTCTCGCTGACCACAGTAAGGGCTCGCAGCAAGCTCTGGGGGCTGCTCTTCCTAGGAAGTGGAGATTCCCAAACTGCAAGGCCGTCAGGGAAATGTCATGCCCAAGGTCTTGAGCAAAACTGATCCAAAGCAACAAATTCCAGACAGGTTCAGCTCAAGCAAGGCACAAACACTTGCTGTCTTCACGTTTCCCTCAAGAAGACATTGGTGGGGGTCAGCTGTCAAGTGTTCCCAATCCAAGTCCATCAGCACGGATGGACACCGATTCCGTTTTACAGTTACGCTACAGCATCAGCACCGGGACCCCATCAGCACACGCAGAGCAGCCACGTACAAAACACTGTGCCCACATCCCAAGAACTTCTCTGCTCCACTGCTACCAGCCACAAAACAAATCCCCTTGTAACGTGGGCGCAGGAGAAGTGCTGCGGGGTTTGCCGGGAGCACGCGGCACCCCCGCAGGCACCCGCAACAGGCCAGCATCATCACGAGACCATACAAACCCTCACGTGGCAACAGAGAGGAGCAAACAGCATCCAGCTCCTTTCAGGATGCCAGAGCTGTGCTTCTTCAACAACATGACCTGATCTGAAAGTCTGCCAAGGACCAGCAGCAAAAGCTAACAAAAATGCCCACCTCATTCTCTCCAAGATGCCCAGCAAGGGCACACCAGCAAAAAGCTCTGCGAGCCAAAACTTCCAGCCCTTTCCTGAGGCCAGGGACACAGCAACATCAGCCCGTGCCACACACACACTTCAAAGAGGAGAAGCAGAATCTTCCCCATGCGCTCTATTTTCAGCTCAGAGTAGATCCCCTGCTCCCCACCGACCAGGCAGAAGAGTTTCCCAGCACCTGACCCCTCCAACCTAACACGCACTCCACGCTGCACGTTGTATTTGTGGGGGTTTGGTTTGGTTTTCAGAAAGCCAGTCCTTCTGCAGCACCAGCACTGCTTCACCACGTCCCGAGAACGTCCTGCACGGAGCAACGGGGTGGGGGTGGGGTGGGGGGCACGTTCACACCCAAGGCACTTACCACCAAACGCCCTATTTCGTTCCAGGCTTCTTCTACTCGTCAGAGCTGACTGGGGGGACGACAGCTGCCACAGGCAGGGAAGCACAGCATGCTACTCCTTCTTCTGTGGGAACCAGCTCTGCCTTGGGTATCTAGGATGGCAAGACTCTTGCAAATACATGGCTTGGAAACTAAATCACACACCTGCAAGCAACTGAATTAATGCAGGTTACCCAGGGACTCCCTGTCAGCTCAGGTGCTTCACATCAACATTTGAGCTCAAGACCAGACACTGAAAACCAAAAACAAACCCCAAAACCAATGACAACAACAACAAACAAACATCAAAATCCCAACTTCCTTTAAGTACTTTTTTCCCCCTAAATTAGATGAAACCAAAAGTCATCTTGTCATTTCTTCTGGCAAAAGCCTTGATACATTCCCCAGCACAGAATCAGAGCCCACCCACATGGACCCGTCTGACACCACCACCCCGCAGGCCAAAGCATCCAGCACAAGTCTCCCAGCTACAAGAGACCGGGACCGTCGCCCCTAGCCCTTGGGACAACCCCACCTCTGTCAGCCTTACAAGCTCCTGGAACCTCTGCTACTCGCTACGTGCCAGAAGAGCTCCCACACTGCTTCAACTGTTGCCAAGCCTCAGCCCAGCTAAACAAGCAAGCGAGTGCCTCGGGACACTCACTTTCCCCTCTCACATCCCCCTGATGCTCAGGCTTCCGTCGCAGCACAGAAATTAAAGGGCTCTTTGAAAAATTATGGCCTGCCTTCAGCACTGAAAACACCATAAGGAATCAGCGGGACGAGACAGACGCGACACCTCAGCACTTAGCTAACTGGAGGCAGGCTGCAGTGGGGCAAGGTGCTCTCTAGACCCTCTCCAACACACAGCACTCCGCACTTGGTGCTCTGGCTTTCCACACACAGGCAACAGATCTTATCACTCTACCACAACTACCCCTTTAAAACGCACTTACACTTCAATTATGTGGCACAGAGTCATTTTAAGAACTTCCCAAATGACAAATGCTCAAGGAAAGACATGGAAGCATGCAAAGCACCAGGACTGTTGCGCTGTGCCCAATTTTTCTGCAACCACAGCCCAGACCAAGCTCTCTCACACCAAAGAGGAACATGCTGATAGACTGTCTGACCTGCTTCTGCAGTGCTTGCTCTGCAACCAGTCATGCTGCTGCTGCAGGAATGAAACACCAGAAATGAGACCGCTCAAACCACTTGAACGGAAAGAACTTGGCATTCGGAGCACCAAGCTGCTTCTTGTTTTCCAGCACGCTCCACCACCAACTCGCCGCAGATCTCTGGATAACATTTACCATGTCCCTTGAGAAACCGGCAGACAACGGTACAGCCAGGGTAGACACTGCCCAGGGGCTGCTGAATGTTCTCCAGCCCCTGACCGCCTGACAGGGAGAAAAAGTCTTTGTCCAACCAACCTCTCTAATTGCTCTCGCGCTCTAGTAAGATGGTACCTTCTGCCTTGCTGGATCCACCTCTCAACCCTGCACAGAGTTTTCTGCTCTAAAACACTTGCAGATTTGGCAGTCGAAAGGAACGTAAAAGCTAAGACGAGTAAATATAGGGACACCTCAGCTTCCCACACCTACACTACTAAGCCTCAAATCAGATGCACTTCCTAAGTCCGCAGTTTGCACCCTGGAAGGGTTGAACTCTGCAAGGGCTGCTGATGCTCTGGCAGCACTCATAGAGCTGCTCTATGACCAGACTGAAAACCACTGGAACTGCAATTTTCACAGCAGTTCTATGAAGATTCAAGGAAACGCTTCAGTCAGCGAGCACAAGCACTGCCCAAGCCCTTTTGCTCTGCACTGCTGAGCTGCACCACACCCGCTGGACTAACAGACGCAACCATAACCTACAGAGTTTCTACCGCTGCCACTGCCGCAAGGGGACTTTGGAGAGTGAAGCAGCGGAAAGCACACATCACTGCGAACAAAGCCTCAATAGCACACAATAGCTGGATGACTGCTCGGAAACACCGCAGGCTGCAGCAGAATCTCAGAGGTCTCACGTCATTACTTGCAGCCTTTGAAACTTTCCATATTTACGTTGCCTGTGCCTGCCAGGTCAGCACTGATCGCTCCTACGGGGTCACTGGCACAACTTTCTGGCTGATGCAAGGCAAATGTTACCTCCAGAACCAGAGATTGTCACCGGAAAAGCCAAAGAGCGCTCTCTCTTTTGCATCTTTTGCTGTCTCTAAGTTTGCCTGACAGTACTGATACTTTCCGCGGGCAGGGTCGAGGAGTTAACTGCTGCTTGGAGGCGATCTGCAAATTGTGTAAAGCTCTCATGTTCATTTTTCTGTATTGTGGACCATGGCGATGGCTTGGCGATAACTCTAGAGGCTGTGCGAATAGCTTCTCTAGCTGCACGAGTAGTTGTCATAAATTCGTGGGCCCGCAGGCCTTGGGCTTGAGCCTGGGGGGTAATCATCATTGGGTCTGGAGCCATTAGTTGTTGTAGGCTAGAGCCATGTAGCGGGTGATCCGCCCCAGTTACTAGTTACTTGAGCTAGTTGCCTCGCACAGTTGTCCTCCCATTCTTGTTTAAAAACAGTCATCCCTGCCCCATCAAAAATCAGTCTTGTACAAGTTTGTTTTATATCGAATGGGAGCATGTCATCTCCCCCGAAAACCCCATCTATGAGGGTGGAGACCATGGCAGAATTAAGCCCGTTGTCCGCAACTGCTTTAACAATCGCTTGTATACCCTTAGGGTTTATCGGCGAATGGACCCTTTGTCCCTCATTCGTCACACGGACCGGGAACGCTAGCGTGGCCGACGGAGCCCAATCGGCACACACAATCTTTATTTCACTCCAATCCGTGAGAGGAATTTTTCCCCCCTTGCGGTCCCTTTATATTGCGGATGGGGATATTTTGGTTTTTAGCTCTGTCTACTCTTATTTCCTCCTCTTCCGAATTTGAATCGGTTACGAGCCACTCGTCCCACCTACTGTTTCATCCGGAGCCGGGACTCGACTGACTGGTTACTTCCGGGCTCCAATACTTTTTTGTTGGTCTCCGGCCCCGCCCACTTCCCTTGCGGGCGGGCCGTTCCCCCCCTCTAGGCTCGCCCTGCCTTCTATTCGGGTAGGGGGGGTGTTTGCCCTATAAGGGCATTTTTTCAGACAGCTGCTCCGATTGGCTCTCCGCCCCTCACTCGCGCTCCCCTCCCCTTCCCGGTCGTCCCCACCACTTTTCTCCTTCTCCTTCTCCTCCCCCTCCCTATTGTGTGCGCTTGTTAGCTCAAGCGCTTTCTCTCCGTTCCCGCCGGGGGCATTCTAGCCCTGCCCTTCCCCTTGCTGCTCGGCGCCATTTTTGGGCGCATAGGGCGGTGGTCTAGCCCCACCCTCCTCGGATTTTGATTTCTCCGCGGCGCCCCTGGCCACCTCGAGTAACCCACCCCAGAAGGATTTCGCTTGATTCTGTCCTTTCCTAAGTGGGTCGGGGCTCGGGGACTTGGGGGACGTATCACCCTCCCGCAAGTCTTTGGGCTCAGCAGAGTTGCCATCGTCTGGGGGTTGCGGAGTCTGTGTCGCTGCCCTGACTCCCGATTTCGGGGTGGCCAGCAAACAGTCCCTTGACAGTACTGCTACTCTTCCAGGTTTGCTCCCCAACCCCAGGGCTTGCTCTCAGATAGTTCAGCTGTTACATCCTTCCGCAGTCTTTACTGAACGTTACTTGCAACCACCCGACAAAGCAAGCCCTGGTAAAGCTTGAAATCCTGCCTGAAACCAGGCAAAACATTCACCCTGAGTTCTGAAGCCACTGACTGCCAAGCGCAGTCACGGGTGTCGCACCCTGTCCCTTGTAGGCCTCACGCTGCTGCTTATCGAGAGAGGCCTGCACTGCTCAAGAGTCCTTACAGAAAGTTTTGGATGTTCCATAAAAAGGCACTGCGCGGCGCTGAGCTTAAGCTTTAAATCAGCAGAGATCTTAGAGAACTACTTTAGCCACGAGGAGCAAAGCCGAGAAGCAGCCAAGCGTGGTTTCCCAGCCCTGTTTGCTCTCATGGCCTGCACAGCAGCAGGCTGGCACTCAGCAAGGGATTCCAGAGTCTCAGGGTACACCTGAAACTGCAAAGACTTTCAAAAGAGACCCATCTGGTGCCTGAGGTTGGACATTATGAGGCAAACAGAAACCCAAGAAACCTCTTGCGGCCCTGGTTCCACAGAGGGGGCAGAGCCACGCTCACTGTAAAACACCAGCACCGTCCAAACCAGGGATCCAGGCAGCCCTTTGCTCACGAGCAACCCTCCTAGAACAGCTCACGTGTGATCGCAGCAGGAGGCACTGACTGCAGGAGCTTGTTACCTGAGACCACGGACAACAAATAAATGCACATAGGAGGAGGACTGGAGAAAAACACACCAGAACAGGACACCCTTGGGGGGTGCGCACCACACAATGGAGGCTCTCTGTTAACCCACCTCTTCAAGGGAAGCCCTCCAACATAAACGCGAGGTACCAAGGCCTCCTTCTCCACACACGCACACACCTCCAGGCAACCACTCAGCACAGGCACAGTTAGCAGTAGACACAAAACTCAGGAACAGCTTGGGACCTCCTTCTGGGCTATCTCACCTACTCTGGATCCCACCATCAAGCCTCGTCCTAACCACACCCTTCCCCCAGCACCGAGGACAAACACAGACCCTGCCCTCCCAGGTTACAGACGGCACGAGCACCTGTGTCCTCTCTGTTGAAAAGACAGAGCAAAGCTGTAGTTTTATCGAAATTAAGACCCATTTCATCACTTGCAGCAATCAGTCGTATGAATTCATTCGAGGGTTGTGCTTGGGCATCTGACAAATGCTTAAATGAAGCAGCCTAGAAGGGACTTGTCTTGCACATCCACTGATTCCTCTCCCTCTGAAACACCGAGGGCCGTGTAGGTGAATACACTCTGACCCAAAGTGGGCTGCTCTCACAAGAGCTATTATCCGCCCAATGGTATTATTCAAGTTAAACGTAACCTTAGCTCATCTTTTACATCCAGCAGACCTAAAGCCCAAAGGTCCTTCCTCAGACTCACACCAAACACAGACTCCACTCCCCACAGGCTCACCTGGCCAGGCAGACGATTCCCGTCGGCTGCAGATCGAAGGTCTCACCTGCTTCCAACAACCATCGTGCAACCGCCATGCTTCCATCAACCTTCAAGCACTGCCCAAGAAGCAGCGCTTTCTAATTCCCTGGAGACCTTCAGCTTCTGACAAGGAGTTAAGGCTCTTCGCCCTGCAGATGGAAGGCTACGCGAGTCACACCTCATCACACAACTGCCAGGCTGCCTGGAAACAGCATACAGATCCTCTCCTCACAAGGACTCACATCCAGAAGACAAGGACCACTGGGTACACGTAGCACTGGCAGGGGTTTCATCTCTCTGGTGCTGTCCTGCAGAGCTGGGGTGGCCGCTGCTGATGCAGGGGAGGCCTCGTGTCCTCAGAATTGTCCTCAGTCACCGTCTGGGGAGACTGCTCTGCTCTCTGCCCATCCCCGCAATGCAGCAGCTCAGGAACAGGCAAGGAGCAAACAATGGGCTCGCTGGGCTCCTGGGCAAGGAATGGCATCTGCAGCTCCAGCTGCTGCCTGACACAGTGGCCACAGGAGCTGGTAGAGGGCTGGGCAGGAGAGAAAACAGCCCTTCTCAGCAACGAACACCAAGGAAATGTGCAGGGAACAGCTCCAGCACCTTATTCTCCAAGGTCAGCATCCCCCTTGCACAGCACCCACATCCATTGCCCCCTGTAGAGAGAAGGCCATTCTAAAACCCTTCTTGGCTTTCTCCTCTACTCCACCGAGGCTCAGTCCAGAGGCTTTCAGAGCCAGAGCTTTCCGCTCTTTCATTTCCAACAAGAAAAGACGTAGCGGTAAAGTGAAGAACCCAGATGTTTATTCATGGAAGGTCAAGTGGATGTGTGACCTGGGAGCACAGTGAGGGGATGGGCAGGGCCCACTCGCTGGAACCGCGCTATGGAGCAGAGAGAATCCTGGAGCCAGCCCAGCTGTGCCTGGTACATGGGAGGGAAGGTCATCTCCTCCTCAAAGTCCTCCAGAGCTGCCCTGCCAGCACCCGCAGTCTCTGTCCAATGGAAGGATTTCTCTCTTCAGCTCTGAGGTCGTCCAGGATTGCAACTGCCATCTCTCTCTTGTGGTAACTGGTGTCATCTCTCACATTTTCGAGGGCTGGAAGAGAGAGGAAGACAGCCAAGATCAGAGTGTGCCTCTGCGGGGACCCCAGGAAAAGACCTCCTGCCAGGAGCCCCCCACCCAGCTCTTCCCACCGCCAGGAGGGAGCAGGCCCAATGGGATCACCCGCAGGGAGCTGCCACCAATACGCCCGAAAAGCTCGCTCGGCTCTGCCCACACGGCCTCGCAGGGAGCGGAACCAGCTGGGTGGGGCACGGATTGCAGCTCCCTGGCCCAGGCTCCTTCCTCCTCCCCACCAGATCCGCTGCCCTCACTTACCCTCGCAGACGATCCGCAGCTCCTCCTGCTCTCCCCTCACGAGCCACCCAACGTACCCTAGGAACACACAGCACATCCCCAATCCGGCAGCTGCAGCAGTTCAGCTCCCCCAGCCCAGCCCAGCCCAGCTCCAGGCCCCCCTCCCCTCGCAGGGCTCAGCCCGTGGCGTTCCCCACCGCTGCCCAAGGGCACCGAGGCAGCGGGCGGCAGGGAGCCCCGCGGGCCCCGCTCCATCGGGTGCTCAGGGCTGCACAGGGCCCGTGCCTGGGGCCCAGATGAGTGGGGAACGAAGGCACCCCGGGGCTTGTGGCTCACCAAGGAACTCGACGGCCGCCTCTCGCAGGGACTCCTGCCGGTTGTCCAGATACAGCAGGGACTGGTGCAGGTACTCGGCTGCTCTGCTCCTGTCCTCTGCCAGCTGCAGAGAGAACAATCATAGAATGCTTTGGCTTGGAACGCACTGGAAAGATCATCCACTTTCAACCCCTCTGCCATGGGCAGGGACACCTCCCTACAGACCAGGCTCATCAAGGCTCCAACCAAACTGCCCCTGGAAACCTCTAGGCATGGGGAATCCACAACTTCTCCCTTAAACCTCTGCCAGTATCTCAACACCATCATTGTGAAGAAATTCTTCCTAAAATGAACCTTCCCCCTTCTCAGTTAAAACTGTTCACCCTCATCCTAGCACTACAGGCCCTTCTATAAAGTCCCTCCCCAGATTTTCTGTCACCACAATCAGGTACTGCAAGGATGCTATAAGGTCTCCTCAGAGCCTTCTCTTCTCCATGCGGAACAATACAAACTCCCTTTGCCTGTCCACATAGCAGAGGTGCTCCAGACCTCGCATCATCTTTGTAGCCCTTCACTGCACAAGGGGATGGACGGAAGGGTTGGTACAGCATCTCCCCCTTGGCTGGCCGTCCCAGCCCGCACGACTGGCCTCTCCAGCCACGACACCCAGGACACCCCGCCAGCACCCGCCTGTGCCGCCGTTTAGAGGGAGCTCAGGGCAGGTGCTCCATGGGGAGCTGCCGTCCCACCCTGCCACCAAAGCCCAGCAGCGACGGGGTCCCATCAGCACTCCTGAGATCCGTGAAGGAGAGGAGCCTTGAGAAGAGCCCACAGGGACGAATGTCCAAAGGAAGGAGCCTTTGTGGGGTTCAGGCTGTAGGAGAGGGGGCTGTTGCAGTGCGCAGGGACACGGCTGCCAGCCCCACATCCTGGGCTCTGGCAAGAGGCTTCGGGGACATCTTACCAGGCACTTGCCCAACCCCGACATCTTCGTGCTCTTAAGCAGTTTCCTCAACTTCTTCATCTTCAGGAGCTTCGTAGCTCCTAGAAGGGTTTCCTGAGATGCCTGCAAATCAGCAGAGACTGGAGATGGCACTGCTGCCCAAGGCACAGCACCCATGGCCCCTGTGCCTGGGCAAGGCTGAAGGGCAATCCCGGGCCCCGGTGGGAACGGGCAGCAGCTAGGGAACACATCCACCGATGGGTTCTCGGCCCAGGATGAGTAGTGGGGCAACTCCCACCACAGGCAGCTGGACTGAGGTGTCCAGAGCTGCTGCTCTGCACCCAAGGCCCGGAGGAACCTGGAGCCCTGCAGTCAACCCAGCGCCCAGGCATGAGGAAGCTGAGCCACCTCCCACCGGGATCCCAGCAGGTCAGACATCCTCACCTCTGACACGCGCTCGTTCTCATCATACACGTGGAAGAGCAGGGGCAGCAGGCTCTGGCGCACCTGCACCTCCACTGCCTTCCTTCCCAGTGGCACCAAAAGCTCCATCACGTGGCGGAAGAGCTGCATGGAGAGCACTTTCACGGAGCTGGACTCCTGTTGGTAACAAAGAGGGCAACACCTCAGCACCGGCTGCTCCAGGCCCACCTGCGCCTGAGAAACCACAGGGCACAAAGTCTCCTGGCAGCACCCAGTGCTCGTGCTGGCGGGCTCAAAGCCTTACGTTGTCAAAGAGCGGACGCAGCCTCTCAGCCAGCTGCACGACGATGGCGCCAGCAACTGGCGTGGCCATATTCCTCAGCACACTGGAGAGCACGCAGAGGATCATCTCGACCAGCCCCGGGTCAGCAAGCTGCAGAAGGTGCAGGAGCCGTGGCAGGAGAACCTCCATTCCTTTGGCCTGTGTGGAACACAAAGTCAGTCGGTGAAGCCAGAACAGGCTGCACCGACAAAAGCGCTCCGGTCCCTCGAGCCCACGCTGCTCTCTCAGAGCCCAGAAACCAAAGGCCTTCCCCAAAGGACTCGGGCGGGTGAACGGGGATGCACGAGAGCCGCGAGCAGCTCCCACAGCTCACAAAGCCCAGACGAGTCCCAGCTACTGTGGTACCCAGACCCACTCCTCCCTCCAGCACGGCTCCAGCCGCCTGCCCCCTGCTCACCATCTTGGGTCTGTGGCAGCGCGCGACGAGCCCTCGGAGCACCAGGCGTTGCATCTCTCTGCGCTCACTCTCCAGGTACAGTGGCAGGAGCTGCAGGACGCACTCATCCCACACAGGCATGTCCGGGCAGGCCAGGAGCTGCAACACACACAGACAGCAGTGACACGGCTGCCTGGACGGCAGGACCCCAGCCCTGTGGCAGGGCTGGCTACAGCCAGCAGCACAGCACGCGGCCACCGGCCCAGGCAGCCCGGCCCAAAGCCTTGCCGTCGCTCGGCCTTGCAAGAGCAACAGCTGCCACAACGGGTCACCAAACACAGCTGGGGACAACCTTCATCCCAGCAGAAAGACGCCAAGGACACACAGCGGAGCCACCCCCTGACCCAGCTCCGCCGACCGGGCTTCCCCCACAGCACCTGCTGCGGCACAGTGGTGCGAGGCATCTGTGTGTCCACAGCGTAAAAAACACACGGTGCCTTCAGCATAAAAGCCCAAACTGGCAGATTCCACCTCAAATCAAGTGTTACTGAACTGATTAGAACAAGTCTACAATTAAGGTGGCCCAGCCCACTTCCACTCATAATATGACTGAGATGCTTTTTCTCTGCGTATTATGAGCAGCACAGCCCAAATCTACTGATAACGGCAACGTGAGAAGTTACAGGTTACACAGAACGCGCAGACATGCAATACGAATCATCCATGGGTCACCTAGTTCTTTGGGGCCTGTTGATCGGCCCCTTCACATCAGCAGCTCAGTGAGCTTGTGCTCCCATCACGCTCACCTCGACAAAGAAGGCCATGGCAGGGACCTCCCAGCAGGACTTCTTCCTGTTCAGCGCCTTCATCAGGTAGCGCGCCATGCGGTACCGCAAGGTGCTCTGGATACTGCACATCTCCCTGGCAGGGGGAAGAAGGCACTGTCAGCACGGACCAGGGTGGGCAACCTCTCCCAGGACTGACTCACCAAGACCTGGTCTTTCCCCACCACCCCTCACCAAGAAAGGCAGTGCACAACACCACCACACTCCTTTCTGGACAAGACTGGAAAAACGCCCTTCCAGCACCAAAAGTCAGCTCTTCTGAGGAGAACCCTTGCCTGCCCACAGGAGACTCCTGTCCCCAGGCCCTGACCCTGCTGCTCAGTACATCTGGCCCCGTCCCGCAGCTGCCCTCAGTGGGGCCACCTGCAGACACACCCCGCCCTGTGCCATCAGCCCAGACCCCGTGGGACGGGACGCTGGAACTCTGGGAGGTGGCACCTGCTCTGCACCGACCTCTCCCACCTTTTCCTGTCTGCTGAGACAACCCTTGCTGACCCTTTCCTGACCCTTCGTGACCGAAGGCTGCCAGGTCTCTAGGGGAGAAACGGTGGTGGGGGAAGGGGCAAGGGGTTCTCACCTGGCCAGCACACCCACCGCGGACTGGTGGGTCTCAGCGATGATGAGCTTGTCCCAAACACGCTCACGTTCAACTCTCATCACCACATCCTCATAGTTGAGATAGCGGAGCATGACTTTCAGAATCAGCACTGCCAATCTGTGTGCAGAGCAAAGCCCAGGTCTCACCAGCAGCCCTGGACCCGGCTCCAGCACTATGGGAGGGACAAGAGGGCTGCGATGGAGCACCTTCTGGGGATGGTGGGAAGGCAGACCGTCTCCAGGTCTCTCGTCCACAAGGGATCGACCTCCTCTGTGCTGCAGAACAGTTGGAAAAGCACAACCAGGAAGAGGCAGGGGAAATGCCGCTGAAACGCCTCCGGATCCTCGGACTGCTGGAGAATCTCCCACAGAACCCTCATTGCCTGAAGGAAACAAAACACCCAGAGACAGCACTCAGCACTGAGACGTCTCCGTGGCAGGGACCGAAGGGTGAGAGGGGGAGCTTCCGGTGATGCTCTGGCCCACGGCAGACGCAGGGAGAGCACACGGCCTGGCTGCCCCTAGGCCTGCCCCTACCACAGCTTTCCCGCCACTGCATGAGGCAGGGAGGGGAAGGGGCAGGGGAGGATGGAGAGCCGCCCGGAGGGGCGACCCTGCGGTTGGGCAAAGCTCTGCTCCAGAAACTCACTGCCAGGGAATAGACCTCCGTGCTGTCCCCGTCGGAGGTGGATGTGCTGTGCACCGGGGAGTCCTCCAGGACACGGAGCAGCTCCCCCTGCACCTTCTCCGCAGCCGCACGCTCAGACACCATCGCTCTCCACATGGTCGTAGCCGCCCTGCAGCCACAAAGCTCTGGCTCAGCAGGGTCTGGGCAACCCCGCATCCTGGGCTGGGCACCAGCCCTGACCCTGCCCAGTGCCCCTCGCCGCCACCATCGAGCAGCCTGATGGGCTCCACAGGCTGGGGAGCCCAGAGCTATCAAGGCAGCTGCCCCGTACCTGTCACACGATGGAGAAAGTCGCAGGAGGGTCACCACCACATCATGAGGCTGTGCCTTGGTCAGCTGTACAAGGCTCTCATCCAGTCTCTGATCATCACAGACGTTCATGAACCACAACTGCCACTGGTACATTGCCCTCACCAGCTCAGGCACCTGGAGGAGACACAGCCGAGAGCTGCAGTGCTGACAGAGTGACCCCTTTGCCCAGATGCCCTTTGCACCACACTCTGCCGACCAGAAGCCTGTCCATGCCCAGTGGACCTGGCTTCAGGGAGCACACAATTCCTGGGGGCTTAAGCCCAGGCCACAGGCTACTTACCTGCTCAGGAACGTAGGTGGTTTTTACCACAATCTCATCCATAGTGCCAGCCAAACGCTCCGCAATAACAGAGTCGGGGTCTGCCTCATTCTCAAAGGCCATGAGGATGGTGTTGTCCTCATTAGCAGGCAAGAAGTCACGCTAAAATATGTCCAAGAGAAGGAAGAGCATCAAAGAGAGGGATGTCACCCCAAATGCCCCGACAGCGGTGCTCGCCTGAGCAGCGAGAGATGGCCCGACCCAGGAAGGCATGGCTGTGGGTACCTGTGCACTGCTGTTCAAGAGGGCATCCTCTTCCTCCTCCCCTTCTGATATCTCCAAGTCACAATCTGCAAAGACCGAGTACAGTGACAGCTGAGGGAGAGGCTGGAGAACACAGCCCAATCCCGCGCTCCCCATGCAGGACCAGCCCCGGGAAACGGGCTGCTGGGGACACCAACCCCCGTCTCTGCGGCTGGAGGTTCTCAAAGCTTGGAGCACAGATGGAGCCCGCTTGTGGGCAACAGCCCTGTTCCCTACTCCCCTCTTTCCCTGGAAAGGCCCATGGGGGATGAGATGGGGACAAGCCGCCCGCACCCACCAGCCTTGTGGCCCAGCTCTGCCACTCACCCTCCCGCGGCACCTGCAGCTCCTCCACCTCACCAGGCTGACACGCTGGGGCAGCCTCAGTGCCTTCCTCCTCCTCTCCTAACACACAGCACAGACTGGCCACACCAGGGACTCTCTCCGCCATCCTGCTGAAGACTGGCCTCGATGCCTCCTGCTCCAAGGCTGGAAGATGCCTCAGTCAAACGCCACAGACACGGATCAGTAGGCAACAAGTTGGCTGTGCGAGATCCACACAGCCCCACTCTGTTCTGTCCTGACTCGTCGTGGCCTACGGGCACTCTGAGCTGACAACACGCTGCCAACAGCCCCTGTGGCACCTCGGTTGCCAAGGGCCTTGTGACACGCTGCCACTCACCAGCCAATCACAGCACCCGTATCACTGCAGCTCCCAAAGGCTGCTGCACCTCCGCCCACACCGCTTTTGCTCCGCCCTTCCATCCTTGAGTGCTCCCACAAGCACCAATTGGCCGCTGCACACCACAGGCGCCTCCAGGCTGGAGCGCTGGCCTTGGCAGGTGGCAGCGCAAGGGCCCAGAGGTGGCTGTTCCAGCCAGGTTGGCTGGGGGAGCATTTCTCTCCTCGTCGTGGCTCCCCCTGCGGGACCGTGGGCATTTTTCCCTTGAAGCATCACCTAACACCTTCTTCAACTCTGTTTCCAGCCCAGTTGAGACACCATTTCCAAGGGAATTCTCTCTCTCACCACTCCCAGTCTTTTCCTACGCATGGAATTTTGTTGTCCACAGTAGCTGAACATGTAGCTCATGAACTCTGCTTCACACCGGCCTCAAAGAGGCTTGGCAACACACGGACGTTTCAACGATTGCTGAGCTGGGCTTGCACAGCAGCAAGGACTTCTCTACTGCTCACACTGCCCCCACAGCAAGTGGCCTGGGGGCGGCCAAGACATTGCAAAGGGACTCAGCCACCAGAGGTCACCAGGGCATGCTCCACGCCCAATGATTCCACGCTCAGCAAGAGAAACAGGGGCACATTTTCCAAAGTAGCCGTTGCTCAGGGACTGGTCACCCTGCTGCCAAGAGCCTGCTTGGCCATCACTCTTCCTTCTCCTGCTCTTACTAAACTGTCTTTATCTCAGCCTGGAAGGTGGTGGGTTCTTTCCCCTGATTTTGCCCTTCCATCCCACCGGGGAGGCAGGGATGCAGGTAGGGATGACTGCGTGTGTGGGTGCGTGGGTGGGTGGGTGGGTGGGTGGGGGCTCAGCTGCCAGTTGGGTTAACCTGCCCCACTTGCTCTCACTGCCATCCATCCCCAACTGTGAGACGCTGCCTCTGTTCCCTGAGGGGCTACAGGCCCAGGGAAAACTGTTTGCACGGGCCGGCTCTAAGGAAAAACTACCAGTGCTCTCCTGATGGCACCAAGCACACCAGCAAAGGCTCTGAGGCCATTCACACCACCAAGATGCAATCGCACAGCACTGCCAGAAAGCACAACCATAGACACTCTCAGACGCAAACCAACACCGACAGCGACACAAGTGGTGCTGCTCAAGCATCTCCTGCAGCACCAAGAACTCCCCCGACTCTGCAGCCTCATAGCGCTTGAGTCCCTCTGCCTCGTGAGGGTTCAGTCCCTGCAACAACACCAAAGGCATCACCGGCAACAGGGATTCCTGGCACTCACCTATTTCTGCATCAAACCCAAGAAAGCCAAAAGGCTGTAGAAAGTTATGAAACATTCAAGGGCCCTTCCTTTCGCAGCTGGCGATTTTGGAGGGCAGGTTTATGTCTCGCTGACCACAGTAAGGGCTCGCAGCAAGCTCTGGGGGCTGCTCTTCCTAGGAAGTGGAGATTCCCAAACTGCAAGGCCGTCAGGGAAATGTCATGCCCAAGGTCTTGAGCAAAACTGATCCAAAGCAACAAATTCCAGACAGGTTCAGCTCAAGCAAGGCACAAACACTTGCTGTCTTCACGTTTCCCTCAAGAAGACATTGGTGGGGGTCAGCTGTCAAGTGTTCCCAATCCAAGTCCATCAGCACGGATGGACACCGATTCCGTTTTACAGTTACGCTACAGCATCAGCACCGGGACCCCATCAGCACACACAGAGCAGCCACGTACAAAACACTGTGCCCACATCCCAAGAACTTCTCTGCTCCACTGCTACCAGCCACAAAACAAATCCCCTTGTAACGTGGGCGCAGGAGAAGTGCTGCGGGGTTTGCCGGGAGCACGCGGCACCCCCGCAGGCACCCGCAACAGGCCAGCATCATCACGAGACCATACAAACCCTCACGTGGCAACAGAGAGGAGCAAACAGCATCCAGCTCCTTTCAGGATGCCAGAGCTGTGCTTCTTCAACAACACGACCTGATCTGAAAGTCTGCCAAGGACCAGCAGCAAAAGCTAACAAAAATGCCCACCTCATTCTCTCCAAGATGCCCAGCAAGGGCACACCAGCTCTGCGAGCCAAAACTTCCAGCCCTTTCCTGAGGCCAGGGACACAGCAACATCAGCCCGTGCCACACACACACTTCAAAGAGGAGAAGCAGAATCTTCCCCATGCGCTCTATTTTCAGCTCAGAGTAGATCCTCTGCTCCCCACCGACCAGGCAGAAGAGTTTCCCAGCACCTGACCCCTCCAACCTAACACGCACTCCACGCTGCACGTTGTATTTGTGGGGGTTTGGTTTGGTTTTCAGAAAGCCAGTCCTTCTGCAGCACCAGCACTGCTTCACCACGTCCCGAGAACGTCCTGCACGGAGCAACGGGGTGGGGGTGGGGTGGGGGGCACGTTCACACCCAAGGCACTTACCACCAAACGCCCTATTTCGTTCCAGGCTTCTTCTACTCGTCAGAGCTGACTGGGGGGACGACAGCTGCCACAGGCAGGGAAGCACAGCATGCTACTCCTTCTTCTGTGGGAACCAGCTCTGCCTTGGGTATCTAGGATGGCAAGACTCTTGCAAATACATGGCTTGGAAACTAAATCACACACCTGCAAGCAACTGAATTAATGCAGGTTACCCAGGGACTCCCTGTCAGCTCAGGTGCTTCACATCAACATTTGAGCTCAAGACCAGACACTGAAAACCAAAAACAAACCCCAAAACCAATGACAACAACAACAAACAAACATCAAAATCCCAACTTCCTTTAAGTACTTTTTTCCCCCTAAATTAGATGAAACCAAAAGTCATCTTGTCATTTCTTCTGGCAAAAGCCTTGATACATTCCCCAGCACAGAATCAGAGCCCACCCACATGGACCCGTCTGACACCACCACCCCGCAGGCCAAAGCATCCAGCACAAGTCTCCCAGCTACAAGAGACCGGGACCGTCGCCCCTAGCCCTTGGGACAACCCCACCTCTGTCAGCCTTACAAGCTCCTGGAACCTCTGCTACTCGCTACGTGCCAGAAGAGCTCCCACACTGCTTCAACTGTTGCCAAGCCTCAGCCCAGCTAAACAAGCAAGCGAGTGCCTCGGGACACTCACTTTCCCCTCTCACATCCCCCTGATGCTCAGGCTTCCGTCGCAGCACAGAAATTAAAGGGCTCTTTGAAAAATTATGGCCTGCCTTCAGCACTGAAAACACCATAAGGAATCAGCGGGACGAGACAGACGCGACACCTCAGCACTTAGCTAACTGGAGGCAGGCTGCAGTGGGGCAAGGTGCTCTCTAGACCCTCTCCAACACACAGCACTCCGCACTTGGTGCTCTGGCTTTCCACACACAGGCAACAGATCTTATCACTCTACCACAACTACCCCTTTAAAACGCACTTACACTTCAATTATGTGGCACAGAGTCATTTTAAGAACTTCCCAAATGACAAATGCTCAAGGAAAGACATGGAAGCATGCAAAGCACCAGGACTGTTGCGCTGTGCCCAATTTTTCTGCAACCACAGCCCAGACCAAGCTCTCTCACACCAAAGAGGAACATGCTGATAGACTGTCTGACCTGCTTCTGCAGTGCTTGCTCTGCAACCAGTCATGCTGCTGCTGCAGGAATGAAACACCAGAAATGAGACCGCTCAAACCACTTGAACGGAAAGAACTTGGCATTCGGAGCACCAAGCTGCTTCTTGTTTTCCAGCACGCTCCACCACCAACTCGCCGCAGATCTCTGGATAACATTTACCATGTCCCTTGAGAAACCGGCAGACAACGGTACAGCCAGGGTAGACACTGCCCAGGGGCTGCTGAATGTTCTCCAGCCCCTGATCGCCTGACAGGGAGAAAAAGTCTTTGTCCAACCAACCTCTCTAATTGCTCTCGCGCTCTAGTAAGATGGTACCTTCTGCCTTGCTGGATCCACCTCTCAACCCTGCACAGAGTTTTCTGCTCTAAAACACTTGCAGATTTGGCAGTCGAAAGGAACGTAAAAGCTAAGACGAGTAAATATAGGGACACCTCAGCTTCCCACACCTACACTACTAAGCCTCAAATCAGATGCACTTCCTAAGTCCGCAGTTTGCACCCTGGAAGGGTTGAACTCTGCAAGGGCTGCTGATGCTCTGGCAGCACTCATAGAGCTGCTCTATGACCAGACTGAAAACCACTGGAACTGCAATTTTCACAGCAGTTCTATGAAGATTCAAGGAAACGCTTCAGTCAGCGAGCACAAGCACTGCCCAAGCCCTTTTGCTCTGCACTGCTGAGCTGCACCACACCCGCTGGACTAACAGACGCAACCATAACCTACAGAGTTTCTACCGCTGCCACTGCCGCAAGGGGACTTTGGAGAGTGAAGCAGCGGAAAGCACACATCACTGCGAACAAAGCCTCAATAGCACACAATAGCTGGATGACTGCTCGGAAACACCGCAGGCTGCAGCAGAATCTCAGAGGTCTCACGTCATTACTTGCAGCCTTTGAAACTTTCCATATTTACGTTGCCTGTGCCTGCCAGGTCAGCACTGATCGCTCCTACGGGGTCACTGGCACAACTTTCTGGCTGATGCAAGGCAAATGTTACCTCCAGAACCAGAGATTGTCACCGGAAAAGCCAAAGAGCGCTCTCTCTTTTGCATCTTTTGCTGTCTCTAAGTTTGCCTGACAGTACTGATACTTTCCGCGGGCAGGGTCAAGGAGTTAACTGCTGCTTGGAGGCGATCTGCAAATTGTGTAAAGCTCTCATGTTCATTTTTCTGTATTGTGGACCATGGCGATGGCTTGGCGATAACTCTAGAGGCTGTGCGAATAGCTTCTCTAGCTGCACGAGTAGTTGTCATAAATTCGTGGGCCCGCAGGCCTTGGGCTTGAGCCTGGGGGGTAATCATCATTGGGTCTGGAGCCATTAGTTGTTGTAGGCTAGAGCCATGTAGCGGGTGATCCGCCCCAGTTACTAGTTACTTGAGCTAGTTGCCTCGCACAGTTGTCCTCCCATTCTTGTTTAAAAACAGTCATCCCTGCCCCATCAAAAATCAGTCTTGTACAAGTTTGTTTTATATCGAATGGGAGCATGTCATCTCCCCCGAAAACCCCATCTATGAGGGTGGAGACCATGGCAGAATTAAGCCCGTTGTCCGCAACTGCTTTAACAATCGCTTGTATACCCTTAGGGTTTATCGGCGAATGGACCCTTTGTCCCTCATTCGTCACACGGACCGGGAACGCTAGCGTGGCCGACGGAGCCCAATCGGCACACACAATCTTTATTTCACTCCAATCCGTGAGAGGAATTTTTCCCCCCTTGCGGTCCCTTTATATTGCGGATGGGGATATTTTGGTTTTTAGCTCTGTCTACTCTTATTTCCTCCTCTTCCGAATTTGAATCGGTTACGAGCCACTCGTTCCACCTACTGTTTCATCCGGAGCCGGGACTCGACTGACTGGTTACTTCCGGGCTCCAATACTTTTTTGTTGGTCTCCGGCCCCGCCCACTTCCCTTGCGGGCGGGCCGTTCCCCCCCTCTAGGCTCGCCCCGCCTTCTATTCGGGTAGGGGGGGTGTTTGCCCTATAAGGGCATTTTTTCAGACAGCTGCTCCGATTGGCTCTCCGCCCCTCACTCGCGCTCCCCTCCCCTTCCCGGTCGTCCCCACCACTTTTCTCCTTCTCCTTCTCCTCCCCCTCCCTATTGTGTGCGCTTGTTAGCTCAAGCGCTTTCTCTCCGTTCCCGCCGGGGGCATTCTAGCCCTGCCCTTCCCCTTGCTGCTCGGCGCCATTTTTGGGCGCATAGGGCGGTGGTCTAGCCCCACCCTCCTCGGATTTTGATTTCTCCGCGGCGCCCCTGGCCACCTCGAGTAACCCACCCCAGAAGGATTTCGCTTGATTCTGTCCTTTCCTAAGTGGGTCGGGGCTCGGGGACTTGGGGGACGTATCACCCTCCCGCAAGTCTTTGGGCTCAGCAGAGTTGCCATCGTCTGGGGGTTGCGGAGTCTGTGTCGCTGCCCTGACTCCCAATTTCGGGGTGGCCAGCAAACAGTCCCTTGACAGTACTGCTACTCTTCCAGGTTTGCTCCCCAACCCCAGGGCTTCCTCTCAGATAGTTCAGCTGTTACATCCTTCCGCAGTCTTTACTGAACGTTACTTGCAACCACCCGACAAAGCAAGCCCTGGTAAAGCTTGAAATCCTGCCTGAAACCAGGCAAAACATTCACCCTGAGTTCTGAAGCCACTGACTGCCAAGCGCAGTCACGGGTGTCGCACCCTGTCCCTTGTAGGCCTCACGCTGCTGCTTATCGAGAGAGGCCTGCACTGCTCAAGAGTCCTTACAGAAAGTTTTGGATGTTCCATAAAAAGGCACTGCGCGGCGCTGAGCTTAAGCTTTAAATCAGCAGAGATCTTAGAGAACTACTTTAGCCACGAGGAGCAAAGCCGAGAAGCAGCCAAGCGTGGTTTCCCAGCCCTGTTTGCTCTCATGGCCTGCACAGCAGCAGGCTGGCACTCAGCAAGGGATTCCAGAGTCTCAGGGTACACCTGAAACTGCAAAGACTTTCAAAAGAGACCCATCTGGTGCCTGAGGTTGGACATTATGAGGCAAACAGAAACCCAAGAAACCTCTTGCGGCCCTGGTTCCACAGAGGGGGCAGAGCCACGCTCACTGTAAAACACCAGCACCGTCCAAACCAGGCAGCCCTTTGCTCACGAGCAACATTCCTAGAACAGCTCACGTGTGATCGCAGCAGGAGGCACTGACTGCAGGAGCTTGTTACCTGAGACCATGGACAACAAATAAATGCACATAGGAGGAGGACTGGAGAAAAACACACCAGAACAGGACACCCTTGGGGGGTGCGCACCACACAATGGAGGCTCTCTGTTAACCCACCTCTTCAAGGGAAGCCCTCCAACATAAACGCGAGGTACCAAGGCCTCCTTCTCCACACACACACACACCTCCAGGCAACCACTCAGCACAGGCACAGTTAGCAGTAGACACAAAACTCAGGAACAGCTTGGGACCTCCTTCTGGGTTATCTCACCTACTCTGGATCCCACCATCAAGCCTCGTCCTAACCACACCCTTCCCCCAGCACCGAGGACAAACACAGACCCTGCCCTCCCAGGTTACAGACGGCACGAGCACCTGTGTCCTCTCTGTTGAAAAGACAGAGCAAAGCTGTAGTTTTATCGAAATTAAGACCCATTTCATCACTTGCAGCAATCAGTCGTATGAATTCATTCGAGGGTTGTGCTTGGGCATCTGACAAATGCTTAAATGAAGCAGCCTAGAAGGGACTTGTCTTGCACATCCACTGATTCCTCTCCCTCTGAAACACCGAGGGCCGTGTAGGTGAATACACTCTGACCCAAAGTGGGCTGCTCTCACAAGAGCTATTATCCGCCCAATGGTATTATTCAAGTTAAACGTAACCTTAGCTCATCTTTTACATCCAGCAGACCTAAAGCCCAAAGGTCCTTCCTCAGACTCACACCAAACACAGACTCCACTCCCCACAGGCTCACCTGGCCAGGCAGACGATTCCCGTCGGCTGCAGATCGAAGGTCTCACCTGCTTCCAACAACCATCGTGCAACCGCCATGCTTCCATCAACCTTCAAGCACTGCCCAAGAAGCAGCGCTTTCTAATTCCCTGGAGACCTTCAGCTTCTGACAAGGAGTTAAGGCTCTTCGCCCTGCAGATGGAAGGCTACGCGAGTCACACCTCATCACACAACTGCCAGGCTGCCTGGAAACAGCATACAGATCCTCTCCTCACAAGGACTCACATCCAGAAGACAAGGACCACTGGGTACACGTAGCACTGGCAGGGGTTTCATCTCTCTGGTGCTGTCCTGCAGAGCTGGGGTGGCCGCTGCTGATGCAGGGGAGGCCTCGTGTCCTCAGAATTGTCCTCAGTCACCGTCTGGGGAGACTGCTCTGCTCTCTGCCCATCCCCGCAATGCAGCAGCTCAGGAACAGGCAAGGAGCAAACAATGGGCTCGCTGGGCTCCTGGGCAAGGAATGGCATCTGCAGCTCCAGCTGCTGCCTGACACAGTGGCCACAGGAGCTGGTAGAGGGCTGGGCAGGAGAGAAAACAGCCCTTCTCAGCAACGAACACCAAGGAAATGTGCAGGGAACAGCTCCAGCACCTTATTCTCCAAGGTCAGCATCCCCCTTGCACAGCACCCACATCCACTGCCCCCTGTAGAGAGAAGGCCATTCTAAACCCCTTGTTGGCTTTCTCCTCTACTCCACCGAGGCTCAGTCCAGAGGCTTTCAGAGCCAGAGCTTTCCGCTCTTTCATTTCCAACAAGAAAAGACGTAGCGGTAAAGTGAAGAACCCAGATGTTTATTCATGGAAGGTCAAGTGGATGTGTGACCTGGGAGCACAGTGAGGGGATGGGCAGGGCCCACTCGCTGGAACCGCGCTGTGGAGCAGAGAGAATCCTGGAGCCAGCCCAGCTGTGCCTGGTACATGGGAGGGAAGGTCATCTCCTCCTCAAAGTCCTCCAGAGCTGCCCTGCCAGCACCCGCAGTCTCTGTCCAATGGAAGGATTTCTCTCTTCAGCTCTGAGGTCGTCCAGGATTGCAACTGCCATCTCTCTCTTGTGGTAACTGGTGTCATCTCTCACATTTTCGAGGGCTGGAAGAGAGAGGAAGACAGCCAAGATCAGAGTGTGCCTCTGCGGGGACCCCAGGAAAAGACCTCCTGCCAGGAGCCCCCCACCCAGCTCTTCCCACCGCCAGGAGGGAGCAGGCCCAATGGGATCACCCGCAGGGAGCTGCCACCAATACGCCCGAAAAGCTCGCTCGGCTCTGCCCACACGGCCTCGCAGGGAGCGGAACCAGCTGGGTGGGGCACGGATTGCAGCTCCCTGGCCCAGGCTCCTTCCTCCTCCCCACCAGATCCGCTGCCCTCACTTACCCTCGCAGACGATCCGCAGCTCCTCCTGCTCTCCCCTCACGAGCCACCCAACGTACCCTAGGAACACACAGCACATCCCCAATCCGGCAGCTGCAGCAGTTCAGCTCCCCCAGCCCAGCCCAGCCCAGCTCCAGGCCCCCCTCCCCTCGCAGGGCTCAGCCCGTGGCGTTCCCCACCGCTGCCCAAGGGCACCGAGGCAGCGGGCGGCAGGGAGCCCCGCGGGCCCCGCTCCATCGGGTGCTCAGGGCTGCACAGGGCCCGTGCCTGGGGCCCAGATGAGTGGGGAACGAAGGCACCCCGGGGCTTGTGGCTCACCAAGGAACTCGACGGCCGCCTCTCGCAGGGACTCCTGCCGGTTGTCCAGATACAGCAGGGACTGGTGCAGGTACTCGGCTGCTCTGCTCCTGTCCTCTGCCAGCTGCAGAGAGAACAATCATAGAATGCTTTGGCTTGGAACGCACTGGAAAGATCATCCACTTTCAACCCCTCTGCCATGGGCAGGGACACCTCCCTACAGACCAGGCTCATCAAGGCTCCAACCAAACTGCCCCTGGAAACCTCTAGGCATGGGGAATCCACAACTTCTCCCTTAAACCTCTGCCAGTATCTCAACACCATCATTGTGAAGAAATTCTTCCTAAAATGAACCTTCCCCCTTCTCAGTTAAAACTGTTCACCCTCATCCTAGCACTACAGGCCCTTCTATAAAGTCCCTCCCCAGATTTTCTGTCACCACAATCAGGTACTGCAAGGATGCTATAAGGTCTCCTCAGAGCCTTCTCTTCTCCATGCGGAACAATACAAACTCCCTTTGCCTGTCCACATAGCAGAGGTGCTCCAGACCTCGCATCATCTTTGTAGCCCTTCACTGCACAAGGGGATGGACGGAAGGGTTGGTACAGCATCTCCCCCTTGGCTGGCCGTCCCAGCCCGCACGACTGGCCTCTCCAGCCACGACACCCAGGACACCCAGCCAGCACCCGCCTGTGCCGCCGTTTAGAGGGAGCTCAGGGCAGGTGCTCCATGGGGAGCTGCCGTCCCACCCTGCCACCAAAGCCCAGCAGCGACGGGGTCCCATCAGCACTCCTGAGATCCGTGAAGGAGAGGAGCCTTGAGAAGAGCCCACAGGGACGAATGTCCAAAGGAAGGAGCCTTTGTGGGGTTCAGGCTGTAGGAGAGGGGGCTGTTGCAGTGCGCAGGGGCACGGCTGCCAGCCCCACATCCTGGGCTCTGGCAAGAGGCTTCGGGGACATCTTACCAGGCACTTGCCCAACCCCGACATCTTCGTGCTCTTAAGCAGTTTCCTCAACTTCTTCATCTTCAGGAGCTTCGTAGCTCCTAGAAGGGTTTCCTGAGATGCCTGCAAATCAGCAGAGACTGGAGATGGCACTGCTGCCCAAGGCACAGCACCCATGGCCCCTGTGCCTGGGCAAGGCTGAAGGGCAATCCCGGGCCCCGGTGGGAACGGGCAGCAGCTAGGGAACACATCCACCGATGGGTTCTCGGCCCAGGATGAGTAGTGGGGCAACTCCCACCACAGGCAGCTGGACTGAGGTGTCCAGAGCTGCTGCTCTGCACCCAAGGCCCGGAGGAACCTGGAGCCCTGCAGTCAACCCAGCGCCCAGGCATGAGGAAGCTGAGCCACCTCCCACCGGGATCCCAGCAGGTCAGACATCCTCACCTCTGACACGCGCTCGTTCTCATCATACACGTGGAAGAGCAGGGGCAGCAGGCTCTGGCGCACCTGCACCTCCACTGCCTTCCTTCCCAGTGGCACCAAAAGCTCCATCACGTGGCGGAAGAGCTGCATGGAGAGCACTTTCACGGAGCTGGACTCCTGTTGGTAACAAAGAGGGCAACACCTCAGCACCGGCTGCTCCAGGCCCACCTGCGCCTGAGAAACCACAGGGCACAAAGTCTCCTGACAGCACCCAGTGCTCGTGCTGGGGGGCTCAAAGCCTTACGTTGTCAAAGAGCGGACGCAGCCTCTCAGCCAGCTGCACGACGATGGCGCCAGCAACTGGCGTGGCCATATTCCTCAGCACACTGGAGAGCACGCAGAGGATCATCTCGACCAGCCCCGGGTCAGCAAGCTGCAGAAGGTGCAGGAGCCGTGGCAGGAGAACCTCCATTCCTTTGGCCTGTGTGGAACACAAAGTCAGTCGGTGAAGCCAGAACAGGCTGCACCGACAAAAGCGCTCCGGTCCCTCGAGCCCACGCTGCTCTCTCAGAGCCCAGAAACCAAAGGCCTTCCCCAAAGGACTCGGGCGGGTGAACGGGGATGCACGAGAGCCGCGAGCAGCTCCCACAGCTCACAAAGCCCAGACGAGTCCCAGCTACTGTGGTACCCAGACCCACTCCTCCCTCCAGCACGGCTCCAGCCGCCTGCCCCCCGCTCACCATCTTGGGTCTGTGGCAGCGCGCGACGAGCCCTCGGAGCACCAGGCGTTGCATCTCTCTGCGCTCACTCTCCAGGTACAGTGGCAGGAGCTGCAGGACGCACTCATCCCACACAGGCATGTCCGGGCAGGCCAGGAGCTGCAACACACACAGACAGCAGTGACACGGCTGCCTGGACGGCAGGACCCCAGCCCTGTGGCAGGGCTGGCTACAGCCAGCAGCACAGCACGCGGCCACCGGCCCAGGCAGCCCGGCCCAAAGCCTTGCCGTCGCTCGGCCTTGCAAGAGCAACAGCTGCCACAACGGGTCACCAAACACAGCTGGGGACAACCTTCATCCCAGCAGAAAGACGCCAAGGACACACAGCGGAGCCACCCCCTGACCCAGCTCCGCCGACCGGGCTTCCCCCACAGCACCTGCTGCGGCACAGTGGTGCGAGGCATCTGTGTGTCCACAGCGTAAAAAACACACGGTGCCTTCAGCATAAAAGCCCAAACTGGCAGATTCCACCTCAAATCAAGTGTTACTGAACTGATTAGAACAAGGCTACAATTAAGGTGGCCCAGCCCACTTCCACTCATAATATGACTGAGATGCTTTTTCTCTGCGTATTATGAGCAGCACAGCCCAAATCTACTGATAACGGCAACGTGAGAAGTTACAGGTTACACAGAACGCGCAGACATGCAATACGAATCATCCATGGGTCACCTAGTTCTTTGGGGCCTGTTGATCGGCCCCTTCACATCAGCAGCTCAGTGAGCTTGTGCTCCCATCACGCTCACCTCGACAAAGAAGGCCATGGCAGGGACCTCCCAGCAGGACTTCTTCCTGTTCAGCGCCTTCATCAGGTAGCGCGCCATGCGGTACCGCAAGGTGCTCTGGATACTGCACATCTCCCTGGCAGGGGGAAGAAGGCACTGTCAGCACGGACCAGGGTGGGCAACCTCTCCCAGGACTGACTCACCAAGACCTGGTCTTTCCCCACCACCCCTCACCAAGAAAGGCAGTGCACAACACCACCACACTCCTTTCTGGACAAGACTGGAAAAACGCCCTTCCAGCACCAAAAGTCAGCCCTTCTGAGGAGAACCCTTGCCTGCCCACAGGAGACTCCTGTCCCCAGGCCCTGACCCTGCTGCTCAGTACATCTGGCCCCGTCCCGCAGCTGCCCCCAGTGGGGCCACCTGCAGACACACCCCGCCCTGTGCCATCAGCCCAGACCCCGTGGGACGGGACGCTGGAACTCTGGGAGGTGGCACCTGCTCTGCACCGACCTCTCCCACCTTTTCCTGTCTGCTGAGACAACCCTTGCTGACCCTTTCCTGACCCTTCGTGACCGAAGGCTGCCAGGTCTCTAGGGGAGAAACGGTGGTGGGGGAAGGGGCAAGGGGTTCTCACCTGGCCAGCACACCCACCGCGGACTGGTGGGTCTCAGCGATGATGAGCTTGTCCCAAACACGCTCACGTTCAACTCTCATCACCACATCCTCATAGTTGAGATAGCGGAGCATGACTTTCAGAATCAGCACTGCCAATCTGTGTGCAGAGCAAAGCCCAGGTCTCACCAGCAGCCCTGGACCCGGCTCCAGCACTATGGGAGGGACAAGAGGGCTGCGATGGAGCACCTTCTGGGGATGGTGGGAAGGCAGACCGTCTCCAGGTCTCTCGTCCACAAGGGATCGACCTCCTCTGTGCTGCAGAACAGTTGGAAAAGCACAACCAGGAAGAGGCAGGGGAAATGCCGCTGAAACGCCTCCGGATCCTCGGACTGCTGGAGAATCTCCCACAGAACCCTCATTGCCTGAAGCAAACAAAACACCCAGAGACAGCACTCAGCACTGAGACGACTCTGTGGCAGGGACCGAAGGGTGAGAGGGGGAGCTTCCGGTGATGCTCTGGCCCACGGCAGACGCAGGGAGAGCACACGGCCTGGCTGCCCCTAGGCCTGCCCCTACCACAGCTTTCCCGCCACTGCATGAGGCAGGGAGGGGAAGGGGCAGGGGAGGATGGAGAGCCGCCCGGAGGGGCGACCCTGCGGTTGGGCAAAGCTCTGCTCCAGAAACTCACTGCCAGGGAATAGACCTCTGTGCTGTCCCCGTCGGAGGTGGATGTGCTGTGCACCGGGGAGTCCTCCAGGACACGGAGCAGCTCCCCCTGCACCTTCTCCGCAGCCGCACGCTCAGACACCATCGCTCTCCACATGGTCGTAGCCGCCCTGCAGCCACAAAGCTCTGGCTCAGCAGGGTCTGGGCAACCCCGCATCCTGGGCTGGGCACCAGCCCTGACCCTGCCCAGTGCCCCTCGCCGCCACCATCGAGCAGCCTGATGGGCTCCACAGGCTGGGGAGCCCAGAGCTATCAAGGCAGCTGCCCCGTACCTGTCACACGATGGAGAAAGTCGCAGGAGGGTCACCACCACATCATGAGGCTGTGCCTTGGTCAGCTGTACAAGGCTCTCATCCAGTCTCTGATCATCACAGACGTTCATGAACCACAACTGCCACTGGTACATTGCCCTCACCAGCTCAGGCACCTGGAGGAGACACAGCCGAGAGCTGCAGTGCTGACAGAGTGACCCCTTTGCCCAGATGCCCTTTGCACCACACTCTGCCGACCAGAAGCCTGTCCATGCCCAGTGGACCTGGCTTCAGGGAGCACACAATTCCTGGGGGCTTAAGCCCAGGCCACAGGCTACTTACCTGCTCAGGAACGTAGGTGGTTTTTACCACAATCTCATCCATAGTGCCAGCCAAACGCTCCGCAATAACAGAGTCGGGGTCTGCCTCATTCTCAAAGGCCATGAGGATGGTGCTGTCCTCATTAGCAGGCAAGAAGTCATGCTAAAATATGTCCAAGAGAAGGAAGAGCATCAAAGAGAGGGATGTCACCCCAAATGCCCCGACAGCGGTGCTCGCCTGAGCAGCGAGAGATGGCCCGACCCAGGAAGGCATGGCTGTGGGTACCTGTGCACTGCTGTTCAAGAGGGCATCCTCTTCCTCCTCCCCTTCTGATATCTCCAAGTCACAATCTGCAAAGACCGAGTACAGTGACAGCTGAGGGAGAGGCTGGAGAACACAGCCCAATCCCGCGCTCCCCATGCAGGACCAGCCCCGGGAAACGGGCTGCTGGGGACACCAACCCCCGTCTCTGCGGCTGGAGGTTCTCAAAGCTTGGAGCACAGATGGAGCCCGCTTGTGGGCAACAGCCCTGTTCCCTACTCCCCTCTTTCCCTGGAAAGGCCCATGGGGGATGAGATGGGGACAAGCCGCCCGCACCCACCAGCCTTGTGGCCCAGCTCTGCCACTCACCCTCCCGCGGCACCTGCAGCTCCTCCACCTCACCAGGCTGACACGCTGGGGCAGCCTCAGTGCCTTCCTCCTCCTCTCCTAACACACAGCACAGACTGGCCACACCAGGGACTCTCTCCGCCATCCTGCTGAAGACTGGCCTCGATGCCTCCTGCTCCAAGGCTGGAAGATGCCTCAGTCAAACGCCACAGACACGGATCAGTAGGCAACAAGTTGGCTGTGCGAGATCCACACAGCCCCACTCTGTTCTGTCCTGACTCGTCGTGGCCTACGGGCACTCTGAGCTGACAACACGCTGCCAACAGCCCCTGTGGCACCTCGGTTGCCAAGGGCCTTGTGACACGCAGCCACTCACCAGCCAATCACAGCACCCGTATCACTGCAGCTCCCAAAGGCTGCTGCACCTCCGCCCACACCGCTTTTGCTCCGCCCTTCCATCCTTGAGTGCTCCCAAAAGCACCAATTGGCCGCTGCACACCACAGGCGCCTCCAGGCTGGAGCGCTGGCCTTGGCAGGCGGCAGCGCAAGGGCCCAGAGGTGGCTGTTCCAGCCAGGTTGGCTGGGGGAGCATTTCTCTCCTCGTCGTGGCTCCCCCTGCGGGACCGTGGGCATTTTTCCCTTGAAGCATCACCTAACACCTTCTTCAACTCTGTTTCCAGCCCAGTTGAGACACCATTTCCAAGGGAATTCTCTCTCTCACCACTCCCAGTCTTTTCCTACGCATGGAATTTTGTTGTCCACAGTAGCTGAACATGTAGCTCATGAACTCTGCTTCACACCGGCCTCAAAGAGGCTTGGCAACACACGGACGTTTCAACAATTGCTGAGCTGGGCTTGCACAGCAGCAAGGACTTCTCTACTGCTCACACTGCCCCCACAGCAAGTGGCCTGGGGGCGGCCAAGACATTGCAAAGGGACTCAGCCACCAGAGGTCACCAGGGCATGCTCCACGCCCAATGATTCCACGCTCAGCAAGAGAAACAGGGGCACATTTTCCAAAGTAGCCGTTGCTCAGGGACTGGTCACCCTGCTGCCAAGAGCCTGCTTGGCCATCACTCTTCCTTCTCCTGCTCTTACTAAACTGTCTTTATCTCAGCCTGGAAGGTGGTGGGTTCTTTCCCCTGATTTTGCCCTTCCATCCCACCGGGGAGGCAGGGATGCAGGTAGGGATGACTGCGTGTGTGGGTGCGTGTGTGGGTGGGTGGGTGGGTGGGGGCTCAGCTGCCAGTTGGGTTAACCTGCCCCACTTGCTCTCACTGCCATCCATCCCCAACTGTGAGACGTTGCCTCTGTTCCCTGAGGGGCTACAGGCCCAGGGAAAACTGTTTGCACGGGCCGGCTCTAAGGAAAAACTACCAGTGCTCTCCTGATGGCACCAAGCACACCAGCAAAGGCTCTGAGGCCATTCACACCACCAAGATGCAATCGCACGGCACTGCCAGAAAGCACAACCATAGACACTCTCAGACGCAAACCAACACCGACAGCGACACAAGTGGTGCTGCTCAAGCATCTCCTGCAGCACCAAGAACTCCCCCGACTCTGCAGCCTCATAGCGCTTTAGTCCCTCTGCCTCGTGAGGGTTCAGTCCCTGCAACAACACCAAAGGCATCACCGGCAACAGGGATTCCTGGCACTCACCTATTTCTGCATCAAACCCAAGAAAGCCAAAAGGCTGTAGAAAGTTATGAAACATTCAAGGGCACTTCCTTTCGCAGCTGGCGATTTTGGAGGGCAGGTTTATGTCTCGCTGACCACAGTAAGGGCTCGCAGCAAGCTCTGGGGGCTGCTCTTCCTAGGAAGTGGAGATTCCCAAACTGCAAGGCCGTCAGGGAAATGTCATGCCCAAGGTCTTGAGCAAAACTGATCCAAAGCAACAAATTCCAGACAGGTTCAGCTCAAGCAAGGCACAAACACTTGCTGTCTTCACGTTTCCCTCAAGAAGACATTGGTGGGGGTCAGCTGTCAAGTGTTCCCAATCCAAGTCCATCAGCACGGATGGACACCAATTCCGTTTTACAGTTACGCTACAGCATCAGCACCGGGACCCCATCAGCACACACAGAGCACCCACGTACAAAACACTGTGCCCACATCCCAAGAACTTCTCTGCTCCACTGCTACCAGCCACAAAACAAATCCCCTTGTAACGTGGGCGCAGGAGAAGTGCTGCGGGGTTTGCCGGGAGCACGCGGCACCCCCGCAGGCACCCGCAACAGGCCAGCATCATCACGAGACCATACAAACCCTCACGTGGCAACAGAGAGGAGCAAACAGCATCCAGCTCCTTTCAGGATGCCAGAGCTGTGCTTCTTCAACAACACGACCTGATCTGAAAGTCTGCCAAGGACCAGCAGCAAAAGCTAACAAAAATGCCCACCTCATTCTCTCCAAGATGCCCAGCAAGGGCACACCAGCAAAAAGCTCTGCGAGCCAAAACTTCCAGCCCTTTCCTGAGGCCAGGGACACAGCAACATCAGCCCGTGCCACACACACACTTCAAAGAGGAGAAGCAGAATCTTCCCCATGCGCTCTATTTTCAGCTCAGAGTAGATCCCCTGCTCCCCACCGACCAGGCAGAAGAGTTTCCCAGCACCTGACCCCTCCAACCTAACACGCACTCCACGCTGCACATTGTATTTGTGGGGGTTTGGTTTGGTTTTCAGAAAGCCAGTCCTTCTGCAGCACCAGCACTGCTTCACCACGTCCCGAGAACGTCCTGCACGGAGCAACGGGGTGGGGGTGGGGTGGGGGGCACGTTCACACCCAAGGCACTTACCACCAAACGCCCTATTTCGTTCCAGGCTTCTTCTACTCGTCAGAGCTGACTGAGGGGACGACAGCTGCCACAGGCAGGGAAGCACAGCATGCTACTCCTTCTTCTGTGGGAACCAGCTCTGCCTTGGGTATCTAGGATGGCAAGACTCTTGCAAATACATGGCTTGGAAACTAAATCACACAGCTGCAAGCAACTGAATTAATGCAGGTTACCCAGGGACTCCCTGTCAGCTCAGGTGCTTCACATCAACATTTGAGCTCAAGACCAGACACTGAAAACCAAAAACAAACCCCAAAACCAATGACAACAACAACAAACAAACATCAAAATCCCAACTTCCTTTAAGTACTTTTTTCCCCCTAAATTAGATGAAACCAAAAGTCATCTTGTCATTTCTTCTGGCAAAAGCCTTGATACATTCCCCAGCACAGAATCAGAGCCCACCCACATGGACCCGTCTGACACCACCACCCCGCAGGCCAAAGCATCCAGCACAAGTCTCCCAGCTACAAGAGACCGGGACCGTCGCCCCTAGCCCTTGGGACAACCCCACCTCTGTCAGCCTTACAAGCTCCTGGAACCTCTGCTACTCGCTACGTGCCAGAAGAGCTCCCACACTGCTTCAACTGTTGCCAAGCCTCAGCCCAGCTAAACAAGCAAGCGAGTGCCTCGGGACACTCGCTTTCCCCTCTCACATCCCCCTGATGCTCAGGCTTCCGTCGCAGCACAGAAATTAAAGGGCTCTTTGAAAAATTATGGCCTGCCTTCAGCACTGAAAACACCATAAGGAATCAGCGGGACGAGACAGACGCGACACCTCAGCACTTAGCTAACTGGAGGCAGGCTGCAGTGGGGCAAGGTACTCTCTAGACCCTCTCCAACACACAGCACTCCGCACTTGGTGCTCTGGTTTTCCACACACAGGCAACAGATCTTATCACTCTACCACAACTACCCCTTTAAAACGCACTTACACTTCAATTATGTGGCACAGAGTCATTTTAAGAACTTCCCAAATGACAAATGCTCAAGGAAAGACATGGAAGCATGCAAAGCACCAGGACTGTTGCGCTGTGCCCAATTTTTCTGCAACCACAGCCCAGACCAAGCTCTCTCACACCAAAGAGGAACATGCTGATAGACTGTCTGACCTGCTTCTGCAGTGCTTGCTCTGCAACCAGTCATGCTGCTGCTGCAGGAATGAAACACCAGAAATGAGACCGCTCAAACCACTTGAACGGAAAGAACTTGGCATTCGGAGCACCAAGCTGCTTCTTGTTTTCCAGCACGCTCCACCACCAACTCGCCGCAGATCTCTCAATAACATTTACCATGTCCCTTGAGAAACCGGCAGACAACGGTACAGCCAGGGTAGACACTGCCCAGGGGCTGCTGAATGTTCTCCAGCCCCTGACCGCCTGACAGGGAGAAAAAGTCTTTGTCCAACCAACCTCTCTAATTGCTCTCGCGCTCTAGTAAGATGGTACCTTCTGCCTTGCTGGATCCACCTCTCAACCCTGCACAGAGTTTTCTGCTCTAAAACACTTGCAGATTTGGCAGTCGAAAGGAACGTAAAAGCTAAGACGAGTAAATATAGGGACACCTCAGCTTCCCACACCTACACTACTAAGCCTCAAATCAGATGCACTTCCTAAGTCCGCAGTTTGCACCCTGGAAGGGTTGAACTCTGCAAGGGCTGCTGATGCTCTGGCAGCACTCATAGAGCTGCTCTATGACCAGACTGAAAACCACTGGAACTGCAATTTTCACAGCAGTTCTATGAAGATTCAAGGAAACGCTTCAGTCAGCGAGCACAAGCACTGCCCAAGCCCTTTTGCTCTGCACTGCTGAGCTGCACCACACCCGCTGGACTAACAGACGCAACCATAACCTACAGAGTTTCTACCGCTGCCACTGCCGCAAGGGGACTTTGGAGAGTGAAGCAGCGGAAAGCACACATCACTGCGAACAAAGCCTCAATAGCACACAATAGCTGGATGACTGCTCGGAAACACCGCAGGCTGCAGCAGAATCTCAGAGGTCTCACGTCATTACTTGCAGCCTTTGAAACTTTCCATATTTACGTTGCCTGTGCCTGCCAGGTCAGCACTGATCGCTCCTACGGGGTCACTGGCACAACTTTCTGGCTGATGCAAGGCAAATGTTACCTCCAGAACCAGAGATTGTCACCGGAAAAGCCAAAGAGCGCTCTCTCTTTTGCATCTTTTGCTGTCTCTAAGTTTGCCTGACAGTACTGATACTTTCCGCGGGCAGGGTCGAGGAGTTAACTGCTGCTTGGAGGCGATCTGCAAATTGTGTAAAGCTCTCATGTTCATTTTTCTGTATTGTGGACCATGGCGATGGCTTGGCGATAACTCTAGAGGCTGTGCGAATAGCTTCTCTAGCTGCACGAGTAGTTGTCATAAATTCGTGGGCCCGCAGGCCTTGGGCTTGAGCCTGGGGGGTAATCATCATTGGGTCTGGAGCCATTAGTTGTTGTAGGCTAGAGCCATGTAGCGGGTGATCCGCCCCAGTTACTAGTTACTTGAGCTAGTTGCCTCGCACAGTTGTCCTCCCATTCTTGTTTAAAAACAGTCATCCCTGCCCCATCAAAAATCAGTCTTGTACAAGTTTGTTTTATATCGAATGGGAGCATGTCATCTCCCCCGAAAACCCCATCTATGAGGGTGGAGACCATGGCAGAATTAAGCCCGTTGTCCGCAACTGCTTTAACAATCGCTTGTATACCCTTAGGGTTTATCGGCGAATGGACCCTTTGTCCCTCATTCGTCACACGGACCGGGAACGCTAGCGTGGCCGACGGAGCCCAATCGGCACACACAATCTTTATTTCACTCCAATCCGTGAGAGGAATTTTTCCCCCCTTGCGGTCCCTTTATATTGCGGATGGGGATATTTTGGTTTTTAGCTCTGTCTACTCTTATTTCCTCCTCTTCCGAATTTGAATCGGTTACGAGCCACTCGTCCCACCTACTGTTTCATCCGGAGCCGGGACTCGACTGACTGGTTACTTCCGGGCTCCAATACTTTTTTGTTGGTCTCCGGCCCCGCCCACTTCCCTTGCGGGCGGGCCGTTCCCCCCCTCTAGGCTCGCCCCGCCTTCTATTCGGGTAGGGGGGGTGTTTGCCCTATAAGGGCATTTTTTCAGACAGCTGCTCCGATTGGCTCTCCGCCCCTCACTCGCGCTCCCCTCCCCTTCCCGGTCATCCCCACCACTTTTCTCCTTCTCCTTCCCCTCCCCCTCCGTATTGTGTGCGCTTGTTAGCTCAAGCGCTTTCTCTCCGTTCCCGCCGGGGGCATTCTAGCCCCGCCCTTCCCCTTGCTGCTCGGCGCCATTTTTGGGCGCATAGGGCGGTGGTCTAGCCCCACCCTCCTCGGATTTTGATTTCTCCGCGGCGCCCCTGGCCACCTCGAGTAACCCACCCCAGAAGGATTTCGCTTGATTCTGTCCTTTCCTAAGTGGGTCGGGGCTCGGGGACTTGGGGGACGTATCACCCTCCCGCAAGTCTTTGGGCTCAGCAGAGTTGCCATCGTCTGGGGGTTGCGGAGTCTGTGTCGCTGCCCTGACTCCCGATTTCGGGGTGGCCAGCAAACAGTCCCTTGACAGTACTGCTACTCTTCCAGGTTTGCTCCCCAACCCCAGGGCTTGCTCTCAGATAGTTCAGCTGTTACATCCTTCCGCAGTCTTTACTGAACGTTACTTGCAACCACCCGACAAAGCAAGCCCTGGTAAAGCTTGAAATCCTGCCTGAAACCAGGCAAAACATTCACCCTGAGTTCTGAAGCCACTGACTGCCAAGCGCAGTCACGGGTGTCGCACCCTGTCCCTTGTAGGCCTCACGCTGCTGCTTATCGAGAGAGGCCTGCACTGCTCAAGAGTCCTTACAGAAAGTTTTGGATGTTCCATAAAAAGGCACTGCGCGGCGCTGAGCTTAAGCTTTAAATCAGCAGAGATCTTAGAGAACTACTTTAGCCACGAGGAGCAAAGCCGAGAAGCAGCCAAGCGTGGTTTCCCAGCCCTGTTTGCTCTCATGGCCTGCACAGCAGCAGGCTGGCACTCAGCAAGGGATTCCAGAGTCTCAGGGTACACCTGAAACTGCAAAGACTTTCAAAAGAGACCCATCTGGTGCCTGAGGTTGGACATTATGAGGCAAACAGAAACCCAAGAAACCTCTTGCGGCCCTGGTTCCACAGAGGGGGCAGAGCCACGCTCACTGTAAAACACCAGCACCGTCCAAACCAGGGATCCAGGCAGCCCTTTGCTCACGAGCAACACTCCTAGAACAGCTCACGTGTGATCGCAGCAGGAGGCACTGACTGCAGGAGCTTGTTACCTGAGACCACGGACAACAAATAAATGCACATAGGAGGAGGACTGGAGAAAAACACACCAAAACAGGACACCCTTGGGGGGTGCGCACCACACAATGGAGGCTCTCTGTTAACCCACCTCTTCAAGGGAAGCCCTCCAACATAAACGCGAGGTACCAAGGCCTCCTTCTCCACACACACACACACCTCCAGGCAACCACTCAGCACAGGCACAGTTAGCAGTAGACACAAAACTCAGGAACAGCTTGGGACCTCCTTCTGGGTTATCTCACCTACTCTGGATCCCACCATCAAGCCTCGTCCTAACCACACCCTTCCCCCAGCACCGAGGACAAACACAGACCCTGCCCTCCCAGGTTACAGACGGCACGAGCACCTGTGTCCTCTCTGTTGAAAAGACAGAGCAAAGCTGTAGTTTTATCGAAATTAAGACCCATTTCATCACTTGCAGCAATCAGTCGTATGAATTCATTCGAGGGTTGTGCTTGGGCATCTGACAAATGCTTAAATGAAGCAGCCTAGAAGGGACTTGTCTTGCACATCCACTGATTCCTCTCCCTCTGAAACACCGAGGGCCGTGTAGGTGAATACACTCTGACCCAAAGTGGGCTGCTCTCACAAGAGCTATTATCCGCCCAATGGTATTATTCAAGTTAAACGTAACCTTAGCTCATCTTTTACATCCAGCAGACCTAAAGCCCAAAGGTCCTTCCTCAGACTCACACCAAACACAGACTCCACTCCCCACAGGCTCACCTGGCCAGGCAGACGATTCCCGTCGGCTGCAGATCGAAGGTCTCACCTGCTTCCAACAACCATCGTGCAACCGCCATGCTTCCATCAACCTTCAAGCACTGCCCAAGAAGCAGCGCTTTCTAATTCCCTGGAGACCTTCAGCTTCTGACAAGGAGTTAAGGCTCTTCGCCCTGCAGATGGAAGGCTACGCGAGTCACACCTCATCACACAACTGCCAGGCTGCCTGGAAACAGCATACAGATCCTCTCCTCACAAGGACTCACATCCAGAAGACAAGGACCACTGGGTACACGTAGCACTGGCAGGGGTTTCATCTCTCTGGTGCTGTCCTGCAGAGCTGGGGTGGCCGCTGCTGATGCAGGGGAGGCCTCGTGTCCTCAGAATTGTCCTCAGTCACCGTCTGGGGAGACTGCTCTGCTCTCTGCCCATCCCCGCAATGCAGCAGCTCAGGAACAGGCAAGGAGCAAACAATGGGCTCGCTGGGCTCCTGGGCAAGGAATGGCATCTGCAGCTCCAGCTGCTGCCTGACACAGTGGCCACAGGAGCTGGTAGAGGGCTGGGCAGGAGAGAAAACAGCCCTTCTCAGCAACGAACACCAAGGAAATGTGCAGGGAACAGCTCCAGCACCTTATTCTCCAAGGTCAGCATCCCCCTTGCACAGCACCCACATCCACTGCCCCCTGTAGAGAGAAGGCCATTCTAAACCCCTTGTTGGCTTTCTCCTCTACTCCACCGAGGCTCAGTCCAGAGGCTTTCAGAGCCAGAGCTTTCCGCTCTTTCATTTCCAACAAGAAAAGACGTAGCGGTAAAGTGAAGAACCCAGATGTTTATTCATGGAAGGTCAAGTGGATGTGTGACCTGGGAGCACAGTGAGGGGATGGGCAGGGCCCACTCGCTGGAACCGCGCTGTGGAGCAGAGAGAATCCTGGAGCCAGCCCAGCTGTGCCTGGTACATGGGAGGGAAGGTCATCTCCTCCTCAAAGTCCTCCAGAGCTGCCCTGCCAGCACCCGCAGTCTCTGTCCAATGGAAGGATTTCTCTCTTCAGCTCTGAGGTCGTCCAGGATTGCAACTGCCATCTCTCTCTTGTGGTAACTGGTGTCATCTCTCACATTTTCGAGGGCTGGAAGAGAGAGGAAGACAGCCAAGATCAGAGTGTGCCTCTGCGGGGACCCCAGGAAAAGACCTCCTGCCAGGAGCCCCCCACCCAGCTCTTCCCACCGCCAGGAGGGAGCAGGCCCAATGGGATCACCCGCAGGGAGCTGCCACCAATACGCCCGAAAAGCTCGCTCGGCTCTGCCCACACGGCCTCGCAGGGAGCGGAACCAGCTGGGTGGGGCACGGATTGCAGCTCCCTGGCCCAGGCTCCTTCCTCCTCCCCACCAGATCCGCTGCCCTCACTTACCCTCGCAGACGATCCGCAGCTCCTCCTGCTCTCCCCTCACGAGCCACCCAACGTACCCTAGGAACACACAGCACATCCCCAATCCGGCAGCTGCAGCAGTTCAGCTCCCCCAGCCCAGCCCAGCCCAGCTCCAGGCCCCCCTCCCCTCGCAGGGCTCAGCCCGTGGCGTTCCCCACCGCTGCCCAAGGGCACCGAGGCAGCGGGCGGCAGGGAGCCCCGCGGGCCCCGCTCCATCGGGTGCTCAGGGCTGCACAGGGCCCGTGCCTGGGGCCCAGATGAGTGGGGAACGAAGGCACCCCGGGGCTTGTGGCTCACCAAGGAACTCGACGGCCGCCTCTCGCAGGGACTCCTGCCGGTTGTCCAGATACAGCAGGGACTGGTGCAGGTACTCGGCTGCTCTGCTCCTGTCCTCTGCCAGCTGCAGAGAGAACAATCATAGAATGCTTTGGCTTGGAACGCACTGGAAAGATCATCCACTTTCAACCCCTCTGCCATGGGCAGGGACACCTCCCTACAGACCAGGCTCATCAAGGCTCCAACCAAACTGCCCCTGGAAACCTCTAGGCATGGGGAATCCACAACTTCTCCCTTAAACCTCTGCCAGTATCTCAACACCATCATTGTGAAGAAATTCTTCCTAAAATGAACCTTCCCCCTTCTCAGTTAAAACTGTTCACCCTCATCCTAGCACTACAGGCCCTTCTATAAAGTCCCTCCCCAGATTTTCTGTCACCACAATCAGGTACTGCAAGGATGCTATAAGGTCTCCTCAGAGCCTTCTCTTCTCCATGCGGAACAATACAAACTCCCTTTGCCTGTCCACATAGCAGAGGTGCTCCAGACCTCGCATCATCTTTGTAGCCCTTCACTGCACAAGGGGATGGACGGAAGGGTTGGTACAGCATCTCCCCCTTGGCTGGCCGTCCCAGCCCGCACGACTGGCCTCTCCAGCCACGACACCCAGGACACCCAGCCAGCACCCGCCTGTGCCGCCGTTTAGAGGGAGCTCAGGGCAGGTGCTCCATGGGGAGCTGCCGTCCCACCCTGCCACCAAAGCCCAGCAGCGACGGGGTCCCATCAGCACTCCTGAGATCCGTGAAGGAGAGGAGCCTTGAGAAGAGCCCACAGGGACGAATGTCCAAAGGAAGGAGCCTTTGTGGGGTTCAGGCTGTAGGAGAGGGGGCTGTTGCAGTGCGCAGGGGCACGGCTGCCAGCCCCACATCCTGGGCTCTGGCAAGAGGCTTCGGGGACATCTTACCAGGCACTTGCCCAACCCCGACATCTTCGTGCTCTTAAGCAGTTTCCTCAACTTCTTCATCTTCAGGAGCTTCGTAGCTCCTAGAAGGGTTTCCTGAGATGCCTGCAAATCAGCAGAGACTGGAGATGGCACTGCTGCCCAAGGCACAGCACCCATGGCCCCTGTGCCTGGGCAAGGCTGAAGGGCAATCCCGGGCCCCGGTGGGAACGGGCAGCAGCTAGGGAACACATCCACCGATGGGTTCTCGGCCCAGGATGAGTAGTGGGGCAACTCCCACCACAGGCAGCTGGACTGAGGTGTCCAGAGCTGCTGCTCTGCACCCAAGGCCCGGAGGAACCTGGAGCCCTGCAGTCAACCCAGCGCCCAGGCATGAGGAAGCTGAGCCACCTCCCACCGGGATCCCAGCAGGTCAGACATCCTCACCTCTGACACGCGCTCGTTCTCATCATACACGTGGAAGAGCAGGGGCAGCAGGCTCTGGCGCACCTGCACCTCCACTGCCTTCCTTCCCAGTGGCACCAAAAGCTCCATCACGTGGCGGAAGAGCTGCATGGAGAGCACTTTCACGGAGCTGGACTCCTGTTGGTAACAAAGAGGGCAACACCTCAGCACCGGCTGCTCCAGGCCCACCTGCGCCTGAGAAACCACAGGGCACAAAGTCTCCTGGCAGCACCCAGTGCTCGTGCTGGCGGGCTCAAAGCCTTACGTTGTCAAAGAGCGGACGCCGCCTCTCAGCCAGCTGCACGACGATGGCGCCAGCAACTGGCGTGGCCATATTCCTCAGCACACTGGAGAGCACGCAGAGGATCATCTCGACCAGCCCCGGGTCAGCAAGCTGCAGAAGGTGCAGGAGCCGTGGCAGGAGAACCTCCATTCCTTTGGCCTGTGTGGAACACAAAGTCAGTCGGTGAAGCCAGAACAGGCTGCACCGACAAAAGCGCTCCGGTCCCTCGAGCCCACGCTGCTCTCTCAGAGCCCAGAAACCAAAGGCCTTCCCCAAAGGACTCGGGCGGGTGAACGGGGATGCACGAGAGCCGCGAGCAGCTCCCACAGCTCACAAAGCCCAGACGAGTCCCAGCTACTGTGGTACCCAGACCCACTCCTCCCTCCAGCACGGCTCCAGCCGCCTGCCCCCTGCTCACCATCTTGGGTCTGTGGCAGCGCGCGACGAGCCCTCGGAGCACCAGGCGTTGCATCTCTCTGCGCTCACTCTCCAGGTACAGTGGCAGGAGCTGCAGGACGCACTCATCCCACACAGGCATGTCCGGGCAGGCCAGGAGCTGCAACACACACAGACAGCAGTGACACGGCTGCCTGGACGGCAGGACCCCAGCCCTGTGGCAGGGCTGGCTACAGCCAGCAGCACAGCACGCGGCCACCGGCCCAGGCAGCCCGGCCCAAAGCCTTGCCGTCGCTCGGCCTTGCAAGAGCAACAGCTGCCACAACGGGTCACCAAACACAGCTGGGGACAACCTTCATCCCAGCAGAAAGACGCCAAGGACACACAGCGGAGCCACCCCCTGACCCAGCTCCGCCGACCGGGCTTCCCCCACAGCACCTGCTGCGGCACAGTGGTGCGAGGCATCTGTGTGTCCACAGCGTAAAAAACACACGGTGCCTTCAGCATAAAAGCCCAAACTGGCAGATTCCACCTCAAATCAAGTGTTACTGAACTGATTAGAACAAGTCTACAATTAAGGTGGCCCAGCCCACTTCCACTCATAATATGACTGAGATGCTTTTTCTCTGCGTATTATGAGCAGCACAGCCCAAATCTACTGATAACGGCAACGTGAGAAGTTACAGGTTACACAGAACGCGCAGACATGCAATACGAATCATCCATGGGTCACCTAGTTCTTTGGGGCCTGTTGATCGGCCCCTTCACATCAGCAGCTCAGTGAGCTTGTGCTCCCATCACGCTCACCTCGACAAAGAAGGCCATGGCAGGGACCTCCCAGCAGGACTTCTTCCTGTTCAGCGCCTTCATCAGGTAGCGCGCCATGCGGTACCGCAAGGTGCTCTGGATACTGCACATCTCCCTGGCAGGGGGAAGAAGGCACTGTCAGCACGGACCAGGGTGGGCAACCTCTCCCAGGACTGACTCACCAAGACCTGGTCTTTCCCCACCACCCCTCACCAAGAAAGGCAGTGCACAACACCACCACACTCCTTTCTGGACAAGACTGGAAAAACGCCCTTCCAGCACCAAAAGTCAGCTCTTCTGAGGAGAACCCTTGCCTGCCCACAGGAGACTCCTGTCCCCAGGCCCTGACCCTGCTGCTCAGTACATCTGGCCCCGTCCCGCAGCTGCCCTCAGTGGGGCCACCTGCAGACACACCCCGCCCTGTGCCATCAGCCCAGACCCCGTGGGACGGGACGCTGGAACTCTGGGAGGTGGCACCTGCTCTGCACCGACCTCTCCCACCTTTTCCTGTCTGCTGAGACAACACTTGCTGACCCTTTCCTGACCCTTCGTGACCGAAGGCTGCCAGGTCTCTAGGGGAGAAACCGTGGCGGGGGAAGGGGCAAGGGGTTCTCACCTGGCCAGCACACCCACCGCGGACTGGTGGGTCTCAGCGATGATGAGCTTGTCCCAAACACGCTCACGTTCAACTCTCATCACCACATCCTCATAGTTGAGATAGCGGAGCATGACTTTCAGAATCAGCACTGCCAATCTGTGTGCAGAGCAAAGCCCAGGTCTCACCAGCAGCCCTGGACCCGGCTCCAGCACTATGGGAGGGACAAGAGGGCTGCGATGGAGCACCTTCTGGGGATGGTGGGAAGGCAGACCGTCTCCAGGTCTCTCGTCCACAAGGGATCGACCTCCTCTGTGCTGCAGAACAGTTGGAAAAGCACAACCAGGAAGAGGCAGGGGAAATGCCGCTGAAACGCCTCCGGATCCTCGGACTGCTGGAGAATCTCCCACAGAACCCTCATTGCCTGAAGGAAACAAAACACCCAGAGACAGCACTCAGCACTGAGACGTCTCCGTGGCAGGGACCGAAGGGTGAGAGGGGGAGCTTCCGGTGATGCTCTGGCCCACGGCAGACGCAGGGAGAGCACACGGCCTGGCTGCCCCTAGGCCTGCCCCTACCACAGCTTTCCCGCCACTGCATGAGGCAGGGAGGGGAAGGGGCAGGGGAGGATGGAGAGCCGCCCGGAGGGGCAACCCTGCGGTTGGGCAAAGCTCTGCTCCAGAAACTCACTGCCAGGGAATAGACCTCCGTGCTGTCCCCGTCGGAGGTGGATGTGCTGTGCACCGGGGAGTCCTCCAGGACACGGAGCAGCTCCCCCTGCACCTTCTCCGCAGCCGCACGCTCAGACACCATCGCTCTCCACATGGTCGTAGCCGCCCTGCAGCCACAAAGCTCTGGCTCAGCAGGGTCTGGGCAACCCCGCATCCTGGGCTGGGCACCAGCCCTGACCCTGCCCAGTGCCCCTCGCCGCCACCATCGAGCAGCCTGATGGGCTCCACAGGCTGGGGAGCCCAGAGCTATCAAGGCAGCTGCCCCGTACCTGTCACACGATGGAGAAAGTCGCAGGAGGGTCACCACCACATCATGAGGCTGTGCCTTGGTCAGCTGTACAAGGCTCTCATCCAGTCTCTGATCATCACAGACGTTCATGAACCACAACTGCCACTGGTACATTGCCCTCACCAGCTCAGGCACCTGGAGGAGACACAGCCGAGAGCTGCAGTGCTGACAGAGTGACCCCTTTGCCCAGATGCCCTTTGCACCACACTCTGCCGACCAGAAGCCTGTCCATGCCCAGTGGACCTGGCTTCAGGGAGCACACAATTCCTGGGGGCTTAAGCCCAGGCCACAGGCTACTTACCTGCTCAGGAACGTAGGTGGTTTTTACCACAATCTCATCCATAGTGCCAGCCAAACGCTCCGCAATAACAGAGTCGGGGTCTGCCTCATTCTCAAAGGCCATGAGGATGGTGTTGTCCTCATTAGCAGGCAAGAAGTCACGCTAAAATATGTCCAAGAGAAGGAAGAGCATCAAAGAGAGGGATGTCACCCCAAATGCCCCGACAGCGGTGCTCGCCTGAGCAGCGAGAGATGGCCCGACCCAGGAAGGCATGGCTGTGGGTACCTGTGCACTGCTGTTCAAGAGGGCATCCTCTTCCTCCTCCCCTTCTGATATCTCCAAGTCACAATCTGCAAAGACCGAGTACAGTGACAGCTGAGGGAGAGGCTGGAGAACACAGCCCAATCCCGCGCTCCCCATGCAGGACCAGCCCCGGGAAACGGGCTGCTGGGGACACCAACCCCCGTCTCTGCGGCTGGAGGTTCTCAAAGCTTGGAGCACAGATGGAGCCCGCTTGTGGGCAACAGCCCTGTTCCCTACTCCCCTCTTTCCCTGGAAAGGCCCATGGGGGATGAGATGGGGACAAGCCGCCCGCACCCACCAGCCTTGTGGCCCAGCTCTGCCACTCACCCTCCCGCGGCACCTGCAGCTCCTCCACCTCACCAGGCTGACACGCTGGGGCAGCCTCAGTGCCTTCCTCCTCCTCTCCTAACACACAGCACAGACTGGCCACACCAGGGACTCTCTCCGCCATCCTGCTGAAGACTGGCCTCGATGCCTCCTGCTCCAAGGCTGGAAGATGCCTCAGTCAAACGCCACAGACACGGATCAGTAGGCAACAAGTTGGCTGTGCGAGATCCACACAGCCCCACTCTGTTCTGTCCTGACTCGTCGTGGCCTACGGGCACTCTGAGCTGACAACACGCTGCCAACAGCCCCTGTGGCACCTCGGTTGCCAAGGGCCTTGTGACACGCTGCCACTCACCAGCCAATCACAGCACCCGTATCACTGCAGCTCCCAAAGGCTGCTGCACCTCCGCCCACACCGCTTTTGCTCCGCCCTTCCATCCTTGAGTGCTCCCACAAGCACCAATTGGCCGCTGCACACCACAGGCGCCTCCAGGCTGGAGCGCTGGCCTTGGCAGGTGGCAGCGCAAGGGCCCAGAGGTGGCTGTTCCAGCCAGGTTGGCTGGGGGAGCATTTCTCTCCTCGTCGTGGCTCCCCCTGCGGGACCGTGGGCATTTTTCCCTTGAAGCATCACCTAACACCTTCTTCAACTCTGTTTCCAGCCCAGTTGAGACACCATTTCCAAGGGAATTCTCTCTCTCACCACTCCCAGTCTTTTCCTACGCATGGAATTTTGTTGTCCACAGTAGCTGAACATGTAGCTCATGAACTCTGCTTCACACCGGCCTCAAAGAGGCTTGGCAACACACGGACGTTTCAACGATTGCTGAGCTGGGCTTGCACAGCAGCAAGGACTTCTCTACTGCTCACACTGCCCCCACAGCAAGTGGCCTGGGGGCGGCCAAGACATTGCAAAGGGACTCAGCCACCAGAGGTCACCAGGGCATGCTCCACGCCCAATGATTCCACGCTCAGCAAGAGAAACAGGGGCACATTTTCCAAAGTAGCCGTTGCTCAGGGACTGGTCACCCTGCTGCCAAGAGCCTGCTTGGCCATCACTCTTCCTTCTCCTGCTCTTACTAAACTGTCTTTATCTCAGCCTGGAAGGTGGTGGGTTCTTTCCCCTGATTTTGCCCTTCCATCCCACCGGGGAGGCAGGGATGCAGGTAGGGATGACTGCGTGTGTGGGTGGGTGGGTGGGTGGGGGCTCAGCTGCCAGTTGGGTTAACCTGCCCCACTTGCTCTCACTGCCATCCATCCCCAACTGTGAGACGCTGCCTCTGTTCCCTGAGGGGCTACAGGCCCAGGGAAAACTGTTTGCACGGGCCGGCTCTAAGGAAAAACTACCAGTGCTCTCCTGATGGCACCAAGCACACCAGCAAAGGCTCTGAGGCCATTCACACCACCAAGATGCAATCGCACGGCACTGCCAGAAAGCACAACCATAGACACTCTCAGACGCAAACCAACACCGACAGCGACACAAGTGGTGCTGCTCAAGCATCTCCTGCAGCACCAAGAACTCCCCCGACTCTGCAGCCTCATAGCGCTTGAGTCCCTCTGCCTCGTGAGGGTTCAGTCCCTGCAACAACACCAAAGGCATCACCGGCAACAGGGATTCCTGGCACTCACCTATTTCTGCATCAAACCCAAGAAAGCCAAAAGGCTGTAGAAAGTTATGAAACATTCAAGGGCCCTTCCTTTCGCAGCTGGCGATTTTGGAGGGCAGGTTTATGTCTCGCTGACCACAGTAAGGGCTCGCAGCAAGCTCTGGGGGCTGCTCTTCCTAGGAAGTGGAGATTCCCAAACTGCAAGGCCGTCAGGGAAATGTCATGCCCAAGGTCTTGAGCAAAACTGATCCAAAGCAACAAATTCCAGACAGGTTCAGCTCAAGCAAGGCACAAACACTTGCTGTCTTCACGTTTCCCTCAAGAAGACATTGGTGGGGGTCAGCTGTCAAGTGTTCCCAATCCAAGTCCATCAGCACGGATGGACACCGATTCCGTTTTACAGTTACGCTACAGCATCAGCACCGGGACCCCATCAGCACACACAGAGCAGCCACGTACAAAACACTGTGCCCACATCCCAAGAACTTCTCTGCTCCACTGCTACCAGCCACAAAACAAATCCCCTTGTAACGTGGGCGCAGGAGAAGTGCTGCGGGGTTTGCCGGGAGCACGCGGCACCCCCGCAGGCACCCGCAACAGGCCAGCATCATCACGAGACCATACAAACCCTCACGTGGCAACAGAGAGGAGCAAACAGCATCCAGCTCCTTTCAGGATGCCAGAGCTGTGCTTCTTCAACAACACGACCTGATCTGAAAGTCTGCCAAGGACCAGCAGCAAAAGCTAACAAAAATGCCCACCTCATTCTCTCGAAGATGCCCAGCAAGGGCACACCAGCTCTGCGAGCCAAAACTTCCAGCCCTTTCCTGAGGCCAGGGACACAGCAACATCAGCCCGTGCCACACACACACTTCAAAGAGGAGAAGCAGAATCTTCCCCATGCGCTCTATTTTCAGCTCAGAGTAGATCCCCTGCTCCCCACCGACCAGGCAGAAGAGTTTCCCAGCACCTGACCCCTCCAACCTAACACGCACTCCACGCTGCACGTTGTATTTGTGGGGGTTTGGTTTGGTTTTCAGAAAGCCAGTCCTTCTGCAGCACCAGCACTGCTTCACCACGTCCCGAGAACGTCCTGCACGGAGCAACGGGGTGGGGGTGGGGTGGGGGGCACGTTCACACCCAAGGCACTTACCACCAAACGCCCTATTTCGTTCCAGGCTTCTTCTACTCGTCAGAGCTGACTGGGGGGACGACAGCTGCCACAGGCAGGGAAGCACAGCATGCTACTCCTTCTTCTGTGGGAACCAGCTCTGCCTTGGGTATCTAGGATGGCAAGACTCTTGCAAATACATGGCTTGGAAACTAAATCACACACCTGCAAGCAACTGAATTAATGCAGGTTACCCAGGGACTCCCTGTCAGCTCAGGTGCTTCACATCAACATTTGAGCTCAAGACCAGACACTGAAAACCAAAAACAAACCCCAAAACCAATGACAACAACAACAAACAAACATCAAAATCCCAACTTCCTTTAAGTACTTTTTTCCCCCTAAATTAGATGAAACCAAAAGTCATCTTGTCATTTCTTCTGGCAAAAGCCTTGATACATTCCCCAGCACAGAATCAGAGCCCACCCACATGGACCCGTCTGACACCACCACCCCGCAGGCCAAAGCATCCAGCACAAGTCTCCCAGCTACAAGAGACCGGGACCGTCGCCCCTAGCCCTTGGGACAACCCCACCTCTGTCAGCCTTACAAGCTCCTGGAACCTCTGCTACTCGCTACGTGCCAGAAGAGCTCCCACACTGCTTCAACTGTTGCCAAGCCTCAGCCCAGCTAAACAAGCAAGCGAGTGCCTCGGGACACTCACTTTCCCCTCTCACATCCCCCTGATGCTCAGGCTTCCGTCGCAGCACAGAAATTAAAGGGCTCTTTGAAAAATTATGGCCTGCCTTCAGCACTGAAAACACCATAAGGAATCAGCGGGACGAGACAGACGCGACACCTCAGCACTTAGCTAACTGGAGGCAGGCTGCAGTGGGGCAAGGTGCTCTCTAGACCCTCTCCAACACACAGCACTCCGCACTTGGTGCTCTGGCTTTCCACACACAGGCAACAGATCTTATCACTCTACCACAACTACCCCTTTAAAACGCACTTCCACTTCAATTATGTGGCACAGAGTCATTTTAAGAACTTCCCAAATGACAAATGCTCAAGGAAAGACATGGAAGCATGCAAAGCACCAGGACTGTTGCGCTGTGCCCAATTTTTCTGCAACCACAGCCCAGACCAAGCTCTCTCACACCAAAGAGGAACATGCTGATAGACTGTCTGACCTGCTTCTGCAGTGCTTGCTCTGCAACCAGTCATGCTGCTGCTGCAGGAATGAAACACCAGAAATGAGACCGCTCAAACCACTTGAACGGAAAGAACTTGGCATTCGGAGCACCAAGCTGCTTCTTGTTTTCCAGCACGCTCCACCACCAACTCGCCGCAGATCTCTGGATAACATTTACCATGTCCCTTGAGAAACCGGCAGACAACGGTACAGCCAGGGTAGACACTGCCCAGGGGCTGCTGAATGTTCTCCAGCCCCTGACCGCCTGACAGGGAGAAAAAGTCTTTGTCCAACCAACCTCTCTAATTGCTCTCGCGCTCTAGTAAGATGGTACCTTCTGCCTTGCTGGATCCACCTCTCAACCCTGCACAGAGTTTTCTGCTCTAAAACACTTGCAGATTTGGCAGTCGAAAGGAACGTAAAAGCTAAGACGAGTAAATATAGGGACACCTCAGCTTCCCACACCTACACTACTAAGCCTCAAATCAGATGCACTTCCTAAGTCCGCAGTTTGCACCCTGGAAGGGTTGAACTCTGCAAGGGCTGCTGATGCTCTGGCAGCACTCATAGAGCTGCTCTATGACCAGACTGAAAACCACTGGAACTGCAATTTTCACAGCAGTTCTATGAAGATTCAAGGAAACGCTTCAGTCAGCGAGCACAAGCACTGCCCAAGCCCTTTTGCTCTGCACTGCTGAGCTGCACCACACCCGCTGGACTAACAGACGCAACCATAACCTACAGAGTTTCTACCGCTGCCACTGCCGCAAGGGGACTTTGGAGAGTGAAGCAGCGGAAAGCACACATCACTGCGAACAAAGCCTCAATAGCACACAATAGCTGGATGACTGCTCGGAAACACCGCAGGCTGCAGCAGAATCTCAGAGGTCTCACGTCATTACTTGCAGCCTTTGAAACTTTCCATATTTACGTTGCCTGTGCCTGCCAGGTCAGCACTGATCGCTCCTACGGGGTCACTGGCACAACTTTCTGGCTGATGCAAGGCAAATGTTACCTCCAGAACCAGAGATTGTCACCGGAAAAGCCAAAGAGCGCTCTCTCTTTTGCATCTTTTGCTGTCTCTAAGTTTGCCTGACAGTACTGATACTTTCCGCGGGCAGGGTCAAGGAGTTAACTGCTGCTTGGAGGCGATCTGCAAATTGTGTAAAGCTCTCATGTTCATTTTTCTGTATTGTGGACCATGGCGATGGCTTGGCGATAACTCTAGAGGCTGTGCGAATAGCTTCTCTAGCTGCACGAGTAGTTGTCATAAATTCGTGGGCCCGCAGGCCTTGGGCTTGAGCCTGGGGGGTAATCATCATTGGGTCTGGAGCCATTAGTTGTTGTAGGCTAGAGCCATGTAGCGGGTGATCCGCCCCAGTTACTAGTTACTTGAGCTAGTTGCCTCGCACAGTTGTCCTCCCATTCTTGTTTAAAAACAGTCATCCCTGCCCCATCAAAAATCAGTCTTGTACAAGTTTGTTTTATATCGAATGGGAGCATGTCATCTCCCCCGAAAACCCCATCTATGAGGGTGGAGACCATGGCAGAATTAAGCCCGTTGTCCGCAACTGCTTTAACAATCGCTTGTATACCCTTAGGGTTTATCGGCGAATGGACCCTTTGTCCCTCATTCGTCACACGGACCGGGAACGCTAGCGTGGCCGACGGAGCCCAATCGGCACACACAATCTTTATTTCACTCCAATCCGTGAGAGGAATTTTTCCCCCCTTGCGGTCCCTTTATATTGCGGATGGGGATATTTTGGTTTTTAGCTCTGTCTACTCTTATTTCCTCCTCTTCCGAATTTGAATCGGTTACGAGCCACTCGTTCCACCTACTGTTTCATCCGGAGCCGGGACTCGACTGACTGGTTACTTCCGGGCTCCAATACTTTTTTGTTGGTCTCCGGCCCCGCCCACTTCCCTTGCGGGCGGGCCGTTCCCCCCCTCTAGGCTCGCCCCGCCTTCTATTCGGGTAGGGGGGGTGTTTGCCCTATAAGGGCATTTTTTCAGACAGCTGCTCCGATTGGCTCTCCGCCCCTCACTCGCGCTCCCCTCCCCTTCCCGGTCGTCCCCACCACTTTTCTCCTTCTCCTTCCCCTCCCCCTCCGTATTGTGTGCGCTTGTTAGCTCAAGCGCTTTCTCTCCGTTCCCGCCGGGGGCATTCTAGCCCCGCCCTTCCCCTTGCTGCTCGGCGCCATTTTTGGGCGCATAGGGCGGTGGTCTAGCCCCACCCTCCTCGGATTTTGATTTCTCCGCGGCGCCCCTGGCCACCTCGAGTAACCCACCCCAGAAGGATTTCGCTTGATTCTGTCCTTTCCTAAGTGGGTCGGGGCTCGGGGACTTGGGGGACGTATCACCCTCCCGCAAGTCTTTGGGCTCAGCAGAGTTGCCATCGTCTGGGGGTTGCGGAGTCTGTGTCGCTGCCCTGACTCCCGATTTCGGGGTGGCCAGCAAACAGTCCCTTGACAGTACTGCTACTCTTCCAGGTTTGCTCCCCAACCCCAGGGCTTGCTCTCAGATAGTTCAGCTGTTACATCCTTCCGCAGTCTTTACTGAACGTTACTTGCAACCACCCGACAAAGCAAGCCCTGGTAAAGCTTGAAATCCTGCCTGAAACCAGGCAAAACATTCACCCTGAGTTCTGAAGCCACTGACTGCCAAGCGCAGTCACGGGTGTCGCACCCTGTCCCTTGTAGGCCTCACGCTGCTGCTTATCGAGAGAGGCCTGCACTGCTCAAGAGTCCTTACAGAAAGTTTTGGATGTTCCATAAAAAGGCACTGCGCGGCGCTGAGCTTAAGCTTTAAATCAGCAGAGATCTTAGAGAACTACTTTAGCCACGAGGAGCAAAGCCGAGAAGCAGCCAAGCGTGGTTTCCCAGCCCTGTTTGCTCTCATGGCCTGCACAGCAGCAGGCTGGCACTCAGCAAGGGATTCCAGAGTCTCAGGGTACACCTGAAACTGCAAAGACTTTCAAAAGAGACCCATCTGGTGCCTGAGGTTGGACATTATGAGGCAAACAGAAACCCAAGAAACCTCTTGCGGCCCTGGTTCCACAGAGGGGGCAGAGCCACGCTCACTGTAAAACACCAGCACCGTCCAAACCAGGCAGCCCTTTGCTCACGAGCAACATTCCTAGAACAGCTCACGTGTGATCGCAGCAGGAGGCACTGACTGCAGGAGCTTGTTACCTGAGACCACGGACAACAAATAAATGCACATAGGAGGAGGACTGGAGAAAAACACACCAGAACAGGACACCCTTGGGGGGTGCGCACCACACAATGGAGGCTCTCTGTTAACCCACCTCTTCAAGGGAAGCCCTCCAACATAAACGCGAGGTACCAAGGCCTCCTTCTCCACACACACACACACCTCCAGGCAACCACTCAGCACAGGCACAGTTAGCAGTAGACACAAAACTCAGGAACAGCTTGGGACCTCCTTCTGGGTTATCTCACCTACTCTGGATCCCACCATCAAGCCTCGTCCTAACCACACCCTTCCCCCAGCACCGAGGACAAACACAGACCCTGCCCTCCCAGGTTACAGACGGCACGAGCACCTGTGTCCTCTCTGTTGAAAAGACAGAGCAAAGCTGTAGTTTTATCGAAATTAAGACCCATTTCATCACTTGCAGCAATCAGTCGTATGAATTCATTCGAGGGTTGTGCTTGGGCATCTGACAAATGCTTAAATGAAGCAGCCTAGAAGGGACTTGTCTTGCACATCCACTGATTCCTCTCCCTCTGAAACACCGAGGGCCGTGTAGGTGAATACACTCTGACCCAAAGTGGGCTGCTCTCACAAGAGCTATTATCCGCCCAATGGTATTATTCAAGTTAAACGTAACCTTAGCTCATCTTTTACATCCAGCAGACCTAAAGCCCAAAGGTCCTTCCTCAGACTCACACCAAACACAGACTCCACTCCCCACAGGCTCACCTGGCCAGGCAGACGATTCCCGTCGGCTGCAGATCGAAGGTCTCACCTGCTTCCAACAACCATCGTGCAACCGCCATGCTTCCATCAACCTTCAAGCACTGCCCAAGAAGCAGCGCTTTCTAATTCCCTGGAGACCTTCAGCTTCTGACAAGGAGTTAAGGCTCTTCGCCCTGCAGATGGAAGGCTACGCGAGTCACACCTCATCACACAACTGCCAGGCTGCCTGGAAACAGCATACAGATCCTCTCCTCACAAGGACTCACATCCAGAAGACAAGGACCACTGGGTACACGTAGCACTGGCAGGGGTTTCATCTCTCTGGTGCTGTCCTGCAGAGCTGGGGTGGCCGCTGCTGATGCAGGGGAGGCCTCGTGTCCTCAGAATTGTCCTCAGTCACCGTCTGGGGAGACTGCTCTGCTCTCTGCCCATCCCCGCAATGCAGCAGCTCAGGAACAGGCAAGGAGCAAACAATGGGCTCGCTGGGCTCCTGGGCAAGGAATGGCATCTGCAGCTCCAGCTGCTGCCTGACACAGTGGCCACAGGAGCTGGTAGAGGGCTGGGCAGGAGAGAAAACAGCCCTTCTCAGCAACGAACACCAAGGAAATGTGCAGGGAACAGCTCCAGCACCTTATTCTCCAAGGTCAGCATCCCCCTTGCACAGCACCCACATCCATTGCCCCCTGTAGAGAGAAGGCCATTCTAAACCCCTTGTTGGCTTTCTCCTCTACTCCACCGAGGCTCAGTCCAGAGGCTTTCAGAGCCAGAGCTTTCCGCTCTTTCATTTCCAACAAGAAAAGACGTAGCGGTAAAGTGAAGAACCCAGATGTTTATTCATGGAAGGTCAAGTGGATGTGTGACCTGGGAGCACAGTGAGGGGATGGGCAGGGCCCACTCGCTGGAACCGCGCTATGGAGCAGAGAGAATCCTGGAGCCAGCCCAGCTGTGCCTGGTACATGGGAGGGAAGGTCATCTCCTCCTCAAAGTCCTCCAGAGCTGCCCTGCCAGCACCCGCAGTCTCTGTCCAATGGAAGGATTTCTCTCTTCAGCTCTGAGGTCGTCCAGGATTGCAACTGCCATCTCTCTCTTGTGGTAACTGGTGTCATCTCTCACATTTTCGAGGGCTGGAAGAGAGAGGAAGACAGCCAAGATCAGAGTGTGCCTCTGCGGGGACCCCAGGAAAAGACCTCCTGCCAGGAGCCCCCCACCCAGCTCTTCCCACCGCCAGGAGGGAGCAGGCCCAATGGGATCACCCGCAGGGAGCTGCCACCAATACGCCCGAAAAGCTCGCTCGGCTCTGCCCACACGGCCTCGCAGGGAGCGGAACCAGCTGGGTGGGGCACGGATTGCAGCTCCCTGGCCCAGGCTCCTTCCTCCTCCCCACCAGATCCGCTGCCCTCACTTACCCTCGCAGACGATCCGCAGCTCCTCCTGCTCTCCCCTCACGAGCCACCCAACGTACCCTAGGAACACACAGCACATCCCCAATCCGGCAGCTGCAGCAGTTCAGCTCCCCCAGCCCAGCCCAGCCCAGCTCCAGGCCCCCCTCCCCTCGCAGGGCTCAGCCCGTGGCGTTCCCCACCGCTGCCCAAGGGCACCGAGGCAGCGGGCGGCAGGGAGCCCCGCGGGCCCCGCTCCATCGGGTGCTCAGGGCTGCACAGGGCCCGTGCCTGGGGCCCAGATGAGTGGGGAACGAAGGCACCCCGGGGCTTGTGGCTCACCAAGGAACTCGACGGCCGCCTCTCGCAGGGACTCCTGCCGGTTGTCCAGATACAGCAGGGACTGGTGCAGGTACTCGGCTGCTCTGCTCCTGTCCTCTGCCAGCTGCAGAGAGAACAATCATAGAATGCTTTGGCTTGGAACGCACTGGAAAGATCATCCACTTTCAACCCCTCTGCCATGGGCAGGGACACCTCCCTACAGACCAGGCTCATCAAGGCTCCAACCAAACTGCCCCTGGAAACCTCTAGGCATGGGGAATCCACAACTTCTCCCTTAAACCTCTGCCAGTATCTCAACACCATCATTGTGAAGAAATTCTTCCTAAAATGAACCTTCCCCCTTCTCAGTTAAAACTGTTCACCCTCATCCTAGCACTACAGGCCCTTCTATAAAGTCCCTCCCCAGATTTTCTGTCACCACAATCAGGTACTGCAAGGATGCTATAAGGTCTCCTCAGAGCCTTCTCTTCTCCATGCGGAACAATACAAACTCCCTTTGCCTGTCCACATAGCAGAGGTGCTCCAGACCTCGCATCATCTTTGTAGCCCTTCACTGCACAAGGGGATGGACGGAAGGGTTGGTACAGCATCTCCCCCTTGGCTGGCCGTCCCAGCCCGCACGACTGGCCTCTCCAGCCACGACACCCAGGACACCCAGCCAGCACCCGCCTGTGCCGCCGTTTAGAGGGAGCTCAGGGCAGGTGCTCCATGGGGAGCTGCCGTCCCACCCTGCCACCAAAGCCCAGCAGCGACGGGGTCCCATCAGCACTCCTGAGATCCGTGAAGGAGAGGAGCCTTGAGAAGAGCCCACAGGGACGAATGTCCAAAGGAAGGAGCCTTTGTGGGGTTCAGGCTGTAGGAGAGGGGGCTGTTGCAGTGCGCAGGGGCACGGCTGCCAGCCCCACATCCTGGGCTCTGGCAAGAGGCTTCGGGGACATCTTACCAGGCACTTGCCCAACCCCGACATCTTCGTGCTCTTAAGCAGTTTCCTCAACTTCTTCATCTTCAGGAGCTTCGTAGCTCCTAGAAGGGTTTCCTGAGATGCCTGCAAATCAGCAGAGACTGGAGATGGCACTGCTGCCCAAGGTACAGCACCCATGGCCCCTGTGCCTGGGCAAGGCTGAAGGGCAATCCCGGGCCCCGGTGGGAACGGGCAGCAGCTAGGGAACACATCCACCGATGGGTTCTCGGCCCAGGATGAGTAGTGGGGCAACTCCCACCACAGGCAGCTGGACTGAGGTGTCCAGAGCTGCTGCTCTGCACCCAAGGCCCGGAGGAACCTGGAGCCCTGCAGTCAACCCAGCGCCCAGGCATGAGGAAGCTGAGCCACCTCCCACCGGGATCCCAGCAGGTCAGACATCCTCACCTCTGACACGCGCTCGTTCTCATCATACACGTGGAAGAGCAGGGGCAGCAGGCTCTGGCGCACCTGCACCTCCACTGCCTTCCTTCCCAGTGGCACCAAAAGCTCCATCACGTGGCGGAAGAGCTGCATGGAGAGCACTTTCACGGAGCTGGACTCCTGTTGGTAACAAAGAGGGCAACACCTCAGCACCGGCTGCTCCAGGCCCACCTGCGCCTGAGAAACCACAGGGCACAAAGTCTCCTGACAGCACCCAGTGCTCGTGCTGGGGGGCTCAAAGCCTTACGTTGTCAAAGAGCGGACGCAGCCTCTCAGCCAGCTGCACGACGATGGCGCCAGCAACTGGCGTGGCCATATTCCTCAGCACACTGGAGAGCATGCAGAGGATCATCTCGACCAGCCCCGGGTCAGCAAGCTGCAGAAGGTGCAGGAGCCGTGGCAGGAGAACCTCCATTCCTTTGGCCTGTGTGGAACACAAAGTCAGTCGGTGAAGCCAGAACAGGCTGCACCGACAAAAGCGCTCCGGTCCCTCGAGCCCACGCTGCTCTCTCAGAGCCCAGAAACCAAAGGCCTTCCCCAAAGGACTCGGGTGGGTGAACGGGGATGCACGAGAGCCGCGAGCAGCTCCCACAGCTCACAAAGCCCAGACGAGTCCCAGCTACTGTGGTACCCAGACCCACTCCTCCCTCCAGCACGGCTCCAGCCGCCTGCCCCCTGCTCACCATCTTGGGTCTGTGGCAGCGCGCGATGAGCCCTCGGAGCACCAGGCGTTGCATCTCTCTGCGCTCACTCTCCAGGTACAGTGGCAGGAGCTGCAGGACGCACTCATCCCACACAGGCATGTCCGGGCAGGCCAGGAGCTGCAACACACACAGACAGCAGTGACACGGCTGCCTGGACGGCAGGACCCCAGCCCTGTGGCAGGGCTGGCTACAGCCAGCAGCACAGCACGCGGCCACCGGCCCAGGCAGCCCGGCCCAAAGCCTTGCCGTCGCTCGGCCTTGCAAGAGCAACAGCTGCCACAACGGGTCACCAAACACAGCTGGGGACAACCTTCATCCCAGCAGAAAGACGCCAAGGACACACAGCGGAGCCACCCCCTGACCCAGCTCCGCCGACCGGGCTTCCCCCACAGCACCTGCTGCGGCACAGTGGTGCGAGGCATCTGTGTGTCCACAGCGTAAAAAACACACGGTGCCTTCAGCATAAAAGCCCAAACTGGCAGATTCCACCTCAAATCAAGTGTTACTGAACTGATTAGAACAAGTCTACAATTAAGGTGGCCCAGCCCACTTCCACTCATAATATGACTGAGATGCTTTTTCTCTGCGTATTATGAGCAGCACAGCCCAAATCTACTGATAACGGCAACGTGAGAAGTTACAGGTTACACAGAACGCGCAGACATGCAATACGAATCATCCATGGGTCACCTAGTTCTTTGGGGCCTGTTGATCGGCCCCTTCACATCAGCAGCTCAGTGAGCTTGTGCTCCCATCACGCTCACCTCGACAAAGAAGGCCATGGCAGGGACCTCCCAGCAGGACTTCTTCCTGTTCAGCGCCTTCATCAGGTAGCGCGCCATGCGGTACCGCAAGGTGCTCTGGATACTGCACATCTCCCTGGCAGGGGGAAGAAGGCACTGTCAGCACGGACCAGGGTGGGCAACCTCTCCCAGGACTGACTCACCAAGACCTGGTCTTTCCCCACCACCCCTCACCAAGAAAGGCAGTGCACAACACCACCACACTCCTTTCTGGACAAGACTGGAAAAACGCCCTTCCAGCACCAAAAGTCAGCCCTTCTGAGGAGAACCCTTGCCTGCCCACAGGAGACTCCTGTCCCCAGGCCCTGACCCTGCTGCTCAGTACATCTGGCCCCGTCCCGCAGCTGCCCCCAGTGGGGCCACCTGCAGACACACCCCGCCCTGTGCCATCAGCCCAGACCCCGTGGGACGGGACGCTGGAACTCTGGGAGGTGGCACCTGCTCTGCACCGACCTCTCCCACCTTTTCCTGTCTGCTGAGACAACCCTTGCTGACCCTTTCCTGACCCTTCGTGACCGAAGGCTGCCAGGTCTCTAGGGGAGAAACGGTGGCGGGGGAAGGGGCAAGGGGTTCTCACCTGGCCAGCACACCCACCGCGGACTGGTGGGTCTCAGCGATGATGAGCTTGTCCCAAACACGCTCACGTTCAACTCTCATCACCACATCCTCATAGTTGAGATAGCGGAGCATGACTTTCAGAATCAGCACTGCCAATCTGTGTGCAGAGCAAAGCCCAGGTCTCACCAGCAGCCCTGGACCCGGCTCCAGCACTATGGGAGGGACAAGAGGGCTGCGATGGAGCACCTTCTGGGGATGGTGGGAAGGCAGACCGTCTCCAGGTCTCTCGTCCACAAGGGATCGACCTCCTCTGTGCTGCAGAACAGTTGGAAAAGCACAACCAGGAAGAGGCAGGGGAAATGCCGCTGAAACGCCTCCGGATCCTCGGACTGCTGGAGAATCTCCCACAGAACCCTCATTGCCTGAAGGAAACAAAACACCCAGAGACAGCACTAAGCACTGAGATGTCTCCGTGGCAGGGACCGAAGGGTGAGAGGGGGAGCTTCCGGTGATGCTCTGGCCCACGGCAGACGCAGGGAGAGCACACGGCCTGGCTGCCCCTAGGCCTGCCCCTACCACAGCTTTCCCGCCACTGCATGAGGCAGGGAGGGGAAGGGGCAGGGGAGGATGGAGAGCCGCCCGGAGGGGCGACCCTGCGGTTGGGCAAAGCTCTGCTCCAGAAACTCACTGCCAGGGAATAGACCTCCGTGCTGTCCCCGTCGGAGGTGGATGTGCTGTGCACCGGGGAGTCCTCCAGGACACGGAGCAGCTCCCCCTGCACCTTCTCCGCAGCCGCACGCTCAGACACCATCGCTCTCCACATGGTCGTAGCCGCCCTGCAGCCACAAAGCTCTGGCTCAGCAGGGTCTGGGCAACCCCGCATCCTGGGCTGGGCACCAGCCCTGACCCTGCCCAGTGCCCCTCGCTGCCACCATCGAGCAGCCTGATGGGCTCCACAGGCTGGGGAGCCCAGAGCTATCAAGGCAGCTGCCCCGTACCTGTCACACGATGGAGAAAGTCGCAGGAGGGTCACCACCACATCATGAGGCTGTGCCTTGGTCAGCTGTACAAGGCTCTCATCCAGTCTCTGATCATCACAGACGTTCATGAACCACAACTGCCACTGGTACATTGCCCTCACCAGCTCAGGCACCTGGAGGAGACACAGCCGAGAGCTGCAGTGCTGACAGAGTGACCCCTTTGCCCAGATGCCCTTTGCACCACACTCTGCCGACCAGAAGCCTGTCCATGCCCAGTGGACCTGGCTTCAGGGAGCACACAATTCCTGGGGAATTAAGCCCAGGCCATAGGCTACTTACCTGCTCAGGAACGTAGGTGGTTTTTACCACAATCTCATCCATAGTGCCAGCCAAACGCTCCGCAATAACAGAGTCGGGGTCTGCCTCATTCTCAAAGGCCATGAGGATGGTGTTGTCCTCATTAGCAGGCAAGAAGTCATGCTAAAATATGTCCAAGAGAAGGAAGAGCATCAAAGAGAGGGATGTCACCCCAAATGCCCCGACAGCGGTGCTCGCCTGAGCAGCGAGAGATGGCCCGACCCAGGAAGGCATGGCTGTGGGTACCTGTGCACTGCTGTTCAAGAGGGCATCCTCTTCCTCCTCCCCTTCTGATATCTCCAAGTCACAATCTGCAAAGACCGAGTACAGTGACAGCTGAGGGAGAGGCTGGAGAACACAGCCCAATCCCGCGCTCCCCAGGCAGGACCAGCCCCGAGAAACGGGCTGCTGGGGACACCAACCCCCGTCTCTGCGGCTGGAGGTTCTCAAAGCTTGGAGCACAGATGGAGCCCGCTTGTGGGCAACAGCCCTGTTCCCTACTCCCCTCTTTCCCTGGAAAGGCCCATGGGGGATGAGATGGGGACAAGCCGCCCGCACCCACCAGCCTTGTGGCCCAGCTCTGCCACTCACCCTCCCGCGGCACCTGCAGCTCCTCCACCTCACCAGGCTGACACGCTGGGGCAGCCTCAGTGCCTTCCTCCTCCTCTCCTAACACACAGCACAGACTGGCACCATCGGGGACTTTCTCCGCCATCCTGCTGAAGCCTGGCCTCGATGCCTCCTGCTCCAAGGCTGGAAGATGCCTCAGTCAAACGCCGCAGACACGGATCAGTACGCAACAAGTTGGCTGTGCGGGATCCACACAGCCCCACTCTGTCCCGTCGTGACGTGGCCTACGGGCACTCTGAGCTGACAACACGCTGCCAACAGCCCCTGTGGCACCTCGGTTGCCAAGGGCCTTGTGACACGCTGCCACTCACCAGCCAATCACAGCACCCGTATCACTGCAGCTCCCAAAGGCTGCTGCACCTCCGCCCACACTGCTTTTGCTCCGCCCTTCCATCCTTGAGTGCTCCCACAAGCACCAATTGGCCGCTGCACACCACAGGCGCCTCCAGGCTGGAGCGCTGGCCTTGGCAGGCGGCAGCGCAAGGGCCCAGAGGTGGCTGTTCCAGCCAGGTTGGCTGGGGGAGCATTTCTCTCCTCGTCGTGGCTTCCCCTGCGGGACCGTGGGCATTTTTCCCTTGAAGCATCACCTAACACCTTCTTCAACTCTGTTTCCAGCCCAGTTGAGACACCATTTCCAAGGGAATTCTCTCTCTCACCACTCCCAGTCTTTTCCTACGCATGGAATTTTGTTGTCCACAGTAGCTGAACATGTAGCTCATGAACTCTGCTTCACACCGGCCTCAAAGAGGCTTGGCAACACACGGACGTTTCAACAATTGCTGAGCTGGGCTTGCACAGCAGCAAGGACTTCTCTACTGCTCACACTGCCCCCTCAGCAAGTGGCCTGGGGGCAGCCAAGACATTGCAAAGGGACTCAGCCACCAGAGGTCACCAGGGCATGCTCCACGCCCAATGATTCCACGCTCAGCAAGAGAAACAGGGGCACATTTTCCAAAGTAGCCGTTGCTCAGGGACTGGTCACCCTGCTGCCAAGAGCCTGCTTGGCCATCACTCTTCCTTCTCCTGCTCTTACTAAACTGTCTTTATCTCAGCCTGGAAGGTGGTGGGTTCTTTCCCCTGATTTTGCCCTTCCATCCCACCGGGGAGGCAGGGATGCAGGGAGGGATGACTGCGTGTGTGGGTGCGTGGGTGGATGGGTGGGTGGGTGGGTGGGGGCTCAGCTGCCAGTTGGGTTAACCTGCCCCACTTGCTCTCACTGCCATCCATCCCCAACTGTGAGACGTTGCCTCTGTTCCCTGAGGGGCTACAGGCCCAGGGAAAACTGTTTGCACGGGCCGGCTCTAAGGAAAAACTACCAGTGCTCTCCTGATGGCACCAAGCACACCAGCAAAGGCTCTGAGGCCATTCACACCACCAAGATGCAATCGCACGGCACTGCCAGAAAGCACAACCATAGACACTCTCAGACGCAAACCAACACCGACAGCGACACAAGTGGTGCTGCTCAAGCATCTCCTGCAGCACCAAGAACTCCCCCGACTCTGCAGCCTCATAGCGCTTGAGTCCCTCTGCCTCGTGAGGGTTCAGTCCCTGCAACAACACCAAAGGCATCACCGGCAACAGGGATTCCTGGCACTCACCTATTTCTGCATCAAACCCAAGAAAGCCAAAAGGCTGTAGAAAGTTATGAAACATTCAAGGGCCCTTCCTTTCGCAGCTGGCGATTTTGGAGGGCAGGTTTATGTCTCGCTGACCACAGTAAGGGCTCGCAGCACGCTCTGGGGGCTGCTCTTCCTAGGAAGTGGAGATTCCCAAACTGCAAGGCCGTCAGGGAAATGTCATGCCCAAGGTCTTGAGCAAAACTGATCCAAAGCAACAAATTCCAGACAGGTTCAGCTCAAGCAAGGCACAAACACTTGCTGTCTTCACGTTTCCCTCAAGAAGACATTGGTGGGGGTCAGCTGTCAAGTGTTCCCAATCCAAGTCCATGAGCACGGATGGACACCGATTCCGTTTTACAGTTACGCTACAGCATCAGCACCGGGACCCCATCAGCACACGCAGAGCAGCCACGTACAAAACACTGTGCCCACATCCCAAGAACTTCTCTGCTCCACTGCTACCAGCCACAAAACAAATCCCCTTGTAACGTGGGCGCAGGAGAAGTGCTGCGGGGTTTGCCGGGAGCACGCGGCACCCCCGCAGGCACCCACAACAGGCCAGCATCATCACGAGACCATACAAACCCTCACGTGGCAACAGAGAGGAGCAAACAGCATCCAGCTCCTTTCAGGATGCCAGAGCTGTGCTTCTTCAACAACACGACCTGATCTGAAAGTCTGCCAAGGACCAGCAGCAAAAGCTAACAAAAATGCCCACCTCATTCTCTCCAAGATGCCCAGCAAGGGCACACCAGCAAAAAGCTCTGCGAGCCAAAACTTCCAGCCCTTTCCTCAGGTCAGGGACACAGCAACATCAGCCCGTGCCACACACACACTTCAAAGAGGAGAAGCAGAATCTTCCCCATGCGCTCTATTTTCAGCTCAGAGTAGATCCCCTGCTCCCCACCGACCAGGCAGAAGAGTTTCCCAGCACCTGACCCCTCCAACCTAACACGCACTCCACGCTGCACGTTGTATTTGTGGGGGTTTGGTTTGGTTTTCAGAAAGCCAGTCCTTCTGCAGCACCAGCACTGCTTCACCACGTCCCGAGAACGTCCTGCACGGAGCAACGGGGTGGGGGTGGGGTGGGGGGCACGTTCACACCCAAGGCACTTACCACCAAACGCCCTATTTCGTTCCAGGCTTCTTCTACTCGTCAGAGCTGACTGGGGGGACGACAGCTGCCACAGGCAGGGAAGCACAGCATGCTACTCCTTCTTCTGTGGGAACCAGCTCTGCCTTGGGTATCTAGGATGGCAAGACTCTTGCAAATACATGGCTTGGAAACTAAATCACACACCTGCAAGCAACTGAATTAATGCAGGTTACCCAGGGACTCCCTGTCAGCTCAGGTGCTTCACATCAACATTTGAGCTCAAGACCAGACACTGAAAACCAAAAACAAACCCCAAAACCAATGACAACAACAACAAACAAACATCAAAATCCCAACTTCCTTTAAGTACTTTTTTCCCCCTAAATTAGATGAAACCAAAAGTCATCTTGTCATTTCTTCTGGCAAAAGCCTCGATACATTCCCCAGCACAGAATCAGAGCCCACCCACATGGACCCGTCTGACACCACCACCCCGCAGGCCAAAGCATCCAGCACAAGTCTCCCAGCTACAAGAGACCGGGACCGTCGCCCCTAGCCCTTGGGACAACCCCACCTCTGTCAGCCTTACAAGCTCCTGGAACCTCTGCTACTCGCTACGTGCCAGAAGAGCTCCCACACTGCTTCAACTGTTGCCAAGCCTCAGCCCAGCTAAACAAGCAAGCGAGTGCCTCGGGACACTCACTTTCCCCTCTCACATCCCCCTGATGCTCAGGCTTCCGTCGCAGCACAGAAATTAAAGGGCTCTTTGAAAAATTATGGCCTGCCTTCAGCACTGAAAACACCATAAGGAATCAGCGGGACGAGACAGACGCGACACCTCAGCACGTAGCTAACTGGAGGCAGGCTGCAGTGGGGCAAGGTGCTCTCTAGACCCTCTCCAACACACAGCACTCCACACTTGGTGCTCTGGCTTTCCACACACAGGCAACAGATCTTATCACTCTACCACAACTACCCCTTTAAAACGCACTTCCACTTCAATTATGTGGCACAGAGTCATTTTAAGAACTTCCCAAATGACAAATGCTCAAGGAAAGACATGGAAGCATGCAAAGCACCAGGACTGTTGCGCTGTGCCCAATTTTTCTGCAACCACAGCCCAGACCAAGCTCTCTCACACCAAAGAGGAACATGCTGATAGACTGTCTGACCTGCTTCTGCAGTGCTTGCTCTGCAACCAGTCATGCTGCTGCTGCAGGAATGAAACACCAGAAATGAGACCGCTCAAACCACTTGAACGGAAAGAACTTGGCATTCGGAGCACCAAGCTGCTTCTTGTTTTCCAGCACGCTCCACCACCAACTCGCCACAGATCTCTCGATAACATTTACCATGTCCCTTGAGAAACCGGCAGACAACGGTACAGCCAGGGTAGACACTGCCCAGGGGCTGCTGAATGTTCTCCAGCCCCTGACCGCCTGACAGGGAGAAAAAGTCTTTGTCCAACCAACCTCTCTAATTGCTCTCGCGCTCTAGTAAGATGGTACCTTCTGCCTTGCTGGATCCATCTCTCAACCCTGCACAGAGTTTTCTGCTCTAAAACACTTGCAGATTTGGCAGTCGAAAGGAACGTAAAAGCTAAGACGAGTAAATATAGGGACACCTCAGCTTCCCACACCTACACTACTAAGCCTCAAATCAGATGCACTTCCTAAGTCCGCAGTTTGCACCCTGGAAGGGTTGAACTCTGCAAGGGCTGCTGATGCTCTGGCAGCACTCATAGAGCTGCTCTATGACCAGACTGAAAACCACTGGAACTGCAATTTTCACAGCAGTTCTATGAAGATTCAAGGAAACGCTTCAGTCAGCGAGCACAAGCACTGCCCAAGCCCTTTTGCTCTGCACTGCTGAGCTGCACCACACCCGCTGGACTAACAGACGCAACCATAACCTACAGAGTTTCTACCGCTGCCGCTGCCGCAAGGGGACTTTGGAGAGTGAAGCAGCAGAAAGCACACATCACTGCGAACAAAGCCTCAATAGCACACAATAGCTGGATGACTGCTCGGAAACACCGCAGGCTGCAGCAGAATCTCAGATGTCTCACGTCATTACTTGCAGCCTTTGAAACTTTCCATATTTACGTTGCCTGTGCCTGCCAGGTCAGCACTGATCGCTCCTACGGGGTCACTGGCACAACCTTCTGGCTGATGCAAGGCAAATGTTACCTCCAGAACCAGAGATTGTCACCGGAAAAGCCAAAGAGCGCTCTCTCTTTTGCATCTTTTGCTGTCTCTAAGTTTGCCTGACAGTACTGATACTTTCCGCGGGCAGGGTCGAGGAGTTAACTGCTGCTTGGAGGCGATCTGCAAATTGTGTAAAGCTCTCATGTTCATTTTTCTGTATTGTGGACCATGGCGATGGCTTGGCGATAACTCTAGAGGCTGTGCGAATAGCTTCTCTAGCTGCACGAGTAGTTGTCATAAATTCGTGGGCCCGCAGGCCTTGGGCTTGAGCCTGGGGGGTAATCATCATTGGGTCTGGAGCCATTAGTTGTTGTAGGCTAGAGCCATGTAGCGGGTGATCCGCCCCAGTTACTAGTTACTTGAGCTAGTTGCCTCGCACAGTTGTCCTCCCATTCTTGTTTAAAAACAGTCATCCCTGCCCCATCAAAAATCAGTCTTGTACAAGTTTGTTTTATATCGAATGGGAGCATGTCATCTCCCCCGAAAACCCCATCTATGAGGGTGGAGACCATGGCAGAATTAAGCCCGTTGTCCGCAACTGCTTTAACAATCGCTTGTATACCCTTAGGGTTTATCGGCGAATGGACCCTTTGTCCCTCATTCGTCACACGGACCGGGAACGCTAGCGTGGCCGACGGAGCCCAATCGGCACACACAATCTTTATTTCACTCCAATCCGTGAGAGGAATTTTTCCCCCTTGCGGTCCCTTTATATTGCGGATGGGGATATTTTGGTTTTTAGCTCTGTCTACTCTTATTTCCTCCTCTTCCGAATTTGAATCGGTTACGAGCCACTCGTCCCACCTACTGTTTCATCCGGAGCCGGGACTCGACTGACTGGTTACTTCCGGGCTCCAATACTTTTTTGTTGGTCTCCGGCCCCGCCCACTTCCCTTGCGGGCGGGCCGTTCCCCCCCTCTAGGCTCGCCCCGCCTTCTATTCGGGTAGGGGGGGTGTTTGCCCTATAAGGGCATTTTTTCAGACGGCTGCTCCGATTGGCTCTCCGCCCCTTACTCGCGCTCCCCTCCCCTTCCCGGTCGTCCCCACCACTTTTCTCCTTCTCCTTCTCCTCCCCCTCCCTATTGTGTGCGCTTGTTAGCTCAAGCGCTTTCTCTCCGTTCCCGCCGGGGGCATTCTAGCCCCGCCCTTCCCCTTGCTGCTCGGCGCCATTTTTGGGCGCATAGGGCGGTGGTCTAGCCCCACCCTCCTCGGATTTTGATTTCTCCGCGGCGCCCCTGGCCACCTCGAGTAACCCACCCCAGAAGGATTTCACTTGATTCTGTCCTTTCCTAAGTGGGTCAGGGCTCGGGGACTTGGGGGACGTATCACCCTCCCGCAAGTCTTTGGGCTCAGCAGAGTTGCCATCGTCTGGGGGTTGCGGAGTCTGTGTCGCTGCCCTGACTCCCAAGTTCGGGGTGGCCAGCAAACAGTCCCTTGACAGTACTGCTACGCTTCCAGGTGTGCTTCCCAACCCCAGGGCTTCCTCTCAGATAGTTCAGCTGTTACATCCTTCCGCAGTCTTTACTGAACGTTACTTGCAACCACCCGACAAAGCAAGCCCTGGTAAAGCTTGAAATCCTGCCTGAAACCAGGCAAAACATTCACCCTGAGTTCTGAAGCCACTGACTGCCAAGCGCAGTCACGGGTGTCGCACCCTGTCCCTTGTAGGCCTCACGCTGCTGCTTATCGAGAGAGGCCTGCACTGCTCAAGAGTCCTTACAGAAAGTTTTGGATGTTCCATAAAAAGGCACTGGCGCTGAGCTTAAGCTTTAAATCAGCAGAGATCTTAGAGAACTACTTTAGCCACGAGGAGCAAAGCCGAGAAGCAGCCAAGCGTGCTTTCCCAGCCCTGTTTGCTCTCATGGCCTACACAGCAGCAGGCTGGCACTCAGCAAGGGATTCCAGAGTCTCAGGGTACACCTGAAACTGCAAAGACTTTCAAAAGAGACCCATCTGGTGCCTGAGGTTGCACATTATGAGGCAAACAGAAACCCAAGAAACCTCTTGCGGCCCTGGTTCCACAGAGGGGGCAGAGCCACGCTCACTGTAAAACACCAGCACCGTCCAAACCAGGGATCCAGGCAGCCCTTTGCTCACGAGCAACACTCCTAGAACAGCTCACGTGTGATCGCACCAGGAGGCACTGACTGCAGGAGCTTGTTACCTGAGACCACGGACAACAAATAAATGCACATAGGAGGAGGACTGGAGAAAAATACACCAGAACAGGACACCCATGAGGTACCAAGGCCTCCTTCTCCACACACGCACACACCTCCAGGCAACCACTCAGCACAGGCACAGTTAGCAGTAGACACAAAACTCAGGAACAGCTTGGGACCTCCTTCTGGGCTATCTCACCTACTCTGGATCCCACCATCAAGCCTCGTCCTAACCACACCCTTCCCCCAGCACCGAGGACAAACACAGACCCTGCCCTCCCAGTTACAGATGGCACGAGCACCTGTGTCCTCTCTGTTGAAAAGACAGAGCAAAGCTGTAGTTTTATCGAAATTAAGACCCATTTCATCACTTGCAGCAATCAGTCGTATGAATTCATTCGAGGGTTGTGCTTGGGCATCTGACAAATGCTTAAATGAAGCAGCCTAGAAGGGACTTGTCTTGCACATCCACTGATTCCTCTCCCTCTGAAACACCGAGGGCCGTGTAGGTGAATACACTCTGACCCAAAGTGGGCTGCTCTCACAAGAGCTATTATCCACCCAATGGTATTATTCAAGTTAAACGTAACCTTAGCTCATCTTTTACATCCAGCAGACCTAAAGCCCAAAGGTCCTTCCTCAGACTCACACCAAACGCAGACTCGACTCTCCACAGGCACACATGGCCAGGCAGACGATTCCCGTCGGCTGCAGATCGAAGGTCTCACCTGCTTCCAACAACCATCGTGCAACCGCCATGCTTCCAACAACCTTCAAGCACTGCCCAAGAAGCAGCGCTTTCTAATTCCCTGGAGACCTTCAGCTTCTGACAAGGAGTTAAGGCTCTTCGCCCTGCAGATGGAAGGCTACGCGAGTCACACCTCATCACACAACTGCCAGGCTGCCTGGAAACAGCATACAGATCCTCTCCTCACAAGGACTCACATCCAGAAGACAAGGACCACTGGGTACACGTAGCACTGGCAGGGGTTTCATCTCTCTGGTGCTGTCCTGCAGAGCTGGGGTGGCCGCTGCTGATGCAGGGGAGGCCTCGTGTCCTCAGAATTGTCCTCAGTCACCGTCTGGGGAGACTGCTCTGCTCTCTGCCCATCCCTGCAATGCAGCAGCTCAGGAACAGGCAAGGAGCAAACAATGGGCTCGCTGGGCTCCTGGGCAAGGAATGGTATCTGCAGCTCCAGCTGCTGCCTGACACGGTGGCCACAGGAGCTGGTAGAGGGCTGGGCAGGAGAGAAAACAGCCCTTCTCAGCAACGAACACCAAGGAAATGTGCAGGGAACAGCTCCAGCACCTTATTCTCCAAGGTCAGCATCCCCCTTGCACAGCACCCACATCCATTGCCCCCTGTAGAGAGAAGGCCATTCTAAACCCCTTGTTGGCTTTCTTCTCTACTCCACTGAGGCTCAGTCCAGAGGCTTTCAGAGCCAGAGCTTTCTGCTCTTTCATTTCCAACAAGAAAAGACGTAGCGGTAAAGTGAAGAACCCAGATGTTTATTCATGGAAGGTCAAGTGGATGTGTGACCTGGGAGCACAGTGAGGGGATGGGCAGGGCCCACTCGCTGGAACCGCGCTGTGGAGCAGAGAATCCTGGAGCCAGCCCAGCTGTGCCTGGTACATGGGAGGGAAGGTCATCTCCTCCTCAAAGTCCTCCAGAGCTGCCCTGCCAGCACCTGCAGCCTCTGTGCAATGGAAGGATTTCTCTCTCTATCTCTAAGGTCGTCCAGAATTTTAGCTGCCATCTCTCTGTTGTATTTGGTGTCATCTCTCACACTTTCGAGGGCTGGAAGAGAGAGGAAGACAGCCAAGATCAGAGCATGCATCTGCGGGGACCCCAGGAAGACCTCCTGCCAGGACCACCCCACCCAGCTCTTCCCACCGCCAGGAGGGAGCAGGCCCAATGGGATCACCCGCAGGGAGCTGCCACCAATACGCCCGAAAAGCTTGCTCGGCTCTGCCCACACGGCCTCGCAGGGAGCGGAACCAGCTGGGTGGGGCACGAATTGCAGCTCCCTGGCCCAGGCTCCTTCCTCCTCCGCACCAGACCCGCTGACCTCACTTACCCTCACAGACGATCCGCAGCTCCTTCTGCTCTCCCCTCACGAGCCACCCAACGTACCCTAGGAACACACAGCACATCCCCAATCCGGCAGCTGCAGCAGTTCAGCTCCCCCAGCCCAGCCCAGCTCCAGACACCCCTCCCCTTGCCGTGCTCAGCCCTCGGTGTTCCCCACTGCTGCCCAAGGGCACCGAGGCAGCGGGCGGCAGGGAGCCCCGCGGGCCCCGCTCCATCGGGTGCTCGGGGCTGCACAGAGCCCGTGCCAGGGGCCCAGATGACTGGGGAACGGAGGGACCCCGGGACTTGTGGCTCACCAAGGAACTCAATGGCCACCTCTCGCAGGGACTCCTGCCGGTTGTCCAGATACAGCAGGGACTGGTGCAGGTACTCGGTGGCTCTGCTCCTGTCCTCTGCCAGCTGCAGAGAGAACAATCACAGAATGCTTTGGCTTGGAACGCACCGGAAAGATTATCCACTTCTAACCCCTCTGCCATGGGCAGGGACACCTCCCTACAGACCAGGCTCATCAAGGCCCCATCCAAACTACCCCTGGAAACCTCTAGGCATGGGGAATGCACAACTTCTCCCTTAAACCTCTGCCAGTGTTTCAACACCATCACTGTGAAGCAATTCTTCCTAACGTCTAATCTAAATCTTCCCCCTTCCAATTCAAAGCCGTTCCCCTTGTCCTATCCCAGTACAGGCCACTGCAAAAAGCCCCTCCCGCCAGCTTTCCTGTTGCCCCTTCAGGTACATTTCCCGGGAGCGCAGGGATGGTGCTCCATGGGGAGCTGCGGTCCCACCCTGCCACCGAAGCCCAGCGTGGACTGGGTTCCATCAGCATCCCTGCGCTTCCTAACAGAGAGGAGCCTGGAGAAGAGACCGTGGGGCTGCACACCCAAGGGAAGGAGCCATTGTGGGGTGCAGTCTTGCCCCAAGGAGACAGCCCCACACTCGGAGCTCGGGGGAAGGGTTTGTCCAGGCTGACTCTGGGCCTTTGGGGACATCTTACCAGGCACTTGCCCAGCCCTGAAAACTCCCTGTTCTTGAGCATTCTCCAGAGCTTCCGCATCCTCAGGACCCCCGTAGCACAGAGAAGGGCTTCCCGAGACACCTGCAGAGCAGCAGAGACTGGAGATGGCATCGCTGCCAAGGGCACAGGACCCATGTTCCCTGCGCCTGGGCAAGGCTGAGGGCCAGTCCAGGGCTCTGGTGGGAAAGGGCAGCAGCTGGGGAACACATCCACCGATGGGTTCTCGGCCCAGCATGAGGAGTGGGGCAACTCCCACCACGGGCAGCTGCTGCTGCCGGGGCAGCAGGACTGAGATGCCCACAGCTGCTGCTCTGAACTCAAAACCCGGAGGAGCCTGGAGCCCTGCAGTCAACCCAGCACCCAGGCATGAGGAAACTGAGCCACCTCCCACAGGAATCCCACTACATCAGAAATCCTCACCTCTGCCACGCACTTGTTCTCGTCATACATGTGGAAGAGCAGGGGCAGCAGGCTCTGGCGCACTTGCACCTTCATTGCCTTCCTTCCCGCTGACACAAAAACCTCCATCACGTGGCAGAAGAGCCGCATGGAGAGCACTTTCACGAAGCTGGACTCCTGTTGGCAACAAAGAGGGCAACACCTCAGCACCGGCTGCTCCAGGCCCACCTGCGCCTGAGAAACCACAGGGCACAAAGTCTCCTGGCAGCACCCAGTGCTCGTGCTGGCGGGCTAAAAGCCTTACGTTGTCAAAGAGCGGACGCAGCCTCTCAGCCAGCATCACGACGATGGCGCCAGAAAGTGGCATGGCCATATTCCTCAGAACACTGGAGAGCACGCAGAGGATCATCTCGACCAGCCCTGGGTCAGCACGCTGCAGAAGGTGCAGGAGCCGTGGCAGGAGAACCTCCATTCCTTTGGCCTGTGTGGAACACAAAGTCAGTCGGTGAAGCCAGAACAGGCTGCACCGACAAAAGCGCTCTGGTCCCTCGAGCCCACGCTGCTCTCTCAGGGCCCAGAAACCAAAGGCCTTCCCCAAATGACTCGAGCGGGTGAACGGGGATGCACGAGAGCCGCGAGCAGCTCCCACAGCTCACAAAGCCCAGACGAGTCCCAGCTACTGTGGTACCCAGACCCACTCCTCCCTCCAGCACGGCTCCAGCCGCCTGCCCCCCTGCTCACCATCTTGGGTCTGTGGCAGCTCGCGATGAGCCCTCGGAGAACCAGGCGTTGCATCTCTCTGCACTCACTCTCCAGGTACAGTGCTAGCAGCTGCAGGACGCACTCATCCCACACAGGCATGTCCGGGCAGGCCAGGAGCTGCAACACACACAGACAGCAGTGAACACGGCTGCCTGGACGGCAGGACCCCAGCCCTGTGGCAGCACAGCACGCAGCCACCTGCCCAGGCAGACCGGCCCAAAGCCTTGCAGTCTCTCGGCCTTGCAAGAGCAACAGCTGCCACAACGGGGCACCAAACACGGCTGGGGACAACCTTCATCCCAGCAGAAAGAGGCCAAGGACACACAGCGGAGCCACCCCCTGACCCAGCTCCGCCGACTGGGCTTCCCCCACAGCACCTGCTGCGGCACAGTGGTGCAAGGCACCTGTGTGTCCACAGCGTAAAAACCACATGGTGCCTTCAGCATAAAAGCCCAAACTGGCAGATTCCACCTCAAATCAAGTCTTACTGAACTGATTAGAACAAGGCAGATGACAAACTACTACCAGTGATTAATAACAGGTAATACCAGCTTCAAGGAAACATCTCATCATTATGACAAGAGAATAAGTACAGTAATTATGAAAGATACACCAACAGTTGCCCGGTCATCGTCATCCAGCTGTGTTTCTGTCAGGCTCACCTCAAGAAAGAAGGCCATGGCAGGGACCTCCCAGCAGGGCTCCTTCAGGTTCAGCACCTGCCTCAGGTAGCGTGCCATGCCGCAACGCAGGGTTTTCTGGATACCGCACATCTCCCTGGCAGGGGGAAGAAGGCACTGTCAGCACGGACCAGGGTGGGCAACCTCTCCCAGGACTGACTCACCAAGACCTGGTCTTTCCCTACCACCCCTCACCAAGAAAGACAGTGCACAACACCAGCACGCTCCTTTCTGGACGAGACTGGAAAAACATCCTTTCAGAACCAAAAGTCAGCTCTTCTGAGGAGAACCCTTGCCTGCCCACGGGAGACTCCTGTCCCCAGGCCCTGACCCTGCTGCTCAGTACATCCGGCCCTGTCCCGCAGATGCCCTCGGTGGGGCCACCTGCAGACACACCCCGCCCTGTGCCATCAGCCCAGACCCCGTGGGACGGGACGCTGGCACTCTGGGAGGTGGCACCTGCTCTGCACCAACCTCTCCCACCTTTTCCTGTCTGCTGAGACAACCCTTGCTGACACATTCCTGTCGCCCGTGACCGAAGGCACTGTGTGGGCTGCCAGGTCTCTACGGGAGAAACAGTGAGGGGAGCAGGGACAAGGGGCTCTCACCTGGCCAGCAGAGTCACCGCGGACTGGTGGGTCTCAGCGATGAGCAGTTTGTCCCAGCCACGCTCACGTTCGACTCGGATCACCACATCTTCATACTTGAGACAGCAGAGCATGGCTTTCAGAATCATCACTGCCAGTCTGTGTGCAGAGCAAAAGCCTAGGTCACACCAGCAGCCCTGCATTCAGCTCCAGCACCATGGGAGGGACAGGAGGGCTGCGATGGAGCACCTTCTGGGATCGGTGGGAAGGCAGAGGATATCCAGGCATTCGTTCCAGAACGGATCGACCGCCTCTGGTGCCTCCTCTGTGCTGCAGAACAGTTGGAAAAGTACAGCCAGGAAGAGGCAGGGGAAATGCCGCTGAAACGCCTCTGGGTCCTTGGACTTTTGGAGAATCTCCCACAGAACCCTCATTGCCTGAAGGAAACAAAACACCCAGAGACAGCACTCAGCGCTGAGACGTCTCCGTGGCAGGGACCGAGGGTGGGAGGGGGAGCTTCCGGTGGTGCTCTGGCCCACGGCAGACGCAGGGAGAGCACACGGCCTGGCTGCCCCTAGGCCTGCCCCTACCACAGCTTTCCCGCCACTGCATGAGGCAGGGAGGGGAAGGGGCAGGGGAGGATGGAGAGCCGCCCGGAGGGGCGACCCTGCGGTTGGGCAAAGCTCTGCTCCAGAAACTCACTGCCAGGGAATAGACCTCCGTGCTGTCCCCATCGGAGGTGGATGTGCTGTACACCAGGGAGTCCTCCAGGACACGGAGCAGCTCCCCCTGCACCTTCTCCGCAGCCGCACGCTCAGACGCCATTGCTCTCCACATGGTTGCAGCCGCCCTGCAGCCACAAAGCTCTGGCTCAGCAGGGTCTGGGCAACCCCGCATCCTGGGCTGGGCACCAGCCCTGACCCTGCCCAGTGCCCCTCGCTGCCACCATCGAGCAGCCTGATGGGCTCCAAAGGCTGGGGAGCCCAGAGCTATCAAGGCAGCAGCCCCATACCTGTCACACGATGGAGAACACCGCAGGAGGGTCACCACCACATCATGAGGCTGTGCCTTGGTCAGCTGTACAAGGCTCTCATCCAGTCTCTGATCATCACAGATGTTCATGAAACACAACTGCCACTGGTACATTGCCCTCACCAGCTCAGGCACCTGGAGGAGACACAGCCGAGAGCTGCAGTGCTGACAGAGCGAGCCATTTGCCCAGATGCCCTTTGCACCACACTCTGCCGACCAGAAGCCTCTCCATGCCCAGTGGACCTGGCTTCAGGGAGCACACAATTCCTGGAGGCTTCAGCCCAGGCCACAGGCTACTTACCTGCTCAGGAACGTAGGCGGTTTTTATCACAATCTCATCCATAGTGCCAGCCAAACGCTCCGCAATATCAGAGTCGTGGTCTGCCTCATTCTCGAAGGCCATGAGGATGGTGTTGTCCTCATTAGCAGGCAAGAAGTCATGCTAAAATATGTCCAAGAGAAGGAAGAGCATCAAAGAGAGGGAAGTCACCCCAAATGCCCCGACAGCAGTGCTCGCCTGAGCAGCGAGAGATGGCCCGGCCCAGGTAGGCATGGCTGTGGGTACCTGTGCACTGCTGTTCAAGAGGGCATCCTCTTCCTCCTCCCCTTCTGATATCTCCAAGTCACAATCTGCAAAGACCGAACACAGCGACAGCTGAGGGAGAGGCTGGAGAACACAGCCCAGTCCCGCAATCCCCAGGCAGGACCAGCCCTGGGACACGGGCTGCTGGGGACACCAACCCCTGTCTCTGTGGCTGGAGGTTCCCAAAGCTTGGAGCACAGATGGAGCCCGCTTGTGGGCAACAGCCCTGTTCCCTACTCCCCTCTTTCCCTGGAAAGACCCATGGGGGATGGGATGGGGACAAGCCGCCCGCACCCACCAGCCTTGTGGCCCAGCTCTGCCACTCACCCTCCCGCGGCACCTGCAGCTCCTCCACCTCACCAGGCTGACACGCTGGGGCAGCCTCAGTGCCTTCCTCCTCCTCTCCTAACACACAGCACAGACTGGCACCATCGGGGACTTTCTCCGCCATCCTGCTGAAGCCTGGCCTCGATGCCTCCTGCTCCAAGGCTGGAAGATGCCTCAGTCAAACGCCGCAGACACGGATCAGTACGCAACAAGTTGGCTGTGCGGGATCCACACAGCCCCACTCTGTCCCGTCGTGACGTGGCCTACGGGCACTCTGAGCTGACAACACGCTGCCAACAGCACCTGTGGCACCTTGGTTGCCAAGGGCCTTTGTGACACGCTGCCACTCACCAGTCAATCAGAGCACCTGTATCACTTCAGCTCCCAAAGGCTGCTGCACCTCCACCCACACCCCTTTTGCTCCGCCCTTCCATCCTTGAGTGCTCCCACAAGCACCAATTGGCTGCTGCACACCACAGGTGCCTCCAGGCTGGAGCGCTGGCCTTGGCAGGCGGCAGCGCAAGGGCCCAGATGTGGCTGTTCCAGCCAGGTTGGCTGGGGGAGCATATCTCTCCTCGTTGCGGCTTCCCATGCGGGACCGTGGGCATTTTTCCCTTGAAGCATCACCTAACACCTTCTTCAACTCTGTTTCCAGCCGAGCTGAGACACCATTTCCAAGGGAATTCTCTCTCTCACCGTTTCCAGTCTCTTCCTATGCATGGAATTTTGTTCTCCGCACCGGACTCCAAGACATTTCAGCAATTGCTGAGCTGGGCTTGCACAGCAGCAAGGACTTCTCTGCTGCTCACACTGCCTCCTCAGCAAGTAGCCTGGGGGCGGCCATACATTGCAAAGGGACTCAGCCACCAGAGGTCACCAGGGCATGCTTCCACGCCCAATGATTCCACGCTCATTAAGAAAAACAGGGGCACATTTTCCAAAGTAGCCGTTTCTCAGGGACTGGCCACCCTGCTGCCAAGAGCCTGCTTGGCCATCACTCTTCCTTCTCCTGCCCTTACTAAACTGTCTTTATCTCAGCCTGGAAGGTGGTGGGTTCTTTCCCCTAATTTTGCCCTTCCATCCCACCGGGGAGGCAGGGATGCAGGGAGGGATGACTGGGTGTGTGGGTGGGTGGGTGTGTGGATGGGTGGGGGCTCAGCTGCCAGTTGGGTTAACCTGCCCCACTCGCTCTCACTGCCGTCCATCCCCAACTGTGAGACGCTGCCTCTGTTCCCTGAGGGGCTACAGGCCCAGGGAAAACTGTTTGCACGGGCCGGCTCTAAGGAAAAACTACCAGTGCTCTCCTGATGGCACCAAGCACACCAGCAAAGGCTCTGAGGCCATTCACACCACCAAGATGCAATCGCACGGCACTGCCAGAAAGCACAACCATAGACACTCTCAGACGCAAACCAACACCGACAGCGACACAAGTGGTGCTGCTCAACCATCTCCTGCAGCACCAAGAACTCCCCTGACTCTGCAGCCTCATAGCGCTTGAGTCCCTCTGCCTCGTGAGGGTTCAGTGCCTGCAACAGCACCAAAGGCATCACCGGCAACAGGGATTCCTGGCACTCACCTATTTCTGCATCAAACCCAAGAAAGCCAAAAGGCTGTAGAAAGTTATGAAACATTCAAGGGCCCTTCCTTTCGCAGCTGGCGATTTTGGAGGGCAGGTTTATGTCTCGCTGACCACAGTAAGGGCTCGCAGCAAGCTCTGGGGGCTGCTCTTCCTAGGAAGTGGAGATTCCCAAACTGCAAGACCGTCAGGGAAATGTCATGCCCAAGGTCTTGAGCAAAACTGATCCAAAGCAACAAATTCCAGGCAGGTTCAGCTCAAGCAAGGTACAAACACTTGCTGTCTTCACGTTTCCCTCAAGAAGACATTGGTGGGGGTCAGCTGTCAAGTGTTCCCAATCCAAGTCCATCAGCACGGATGGACACCGATTCCGTTTTACAGTTACGCTACAGCATCAGCACCGGGACCCCATCAGCACACGCAGAGCAGCCACGTACAAAACACTGTGCCCACATCCCAAGAACTTCTCTGCTCCACTGCTACCAGCCACAAAACAAATCCCCTTGTAACGTGGGCGCAGGAGAAGTGCTGCGGGGTTTGCCGGGAGCACGCGGCACCCCCGCAGGCACCCGCAACAGGCCAGCATCATCACAAGACCATACAAACCCTCACGTGGCAACAGAGAGGAGCAAACAGCATCCAGCTCCTTTCAGGATGCCAGAGCTGTGCTTCTTCAACAACACGACCTGATCTGAAAGTCTGCCAAGGACCAGCAGCAAAAGCTAACAAAAATGCCCACCTCATTCTCTCCAAGATGCCCAGCAAGGGCACACCAGCAAAAAGCTCTGCGAGCCAAAACTTCCAGCCCTTTCCTGAGGCCAGGGACACAGCAACATCAGCCCGTGCCACACACACACTTCAAAGAGGAGAAGCAGAATCTTCCCCATGCGCTCTATTTTCAGCTCAGAGTAGATCCCCTGCTCCCCACCGACCAGGCAGAAGAGTTTCCCAGCACCTGACCCCTCCAACCTAACACGCACTCCACGCTGCACGTTGTATTTGTGGGGGTTTGGTTTGGTTTTCAGAAAGCCAGTCCTTCTGCAGCACCAGCACTGCTTCACCACGTCCCGAGAACGTCCTGCACGGAGCAACGGGGTGGGGGTGGGGGGCACGTTCACACCCAAGGCACTTACCACCAAACACCCTATTTCGTTCCAGGCTTCTTCTACTCGTCAGAGCTGACTGGGGGGACGACAGCTGCCACAGGCAGGGAAGCACAGCATGCTACTCCTTCTTCTGTGGGAACCAGCTCTGCCTTGGGTATCTAGGATGGCAAGACTCTTGCAAATACACGGCTTGGAAACTAAATCACACAGCTGCAAGCAACTGAATTAATGCAGGTTACCCAGGGACTCCCTGTCAGCTCAGGTGCTTCACATCAACATTTGAGCTCAAGACCAGACACTGAAAACCAAAAACAAACCCCCAAACCAATGACAACAACAACAAACAAACATCAAAATCCCAACTTCCTTTAAGTACTTTTTTCCCCCTAAATTAGATGAAACCAAAAGTCATCTTGTCATTTCTTCTGGCAAAAGCCTCGATACATTCCCCAGCACAGAATCAGAGCCCACCCCACATGGACCTGTCTCACACCACCACCCCGCAGGCCAAAGCATCCAGCACAAGTCTCCCAGCTACAAGAGACCGGGACCGTCGCCCCTAGCCCTTGGGACAACCCCACCTCTGTCAGCCTTACAAGCTCCTGGAACCTCTGCTACTCGCTACGTGCCAGAAGAGCTCCCACACTGCTTCAACTGTTGCCAAGACTCAGCCCAGCTAAACAAGCAAGCGAGTGCCTCGGGACACTCGCTTTCCCCTCTCACATCCCCCTGATGCTCAGGCTTCCGTCGCAGCACAGAAATTAAGGGGCTCTTTGAAAAATTATGGCCTGCCTTCAGCACTGAAAACACCATAAGGAATCAGCGGGACGAGACAGACGCGACACCTCAGCACTCAGCTAACTGGAGGCAGGCTGCAGTAGGGCAAGGTGCTCTCTAGACCCTCTCCAACACACAGCACTCCGCACTTGGTGCTCTGGCTTTCCACACACAGGCAACAGATCTTATCACTCTACCACAACTACCCCTTTAAAACGCAGTTCCACTTCAATTATGTGGCACAGAGTCATTTTAAGAACTTCCCAAATGACAAGTGCTCAAGGAAAGACATGGAAGCATACAAAGCACCAGGACTGTTGCGCTGTGCCCAATTTTTCTGCAACCACAGCCCAGACCAAGCTCTCTCACACCAAAGAGAAACATGCTGATAGACTGTCTGACCGGCTTCTGCAGTGCTTGCTCTGCAACCAGTCATGCTGCTGCTGCAGGAATGAAACACCAGAAATGAGACTGCTCAAACCACTTGAACGGAAAGAACGTGGCATTCAGAGCACGTGGGCATTTTTCCCTTAAAGCATCACCTAACACCTTCTTCAACTCTGTTTCCAGCCCAGCTGAGACACCATTTCCAAGGGAATTCTCTCTCTCACCGCTCCCAGTCTTTTCCTACGCATGGAATTTTGTTGTCCACAGTAGCTGAACATGCAGCTCATGAACTCTGCTTCACACCGGCCTCCAAGAGGCTTGGCAACACATGGACATTTCAGCAATTGCTGAGCTGGGCTTGCACAGCAGCAAGGACTTCTCTGCTGCTCACACTGCCTCCTCAGCAAGTGGCCTGGGGGCGGCCATACATTGCAAAGGGACTCAGCCACCAGAGGTCACCAAGGGCATGCTCCACGCCCAATGATTCCACCCTCAGCAAGAGAAACAGGGGCACATTTTCCAAAGTAGCTGTTGCTCAGGGACTGGCCACCCTGCTGCCAAGAGCCTGCTTGGCCATCACTCTTCCTTCTCCTGCCCTTACTAAACTGTCTTTATCTCAGCCTGGAAAGTGGTGAGTTCTTTCCCCTGATTTTGCCCTTCCATCCTACTGGGGACGGAGGGAGGGAGGGAGGGAGGGAGGGAGGGAGGGAGGGAGGGAGGGAGGGAGGGAGGGAGGGAGGGAGGGAGGGAGGGAGGGAGGGAGGGAGGGAGGAGGGAAGGATGACTGAGTGGGGGCTTAGTTGCCAGCTGGGTAAACCTGCCCCACTCAATCTCATTGCCATCCAGCCCCAACTGTGAAACGCTGCCTCTGTTCCCCGAGGGGCTGCTGATGCTCTGGCAGCACTCACAGAGCTGTTCTATGACCAGACTGAAAACCACTGGAACTGCAATTTTCACAGCAGTTCTATGAAGATTCAAGGAAAAGCTTCAGTCAGCGAGCACAAGCACTGCCCAAGCCCTTTTGCTCTGCACTGCTGAGCTGCACCACACCCGCTGGACTAACAGACGCAACCATAACCTACAGAGTTTCTACCGCTGCCGCTGCCGCAAGGGGACTTTGGAGAGTGAAGCAGCAGAAAGCACACATCACTGCGAACAAAGCCTCAATAGCACACAATAGCTGGATGACTGCTCGGAAACACCGCAGGCTGCAGCAGAATCTCAGAGGTCTCACGTCATTACTTGCTGCCTTTGAAACTTTCCATATTTACGTTGCCTGTGCCTGCCAGGTCAGCACTGATCGCTCCTACGGGGTCACTGGCACAACTTTCTGGCTGATGCAAGGCAAATGTTACCTCCAGAACCAGAGATTGTCACCGGAAAAGCCAAAGAGCGCTCTCTCTTTTGCATCTTTTGGTGTCTCTCAGTTTGCCTGACAGTACTGATACTCTTCCAGGTTTGCTCCCCAACCCCAGGGCTTGCTCTCAGATAGTTCAGCTGTTACATCCTTCCGCAGTCTTTACTGAACATTACTTGCAACCACTCGTCAAAGCAACCCCTGGTAAAGCTTGAAATCCTGCCTGAAACCAGGCAAAATATTCACCCTGAGTTCTGAAGCCACTGACTGCCAAGCGCAATCACGGGTGTCGCACCCTGTCCCTTGTAGGCCTCATGCTGCTGCTTATCGAGAGAGGCCTGCACTGCTCAAGAGTCACTGAGCCCTTACAGAAAGTTTTGGACGTTCCATAAAAAGGCACTGGCACTGAGCTTAAGCTTTAAATCAGCAGAGATCTTAGAGAACTACTTTAGCCATGAGGAGCAAAGCCGAAGGCAAATAGAAACCGAAGAAACCTCTTGCGGCCCTGGTTCCACAGATGGGGCAGAGCCAAGCTCACTGTAAAACACCAGCACCATCCAAACCAGGGATCCAGGCAGCCCTTTGCTCACGAGCAACATTCCTAAAACAGCTCATGTGTGATCGCACCAAGAGGCACTGACTGCAGGAGCTCTTTACCTGAGACCACGGACAACAAATAAATGCAGCGTAAATAGGAGGAGGACTGGAGAATAACACACCAGAACAGGACACCCTTGGGGGGTGCGCACCACACAATGGAGGCCCTCTGTTAACCCATCTCTTCAGGAGAAGCCCTCCAACATAAACGCGAGGTACCAAGGCCTCCTTCTCCACACACGCACACACCTCCAGGCAACCACTCAGCACAGGCACAGTTAGCAGTAGACACAAAACTCAGGAACAGCTTGGGACCTCCTTCTGGGCTATCTCACCTACTCTGGATCCCACCATCAAGCCTCGTCCTAACCACCCCTTTCCCCCAGCACCGAGGACAAACACAGACACTGTCTTCCCAGGTTACAGACGGCACGAGCACCTGTGTCCTCTCTGTTGAAAAGACAGAGCAAAGCTGTAGTTTCTCTAAATTAAGACCCATTTCATCACTTGCAGCAATCAGTCGTATGAATTCATTCGAGGGTTGTGCTCGGGCATCTGACAAATGCTTAAATGAAGCAGCCAAAAGGGACTTGTCTTGCACATCTACTGATTCCTCTCCCTTTGAAACACCGAGGGCCATGTAGGTGAATAAACTCTGACCCAAAGTGGGCTGCTCTCACAAGAGCTATTATCCGCCCAATGGTATTACTCAAGATAAACGTAACCTTAGCTCATCTTTTACATCCAGCAGACCTAAAGCCCAAAGGTCCTTCCTCAGACTCACACCAAATGCAGACTCCACTCCCCACAGGCACACATGGCCAGGCAGACGATTCCCGTCGGCTGCAGATCGAAGGTCTCACCTGCTTCCAACAACCATCGTGCAACCACCACGCTTCCAACAACCTTCAAGCACTGCCCAAGAAGCAGTGCTTTCTAATTCCCTGGAGACCTTCAGCTTCTGACAAGGAGTTAAGGCTCTTCGCCCTGCAGATGGAAGGCCACGTGAGTAACACCTCATCACACAACTGCCAGGCTGCCTGGAAACAGCATACAGATCCTCTCCTCACAAGGAGCCACATCCAGAAGACAAGGACCCCTGGGTACACGTAGCACTAGCAGGGGTTTCATCTCTCTGGTGCTGTCCTGCAGAGCTGGGGTGGCCGCTGCTGATGCAGGGGAGGCCTCGTGTCCTCAGAATTGTCCTCAGTCACCGTCTGGCGAGACTGCTCTGCTCTCTGCCCATCCCTGCAATGCAGCAGCTCAGGAACAGGCAAGGAGCAAACAATGGGCTCGCTGGGCTCCTGGGCAAGGAATGGTATCTGCAGCTCCAGCTGCTGCCTGACACGGTGGCCACAGGAGCTGGTAGAGGGCTGGGCAGGAGAGAAAACAGCCCTTCTCAGCAATGATCACCAAGGAAATATGCAGGGAAAAGCTCCAGCACCTTATTCTCCAAGGTCAGCATCCCCCTTGCACAGCACCCACATCCATTGCCCCCTGTAGAGAGAAGGCCATTCTAAAACCCTTGTTGGCGTTCTTCTCTACTCCACTGAGGCTCAGTCCAGAGGCTTTCAGAGCCCAAGCTTTTCACTCTTTCATTTCCAACAAGAAAAGATGTAGCGATAAAGTGAAGAACCCAGATGTTTATTCATGGAAGGTCAAGTGGACCTGGGAGTACCCTGAGGGGATGGGAAGGGCCCACTCGCTGGAACTACGCTATGGAGCAGAGAGAATCCTGGAGCCACCCAGCTGTGCCTGATACATGGGAGGGAAGGTCATCTCCTCCTCAAAATTTTCCAGAGCTGCCCTGCCAGCACCCGCAGCCTCTGTCCAATGGAAGGATTTCTCTCTCTAGCTCTAAGGTCGTCCAGAATTTTAGCTGCCATCTCTCTGTTGTATTTGGTGTCATCTCTCACACTTTCGAGGGCTGGAAGAGAGAGGAAGACAGCCAAGATCAGAGCGTGCATCTGCGGGGGGGAAGACCTCCTGCCAGGACCACCCCACCCAGCTCTTCCCATGGCCCAAAGGGATCACCCGCAGGGAGCTGCCACCAATACGCCCGAAAAGCTCGCTCGGCTCTGCCCACACGGCCTCGCAGGGAGCGGAACCAGCTGGGTGGGGCACGGATTGCAGCTCCCTGGCCCAGGCTCCTTCCTCCTCCGCACCAGACCCGCTGACCTCACTTACCCTCGCAGACGATCCGCAGCTCCTCCTGCTCTCCCCTCACGAGCCACCCAACGTACCCTAGGAACACACAGCACATCCCCAATCCGGCAGCTGCAGCAGTTCAGCTCCCCCAGCCCAGCCCAGCTCCAGGCCCCCCTCCCCTCGCCGCACTCAGCCCATGGTGTTCCCCACTGCTGCCCAAGGGCACCGAGGCAGCGGGCGGCAGGGAGCCCCGCGGGCCCCGCTCCATCGGGGCTGCACAGGGCCCGTGCCTGGGGCCCAGATGAGTGGGGAACGGAGGGACCCCGGGACTTGTGGCTCACCAAGGAACTCAATGGCCACCTCTCGCAGGGACTCCTGCCGGTTGTCCAGATACAGCAGGGACTGGTGCAGGTACTCGGTGGCTCTGCTCCTGTCCTCTGCCAGCTGCAGAGAGAACAATCACAGAATGCTTTGGCTTGGAACGCACCGGAAAGATCATCCACTTCCAACCCCTCTGCCATGGGCAGGGACACCTCCCTACAGACCAGGCTCATCAAGGCCCCATCCAAACTACCCCTGGAAACCTCTAGGCATGGGGAATGCACAACTACTCCCTTAAACCTCTGCCAGAGTTTCAACACCATCACTGTGAAGCAATTCTTCCTAACGTCTAATCTAAATCTTCCCCCTTCCAATTCAAAGCCGTTCCCCTTGTCCTATCCCAGTACAGGCCACTGCAAAAAGCCCCTCCCGCCAGCTTTCCTGTTGCCCCTTCAGGTACATTTCCCGGGAGCGCAGGGATGGTGCTCCATGGGGAGCTGCGGTCCCACCCTGCCACCGAAGCCCAGCGTGGACTGGGTTCCATCAGCATCCCTGCGCTTCCTAACAGAGAGGAGCCTGGAGAAGAGACCGTGGGGCTGCACACCCAAGGGAAGGAGCCATTGTGGGGTGCAGTCTTGCCCCAAGGAGACAGCCCCACACTCGGAGCTCGGGGGAAGGGTTTGTCCAGGCTGACTCTGGGCCTTTGGGGACATCTTACCAGGCACTTGCCCAGCCCTGAAAACTCCCTGTTCTTAAGCATTCTCCAGAGCTTCCGCAACCTCAGGACCATCGTAGCACAGAGAAGGGCTTCCCGAGACACCTGCAGAGCAGCAGAGACTGGAGATGGCATCGCTGCCAAGGGTACAGGACCCATGTTCCCTGCGCCTGGGCAAGGCTGAGGGCCAGTCCAGGGCTCTGGTGGGAAAGGGCAGCAGCTGGAGAACACATCCACCGATGGGTTCTCGGCCCAGCATGAGGAGTGGGGCAACTCCAACCACGGGCAGCTGCTGTCGCCGGGGCAGCAGGAATGAGGTGGCCAGAGCTGGTGCTCTGCACCCAAGGCCCGGAGGAACCTGGAGCCCTGCAGTCAACCCAGCGCCCAGGCATGAGGAAGCTGAGCCACCTCCCACAGGAATCCCACTACATCAGAAATCCTCACCTCTGCCACGCACTGGTTCTCGTCGTACATGTGGAAGAGCAGGGGCAGCAGGCTCTGGCGCACTTGCACCTTCATTGCCTTCCTTCCCGACACCACCAAAAGTTCCATCTCGTTGCGGAAGAGCTGCATGGAGAGCACTTTCACGGAGCTGGACTCCTGTTGGCAACAAAGAGGGCAACACCTCAGCACCGGCTGCTCCAGGCCCACCTGCGCCGGAGAAACCACAGGGCACAAAGTCTCCTGGCAGCACCCAGTACTCGTGCTGGGGGGCTCAAAGCCTTACGTTGTCAAAGAGCGGACGCAGCCTCTCAACCAGCATCACGACGATGGTGCCAGAAAGTGGCGTGGCCATATTCCTCAGAACACTGGAGAGCACGCAGAGGATCATCTCGACCAGCCCCGGGTCAGCACGCTGCAGAAGGTGCAGGAGTCGTGGCAGGAGAACCTCCATTCCTTTGGCCTGTGTGGAACACAAAGTCAGTCGGTGAAGCCAGAACAGGTTGCACCGCCAAAACCGATCCGGACCCTCGAACCCACGCTGCTCTCTCAGGGCCCAGAAACCAAAGGCCTTCCCCAAAGGACTCGGGCGGGTGAACGGGGATGCACGAGAGCCGCGAGCAGCTCCCACAGCTCACAAAGCCCAGACGAGTCCCAGCTACTGTGGTACCCAGACCCACTCCTCCCTCCAGCACGGCTCCAGCCGCCTGCCCCCCGCTCACCATCTTGGGTCTGTGGCAGCGCGCGACGAGCCCTCGGAGCACCAGGCGTTGCATCTCTCTGCGCTCACTCTCCAGGTACAGTGACAGCAGATGCAGGACGCACTCATCCCACACAGGCATGTCCGGGCAGGCCAGGAGCTGCAACACACACAGACAGCAGTGACACGGCTGCCTGGATGGCAGGACCCCAGCCCTGTGGCAGCACAGCACGCAACCACCTGTCCAGGCAGACCGGCCCAAAGCCTTGCAGTCTCTCGGCCTTGCAAGAGCAACAGCTGCCACAACGGGGCACCAAACACGGCTGGGGACAACCTTCATCCCAGCAGAAAGAGGCCAAGGACACACAGCGGAGCCACCCCCTGACTCAGCTCCGCCGACTGGGCTTCCCCCACAGCACCTGCTGCGGCACAGTGGTGCAAGGCACCTATGTGTCCACAGCGTAAAAACCACACGGTACCTTCAGCATAAAAGCCCAAACTGGCAGATTCCACCTCAAATCAAGTCTTACTGAACTGATTAGAACAAGGCAGATGACAAACTACTACCAGTGATTAATAACAGGTAAGAATACCAGCTTCAAGTAAACATCTCATCATTATGACAAGAGAATAAGTACAGTAATTATGAAAGATACACCAACAGTTGCCCGGTCATCGTCATCCAGCTGTGTTTCTGTCAGGCTCACCTCAAGAAAGAAGGCCATGGCAGGGACCTCCCAGCAGGGCTCCTTCAGGTTCAGCACCTGCCTCAGGTAGCGTGCCATGCCGCAACGCAGGGTTTTCTCGATACCGCACATCTCCCTGGCAGGGGGAAGAAGGCACTGTCAGCACGGACCAGGGTGGGCAACCTCTCCCAGGACTGACTCACCAAGACCTGGTCTTTCCCTACCACCCCTCACCAAGAAAGACAGTGCACAACATCAGCACGCTCCTTTCTGGACGAGACTGGAAAAACATCCTTTCAGAACCAAAAGTCAGCCCTTCTGAGGAGAACCCTTGCCTGCCCACGGGAGACTCCTGTCCCCAGGCTCTGACCCTGCTGCTCAGTGCATCCGGCCCTGTCCCGCAGATGCCCTCGGTGGGGCCACCTGCAGACACACCCCGCCCTGTGCCATCAGCCCAGACCCCGTGGGACGGGACGCTGGCACTCTGGGAGGTGGCACCTGCTCTGCACCAACCTCTCCCACCTTTTCCTGTCTGCTGAGACAACCCTTGCTGACACATTCCTGTCGCCCGTGACCGAAGGCACTGTGTGGGCTGCCAGGTCTCTACGGGAGAAACAGTGAGGGGAGCAGGGACAAGGGGCTCTCACCTGGCCAGCAGAGTCACCGCGGACTGGTGGGTCTCAGCGATGAGCAGTTTGTCCCAGCCACGCTCACGTTCGACTCGGATCACCACATCTTCATACTTGAGACAGCAGAGCATGGCTTTCAGAATCATCACTGCCAGTCTGTGTGCAGAGCAAAAGCCTAGGTCACACCAGCAGCCCTGCATTCAGCTCCAGCACCATGGGAGGGACAGGAGGGCTGCGATGGAGCACCTTCTGGGATCGGTGGGAAGGCAGAGGATATCCAGGCATTCGTTCCAGAACGGATCGACCTCCTCTGGTGCCTCCTCTGTGCTGCAGAACAGTTGGAAAAGTACAGCCAGGAAGAGGCAAGGGAAATGCCGCTGAAACGCCTCTGGGTCCTTGGACTTTTGGAGAATCTCCCACAGAACCCTCATTGCCTGAAGGAAACAAAACACCCAGAGACAGCACTCAGCGCTGAGACGTCTCCGTGGCAGGGACCGAGGGTGGGAGGGGGAGCTTCCGGTGGTGCTCTGGCCCACGGCAGACGCAGGGAGAGCACACGGCCTGGCTGCCCCTAGGCCTGCCCCTACCACAGCTTTCCCGCCACTGCATGAGGCAGGGAGGGGAAGGGGCAGGGGAGGATGGAGAGCCGCCCGGAGGGGCGACCCTGTGGTTGGGCAAAGCTCTGCTCCAGAAACTCACTGCCAGGGAATAGACCTCCGTGCTGTCCCCGTCGGAGGTGGATGTGCTGTGCACCGGGGAGTCCTCCAGGACACGGAGCAGCTCCCCCTGCACCTTCTCCGCAGCCGCACGCTCAGACGCCATTGCTCTCCACATGGTCGCAGCCGCCCTGCAGCCACAAATCTCTGGCTCAGCAGGGTCTGGGTAACCCCACGTCCCTGTGCCAAGCCCTGACCCTGCCCAGTGCCCCTCGCTGCCACCTCGAGCAGCCTGATGGGCTCCACAGGCTCGGGAGCCCAGAGCTATCAAGGCAGCTGCCCCGTACCTGTCACATGATGGAGAACACCGCAGGAGGGTCACCACCACATCATGAGGCTGTGCCTTGGTCAGCTGTACAAGGCTCTCATCCAGCCTCTGATCATCACAGACCCTCCTGAACGACAGCTGCCACTGGTACATTTCCCTCACCAGCTCAGGCACCTGGGGGAGACACAGCCGAGAGCTGCAGTGCTGACAGAGCGAGCCATTTGCCCAGCTGCCCTTTCCACCACACTCTGCTGACCAGAAGTCTGTCCATGCCCAGTGGACCTGGCTTCAGGGAGCACACAATTCCTAGAGGCTTCAGCCCAGGCCATAGGCTGCTTACCTGCTCAGAAGTGAAGCTGTTTTTTGTCACAAGCTCCTTCAGTCTTGCAGCGAAATGCTCTGCAACATTAGAGTTGGGGTCTGCCTCGTTCTTGAAGGCCATGAGGATGGTGTTGTCTTCCTCAGCGGGAAAGAAGACATCCTAAAATATTTCCAGGAGAAGGAAGAGCATCAAAGAGAGGGAAGTCACCCCAAATGCCCCGACAGCAGTGCTTGCCTGAGCAGCGACAGACGGCCCGACCCAGGAAGGCATGGCTGTGGGTACCTGTGCACTGCTGTTCAAGAGGGCATCCTCTTCCTCCTCCCCTTCTGATACCTCCAAGTCACAATCTGCAAAGACCGAGCACAGAGACAGCTGAGGGAGAGGCTGGAGAACACAGCCCAGTCCCGCGCTCCCCAGGCAGGACCAGGCCCGGGAAACGGGCTGCTGGGGACACCAACCCCCGTCTCTGCGGCTGGAGGTTCTCAAAGCTTGGAGCACAGATGGAGCCCGCTTGTGGGCAACAGCCCTGTTCCCTACTCCCCTCTTTCCCTGGAAAGGCCCATGGGGGATGAGATGGGGACAAGCCGCCCGCACCCACCAGCCTTGTGGCCCAGCTCTGCCACTCACCCTCCCACGGCACCTGCAGCTCCTCCACCTCACCAGGCTGACACGCTGGGGCAGCCTCAGTGCCTTCCTCCTCCTCTCCTAACACACAGCACAGACTGGCCACACCAGGGACTCTCTCCGCCATCCTGCTGAAGACTGGCCTCGATGCCTCCTGCTCCAAGGCTGGAAGATGCCTCAGTCAAACGCCGCAGACACGGATCAGTAGGCAACAAGTTGGCTGTGCGAGATCCACACAGCCCCACTCTGTTCCGTCCTGACTCGTCGTGGCCTACGGGCACTCTGAGCTGACAACACGCTGCCAACAGCCCCTGTGGCACCTTGGTTGCCAAGGGCCTTTGTGACACGCTGCCACTCACCAGCCAATCACAGCACCCGTATCACTGCAGCTCCCAAAGGCTGCTGCACCTCCGCCCACACCGCTTTTGCTCCGCCGTTCCATCCTTGAGTGCTCCCACAAGCACCAATTGGCCGCTGCACACCACAGGCGCCTCCAGGCTGGAGCGCTGGCCTTGGCAGGCGGCAGCGCAAGGGCCCAGATGTGGCTGTTCCAGCCAGGTTGGCTGGGGGAGCATTTCTCTCCTTGTCGCGGCTCCCCCTGCGGGACCGTGGGCATTTTTCCCTTGAAGCATCACCTAACACCTTCTTCAACTCTGTTTCCAGCCCAGTTGAGACACCATTTCCAAGGGAATTCTCTCTGTCACCGCTCCCAGTCTTTTCCTACGCATGGAATTTTGTTGTCCACAGTAGCTGAACATGCAGCTCATGAACTCTGCTTCACACCGGCCTCAAAGAGGCTTGGCAACACACGGACATTTCAGCAATTGCTGAGCTGGGCTTGCACAGCAGCAAGGACTTCTCTGCTGCTCACACTGCCTCCTCAGCAAGTGGCCTGGGGGCGGCCAAGACATTGCAAAGGGACTCAGCCACCAGAGGTCACCAGGGCATGCTTCCACGCCCAATGATTCCACGCTCAGCAAGAGAAACAGGGGCACATTTTCCAAAGTAGCCGTTGCTCAGGGACTGGCCACCCTGCTGCCAAGAGCCTGCTTGGCCATCACTCTTCCTTCTCCTGCTCTTACTAAACTGTCTTTATCTCAGCCTGGAAGGTGGTGGGTTCTTTCCCCTGATTTTGCCCTTCCATCCCACCGGGGAGGCAGGGATGCAGGGAGGGATGACTGCATGTGTGGGTGCGTGGGTGGGTGGGTGGGGGATCAGCTGCCAGTTGGGTTAACCTGCCCCACTCGCTCTCACTGCCATCCATCCCCAACTGTGAGACGTTGCCTCTGTTCCCTGAGGGGCTACAGGCCCAGGGAAAACTGTTTGCACAGGCCGGCTCTAAGGAAAAACTACCAGTGCTCTCCTGATGGCACCAAGCACACCAGCAAAGGCTCTGAGGCCATTCACACCACCAAGATGCAATCGCACGGCACTGCCAGAAAGCACAACCATAGACACTCTCAGACGCAAACCAACACCGACAGCGACACAAGTGGTGCTGCTCAACCATCTCCTGCAGCACCAAGAACTCCCCTGACTCTGCAGCCTCGTAGCGCTTGAGTCCCTCTGCCTCATGAGGGTTCAGTGCCTGCAACAGCACCAAAGGCATCACCGGCAACAGGGATTCCTGGCACTCACCTATTTCTGCATCAAACCCCAGAAAGCCAAAAGGCTGTAGAAAGTTATGAAACATTCAAGGGCCCTTCCTTTCGCAGCTGGCGATTTTGGAGGGCAGGTTTATGTCTCGCTGACCACAGTAAGGGCTCGCAGCAAGCTCTGGGGGCTGCTCTTCCTAGGAAGTGGAGATTCCCAAACTGCAAGGCCGTCAGGGAAATGTCATGCCCAAGGTCTTGAGCAAAACTGATCCAAAGCAACAAATTCCAGACAGGTTCAGCTCAAGCAAGGCACAAACACTTGCTGTCTTCACGTTTCCCTCAAGAAGACATTGGTGGGGGTCAGCTGTCAAGTGTTCCCAATCCAAGTCCATCAGCACGGATGGACACCGATTCCGTTTTACAGTTACGCTACAGCATCAGCACCGGGACCCCATCAGCACACGCAGAGCAGCCACGTACAAAACACTGCGCCCACATCCCAAGAACTTCTCTGCTCCACCGCTACCAGCCACAAAACAAATCCCCTTGTAACGTGGGCGCAGGAGAAGTGCTGCGGGGTTTGCCGGGAGCACGCGGCACCCCCGCAGGCACCCGCAACAGGCCAGCATCATCACGAGACCATACAAACCCTCACGTGGCAACAGAGAGGAGCAAACAGCATCCAGCTCCTTTCAGGATGCCAGAGCTGTGCTTCTTCAACAACATGACCTGATCTGAAAGTCTGTCAAGGACCAGCACCAAAAGCTAACAAAAATGCCCACCTCATTCTCTCCAAGATGCCCAGCAAGGGCACACCAGCAAAAAGCTCTGCGAGCCAAAACTTCCAGCCCTTTCCTCAGGTCAGGGACACAGCAACATCAGCCCGTGCCACACACACACTTCAAAGAGGAGAAGCAGAATCTTCCCCATGCGCTCTATTTTCAGCTCAGAGTAGATCCCCTGCTCCCCACCAACCAGGCAGAAGAGTTTCCCAGCACCTGACCCCTCCAACCTAACACGCACTCCACGCTGCACGTTGTATTTGTGGGGGTTTGGTTTGGTTTTCAGAAAGCCAGTCCTTCTGCAGCACCAGCACTGCTTCACCACGTCCCGAGAACGTCCTGCACGGAGCAACGGGGTGGGGGTGGGGTGGGGGGCACGTTCACACCCAAGGCACTTACCACCAAACGCCCTATTTCGTTCCAGGCTTCTTCTACTCGTCAGAGCTGACTGGGGGGACGACAGCTGCCACAGGCAGGGAAGCACAGCATGCTACTCCTTCTTCTGTGGGAACCAGCTCTGCCTTGGGTATCTAGGATGGCAAGACTCTTGCAAATACATGGCTTGGAAACTAAATCACACACCTGCAAGCAACTGAATTAATGGAGGTTACCCAGGGACTCCCTGTCAGCTCAGGTGCTTCACATCAACATTTGAGCTCAAGACCAGACACTGAAAACCAAAAACAAACCCCCAAACCAATGACAACAACAACAAACAAACATCAAAATCCCAACTTCCTTTAAGTACTTTTTTCCCCCTAAATTAGATGAAACCAAAAGTCATCTTGTCATTTCTTCTGGCAAAAGCCTCGATACATTCCCCAGCACAGAATCAGAGCCCACCCACATGGACCCGTCTGACACCACCACCCCGCAGGCCAAAGCATCCAGCACAAGTCTCCCAGCTACAAGAGACCGGGACCGTCGCCCCTAGCCCTTGGGACAACCCCACCTCTGTCAGCCTTACAAGCTCCTGGAACCTCTGCTACTCGCTACGTGCCAGAAGAGCTCCCACACTGCTTCAACTGTTGCCAAGCCTCAGCCCAGCTAAACAAGCAAGCGAGTGCCTCGGGACACTCACTTTCCCCTCTCACATCCCCCTGATGCTCAGGCTTCCGTCGCAGCACAGAAATTAAGGGGCTCTTTGAAAAATTATGGCCTGCCTTCAGCACTGAAAACACCGTAAGGAATCAGCGGGACGAGACAGACGCGACACCTCAGCACTCAGCTAACTGGAGGCAGGCTGCAGTGGGGCAAGGTGCTCTCTAGACCCTCTCCAACACACAGCACTCCGCACTTGGTGCTCTGGCTTTCCACACACAGGCAACAGATCTTATCACTCTACCACAACTACCCCTTTAAAACGCAGTTCCACTTCAATTATGTGGCACAGAGTCATTTTAAGAACTTCCCAAATGACAAGTGCTCAAGGAAAGACATGGAAGCATGCAAAGCACCAGGACTGTTGCGCTGTGCCCAATTTTTCTGCAACCACAGCCCAGACCAAGCTCTCTCCCTTGAGAAACCGGCAGACAATGGTACAGCCAGGGTAAACACTGCCCAGGGGCTGCTGAATGTTCTCCAGCCCCTGACCGCCTGACAGGGAGAAAAAGTCTTTGTCCAACCAACCTCTCTAATTGCTCTCGCGCTCTAGTAAGATGGTACCTTCTGCCTTGCTGGATCCATCTCTCAACCCTGCACAGAGTTTTCTGCTCTAAAACACTTGCAGATTTGGCAGTCAAAAGGAACGTAAAAGCTAAGACGAGTAAATATAGGGACACCTCAGCTTCCCACACCTACACTACTAAGCCTCAAATCAGATGCACTTCCTAAGTCCGCAGTTTGCACCCTGGAAGGGTTGAACTCTGCAAGGGCTGCTGATGCTCTGGCAGCACTCATAGAGCTGCTCTATGACCAGACTGAAAACCACTGGAACTGCAATTTTCACAGCAGTTCTATGAAGATTCAAGGAAACGCTTCAGTCAGCGAGCACAAGCACTGCCCAAGCCCTTTTGCTCTGCACTGCTGAGCTGCACCACACCCGCTGGACTAACAGACGCAACCATAACCTACAGAGTTTCTACCGCTGCCGCTGCCGCAAGGGGACTTTGGAGAGTGAAACAGCAGAAAGCACACATCACTGGGAACAAAGCCTCAATAGCACACAATAGCTGGATGACTGCTCGGAAACACCGCAGGCTGCAGCAGAATCTCAGAGGTCTCACGTCATTACTTGCAGCCTTTGAAACTTTCCATATTTACGTTGCCTGTGCCTGCCAGGTCAGCACTGATCGCTCCTACGGGGTCACTGGCACAACTTTCTGGCTGATGCAAGGCAAATGTTACCTCCAGAACCAGAGATTGTCACCGGAAAAGCCAAAGAGCGCTCTCTCTTTTGCATCTTTTGCTGTCTCTAAGTTTGCCTGACAGTACTGATACTTTCCGCGGGCAGGGTCGAGGAGTTAACTGCTGCTTGGAGGCGATCTGCAAATTGTGTAAAGCTCTCATGTTCATTTTTCTGTATTGTGGACCATGGCGATGGCTTGGCGATAACTCTAGAGGCTGTGCGAATAGCTTCTCTAGCTGCACGAGTAGTTGTCATAAATTCGTGGGCCCGCAGGCCTTGGGCTTGAGCCTGGGGGGTAATCATCATTGGGTCTGGAGCCATTAGTTGTTGTAGGCTAGAGCCATGTAGCGGGTGATCCGCCCCAGTTACTAGTTACTTGAGCTAGTTGCCTCGCACAGTTGTCCTCCCATTCTTGTTTAAAAACAGTCATCCCTGCCCCATCAAAAATCAGTCTTGTACAAGTTTGTTTTATATCGAATGGGAGCATGTCATCTCCCCCGAAAACCCCATCTATGAGGGTGGAGACCATGGCAGAATTAAGCCCGTTGTCCGCAACTGCTTTAACAATCGCTTGTATACCCTTAGGGTTTATCGGCGAATGGACCCTTTGTCCCTCATTCGTCACACGGACCGGGAACGCTAGCGTGGCCGACGGAGCCCAATCGGCACACACAATCTTTATTTCACTCCAATCCGTGAGAGGAATTTTTCCCCCTTGCGGTCCCTTTACATTGCGGATGGGGATATTTTGGTTTTTAGCTCTGTCTACTCTTATTTCCTCCTCTTCCGAATTTGAATCGGTTACGAGCCACTCGTCCCACCCACTGTTTCATCCGGAGCCGGGACTCGACTGACTGGTTACTTCCGGGCTCCAATACTTTTTTGTTGGTCTCCGGCCCCGCCCACTTCCCTTGCGGGCGGGCCGTTCCCCCCCTCTAGGCTCGCCCCGCCTTCTATTCGGGTAGGGGGGGTGTTTGCCCTATAAGGGCATTTTTTCAGACGGCTGCTCCGATTGGCTCTCCGCCCCTCACTCGCGCTCCCCTCCCCTTCCCGGTCGTCCCCACCACTTTTCTCCTTCTCCTTCTCCTCCCCCTCCCTATTGTGTGCGCTTGTTAGCTCAAGCGCTTTCTCTCCGTTCCCGCCGGGGGCATTCTAGCCCCGCCCTTCCCCTTGCTGCTCGGCGCCATTTTTGGGCGCATAGGGCGGTGGTCTAGCCCCACCCTCCTCGGATTTTGATTTCTCCGCGGCGCCCCTGGCCACCTCGAGTAACCCACCCCAGAAGGATTTCGCTTGATTCTGTCCTTTCCTAAGTGGGTCGGGGCTCGGGGACTTGGGGGACGTATCACCCTCCCGCAAGTCTTTGGGCTCAGCAGAGTTGCCATCGTCTGGGGGTTGCGGAGTCTGTGTAGCTGCCCTGACTCCCAATTTCGGGGTGGCCAGCAAACAGTCCCTTGACAGTACTGCTACTCTTCCAGGTTTGCTCCCCAACCCCAGGGCTTGCTCTCAGATAGTTCAGCTGTTACATCCTTCCGCAGTCTTTACTGAACGTTACTTGCAACCACCCGACAAAGCAAGCCCTGGTAAAGCTTGAAATCCTGCCTGAAACCAGGCAAAACATTCACCCTGAGTTCTGAAGCCACTGACTGCCAAGCGCAGTCACGGGTGTCGCACCCTGTCCCTTGTAGGCCTCACGCTGCTGCTTATCGAGAGAGGCCTGCACTGCTCAAGAGTCCTTACAGAAAGTTTTGGATGTTCCATAAAAAGGCACTGGCGCTGAGCTTAAGCTTTAAATCAGCAGAGATCTTAGAGAACTACTTTAGCCACGAGGAGCAAAGCCGAGAAGCAGCCAAGTGTGCTTTCCCAGCCCTGTTTGCTCTCATGGCCTACACAGCAGCAGGCTGGCACTCAGCAAGGGATTCCAGAGTCTCAGGGTACACCTGAAACTGCAAAGACTTTCAAAAGAGACCCATCTGGTGCCTGAGGTTGCACATTATGAGGCAAACAGAAACCCAAGAAACCTCTTGCGGCCCTGGTTCCACAGAGGGGGCAGAGCCACGCTCACTGTAAAACACCAGCACCGTCCAAACCAGGGATCCAGGCAGCCCTTTGCTCACGAGCAACACTCCTAGAACAGCTCACGTGTGATCGCACCAGGAGGCACTGACTGCAGGAGCTTGTTACCTGAGACCACGGACAACAAATAAATGCACATAGGAGGAGGACTGGAGAAAAATACACCAGAACAGGACACCCATGAGGTACCAAGGCCTCCTTCTCCACACACGCACACACCTCCAGGCAACCACTCAGCACAGGCACAGTTAGCAGTAGACACAAAACTCAGGAACAGCTTGGGACCTCCTTCTGGGCTATCTCACCTGCTCTGGATCCCACCATCAAGCCTCGTCCTAACCACACCCTTCCCCCAGCACCGAGGACAAACACAGACCCTGCCCTCCCAGTTACAGACGGCACGAGCACCTGTGTCCTCTCTGTTGAAAAGACAGAGCAAAGCTGTAGTTTTATCGAAATTAAGACCCATTTCATCACTTGCAGCAATCAGTCGTATGAATTCATTCGAGGGTTGTGCTTGGGCATCTGACAAATGCTTAAATGAAGCAGCCTAGAAGGGACTTGTCTTGCACATCCACTGATTCCTCTCCCTCTGAAACACCGAGGGCCGTGTAGGTGAATACACTCTGACCCAAAGTGGGCTGCTCTCACAAGAGCTATTATCCGCCCAATGGTATTATTCAAGTTAAACGTAACCTTAGCTCATCTTTTACATCCAGCAGACCTAAAGCCCAAAGGTCCTTCCTCAGACTCACACCAAACGCAGACTCGACTCTCCACAGGCACACATGGCCAGGCAGACGATTCCCGTCGGCTGCAGATCGAAGGTCTCACCTGCTTCCAACAACCATCGTGCAACCGCCATGCTTCCAACAACCTTCAAGCACTGCCCAAGAAGCAGCGCTTTCTAATTCCCTGGAGACCTTCAGCTTCTGACAAGGAGTTAAGGCTCTTCGCCCTGCAGATGGAAGGCTACGCGAGTCACACCTCATCACACAACTGCCAGGCTGCCTGGAAACAGCATACAGATCCTCTCCTCACAAGGACTCACATCCAGAAGACAAGGACCACTGGGTACACGTAGCACTGGCAGGGGTTTCATCTCTCTGGTGCTGTCCTGCAGAGCTGGGGTGGCCGCTGCTGATGCAGGGGAGGCCTCGTGTCCTCAGAATTGTCCTCAGTCACCGTCTGGGGAGACTGCTCTGCTCTCTGCCCATCCCTGCAATGCAGCAGCTCAGGAACAGGCAAGGAGCAAACAATGGGCTCGCTGGGCTCCTGGGCAAGGAATGGTATCTGCAGCTCCAGCTGCTGCCTGACACGGTGGCCACAGGAGCTGGTAGAGGGCTGGGCAGGAGAGAAAACAGCCCTTCTCAGCAACGAACACCAAGGAAATGTGCAGGGAACAGCTCCAGCACCTTATTCTCCAAGGTCAGCATCCCCCTTGCACAGCACCCACATCCATTGCCCCCTGTAGAGAGAAGGCCATTCTAAAACCCTTCTTGGCTTTCTTCTCTACTCCACTGAGGCTCAGTCCAGAGGCTTTCAGAGCCAGAGCTTTCCGCTCTTTCATTTCCAACAAGAAAAAACGTAGCGGTAAAGTGAAGAACCCAGATGTTTATTCATGGAAGGTCAAGTGGATGTGTGACCTGGGAGCACAGTGAGGGGATGGGCAGGGCCCACTCGCTGGAACCGCGCTGTGGAGCAGAGAGAATCCTGGAGCCAGCCCAGCTGTGCCTGGTACATGGGAGGGAAGGTCATCTCCTCCTCAAAGTCCTCCAGAGCTGCCCTGCCAGCACCTGCAGCCTCTGTGCAATGGAAGGATTTCTCTCTCTAGCTCTAAGGTCGTCCAGAATTTTAGCTGCCATCTCTCTGTTGTATTTGGTGTCATCTCTCACACTTTCGAGGGCTGGAAGAGAGAGGAAGACAGCCAAGATCAGAGCGTGCATCTGCGGGGACCCCAGGAAGACCTCCTGCCAGGACCACCCCACCCAGCTCTTCCCATGGCCAGGAGGGAGCAGGCCCAATGGGATCACCCGCAGGGAGCTGCCACCAATACGCCCGAAAAGCTTGCTCGGCTCTGCCCACACGGCCTCGCAGGGAGCGGAACCAGCTGGGTGGGGCACGGATTGCAGCTCCCTGGCCCAGGCTCCTTCCTCCTCCGCACCAGACCCGCTGACCTCACTTACCCTCACAGACGATCCGCAGCTCCTTCTGCTCTCCCCTCACGAGCCACCCAACGTACCCTAGGAACACACAGCACATCCCCAATCCGGCAGCTGCAGCAGTTCAGCTCCCCCAGCCCAGCCCAGCTCCAGACACCCCTCCCCTTGCCGTGCTCAGCCCGTGGTGTTCCCCACTGCTGCCCAAGGGCACCGAGGCAGCGGGCGGCAGGGAGCCCCGCGGGCCCCGCTCCATCGGGTGCTCGGGGCTGCACAGAGCCCGTGCCAGGGGCCCAGATGAGTGGGGAACGGAGGGACCCCGGGACTTGTGGCTCACCAAGGAACTCAATGGCCACCTCTCGCAGGGACTCCTGCCGGTTGTCCAGATACAGCAGGGACTGGTGCAGGTACTCGGTGGCTCTGCTCCTGTCCTCTGCCAGCTGCAGAGAGAACAATCACAGAATGCTTTGGCTTGGAACGCACCGGAAAGATTATCCACTTCTAACCCCTCTGCCATGGGCAGGGACACCTCCCTACAGACCAGGCTCATCAAGGCCCCATCCAAACTACCCCTGGAAACCTCTAGGCATGGGGAATGCACAACTTCTCCCTTAAACCTCTGCCAGTGTTTCAACACCATCACTGTGAAGCAATTCTTCCTAACGTCTAATCTAAATCTTCCCCCTTCCAATTCAAAGCCGTTCCCCTTGTCCTATCCCAGTACAGGCCACTGCAAAAAGCCCCTCCCGCCAGCTTTCCTGTTGCCCCTTCAGGTACATTTCCCGGGAGCGCAGGGATGGTGCTCCATGGGGAGCTGCGGTCCCACCCTGCCACCGAAGCCCAGCGTGGACTGGGTTCCATCAGCATCCCTGCGCTTCCTAACAGAGAGGAGCCTGGAGAAGAGACCGTGGGGCTGCACACCCAAGGGAAGGAGCCATTGTGGGGTGCAGTCTTGCCCCAAGGAGACAGCCCCACACTCGGAGCTCGGGGGAAGGGTTTGTCCAGGCTGACTCTGGGCCTTTGGGGACATCTTACCAGGCACTTGCCCAGCCCTGAAAACTCCCTGTTCTTGAGCATTCTCCAGAGCTTCCGCATCCTCAGGACCCCCGTAGCACAGAGAAGGGCTTCCCGAGACACCTGCAGAGCAGCAGAGACTGGAGATGGCATCGCTGCCAAGGGCACAGGACCCATGTTCCCTGCGCCTGGGCAAGGCTGAGGGCCAGTCCAGGGCTCTGGTGGGAAAGGGCAGCAGCTGGGGAACACATCCACCGATGGGTTCTCGGCCCAGCATGAGGAGTGGGGCAACTCCCACCACGGGCAGCTGCTGCTGCCGGGGCAGCAGGACTGAGATGCCCACAGCTGCTGCTCTGAACTCAAAACCCGGAGGAGCCTGGAGCCCTGCAGTCAACCCAGCGCCCAGGCATGAGGAAACTGAGCCACCTCCCACAGGAATCCCACTACATCAGAAATCCTCACCTCTGCCACGCACTTGTTCTCGTCATACATGTGGAAGAGCAGGGGCAGCAGGCTCTGGCGCACTTGCACCTTCATTGCCTTCCTTCCCGCTGACACAAAAACCTCCATCACGTGGCAGAAGAGCCGCATGGAGAGCACTTTCACGAAGCTGGACTCCTGTTGGCAACAAAGAGGGCAACACCTCAGCACCGGCTGCTCCAGGCCCACCTGCGCCTGAGAAACCACAGGGCACAAAGTCTCCTGGCAGCACCCAGTGCTCGTGCTGGGGGGCTCAAAGCCTTACGTTGTCAAAGAGCGGACGCAGCCTCTCAACCAGCATCACGACGATGGTGCCAGAAAGTGGCGTGGCCATATTCCTCAGAACACTGGAGAGCACGCAGAGGATCATCTCGACCAGCCCCGGGTCAGCACGCTGCAGAAGGTGCAGGAGTCGTGGCAGGAGAACCTCCATTCCTTTGGCCTGTGTGGAACACAGTCAGTAGGTGAAGCCAGAACAGGTTGCACCGCCAAAACCGATCCGGTCCCTCGAGCCCACCCACGGGTGAACGGGGATGCACGAGAGCCGCGAGCAGCTCCCACAGCTCACAAAGCCCAGACGAGTCCCAGCTACTGTGGTACCCAGACCCACTCCTCCCTCCAGCACGGCTCCAGCCGCCTGCCCCCCTGCTCACCATCTTGGGTCTGTGGCAGCTCGCGATGAGCCCTCGGAGAACCAGGCGTTGCATCTCTCTGCACTCACTCTCCAGGTACAGTGCTAGCAGCTGCAGGACGCACTCATCCCACACAGGCATGTCCGGGCAGGCCAGGAGCTGCAACACACACAGACAGCAGTGAACACGGCTGCCTGGACGGCAGGACCCCAGCCCTGTGGCAGCACAGCACGCAGCCACCTGCCCAGGCAGACCGGCCCAAAGCCTTGCAGTCTCTCGGCCTTGCAAGAGCAACAGCTGCCACAACGGGGCACCAAACACGGCTGGGGACAACCTTCATCCCAGCAGAAAGAGGCCAAGGACACACAGCGGAGCCACCCCCTGACCCAGCTCCGCCGACTGGGCTTCCCCCACAGCACCTGCTGCGGCACAGTGGTGCAAGGCACCTGTGTGTCCACAGCGTAAAAACCACATGGTGCCTTCAGCATAAAAGCCCAAACTGGCAGATTCCACCTCAAATCAAGTCTTACTGAACTGATTAGAACAAGGCAGATGACAAACTACTACCAGTGATTAATAACAGGTAATACCAGCTTCAAGGAAACATCTCATCATTATGACAAGAGAATAAGTACAGTAATTATGAAAGATACACCAACAGTTGCCCGGTCATCGTCATCCAGCTGTGTTTCTGTCAGGCTCACCTCAAGAAAGAAGGCCATGGCAGGGACCTCCCAGCAGGGCTCCTTCAGGTTCAGCACCTGCCTCAGGTAGCGTGCCATGCCGCAACGCAGGGTTTTCTGGATACCGCACATCTCCCTGGCAGGGGGAAGAAGGAACTGTCAGCACGGACCAGGGTGGGCAACCTCTCCCAGGACTGACTCACCAAGACCTGGTCTTTCCCTACCACCCCTCACCAAGAAAGACAGTGCACAACACCAGCACGCTCCTTTCTGGACGAGACTGGAAAAACATCCTTTCAGAACCAAAAGTCAGCCCTTCTGAGGAGAACCCTTGCCTGCCCACGGGAGACTCCTGTCCCCAGGCCCTGACCCTGCTGCTCAGTGCATCCGGCCCTGTCCCGCAGATGCCCTCGGTGGGGCCACCTGCAGACACACCCCGCCCTGTGCCATCAGCCCAGACCCCGTGGGACGGGACGCTGGCACTCTGGGAGGTGGCACCTGCTCTGCACCAACCTCTCCCACCTTTTCCTGTCTGCTGAGACAACCCTTGCTGACACATTCCTGTCGCCCGTGACCGAAGGCACTGTGTGGGCTGCCAGGTCTCTACGGGAGAAACAGTGAGGGGAGCAGGGACAAGGGGCTCTCACCTGGCCAGCAGAGTCACCGCGGACTGGTGGGTCTCAGCGATGAGCAGTTTGTCCCAGCCACGCTCACGTTCGACTCGGATCACCACATCTTCATACTTGAGACAGCAGAGCATGGCTTTCAGAATCATCACTGCCAGTCTGTGTGCAGAGCAAAAGCCTAGGTCACACCAGCAGCCCTGCATTCAGCTCCAGCACCATGGGAGGGACAGGAGGGCTGCGATGGAGCACCTTCTGGGATCGGTGGGAAGGCAGAGGATATCCAGGCATTCGTTCCAGAACGGATCGACCTCCTCTGGTGCCTCCTCTGTGCTGCAGAACAGTTGGAAAAGTACAGCCAGGAAGAGGCAGGGGAAATGCCGCTGAAACGCCTCTGGGTCCTTGGACTTTTGGAGAATCTCCCACAGAACCCTCATTGCCTGAAGGAAACAAAACACCCAGAGACAGCACTCAGCGCTGAGACGTCTCCGTGGCAGGGACCGAGGGTGGGAGGGGGAGCTTCCGGTGGTGCTCTGGCCCACGGCAGACGCAGGGAGAGCACACGGCCTGGCTGCCCCTAGGCCTGCCCCTACCACAGCTTTCCCGCCACTGCATGAGGCAGGGAGGGGAAGCGGCAGGGGAGGATGGAGAGCCGCCCGGAGGGGCGACCCTGTGGTTGGGCAAAGCTCTGCTCCAGAAACTCACTGCCAGGGAATAGACCTCCGTGCTGTCCCCATCGGAGTTGGATGTGCTGTACACCGGGGAGTCCTCCAGGACACGGAGCAGCTCCCCCTGCACCTTCTCCGCAGCCGCACGCTCAGACGCCATTGCTCTCCACATGGTCGCAGCCGCCCTGCAGCCACAAAGCTCTGGCTCAGCAGGGTCTGGGCAACCCCGCATCCTGGGCTGGGCACCAGCCCTGACCCTGCCCAGTGCCCCTCGCTGCCACCATCGAGCAGCCTGATGGGCTCCAAAGGCTGGGGAGCCCAGAGCTATCAAGGCAGCAGCCCCATACCTGTCACACGATGGAGAACACCGCAGGAGGGTCACCACCACATCATGAGGCTGTGCCTTGGTCAGCTGTACAAGGCTCTCATCCAGTCTCTGATCATCACAGATGTTCATGAAACACAACTGCCACTGGTACATTGCCCTCACCAGCTCAGGCACCTGGAGGAGACACAGCCGAGAGCTGCAGTGCTGACAGAGCGAGCCCTTTGCCCAGATGCCCTTTGCACCACACTCTGCCGACCAGAAGCCTCTCCATGCCCAGTGGACCTGGCTTCAGGGAGCACACAATTCCTAGAGGCTTCAGCCCAGGCGATAGGCTGCTTACCTGCTCAGGAACGTAGGCGGTTTTTATCACAATCTCATCCATAGTGCCAGCCAAACGCTCCGCAATATCAGAGTCGTGGTCTGCCTCATTCTCGAAGGCCATGAGGATGGTGTTGTCCTCATTAGCAGGCAAGAAGTCATGCTAAAATATGTCCAAGAGAAGGAAGAGCATCAAAGAGAGGGAAGTCACCCCAAATGCCCCGACAGCAGTGCTCGCCTGAGCAGCGAGAGACGGCCCGACCCAGGAAGGCATGGCTGTGGGTACCTGTGCACTGCTTTTCAAGAGGGCATCCTCTTCCTCCTCCCCTTCTGATATCTCCAAGTCACAATCTGCAAAGACCGAGCACAGTGACAGCTGAGGGAGAGGCTGGAGAACACAGCCCAGTCCCGCAATCCCCAGGCAGGACCAGCCCTGGGACACAGGCTGCTGGGGACACCAACCCCTGTCTCTGTGGCTGGAGGTTCCCAAAGCTTGGAGCACAGATGGAGCCCGCCTGTGGGCAACAGCCCTGTTCCCTACTCCCCTCTTTCCCTGGAAAGACCCATGGGGGATGGGATGGAGACAAGCCGCCCGCACCCACCAGCCTTGTGGCCCAGCTCTGCCACTCACCCTCCCGCGGCACCTGCAGCTCCTCCACCTCACCAGGCTGACACGCTGGGGCAGCCTCAGTGCCTTCCTCCTCCTCTCCTAACACACAGCACAGACTGGCACCATCGGGGACTTTCTCCGCCATCCTGCTGAAGCCTGGCCTCGATGCCTCCTGCTCCAAGGCTGGAATATGCCTCAGTCAAACGCCGCAGACACGGATCAGTACGCAACAAGTTGGCTGTGCGGGATCCACACAGCCCCACTCTGTCCCGTCCTGACTCGTCGTGGCCTACGGGCACTCTGAGCTGACAACACGCTGCCAACAGCACCTGTGGCACCTTGGTTGCCAAGGGCCTTTGTGACACGCTGCCACTCACCAGTCAATCAGAGCACCTGTATCACTTCAGCTCCCAAAGGCTGCTGCACCTCCGCCCACACCCCTTTTGCTCCACCCTTCCATCCTTGAGTGCTCCCACAAGCAGCAATTGGCTGCTGCACACCACAGGTGCCTCCAGGCTGGAGCGCTGGCCTTGGCAGGCGGCAGCGCAAGGGCCCAGATGTGGCTGTTCCAGCCAGGTTGGCTGGGGGAGCATTTCTCTCCTCGTTGCGGCTTCCCATGCGGGACCGTGGGCATTTTTCCCTTGAAGCATCACCTAACACCTTCTTCAACTCTGTTTCCAGCCCAGTTGAGACACCATTTCCAAGGGAATTCTCTCTGTCACCGCTCCCAGTCTTTTCCTACGCATGGAATTTTGTTGTCCACAGTAGCTGAACATGCAGCTCATGAACTCTGCTTCACACCGGCCTCAAAGAGGCTTGGCAACACACGGACATTTCAGCAATTGCTGAGCTGGGCTTGCACAGCAGCAAGGACTTCTCTGCTGCTCACACTGCCTCCTCAGCAAGTAGCCTGGGGGCGGCCATACATTGCAAAGGGACTCAGCCACCAGAGGTCACCAGGGCATGCTTCCACGCCCAATGATTCCACGCTCATTAAGAAACACAGGGGCACATTTTCCAAAGTAGCCGTTGCTCAGGGACTGGCCACCCTGCTGCCAAGAGCCTGCTTGGCCATCACTCTTCCTTCTCCTGCTCTTACTAAACTGTCTTTATCTCAGCCTGGAAGGTGGTGGGTTCTTTCCCCTGATTTTGCCCTTCCATCCCACCGGGGAGGCAGGGATGCAGGGAGGGATGACTGCATGTGTGGGTGCGTGGGTGTGTGGGTGGGTGGGGGATCAGCTGCCAGTTGGGTTAACCTGCCCCACTCGCTCTCACTGCCGTCCATCCCCAACTGTGAGACGCTGCCTCTGTTCCCTGAGGGGCTACAGGCCCAGGGAAAACTGTTTGCACGGGCCGGCTCTAAGGAAAAACTACCAGTGCTCTCCTGATGGAACCAAGCACACCAGCAAAGGCTCTGAGGCCATTCACACCACCAAGATGCAATCGCACGGCACTGCCAGAAAGCACAACCATAGACACTCTCAGACGCAAACCAACACCGACAGCGACACAAGTGGTGCTGCTCAACCATCTCCTGCAGCACCAAGAACTCCCCTGACTCTGCAGCCTCGTAGCGCTTGAGTCCCTCTGCCTCATGAGGGTTCAGTGCCTGCAACAGCACCAAAGGCATCACCGGCAACAGGGATTCCTGGCACTCACCTATTTCTGCATCAAACCCCAGAAAGCCAAAAGGCTGTAGAAAGTTATGAAACATTCAAGGGCCCTTCCTTTCGCAGCTGGCGATTTTGGAGGGCAGGTTTATGTCTCGCTGACCACAGTAAGGGCTCGCAGCAAGCTCTGGGGGCTGCTCTTCCTAGGAAGTGGAGATTCCCAAACTGCAAGGCCGTCAGGGAAATGTCATGCCCAAGGTCTTGAGCAAAACTGATCCAAAGCAACAAATTCCAGACAGGTTCAGCTCAAGCAAGGCACAAACACTTGCTGTCTTCACGTTTCCCTCAAGAAGACATTGGTGGGGGTCAGCTGTCAAGTGTTCCCAATCCAAGTCCATCAGCACGGATGGACACCGATTCCGTTTTACAGTTACGCTACAGCATCAGCACCGGGACCCCATCAGCACACGCAGAGCAGCCACGTACAAAACACTGCGCCCACATCCCAAGAACTTCTCTGCTCCACCGCTACCAGCCACAAAACAAATCCCCTTGTAACGTGGGCGCAGGAGAAGTGCTGCGGGGTTTGCCGGGAGCACGCGCCACCCCCGCAGGCACCCGCAACAGGCCAGCATCATCACGAGACCATACAAACCCTCACGTGGCAACAGAGAGGAGCAAACAGCATCCAGCTCCTTTCAGGATGCCAGAGCTGTGCTTCTTCAACAACACGACCTGATCTGAAAGTCTGTCAAGGACCAGCACCAAAAGCTAACAAAAATGCCCACCTCATTCTCTCCAAGATGCCCAGCAAGGGCACACCAGCAAAAAGCTCTGCGAGCCAAAACTTCCAGCCCTTTCCTCAGGTCAGGGACACAGCAACATCAGCCCGTGCCACACACACACTTCAAAGAGGAGAAGCAGAATCTTCCCCATGCGCTCTATTTTCAGCTCAGAGTAGATCCCCTGCTCCCCACCGACCAGGCAGAAGAGTTTCCCAGCACCTGACCCCTCCAACCTAACACGCACTCCACGCTGCACGTTGTATTTGTGGGGGTTTGGTTTGGTTTTCAGAAAGCCAGTCCTTCTGCAGCACCAGCACTGCTTCACCACGTCCCGAGAACGTCCTGCACGGAGCAACGGGGTGGGGGTGGGGTGGGGGGCACGTTCACACCCAAGGCACTTACCACCAAACGCCCTATTTCGTTCCAGGCTTCTTCTACTCGTCAGAGCTGACTGGGGGGACGACAGCTGCCACAGGCAGGGAAGCACAGCATGCTACTCCTTCTTCTGTGGGAACCAGCTCTGCCTTGGGTATCTAGGATGGCAAGACTCTTGCAAATACATGGCTTGGAAACTAAATCACACACCTGCAAGCAACTGAATTAATGCAGGTTACCCAGGGACTCCCTGTCAGCTCAGGTGCTTCACATCAACATTTGAGCTCAAGACCAGACACTGAAAACCAAAAACAAACCCCCAAACCAATGACAACAACAACAAACAAACATCAAAATCCCAACTTCCTTTAAGTACTTTTTTCCCCCTAAATTAGATGAAACCAAAAGTCATCTTGTCATTTCTTCTGGCAAAAGCCTCGATACATTCCCCAGCACAGAATCAGAGCCCACCCACATGGACCCGTCTGACACCACCACCCCGCAGGCCAAAGCATCCAGCACAAGTCTCCCAGCTACAAGAGACCGGGACCGTCGCCCCTAGCCCTTGGGACAACCCCACCTCTGTCAGCCTTACAAGCTCCTGGAACCTCTGCTACTCGCTACGTGCCAGAAGAGCTCCCACACTGCTTCAACTGTTGCCAAGCCTCAGCCCAGCTAAACAAGCAAGCGAGTGCCTCGGGACACTCGCTTTCCCCTCTCACATCCCCCTGATGCTCAGGCTTCCGTCGCAGCACAGAAATTAAGGGGCTCTTTGAAAAATTATGGCCTGCCTTCAGCACTGAAAACACCGTAAGGAATCAGCAGGACGAGACAGACGCGACACCTCAGCACTCAGCTAACTGGAGGCAGGCTGCAGTGGGGCAAGGTGCTCTCTAGACCCTCTCCAACACACAGCACTCCGCACTTGGTGCTCTGGCTTTCCACACACAGGCAACAGATCTTATCACTCTACCACAACTACCCCTTTAAAACGCAGTTCCACTTCAATTATGTGGCACAGAGTCATTTTAAGAACTTCCCAAATGACAAGTGCTCAAGGAAAGACATGGAAGCATGCAAAGCACCAGGACTGTTGCGCTGTGCCCAATTTTTCTGCAACCACAGCCCAGACCAAGCTCTCTCCCTTGAGAAACCGGCAGACAATGGTACAGCCAGGGTAGACACTGCCCAGGGGCTGCTGAATGTTCTCCAGCCCCTGACCGCCTGACAGGGAGAAAAAGTCTTTGTCCAACCAACCTCTCTAATTGCTCTCGCGCTCTAGTAAGATGGTACCTTCTGCCTTGCTGGATCCACCTCTCAACCCTGCACAGAGTTTTCTGCTCTAAAACACTTGCAGATTTGGCAGTCGAAAGGAACGTAAAAGCTAAGACGAGTAAATATAGGGACACCTCAGCTTCCCACACCTACACTACTAAGCCTCAAATCAGATGCACTTCCTAAGTCCGCAGTTTGCACCCTGGAAGGGTTGAACTCTGCAAGGGCTGCTGATGCTCTGGCAGCACTCATAGAGCTGCTCTATGACCAGACTGAAAACCACTGGAACTGCAATTTTCACAGCAGTTCTATGAAGATTCAAGGAAACGCTTCAGTCAGCGAGCACAAGCACTGCCCAAGCCCTTTTGCTCTGCACTGCTGAGCTGCACCACACCCGCTGGACTAACAGACGCAACCATAACCTACAGAGTTTCTACCGCTGCCGCTGCCGCAAGGGGACTTTGGAGAGTGAAACAGCAGAAAGCACACATCACTGGGAACAAAGCCTCAATAGCACACAATAGCTGGATGACTGCTCGGAAACACCGCAGGCTGCAGCAGAATCTCAGAGGTCTCACGTCATTACTTGCAGCCTTTGAAACTTTCCATATTTACGTTGCCTGTGCCTGCCAGGTCAGCACTGATCGCTCCTACGGGGTCACTGGCACAACTTTCTGGCTGATGCAAGGCAAATGTTACCTCCAGAACCAGAGATTGTCACCGGAAAAGCCAAAGAGCGCTCTCTCTTTTGCATCTTTTGCTGTCTCTAAGTTTGCCTGACAGTACTGATACTTTCCGCGGGCAGGGTCGAGGAGTTAACTGCTGCTTGGAGGCGATCTGCAAATTGTGTAAAGCTCTCATGTTCATTTTTCTGTATTGTGGACCATGGCGATGGCTTGGCGATAACTCTAGAGGCTGTGCGAATAGCTTCTCTAGCTGCACGAGTAGTTGTCATAAATTCGTGGGCCCGCAGGCCTTGGGCTTGAGCCTGGGGGGTAATCATCATTGGGTCTGGAGCCATTAGTTGTTGTAGGCTAGAGCCATGTAGCGGGTGATCCGCCCCAGTTACTAGTTACTTGAGCTAGTTGCCTCGCACAGTTGTCCTCCCATTCTTGTTTAAAAACAGTCATCCCTGCCCCATCAAAAATCAGTCTTGTACAAGTTTGTTTTATATCGAATGGGAGCATGTCATCTCCCCCGAAAACCCCATCTATGAGGGTGGAGACCATGGCAGAATTAAGCCCGTTGTCCGCAACTGCTTTAACAATCGCTTGTATACCCTTAGGGTTTATCGGCGAATGGACCCTTTGTCCCTCATTCGTCACACGGACTGGGAACGCTAGCGTGGCCGACGGAGCCCAATCGGCACACACAATCTTTATTTCACTCCAATCCGTGAGAGGAATTTTTCCCCCTTGCGGTCCCTTTATATTGCGGATGGGGATATTTTGGTTTTTAGCTCTGTCTACTCTTATTTCCTCCTCTTCCGAATTTGAATCGGTTACGAGCCACTCGTCCCACCCACTGTTTCATCCGGAGCCGGGACTCGACTGACTGGTTACTTCCGGGCTCCAATACTTTTTTGTTGGTCTCCGGCCCCGCCCACTTCCCTTGCGGGCGGGCCGTTCCCCCCCTCTAGGCTCGCCCCGCCTTCTATTCGGGTAGGGGGGGTGTTTGCCCTATAAGGGCATTTTTTCAGACGGCTGCTCCGATTGGCTCTCCGCCCCTCACTCGCGCTCCCCTCCCCTTCCCGGTCGTCCCCACCACTTTTCTCCTTCTCCTTCTCCTCCCCCTCCCTATTGTGTGCGCTTGTTAGCTCAAGCGCTTTCTCTCCGTTCCCGCCGGGGGCATTCTAGCCCTGCCCTTCCCCTTGCTGCTCGGCGCCATTTTTGGGCGCATAGGGCGGTGGTCTAGCCCCACCCTCCTCGGATTTTGATTTCTCCGCGGCGCCCCTGGCCACCTCGAGTAACCCACCCCAGAAGGATTTCGCTTGATTCTGTCCTTTCCTAAGTGGGTCGGGGCTCGGGGACTTGGGGGACGTATCACCCTCCCGCAAGTCTTTGGGCTCAGCAGAGTTGCCATCGTCTGGGGATTGCGGAGTCTGTGTAGCTGCCCTGACTCCCAATTTCGGGGTGGCCAGCAAACAGTCCCTTGACAGTACTGCTACTCTTCCAGGTTTGCTCCCCAACCCCAGGGCTTGCTCTCAGATAGTTCAGCTGTTACATCCTTCCGCAGTCTTTACTGAACGTTACTTGCAACCACCCGACAAAGCAAGCCCTGGTAAAGCTTGAAATCCTGCCTGAAACCAGGCAAAACATTCACCCTGAGTTCTGAAGCCACTGACTGCCAAGCGCAGTCACGGGTGTCGCACCCTGTCCCTTGTAGGCCTCACGCTGCTGCTTATCGAGAGAGGCCTGCACTGCTCAAGAGTCCTTACAGAAAGTTTTGGATGTTCCATAAAAAGGCACTGGCGCTGAGCTTAAGCTTTAAATCAGCACAGATCTTAGAGAACTACTTTAGCCACGGGGAGCAAAGCCGAGAAGCAGCCAAGCGTGCTTTCCCAGCCCTGTTTGCTCTCATGGCCTACACAGCAGCAGGCTGGCACTCAGCAAGGGATTCCAGAGTCTCAGGGTACACCTGAAACTGCAAAGACTTTCAAAAGAGACCCAACTGGTGCCTGAGGTTGCACATTATGAGGCAAACAGAAACCCAAGAAACCTCTTGCGGCCCTGGTTCCACAGAGGGGGCAGAGCCACGCTCACTGTAAAACACCAGCACCGTCCAAACCAGGGATCCAGGCAGCCCTTTGCTCACGAGCAACACTCCTAGAACAGCTCACGTGTGATCGCACCAGGAGGCACTGACTGCAGGAGCTTGTTACCTGAGACCACGGACAACAAATAAATGCACATAGGAGGAGGACTGGAGAAAAATACACCAGAACAGGACACCCATGAGGTACCAAGGCCTCCTTCTCCACACACGCACACACCTCCAGGCAACCACTCAGCACAGGCACAGTTAGCAGTAGACACAAAACTCAGGAACAGCTTGGGACCTCCTTCTGGGCTATCTCACCTACTCTGGATCCCACCATCAAGCCTCGTCCTAACCACACCCTTCCCCCAGCACCGAGGACAAACACAGACCCTGCCCTCCCAGTTACAGACGGCACGAGCACCTGTGTCCTCTCTGTTGAAAAGACAGAGCAAAGCTGTAGTTTTATCGAAATTAAGACCCATTTCATCACTTGCAGCAATCAGTCGTATGAATTCATTCGAGGGTTGTGCTTGGGCATCTGACAAATGCTTAAATGAAGCAGCCTAGAAGGGACTTGTCTTGCACATCCACTGATTCCTCTCCCTCTGAAACACCGAGGGCCGTGTAGGTGAATACACTCTGACCCAAAGTGGGCTGCTCTCACAAGAGCTATTATCCGCCCAATGGTATTATTCAAGTTAAACGTAACCTTAGCTCATCTTTTACATCCAGCAGACCTAAAGCCCAAAGGTCCTTCCTCAGACTCACACCAAACGCAGACTCGACTCTCCACAGGCACACATGGCCAGGCAGACGATTCCCGTCGGCTGCAGATCGAAGGTCTCACCTGCTTCCAACAACCATCGTGCAACCGCCATGCTTCCAACAACCTTCAAGCACTGCCCAAGAAGCAGCGCTTTCTAATTCCCTGGAGACCTTCAGCTTCTGACAAGGAGTTAAGGCTCTTCGCCCTGCAGATGGAAGGCTACGCGAGTCACACCTCATCACACAACTGCCAGGCTGCCTGGAAACAGCATACAGATCCTCTCCTCACAAGGACTCACATCCAGAAGACAAGGACCACTGGGTACACGTAGCACTGGCAGGGGTTTCATCTCTCTGGTGCTGTCCTGCAGAGCTGGGGTGGCCGCTGCTGATGCAGGGGAGGCCTCGTGTCCTCAGAATTGTCCTCAGTCACCGTCTGGGGAGACTGCTCTGCTCTCTGCCCATCCCTGCAATGCAGCAGCTCAGGAACAGGCAAGGAGCAAACAATGGGCTCGCTGGGCTCCTGGGCAAGGAATGGTATCTGCAGCTCCAGCTGCTGCCTGACACGGTGGCCACAGGAGCTGGTAGAGGGCTGGGCAGGAGAGAAAACAGCCCTTCTCAGCAACGAACACCAAGGAAATGTGCAGGGAACAGCTCCAGCACCTTATTCTCCAAGGTCAGCATCCCCCTTGCACAGCACCCACATCCATTGACCCCTGTAGAGAGAAGGCAATTCTAAAACCCTTCTTGGCTTTCTTCTCTACTCCACTGAGGCTCAGTCCAGAGGCTTTCAGAGCCAGAGCTTTCCGCTCTTTCATTTCCAACAAGAAAAAACGTAGCGGTAAAGTGAAGAACCCAGATGTTTATTCATGGAAGGTCAAGTGGATGTGTGACCTGGGAGCACAGTGAGGGGATGGGCAGGGCCCACTCGCTGGAACCGCGCTGTGGAGCAGAGAGAATCCTGGAGCCAGCCCAGCTGTGCCTGGTACATGGGAGGGAAGGTCATCTCCTCCTCAAAGTCCTCCAGAGCTGCCCTGCCAGCACCTGCAGCCTCTGTGCAATGGAAGGATTTCTCTCTCTAGCTCTAAGGTCGTCCAGAATTTTAGCTGCCATCTCTCTGTTGTATTTGGTGTCATCTCTCACACTTTCGAGGGCTGGAAGAGAGAGGAAGACAGCCAAGATCAGAGCGTGCATCTGCGGGGACCCCAGGAAGACCTCCTGCCAGGACCACCCCACCCAGCTCTTCCCATGGCCAGGAGGGAGCAGGCCCAATGGGATCACCCGCAGGGAGCTGCCACCAATACGCCCGAAAAGCTTGCTCGGCTCTGCCCACACGGCCTCGCAGGGAGCGGAACCAGCTGGGTGGGGCACGGATTGCAGCTCCCTGGCCCAGGCTCCTTCCTCCTCCGCACCAGACCCGCTGACCTCACTTACCCTCACAGACGATCCGCAGCTCCTTCTGCTCTCCCCTCACGAGCCACCCAACGTACCCTAGGAACACACAGCACATCCCCAATCCGGCAGCTGCAGCAGTTCAGCTCCCCCAGCCCAGCCCAGCTCCAGACACCCCTCCCCTTGCCGTGCTCAGCCCGTGGTGTTCCCCACTGCTGCCCAAGGGCACCGAGGCAGCGGGCGGCAGGGAGCCCCGCGGGCCCCGCTCCATCGGGTGCTCGGGGCTGCACAGAGCCCGTGCCAGGGGCCCAGATGAGTGGGGAACGGAGGGACCCCGGGACTTGTGGCTCACCAAGGAACTCAATGGCCACCTCTCGCAGGGACTCCTGCCGGTTGTCCAGATACAGCAGGGACTGGTGCAGGTACTCGGTGGCTCTGCTCCTGTCCTCTGCCAGCTGCAGAGAGAACAATCACAGAATGCTTTGGCTTGGAACGCACCGGAAAGATTATCCACTTCTAACCCCTCTGCCATGGGCAGGGACACCTCCCTACAGACCAGGCTCATCAAGGCCCCATCCAAACTACCCCTGGAAACCTCTAGGCATGGGGAATGCACAACTTCTCCCTTAAACCTCTGCCAGTGTTTCAACACCATCACTGTGAAGCAATTCTTCCTAACGTCTAATCTAAATCTTCCCCCTTCCAATTCAAAGCCGTTCCCCTTGTCCTATCCCAGTACAGGCCACTGCAAAAAGCCCCTCCCGCCAGCTTTCCTGTTGCCCCTTCAGGTACATTTCCCGGGAGCGCAGGGATGGTGCTCCATGGGGAGCTGCGGTCCCACCCTGCCACCGAAGCCCAGCGTGGACTGGGTTCCATCAGCATCCCTGCGCTTCCTAACAGAGAGGAGCCTGGAGAAGAGACCGTGGGGCTGCACACCCAAGGGAAGGAGCCATTGTGGGGTGCAGTCTTGCCCCAAGGAGACAGCCCCACACTCGGAGCTCGGGGGAAGGGTTTGTCCAGGCTGACTCTGGGCCTTTGGGGACATCTTACCAGGCACTTGCCCAGCCCTGAAAACTCCCTGTTCTTGAGCATTCTCCAGAGCTTCCGCATCCTCAGGACCCCCGTAGCACAGAGAAGGGCTTCCCGAGACACCTGCAGAGCAGCAGAGACTGGAGATGGCATCGCTGCCAAGGGCACAGGACCCATGTTCCCTGCGCCTGGGCAAGGCTGAGGGCCAGTCCAGGGCTCTGGTGGGAAAGGGCAGCAGCTGGGGAACACATCCACCGATGGGTTCTCGGCCCAGCATGAGGAGTGGGGCAACTCCCACCACGGGCAGCTGCTGCTGCCGGGGCAGCAGGACTGAGATGCCCACAGCTGCTGCTCTGAACTCAAAACCCGGAGGAGCCTGGAGCCCTGCAGTCAACCCAGCGCCCAGGCATGAGGAAACTGAGCCACCTCCCACAGGAATCCCACTACATCAGAAATCCTCACCTCTGCCACGCACTTGTTCTCGTCATACATGTGGAAGAGCAGGGGCAGCAGGCTCTGGCGCACTTGCACCTTCATTGCCTTCCTTCCCGCTGACACAAAAACCTCCATCACGTGGCAGAAGAGCCGCATGGAGAGCACTTTCACGAAGCTGGACTCCTGTTGGCAACAAAGAGGGCAACACCTCAGCACCGGCTGCTCCAGGCCCACCTGCGCCTGAGAAACCACAGGGCACAAAGTCTCCTGGCAGCACCCAGTGCTCGTGCTGGGGGGCTCAAAGCCTTACGTTGTCAAAGAGCGGACGCAGCCTCTCAACCAGCATCACGACGATGGTGCCAGAAAGTGGCGTGGCCATATTCCTCAGAACACTGGAGAGCACGCAGAGGATCATCTCGACCAGCCCCGGGTCAGCACGCTGCAGAAGGTGCAGGAGTCGTGGCAGGAGAACCTCCATTCCTTTGGCCTGTGTGGAACACAGTCAGTAGGTGAAGCCAGAACAGGTTGCACCGCCAAAACCGATCCGGTCCCTCGAGCCCACCCACGGGTGAACGGGGATGCACGAGAGCCGCGAGCAGCTCCCACAGCTCACAAAGCCCAGACGAGTCCCAGCTACTGTGGTACCCAGACCCACTCCTCCCTCCAGCACGGCTCCAGCCGCCTGCCCCCCTGCTCACCATCTTGGGTCTGTGGCAGCTCGCGATGAGCCCTCGGAGAACCAGGCGTTGCATCTCTCTGCACTCACTCTCCAGGTACAGTGCTAGCAGCTGCAGGACGCACTCATCCCACACAGGCATGTCCGGGCAGGCCAGGAGCTGCAACACACACAGACAGCAGTGAACACGGCTGCCTGGACGGCAGGACCCCAGCCCTGTGGCAGCACAGCACGCAGCCACCTGCCCAGGCAGACCGGCCCAAAGCCTTGCAGTCTCTCGGCCTTGCAAGAGCAACAGCTGCCACAACGGGGCACCAAACACGGCTGGGGACAACCTTCATCCCAGCAGAAAGAGGCCAAGGACACACAGCGGAGCCACCCCCTGACCCAGCTCCGCCGACTGGGCTTCCCCCACAGCACCTGCTGCGGCACAGTGGTGCAAGGCACCTGTGTGTCCACAGCGTAAAAACCACATGGTGCCTTCAGCATAAAAGCCCAAACTGGCAGATTCCACCTCAAATCAAGTCTTACTGAACTGATTAGAACAAGGCAGATGACAAACTACTACCAGTGATTAATAACAGGTAATACCAGCTTCAAGGAAACATCTCATCATTATGACAAGAGAATAAGTACAGTAATTATGAAAGATACACCAACAGTTGCCCGGTCATCGTCATCCAGCTGTGTTTCTGTCAGGCTCACCTCAAGAAAGAAGGCCATGGCAGGGACCTCCCAGCAGGGCTCCTTCAGGTTCAGCACCTGCCTCAGGTAGCGTGCCATGCCGCAACGCAGGGTTTTCTGGATACCGCACATCTCCCTGGCAGGGGGAAGAAGGAACTGTCAGCACGGACCAGGGTGGGCAACCTCTCCCAGGACTGACTCACCAAGACCTGGTCTTTCCCTACCACCCCTCACCAAGAAAGACAGTGCACAACACCAGCACGCTCCTTTCTGGACGAGACTGGAAAAACATCCTTTCAGAACCAAAAGTCAGCCCTTCTGAGGAGAACCCTTGCCTGCCCACGGGAGACTCCTGTCCCCAGGCCCTGACCCTGCTGCTCAGTGCATCCGGCCCTGTCCCGCAGATGCCCTCGGTGGGGCCACCTGCAGACACACCCCGCCCTGTGCCATCAGCCCAGACCCCGTGGGACGGGACGCTGGCACTCTGGGAGGTGGCACCTGCTCTGCACCAACCTCTCCCACCTTCTCCTGTCTGCTGAGACAACCCTTGCTGACACATTCCTGTCGCCCGTGACCGAAGGCACTGTGTGGGCTGCCAGGTCTCTACGGGAGAAACAGTGAGGGGAGCAGGGACAAGGGGCTCTCACCTGGCCAGCAGAGTCACCGCGGACTGGTGGGTCTCAGCGATGAGCAGTTTGTCCCAGCCACGCTCACGTTCGACTCGGATCACCACATCTTCATACTTGAGACAGCAGAGCATGGCTTTCAGAATCATCACTGCCAGTCTGTGTGCAGAGCAAAAGCCTAGGTCACACCAGCAGCCCTGCATTCAGCTCCAGCACCATGGGAGGGACAGGAGGGCTGCGATGGAGCACCTTCTGGGATCGGTGGGAAGGCAGAGGATATCCAGGCATTCGTTCCAGAACGGATCGACCTCCTCTGGTGCCTCCTCTGTGCTGCAGAACAGTTGGAAAAGTACAGCCAGGAAGAGGCAGGGGAAATGCCGCTGAAACGCCTCTGGGTCCTTGGACTTTTGGAGAATCTCCCACAGAACCCTCATTGCCTGAAGGAAACAAAACACCCAGAGACAGCACTCAGCGCTGAGACGTCTCCGTGGCAGGGACCGAGGGTGGGAGGGGGAGCTTCCGGTGGTGCTCTGGCCCACGGCAGACGCAGGGAGAGCACACGGCCTGGCTGCCCCTAGGCCTGCCCCTACCACAGCTTTCCCGCCACTGCATGAGGCAGGGAGGGGAAGGGGCAGGGGAGGATGGAGAGCCGCCCGGAGGGGCGACCCTGTGGTTGGGCAAAGCTCTGCTCCAGAAACTCACTGCCAGGGAATAGACCTCCGTGCTGTCCCCGTCGGAGGTGGATGTGCTGTGCACCGGGGAGTCCTCCAGGACACGGAGCAGCTCCCCCTGCACCTTCTCCGCAGCCGCACGCTCAGACGCCATTGCTCTCCACATGGTCGCAGCCGCCCTGCAGCCACAAATCTCTGGCTCAGCAGGGTCTGGGTAACCCCACGTCCCTGTGCCAAGCCCTGACCCTGCCCAGTGCCCCTCGCTGCCACCTCGAGCAGCCTGATGGGCTCCACAGGCTCGGGAGCCCAGAGCTATCAAGGCAGCTGCCCCGTACCTGTCACATGATGGAGAACACCGCAGGAGGGTCACCACCACATCATGAGGCTGTGCCTTGGTCAGCTGTACAAGGCTCTCATCCAGCCTCTGATCATCACAGACCCTCCTGAACGACAGCTGCCACTGGTACATTTCCCTCACCAGCTCAGGCACCTGGGGGAGACACAGCCGAGAGCTGCAGTGCTGACAGAGCGAGCCATTTGCCCAGCTGCCCTTTCCACCACACTCTGCTGACCAGAAGTCTGTCCATGCCCAGTGGACCTGGCTTCAGGGAGCACACAATTCCTAGAGGCTTCAGCCCAGGCCATAGGCTGCTTACCTGCTCAGAAGTGAAGCTGTTTTTTGTCACAAGCTCCTTCAGTCTTGCAGCGAAATGCTCTGCAACATTAGAGTTGGGGTCTGCCTCGTTCTTGAAGGCCATGAGGATGGTGTTGTCTTCCTCAGCGGGAAAGAAGACATCCTAAAATATTTCCAGGAGAAGGAAGAGCATCAAAGAGAGGGAAGTCACCCCAAATGCCCCGACAGCAGTGCTTGCCTGAGCAGCGACAGACGGCCCGACCCAGGAAGGCATGGCTGTGGGTACCTGTGCACTGCTGTTCAAGAGGGCATCCTCTTCCTCCTCCCCTTCTGATACCTCCAAGTCACAATCTGCAAAGACCGAGCACAGAGACAGCTGAGGGAGAGGCTGGAGAACACAGCCCAGTCCCGCGCTCCCCAGGCAGGACCAGGCCCGGGAAACGGGCTGCTGGGGACACCAACCCCCGTCTCTGCGGCTGGAGGTTCTCAAAGCTTGGAGCACAGATGGAGCCCGCTTGTGGGCAACAGCCCTGTTCCCTACTCCCCTCTTTCCCTGGAAAGGCCCATGGGGGATGAGATGGGGACAAGCCGCCCGCACCCACCAGCCTTGTGGCCCAGCTCTGCCACTCACCCTCCCGCGGCACCTGCAGCTCCTCCACCTCACCAGGCTGACACGCTGGGGCAGCCTCAGTGCCTTCCTCCTCCTCTCCTAACACACAGCACAGACTGGCCACACCAGGGACTCTCTCCGCCATCCTGCTGAAGACTGGCCTCGATGCCTCCTGCTCCAAGGCTGGAAGATGCCTCAGTCAAACGCCGCAGACACGGATCAGTAGGCAACAAGTTGGCTGTGCGAGATCCACACAGCCCCACTCTGTTCCGTCCTGACTCGTCGTGGCCTACGGGCACTCTGAGCTGACAACACGCTGCCAACAGCCCCTGTGGCACCTTGGTTGCCAAGGGCCTTTGTGACACGCTGCCACTCACCAGCCAATCACAGCACCCGTATCACTGCAGCTCCCAAAGGCTGCTGCACCTCCGCCCACACCGCTTTTGCTCCGCCCTTCCATCCTTGAGTGCTCCCACAAGCACCAATTGGCCGCTGCACACCACAGGCACCTCCAGGCTGGAGCGCTGGCCTTGGCAGGCGGCAGCGCAAGGGCCCAGATGTGGCTGTTCCAGCCAGGTTGGCTGGGGGAGCATTTCTCTCCTTGTCGCGGCTCCCCCTGCGGGACCGTGGGCATTTTTCCCTTGAAGCATCACCTAACACCTTCTTCAACTCTGTTTCCAGCCCAGTTGAGACACCATTTCCAAGGGAATTCTCTCTCTCACCGCTCCCAGTCTTTTCCTACGCATGGAATTTTGTTGTCCACAGTAGCTGAACATGCAGCTCATGAACTCTGCTTCACACCGGCCTCAAAGAGGCTTGGCAACACACGGACATTTCAGCAATTGCTGAGCTGGGCTTGCACAGCAGCAAGGACTTCTCTGCTGCTCACACTGCCTCCTCAGCAAGTGGCCTGGGGGCGGCCAAGACATTGCAAAGGGACTCAGCCACCAGAGGTCACCAGGGCATGCTTCCACGCCCAATGATTCCACGCTCAGCAAGAGAAACAGGGGCACATTTTCCAAAGTAGCCGTTGCTCAGGGACTGGCCACCCTGCTGCCAAGAGCCTGCTTGGCCATCACTCTTCCTTTTCCTGCTCTTACTAAACTGTCTTTATCTCAGCCTGGAAGGTGGTGGGTTCTTTCCCCTGATTTTGCCCTTCCATCCCACCGGGGAGGCAGGGATGCAGGGAGGGATGACTGCATGTGTGGGTGCGTGGGTGGGTGGGTGGGGGATCAGCTGCCAGTTGGGTTAACCTGCCCCACTCGCTCTCACTGCCATCCATCCCCAACTGTGAGACGTTGCCTCTGTTCCCTGAGGGGCTACAGGCCCAGGGAAAACTGTTTGCACGGGCCGGCTCTAAGGAAAAACTACCAGTGCTCTCCTGATGGCACCAAGCACACCAGCAAAGGCTCTGAGGCCATTCACACCACCAAGATGCAATCGCACGGCACTGCCAGAAAGCACAACCATAGACACTCTCAGACGCAAACCAACACCGACAGCGACACAAGTGGTGCTGCTCAACCATCTCCTGCAGCACCAAGAACTCCCCTGACTCTGCAGCCTCGTAGCGCTTGAGTCCCTCTGCCTCGTGAGGGTTCAGTGCCTGCAACAGCACCAAAGGCATCACCGGCAACAGGGATTCCTGGCACTCACCTATTTCTGCATCAAACCCCAGAAAGCCAAAAGGCTGTAGAAAGTTATGAAACATTCAAGGGCCCTTCCTTTCGCAGCTGGCGATTTTGGAGGGCAGGTTTATGTCTCGCTGACCACAGTAAGGGCTCGCAGCAAGCTCTGGGGGCTGCTCTTCCTAGGAAGTGGAGATTCCCAAACTGCAAGGCCGTCAGGGAAATGTCATGCCCAAGGTCTTGAGCAAAACTGATCCAAAGCAACAAATTCCAGACAGGTTCAGTTCAAGCAAGGTACAAACACTTGCTGTCTTCACGTTTCCCTCAAGAAGACATTGGTGGGGGTCAGCTGTCAAGTGTTCCCAATCCAAGTCCATCAGCACGGATGGACACCGATTCCGTTTTACAGTTACGCTACAGCATCAGCACCGGGACCCCATCAGCACACGCAGAGCAGCCACGTACAAAACACTGCACCCACATCCCAAGAACTTCTCTGCTCCACCGCTACCAGCCACAAAACAAATCCCCTTGTAACGTGGGCGCAGGAGAAGTGCTGCGGGGTTTGCCGGGAGCACGCGGCACCCCCGCAGGCACCCGCAACAGGCCAGCATCATCACGAGACCATACAAACCCTCACGTGGCAACAGAGAGGAGCAAACAGCATCCAGCTCCTTTCAGGATGCCAGAGCTGTGCTTCTTCAACAACACGACCTGATCTGAAAGTCTGTCAAGGACCAGCACCAAAAGCTAACAAAAATGCCCACCTCATTCTCTCCAAGATGCCCAGCAAGGGCACACCAGCAAAAAGCTCTGCGAGCCAAAACTTCCAGCCCTTTCCTCAGGTCAGGGACACAGCAACATCAGCCCGTGCCACACACACACTTCAAAGAGGAGAAGCAGAATCTTCCCCATGCGCTCTATTTTCAGCTCAGAGTAGATCCCCTGCTCCCCACTGACCAGGCAGAAGAGTTTCCCAGCACCTGACCCCTCCAACCTAACACGCACTCCACGCTGCACGTTGTATTTGTGGGGGTTTGGTTTGGTTTTCAGAAAGCCAGTCCTTCTGCAGCACCAGCACTGCTTCACCACGTCCCGAGAACGTCCTGCACGGAGCAACGGGGTGGGGGTGGGGTGGGGGGCACGTTCACACCCAAGGCACTTACCACCAAACGCCCTATTTCGTTCCAGGCTTCTTCTACTCGTCAGAGCTGACTGGGGGGACGACAGCTGCCACAGGCAGGGAAGCACAGCATGCTACTCCTTCTTCTGTGGGAACCAGCTCTGCCTTGGGTATCTAGGATGGCAAGACTCTTGCAAATACATGGCTTGGAAACTAAATCACACACCTGCAAGCAACTGAATTAATGCAGGTTACCCAGGGACTCCCTGTCAGCTCAGGTGCTTCACATCAACATTTGAGCTCAAGACCAGACACTGAAAACCAAAAACAAACCCCCAAACCAATGACAACAACAACAAACAAACATCAAAATCCCAACTTCCTTTAAGTACTTTTTTCCCCCTAAATTAGATGAAACCAAAAGTCATCTTGTCATTTCTTCTGGCAAAAGCCTCGATACATTCCCCAGCACAGAATCAGAGCCCACCCACATGGACCCGTCTGACACCACCACCCCGCAGGCCAAAGCATCCAGCACAAGTCTCCCAGCTACAAGAGACCGGGACCGTCGCCCCTAGCCCTTGGGACAACCCCACCTCTGTCAGCCTTACAAGCTCCTGGAACCTCTGCTACTCGCTACGTGCCAGAAGAGCTCCCACACTGCTTCAACTGTTGCCAAGCCTCAGCCCAGCTAAACAAGCAAGCGAGTGCCTCGGGACACTCACTTTCCCCTCTCACATCCCCCTGATGCTCAGGCTTCCGTCGCAGCACAGAAATTAAGGGGCTCTTTGAAAAATTATGGCCTGCCTTCAGCACTGAAAACACCGTAAGGAATCAGCGGGACGAGACAGACGCGACACCTCAGCACTCAGCTAACTGGAGGCAGGCTGCAGTGGGGCAAGGTGCTCTCTAGACCCTCTCCAACACACAGCACTCCGCACTTGGTGCTCTGGCTTTCCACACACAGGCAACAGATCTTATCACTCTACCACAACTACCCCTTTAAAACGCAGTTCCACTTCAATTATGTGGCACAGAGTCATTTTAAGAACTTCCCAAATGACAAGTGCTCAAGGAAAGACATGGAAGCATGCAAAGCACCAGGACTGTTGCGCTGTGCCCAATTTTTCTGCAACCACAGCCCAGACCAAGCTCTCTCCCTTGAGAAACCGGCAGACAATGGTACAGCCAGGGTAGACACTGCCCAGGGGCTGCTGAATGTTCTCCAGCCCCTGACCGCCTGACAGGGAGAAAAAGTCTTTGTCCAACCAACCTCTCTAATTGCTCTCGCGCTCTAGTAAGATGGTACCTTCTGCCTTGCTGGATCCATCTCTCAACCCTGCACAGAGTTTTCTGCTCTAAAACACTTGCAGATTTGGCAGTCAAAAGGAACGTAAAAGCTAAGACGAGTAAATATAGGGACACCTCAGCTTCCCACACCTACACTACTAAGCCTCAAATCAGATGCACTTCCTAAGTCCGCAGTTTGCACCCTGGAAGGGTTGAACTCTGCAAGGGCTGCTGATGCTCTGGCAGCACTCATAGAGCTGCTCTATGACCAGACTGAAAACCACTGGAACTGCAATTTTCACAGCAGTTCTATGAAGATTCAAGGAAACGCTTCAGTCAGCGAGCACAAGCACTGCCCAAGCCCTTTTGCTCTGCACTGCTGAGCTGCACAACACCCGCTGGACTAACAGACGCAACCATAACCTACAGAGTTTCTACCGCTGCCGCTGCCGCAAGGGGACTTTGGAGAGTGAAACAGCAGAAAGCACACATCACTGGGAACAAAGCCTCAATAGCACACAATAGCTGGATGACTGCTCGGAAACACCGCAGGCTGCAGCAGAATCTCAGAGGTCTCACGTCATTACTTGCAGCCTTTGAAACTTTCCATATTTACGTTGCCTGTGCCTGCCAGGTCAGCACTGATCGCTCCTACGGGGTCACTGGCACAACTTTCTGGCTGATGCAAGGCAAATGTTACCTCCAGAACCAGAGATTGTCACCGGAAAAGCCAAAGAGCGCTCTCTCTTTTGCATCTTTTGCTGTCTCTAAGTTTGCCTGACAGTACTGATACTTTCCGCGGGCAGGGTCGAGGAGTTAACTGCTGCTTGGAGGCGATCTGCAAATTGTGTAAAGCTCTCATGTTCATTTTTCTGTATTGTGGACCATGGCGATGGCTTGGCGATAACTCTAGAGGCTGTGCGAATAGCTTCTCTAGCTGCACGAGTAGTTGTCATAAATTCGTGGGCCCGCAGGCCTTGGGCTTGAGCCTGGGGGGTAATCATCATTGGGTCTGGAGCCATTAGTTGTTGTAGGCTAGAGCCATGTAGCGGGTGATCCGCCCCAGTTACTAGTTACTTGAGCTAGTTGCCTCGCACAGTTGTCCTCCCATTCTTGTTTAAAAACAGTCATCCCTGCCCCATCAAAAATCAGTCTTGTACAAGTTTGTTTTATATCGAATGGGAGCATGTCATCTCCCCCGAAAACCCCATCTATGAGGGTGGAGACCATGGCAGAATTAAGCCCGTTGTCCGCAACTGCTTTAACAATCGCTTGTATACCCTTAGGGTTTATCGGCGAATGGACCCTTTGTCCCTCATTCGTCACACGGACTGGGAACGCTAGCGTGGCCGACGGAGCCCAATCGGCACACACAATCTTTATTTCACTCCAATCCGTGAGAGGAATTTTTCCCCCTTGCGGTCCCTTTATATTGCGGATGGGGATATTTTGGTTTTTAGCTCTGTCTACTCTTATTTCCTCCTCTTCCGAATTTGAATCGGTTACGAGCCACTCGTCCCACCCACTGTTTCATCCGGAGCCGGGACTCGACTGACTGGTTACTTCCGGGCTCCAATACTTTTTTGTTGGTCTCCGGCCCCGCCCACTTCCCTTGCGGGCGGGCCGTTCCCCCCCTCTAGGCTCGCCCCGCCTTCTATTCGGGTAGGGGGGGTGTTTGCCCTATAAGGGCATTTTTTCAGACGGCTGCTCCGATTGGCTCTCCGCCCCTCACTCGCGCTCCCCTCCCCTTCCCGGTCGTCCCCACCACTTTTCTCCTTCTCCTTCTCCTCCCCCTCCCTATTGTGTGCGCTTGTTAGCTCAAGCGCTTTCTCTCCGTTCCCGCCGGGGGCATTCTAGCCCCGCCCTTCCCCTTGCTGCTCGGCGCCATTTTTGGGCGCATAGGGCGGTGGTCTAGCCCCACCCTCCTCGGATTTTGATTTCTCCGCGGCGCCCCTGGCCACCTCGAGTAACCCACCCCAGAAGGATTTCGCTTGATTCTGTCCTTTCCTAAGTGGGTCGGGGCTCGGGGACTTGGGGGACGTATCACCCTCCCGCAAGTCTTTGGGCTCAGCAGAGTTGCCATCGTCTGGGGGTTGCGGAGTCTGTGTAGCTGCCCTGACTCCCAATTTCGGGGTGGCCAGCAAACAGTCCCTTGACAGTACTGCTACTCTTCCAGGTTTGCTCCCCAACCCCAGGGCTTGCTCTCAGATAGTTCAGCTGTTACATCCTTCCGCAGTCTTTACTGAACGTTACTTGCAACCACCCGACAAAGCAAGCCCTGGTAAAGCTTGAAATCCTGCCTGAAACCAGGCAAAACATTCACCCTGAGTTCTGAAGCCACTGACTGCCAAGCGCAGTCACGGGTGTCGCACCCTGTCCTTTGTAGGCCTCACGCTGTTGCTTATCGAGAGAGGCCTGCACTGCTCAAGAGTCCTTACAGAAAGTTTTGGATGTTCCATAAAAAGGCACTGGCGCTGAGCTTAAGCTTTAAATCAGCAGAGATCTTAGAGAACTACTTTAGCCACGGGGAGCAAAGCCGAGAAGCAGCCAAGCGTGCTTTCCCAGCCCTGTTTGCTCTCATGGCCTACACAGCAGCAGGCTGGCACTCAGCAAGGGATTCCAGAGTCTCAGGGTACACCTGAAACTGCAAAGACTTTCAAAAGAGACCCATCTGGTGCCTGAGGTTGCACATTATGAGGCAAACAGAAACCCAAGAAACCTCTTGCGGCCCTGGTTCCACAGAGGGGGCAGAGCCACGCTCACTGTAAAACACCAGCACCGTCCAAACCAGGGATCCAGGCAGCCCTTTGCTCACGAGCAACACTCCTAGAACAGCTCACGTGTGATCGCAGCAGGAGGCACTGACTGCAGGAGCTTGTTACCTGAGACCACGGACAACAAATAAATGCACATAGGAGGAGGACTGGAGAAAAATACACCAGAACAGGACACCCATGAGGTACCAAGGCCTCCTTCTCCACACACGCACACACCTCCAGGCAACCACTCAGCACAGGCACAGTTAGCAGTAGACACAAAACTCAGGAACAGCTTGGGACCTCCTTCTGGGCTATCTCACCTACTCTGGATCCCACCATCAAGCCTCGTCCTAACCACACCCTTCCCCCAGCACCGAGGACAAACACAGACCCTGCCCTCCCAGTTACAGACGGCACGAGCACCTGTGTCCTCTCTGTTGAAAAGACAGAGCAAAGCTGTAGTTTTATCGAAATTAAGACCCATTTCATCACTTGCAGCAATCAGTCGTATGAATTCATTCGAGGGTTGTGCTTGGGCATCTGACAAATGCTTAAATGAAGCAGCCTAGAAGGGACTTGTCTTGCACATCCACTGATTCCTCTCCCTCTGAAACACCGAGGGCCGTGTAGGTGAATACACTCTGACCCAAAGTGGGCTGCTCTCACAAGAGCTATTATCCGCCCAATGGTATTATTCAAGTTAAACATAACCTTAGCTCATCTTTTACATCCAGCAGACCTAAAGCCCAAAGGTCCTTCCTCAGACTCACACCAAACGCAGACTCGACTCTCCACAGGCACACATGGCCAGGCAGACGATTCCCGTCGGCTGCAGATCGAAGGTCTCACCTGCTTCCAACAACCATCGTGCAACCGCCATGCTTCCAACAACCTTCAAGCACTGCCCAAGAAGCAGCGCTTTCTAATTCCCTGGAGACCTTCAGCTTCTGACAAGGAGTTAAGGCTCTTCGCCCTGCAGATGGAAGGCTACGCGAGTCACACCTCATCACACAACTGCCAGGCTGCCTGGAAACAGCATACAGATCCTCTCCTCACAAGGACTCACATCCAGAAGACAAGGACCACTGGGTACACGTAGCACTGGCAGGGGTTTCATCTCTCTGGTGCTGTCCTGCAGAGCTGGGGTGGCCGCTGCTGATGCAGGGGAGGCCTCGTGTCCTCAGAATTGTCCTCAGTCACCGTCTGGGGAGACTGCTCTGCTCTCTGCCCATCCCTGCAATGCAGCAGCTCAGGAACAGGCAAGGAGCAAACAATGGGCTCGCTGGGCTCCTGGGCAAGGAATGGTATCTGCAGCTCCAGCTGCTGCCTGACACGGTGGCCACAGGAGCTGGTAGAGGGCTGGGCAGGAGAGAAAACAGCCCTTCTCAGCAACGAACACCAAGGAAATGTGCAGGGAACAGCTCCAGCACCTTATTCTCCAAGGTCAGCATCCCCCTTGCACAGCACCCACATCCATTGACCCCTGTAGAGAGAAGGCCATTCTAAAACCCTTCTTGGCTTTCTTCTCTACTCCACTGAGGCTCAGTCCAGAGGCTTTCAGAGCCAGAGCTTTCCGCTCTTTCATTTCCAACAAGAAAAAACGTAGCGGTAAAGTGAAGAACCCAGATGTTTATTCATGGAAGGTCAAGTGGATGTGTGACCTGGGAGCACAGTGAGGGGATGGGCAGGGCCCACTCGCTGGAACCGCGCTGTGGAGCAGAGAGAATCCTGGAGCCAGCCCAGCTGTGCCTGGTACATGGGAGGGAAGGTCATCTCCTCCTCAAAGTCCTCCAGAGCTGCCCTGCCAGCACCTGCAGCCTCTGTGCAATGGAAGGATTTCTCTCTCTAGCTCTAAGGTCGTCCAGAATTTTAGCTGCCATCTCTCTGTTGTATTTGGTGTCATCTCTCACACTTTCGAGGGCTGGAAGAGAGAGGAAGACAGCCAAGATCAGAGCATGCATCTGCGGGGACCCCAGGAAGACCTCCTGCCAGGACCACCCCACCCAGCTCTTCCCATGGCCAGGAGGGAGCAGGCCCAATGGGATCACCCGCAGGGAGCTGCCACCAATACGCCCGAAAAGCTTGCTCGGCTCTGCCCACACGGCCTCGCAGGGAGCGGAACCAGCTGGGTGGGGCACGGATTGCAGCTCCCTGGCCCAGGCTCCTTCCTCCTCCGCACCAGACCCGCTGACCTCACTTACCCTCACAGACGATCCGCAGCTCCTTCTGCTCTCCCCTCACGAGCCACCCAACGTACCCTAGGAACACACAGCACATCCCCAATCCGGCAGCTGCAGCAGTTCAGCTCCCCCAGCCCAGCCCAGCTCCAGACACCCCTCCCCTTGCCGTGCTCAGCCCGTGGTGTTCCCCACTGCTGCCCAAGGGCACCGAGGCAGCGGGCGGCAGGGAGCCCCGCGGGCCCCGCTCCATCGGGTGCTCGGGGCTGCACAGAGCCCGTGCCAGGGGCCCAGATGAGTGGGGAACGGAGGGACCCCGGGACTTGTGGCTCACCAAGGAACTCAATGGCCACCTCTCGCAGGGACTCCTGCCGGTTGTCCAGATACAGCAGGGACTGGTGCAGGTACTCGGTGGCTCTGCTCCTGTCCTCTGCCAGCTGCAGAGAGAACAATCACAGAATGCTTTGGCTTGGAACGCACCGGAAAGATTATCCACTTCTAACCCCTCTGCCATGGGCAGGGACACCTCCCTACAGACCAGGCTCATCAAGGCCCCATCCAAACTACCCCTGGAAACCTCTAGGCATGGGGAATGCACAACTTCTCCCTTAAACCTCTGCCAGTGTTTCAACACCATCACTGTGAAGCAATTCTTCCTAACGTCTAATCTAAATCTTCCCCCTTCCAATTCAAAGCCGTTCCCCTTGTCCTATCCCAGTACAGGCCACTGCAAAAAGCCCCTCCCGCCAGCTTTCCTGTTGCCCCTTCAGGTACATTTCCCGGGAGCGCAGGGATGGTGCTCCATGGGGAGCTGCGGTCCCACCCTGCCACCGAAGCCCAGCGTGGACTGGGTTCCATCAGCATCCCTGCGCTTCCTAACAGAGAGGAGCCTGGAGAAGAGACCGTGGGGCTGCACACCCAAGGGAAGGAGCCATTGTGGGGTGCAGTCTTGCCCCAAGGAGACAGCCCCACACTCGGAGCTCGGGGGAAGGGTTTGTCCAGGCTGACTCTGGGCCTTTGGGGACATCTTACCAGGCACTTGCCCAGCCCTGAAAACTCCCTGTTCTTGAGCATTCTCCAGAGCTTCCGCATCCTCAGGACCCCCGTAGCACAGAGAAGGGCTTCCCGAGACACCTGCAGAGCAGCAGAGACTGGAGATGGCATCGCTGCCAAGGGCACAGGACCCATGTTCCCTGCGCCTGGGCAAGGCTGAGGGCCAGTCCAGGGCTCTGGTGGGAAAGGGCAGCAGCTGGGGAACACATCCACCGATGGGTTCTCGGCCCAGCATGAGGAGTGGGGCAACTCCCACCACGGGCAGCTGCTGCTGCCGGGGCAGCAGGACTGAGATGCCCACAGCTGCTGCTCTGAACTCAAAACCCGGAGGAGCCTGGAGCCCTGCAGTCAACCCAGCGCCCAGGCATGAGGAAACTGAGCCACCTCCCACAGGAATCCCACTACATCAGAAATCCTCACCTCTGCCACGCACTTGTTCTCGTCATACATGTGGAAGAGCAGGGGCAGCAGGCTCTGGCGCACTTGCACCTTCATTGCCTTCCTTCCCGCTGACACAAAAACCTCCATCACGTGGCAGAAGAGCCGCATGGAGAGCACTTTCACGAAGCTGGACTCCTGTTGGCAACAAAGAGGGCAACACCTCAGCACCGGCTGCTCCAGGCCCACCTGCGCCTGAGAAACCACAGGGCACAAAGTCTCCTGGCAGCACCCAGTGCTCGTGCTGGGGGGCTCAAAGCCTTACGTTGTCAAAGAGCGGACGCAGCCTCTCAACCAGCATCACGACGATGGTGCCAGAAAGTGGCGTGGCCATATTCCTCAGAACACTGGAGAGCACGCAGAGGATCATCTCGACCAGCCCCGGGTCAGCACGCTGCAGAAGGTGCAGGAGTCGTGGCAGGAGAACCTCCATTCCTTTGGCCTGTGTGGAACACAGTCAGTAGGTGAAGCCAGAACAGGTTGCACCGCCAAAACCGATCCGGTCCCTCGAGCCCACGCTGCTCTCTCAGGGCCCAGAAACCAAAGGCCTTCCCCAAATGACTCGAGCGGGTGAACGGGGATGCACGAGAGCCGCGAGCAGCTCCCACAGCTCACAAAGCCCAGACGAGTCCCAGCTACTGTGGTACCCAGACCCACTCCTCCCTCCAGCACGGCTCCAGCCGCCTGCCCCCCTGCTCACCATCTTGGGTCTGTGGCAGCTCGCGATGAGCCCTCGGAGAACCAGGCGTTGCATCTCTCTGCACTCACTCTCCAGGTACAGTGCTAGCAGCTGCAGGACGCACTCATCCCACACAGGCATGTCCGGGCAGGCCAGGAGCTGCAACACACACAGACAGCAGTGAACACGGCTGCCTGGACGGCAGGACCCCAGCCCTGTGGCAGCACAGCACGCAGCCACCTGCCCAGGCAGACCGGCCCAAAGCCTTGCAGTCTCTCGGCCTTGCAAGAGCAACAGCTGCCACAACGGGGCACCAAACACGGCTGGGGACAACCTTCATCCCAGCAGAAAGAGGCCAAGGACACACAGCGGAGCCACCCCCTGACCCAGCTCCGCCGACTGGGCTTCCCCCACAGCACCTGCTGCGGCACAGTGGTGCAAGGCACCTGTGTGTCCACAGCGTAAAAACCACATGGTGCCTTCAGCATAAAAGCCCAAACTGGCAGATTCCACCTCAAATCAAGTCTTACTGAACTGATTAGAACAAGGCAGATGACAAACTACTACCAGTGATTAATAACAGGTAATACCAGCTTCAAGGAAACATCTCATCATTATGACAAGAGAATAAGTACAGTAATTATGAAAGATACACCAACAGTTGCCCGGTCATCGTCATCCAGCTGTGTTTCTGTCAGGCTCACCTCAAGAAAGAAGGCCATGGCAGGGACCTCCCAGCAGGGCTCCTTCAGGTTCAGCACCTGCCTCAGGTAGCGTGCCATGCCGCAACGCAGGGTTTTCTGGATACCGCACATCTCCCTGGCAGGGGGAAGAAGGAACTGTCAGCACGGACCAGGGTGGGCAACCTCTCCCAGGACTGACTCACCAAGACCTGGTCTTTCCCTACCACCCCTCACCAAGAAAGACAGTGCACAACACCAGCACGCTCCTTTCTGGACGAGACTGGAAAAACATCCTTTCAGAACCAAAAGTCAGCCCTTCTGAGGAGAACCCTTGCCTGCCCACGGGAGACTCCTGTCCCCAGGCCCTGACCCTGCTGCTCAGTGCATCCGGCCCTGTCCCGCAGATGCCCTCGGTGGGGCCACCTGCAGACACACCCCGCCCTGTGCCATCAGCCCAGACCCCGTGGGACGGGACGCTGGCACTCTGGGAGGTGGCACCTGCTCTGCACCAACCTCTCCCACCTTCTCCTGTCTGCTGAGACAACCCTTGCTGACACATTCCTGTCGCCCGTGACCGAAGGCACTGTGTGGGCTGCCAGGTCTCTACGGGAGAAACAGTGAGGGGAGCAGGGACAAGGGGCTCTCACCTGGCCAGCAGAGTCACCGCGGACTGGTGGGTCTCAGCGATGAGCAGTTTGTCCCAGCCACGCTCACGTTCGACTCGGATCACCACATCTTCATACTTGAGACAGCAGAGCATGGCTTTCAGAATCATCACTGCCAGTCTGTGTGCAGAGCAAAAGCCTAGGTCACACCAGCAGCCCTGCATTCAGCTCCAGCACCATGGGAGGGACAGGAGGGCTGCGATGGAGCACCTTCTGGGATCGGTGGGAAGGCAGAGGATATCCAGGCATTCGTTCCAGAACGGATCGACCTCCTCTGGTGCCTCCTCTGTGCTGCAGAACAGTTGGAAAAGTACAGCCAGGAAGAGGCAGGGGAAATGCCGCTGAAACGCCTCTGGGTCCTTGGACTTTTGGAGAATCTCCCACAGAACCCTCATTGCCTGAAGGAAACAAAACACCCAGAGACAGCACTCAGCGCTGAGACGTCTCCATGGCAGGGACCGAGGGTGGGAGGGGGAGCTTCCGGTGGTGCTCTGGCCCACGGCAGACGCAGGGAGAGCACACGGCCTGGCTGCCCCTAGGCCTGCCCCTACCACAGCTTTCCCGCCACTGCATGAGGCAGGGAGGGGAAGGGGCAGGGGAGGATGGAGAGCCGCCCGGAGGGGCGACCCTGTGGTTGGGCAAAGCTCTGCTCCAGAAACTCACTGCCAGGGAATAGACCTCCGTGCTGTCCCCATCGGAGTTGGATGTGCTGTACACCGGGGAGTCCTCCAGGACACGGAGCAGCTCCCCCTGCACCTTCTCCGCAGCCGCACGCTCAGACGCCATTGCTCTCCACATGGTCGCAGCCGCCCTGCAGCCACAAAGCTCTGGCTCAGCAGGGTCTGGGCAACCCCGCATCCTGGGCTGGGCACCAGCCCTGACCCTGCCCAGTGCCCCTCGCTGCCACCATCGAGCAGCCTGATGGGCTCCAAAGGCTGGGGAGCCCAGAGCTATCAAGGCAGCAGCCCCATACCTGTCACACGATGGAGAACACCGCAGGAGGGTCACCACCACATCATGAGGCTGTGCCTTGGTCAGCTGTACAAGGCTCTCATCCAGTCTCTGATCATCACAGATGTTCATGAACCACAACTGCCACTGGTACATTGCCCTCACCAGCTCAGGCACCTGGAGGAGACACAGCCGAGAGCTGCAGTGCTGACAGAGCGAGCCCTTTGCCCAGATGCCCTTTGCACCACACTCTGCCGACCAGAAGCCTCTCCATGCCCAGTGGACCTGGCTTCAGGGAGCACACAATTCCTAGAGGCTTCAGCCCAGGCGATAGGCTGCTTACCTGCTCAGGAACATAGGCGGTTTTTATCACAATCTCATCCATAGTGCCAGCCAAACGCTCCGCAATATCAGAGTCGTGGTCTGCCTCATTCTCGAAGGCCATGAGGATGGTGTTGTCCTCATTAGCAGGCAAGAAGTCATGCTAAAATATGTCCAAGAGAAGGAAGAGCATCAAAGAGAGGGAAGTCACCCCAAATGCCCCGACAGCAGTGCTCGCCTGAGCAGCGAGAGACGGCCCGACCCAGGAAGGCATGGCTGTGGGTACCTGTGCACTGCTGTTCGAGAGGGCATCCTCTTCCTCCTCCCCTTCTGATATCTCCAAGTCACAATCTGCAAAGACCGAGCACAGTGACAGCTGAGGGAGAGGCTGGAGAACACAGCCCAGTCCCGCAATCCCCAGGCAGGACCAGCCCTGGGACACGGGCTGCTGGGGACACCAACCCCTGTCTCTGTGGCTGGAGGTTCCCAAAGCTTGGAGCACAGATGGAGCCCGCCTGTGGGCAACAGCCCTGTTCCCTACTCCCCTCTTTCCCTGGAAAGACCCATGGGGGATGGGATGGGGACAAGCCGCCCGCACCCACCAGCCTTGTGGCCCAGCTCTGCCACTCACCCTCCCGCGGCACCTGCAGCTCCTCCACCTCACCAGGCTGACACGCTGGGGCAGCCTCAGTGCCTTCCTCCTCCTCTCCTAACACACAGCACAGACTGGCACCATCGGGGACTTTCTCCGCCATCCTGCTGAAGCCTGGCCTCGATGCCTCCTGCTCCAAGGCTGGAATATGCCTCAGTCAAACGCCGCAGACACGGATCAGTACGCAACAAGTTGGCTGTGCGGGATCCACACAGCCCCACTCTGTCCCGTCCTGACTCGTCGTGGCCTACGGGCACTCTGAGCTGACAACACGCTGCCAACAGCACCTGTGGCACCTTGGTTGCCAAGGGCCTTTGTGACACGCTGCCACTCACCAGTCAATCAGAGCACCTGTATCACTTCAGCTCCCAAAGGCTGCTGCACCTCCGCCCACACCCCTTTTGCTCCACCCTTCCATCCTTGAGTGCTCCCACAAGCAACAATTGGCTGCTGCACACCACAGGTGCCTCCAGGCTGGAGCGCTGGCCTTGGCAGGCGGCAGCGCAAGGGCCCAGATGTGGCTGTTCCAGCCAGGTTGGCTGGGGGAGCATTTCTCTCCTCGTTGCGGCTTCCCATGCGGGACCGTGGGCATTTTTCCCTTGAAGCATCACCTAACACCTTCTTCAACTCTGTTTCCAGCCCAGCTGAGACACCATTTCCAAGGGAATTCTCTCTCTCACCGTTTCCAGTCTCTTCCTACGCATGGAATTTTATTCTCCGCACCGGACTCCAAGACATTTCAGCAATTGCTGAGCTGGGCTTGCACAGCAGCAAGGACTTCTCTGCTGCTCACACTGCCTCCTCAGCAAGTAGCCTGGGGGCGGCCATACATTGCAAAGGGACTCAGCCACCAGAGGTCACCAGGGCATGCTTCCACGCCCAATGATTCCACGCTCATTAAGAAACACAGGGGCACATTTTCCAAAGTAGCCGTTGCTCAGGGACTGGCCACCCTGCTGCCAAGAGCCTGCTTGGCCATCACTCTTCCTTCTCCTGCTCTTACTAAACTGTCTTTATCTCAGCCTGGAAGGTGGTGGGTTCTTTCCCCTGATTTTGCCCTTCCATCCCACCGGGGAGGCAGGGATGCAGGGAGGGATGACTGCATGTGTGGGTGCGTGGGTGTGTGGGTGGGTGGGGGATCAGCTGCCAGTTGGGTTAACCTGCCCCACTCGCTCTCACTGCCGTCCATCCCCAACTGTGAGACGCTGCCTCTGTTCCCTGAGGGGCTACAGGCCCAGGGAAAACTGTTTGCACGGGCCGGCTCTAAGGAAAAACTACCAGTGCTCTCCTGATGGCACCAAGCACACCAGCAAAGGCTCTGAGGCCATTCACACCACCAAGATGCAATCGCACGGCACTGCCAGAAAGCACAACCATAGACACTCTCAGACGCAAACCAACACCGACAGCGACACAAGTGGTGCTGCTCAACCATCTCCTGCAGCACCAAGAACTCCCCTGACTCTGCAGCCTCGTAGCGCTTGAGTCCCTCTGCCTCATGAGGGTTCAGTGCCTGCAACAGCACCAAAGGCATCACCGGCAACAGGGATTCCTGGCACTCACCTATTTCTGCATCAAACCCCAGAAAGCCAAAAGGCTGTAGAAAGTTATGAAACATTCAAGGGCCCTTCCTTTCGCAGCTGGCGATTTTGGAGGGCAGGTTTATGTCTCGCTGACCACAGTAAGGGCTCGCAGCAAGCTCTGGGGGCTGCTCTTCCTAGGAAGTGGAGATTCCCAAACTGCAAGACCGTCAGGGAAATGTCATGCCCAAGGTCTTGAGCAAAACTGATCCAAAGCAACAAATTCCAGGCAGGTTCAGCTCAAGCAAGGTACAAACACTTGCTGTCTTCACGTTTCCCTCAAGAAGACATTGGTGGGGGTCAGCTGTCAAGTGTTCCCAATCCAAGTCCATCAGCACGGATGGACACCGATTCCGTTTTACAGTTACGCTACAGCATCAGCACCGGGACCCCATCAGCACACGCAGAGCAGCCACGTACAAAACACTGCGCCCACATCCCAAGAACTTCTCTGCTCCACTGCTACCAGCCACAAAACAAATCCCCTTGTAACGTGGGCGCAGGAGAAGTGCTGCGGGGTTTGCCGGGAGCACGCGCCACCCCCGCAGGCACCCGCAACAGGCCAGCATCATCACGAGACCATACAAACCCTCACGTGGCAACAGAGAGGAGCAAACAGCATCCAGCTCCTTTCAGGATGCCAGAGCTGTGCTTCTTCAACAACATGACCTGATCTGAAAGTCTGCCAAGGACCAGCAGCAAAAGCTAACAAAAATGCCCACCTCATTCTCTCCAAGATGCCCAGCAAGGGCACACCAGCAAAAAGCTCTGCAAGCCAAAACTTCCAGCCCTTTCCTGAGGCCAGGGACACAGCAACATCAGCCCGTGCCACACACACACTTCAAAGAGGAGAAGCAGAATCTTCCCCATGCGCTCTATTTTCAGCTCAGAGTAGATCCCCTGCTCCCCACCGACCAGGCAGAAGAGTTTCCCAGCACCTGACCCCTCCAACCTAACACGCACTCCACGCTGCACGTTGTATTTGTGGGGGTTTGGTTTGGTTTTCAGAAAGCCAGTCCTTCTGCAGCACCAGCACTGCTTCACCACGTCCCGAGAACGTCCTGCACGGAGCAACGGGGTGGGGGTGGGGGGCACGTTCACACCCAAGGCACTTACCACCAAACACCCTATTTCGTTCCAGGCTTCTTCTACTCGTCAGAGCTGACTGGGGGGACGACAGCTGCCACAGGCAGGGAAGCACAGCATGCTACTCCTTCTTCTGTGGGAACCAGCTCTGCCTTGGGTATCTAGGATGGCAAGACTCTTGCAAATACACGGCTTGGAAACTAAATCACACAGCTGCAAGCAACTGAATTAATGCAGGTTACCCAGGGACTCCCTGTCAGCTCAGGTGCTTCACATCAACATTTGAGCTCAAGACCAGACACTGAAAACCAAAAACAAACCCCCAAACCAATGACAACAACAACAAACAAACATCAAAATCCCAACTTCCTTTAAGTACTTTTTTTCCCCTAAATTAGATGAAACCAAAAGTCATCTTGTCATTTCTTCTGGCAAAAGCCTTGATACATTCCCCAGCACAGAATCAGAGCCCACCCCACATGGACCTGTCTCACACCACCACCCCGCAGGCCAAAGCATCCAGCACAAGTCTCCCAGCTACAAGAGACCGGGACCGTCGCCCCTAGCCCTTGGGACAACCCCACCTCTGTCAGCCTTACAAGCTCCTGGAACCTCTGCTACTCGCTACGTGCCAGAAGAGCTCCCACACTGCTTCAACTGTTGCCAAGCCTCAGCCCAGCTAAACAAGCAAGCGAGTGCCTCGGGACACTCGCTTTCCCCTCTCACATCCCCCTGATGCTCAGGCTTCCGTCGCAGCACAGAAATTAAGGGGCTCTTTGAAAAATTATGGCCTGCCTTCAGCACTGAAAACACCATAAGGAATCAGCGGGACGAGACAGACGCGACACCTCAGCACTTAGCTAACTGGAGGCAGGCTGCAGTAGGGCAAGGTGCTCTCTAGACCCTCTCCAACACACAGCACTCCGCACTTGGTGCTCTGGCTTTCCACACACAGGCAACAGATCTTATCACTCTACCACAACTACCCCTTTAAAACGCAGTTCCACTTCAATTATGTGGCACAGAGTCATTTTAAGAACTTCCCAAATGACAAGTGCTCAAGGAAAGACATGGAAGCATACAAAGCACCAGGACTGTTGCGCTGTGCCCAATTTTTCTGCAACCACAGCCCAGACCAAGCTCTCTCACACCAAAGAGAAACATGCTGATAGACTGTCTGACCGGCTTCTGCAGTGCTTGCTCTGCAACCAGTCATGCTGCTGCTGCAGGAATGAAACACCAGAAATGAGACTGCTCAAACCACTTGAACGGAAAGAACGTGGCATTCAGAGCACGTGGGCATTTTTCCCTTAAAGCATCACCTAACACCTTCTTCAACTCTGTTTCCAGCCCAGCTGAGACACCATTTCCAAGGGAATTCTCTCTCTCACCACTCCCAGTCTTTTCCTACGCATGGAATTTTGTTGTCCACAGTAGCTGAACATGCAGCTCATGAACTCTGCTTCACACCGGCCTCAAAGAGGCTTGGCAACACATGGACATTTCAGCAATTGCTGAGCTGGGCTTGCACAGTAGCAAGGACTTCTCTGCTGCTCACACTGCCTCCTCAGCAAGTGGCCTGGGGGCGGCCATACATTGCAAAGGGACTCAGCCACCAGAGGTCACCAAGGGCATGCTCCACGCCCAATGATTCCACCCTCAGCAAGAGAAACAGGGGCACATTTTCCAAAGTAGCTGTTGCTCAGGGACTGGCCACCCTGCTGCCAAGAGCCTGCTTGGCCATCACTCTTCCTTCTCCTGCCCTTACTAAACTGTCTTTATCTCAGCCTGGAAAGTGGTGAGTTCTTTTCCCTGATTTTGCCCTTCCATCCTACTGGGGACGGAGGGAGGGAGGGAGGGAGGGAGGGAGGGAGGGAGGGAGGGAGGGAGGGAGAAGGGAAGGATGACTGAGTGGGGGCTTAGTTGCCAGCTGGGTAAACCTGCCCCACTCAATCTCATTGCCATCCAGCCCCAACTGTGAAACGCTGCCTCTGTTCCCCGAGGGGCTGCTGATGCTCTGGCAGCACTCACAGAGCTGTTCTATGACCAGACTGAAAACCACTGGAACTGTGATTTTCACAGCAGTTCTATGAAGATTCAAGGAAAAGCTTCAGTCAGCGAGCACAAGCACTGCCCAAGCCCTTTTGCTCTGCACTGCTGAGCTGCACCACACCCGCTGGACTAACAGACGCAACCATAACCTACAGAGTTTCTACCGCTGCCACTGCCGCAAGGGGACTTTGGAGAGTGAAGCAGCAGAAAGCACACATCACTGCGAACAAAGCCTCAATAGCACACAATAGCTGGATGACTGCTCGGAAACACCGCAGGCTGCAGCAGAATCTCAGAGGTCTCACGTCATTACTTGCTGCCTTTGAAACTTTCCATATTTACGTTGCCTGTGCCTGCCAGGTCAGCACTGATCGCTCCTACGGGGTCACTGGCACAACTTTCTGGCTGATGCAAGGCAAATGTTACCTCCAGAACCAGAGATTGTCACCGGAAAAGCCAAAGAGCGCTCTCTCTTTTGCATCTTTTGGTGTCTCTCAGTTTGCCTGACAGTACTGATACTCTTCCAGGTTTGCTCCCCAACCCCAGGGCTTGCTCTCAGATAGTTCAGCTGTTACATCCTTCCGCAGTCTTTACTGAACATTACTTGCAACCACTCGTCAAAGCAACCCCTGGTAAAGCTTGAAATCCTGCCTGAAACCAGGCAAAATATTCACCCTGAGTTCTGAAGCCACTGACTGCCAAGCGCAATCACGGGTGTCGCACCCTGTCCCTTGTAGGCCTCATGCTGCTGCTTATCGAGAGAGGCCTGCACTGCTCAAGAGTCACTGAGCCCTTACAGAAAGTTTTGGACGTTCCATAAAAAGGCACTGGCACTGAGCTTAAGCTTTAAATCAGCAGAGATCTTAGAGAACTACTTTAGCCATGAGGAGCAAAGCCGAAGGCAAATAGAAACCGAAGAAACCTCTTGCGGCCCTGGTTCCACAGATGGGGCAGAGCCAAGCTCACTGTAAAACACCAGCACCATCCAAACCAGGGATCCAGGCAGCCCTTTGCTCACGAGCAACATTCCTAGAACAGCTCATGTGTGATCGCACCAAGAGGCACTGACTGCAGGAGCTTGTTACCTGAGACCACGGACAACAAATAAATGCAGCGTAAATAGGAGGAGGACTGGAGAATAACACACCAGAACAGGACACCCTTGGGGGGTGCGCACCACACAATGGAGGCCCTCTGTTAACCCACCTCTTCAGGAGAAGCCCTCCAACATAAACGCAAGGTACCAAGGGCTCCTTCTCCACACACGCACACACCTCCAGGCAACCACTCAGCACAGGCACAGTTAGCAGTAGACACAAAACTCAGGAACAGCTTGGGACCTCCTTCTGGGCTATCTCACCTACTCTGGATCCCACCATCAAGCCTCGTCCTAACCACCCCTTTCCCCCAGCACCGAGGACAAACACAGACACTGTCTTCCCAGGTTACAGACGGCACGAGCACCTGTGTCCTCTCTGTTGAAAAGACAGAGCAAAGCTGTAGTTTCTCTAAATTAAGACCCATTTCATCACTTGCAGCAATCAGTCGTATGAATTCATTCGAGGGTTGTGCTCGGGCATCTGACAAATGCTTAAATGAAGCAGCCAAAAGGGACTTGTCTTGCACATCTACTGATTCCTCTCCCTTTGAAACACCGAGGGCCGTGTAGGTGAATAAACTCTGACCCAAAGTGGGCTGCTCTCACAAGAGCTATTATCCGCCCAATGGTATTACTCAAGATAAACGTAACCTTAGCTCATCTTTTACATCCAGCAGACCTAAAGCCCAAAGGTCCTTCCTCAGACTCACACCAAATGCAGACTCCACTCCCCAAAGGCACACATGGCCAGGCAGACGATTCCCGTCGGCTGCAGATCGAAGGTCTCACCTGCTTCCAACAACCATCGTGCAACCACCACGCTTCCAACAACCTTCAAGCACTGCCCAAGAAGCAGTGCTTTCTAATTCCCTGGAGACCTTCAGCTTCTGACAAGGAGTTAAGGCTCTTCGCCCTGCAGATGGAAGGCCACGTGAGTAACACCTCATCACACAACTGCCAGGCTGCCTGGAAACAGCATACAGATCCTCTCCTCACAAGGAGCCACATCCAGAAGACAAGGACCCCTGGGTACACGTAGCACTGGCAGGGGTTTCATCTCTCTGGTGCTGTCCTGCAGAGCTGGGGTGGCCGCTGCTGATGCAGGGGAGGCCTCGTGTCCTCAGAATTGTCCTCAGTCACCGTCTGGGGAGACTGCTCTGCTCTCTGCCCATCCCTGCAATGCAGCAGCTCAGGAACAGGCAAGGAGCAAACAATGGGCTCGCTGGGCTCCTGGGCAAGGAATGGTATCTGCAGCTCCAGCTGCTGCCTGACACGGTGGCCACAGGAGCTGGTAGAGGGCTGGGCAGGAGAGAAAACAGCCCTTCTCAGCAACGAACACCAAGGAAATGTGCAGGGAACAGCTCCAGCACCTTATTCTCCAAGGTCAGCATCCCCCTTGCACAGCACCCACATCCATTGACCCCTGTAGAGAGAAGGCCATTCTAAAACCCTTCTTGGCTTTCTTCTCTACTCCACTGAGGCTCAGTCCAGAGGCTTTCAGAGCCAGAGCTTTCCGCTCTTTCATTTCCAACAAGAAAAAACGTAGCGGTAAAGTGAAGAACCCAGATGTTTATTCATGGAAGGTCAAGTGGATGTGTGACCTGGGAGCACAGTGAGGGGATGGGCAGGGCCCACTCGCTGGAACCGCGCTGTGGAGCAGAGAGAATCCTGGAGCCAGCCCAGCTGTGCCTGGTACATGGGAGGGAAGGTCATCTCCTCCTCAAAGTCCTCCAGAGCTGCCCTGCCAGCACCTGCAGCCTCTGTGCAATGGAAGGATTTCTCTCTCTAGCTCTAAGGTCGTCCAGAATTTTAGCTGCCATCTCTCTGTTGTATTTGGTGTCATCTCTCACACTTTCGAGGGCTGGAAGAGAGAGGAAGACAGCCAAGATCAGAGCGTGCATCTGCGGGGACCCCAGGAAGACCTCCTGCCAGGACCACCCCACCCAGCTCTTCCCATGGCCCAAAGGGATCACCCGCAGGGAGCTGCCACCAATACGCCCGAAAAGCTTGCTCGGCTCTGCCCACACGGCCTCGCAGGGAGCGGAACCAGCTGGGTGGGGCACGGATTGCAGCTCCCTGGCCCAGGCTCCTTCCTCCTCCGCACCAGACCCGCTGACCTCACTTACCCTCGCAGACGATCCGCAGCTCCTCCTGCTCTCCCCTCACGAGCCACCCAACGTACCCTAGGAACACACAGCACATCCCCAATCCGGCAGCTGCAGCAGTTCAGCTCCCCCAGCCCAGCCCAGCTCCAGGCCCCCCTCCCCTCGCCGCACTCAGCCCATGGTGTTCCCCACTGCTGCCCAAGGGCACCGAGGCAGCGGGCGGCAGGGAGCCCCGCGGGCCCCGCTCCATCGGGGCTGCACAGGGCCCGTGCCTGGGGCCCAGATGAGTGGGGAACGGAGGGACCCCGGGACTTGTGGCTCACCAAGGAACTCAATGGCCACCTCTCGCAGGGACTCCTGCCGGTTGTCCAGATACAGCAGGGACTGGTGCAGGTACTCGGTGGCTCTGCTCCTGTCCTCTGCCAGCTGCAGAGAGAACAATCACAGAATGCTTTGGCTTGGAACGCACCGGAAAGATCATCCACTTCCAACCCCTCTGCCATGGGCAGGGACACCTCCCTACAGACCAGGCTCATCAAGGCCCCATCCAAACTACCCCTGGAAACCTCTAGGCATGGGGAATGCACAACTACTCCCTTAAACCTCTGCCAGAGTTTCAACACCATCACTGTGAAGCAATTCTTCCTAACGTCTAATCTAAATCTTCCCCCTTCCAATTCAAAGCCGTTCCCCTTGTCCTATCCCAGTACAGGCCACTGCAAAAAGCCCCTCCCGCCAGCTTTCCTGTTGCCCCTTCAGGTACATTTCCCGGGAGCGCAGGGATGGTGCTCCATGGGGAGCTGCGGTCCCACCCTGCCACCGAAGCCCAGCGTGGACTGGGTTCCATCAGCATCCCTGCGCTTCCTAACAGAGAGGAGCCTGGAGAAGAGACCGTGGGGCTGCACACCCAAGGGAAGGAGCCATTGTGGGGTGCAGTCTTGCCCCAAGGAGACAGCCCCACACTCGGAGCTCGGGGGAAGGGTTTGTCCAGGCTGACTCTGGGCCTTTGGGGACATCTTACCAGGCACTTGCCCAGCCCTGAAAACTCCCTGTTCTTAAGCATTCTCCAGAGCTTCCGCAACCTCAGGACCATCGTAGCACAGAGAAGGGCTTCCCGAGACACCTGCAGAGCAGCAGAGACTGGAGATGGCATCGCTGCCAAGGGCACAGGACCCATGTTCCCTGCGCCTGGGCAAGGCTGAGGGCCAGTCCAGGGCTCTGGTGGGAAAGGGCAGCAGCTGGAGAACACATCCACCGATGGGTTCTCGGCCCAGCATGAGGAGTGGGGCAACTCCCACCACGGGCAGCTGCTGTCGCCGGGGCAGCAGGAATGAGGTGGCCAGAGCTGGTGCTCTGCACCCAAGACCCGGAGGAACCTGGAGCCCTGCAGTCAACCCAGCGCCCAGGCATGAGGAAGCTGAGCCACCTCCCACAGGAATCCCACTACATCAGAAATCCTCACCTCTGCCACACACTGGTTCTCGTCGTACATGTGGAAGAGCAGGGGCAGCAGGCTCTGGCGCACTTGCACCTTCATTGCCTTCCTTCCCGACACCACCAAAAGTTCCATCTCGTTGCGGAAGAGCTGCATGGAGAGCACTTTCACGGAGCTGGACTCCTGTTGGCAACAAAGAGGGCAACACCTCAGCACCGGCTGCTCCAGGCCCACCTGCGCCTGAGAAACCACAGGGCACAAAGTCTCCTGGCAGCACCCAGTGCTCGTGCTGGGGGGCTCAAAGCCTTACGTTGTCAAAGAGCGGACGCAGCCTCTCAACCAGCATCACGACGATGGTGCCAGAAAGTGGCGTGGCCATATTCCTCAGAACACTGGAGAGCACGCAGAGGATCATCTCGACCAGCCCCGGGTCAGCACGCTGCAGAAGGTGCAGGAGTCGTGGCAGGAGAACCTCCATTCCTTTGGCCTGTGTGGAACACAAAGTCAGTCGGTGAAGCCAGAACAGGTTGCACCGCCAAAACCGATCCGGACCCTCGAGCCCACGCTGCTCTCTCAGGGCCCAGAAACCAAAGGCCTTCCCCAAAGGACTCGGGCGGGTGAACGGGGATGCACGAGAGCCGCGAGCAGCTCCCACAGCTCACAAAGCCCAGACGAGTCCCAGCTACTGTGGTACCCAGACCCACTCCTCCCTCCAGCACGGCTCCAGCCGCCTGCCCCCCGCTCACCATCTTGGGTCTGTGGCAGCGCGCGACGAGCCCTCGGAGCACCAGGCGTTGCATCTCTCTGCGCTCACTCTCCAGGTACAGTGACAGCAGATGCAGGACGCACTCATCCCACACAGGCATGTCCGGGCAGGCCAGGAGCTGCAACACACACAGACAGCAGTGACACGGCTGCCTGGATGGCAGGACCCCAGCCCTGTGGCAGCACAGCACGCAACCACCTGTCCAGGCAGACCGGCCCAAAGCCTTGCAGTCTCTCGGCCTTGCAAGAGCAACAGCTGCCACAACGGGGCACCAAACACGGCTGGGGACAACCTTCATCCCAGCAGAAAGAGGCCAAGGACACACAGCGGAGCCACCCCCTGACTCAGCTCCGCCGACTGGGCTTCCCCCACAGCACCTGCTGCGGCACAGTGGTGCAAGGCACCTATGTGTCCACAGCGTAAAAACCACACGGTACCTTCAGCATAAAAGCCCAAACTGGCAGATTCCACCTCAAATCAAGTCTTACTGAACTGATTAGAACAAGGCAGATGACAAACTACTACCAGTGATTAATAACAGGTAAGAATACCAGCTTCAAGTAAACATCTCATCATTATGACAAGAGAATAAGTACAGTAATTATGAAAGATACACCAACAGTTGCCCGGTCATCGTCATCCAGCTGTGTTTCTGTCAGGCTCACCTCAAGAAAGAAGGCCATGGCAGGGACCTCCCAGCAGGGCTCCTTCAGGTTCAGCACCTGCCTCAGGTAGCGTGCCATGCCGCAACGCAGGGTTTTCTGGATACCGCACATCTCCCTGGCAGGGGGAAGAAGGCACTGTCAGCACGGACCAGGGTGGGCAACCTCTCCCAGGACTGACTCACCAAGACCTGGTCTTTCCCTACCACCCCTCACCAAGAAAGACAGTGCACAACACCAGCACGCTCCTTTCTGGACGAGACTGGAAAAACATCCTTTCAGAACCAAAAGTCAGCCCTTCTGAGGAGAACCCTTGCCTGCCCACGGGAGACTCCTGTCCCCAGGCTCTGACCCTGCTGCTCAGTGCATCCGGCCCTGTCCCGCAGATGCCCTCGGTGGGGCCACCTGCAGACACACCCCGCCCTGTGCCATCAGCCCAGACCCCGTGGGACGGGACGCTGGCACTCTGGGAGGTGGCACCTGCTCTGCACCAACCTCTCCCACCTTTTCCTGTCTGCTGAGACAACCCTTGCTGACACATTCCTGTCGCCCGTGACCGAAGGCACTGTGTGGGCTGCCAGGTCTCTACGGGAGAAACAGTGAGGGGAGCAGGGACAAGGGGCTCTCACCTGGCCAGCAGAGTCACCGCGGACTGGTGGGTCTCAGCGATGAGCAGTTTGTCCCAGCCACGCTCACGTTCGACTCGGATCACCACATCTTCATACTTGAGACAGCAGAGCATGGCTTTCAGAATCATCACTGCCAGTCTGTGTGCAGAGCAAAAGCCTAGGTCACACCAGCAGCCCTGCATTCAGCTCCAGCACCATGGGAGGGACAGGAGGGCTGCGATGGAGCACCTTCTGGGATCGGTGGGAAGGCAGAGGATATCCAGGCATTCGTTCCAGAACGGATCGACCTCCTCTGGTGCCTCCTCTGTGCTGCAGAACAGTTGGAAAAGTACAGCCAGGAAGAGGCAGGGGAAATGCCGCTGAAACGCCTCTGGGTCCTTGGACTTTTGGAGAATCTCCCACAGAACCCTCATTGCCTGAAGGAAACAAAACACCCAGAGACAGCACTCAGCGCTGAGACGTCTCCGTGGCAGGGACCGAGGGTGGGAGGGGGAGCTTCCGGTGGTGCTCTGGCCCACGGCAGACGCAGGGAGAGCACACGGCCTGGCTGCCCCTAGGCCTGCCCCTACCACAGCTTTCCCGCCACTGCATGAGGCAGGGAGGGGAAGGGGCAGGGGAGGATGGAGAGCCGCCCGGAGGGGCGACCCTGTGGTTGGGCAAAGCTCTGCTCCAGAAACTCACTGCCAGGGAATAGACCTCCGTGCTGTCCCCGTCGGAGGTGGATGTGCTGTGCACCGGGGAGTCCTCCAGGACACGGAGCAGCTCCCCCTGCACCTTCTCCGCAGCCGCACGCTCAGACGCCATTGCTCTCCACATGGTCGCAGCCGCCCTGCAGCCACAAATCTCTGGCTCAGCAGGGTCTGGGTAACCCGACGTCCCTGTGCCAAGCCCTGACCCTGCCCAGTGCCCCTCGCTGCCACCTCGAGCAGCCTGATGGGCTCCACAGGCTCGGGAGCCCAGAGCTATCAAGGCAGCAGCCCCATACCTGTCACATGATGGAGAACACCGCAGGAGGGTCACCACCACATCATGAGGCTGTGCCTTGGTCAGCTGTACAAGGCTCTCATCCAGCCTCTGATCATCACAGACCCTCCTGAACGACAGCTGCCACTGGTACATTTCCCTCACCAGCTCAGGCACCTGGGGGAGACACAGCCGAGAGCTGCAGTGCTGACAGAGCGAGCCATTTGCCCAGCTGCCCTTTCCACCACACTCTGCTGACCAGAAGTCTGTCCATGCCCAGTGGACCTGGCTTCAGGGAGCACACAATTCCTAGAGGCTTCAGCCCAGGCCATAGGCTGCTTACCTGCACAGAAGTGAAGCTGTTTTTTGTCACAAGCTCCTTCAGTCTTGCAGCGAAATGCTCTGCAACATTAGAGTTGGGGTCTGCCTCGTTCTTGAAGGCCATGAGGATGGTGTTGTCTTCCTCAGCGGGAAAGAAGACATCCTAAAATATTTCCAGGAGAAGGAAGAGCATCAAAGAGAGGGAAGTCACCCCAAATGCCCCGACAGCAGTGCTTGCCTGAGCAGCGACAGACGGCCCGACCCAGGAAGGCATGGCTGTGGGTACCTGTGCACTGCTGTTCAAGAGGGCATCCTCTTCCTCCTCCCCTTCTGATACCTCCAAGTCACAATCTGCAAAGACCGAGCACAGAGACAGCTGAGGGAGAGGCTGGAGAACACAGCCCAGTCCCGCGCTCCCCAGGCAGGACCAGGCCCGGGAAACGGGCTGCTGGGGACACCAACCCCCGTCTCTGCGGCTGGAGGTTCTCAAAGCTTGGAGCACAGATGGAGCCCGCTTGTGGGCAACAGCCCTGTTCCCTACTCCCCTCTTTCCCTGGAAAGGCCCATGGGGGATGAGATGGGGACAAGCCGCCCGCACCCACCAGCCTTGTGGCCCAGCTCTGCCACTCACCCTCCCGCGGCACCTGCAGCTCCTCCACCTCACCAGGCTGACACGCTGGGGCAGCCTCAGTGCCTTCCTCCTCCTCTCCTAACACACAGCACAGACTGGCCACACCAGGGACTCTCTCCGCCATCCTGCTGAAGACTGGCCTCGATGCCTCCTGCTCCAAGGCTGGAAGATGCCTCAGTCAAACGCCGCAGACACGGATCAGTAGGCAACAAGTTGGCTGTGCGAGATCCACACAGCCCCACTCTGTTCCGTCCTGACTCGTCGTGGCCTACGGGCACTCTGAGCTGACAACACGCTGCCAACAGCCCCTGTGGCACCTTGGTTGCCAAGGGCCTTTGTGACACGCTGCCACTCACCAGCCAATCACAGCACCCGTATCACTGCAGCTCCCAAAGGCTGCTGCACCTCCGCCCACACCGCTTTTGCTCCGCCCTTCCATCCTTGAGTGCTCCCACAAGCACCAATTGGCCGCTGCACACCACAGGCACCTCCAGGCTGGAGCGCTGGCCTTGGCAGGCGGCAGCGCAAGGGCCCAGATGTGGCTGTTCCAGCCAGGTTGGCTGGGGGAGCATTTCTCTCCTTGTCGCGGCTCCCCCTGCGGGACCGTGGGCATTTTTCCCTTGAAGCATCACCTAACACCTTCTTCAACTCTGTTTCCAGCCCAGTTGAGACACCATTTCCAAGGGAATTCTCTCTGTCACCGCTCCCAGTCTTTTCCTACGCATGGAATTTTGTTGTCCACAGTAGCTGAACATGCAGCTCATGAACTCTGCTTCACACCGGCCTCAAAGAGGCTTGGCAACACACGGACATTTCAGCAATTGCTGAGCTGGGCTTGCACAGCAGCAAGGACTTCTCTGCTGCTCACACTGCCTCCTCAGCAAGTGGCCTGGGGGCGGCCAAGACATTGCAAAGGGACTCAGCCACCAGAGGTCACCAGGGCATGCTTCCACGCCCAATGATTCCACGCTCAGCAAGAGAAACAGGGGCACATTTTCCAAAGTAGCCGTTGCTCAGGGACTGGCCACCCTGCTGCCAAGAACCTGCTTGGCCATCACTCTTCCTTTTCCTGCTCTTACTAAACTGTCTTTATCTCAGCCTGGAAGGTGGTGGGTTCTTTCCCCTGATTTTGCCCTTCCATCCCACCGGGGAGGCAGGGATGCAGGGAGGGATGACTGCATGTGTGGGTGCGTGGGTGGGTGGGTGGGGGATCAGCTGCCAGTTGGGTTAACCTGCCCCACTCGCTCTCACTGCCATCCATCCCCAACTGTGAGACGTTGCCTCTGTTCCCTGAGGGGCTACAGGCCCAGGGAAAACTGTTTGCACGGGCCGGCTCTAAGGAAAAACTACCAGTGCTCTCCTGATGGCACCAAGCACACCAGCAAAGGCTCTGAGGCCATTCACACCACCAAGATGCAATCGCACGGCACTGCCAGAAAGCACAACCATAGACACTCTCAGACGCAAACCAACACCGACAGCGACACAAGTGGTGCTGCTCAACCATCTCCTGCAGCACCAAGAACTCCCCTGACTCTGCAGCCTCGTAGCGCTTGAGTCCCTCTGCCTCGTGAGGGTTCAGTGCCTGCAACAGCACCAAAGGCATCACCGGCAACAGGGATTCCTGGCACTCACCTATTTCTGCATCAAACCCCAGAAAGCCAAAAGGCTGTAGAAAGTTATGAAACATTCAAGGGCCCTTCCTTTCGCAGCTGGCGATTTTGGAGGGCAGGTTTATGTCTCGCTGACCACAGTAAGGGCTCGCAGCAAGCTCTGGGGGCTGCTCTTCCTAGGAAGTGGAGATTCCCAAACTGCAAGGCCGTCAGGGAAATGTCATGCCCAAGGTCTTGAGCAAAACTGATCCAAAGCAACAAATTCCAGACAGGTTCAGCTCAAGCAAGGCACAAACACTTGCTGTCTTCACGTTTCCCTCAAGAAGACATTGGTGGGGGTCAGCTGTCAAGTGTTCCCAATCCAAGTCCATCAGCACGGATGGACACCGATTCCGTTTTACAGTTACGCTACAGCATCAGCACCGGGACCCCATCAGCACACGCAGAGCAGCCACGTACAAAACACTGCGCCCACATCCCAAGAACTTCTCTGCTCCACCGCTACCAGCCACAAAACAAATCCCCTTGTAACGTGGGCGCAGGAGAAGTGCTGCGGGGTTTGCCGGGAGCACGCGCCACCCCCGCAGGCACCCGCAACAGGCCAGCATCATCACGAGACCATACAAACCCTCACGTGGCAACAGAGAGGAGCAAACAGCATCCAGCTCCTTTCAGGATGCCAGAGCTGTGCTTCTTCAACAACACGACCTGATCTGAAAGTCTGTCAAGGACCAGCACCAAAAGCTAACAAAAATGCCCACCTCATTCTCTCCAAGATGCCCAGCAAGGGCACACCAGCAAAAAGCTCTGCGAGCCAAAACTTCCAGCCCTTTCCTGAGGCCAGGGACACAGCAACATCAGCCCGTGCCACACACACACTTCAAAGAGGAGAAGCAGAATCTTCCCCATGCGCTCTATTTTCAGCTCAGAGTAGATCCCCTGCTCCCCACCGACCAGGCAGAAGAGTTTCCCAGCACCTGACCCCTCCAACCTAACACGCACTCCACGCTGCACGTTGTATTTGTGGGGGTTTGGTTTGGTTTTCAGAAAGCCAGTCCTTCTGCAGCACCAGCACTGCTTCACCACGTCCCGAGAACGTCCTGCACGGAGCAACGGGGTGGGGGTGGGGTGGGGGGCACGTTCACACCCAAGGCACTTACCACCAAACGCCCTATTTCGTTCCAGGCTTCTTCTACTCGTCAGAGCTGACTGGGGGGACGACAGCTGCCACAGGCAGGGAAGCACAGCATGCTACTCCTTCTTCTGTGGGAACCAGCTCTGCCTTGGGTATCTAGGATGGCAAGACTCTTGCAAATACATGGCTTGGAAACTAAATCACACACCTGCAAGCAACTGAATTAATGCAGGTTACCCAGGGACTCCCTGTCAGCTCAGGTGCTTCACATCAACATTTGAGCTCAAGACCAGACACTGAAAACCAAAAACAAACCCCCAAACCAATGACAACAACAACAAACAAACATCAAAATCCCAACTTCCTTTAAGTACTTTTTTCCCCCTAAATTAGATGAAACCAAAAGTCATCTTGTCATTTCTTCTGGCAAAAGCCTCGATACATTCCCCAGCACAGAATCAGAGCCCACCCACATGGACCCGTCTGACACCACCACCCCGCAGGCCAAAGCATCCAGCACAAGTCTCCCAGCTACAAGAGACCGGGACCGTCGCCCCTAGCCCTTGGGACAACCCCACCTCTGTCAGCCTTACAAGCTCCTGGAACCTCTGCTACTCGCTACGTGCCAGAAGAGCTCCCACACTGCTTCAACTGTTGCCAAGCCTCAGCCCAGCTAAACAAGCAAGCGAGTGCCTCGGGACACTCACTTTCCCCTCTCACATCCCCCTGATGCTCAGGCTTCCGTCGCAGCACAGAAATTAAGGGGCTCTTTGAAAAATTATGGCCTGCCTTCAGCACTGAAAACACCGTAAGGAATCAGCGGGACGAGACAGACGCGACACCTCAGCACTCAGCTAACTGGAGGCAGGCTGCAGTGGGGCAAGGTGCTCTCTAGACCCTCTCCAACACACAGCACTCCGCACTTGGTGCTCTGGCTTTCCACACACAGGCAACAGATCTTATCACTCTACCACAACTACCCCTTTAAAACGCAGTTCCACTTCAATTATGTGGCACAGAGTCATTTTAAGAACTTCCCAAATGACAAGTGCTCAAGGAAAGACATGGAAGCATGCAAAGCACCAGGACTGTTGCGCTGTGCCCAATTTTTCTGCAACCACAGCCCAGACCAAGCTCTCTCCCTTGAGAAACCGGCAGACAATGGTACAGCCAGGGTAGACACAGCCCAGGGGCTGCTGAATGTTCTCCAGCCCCTGACCGCCTGACAGGGAGAAAAAGTCTTTGTCCAACCAACCTCTCTAACTGCTCTCGCGCTCTAGTAAGATGGTACCTTCTGCCTTGCTGGATCCATCTCTCAACGCTGCACAGAGTTTTCTGCTCTAAAACACTTGCAGATTTGGCAGTCAAAAGGAACGTAAAAGCGAAGACGAGTAAATATAGGGACACCTCAGCTTCCCACACCTACACTACTAAGCCTCAAATCAGATGCACTTCCTAAGTCCGCAGTTTGCACCCTGGAAGGGTTGAACTCTGCAAGGGCTGCTGATGCTCTGGCAGCACTCATAGAGCTGCTCTATGACCAGACTGAAAACCACTGGAACTGCAATTTTCACAGCAGTTCTATGAAGATTCAAGGAAACGCTTCAGTCAGCGAGCACAAGCACTGCCCAAGCCCTTTTGCTCTGCACTGCTGAGCTGCACCACACCCGCTGGACTAACAGACGCAACCATAACCTACAGAGTTTCTACCGCTGCCGCTGCCGCAAGGGGACTTTGGAGAGTGAAACAGCAGAAAGCACACATCACTGGGAACAAAGCCTCAATAGCACACAATAGCTGGATGACTGCTCGGAAACACCGCAGGCTGCAGCAGAATCTCAGAGGTCTCACGTCATTACTTGCAGCCTTTGAAACTTTCCATATTTACGTTGCCTGTGCCTGCCAGGTCAGCACTGATCGCTCCTACGGGGTCACTGGCACAACTTTCTGGCTGATGCAAGGCAAATGTTACCTCCAGAACCAGAGATTGTCACCGGAAAAGCCAAAGAGCGCTCTCTCTTTTGCATCTTTTGCTGTCTCTAAGTTTGCCTGACAGTACTGATACTTTCCGCGGGCAGGGTCGAGGAGTTAACTGCTGCTTGGAGGCGATCTGCAAATTGTGTAAAGCTCTCATGTTCATTTTTCTGTATTGTGGACCATGGCGATGGCTTGGCGATAACTCTAGAGGCTGTGCAAATAGCTTCTCTAGCTGCACGAGTAGTTGTCATAAATTCGTGGGCCCGCAGGCCTTGGGCTTGAGCCTGGGGGGTAATCATCATTGGGTCTGGAGCCATTAGTTGTTGTAGGCTAGAGCCATGTAGCGGGTGATCCGCCCCAGTTACTAGTTACTTGAGCTAGTTGCCTCGCACAGTTGTCCTCCCATTCTTGTTTAAAAACAGTCATCCCTGCCCCATCAAAAATCAGTCTTGTACAAGTTTGTTTTATATCGAATGGGAGCATGTCATCTCCCCCGAAAACCCCATCTATGAGGGTGGAGACCATGGCAGAATTAAGCCCGTTGTCCGCAACTGCTTTAACAATCGCTTGTATACCCTTAGGGTTTATCGGCGAATGGACCCTTTGTCCCTCATTCGTCACACGGACTGGGAACGCTAGCGTGGCCGACGGAGCCCAATCGGCACACACAATCTTTATTTCACTCCAATCCGTGAGAGGAATTTTTCCCCCTTGCGGTCCCTTTATATTGCGGATGGGGATATTTTGGTTTTTAGCTCTGTCTACTCTTATTTCCTCCTCTTCCGAATTTGAATCGGTTACGAGCCACTCGTCCCACCCACTGTTTCATCCGGAGCCGGGACTCGACTGACTGGTTACTTCCGGGCTCCAATACTTTTTTGTTGGTCTCCGGCCCCGCCCACTTCCCTTGCGGGCGGGCCGTTCCCCCCCTCTAGGCTCGCCCCGCCTTCTATTCGGGTAGGGGGGGTGTTTGCCCTATAAGGGCATTTTTTCAGACGGCTGCTCCGATTGGCTCTCCGCCCCTCACTCGCGCTCCCCTCCCCTTCCCGGTCGTCCCCACCACTTTTCTCCTTCTCCTTCTCCTCCCCCTCCCTATTGTGTGCGCTTGTTAGCTCAAGCGCTTTCTCTCCGTTCCCGCCGGGGGCATTCTAGCCCCGCCCTTCCCCTTGCTGCTCGGCACCATTTTTGGGCGCATAGGGCGGTGGTCTAGCCCCACCCTCCTCGGATTTTGATTTCTCCGCGGCGCCCCTGGCCACCTCGAGTAACCCACCCCAGAAGGATTTCGCTTGATTCTGTCCTTTCCTAAGTGGGTCGGGGCTCGGGGACTTGGGGGACGTATCACCCTCCCGCAAGTCTTTGGGCTCAGCAGAGTTGCCATCGTCTGGGGGTTGCGGAGTCTGTGTAGCTGCCCTGACTCCCAATTTCGGGGTGGCCAGCAAACAGTCCCTTGACAGTACTGCTACTCTTCCAGGTTTGCTCCCCAACCCCAGGGCTTGCTCTCAGATAGTTCAGCTGTTACATCCTTCCGCAGTCTTTACTGAACGTTACTTGCAACCACCCGACAAAGCAAGCCCTGGTAAAGCTTGAAATCCTGCCTGAAACCAGGCAAAACATTCACCCTGAGTTCTGAAGCCACTGACTGCCAAGCGCAGTCACGGGTGTCGCACCCTGTCCCTTGTAGGCCTCACGCTGCTGCTTATCGAGAGAGGCCTGCACTGCTCAAGAGTCCTTACAGAAAGTTTTGGATGTTCCATAAAAAGGCACTGGCGCTGAGCTTAAGCTTTAAATCAGCAGAGATCTTAGAGAACTACTTTAGCCACGGGGAGCAAAGCCGAGAAGCAGCCAAGCGTGCTTTCCCAGCCCTGTTTGCTCTCATGGCCTACACAGCAGCAGGCTGGCACTCAGCAAGGGATTCCAGAGTCTCAGGGTACACCTGAAACTGCAAAGACTTTCAAAAGAGACCCATCTGGTGCCTGAGGTTGCACATTATGAGGCAAACAGAAACCCAAGAAACCTCTTGCGGCCCTGGTTCCACAGAGGGGGCAGAGCCACGCTCACTGTAAAACACCAGCACCGTCCAAACCAGGGATCCAGGCAGCCCTTTGCTCACGAGCAACACTCCTAGAACAGCTCACGTGTGATCGCAGCAGGAGGCACTGACTGCAGGAGCTTGTTACCTGAGACCACGGACAACAAATAAATGCACATAGGAGGAGGACTGGAGAAAAATACACCAGAACAGGACACCCATGAGGTACCAAGGCCTCCTTCTCCACACACGCACACACCTCCAGGCAACCACTCAGCACAGGCACAGTTAGCAGTAGACACAAAACTCAGGAACAGCTTGGGACCTCCTTCTGGGCTATCTCACCTACTCTGGATCCCACCATCAAGCCTCGTCCTAACCACACCCTTCCCCCAGCACCGAGGACAAACACAGACCCTGCCCTCCCAGTTACAGACGGCACGAGCACCTGTGTCCTCTCTGTTGAAAAGACAGAGCAAAGCTGTAGTTTTATCGAAATTAAGACCCATTTCATCACTTGCAGCAATCAGTCGTATGAATTCATTCGAGGGTTGTGCTTGGGCATCTGACAAATGCTTAAATGAAGCAGCCTAAAAGGGACTTGTCTTGCACATCCACTGATTCCTCTCCCTCTGAAACACCGAGGGCCGTGTAGGTGAATACACTCTGACCCAAAGTGGGCTGCTCTCACAAGAGCTATTATCCGCCCAATGGTATTATTCAAGTTAAACGTAACCTTAGCTCATCTTTTACATCCAGCAGACCTAAAGCCCAAAGGTCCTTCCTCAGACTCACACCAAACGCAGACTCGACTCTCCACAGGCACACATGGCCAGGCAGACGATTCCCGTCGGCTGCAGATCGAAGGTCTCACCTGCTTCCAACAACCATCGTGCAACCGCCATGCTTCCAACAACCTTCAAGCACTGCCCAAGAAGCAGCGCTTTCTAATTCCCTGGAGACCTTCAGCTTCTGACAAGGAGTTAAGGCTCTTCGCCCTGCAGATGGAAGGCTACGCGAGTCACACCTCATCACACAACTGCCAGGCTGCCTGGAAACAGCATACAGATCCTCTCCTCACAAGGACTCACATCCAGAAGACAAGGACCACTGGGTACACGTAGCACTGGCAGGGGTTTCATCTCTCTGGTGCTGTCCTGCAGAGCTGGGGTGGCCGCTGCTGATGCAGGGGAGGCCTCGTGTCCTCAGAATTGTCCTCAGTCACCGTCTGGGGAGACTGCTCTGCTCTCTGCCCATCCCTGCAATGCAGCAGCTCAGGAACAGGCAAGGAGCAAACAATGGGCTCGCTGGGCTCCTGGGCAAGGAATGGTATCTGCAGCTCCAGCTGCTGCCTGACACGGTGGCCACAGGAGCTGGTAGAGGGCTGGGCAGGAGAGAAAACAGCCCTTCTCAGCAACGAACACCAAGGAAATGTGCAGGGAACAGCTCCAGCACCTTATTCTCCAAGGTCAGCATCCCCCTTGCACAGCACCCACATCCATTGACCCCTGTAGAGAGAAGGCCATTCTAAAACCCTTCTTGGCTTTCTTCTCTACTCCACTGAGGCTCAGTCCAGAGGCTTTCAGAGCCAGAGCTTTCCGCTCTTTCATTTCCAACAAGAAAAAACGTAGCGGTAAAGTGAAGAACCCAGATGTTTATTCATGGAAGGTCAAGTGGATGTGTGACCTGGGAGCACAGTGAGGGGATGGGCAGGGCCCACTCGCTGGAACCGCGCTGTGGAGCAGAGAGAATCCTGGAGCCAGCCCAGCTGTGCCTGGTACATGGGAGGGAAGGTCATCTCCTCCTCAAAGTCCTCCAGAGCTGCCCTGCCAGCACCTGCAGCCTCTGTGCAATGGAAGGATTTCTCTCTCTAGCTCTAAGGTCATCCAGAATTTTAGCTGCCATCTCTCTGTTGTATTTGGTGTCATCTCTCACACTTTCGAGGGCTGGAAGAGAGAGGAAGACAGCCAAGATCAGAGCATGCATCTGCGGGGACCCCAGGAAGACCTCCTGCCAGGACCACCCCACCCAGCTCTTCTCATGGCCAGGAGGGAGCAGGCCCAATGGGATCACCCGCAGGGAGCTGCCACCAATACGCCCGAAAAGCTTGCTCGGCTCTGCCCACACGGCCTCGCAGGGAGCGGAACCAGCTGGGTGGGGCACGGATTGCAGCTCCCTGGCCCAGGCTCCTTCCTCCTCCGCACCAGACCCGCTGACCTCACTTACCCTCACAGACGATCCGCAGCTCCTTCTGCTCTCCCCTCACGAGCCACCCAACGTACCCTAGGAACACACAGCACATCCCCAATCCGGCAGCTGCAGCAGTTCAGCTCCCCCAGCCCAGCCCAGCTCCAGACACCCCTCCCCTTGCCGTGCTCAGCCCGTGGTGTTCCCCACTGCTGCCCAAGGGCACCGAGGCAGCGGGCGGCAGGGAGCCCCGCGGGCCCCGCTCCATCGGGTGCTCGGGGCTGCACAGAGCCCGTGCCAGGGGCCCAGATGAGTGGGGAACGGAGGGACCCCGGGACTTGTGGCTCACCAAGGAACTCAATGGCCACCTCTCGCAGGGACTCCTGCCGGTTGTCCAGATACAGCAGGGACTGGTGCAGGTACTCGGTGGCTCTGCTCCTGTCCTCTGCCAGCTGCAGAGAGAACAATCACAGAATGCTTTGGCTTGGAACGCACCGGAAAGATTATCCACTTCTAACCCCTCTGCCATGGGCAGGGACACCTCCCTACAGACCAGGCTCATCAAGGCCCCATCCAAACTACCCCTGGAAACCTCTAGGCATGGGGAATGCACAACTTCTCCCTTAAACCTCTGCCAGTGTTTCAACACCATCACTGTGAAGCAATTCTTCCTAACGTCTAATCTAAATCTTCCCCCTTCCAATTCAAAGCCGTTCCCCTTGTCCTATCCCAGTACAGGCCACTGCAAAAAGCCCCTCCCGCCAGCTTTCCTGTTGCCCCTTCAGGTACATTTCCCGGGAGCGCAGGGATGGTGCTCCATGGGGAGCTGCGGTCCCACCCTGCCACCGAAGCCCAGCGTGGACTGGGTTCCATCAGCATCCCTGCGCTTCCTAACAGAGAGGAGCCTGGAGAAGAGACCGTGGGGCTGCACACCCAAGGGAAGGAGCCATTGTGGGGTGCAGTCTTGCCCCAAGGAGACAGCCCCACACTCGGAGCTCGGGGGAAGGGTTTGTCCAGGCTGACTCTGGGCCTTTGGGGACATCTTACCAGGCACTTGCCCAGCCCTGAAAACTCCCTGTTCTTGAGCATTCTCCAGAGCTTCCGCATCCTCAGGACCCCCGTAGCACAGAGAAGGGCTTCCCGAGACACCTGCAGAGCAGCAGAGACTGGAGATGGCATCGCTGCCAAGGGCACAGGACCCATGTTCCCTGCGCCTGGGCAAGGCTGAGGGCCAGTCCAGGGCTCTGGTGGGAAAGGGCAGCAGTTGGGGAACACATCCACCGATGGGTTCTCGGCCCAGCATGAGGAGTGGGGCAACTCCCACCACGGGCAGCTGCTGCTGCCGGGGCAGCAGGACTGAGATGCCCACAGCTGCTGCTCTGAACTCAAAACCCGGAGGAGCCTGGAGCCCTGCAGTCAACCCAGCGCCCAGGCATGAGGAAACTGAGCCACCTCCCACAGGAATCCCACTACATCAGAAATCCTCACCTCTGCCACGCACTTGTTCTCGTCATACATGTGGAAGAGCAGGGGCAGCAGGCTCTGGCGCACTTGCACCTTCATTGCCTTCCTTCCCGCTGACACAAAAACCTCCATCACGTGGCAGAAGAGCCGCATGGAGAGCACTTTCACGAAGCTGGACTCCTGTTGGCAACAAAGAGGGCAACACCTCAGCACCGGCTGCTCCAGGCCCACCTGCGCCTGAGAAACCACAGGGCACAAAGTCTCCTGGCAGCACCCAGTGCTCGTGCTGGGGGGCTCAAAGCCTTACGTTGTCAAAGAGCGGACGCAGCCTCTCAACCAGCATCACGACGATGGTGCCAGAAAGTGGCGTGGCCATATTCCTCAGAACACTGGAGAGCACGCAGAGGATCATCTCGACCAGCCCCGGGTCAGCACGCTGCAGAAGGTGCAGGAGTCGTGGCAGGAGAACCTCCATTCCTTTGGCCTGTGTGGAACACAGTCAGTAGGTGAAGCCAGAACAGGTTGCACCGCCAAAACCGATCCGGTCCCTCGAGCCCACGCTGCTCTCTCAGGGCCCAGAAACCAAAGGCCTTCCTCAAATGACTCGAGCGGGTGAACGGGGATGCACGAGAGCCGCGAGCAGCTCCCACAGCTCACATAGCCCAGACGAGTCCCAGCTACTGTGGTACCCAGACCCACTCCTCCCTCCAGCACGGCTCCAGCCGCCTGCCCCCCTGCTCACCATCTTGGGTCTGTGGCAGCTCGCGATGAGCCCTCGGAGAACCAGGCGTTGCATCTCTCTGCACTCACTCTCCAGGTACAGTGCTAGCAGCTGCAGGACGCACTCATCCCACACAGGCATGTCCGGGCAGGCCAGGAGCTGCAACACACACAGACAGCAGTGAACACGGCTGCCTGGACGGCAGGACCCCAGCCCTGTGGCAGCACAGCACGCAGCCACCTGTCCAGGCAGACCGGCCCAAAGCCTTGCAGTCTCTCGGCCTTGCAAGAGCAACAGCTGCCACAACGGGGCACCAAACACGGCTGGGGACAACCTTCATCCCAGCAGAAAGAGGCCAAGGACACACAGCGGAGCCACCCCCTGACCCAGCTCCGCCGACTGGGCTTCCCCCACAGCACCTGCTGCGGCACAGTGGTGCAAGGCACCTGTGTGTCCACAGCGTAAAAACCACATGGTGCCTTCAGCATAAAAGCCCAAACTGGCAGATTCCACCTCAAATCAAGTCTTACTGAACTGATTAGAACAAGGCAGATGACAAACTACTACCAGTGATTAATAACAGGTAATACCAGCTTCAAGGAAACATCTCATCATTATGACAAGAGAATAAGTACAGTAATTATGAAAGATACACCAACAGTTGCCCGGTCATCGTCATCCAGCTGTGTTTCTGTCAGGCTCACCTCAAGAAAGAAGGCCATGGCAGGGACCTCCCAGCAGGGCTCCTTCAGGTTCAGCACCTGCCTCAGGTAGCGTGCCATGCCGCAACGCAGGGTTTTCTGGATACCGCACATCTCCCTGGCAGGGGGAAGAAGGAACTGTCAGCACGGACCAGGGTGGGCAACCTCTCCCAGGACTGACTCACCAAGACCTGGTCTTTCCCTACCACCCCTCACCAAGAAAGACAGTGCACAACACCAGCACGCTCCTTTCTGGACGAGACTGGAAAAACATCCTTTCAGAACCAAAAGTCAGCCCTTCTGAGGAGAACCCTTGCCTGCCCACGGGAGACTCCTGTCCCCAGGCCCTGACCCTGCTGCTCAGTGCATCCGGCCCTGTCCCGCAGATGCCCTCGGTGGGGCCACCTGCAGACACACCCCGCCCTGTGCCATCAGCCCAGACCCCGTGGGACGGGACGCTGGCACTCTGGGAGGTGGCACCTGCTCTGCACCAACCTCTCCCACCTTCTCCTGTCTGCTGAGACAACCCTTGCTGACACATTCCTGTCGCCCGTGACCGAAGGCACTGTGTGGGCTGCCAGGTCTCTACGGGAGAAACAGTGAGGGGAGCAGGGACAAGGGGCTCTCACCTGGCCAGCAGAGTCACCGCGGACTGGTGGGTCTCAGCGATGAGCAGTTTGTCCCAGCCACGCTCACGTTCGACTCGGATCACCACATCTTCATACTTGAGACAGCAGAGCATGGCTTTCAGAATCATCACTGCCAGTCTGTGTGCAGAGCAAAAGCCTAGGTCACACCAGCAGCCCTGCATTCAGCTCCAGCACCATGGGAGGGACAGGAGGGCTGCGATGGAGCACCTTCTGGGATCGGTGGGAAGGCAGAGGATATCCAGGCATTCGTTCCAGAACGGATCGACCTCCTCTGGTGCCTCCTCTGTGCTGCAGAACAGTTGGAAAAGTACAGCCAGGAAGAGGCAGGGGAAATGCCGCTGAAACGCCTCTGGGTCCTTGGACTTTTGGAGAATCTCCCACAGAACCCTCATTGCCTGAAGGAAACAAAACACCCAGAGACAGCACTCAGCGCTGAGACGTCTCCGTGGCAGGGACCGAGGGTGGGAGGGGGAGCTTCCGGTGGTGCTCTGGCCCACGGCAGACGCAGGGAGAGCACACGGCCTGGCTGCCCCTAGGCCTGCCCCTACCACAGCTTTCCCGCCACTGCATGAGGCAGGGAGGGGAAGGGGCAGGGGAGGATGGAGAGCCGCCCGGAGGGGCGACCCTGTGGTTGGGCAAAGCTCTGCTCCAGAAACTCACTGCCAGGGAATAGACCTCCGTGCTGTCCCCGTCGGAGGTGGATGTGCTGTGCACCGGGGAGTCCTCCAGGACACGGAGCAGCTCCCCCTGCACCTTCTCCGCAGCCGCACGCTCAGACGCCATTGCTCTCCACATGGTCGCAGCCGCCCTGCAGCCACAAATCTCTGGCTCAGCAGGGTCTGGGTAACCCCACGTCCCTGTGCCAAGCCCTGACCCTGCCCAGTGCCCCTCGCTGCCACCTCGAGCAGCCTGATGGGCTCCACAGGCTCGGGAGCCCAGAGCTATCAAGGCAGCTGCCCCGTACCTGTCACATGATGGAGAACACCGCAGGAGGGTCACCACCACATCATGAGGCTGTGCCTTGGTCAGCTGTACAAGGCTCTCATCCAGCCTCTGATCATCACAGACCCTCCTGAACGACAGCTGCCACTGGTACATTTCCCTCACCAGCTCAGGCACCTGGGGGAGACACAGCCGAGAGCTGCAGTGCTGACAGAGCGAGCCATTTGCCCAGCTGCCCTTTCCACCACACTCTGCTGACCAGAAGTCTGTCCATGCCCAGTGGACCTGGCTTCAGGGAGCACACAATTCCTAGAGGCTTCAGCCCAGGCCATAGGCTGCTTACCTGCTCAGAAGTGAAGCTGTTTTTTGTCACAAGCTCCTTCAGTCTTGCAGCGAAATGCTCTGCAACATTAGAGTTGGGGTCTGCCTCGTTCTTGAAGGCCATGAGGATGGTGTTGTCTTCCTCAGCGGGAAAGAAGACATCCTAAAATATTTCCAGGAGAAGGAAGAGCATCAAAGAGAGGGAAGTCACCCCAAATGCCCCGACAGCAGTGCTTGCCTGAGCAGCGACAGACGGCCCGACCCAGGAAGGCATGGCTGTGGGTACCTGTGCACTGCTGTTCAAGAGGGCATCCTCTTCCTCCTCCCCTTCTGATACCTCCAAGTCACAATCTGCAAAGACCGAGCACAGAGACAGCTGAGGGAGAGGCTGGAGAACACAGCCCAGTCCCGCGCTCCCCAGGCAGGACCAGGCCCGGGAAACGGGCTGCTGGGGACACCAACCCCCGTCTCTGCGGCTGGAGGTTCTCAAAGCTTGGAGCACAGATGGAGCCCGCTTGTGGGCAACAGCCCTGTTCCCTACTCCCCTCTTTCCCTGGAAAGGCCCATTGGGGATGAGATGGGGACAAGCCGCCCGCACCCACCAGCCTTGTGGCCCAGCTCTGCCACTCACCCTCCCGCGGCACCTGCAGCTCCTCCACCTCACCAGGCTGACACGCTGGGGCAGCCTCAGTGCCTTCCTCCTCCTCTCCTAACACACAGCACAGACTGGCCACACCAGGGACTCTCTCCGCCATCCTGCTGAAGACTGGCCTCGATGCCTCCTGCTCCAAGGCTGGAAGATGCCTCAAACGCCGCAGACACGGATCAGTAGGCAACAAGTTGGCTGTGCGAGATCCACACAGCCCCACTCTGTTCCGTCCTGACTCGTCGTGGCCTACGGGCACTCTGAGCTGACAACACGCTGCCAACAGCCCCTGTGGCACCTTGGTTGCCAAGGGCCTTTGTGACACGCTGCCACTCACCAGCCAATCACAGCACCCGTATCACTGCAGCTCCCAAAGGCTGCTGCACCTCCGCCCACACCGCTTTTGCTCCGCCCTTCCATCCTTGAGTGCTCCCACAAGCACCAATTGGCCGCTGCACACCACAGGCGCCTCCAGGCTGGAGCGCTGGCCTTGGCAGGCGGCAGCGCAAGGGCCCAGATGTGGCTGTTCCAGCCAGGTTGGCTGGGGGAGCATTTCTCTCCTTGTCGCGGCTCCCCCTGCGGGACCGTGGGCATTTTTCCCTTGAAGCATCACCTAACACCTTCTTCAACTCTGTTTCCAGCCCAGTTGAGACACCATTTCCAAGGGAATTCTCTCTGTCACCGCTCCCAGTCTTTTCCTACGCATGGAATTTTGTTGTCCACAGTAGCTGAACATGCAGCTCATGAACTCTGCTTCACACCGGCCTCAAAGAGGCTTGGCAACACACGGACATTTCAGCAATTGCTGAGCTGGGCTTGCACAGCAGCAAGGACTTCTCTGCTGCTCACACTGCCTCCTCAGCAAGTGGCCTGGGGGCGGCCAAGACATTGCAAAGGGACTCAGCCACCAGAGGTCACCAGGGCATGCTTCCACGCCCAATGATTCCACGCTCAGCAAGAGAAACAGGGGCACATTTTCCAAAGTAGCCGTTGCTCAGGGACTGGCCACCCTGCTGCCAAGAGCCTGCTGGGCCATCACTCTTCCTTCTCCTGCTCTTACTAAACTGTCTTTATCTCAGCCTGGAAGGTGGTGGGTTCTTTCCCCTGATTTTGCCCTTCCATCCCACCGGGGAGGCAGGGATGCAGGGAGGGATGACTGCATGTGTGGGTGCGTGGGTGGGTGGGTGGGGGATCAGCTGCCAGTTGGGTTAACCTGCCCCACTCGCTCTCACTGCCATCCATCCCCAACTGTGAGACGTTGCCTCTGTTCCCTGAGGGGCTACAGGCCCAGGGAAAACTGTTTGCACGGGCCGGCTCTAAGGAAAAACTACCAGTGCTCTCCTGATGGCACCAAGCACACCAGCAAAGGCTCTGAGGCCATTCACACCACCAAGATGCAATCGCACGGCACTGCCAGAAAGCACAACCATAGACACTCTCAGACGCAAACCAACACCGACAGCGACACAAGTGGTGCTGCTCAACCATCTCCTGCAGCACCAAGAACTCCCCTGACTCTGCAGCCTCGTAGCGCTTGAGTCCCTCTGCCTCGTGAGGGTTCAGTGCCTGCAACAGCACCAAAGGCATCACCGGCAACAGGGATTCCTGGCACTCACCTATTTCTGCATCAAACCCCAGAAAGCCAAAAGGCTGTAGAAAGTTATGAAACATTCAAGGGCCCTTCCTTTCGCAGCTGGCGATTTTGGAGGGCAGGTTTATGTCTCGCTGACCACAGTAAGGGCTCGCAGCAAGCTCTGGGGGCTGCTCTTCCTAGGAAGTGGAGATTCCCAAACTGCAAGGCCGTCAGGGAAATGTCATGCCCAAGGTCTTGAGCAAAACTGATCCAAAGCAACAAATTCCAGACAGGTTCAGCTCAAGCAAGGCACAAACACTTGCTGTCTTCACGTTTCCCTCAAGAAGACATTGGTGGGGGTCAGCTGTCAAGTGTTCCCAATCCAAGTCCATCAGCACGGATGGACACCGATTCCGTTTTACAGTTACGCTACAGCATCAGCACCGGGACCCCATCAGCACACGCAGAGCAGCCACGTACAAAACACTGCGCCCACATCCCAAGAACTTCTCTGCTCCACCGCTACCAGCCACAAAACAAATCCCCTTGTAACGTGGGCGCAGGAGAAGTGCTGCGGGGTTTGCCGGGAGCACGCGGCACCCCCGCAGGCACCCGCAACAGGCCAGCATCATCACGAGACCATACAAACCCTCACGTGGCAACAGAGAGGAGCAAACAGCATCCAGCTCCTTTCAGGATGCCAGAGCTGTGCTTCTTCAACAACACGACCTGATCTGAAAGTCTGTCAAGGACCAGCACCAAAAGCTAACAAAAATGCCCACCTCATTCTCTCCAAGATGCCCAGCAAGGGCACACCAGCAAAAAGCTCTGCGAGCCAAAACTTCCAGCCCTTTCCTCAGGTCAGGGACACAGCAACATCAGCCCGTGCCACACACACACTTCAAAGAGGAGAAGCAGAATCTTCCCCATGCGCTCTATTTTCAGCTCAGAGTAGATCCCCTGCTCCCCACCGACCAGGCAGAAGAGTTTCCCAGCACCTGACCCCTCCAACCTAACACGCACTCCACGCTGCACGTTGTATTTGTGGGGGTTTGGTTTGGTTTTCAGAAAGCCAGTCCTTCTGCAGCACCAGCACTGCTTCACCACGTCCCGAGAACGTCCTGCACGGAGCAACGGGGTGGGGGTGGGGTGGGGGGCACGTTCACACCCAAGGCACTTACCACCAAACGCCCTATTTCGTTCCAGGCTTCTTCTACTCGTCAGAGCTGACTGGGGGGACGACAGCTGCCACAGGCAGGGAAGCACAGCATGCTACTCCTTCTTCTGTGGGAACCAGCTCTGCCTTGGGTATCTAGGATGGCAAGACTCTTGCAAATACATGGCTTGGAAACTAAATCACACACCTGCAAGCAACTGAATTAATGCAGGTTACCCAGGGACTCCCTGTCAGCTCAGGTGCTTCACATCAACATTTGAGCTCAAGACCAGACACTGAAAACCAAAACCAAACCCCCAAACCAATGACAACAACAACAAACAAACATCAAAATCCCAACTTCCTTTAAGTACTTTTTTCCCCCTAAATTAGATGAAACCAAAAGTCATCTTGTCATTTCTTCTGGCAAAAGCCTCGATACATTCCCCAGCACAGAATCAGAGCCCACCCACATGGACCCGTCTGACACCACCACCCCGCAGGCCAAAGCATCCAGCACAAGTCTCCCAGCTACAAGAGACCGGGACCGTCGCCCCTAGCCCTTGGGACAACCCCACCTCTGTCAGCCTTACAAGCTCCTGGAACCTCTGCTACTCGCTACGTGCCAGAAGAGCTCCCACACTGCTTCAACTGTTGCCAAGCCTCAGCCCAGCTAAACAAGCAAGCGAGTGCCTCGGGACACTCACTTTCCCCTCTCACATCCCCCTGATGCTCAGGCTTCCGTCGCAGCACAGAAATTAAGGGGCTCTTTGAAAAATTATGGCCTGCCTTCAGCACTGAAAACACCGTAAGGAATCAGCGGGACGAGACAGACGCGACACCTCAGCACTCAGCTAACTGGAGGCAGGCTGCAGTGGGGCAAGGTGCTCTCTAGACCCTCTCCAACACACAGCACTCCGCACTTGGTGCTCTGGCTTTCCACACACAGGCAACAGATCTTATCACTCTACCACAACTACCCCTTTAAAACGCAGTTCCACTTCAATTATGTGGCACAGAGTCATTTTAAGAACTTCCCAAATGACAAGTGCTCAAGGAAAGACATGGAAGCATGCAAAGCACCAAGACTGTTGCGCTGTGCCCAATTTTTCTGCAACCACAGCCCAGACCAAGCTCTCTCCCTTGAGAAACCGGCAGACAATGGTACAGCCAGGGTAGACACTGCCCAGGGGCTGCTGAATGTTCTCCAGCCCCTGACCGCCTGACAGGGAGAAAAAGTCTTTGTCCAACCAACCTCTCTAATTGCTCTCGCGCTCTAGTAAGATGGTACCTTCTGCCTTGCTGGATCCATCTCTCAACCCTGCACAGAGTTTTCTGCTCTAAAACACTTGCAGATTTGGCAGTCAAAAGGAACGTAAAAGCTAAGACGAGTAAATATAGGGACACCTCAGCTTCCCACACCTACACTACTAAGCCTCAAATCAGATGCACTTCCTAAGTCCGCAGTTTGCACCCTGGAAGGGTTGAACTCTGCAAGGGCTGCTGATGCTCTGGCAGCACTCATAGAGCTGCTCTATGACCAGACTGAAAACCACTGGAACTGCAATTTTCACAGCAGTTCTATGAAGATTCAAGGAAACGCTTCAGTCAGCGAGCACAAGCACTGCCCAAGCCCTTTTGCTCTGCACTGCTGAGCTGCACCACACCCGCTGGACTAACAGACGCAACCATAACCTACAGAGTTTCTACCGCTGCCGCTGCCGCAAGGGGACTTTGGAGAGTGAAACAGCAGAAAGCACACATCACTGGGAACAAAGCCTCAATAGCACACAATAGCTGGATGACTGCTCGGAAACACCGCAGGCTGCAGCAGAATCTCAGAGGTCTCACGTCATTACTTGCAGCCTTTGAAACTTTCCATATTTACGTTGCCTGTGCCTGCCAGGTCAGCACTGATCGCTCCTACGGGGTCACTGGCACAACTTTCTGGCTGATGCAAGGCAAATGTTACCTCCAGAACCAGAGATTGTCACCGGAAAAGCCAAAGAGCGCTCTCTCTTTTGCATCTTTTGCTGTCTCTAAGTTTGCCTGACAGTACTGATACTTTCCGCGGGCAGGGTCGAGGAGTTAACTGCTGCTTGGAGGCGATCTGCAAATTGTGTAAAGCTCTCATGTTCATTTTTCTGTATTGTGGACCATGGCGATGGCTTGGCGATAACTCTAGAGGCTGTGCGAATAGCTTCTCTAGCTGCACGAGTAGTTGTCATAAATTCGTGGGCCCGCAGGCCTTGGGCTTGAGCCTGGGGGGTAATCATCATTGGGTCTGGAGCCATTAGTTGTTGTAGGCTAGAGCCATGTAGCGGGTGATCCGCCCCAGTTACTAGTTACTTGAGCTAGTTGCCTCGCACAGTTGTCCTCCCATTCTTGTTTAAAAACAGTCATCCCTGCCCCATCAAAAATCAGTCTTGTACAAGTTTGTTTTATATCGAATGGGAGCATGTCATCTCCCCCGAAAACCCCATCTATGAGGGTGGAGACCATGGCAGAATTAAGCCCGTTGTCCGCAACTGCTTTAACAATCGCTTGTATACCCTTAGGGTTTATCGGCGAATGGACCCTTTGTCCCTCATTCGTCACACGGACTGGGAACGCTAGCGTGGCCGACGGAGCCCAATCGGCACACACAATCTTTATTTCACTCCAATCCGTGAGAGGAATTTTTCCCCCTTGCGGTCCCTTTATATTGCGGATGGGGATATTTTGGTTTTTAGCTCTGTCTACTCTTATTTCCTCCTCTTCCGAATTTGAATCGGTTACGAGCCACTCGTCCCACCCACTGTTTCATCCGGAGCCGGGACTCGACTGACTGGTTACTTCCGGGCTCCAATACTTTTTTGTTGGTCTCCGGCCCCGCCCACTTCCCTTGCGGGCGGGCCGTTCCCCCCCTCTAGGCTCGCCCCGCCTTCTATTCGGGTAGGGGGGGTGTTTGCCCTATAAGGGCATTTTTTCAGACGGCTGCTCCGATTGGCTCTCCGCCCCTCACTCGCGCTCCCCTCCCCTTCCCGGTCGTCCCCACCACTTTTCTCCTTCTCCTTCTCCTCCCCCTCCCTATTGTGTGCGCTTGTTAGCTCAAGCGCTTTCTCTCCGTTCCCGCCGGGGGCATTCTAGCCCCGCCCTTCCCCTTGCTGCTCGGCGCCATTTTTGGGCGCATAGGGCGGTGGTCTAGCCCCACCCTCCTCGGATTTTGATTTCTCCGCGGCGCCCCTGGCCACCTCGAGTAACCCACCCCAGAAGGATTTCGCTTGATTCTGTCCTTTCCTAAGTGGGTCGGGGCTCGGGGACTTGGGGGACGTATCACCCTCCCGCAAGTCTTTGGGCTCAGCAGAGTTGCCATCGTCTGGGGGTTGCGGAGTCTGTGTAGCTGCCCTGACTCCCAATTTCGGGGTGGCCAGCAAACAGTCCCTTGACAGTACTGCTACTCTTCCAGGTTTGCTCCCCAACCCCAGGGCTTGCTCTCAGATAGTTCAGCTGTTACATCCTTCCGCAGTCTTTACTGAACGTTACTTGCAACCACCCGACAAAGCAAGCCCTGGTAAAGCTTGAAATCCTGCCTGAAACCAGGCAAAACATTCACCCTGAGTTCTGAAGCCACTGACTGCCAAGCGCAGTCACGGGTGTCGCACCCTGTCCCTTGTAGGCCTCACGCTGCTGCTTATCGAGAGAGGCCTGCACTGCTCAAGAGTCCTTACAGAAAGTTTTGGATGTTCCATAAAAAGGCACTGGCGCTGAGCTTAAGCTTTAAATCAGCAGAGATCTTAGAGAACTACTTTAGCCACGGGGAGCAAAGCCGAGAAGCAGCCAAGCGTGCTTTCCCAGCCCTGTTTGCTCTCATGGCCTACACAGCAGCAGGCTGGCACTCAGCAAGGGATTCCAGAGTCTCAGGGTACACCTGAAACTGCAAAGACTTTCAAAAGAGACCCATCTGGTGCCTGAGGTTGCACATTATGAGGCAAACAGAAACCCAAGAAACCTCTTGCGGCCCTGGTTCCACAGAGGGGGCAGAGCCACGCTCACTGTAAAACACCAGCACCGTCCAAACCAGGGATCCAGGCAGCCCTTTGCTCACGAGCAACACTCCTAGAACAGCTCACGTGTGATCGCAGCAGGAGGCACTGACTGCAGGAGCTTGTTACCTGAGACCACGGACAACAAATAAATGCACATAGGAGGAGGACTGGAGAAAAATACACCAGAACAGGACACCCATGAGGTACCAAGGCCTCCTTCTCCACACACGCACACACCTCCAGGCAACCACTCAGCACAGGCACAGTTAGCAGTAGACACAAAACTCAGGAACAGCTTGGGACCTCCTTCTGGGCTATCTCACCTACTCTGGATCCCACCATCAAGCCTCGTCCTAACCACACCCTTCCCCCAGCACCGAGGACAAACACAGACCCTGCCCTCCCAGTTACAGACGGCACGAGCACCTGTGTCCTCTCTGTTGAAAAGACAGAGCAAAGCTGTAGTTTTATCGAAATTAAGACCCATTTCATCACTTGCAGCAATCAGTCGTATGAATTCATTCGAGGGTTGTGCTTGGGCATCTGACAAATGCTTAAATGAAGCAGCCTAGAAGGGACTTGTCTTGCACATCCACTGATTCCTCTCCCTCTGAAACACCGAGGGCCGTGTAGGTGAATACACTCTGACCCAAAGTGGGCTGCTCTCACAAGAGCTATTATCCGCCCAATGGTATTATTCAAGTTAAACGTAACCTTAGCTCATCTTTTACATCCAGCAGACCTAAAGCCCAAAGGTCCTTCCTCAGACTCACACCAAACGCAGACTCGACTCTCCACAGGCACACATGGCCAAGCAGACGATTCCCGTCGGCTGCAGATCGAAGGTCTCACCTGCTTCCAACAACCATCGTGCAACCGCCATGCTTCCAACAACCTTCAAGCACTGCCCAAGAAGCAGCGCTTTCTAATTCCCTGGAGACCTTCAGCTTCTGACAAGGAGTTAAGGCTCTTCGCCCTGCAGATGGAAGGCTACGCGAGTCACACCTCATCACACAACTGCCAGGCTGCCTGGAAACAGCATACAGATCCTCTCCTCACAAGGACTCACATCCAGAAGACAAGGACCACTGGGTACACGTAGCACTGGCAGGGGTTTCATCTCTCTGGTGCTGTCCTGCAGAGCTGGGGTGGCCGCTGCTGATGCAGGGGAGGCCTCGTGTCCTCAGAATTGTCCTCAGTCACCGTCTGGGGAGACTGCTCTGCTCTCTGCCCATCCCTGCAATGCAGCAGCTCAGGAACAGGCAAGGAGCAAACAATGGGCTCGCTGGGCTCCTGGGCAAGGAATGGTATCTGCAGCTCCAGCTGCTGCCTGACACGGTGGCCACAGGAGCTGGTAGAGGGCTGGGCAGGAGAGAAAACAGCCCTTCTCAGCAACGAACACCAAGGAAATGTGCAGGGAACAGCTCCAGCACCTTATTCTCCAAGGTCAGCATCCCCCTTGCACAGCACCCACATCCATTGACCCCTGTAGAGAGAAGGCCATTCTAAAACCCTTCTTGGCTTTCTTCTCTACTCCACTGAGGCTCAGTCCAGAGGCTTTCAGAGCCAGAGCTTTCCGCTCTTTCATTTCCAACAAGAAAAAACGTAGCGGTAAAGTGAAGAACCCAGATGTTTATTCATGGAAGGTCAAGTGGATGTGTGACCTGGGAGCACAGTGAGGGGATGGGCAGGGCCCACTCGCTGGAACCGCGCTGTGGAGCAGAGAGAATCCTGGAGCCAGCCCAGCTGTGCCTGGTACATGGGAGGGAAGGTCATCTCCTCCTCAAAGTCCTCCAGAGCTGCCCTGCCAGCACCTGCAGCCTCTGTGCAATGGAAGGATTTCTCTCTCTAGCTCTAAGGTCGTCCAGAATTTTAGCTGCCATCTCTCTGTTGTATTTGGTGTCATCTCTCACACTTTCGAGGGCTGGAAGAGAGAGGAAGACAGCCAAGATCAGAGCATGCATCTGCGGGGACCCCAGGAAGACCTCCTGCCAGGACCACCCCACCCAGCTCTTCCCATGGCCAGGAGGGAGCAGGCCCAATGGGATCACCCGCAGGGAGCTGCCACCAATACGCCCGAAAAGCTTGCTCGGCTCTGCCCACACGGCCTCGCAGGGAGCGGAACCAGCTGGGTGGGGCACGGATTGCAGCTCCCTGGCCCAGGCTCCTTCCTCCTCCGCACCAGACCCGCTGCCCTCACTTACCCTCGCAGACGATCCGCAGCTCCTCCTGCTCTCCCCTCACGAGCCACCCAACGTACCCTAGGAACACACAGCACATCCCCAATCCGGCAGCTGCAGCAGTTCAGCTCCCCCAGCCCAGCCCAGCTCCAGGCCCCCCTCCCCTCGCCGCACTCAGCCCATGGTGTTCCCCACTGCTGCCCAAGGGCACCGAGGCAGCGGGCGGCAGGGAGCCCCGCGGGCCCCGCTCCATCGGGGCTGCACAGAGCCCGTGCCAGGGGCCCAGATGAGTGGGGAACGGAGGGACCCCGGGACTTGTGGCTCACCAAGGAACTCAATGGCCACCTCTCGCAGGGACTCCTGCCGGTTGTCCAGATACAGCAGGGACTGGTGCAGGTACTCGGTGGCTCTGCTCCTGTCCTCTGCCAGCTGCAGAGAGAACAATCACAGAATGCTTTGGCTTGGAACGCACCGGAAAGATTATCCACTTCTAACCCCTCTGCCATGGGCAGGGACACCTCCCTACAGACCAGGCTCATCAAGGCCCCATCCAAACTACCCCTGGAAACCTCTAGGCATGGGGAATGCACAACTTCTCCCTTAAACCTCTGCCAGTGTTTCAACACCATCACTGTGAAGCAATTCTTCCTAACGTCTAATCTAAATCTTCCCCCTTCCAATTCAAAGCCGTTCCCCTTGTCCTATCCCAGTACAGGCCACTGCAAAAAGCCCCTCCCGCCAGCTTTCCTGTTGCCCCTTCAGGTACATTTCCCGGGAGCGCAGGGATGGTGCTCCATGGGGAGCTGCGGTCCCACCCTGCCACCGAAGCCCAGCGTGGACTGGGTTCCATCAGCATCCCTGCGCTTCCTAACAGAGAGGAGCCTGGAGAAGAGACCGTGGGGCTGCACACCCAAGGGAAGGAGCCATTGTGGGGTGCAGTCTTGCCCCAAGGAGACAGCCCCACACTCGGAGCTCGGGGGAAGGGTTTGTCCAGGCTGACTCTGGGCCTTTGGGGACATCTTACCAGGCACTTGCCCAGCCCTGAAAACTCCCTGTTCTTGAGCATTCTCCAGAGCTTCCGCATCCTCAGGACCCCCGTAGCACAGAGAAGGGCTTCCCGAGACACCTGCAGAGCAGCAGAGACTGGAGATGGCATCGCTGCCAAGGGCACAGGACCCATGTTCCCTGCGCCTGGGCAAGGCTGAGGGCCAGTCCAGGGCTCTGGTGGGAAAGGGCAGCAGCTGGGGAACACATCCACCGATGGGTTCTCGGCCCAGCATGAGGAGTGGGGCAACTCCCACCACGGGCAGCTGCTGCTGCCGGGGCAGCAGGACTGAGATGCCCACAGCTGCTGCTCTGAACTCAAAACCCGGAGGAGCCTGGAGCCCTGCAGTCAACCCAGCGCCCAGGCATGAGGAAACTGAGCCACCTCCCACAGGAATCCCACTACATCAGAAATCCTCACCTCTGCCACGCACTTGTTCTCGTCATACATGTGGAAGAGCAGGGGCAGCAGGCTCTGGCGCACTTGCACCTTCATTGCCTTCCTTCCCGCTGACACAAAAACCTCCATCACGTGGCAGAAGAGCCGCATGGAGAGCACTTTCACGAAGCTGGACTCCTGTTGGCAACAAAGAGGGCAACACCTCAGCACCGGCTGCTCCAGGCCCACCTGCGCCTGAGAAACCACAGGGCACAAAGTCTCCTGGCAGCACCCAGTGCTCGTGCTGGGGGGCTCAAAGCCTTACGTTGTCAAAGAGCGGACGCAGCCTCTCAACCAGCATCACGACGATGGTGCCAGAAAGTGGCGTGGCCATATTCCTCAGAACACTGGAGAGCACGCAGAGGATCATCTCGACCAGCCCCGGGTCAGCACGCTGCAGAAGGTGCAGGAGTCGTGGCAGGAGAACCTCCATTCCTTTGGCCTGTGTGGAACACAGTCAGTAGGTGAAGCCAGAACAGGTTGCACCGCCAAAACCGATCCGGTCCCTCGAGCCCACGCTGCTCTCTCAGGGCCCAGAAACCAAAGGCCTTCCCCAAATGACTCGAGCGGGTGAACGGGGATGCACGAGAGCCGCGAGCAGCTCCCACAGCTCACATAGCCCAGACGAGTCCCAGCTACTGTGGTACCCAGACCCACTCCTCCCTCCAGCACGGCTCCAGCCGCCTGCCCCCCTGCTCACCATCTTGGGTCTGTGGCAGCTCGCGATGAGCCCTCGGAGAACCAGGCGTTGCATCTCTCTGCACTCACTCTCCAGGTACAGTGCTAGCAGCTGCAGGACGCACTCATCCCACACAGGCATGTCCGGGCAGGCCAGGAGCTGCAACACACACAGACAGCAGTGAACACGGCTGCCTGGACGGCAGGACCCCAGCCCTGTGGCAGCACAGCACGCAGCCACCTGCCCACGCAGACCGGCCCAAAGCCTTGCAGTCTCTCGGCCTTGCAAGAGCAACAGCTGCCACAACGGGGCACCAAACACGGCTGGGGACAACCTTCATCCCAGCAGAAAGAGGCCAAGGACACACAGCGGAGCCACCCCCTGACCCAGCTCCGCCGACTGGGCTTCCCCCACAGCACCTGCTGCGGCACAGTGGTGCAAGGCACCTGTGTGTCCACAGCGTAAAAACCACATGGTGCCTTCAGCATAAAAGCCCAAACTGGCAGATTCCACCTCAAATCAAGTCTTACTGAACTGATTAGAACAAGGCAGATGACAAACTACTACCAGTGATTAATAACAGGTAATACCAGCTTCAAGGAAACATCTCATCATTATGACAAGAGAATAAGTACAGTAATTATGAAAGATACACCAACAGTTGCCCGGTCATCGTCATCCAGCTGTGTTTCTGTCAGGCTCACCTCAAGAAAGAAGGCCATGGCAGGGACCTCCCAGCAGGGCTCCTTCAGGTTCAGCACCTGCCTCAGGTAGCGTGCCATGCCGCAACGCAGGGTTTTCTGGATACCGCACATCTCCCTGGCAGGGGGAAGAAGGAACTGTCAGCACGGACCAGGGTGGGCAACCTCTCCCAGGACTGACTCACCAAGACCTGGTCTTTCCCTACCACCCCTCACCAAGAAAGACAGTGCACAACACCAGCACGCTCCTTTCTGGACGAGACTGGAAAAACATCCTTTCAGAACCAAAAGTCAGCCCTTCTGAGGAGAACCCTTGCCTGCCCACGGGAGACTCCTGTCCCCAGGCCCTGACCCTGCTGCTCAGTGCATCCGGCCCTGTCCCGCAGATGCCCTCGGTGGGGCCACCTGCAGACACACCCCGCCCTGTGCCATCAGCCCAGACCCCGTGGGACGGGACGCTGGCACTCTGGGAGGTGGCACCTGCTCTGCACCAACCTCTCCCACCTTTTCCTGTCTGCTGAGACAACCCTTGCTGACACATTCCTGTCGCCCGTGACCGAAGGCACTGTGTGGGCTGCCAGGTCTCTACGGGAGAAACAGTGAGGGGAGCAGGGACAAGGGGCTCTCACCTGGCCAGCAGAGTCACCGCGGACTGGTGGGTCTCAGCGATGAGCAGTTTGTCCCAGCCACGCTCACGTTCGACTCGGATCACCACATCTTCATACTTGAGACAGCAGAGCATGGCTTTCAGAATCATCACTGCCAGTCTGTGTGCAGAGCAAAAGCCTAGGTCACACCAGCAGCCCTGCATTCAGCTCCAGCACCATGGGAGGGACAGGAGGGCTGCGATGGAGCACCTTCTGGGATCGGTGGGAAGGCAGAGGATATCCAGGCATTCGTTCCAGAACGGATCGACCTCCTCTGGTGCCTCCTCTGTGCTGCAGAACAGTTGGAAAAGTACAGCCAGGAAGAGGCAGGGGAAATGCCGCTGAAACGCCTCTGGGTCCTTGGACTTTTGGAGAATCTCCCACAGAACCCTCATTGCCTGAAGGAAACAAAACACCCAGAGACAGCACTCAGCGCTGAGACGTCTCCGTGGCAGGGACCGAGGGTGGGAGGGGGAGCTTCCGGTGGTGCTCTGGCCCACGGCAGACGCAGGGAGAGCACACGGCCTGGCTGCCCCTAGGCCTGCCCCTACCACAGCTTTCCCGCCACTGCATGAGGCAGGGAGGGGAAGGGGCAGGGGAGGATGGAGAGCCGCCCGGAGGGGCGACCCTGTGGTTGGGCAAAGCTCTGCTCCAGAAACTCACTGCCAGGGAATAGACCTCCGTGCTGTCCCCGTCGGAGGTGGATGTGCTGTGCACCGGGGAGTCCTCCAGGACACGGAGCAGCTCCCCCTGCACCTTCTCCGCAGCCGCACGCTCAGAAGCCATTGCTCTCCACATGGTCGCAGCCGCCCTGCAGCCACAAATCTCTGGCTCAGCAGGGTCTGGGTAACCCCACGTCCCTGTGCCAAGCCCTGACCCTGCCCAGTGCCCCTCGCTGCCACCTCGAGCAGCCTGATGGGCTCCACAGGCTCGGGAGCCCAGAGCTATCAAGGCAGCTGCCCCGTACCTGTCACATGATGGAGAACACCGCAGGAGGGTCACCACCACATCATGAGGCTGTGCCTTGGTCAGCTGTACAAGGCTCTCATCCAGCCTCTGATCATCACAGACCCTCCTGAACGACAGCTGCCACTGGTACATTTCCCTCACCAGCTCAGGCACCTGGGGGAGACACAGCCGAGAGCTGCAGTGCTGACAGAGCGAGCCATTTGCCCAGCTGCCCTTTCCACCACACTCTGCTGACCAGAAGTCTGTCCATGCCCAGTGGACCTGGCTTCAGGGAGCACACAATTCCTAGAGGCTTCAGCCCAGGCCATAGGCTGCTTACCTGCTCAGAAGTGAAGCTGTTTTTTGTCACAAGCTCCTTCAGTCTTGCAGCGAAATGCTCTGCAACATTAGAGTTGGGGTCTGCCTCGTTCTTGAAGGCCATGAGGATGGTGTTGTCTTCCTCAGCGGGAAAGAAGACATCCTAAAATATTTCCAGGAGAAGGAAGAGCATCAAAGAGAGGGAAGTCACCCCAAATGCCCCGACAGCAGTGCTTGCCTGAGCAGCGACAGACGGCCCGACCCAGGAAGGCATGGCTGTGGGTACCTGTGCACTGCTGTTCAAGAGGGCATCCTCTTCCTCCTCCCCTTCTGATACCTCCAAGTCACAATCTGCAAAGACCGAGCACAGAGACAGCTGAGGGAGAGGCTGGAGAACACAGCCCAGTCCCGCGCTCCCCAGGCAGGACCAGGCCCGGGAAACGGGCTGCTGGGGACACCAACCCCCGTCTCTGCGGCTGGAGGTTCTCAAAGCTTGGAGCACAGATGGAGCCCGCTTGTGGGCAACAGCCCTGTTCCCTACTCCCCTCTTTCCCTGGAAAGGCCCATTGGGGATGAGATGGGGACAAGCCGCCCGCACCCACCAGCCTTGTGGCCCAGCTCTGCCACTCACCCTCCCGCGGCACCTGCAGCTCCTCCACCTCACCAGGCTGACACGCTGGGGCAGCCTCAGTGCCTTCCTCCTCCTCTCCTAACACACAGCACAGACTGGCCACACCAGGGACTCTCTCCGCCATCCTGCTGAAGACTGGCCTCGATGCCTCCTGCTCCAAGGCTGGAAGATGCCTCAGTCAAACGCCGCAGACACGGATCAGTAGGCAACAAGTTGGCTGTGCGAGATCCACACAGCCCCACTCTGTTCCGTCCTGACTCGTCGTGGCCTACGGGCACTCTGAGCTGACAACACGCTGCCAACAGCCCCTGTGGCACCTTGGTTGCCAAGGGCCTTTGTGACACGCTGCCACTCACCAGCCAATCACAGCACCCGTATCACTGCAGCTCCCAAAGGCTGCTGCACCTCCGCCCACACCGCTTTTGCTCCGCCCTTCCATCCTTGAGTGCTCCCACAAGCACCAATTGGCCGCTGCACACCACAGGCGCCTCCAGGCTGGAGCGCTGGCCTTGGCAGGCGGCAGCGCAAGGGCCCAGATGTGGCTGTTCCAGCCAGGTTGGCTGGGGGAGCATTTCTCTCCTTGTCGCGGCTCCCCCTGCGGGACCGTGGGCATTTTTCCCTTGAAGCATCACCTAACACCTTCTTCAACTCTGTTTCCAGCCCAGTTGAGACACCATTTCCAAGGGAATTCTCTCTGTCACCGCTCCCAGTCTTTTCCTACGCATGGAATTTTGTTGTCCACAGTAGCTGAACATGCAGCTCATGAACTCTGCTTCACACCGGCCTCAAAGAGGCTTGGCAACACACGGACATTTCAGCAATTGCTGAGCTGGGCTTGCACAGCAGCAAGGACTTCTCTGCTGCTCACACTGCCTCCTCAGCAAGTGGCCTGGGGGCGGCCAAGACATTGCAAAGGGACTCAGCCACCAGAGGTCACCAGGGCATGCTTCCACGCCCAATGATTCCACGCTCAGCAAGAGAAACAGGGGCACATTTTCCAAAGTAGCCGTTGCTCAGGGACTGGCCACCCTGCTGCCAAGAGCCTGCTGGGCCATCACTCTTCCTTTTCCTGCTCTTACTAAACTGTCTTTATCTCAGCCTGGAAGGTGGTGGGTTCTTTCCCCTGATTTTGCCCTTCCATCCCACCGGGGAGGCAGGGATGCAGGGAGGGATGACTGCATGTGTGGGTGCGTGGGTGGGTGGGTGGGGGATCAGCTGCCAGTTGGGTTAACCTGCCCCACTCGCTCTCACTGCCATCCATCCCCAACTGTGAGACGTTGCCTCTGTTCCCTGAGGGGCTACAGGCCCAGGGAAAACTGTTTGCACGGGCCGGCTCTAAGGAAAAACTACCAGTGCTCTCCTGATGGCACCAAGCACACCAGCAAAGGCTCTGAGGCCATTCACACCACCAAGATGCAATCGCACGGCACTGCCAGAAAGCACAACCATAGACACTCTCAGACGCAAACCAACACCGACAGCGACACAAGTGGTGCTGCTCAACCATCTCCTGCAGCACCAAGAACTCCCCTGACTCTGCAGCCTCGTAGCGCTTGAGTCCCTCTGCCTCGTGAGGGTTCAGTGCCTGCAACAGCACCAAAGGCATCACCGGCAACAGGGATTCCTGGCACTCACCTATTTCTGCATCAAACCCCAGAAAGCCAAAAGGCTGTAGAAAGTTATGAAACATTCAAGGGCCCTTCCTTTCGCAGCTGGCGATTTTGGAGGGCAGGTTTATGTCTCGCTGACCACAGTAAGGGCTCGCAGCAAGCTCTGGGGGCTGCTCTTCCTAGGAAGTGGAGATTCCCAAACTGCAAGGCCGTCAGGGAAATGTCATGCCCAAGGTCTTGAGCAAAACTGATCCAAAGCAACAAATTCCAGGCAGGTTCAGCTCAAGCAAGGCACAAACACTTGCTGTCTTCACGTTTCCCTCAAGAAGACATTGGTGGGGGTCAGCTGTCAAGTGTTCCCAATCCAAGTCCATCAGCACGGATGGACACCGATTCCGTTTTACAGTTACGCTACAGCATCAGCACCGGGACCCCATCAGCACACGCAGAGCAGCCACGTACAAAACACTGCGCCCACATCCCAAGAACTTCTCTGCTCCACCGCTACCAGCCACAAAACAAATCCCCTTGTAACGTGGGCGCAGGAGAAGTGCTGCGGGGTTTGCCGGGAGCACGCGGCACCCCCGCAGGCACCCGCAACAGGCCAGCATCATCACGAGACCATACAAACCCTCACGTGGCAACAGAGAGGAGCAAACAGCATCCAGCTCCTTTCAGGATGCCAGAGCTGTGCTTCTTCAACAACACGACCTGATCTGAAAGTCTGTCAAGGACCAGCACCAAAAGCTAACAAAAATGCCCACCTCATTCTCTCCAAGATGCCCAGCAAGGGCACACCAGCAAAAAGCTCTGCGAGCCAAAACTTCCAGCCCTTTCCTCAGGTCAGGGACACAGCAACATCAGCCCGTGCCACACACACACTTCAAAGAGGAGAAGCAGAATCTTCCCCATGCGCTCTATTTTCAGCTCAGAGTAGATCCCCTGCTCCCCACCGACCAGGCAGAAGAGTTTCCCAGCACCTGACCCCTCCAACCTAACACGCACTCCACGCTGCACGTTGTATTTGTGGGGGTTTGGTTTGGTTTTCAGAAAGCCAGTCCTTCTGCAGCACCAGCACTGCTTCACCACGTCCCGAGAACGTCCTGCGCGGAGCAACGGGGTGGGGGTGGGGTGGGGGGCACGTTCACACCCAAGGCACTTACCACCAAACGCCCTATTTCGTTCCAGGCTTCTTCTACTCGTCAGAGCTGACTGGGGGGACGACAGCTGCCACAGGCAGGGAAGCACAGCATGCTACTCCTTCTTCTGTGGGAACCAGCTCTGCCTTGGGTATCTAGGATGGCAAGACTCTTGCAAATACATGGCTTGGAAACTAAATCACACACCTGCAAGCAACTGAATTAATGCAGGTTACCCAGGGACTCCCTGTCAGCTCAGGTGCTTCACATCAACATTTGAGCTCAAGACCAGACACTGAAAACCAAAAACAAACCCCCAAACCAATGACAACAACAACAAACAAACATCAAAATCCCAACTTCCTTTAAGTACTTTTTTCCCCCTAAATTAGATGAAACCAAAAGTCATCTTGTCATTTCTTCTGGCAAAAGCCTCGATACATTCCCCAGCACAGAATCAGAGCCCACCCACATGGACCCGTCTGACACCACCACCCCGCAGGCCAAAGCATCCAGCACAAGTCTCCCAGCTACAAGAGACCGGGACCGTCGCCCCTAGCCCTTGGGACAACCCCACCTCTGTCAGCCTTACAAGCTCCTGGAACCTCTGCTACTCGCTACGTGCCAGAAGAGCTCCCACACTGCTTCAACTGTTGCCAAGCCTCAGCCCAGCTAAACAAGCAAGCGAGTGCCTCGGGACACTCACTTTCCCCTCTCACATCCCCCTGATGCTCAGGCTTCCGTCGCAGCACAGAAATTAAGGGGCTCTTTGAAAAATTATGGCCTGCCTTCAGCACTGAAAACACCGTAAGGAATCAGCGGGACGAGACAGACGCGACACCTCAGCACTCAGCTAACTGGAGGCAGGCTGCAGTGGGGCAAGGTGCTCTCTAGACCCTCTCCAACACACAGCACTCCGCACTTGGTGCTCTGGCTTTCCACACACAGGCAACAGATCTTATCACTCTACCACAACTACCCCTTTAAAACGCAGTTCCACTTCAATTATGTGGCACAGAGTCATTTTAAGAACTTCCCAAATGACAAGTGCTCAAGGAAAGACATGGAAGCATGCAAAGCACCAAGACTGTTGCGCTGTGCCCAATTTTTCTGCAACCACAGCCCAGACCAAGCTCTCTCCCTTGAGAAACCGGCAGACAATGGTACAGCCAGGGTAGACACTGCCCAGGGGCTGCTGAATGTTCTCCAGCCCCTGACCGCCTGACAGGGAGAAAAAGTCTTTGTCCAACCAACCTCTCTAATTGCTCTCGCGCTCTAGTAAGATGGTACCTTCTGCCTTGCTGGATCCATCTCTCAACCCTGCACAGAGTTTTCTGCTCTAAAACACTTGCAGATTTGGCAGTCAAAAGGAACGTAAAAGCTAAGACGAGTAAATATAGGGACACCTCAGCTTCCCACACCTACACTACTAAGCCTCAAATCAGATGCACTTCCTAAGTCCGCAGTTTGCACCCTGGAAGGGTTGAACTCTGCAAGGGCTGCTGATGCTCTGGCAGCACTCATAGAGCTGCTCTATGACCAGACTGAAAACCACTGGAACTGCAATTTTCACAGCAGTTCTATGAAGATTCAAGGAAACGCTTCAGTCAGCGAGCACAAGCACTGCCCAAGCCCTTTTGCTCTGCACTGCTGAGCTGCACCACACCCGCTGGACTAACAGACGCAACCATAACCTACAGAGTTTCTACCGCTGCCGCTGCCGCAAGGGGACTTTGGAGAGTGAAACAGCAGAAAGCACACATCACTGGGAACAAAGCCTCAATAGCACACAATAGCTGGATGACTGCTCGGAAACACCGCAGGCTGCAGCAGAATCTCAGAGGTCTCACGTCATTACTTGCAGCCTTTGAAACTTTCCATATTTACGTTGCCTGTGCCTGCCAGGTCAGCACTGATCGCTCCTACGGGGTCACTGGCACAACTTTCTGGCTGATGCAAGGCAAATGTTACCTCCAGAACCAGAGATTGTCACCGGAAAAGCCAAAGAGCGCTCTCTCTTTTGCATCTTTTGCTGTCTCTAAGTTTGCCTGACAGTACTGATACTTTCCGCGGGCAGGGTCGAGGAGTTAACTGCTGCTTGGAGGCGATCTGCAAATTGTGTAAAGCTCTCATGTTCATTTTTCTGTATTGTGGACCATGGCGATGGCTTGGCGATAACTCTAGAGGCTGTGCGAATAGCTTCTCTAGCTGCACGAGTAGTTGTCATAAATTCGTGGGCCCGCAGGCCTTGGGCTTGAGCCTGGGGGGTAATCATCATTGGGTCTGGAGCCATTAGTTGTTGTAGGCTAGAGCCATGTAGCGGGTGATCCGCCCCAGTTACTAGTTACTTGAGCTAGTTGCCTCGCACAGTTGTCCTCCCATTCTTGTTTAAAAACAGTCATCCCTGCCCCATCAAAAATCAGTCTTGTACAAGTTTGTTTTATATCGAATGGGAGCATGTCATCTCCCCCGAAAACCCCATCTATGAGGGTGGAGACCATGGCAGAATTAAGCCCGTTGTCCGCAACTGCTTTAACAATCGCTTGTATACCCTTAGGGTTTATCGGCGAATGGACCCTTTGTCCCTCATTCGTCACACGGACTGGGAACGCTAGCGTGGCCGACGGAGCCCAATCGGCACACACAATCTTTATTTCACTCCAATCCGTGAGAGGAATTTTTCCCCCTTGCGGTCCCTTTATATTGCGGATGGGGATATTTTGGTTTTTAGCTCTGTCTACTCTTATTTCCTCCTCTTCCGAATTTGAATCGGTTACGAGCCACTCGTCCCACCCACTGTTTCATCCGGAGCCGGGACTCGACTGACTGGTTACTTCCGGGCTCCAATACTTTTTTGTTGGTCTCCGGCCCCGCCCACTTCCCTTGCGGGCGGGCCGTTCCCCCCCTCTAGGCTCGCCCCGCCTTCTATTCGGGTAGGGGGGGTGTTTGCCCTATAAGGGCATTTTTTCAGACGGCTGCTCCGATTGGCTCTCCGCCCCTCACTCGCGCTCCCCTCCCCTTCCCGGTCGTCCCCACCACTTTTCTCCTTCTCCTTCTCCTCCCCCTCCCTATTGTGTGCGCTTGTTAGCTCAAGCGCTTTCTCTCCGTTCCCGCCGGGGGCATTCTAGCCCCGCCCTTCCCCTTGCTGCTCGGCGCCATTTTTGGGCGCATAGGGCGGTGGTCTAGCCCCACCCTCCTCGGATTTTGATTTCTCCGCGGCGCCCCTGGCCACCTCGAGTAACCCACCCCAGAAGGATTTCGCTTGATTCTGTCCTTTCCTAAGTGGGTCGGGGCTCGGGGACTTGGGGGACGTATCACCCTCCCGCAAGTCTTTGGGCTCAGCAGAGTTGCCATCGTCTGGGGGTTGCGGAGTCTGTGTAGCTGCCCTGACTCCCAATTTCGGGGTGGCCAGCAAACAGTCCCTTGACAGTACTGCTACTCTTCCAGGTTTGCTCCCCAACCCCAGGGCTTGCTCTCAGATAGTTCAGCTGTTACATCCTTCCGCAGTCTTTACTGAACGTTACTTGCAACCACCCGACAAAGCAAGCCCTGGTAAAGCTTGAAATCCTGCCTGAAACCAGGCAAAACATTCACCCTGAGTTCTGAAGCCACTGACTGCCAAGCGCAGTCACGGGTGTCGCACCCTGTCCCTTGTAGGCCTCACGCTGCTGCTTATCGAGAGAGGCCTGCACTGCTCAAGAGTCCTTACAGAAAGTTTTGGATGTTCCATAAAAAGGCACTGGCGCTGAGCTTAAGCTTTAAATCAGCAGAGATCTTAGAGAACTACTTTAGCCACGGGGAGCAAAGCCGAGAAGCAGCCAAGCGTGCTTTCCCAGCCCTGTTTGCTCTCATGGCCTACACAGCAGCAGGCTGGCACTCAGCAAGGGATTCCAGAGTCTCAGGGTACACCTGAAACTGCAAAGACTTTCAAAAGAGACCCATCTGGTGCCTGAGGTTGCACATTATGAGGCAAACAGAAACCCAAGAAACCTCTTGCGGCCCTGGTTCCACAGAGGGGGCAGAGCCACGCTCACTGTAAAACACCAGCACCGTCCAAACCAGGGATCCAGGCAGCCCTTTGCTCACGAGCAACACTCCTAGAACAGCTCACGTGTGATCGCAGCAGGAGGCACTGACTGCAGGAGCTTGTTACCTGAGACCACGGACAACAAATAAATGCACATAGGAGGAGGACTGGAGAAAAATACACCAGAACAGGACACCCATGAGGTACCAAGGCCTCCTTCTCCACACACGCACACACCTCCAGGCAACCACTCAGCACAGGCACAGTTAGCAGTAGACACAAAACTCAGGAACAGCTTGGGACCTCCTTCTGGGCTATCTCACCTACTCTGGATCCCACCATCAAGCCTCGTCCTAACCACACCCTTCCCCCAGCACCGAGGACAAACACAGACCCTGCCCTCCCAGTTACAGACGGCACGAGCACCTGTGTCCTCTCTGTTGAAAAGACAGAGCAAAGCTGTAGTTTTATCGAAATTAAGACCCATTTCATCACTTGCAGCAATCAGTCGTATGAATTCATTCGAGGGTTGTGCTTGGGCATCTGACAAATGCTTAAATGAAGCAGCCTAGAAGGGACTTGTCTTGCACATCCACTGATTCCTCTCCCTCTGAAACACCGAGGGCCGTGTAGGTGAATACACTCTGACCCAAAGTGGGCTGCTCTCACAAGAGCTATTATCCGCCCAATGGTATTATTCAAGTTAAACGTAACCTTAGCTCATCTTTTACATCCAGCAGACCTAAAGCCCAAAGGTCCTTCCTCAGACTCACACCAAACGCAGACTCGACTCTCCACAGGCACACATGGCCAGGCAGACGATTCCCGTCGGCTGCAGATCGAAGGTCTCACCTGCTTCCAACAACCATCGTGCAACCGCCATGCTTCCAACAACCTTCAAGCACTGCCCAAGAAGCAGCGCTTTCTAATTCCCTGGAGACCTTCAGCTTCTGACAAGGAGTTAAGGCTCTTCGCCCTGCAGATGGAAGGCTACGCGAGTCACACCTCATCACACAACTGCCAGGCTGCCTGGAAACAGCATACAGATCCTCTCCTCACAAGGACTCACATCCAGAAGACAAGGACCACTGGGTACACGTAGCACTGGCAGGGGTTTCATCTCTCTGGTGCTGTCCTGCAGAGCTGGGGTGGCCGCTGCTGATGCAGGGGAGGCCTCGTGTCCTCAGAATTGTCCTCAGTCACCGTCTGGGGAGACTGCTCTGCTCTCTGCCCATCCCTGCAATGCAGCAGCTCAGGAACAGGCAAGGAGCAAACAATGGGCTCGCTGGGCTCCTGGGCAAGGAATGGTATCTGCAGCTCCAGCTGCTGCCTGACACGGTGGCCACAGGAGCTGGTAGAGGGCTGGGCAGGAGAGAAAACAGCCCTTCTCAGCAACGAACACCAAGGAAATGTGCAGGGAACAGCTCCAGCACCTTATTCTCCAAGGTCAGCATCCCCCTTGCACAGCACCCACATCCATTGACCCCTGTAGAGAGAAGGCCATTCTAAAACCCTTCTTGGCTTTCTTCTCTACTCCACTGAGGCTCAGTCCAGAGGCTTTCAGAGCCAGAGCTTTCCGCTCTTTCATTTCCAACAAGAAAAAACGTAGCGGTAAAGTGAAGAACCCAGATGTTTATTCATGGAAGGTCAAGTGGATGTGTGACCTGGGAGCACAGTGAGGGGATGGGCAGGGCCCACTCGCTGGAACCGCGCTGTGGAGCAGAGAGAATCCTGGAGCCAGCCCAGCTGTGCCTGGTACATGGGAGGGAAGGTCATCTCCTCCTCAAAGTCCTCCAGAGCTGCCCTGCCAGCACCTGCAGCCTCTGTGCAATGGAAGGATTTCTCTCTCTAGCTCTAAGGTCGTCCAGAATTTTAGCTGCCATCTCTCTGTTGTATTTGGTGTCATCTCTCACACTTTCGAGGGCTGGAAGAGAGAGGAAGACAGCCAAGATCAGAGCATGCATCTGCGGGGACCCCAGGAAGACCTCCTGCCAGGACCACCCCACCCAGCTCTTCCCATGGCCAGGAGGGAGCAGGCCCAATGGGATCACCCGCAGGGAGCTGCCACCAATACGCCCGAAAAGCTTGCTCGGCTCTGCCCACACGGCCTCGCAGGGAGCGGAACCAGCTGGGTGGGGCACGGATTGCAGCTCCCTGGCCCAGGCTCCTTCCTCCTCCGCACCAGACCCGCTGACCTCACTTACCCTCACAGACGATCCGCAGCTCCTTCTGCTCTCCCCTCACGAGCCACCCAACGTACCCTAGGAACACACAGCACATCCCCAATCCGGCAGCTGCAGCAGTTCAGCTCCCCCAGCCCAGCCCAGCTCCAGACACCCCTCCCCTTGCCGTGCTCAGCCCGTGGTGTTCCCCACTGCTGCCCAAGGGCACCGAGGCAGCGGGCGGCAGGGAGCCCCGCGGGCCCCGCTCCATCGGGTGCTCGGGGCTGCACAGAGCCCGTGCCAGGGGCCCAGATGAGTGGGGAACGGAGGGACCCCGGGACTTGTGGCTCACCAAGGAACTCAATGGCCACCTCTCGCAGGGACTCCTGCCGGTTGTCCAGATACAGCAGGGACTGGTGCAGGTACTCGGTGGCTCTGCTCCTGTCCTCTGCCAGCTGCAGAGAGAACAATCACAGAATGCTTTGGCTTGGAACGCACCGGAAAGATTATCCACTTCTAACCCCTCTGCCATGGGCAGGGACACCTCCCTACAGACCAGGCTCATCAAGGCCCCATCCAAACTACCCCTGGAAACCTCTAGGCATGGGGAATGCACAACTTCTCCCTTAAACCTCTGCCAGTGTTTCAACACCATCACTGTGAAGCAATTCTTCCTAACGTCTAATCTAAATCTTCCCCCTTCCAATTCAAAGCCGTTCCCCTTGTCCTATCCCAGTACAGGCCACTGCAAAAAGCCCCTCCCGCCAGCTTTCCTGTTGCCCCTTCAGGTACATTTCCCGGGAGCGCAGGGATGGTGCTCCATGGGGAGCTGCGGTCCCACCCTGCCACCGAAGCCCAGCGTGGACTGGGTTCCATCAGCATCCCTGCGCTTCCTAACAGAGAGGAGCCTGGAGAAGAGACCGTGGGGCTGCACACCCAAGGGAAGGAGCCATTGTGGGGTGCAGTCTTGCCCCAAGGAGACAGCCCCACACTCGGAGCTCGGGGGAAGGGTTTGTCCAGGCTGACTCTGGGCCTTTGGGGACATCTTACCAGGCACTTGCCCAGCCCTGAAAACTCCCTGTTCTTGAGCATTCTCCAGAGCTTCCGCATCCTCAGGACCCCCGTAGCACAGAGAAGGGCTTCCCGAGACACCTGCAGAGCAGCAGAGACTGGAGATGGCATCGCTGCCAAGGGCACAGGACCCATGTTCCCTGCGCCTGGGCAAGGCTGAGGGCCAGTCCAGGGCTCTGGTGGGAAAGGGCAGCAGCTGGGGAACACATCCACCGATGGGTTCTCGGCCCAGCATGAGGAGTGGGGCAACTCCCACCACGGGCAGCTGCTGCTGCCGGGGCAGCAGGACTGAGATGCCCACAGCTGCTGCTCTGAACTCAAAACCCGGAGGAGCCTGGAGCCCTGCAGTCAACCCAGCGCCCAGGCATGAGGAAACTGAGCCACCTCCCACAGGAATCCCACTACATCAGAAATCCTCACCTCTGCCACGCACTTGTTCTCGTCATACATGTGGAAGAGCAGGGGCAGCAGGCTCTGGCGCACTTGCACCTTCATTGCCTTCCTTCCCGCTGACACAAAAACCTCCATCACGTGGCAGAAGAGCCGCATGGAGAGCACTTTCACGAAGCTGGACTCCTGTTGGCAACAAAGAGGGCAACACCTCAGCACCGGCTGCTCCAGGCCCACCTGCGCCTGAGAAACCACAGGGCACAAAGTCTCCTGGCAGCACCCAGTGCTCGTGCTGGGGGGCTCAAAGCCTTACGTTGTCAAAGAGCGGACGCAGCCTCTCAACCAGCATCACGACGATGGTGCCAGAAAGTGGCGTGGCCATATTCCTCAGAACACTGGAGAGCACGCAGAGGATCATCTCGACCAGCCCCGGGTCAGCACGCTGCAGAAGGTGCAGGAGTCGTGGCAGGAGAACCTCCATTCCTTTGGCCTGTGTGGAACACAGTCAGTAGGTGAAGCCAGAACAGGTTGCACCGCCAAAACCGATCCGGTCCCTCGAGCCCACGCTGCTCTCTCAGGGCCCAGAAACCAAAGGCCTTCCCCAAATGACTCGAGCGGGTGAACGGGGATGCACGAGAGCCGCGAGCAGCTCCCACAGCTCACAAAGCCCAGACGAGTCCCAGCTACTGTGGTACCCAGACCCACTCCTCCCTCCAGCACGGCTCCAGCCGCCTGCCCCCCTGCTCACCATCTTGGGTCTGTGGCAGCTCGCGATGAGCCCTCGGAGAACCAGGCGTTGCATCTCTCTGCACTCACTCTCCAGGTACAGTGCTAGCAGCTGCAGGACGCACTCATCCCACACAGGCATGTCCGGGCAGGCCAGGAGCTGCAACACACACAGACAGCAGTGAACACGGCTGCCTGGACGGCAGGACCCCAGCCCTGTGGCAGCACAGCACGCAACCACCTGCCCAGGCAGACCGGCCCAAAGCCTTGCAGTCTCTCGGCCTTGCAAGAGCAACAGCTGCCACAACGGGGCACCAAACACGGCTGGGGACAACCTTCATCCCAGCAGAAAGAGGCCAAGGACACACAGCGGAGCCACCCCCTGACCCAGCTCCGCCGACTGGGCTTCCCCCACAGCACCTGCTGCGGCACAGTGGTGCAAGGCACCTGTGTGTCCACAGCGTAAAAACCACATGGTGCCTTCAGCATAAAAGCCCAAACTGGCAGATTCCACCTCAAATCAAGTCTTACTGAACTGATTAGAACAAGGCAGATGACAAACTACTACCAGTGATTAATAACAGGTAATACCAGCTTCAAGGAAACATCTCATCATTATGACAAGAGAATAAGTACAGTAATTATGAAAGATACACCAACAGTTGCCCGGTCATCGTCATCCAGCTGTGTTTCTGTCAGGCTCACCTCAAGAAAGAAGGCCATGGCAGGGACCTCCCAGCAGGGCTCCTTCAGGTTCAGCACCTGCCTCAGGTAGCGTGCCATGCCGCAACGCAGGGTTTTCTGGATACCGCACATCTCCCTGGCAGGGGGAAGAAGGAACTGTCAGCACGGACCAGGGTGGGCAACCTCTCCCAGGACTGACTCACCAAGACCTGGTCTTTCCCTACCACCCCTCACCAAGAAAGACAGTGCACAACACCAGCACGCTCCTTTCTGGACGAGACTGGAAAAACATCCTTTCAGAACCAAAAGTCAGCCCTTCTGAGGAGAACCCTTGCCTGCCCACGGGAGACTCCTGTCCCCAGGCCCTGACCCTGCTGCTCAGTGCATCCGGCCCTGTCCCGCAGATGCCCTCGGTGGGGCCACCTGCAGACACACCCCGCCCTGTGCCATCAGCCCAGACCCCGTGGGACGGGACGCTGGCACTCTGGGAGGTGGCACCTGCTCTGCACCAACCTCTCCCACCTTTTCCTGTCTGCTGAGACAACCCTTGCTGACACATTCCTGTCGCCCGTGACCGAAGGCACTGTGTGGGCTGCCAGGTCTCTACGGGAGAAACAGTGAGGGGAGCAGGGACAAGGGGCTCTCACCTGGCCAGCAGAGTCACCGCGGACTGGTGGGTCTCAGCGATGAGCAGTTTGTCCCAGCCACGCTCACGTTCGACTCGGATCACCACATCTTCATACTTGAGACAGCAGAGCATGGCTTTCAGAATCATCACTGCCAGTCTGTGTGCAGAGCAAAAGCCTAGGTCACACCAGCAGCCCTGCATTCAGCTCCAGCACCATGGGAGGGACAGGAGGGCTGCGATGGAGCACCTTCTGGGATCGGTGGGAAGGCAGAGGATATCCAGGCATTCGTTCCAGAACGGATCGACCTCCTCTGGTGCCTCCTCTGTGCTGCAGAACAGTTGGAAAAGTACAGCCAGGAAGAGGCAGGGGAAATGCCGCTGAAACGCCTCTGGGTCCTTGGACTTTTGGAGAATCTCCCACAGAACCCTCATTGCCTGAAGGAAACAAAACACCCAGAGACAGCACTCAGCGCTGAGACGTCTCCGTGGCAGGGACCGAGGGTGGGAGGGGGAGCTTCCGGTGGTGCTCTGGCCCACGGCAGACGCAGGGAGAGCACACGGCCTGGCTGCCCCTAGGCCTGCCCCTACCACAGCTTTCCCGCCACTGCATGAGGCAGGGAGGGGAAGGGGCAGGGGAGGATGGAGAGCCGCCCGGAGGGGCGACCCTGTGGTTGGGCAAAGCTCTGCTCCAGAAACTCACTGCCAGGGAATAGACCTCCGTGCTGTCCCCGTCGGAGTTGGATGTGCTGTACACCGGGGAGTCCTCCAGGACACGGAGCAGCTCCCCCTGCACCTTCTCCGCAGCCGCACGCTCAGACGCCATTGCTCTCCACATGGTCGCAGCCGCCCTGCAGCCACAAAGCTCTGGCTCAGCAGGGTCTGGGCAACCCCGCATCCTGGGCTGGGCACCAGCCCTGACCCTGCCCAGTGCCCCTCGCTGCCACCATCGAGCAGCCTGATGGGCTCCAAAGGCTGGGGAGCCCAGAGCTATCAAGGCAGCAGCCCCATACCTGTCACACGATGGAGAACACCGCAGGAGGGTCACCACCACATCATGAGGCTGTGCCTTGGTCAGCTGTACAAGGCTCTCATCCAGTCTCTGATCATCACAGATGTTCATGAACCACAACTGCCACTGGTACATTGCCCTCACCAGCTCAGGCACCTGGAGGAGACACAGCCGAGAGCTGCAGTGCTGACAGAGCGAGCCCTTTGCCCAGATGCCCTTTGCACCACACTCTGCCGACCAGAAGCCTGTCCATGCCCAGTGGACCTGGCTTCAGGGAGCACACAATTCCTAGAGGCTTCAGCCCAGGCGATAGGCTGCTTACCTGCTCAGGAACGTAGGCGGTTTTTATCACAATCTCATCCATAGTGCCAGCCAAACGCTCCGCAATATCAGAGTCGTGGTCTGCCTCATTCTCGAAGGCCATGAGGATGGTGTTGTCCTCATTAGCAGGCAAGAAGTCATGCTAAAATATGTCCAAGAGAAGGAAGAGCATCAAAGAGAGGGAAGTCACCCCAAATGCCCCGACAGCAGTGCTCGCCTGAGCAGCGAGAGACGGCCCGGCCCAGGTAGGCATGGCTGTGGGTACCTGTGCACTGCTGTTTGAGAGGGCATCCTCTTCCTCCTCCCCTTCTGATATCTCCAAGTCACAATCTGCAAAGACCGAGCACAGTGACAGCTGAGGGAGAGGCTGGAGAACACAGCCCAGTCCCGCAATCCCCAGGCAGGACCAGCCCTGGGACACGGGCTGCTGGGGACACCAACCCCTGTCTCTGTGGCTGGAGGTTCCCAAAGCTTGGAGCACAGATGGAGCCCGCCTGTGGGCAACAGCCCTGTTCCCTACTCCCCTCTTTCCCTGGAAAGACCCATGGGGGATGGGATGGGGACAAGCCGCCCGCACCCACCAGCCTTGTGGCCCAGCTCTGCCACTCACCCTCCCGCGGCACCTGCAGCTCCTCCACCTCACCAGGCTGACACGCTGGGGCAGCCTCAGTGCCTTCCTCCTCCTCTCCTAACACACAGCACAGACTGGCACCATCGGGGACTTTCTCCGCCATCCTGCTGAAGCCTGGCCTCGATGCCTCCTGCTCCAAGGCTGGAATATGCCTCAGTCAAACGCCGCAGACACGGATCAGTACGCAACAAGTTGGCTGTGCGGGATCCACACAGCCCCACTCTGTCCCGTCCTGACTCGTCGTGGCCTACGGGCACTCTGAGCTGACAACACGCTGCCAACAGCACCTGTGGCACCTTGGTTGCCAAGGGCCTTTGTGACACGCTGCCACTCACCAGTCAATCAGAGCACCTGTATCACTTCAGCTCCCAAAGGCTGCTGCACCTCCGCCCACACCCCTTTTGCTCCACCCTTCCATCCTTGAGTGCTCCCACAAGCAACAATTGGCTGCTGCACACCACAGGTGCCTCCAGGCTGGAGCGCTGGCCTTGGCAGGCGGCAGCGCAAGGGCCCAGATGTGGCTGTTCCAGCCAGGTTGGCTGGGGGAGCATTTCTCTCCTCGTTGCGGCTTCCCATGCGGGACCGTGGGCATTTTTCCCTTGAAGCATCACCTAACACCTTCTTCAACTCTGTTTCCAGCCCAGCTGAGACACCATTTCCAAGGGAATTCTCTCTCTCACCGTTTCCAGTCTCTTCCTACGCATGGAATTTTATTCTCCGCACCGGACTCCAAGACATTTCAGCAATTGCTGAGCTGGGCTTGCACAGCAGCAAGGACTTCTCTGCTGCTCACACTGCCTCCTCAGCAAGTAGCCTGGGGGCGGCCATACATTGCAAAGGGACTCAGCCACCAGAGGTCACCAGGGCGTGCTTCCACGCCCAATGATTCCACGCTCATTAAGAAACACAGGGGCACATTTTCCAAAGTAGCCGTTGCTCAGGGACTGGCCACCCTGCTGCCAAGAGCCTGCTTGGCCATCACTCTTCCTTCTCCTGCTCTTACTAAACTGTCTTTATCTCAGCCTGGAAGGTGGTGGGTTCTTTCCCCTGATTTTGCCCTTCCATCCCACCGGGGAGGCAGGGATGCAGGGAGGGATGACTGCATGTGTGGGTGGGTGGGTGTGTGGGTGGGTGGGGGATCAGCTGCCAGTTGGGTTAACCTGCCCCACTCGCTCTCACTGCCGTCCATCCCCAACTGTGAGACGCTGCCTCTGTTCCCTGAGGGGCTACAGGCCCAGGGAAAACTGTTTGCACGGGCCGGCTCTAAGGAAAAACTACCAGTGCTCTCCTGATGGCACCAAGCACACCAGCAAAGGCTCTGAGGCCATTCACACCACCAAGATGCAATCGCACGGCACTGCCAGAAAGCACAACCATAGACACTCTCAGACGCAAACCAACACCGACAGCGACACAAGTGGTGCTGCTCAACCATCTCCTGCAGCACCAAGAACTCCCCTGACTCTGCAGCCTCGTAGCGCTTGAGTCCCTCTGCCTCATGAGGGTTCAGTGCCTGCAACAGCACCAAAGGCATCACCGGCAACAGGGATTCCTGGCACTCACCTATTTCTGCATCAAACCCCAGAAAGCCAAAAGGCTGTAGAAAGTTATGAAACATTCAAGGGCCCTTCCTTTCGCAGCTGGCGATTTTGGAGGGCAGGTTTATGTCTCGCTGACCACAGTAAGGGCTCGCAGCAAGCTCTGGGGGCTGCTCTTCCTAGGAAGTGGAGATTCCCAAACTGCAAGACCGTCAGGGAAATGTCATGCCCAAGGTCTTGAGCAAAACTGATCCAAAGCAACAAATTCCAGGCAGGTTCAGCTCAAGCAAGGTACAAACACTTGCTGTCTTCACGTTTCCTTCAAGAAGACATTGGTGGGGGTCAGCTGTCAAGTGTTCCCAATCCAAGTCCATCAGCACGGATGGACACCGATTCCGTTTTACAGTTACGCTACAGCATCAGCACCGGGACCCCATCAGCACACACAGAGCAGCCACGTACAAAACACTGCGCCCACATCCCAAGAACTTCTCTGCTCCACTGCTACCAGCCACAAAACAAATCCCCTTGTAACATGGGCGCAGGAGAAGTGCTGCGGGGTTTGCCGGGAGCACGCGGCACCCCCGCAGGCACCCGCAACAGGCCAGCATCATCACGAGACCATACAAACCCTCACGTGGCAACAGAGAGGAGCAAACAGCATCCAGCTCCTTTCAGGATGCCAGAGCTGTGCTTCTTCAACAACACGACCTGATCTGAAAGTCTGTCAAGGACCAGCACCAAAAGCTAACAAAAATGCCCACCTCATTCTCTCCAAGATGCCCAGCAAGGGCACACCAGCAAAAAGCTCTGCGAGCCAAAACTTCCAGCCCTTTCCTGAGGCCAGGGACACAGCAACATCAGCCCGTGCCACACACACACTTCAAAGAGGAGAAGCAGAATCTTCCCCATGCGCTCTATTTTCAGCTCAGAGTAGATCCCCTGCTCCCCACCGACCAGGCAGAAGAGTTTCCCAGCACCTGACCCCTCCAACCTAACACGCACTCCACGCTGCACGTTGTATTTGTGGGGGTTTGGTTTGGTTTTCAGAAAGCCAGTCCTTCTGCAGCACCAGCACTGCTTCACCACGTCCCGAGAACGTCCTGCACGGAGCAACGGGGTGGGGGTGGGGGGCACGTTCACACCCAAGGCACTTACCACCAAATGCCCTATTTCGTTCCAGGCTTCTTCTACTCGTCAGAGCTGACTGGGGGGACGACAGCTGCCACAGGCAGGGAAGCACAGCATGCTACTCCTTCTTCTGTGGGAACCAGCTCTGCCTTGGGTATCTAGGATGGCAAGACTCTTGCAAATACACGGCTTGGAAACTAAATCACACAGCTGCAAGCAACTGAATTAATGCAGGTTACCCAGGGACTCCCTGTCAGCTCAGGTGCTTCACATCAACATTTGAGCTCAAGACCAGACACTGAAAACCAAAAACAAACCCCCAAACCAATGACAACAACAACAAACAAACATCAAAATCCCAACTTCCTTTAAGTACTTTTTTTCCCCTAAATTAGATGAAACCAAAAGTCATCTTGTCATTTCTTCTGGCAAAAGCCTTGATACATTCCCCAGCACAGAATCAGAGCCCACCCCACATGGACCTGTCTCACACCACCACCCCGCAGGCCAAAGCATCCAGCACAAGTCTCCCAGCTACAAGAGACCGGGACCGTCGCCCCTAGCCCTTGGGACAACCCCACCTCTGTCAGCCTTACAAGCTCCTGGAACCTCTGCTACTCGCTACGTGCCAGAAGAGCTCCCACACTGCTTCAACTGTTGCCAAGCCTCAGCCCAGCTAAACAAGCAAGCGAGTGCCTCGGGACACTCGCTTTCCCCTCTCACATCCCCCTGATGCTCAGGCTTCCGTCGCAGCACAGAAATTAAGGGGCTCTTTGAAAAATTATGGCCTGCCTTCAGCACTGAAAACACCATAAGGAATCAGCGGGACGAGACAGACGCGACACCTCAGCACTCAGCTAACTGGAGGCAGGCTGCAGTAGGGCAAGGTGCTCTCTAGACCCTCTCCAACACACAGCACTCCGCACTTGGTGCTCTGGCTTTCCACACACAGGCAACAGATCTTATCACTCTACCACAACTACCCCTTTAAAACGCAGTTCCACTTCAATTATGTGGCACAGAGTCATTTTAAGAACTTCCCAAATGACAAGTGCTCAAGGAAAGACATGGAAGCATACAAAGCACCAGGACTGTTGCGCTGTGCCCAATTTTTCTGCAACCACAGCCCAGACCAAGCTCTCTCACACCAAAGAGAAACATGCTGATAGACTGTCTGACCGGCTTCTGCAGTGCTTGCTCTGCAACCAGTCATGCTGCTGCTGCAGGAATGAAACACCAGAAATGAGACTGCTCAAACCACTTGAACGGAAAGAACGTGGCATTCAGAGCACGTGGGTATTTTTCCCTTAAAGCATCACCTAACACCTTCTTCAACTCTGTTTCCAGCCCAGCTGAGACACCATTTCCAAGGGAATTCTCTCTCTCACCGCTCCCAGTCTTTTCCTACGCATGGAATTTTGTTGTCCACAGTAGCTGAACATGCAGCTCATGAACTCTGCTTCACACCGGCCTCCAAGAGGCTTGGCAACACATGGACATTTCAGCAATTGCTGAGCTGGGCTTGCACAGCAGCAAGGACTTCTCTGCTGCTCACACTGCCTCCTCAGCAAGTGGCCTGGGGGCGGCCATACATTGCAAAGGGACTCAGCCACCAGAGGTCACCAAGGGCATGCTCCACGCCCAATGATTCCACCCTCAGCAAGAGAAACAGGGGCACATTTTCCAAAGTAGCTGTTGCTCAGGGACTGGCCACCCTGCTGCCAAGAGCCTGCTTGGCCATCACTCTTCCTTCTCCTGCCCTTACTAAACTGTCTTTATCTCAGCCTGGAAAGTGGTGAGTTGTTTCCCCTGATTTTGCCCTTCCATCCTACTGGGGACGGAGGGAGGGAGGGAGGGAGGGAGGGAGAAGGGAAGGATGACTGAGTGGGGGCTTAGTTGCCAGCTGGGTAAACCTGCCCCACTCAATCTCATTGCCATCCAGCCCCAACTGTGAAACGCTGCCTCTGTTCCCCGAGGGGCTGCTGATGCTCTGGCAGCACTCACAGAGCTGTTCTATGACCAGACTGAAAACCACTGGAACTGCGATTTTCACAGCAGTTCTATGAAGATTCAAGGAAAAGCTTCAGTCAGCGAGCACAAGCACTGCCCAAGCCCTTTTGCTCTGCACTGCTGAGCTGCACCACACCCGCTGGACTAACAGACGCAACCATAACCTACAGAGTTTCTACCGCTGCCACTGCCGCAAGGGGACTTTGGAGAGTGAAGCAGCAGAAAGCACACATCACTGCGAACAAAGCCTCAATAGCACACAATAGCTGGATGACTGCTCGGAAACACCGCAGGCTGCAGCAGAATCTCAGAGGTCTCACGTCATTACTTGCAGCCTTTGAAACTTTCCATATTTACGTTGCCTGTGCCTGCCAGGTCAGCACTGATCGCTCCTACGGGGTCACTGGCACAACTTTCTGGCTGATGCAAGGCAAATGTTACCTCCAGAACCAGAGATTGTCACCGGAAAAGCCAAAGAGCGCTCTCTCTTTTGCATCTTTTGGTGTCTCTCAGTTTGCCTGACAGTACTGATACTCTTCCAGGTTTGCTCCCCAACCCCAGGGCTTGCTCTCAGATAGTTCAGCTGTTACATCCTTCCGCAGTCTTTACTGAACATTACTTGCAACCACTCGTCAAAGCAACCCCTGGTAAAGCTTGAAATCCTGCCTGAAACCAGGCAAAATATTCACCCTGAGTTCTGAAGCCACTGACTGCCAAGCGCAATCACGGGTGTCGCACCCTGTCCCTTGTAGGCCTCATGCTGCTGCTTATCGAGAGAGGCCTGCACTACTCAAGAGTCACTGAGCCCTTACAGAAAGTTTTGGACGTTCCATAAAAAGGCACTGGCACTGAGCTTAAGCTTTAAATCAGCAGAGATCTTAGAGAACTACTTTAGCCATGAGGAGCAAAGCCGAAGGCAAATAGAAACCGAAGAAACCTCTTGCGGCCCTGGTTCCACAGATGGGGCAGAGCCAAGCTCACTGTAAAACACCAGCACCATCCAAACCAGGGATCCAGGCAGCCCTTTGCTCACGAGCAACATTCCTAGAACAGCTCATGTGTGATCGCACCAAGAGGCACTGACTGCAGGAGCTTGTTACCTGAGACCACGGACAACAAATAAATGCAGCGTAAATAGGAGGAGGACTGGAGAATAACACACCAGAACAGGACACCCTTGGGGGGTGCGCACCACGCAATGGAGGCCCTCTGTTAACCCACCTCTTCAGGAGAAGCCCTCCAACATAAACGCGAGGTACCAAGGCCTCCTTCTCCACACACGCACACACCTCCAGGCAACCACTCAGCACAGGCACAGTTAGCAGTAGACACAAAACTCAGGAACAGCTTGGGACCTCCTTCTGGGCTATCTCACCTACTCTGGATCCCACCATCAAGCCTCGTCCTAACCACCCCTTTCCCCCAGCACCGAGGACAAACACAGACACTGTCTTCCCAGGTTACAGACGGCACGAGCACCTGTGTCCTCTCTGTTGAAAAGACAGAGCAAAGCTGTAGTTTCTCTAAATTAAGACCCATTTCATCACTTGCAGCAATCAGTCGTATGAATTCATTCGAGGGTTGTGCTCGGGCATCTGACAAATGCTTAAATGAAGCAGCCAAAAGGGACTTGTCTTGCACATCTACTGATTCCTCTCCCTTTGAAACACCGAGGGCCGTGTAGGTGAATAAACTCTGACCCAAAGTGGGCTGCTCTCACAAGAGCTATTATCCGCCCAATGGTATTACTCAAGATAAACGTAACCTTAGCTCATCTTTTACATCCAGCAGACCTAAAGCCCAAAGGTCCTTCCTCAGACTCACACCAAATGCAGACTCCACTCCCCACAGGCACACATGGCCAGGCAGACGATTCCCATCGGCTGCAGATCGAAGGTCTCACCTGCTTCCAACAACCATCGTGCAACCACCACGCTTCCAACAACCTTCAAGCACTGCCCAAGAAGCAGTGCTTTCTAATTCCCTGGAGACCTTCAGCTTCTGACAAGGAGTTAAGGCTCTTCGCCCTGCAGATGGAAGGCCACGTGAGTAACACCTCATCACACAACTGCCAGGCTGCCTGGAAACAGCATACAGATCCTCTCCTCACAAGGAGCCACATCCAGAAGACAAGGACCCCTGGGTACACGTAGCACTGGCAGGGGTTTCATCTCTCTGGTGCTGTCCTGCAGAGCTGGGGTGGCCGCTGCTGATGCAGGGGAGGCCTCGTGTCCTCAGAATTGTCCTCAGTCACCGTCTGGGGAGACTGCTCTGCTCTCTGCCCATCCCTGCAATGCAGCAGCTCAGGAACAGGCAAGGAGCAAACAATGGGCTCGCTGGGCTCCTGGGCAAGGAATGGTATCTGCAGCTCCAGCTGCTGCCTGACACGGTGGCCACAGGAGCTGGTAGAGGGCTGGGCAGGAGAGAAAACAGCCCTTCTCAGCAATGATCACCAAGGAAATATGCAGGGAAAAGCTCCAGCACCTTATTCTCCAAGGTCAGCATCCCCCTTGCACAGCACCCACATCCATTGCCCCCTGTAGAGAGAAGGCCATTCTAAAACCCTTGTTGGCGTTCTTCTCTACTCCACTGAGGCTCAGTCCAGAGGCTTTCAGAGCCCAAGCTTTCCACTCTTTCATTTCCAACAAGAAAAGACGTAGCGATAAAGTGAAGAACCCAGATGTTTATTCATGGAAGGTCAAGTGGACCTGGGAGCACCCTGAGGGGATGGGAAGGGCCCACTCGCTGGAACTACGCTATGGAGCAGAGAGAATCCTGGAGCCACCCAGCTGTGCCTGGTACATGGGAGGGAAGGTCATCTCCTCCTCAAAATTTTCCAGAGCTGCCCTGCCAGCACCCGCAGCCTCTGTCCAATGGAAGGATTTCTCTCTCTAGCTCTAAGGTCGTCCAGAATTTTAGCTGCCATCTCTCTGTTGTATTTGGTGTCATCTCTCACACTTTCGAGGGCTGGAAGAGAGAGGAAGACAGCCAAGATCAGAGCGTGCATCTGCGGGGACCCCAGGAAGACCTCCTGCCAGGACCACCCCACCCAGCTCTTCCCATGGCCAGGAGGGAGCAGGCCCAAAGGGATCACCCGCAGGGAGCTGCCACCAATACGCCCGAAAAGCTTGCTCGGCTCTGCCCACACGGCCTCGCAGGGAGCGGAACCAGCTGGGTGGGGCACGGATTGCAGCTCCCTGGCCCAGGCTCCTTCCTCCTCCGCACCAGACCCGCTCCCCTCACTTACCCTCGCAGACGATCCGCAGCTCCTCCTGCTCTCCCCTCACGAGCCACCCAACGTACCCTAGGAACACACAGCACATCCCCAATCCGGCAGCTGCAGCAGTTCAGCTCCCCCAGCCCTGCCCAGCTCCAGACACCCCTCCCCTTGCCGTGCTCAGCCCGTGGTGTTCCCCACTGCTGCCCAAGGGCACCGAGGCAGCGGGCGGCAGGGAGCCCCGCGGGCCCCGCTCCATCAAGTGCTCGGGGCTGCACAGGGCCCGTGCCAGGGGTCCAGATGAGTGGGGAACGGAGGGACCCCGGGACTTGTGGCTCACCAAGGAACTCAATGGCCACCTCTCGCAGGAACTCCTGCCGGTTGTCCAGATACAGCAGGGACTGGTGCAGGTATTCGGCTGCTCTGCTCCTGTCCTCTGCCAGCTGCAGAGAGAACAATCACAGAATGCTTTGGCTTGGAACGCACTGGAAAGATTATCCACTTCCAACCCCTCTGCCATGGGCAGGGACACCTCCCTACAGACCAGGCTCATCAAGGCCCCATCCAAACTACCCCTGGAAACCTCTAGGCATGGGGAATCCACAACTTCTCCCTTAAACCTCTGCCAGTATCTCAACACCATCATTGTGAAGAAATTCTTCCTAATATGAACCTTCCCCCTTCTCAGTTAAAACTGTTCACCCTCATCCTAGCTCTACAGGCCCTTCTATATAGTCCCTCCCCAGATTTTCTGTCACCACAATCAGGTACTACAAGGATGCTATAAGGTCTCCTCAGAGCCTTCTCTTCTCCATGCGGAACAATACAAACTCCCTTTGTCTGTCCACATAGCAGAGGTGCTCCAGACCTCGCATCATATTTGTAGCCCTTCACTGCACAAGGGGATGGATGGAAGGGTTGGTACAGCATCTCCCCCTTGCCTGGCCGTCCCAGCCCGCACGACTGGCCTCTCCAGCCACGACACCCAGGACACCCAGCCAGCACCCGCCTGTGCCGCAGTTTAGAGGGAGCTCAGGGCAGGTGCTCCATGGGGAGCTGCCGTCCCACCCTGCCACCAAAGCCCAGCAGTGATGGGGTCCCATCAGCACTCCTGAGATCCGTGAAGGAGAGGAGCTTTGAGAAGAGCCCACAGGGACGAATGTCCAAAGGAAGAAGCCTTTGTGGGGTTCAGGCTGTAGGAGAGGGGGCTGTTGCAGTGCGCAGGGGCACAGCTGCCAGTCCCACATCCTGGGCTCTGGCAAGAGGCTTCGGGGACATCTTACCAGGCAGTTGCCCAACCCCGACATCTTCTTGCTCTTAAGCAGTTTCCTCAACTTCTTCATCTTCAGGAGCTTCGTAGCTCCTAGAAGGGTTTCCTGAGATGCCTGCAAATCAGCAGAGACTGGAGATGGCACTGCTGCCCAACGCACAGCACCCATGGCCGCCGTGCCTGGGCAAGGCTGAAGGGCAATCCCGGGCCCCGGTGGGAACGGGCAGCAGCTAGGTAACACATCCACCGATGGGTTCTCGGCCCAGGATGAGTAGTGGGGCAACTCCCACCACAGGCAGCTGGAGCTGCTGCTCTGCACCCAAGGCCCGGAGGAACCTGGAGCCCTGCAGTCAACCCAGCGCGCAGGCATGAGGAAGCTGAGCCACCTCCCACCGGGATCCCAGCAGGTCAGACATCCTCACCTCTGACACGCGCTTGTTCTCATCATACACGTGGAAGAGCAGGGGCAGCAGGCTCTGGCGCACCTGCACCTCCACTGCCTTCCTTCCCAGTGGCACCAAAAGCTCCATCACGTGGCGGAAGAGCTGCATGGAGAGCACTTTCACGGAGCTGGACTCCTGTTGGTAACAAAGAGGGCAACACCTCAGCACCGGCTGCTCCAGGCCCACCTGCGCCTGAGAAACCACAGGGCACAAAGTCTCCTGACAGCACCCAGTGCTCGTGCTGGGGGGCTCAAAGCCTTACGTTGTCAAAGAGCGGACGCAGCCTCTCAGCCAGCTGCACGACGATGGCGCCAGCAACTGGCGTGGCCATATTCCTCAGCACACTGGAGAGCACGCAGAGGATCATCTCGACCAGCCCCGGGTCAGCAAGCTGCAGAAGGTGCAGGAGCCGTGGCAGGAGAACCTCCATTCCTTTGGCCTGTGTGGAACACAAAGTCAGTCGGTGAAGCCAGAACAGGCTGCACCGACAAAAGCGCTCCGGTCCCTCGAGCCCACGCTGCTCTCTCAGAGCCCAGAAACCAAAGGCCTTCCCCAAAGGACTCGGGCGGGTGAACGGGGATGCACGAGAGCCGCGAGCAGCTCCCACAGCTCACAAAGCCCAGACGAGTCCCAGCTACTGTGGTACCCAGACCCACTCCTCCCTCCAGCACGGCTCCAGCCGCCTGCCCCCTGCTCACCATCTTGGGTCTGTGGCAGCGCGCGACGAGCCCTCGGAGCACCAGGCGTTGCATCTCTCTGCGCTCACTCTCCAGGTACAGTGGCAGGAGCTGCAGGACGCACTCATCCCATACAGGCATGTCCGGGCAGGCCAGGAGCTGCAACACACACAGACAGCAGTGACACGGCTGCCTGGACGGCAGGACCCCAGCCCTGTGGCAGGGCTGGCTACAGCCAGCAGCACAGCACGCGGCCACCGGCCCAGGCAGCCCGGCCCAAAGCCTTGCCGTCGCTCGGCCTTGCAAGAGCAACAGCTGCCACAACGGGTCACCAAACACAGCTGGGGACAACCTTCATCCCAGCAGAAAGACGCCAAGGACACACAGCGGAGCCACCCCCTGACCCAGCTCCGCTGACCGGGCTTCCCCCACAGCACCTGCTGCGGTACAGTGGTGCGAGGCAGCTGTGTGTCCACAGCGTAAAAACCACACGGTGCCTTCAGCATAAAAGCCCAAACTGGCAGATTCCACCTCAAATCAAGTGTTACTGAACTGATTAGAACAAGGCTACAATTAAGGTGGCCCAGCTCACTTCGACTGATAATATGACTGCGATGCTTTTTCTCTGCGTATTATGAGTAGCACAGCCCAAATCTACAGATAACGGCAACGTGAGAAGTTACAGGTTACACAGAACGCGCAGCCATGCAATACGAATCATCCATGGGTCACCTAGTTCTTTGGGGCCTGTTGATCGGCCCCTTCACATCAGCAGCTCAGCGAGCCTGTGCTCCCATCACGCTCACCTCGACAAAGAAGGCCATGGCAGGGACCTCCCAGCAGGGCTTCTTCCTGTTCAGCGCCTTCATCAGGTAGCGCGCCATGCGGTACCGCAAGGTGTTCTGGATACTGCACATCTCCCTGGCAGGGGGAAGAAGGCACTGTCAGCACGGACCAGGGTGGGCAACCTCTCCCAGGACTGACTCACCAAGACCTGGTCTTTCCCCACCACCCCTCACCAAGAAAGGCAGTGCACAACACCACCACACTCCTTTCTGGACAAGACTGGAAAAACGCCCTTCCAGCACCAAAAGTTAGCCCTTCTGAGGAGAACCCTTGCCTGCCTACGGGAGACTCCTGTCCCCAGGCCCTGACCCTGCTGCTCAGTACATCTGGCCCCGTCCCGCAGCTGCCCCCAGTGGGGCCACCTGCAGACACACCCCGCCCTCTGCCATCAGCCCAGACCCCGTGGGTGGCACCTGCTCTGCACTGACCTCTCCTACCTTTTTCTGTCTGCTGAGACAACCCTTGCTGACCCTTTCCTGACCCTTCGTGACCGAAGGCTGCCAGGTCTCTAGGGGAAAAACGGTGGCGGGGGAAGGGGCAAGGGGTTCTCACCTGGCCAGCACACCCACCGCGGACTGGTGGGTCTCAGCGATGATGAGCTTGTCCCAAACACGCTCACGTTCAACTCTCATCACCACATCCTCATAGTTGAGATAGCGGAGCATGACTTTCAGAATCAGCACTGCCAATCTGTGTGCAGAGCAAAGCCCAGGTCTCACCAGCAGCCCTGGACCCGGCTTCAGTACTATGGGAGGGACAAGAGGGCTGCGATGGAGCACCTTCTGGGGATGGTGGGAAGGCAGACCGTCTCCAGGTCTCTGGTCCACAAGGGATCAACCTCCTCTGTGCTGCAGAACAGTTGGAAAAGCACAACCAGGAACAGGCAGGGGAAATGCCGCTGAAACGCCTCCGGGTCCTCGGACTGCTGGAGAATCTCCCACAGAACCCTCATTGCCTGAAGGAAACAAAACACCCAGAGACAGCACTCAGCGCTGAGATGTCTCCGTGGCAGGGACCGAAGGGTGAGAGGGGGAACTTCCGGTGATGCTCTGGCCCACGGCAGACACAGGGAGAGCACACGGCCTGGCTGCCCCTAGGCCTGCCCCTACCACAGCTTTCCCGCCACTGCATGAGGCAGGGAGGGGAAAGGGCAGGGGAGGATGGAGAGCCGCCCGGAGGGGCGACCCTGCGGTTGGGCAAAGCTCTGCTCCAGAAACTCACTGCCAGGGAATAGACCTCCGTGCTGTCCCCGTCGGAGGTGGATGTGCTGTGCACCGGGGAGTCCTCCAGGACACGGAGCAGCTCCCCCTGCACCTTCTCCGCAGCCGCACGCTCAGACACCATCGCTCTCCACATGGTCGCAGCCGCCCTGCAGCCACAAAGCTTTGGCTCAGCAGGGTCTGGGCAACCCCGTATCCTGGGCTGGGCACCAGCCCTGACCCTGCCCAGTGCCCCTCGCTGCCACCATCGAGCAGCCTGATGGCCTCCAAAGGCTGGGAAGCCCAGAGCTATCAAGGCAGCAGCCCCATACCTGTCACACGATGGAGAAAGTCGCAGGAGGGTCACCACCACATCATGAGGCCGTGCCTTGGTCAGCTGTACAAGGCTCTCATCCAGCCTCTGATCATCACAGACCCTCCTGAACGATAGCTGCCACTGGTACATTGCCCTCACCAGCTCAGGCACCTGGAGGAGACACAGCCGAGAGCTGCAGTGCTGACAGAGCGAGCCCTTTGCCCAGATGCCCTTTGCACCACACTCTGCCGACCAGAAGCCTGTCCATGCCCAGTGGACCTGGCTTCAGGGAGCACACAATTCCTGGGGGCTTAAGCCCAGGCCACAGGCTACTTACCTGCCAAGAAACGTAGGTGGTTTTTATCACAATCTCATCCATAGTGCCAGCCAAACGCTCCGCAATAACAGAGTCGGGGTCTGCCTCATTCTCGAAGGCCATGAGGATGGTGTTGTCCTCATTAGCAGGCAAGAAGTCATGCTAAAATATGTCCAAGAGAAGGAAGAGCATTAAAGAGAGAGATGTCACCCCAAATGCCCCGACAGCGGTGCTCGCCTGAGCAGCGAGAGATGGCCCGACCCAGGAAGGCATGGCTGTGGGTACCTGTGCACTGCTGTTCAAGAGGGCATCCTCTTCCTCCTCCCCTTCTGATATCTCCAAGTCACAATCTGCAAAGACCGAGTACAGTGACAGCTGAGGGAGAGGCTGGAGAACACAGCCCAATCCCGCGCTCCCCATGCAGGACCAGCCCCGGGAAACGGGCTGCTGGGGACACCAACCCCCGTCTCTGCGGCTGGAGGTTCTCAAAGCTTGGAGCACAGATGGAGCCCGCTTGTGGGCAACAGCCCTGTTCCCTACTCCCCTCTTTCCCTGGAAAGGCCCATGGGGGATGAGATGGGGACAAGCCGCCCGCACCCACCAGCCTTGTGGCCCAGCTCTGCCACTCACCCTCCCGCGGCACCTGCAGCTCCTCCACCTCACCAGGCTGACACGCTGGGGCAGCCTCAGTGCCTTCCTCCTCCTCTCCTAACACACAGCACAGACTGGCCACACCAGGGACTCTCTCCGCCATCCTGCTGAAGACTGGCCTCGATGCCTCCTGCTCCAAGGCTGGAAGATGCCTCAGTCAAACGCCGCAGACACGGATCAGTAGGCAACAAGTTGGCTGTGCGAGATCCACACAGCCCCACTCTGTTCCGTCCTGACTCGTCGTGGCCTACGGGCACTCTGAGCTGACAACACGCTGCCAACAGCCCCTGTGGCACCTCGGTTGCCAAGGGCCTTTATGACACGCTGCCACTCACCAGCCAATCACAGCACCCGTATCACTGCAGCTCCCAAAGGCTGCTGCACCTCCGCCCACACCGCTTTTGCTCCGCCCTTCCATCCTTGAGTGCTCCCACAAGCACCAATTGGCCGCTGCACACCACAGGCGCCTCCAGGCTGGAGCGCTGGCCTTGGCAGGCGGCAGCGCAAGGGCCCAGATGTGGCTGTTCCAGCCAGGTTGGCTGGGGGAGCATTTCTCTCCTCGTCGCGGCTCCCCCTGCGGGACCGTGGGCATTTTTCCCTTGAAGCATCACCTAACACCTTCTTCAACTCTGTTTCCAGCCCAGTTGAGACACCATTTCCAAGGGAATTCTCTCTCTCACCGCTCCCAGTCTTTTCCTACGCATGGAATTTTGTTGTCCACAGTAGCTGAACATGCAGCTCATGAACTCTGCTTCACACCGGCCTCAAAGAGGCTTGGCAACACACGGACATTTCAGCAATTGCTGAGCTGGGCTTGCACAGCAGCAAGGACTTCTCTACTGCTCACACTGCCCCCACAGCAAGTGGCCTGGGGGCGGCCAAGACATTGCAAAGGGACTCAGCCACCAGAGGTCACCAGGGCATGGTCCGCGCCCAATGATTTCACGCTCAGCAAGAGAAACAGGGGCACATTTTCCAAAGTAGCCGTTGCTCAGGGACTGGCCACCCTGCTGCCAAGAGCCTGCTTGGCCATCACTCTTCCTTCTCCTGCTCTTACTAAACTGTCTTTATCTCAGCCTGGAAGGTGGTGGGTTCTTTCCCCTGATTTTGCCCTTCCATCCCACCGGGGAGGCAGGGATGCAGGGAGGGATGACTGCGTGTGTGGGTGCGTGGGTGGGTGGGTGTGTGGGGGCTCAGCTGGCAGTTGGGTTAACCTGCCCCACTCGCTCTCACTGCCATCCATCCCCAACTGTAAGACGCTGCCTCTGTTCCCCGAAGGGCTACAGGCCCAGGGAAAACTGTTTGCACGGGCCGGCTCTAAGGAAAAACTACCAGTGCTCTCCTGATGGCACCAAGCACACCAGCAAAGGCTCTGAGGCCATTCACACCACCAAGATGCAATCGCACGGCACTGCCAGAAAGCACAACCATAGACACTCTCAGACGCAAACCAACACCGACAGCGACACAAGTGGTGCTGCTCAACCATCTCCTGCAGCACCAAGAACTCCCCTGACTCTGCAGCCTCGTAGCGCTTGAGTCCCTCTGCCTCGTGAGGGTTCAGTGCCTGCAACAGCACCAAAGGCATCACCGGCAACAGGGATTCCTGGCACTCACCTATTTCTGCATCAAACCCCAGAAAGCCAAAAGGCTGTAGAAAGTTATGAAACATTCAAGGGCCCTTCCTTTCGCAGCTGGCGATTTTGGAGGGCAGGTTTATGTCTCGCTGACCACAGTAAGGGCTCGCAGCAAGCTCTGGGGGCTGCTCTTCCTAGGAAGTGGAGATTCCCAAACTGCAAGGCCGTCAGGGAAATTTCATGCCCAAGGTCTTGAGCAAAGCTGATCCAAAGCAACAAATTCCAGGCAGGTTCAGCTCAAGCAAGGCACAAACACTTGCTGTCTTCACGTTTCCCTCAAAAAGACATTGGTGGGGGTCAGCTGTCAAGTGTTCCCAATCCAAGTCCATCAGCACGGATGGACACCGATTCCGTTTTACAGTTACGCTACAGCATCAGCACCGGGACCCCATCAGCACACGCAGAGCAGCCACGTACAAAACACTGCGCCCACATCCCAAGAACTTCTCTGCTCCACCGCTACCAGCCACAAAACAAATCCCCTTGTAACGTGGGCGCAGGAGAAGTGCTGCGGGGTTTGCCGGGAGCACGCGGCACCCCCGCAGGCACCCGCAACAGGCCAGCATCATCACGAGACCATACAAACCCTCACGTGGCAACAGAGAGGAGCAAACAGCATCCAGCTCCTTTCAGGATGCCAGAGCTGTGCTTCTTCAACAACACGACCTGATCTGAAAGTCTGTCAAGGACCAGCACCAAAAGCTAACAAAAATGCCCACCTCATTCTCTCCAAGATGCCCAGCAAGGGCACACCAGCAAAAAGCTCTGCGAGCCAAAACTTCCAGCCCTTTCCTGAGGCCAGGGACACAGCAACATCAGCCCGTGCCACACACACACTTCAAAGAGGAGAAGCAGAATCTTCCCCATGCGCTCTATTTTCAGCTCAGTAGATCCCCTGCTCCCCACCGACCAGGCAGAAGAGTTTCCCAGCACCTGACCCCTCCAACCTAACACGCACTCCACGCTGCACGTTGTATTTGTGGGGGTTTGGTTTGGTTTTCAGAAAGCCAGTCCTTCTGCAGCACCAGCACTGCTTCACCACGTCCCGAGAACGTCCTGCACGGAGCAACGGGGTGGGGGTGGGGTGGGGGGCACGTTCACACCCAAGGCACTTACCACCAAACGCCCTATTTCGTTCCAGGCTTCTTCTACTCGTCAGAGCTGACTGGGGGGACGACAGCTGCCACAGGTAGGGAAGCACAGCATGCTACTCCTTCTTCTGTGGGAACCAGCTCTGCCTTGGGTATCTAGGATGGCAAGACTCTTGCAAATACACGGCTTGGAAACTAAATCACACACCTGCAAGCAACTGAATTAATGCAGGTTACCCAGGGACTCCCTGTCAGCTCAGGTGCTTCACATCAACATTTGAGCTCAAGACCAGACACTGAAAACCAAAAACAAACCCCCAAACCAATGACAACAACAACAAACAAACATCAAAATCCCAACTTCCTTTACGTACCTTTTTCCCCCTAAATTAGATGAAACCAAAAGTCATCTTGTCATTTCTTCTGGCAAAAGCCTCGATACATTCCCCAGCACAGAATCAGAGCCCACCCACATGGACCCGTCTGACACCACCACCCCGCAGGCCAAAGCATCCAGCACAAGTCTCCCAGCTACAAGAGACCGGGACCGTCGCCCCTAGCCCTTGGGACAACCCCACCTCTGTCAGCCTTACAAGCTCCTGGAACCTCTGCTACTCGCTACGTGCCAGAAGAGCTCCCACACTGCTTCAACTGTTGCCAAGCCTCAGCCCAGCTAAACAAGCAAGCGAGTGCCTCGGGACACTCGCTTTCCCCTCTCACATCCCCCTGATGCTCAGGCTTCCGTCGCAGCACAGAAATTAAGGGGCTCTTTGAAAAATTATGGCCTGCCTTCAGCACTGAAAACACCGTAAGGAATCAGCGGGACGAGACAGACGCGACACCTCAGCACTCAGCTAACTGGAGGCAGGCTGCAGTGGGGCAAGGTGCTCTCTAGACCCTCTCCAACACACAGCACTCCGCACTTGGTGCTCTGGCTTTCCACACACAGGCAACAGATCTTATCACTCTACCACAACTACCCCTTTAAAACGCAGTTCCACTTCAATTATGTGGCACAGAGTCATTTTAAGAACTTCCCAAATGACAAGTGCTCAAGGAAAGACATGGAAGCATGCAAAGCACCAGGACTGTTGCGCTGTGCCCAATTTTTCTGCAACCACAGCCCAGACCAAGCTCTCTCCCTTGAGAAACCGGCAGACAATGGTACAGCCAGGGTAGACACTGCCCAGGGGCTGCTGAATGTTCTCCAGCCCCTGACCGCCTGACAGGGAGAAAAAGTCTTTGTCCAACCAACCTCTCTAATTGCTCTCGCGCTCTAGTAAGATGGTACCTTCTGCCTTGCTGGATCCACCTCTCAACCCTGCACAGAGTTTTCTGCTCTAAAACACTTGCAGATTTGGCAGTCGAAAGGAACGTAAAAGCTAAGACGAGTAAATATAGGGACACCTCAGCTTCCCACACCTACACTACTAAGCCTCAAATCAGATGCACTTCCTAAGTCCGCAGTTTGCACCCTGGAAGGGTTGAACTCTGCAAGGGCTGCTGATGCTCTGGCAGCACTCATAGAGCTGCTCTATGACCAGATTGAAAACCACTGGAACTGCAATTTTCACAGCAGTTCTATGAAGATTCAAGGAAACGCTTCAGTCAGCGAGCACAAGCACTGCCCAAGCCCTTTTGCTCTGCACTGCTGAGCTGCACCACACCCGCTGGACTAACACACGCAACCATAACCTACAGAGTTTCTACCGCTGCCGCTGCCGCAAGGGGACTTTGGAGAGTGAAGCAGCAGAAAGCACACATCACTGGGAACAAAGCCTCAATAGCACACAATAGCTGGATGACTGCTCGGAAACACCGCAGGCTGCAGCAGAATCTCAGAGGTCTCACGTCATTACTTGCAGCCTTTGAAACTTTCCATATTTACGTTGCCTGTGCCTGCCAGGTCAGCACTGATCGCTCCTACGGGGTCACTGGCACAACTTTCTGGCTGATGCAAGGCAAATGTTACCTCCAGAACCAGAGATTGTCACCGGAAAAGCCAAAGAGCGCTCTCTCTTTTGCATCTTTTGCTGTCTCTAAGTTTGCCTGACAGTACTGATACTTTCCGCGGGCAGGGTCGAGGAGTTAACTGCTGCTTGGAGGCGATCTGCAAATTGTGTAAAGCTCTCATGTTCATTTTTCTGTATTGTGGACCATGGCGATGGCTTGGCGATAACTCTAGAGGCTGTGCGAATAGCTTCTCTAGCTGCACGAGTAGTTGTCATAAATTCGTGGGCCCACAGGCCTTGGGCTTGAGCCTGGGGGGTAATCATCATTGGGTCTGGAGCCATTAGTTGTTGTAGGCTAGAGCCATGTAGCGGGTGATCCGCCCCAGTTACTAGTTACTTGAGCTAGTTGCCTCGCACAGTTGTCCTCCCATTCTTGTTTAAAAAGAGTCATCCCTGCCCCATCAAAAATCAGTCTTGTACAAGTTTGTTTTATATCGAATGGGAGCATGTCATCTCCCCCGAAAACCCCATCTATGAGGGTGGAGACCATGGCAGAATTAAGCCCGTTGTCCGCAACTGCTTTAACAATCGCTTGTATACCCTTAGGGTTTATCGGCGAATGGACCCTTTGTCCCTCATCCGTCACACGGACCGGGAACGCTAGCGTGGCCGACGGAGCCCAATCGGCACACACAATCTTTATTTCACTCCAATCCATGAGAGGAATTTTTCCCCCTTGCAGTCCCTTTATATTGCAGATGGGGATATTTTGGTTTTTAGCTCTGTCTACTCTTATTTCCTCCTCTTCCGAATTTGAATCGGTTACGAGCCACTCGTCCCACCCACTGTTTCATCCGGAGCCGGGACTCGACTGACTGGTTACTTCCGGGCTCCAATACTTTTTTGTTGGTCTCCGGCCCCGCCCACTTCCCTTGCGGGCGGGCCGTTCCCCCCCTCTAGGCTCGCCCCGCCTTCTATTCGGGTAGAGGGGGGTGTTTGCCCTATAAGGGCATTTTTTCAGACGGCTGCTCCGATTGGCTCTCCGCCCCTCACTCGCGCTCCCCTCCCCTTCCCGGTCGTCCCCACCACTTTTCTCCTTCTCCTTCTCCTCCCCCTCCCTATTGTGTGCGCTTGTTAGCTCAAGCGCTTTCTCTCCGTTCCCGCCGGGGGCATTCTAGCCCCGCCCTTCCCCTTGCTGCTCGGCGCCATTTTTGGGCGCATAGGGCGGTGGTCTAGCCCCACCCTCCTCGGATTTTGATTTCTCCGCGGCGCCCCTGGCCACCTCGAGTAACCCACCCCAGAAGGATTTCGCTTGATTCTGTCCTTTCCTAAGTGGGTCGGGGCTCGGGGACTTGGGGGACATATCACCCTCCCGCAAGTCTTTGGGCTCAGCAGAGTTGCCATCGTCTGGGGGTTGCGGAGTCTGTGTCGCTGCCCTGACTCCCAATTTCGGGGTAGCCAGCAAACAGTCCCTTGACAGTACTGCTACTCTTCCAGGTTTGCTCCCCAACCCCAGGGCTTGCTCTCAGATAGTTCAGCTGTTACATCCTTCCGCAGTCTTTACTGAACGTTACTTGCAACCACCCGACAAAGCAAGCCCTGGTAAAGCTTGAAATCCTGCCTGAAACCAGGCAAAACATTCACCCTGAGTTCTGAAGCCACTGACTGCCAAGCGCAGTCACGGGTGTCGCACCCTGTCCCTTGTAGGCCTCACGCTGCTGCTTATCGAGAGAGGCCTGCACTGCTCAAGAGTCCTTACAGAAAGTTTTGGATGTTCCATAAAAAGGCACTGGCGCTGAGCTTAAGCTTTAAATCAGCAGAGATCTTAGAGAACTACTTTAGGCACGAGGAGCAAAGCCGAGAAGCAGCCAAGCGTGGTTTCCCAGCCTTGTTTGCTCTCATGGCCTGCACAGCAGCAGGCTGGCACTCAGCAAGGGATTCCAGAGTCTCAGGGTACACCTGAAACTGCAAAGACTTTCAAAAGAGACCCATCTGGTGCCTGAGGTTGGACATTATGAGGCAAACAGAAACCCAAGAAACCTCTTGCGGCCCTGGTTCCACAGAGGGGGCAGAGCCACGCTCACTGTAAAACACCAGCACCGTCCAAACCAGGGATCCAGGCAGCCCTTTGCTCACGAGCAACACTCCTAGAACAGCTCACGTGTGATCGCACCAGGAGGCACTGACTGCAGGAGCTTGTTACCTGAGACCACGGACAACAAATAAATGCACATAGGAGGAGGACTGGAGAAAAACACACCAGAACAGGACACCCTTGGGGGGTGCGCACCACACAATGGAGGCTCTCTGTTAACCCACCTCTTCAAGGGAAGCCCTCCAACATAAACGCGAGGTACCAAGGCCTCCTTCTCCACACACGCACACACCTCCAGGCAACCACTCAGCACAGGCACAGTTAGCAGTAGACACAAAACTCAGGAACAGCTTGGGACCTCCTACTGGGCTATCTCACCTACTCTGGATCCCACCATCAAGCCTCGTCCTAACCACACCCTTCCCCCAGCACCGAGGACAAACACAGACCCTGCCCTCTCAGGTTACAGACGGCACGAGCACCTGTGTCCTCTCTGTTGAAAAGACAGAGCAAAGCTCTAGTTTTATCGAAATTAAGACCCATTTCATCACTTGCAGCAATCAGTCGTATGAATTCATTCGAGGGTTGTGCTTGGGCATCTGACAAATGCTTAAATGAAGCAGCCTAGATGGGACTTGTCTTGCACATCCACTGATTCCTCTCCCTCTGAAACACCGAGGGCCGTGAAGGTGAATACACTCTGACCCAAAGTGGGCTGCTCTCACAAGAGCTATTATCCGCCCAATGGTATTATTCAAGTTAAACATAACCTTAGCTCATCTTTTACATCCAGCAGACCTAAAGCCCAAAGGTCCTTCCTCAGACTCACACCAAACACGGACTCCACTCCCCACAGGCTCACCTGGCCAGGCAGACGATTCCCGTCGGCTGCAGATCGAAGGTCTCACCTGCTTCCAACAACCATCGTGCAACCGCCATGCTTCCAACAACCTTCAAGCACTGCCCAAGAAGCAGTGCTTTCTAATTCCCTGGAGACCTTCAGCTTCTGACAAGGAGTTAAGGCTCTTCGCCCTGCAGATGGAAGGCTACGCGAGTCACACCTCATCACACAACTGCCAGGCTGCCTGGAAACAGCATACAGATCCTCTCCTCACAAGGACTCACATCCAGAAGACAAGGACCACTGGGTACACGTAGCACTGGCAGGGGTTTCATCTCTCTGGTGCTGTCCTGCAGAGCTGGGGTGGCCGCTGCTGATGCAGGGGAGGCCTCGTGTCCTCAGAATTGTCCTCAGTCACCGTCTGGGGAGACTGCTCTGCTCTCTGCCCATCCCCGCAATGCAGCAGCTCAGGAACAGGCAAGGAGCAAACAATGGGCTCGCTGGGCTCCTGGGCAAGGAATGGTATCTGCAGCTCCAGCTGCTGCCTGACACGGTGGCCACAGGAGCTGGTAGAGGGCTGGGCAGGAGAGAAAACAGCCCTTCTCAGCAACGAACACCAAGGAAATATGCAGGGAACAGCTCCAGCACCATATTCTCCAAGGTCAGCATCCCCCTTGCACAGCACCCACATGCATTGCCCCCTGTAGAGAGAAGGCCATTCTAAAACCCTTGTTGGCTTTCTCCTCTACTCCACCGAGGCTCAGTCCAGAGGCTTTCAGAGCCAGAGCTTTCCGCTCTTTCATTTCCAACAAGAAAAGACGTAGCGGTAAAGTGAAGAACCCAGATGTTTATTCATGGAAGGTCAAGTGGATGTGTGACCTGGGAGCACAGTGAGGGAATGGGCAGGGCCCACTCGCTGGAACCGCGCTATGGAGCAGAGAGAATCCTGGAGCCAGCCCAGCTGTGCCTGGTACATGGGAGGGAAGGTCATCTCCTCCTCAAAGTCCTCCAGAGCTGCCCTGCCAGCACCCGCAGTCTCTGTCCAATGGAAGGATTTCTCTCTTCAGCTCTGAGGTCGTCCAGGATTGCAACTGCCATCTCTCTCTTGTGGCAACTGGTGTCATCTCTCACATTTTCGAGGGCTGGAAGAGAGAGGAAGACAGCCAAGATCAGAGTGTGCCTCTGCGGGGACCCCAGGAAAAGACCTCCTGCCAGGACCACCCCACCCAGCTCTTCCCACCGCCAGGAGGGAGCAGGCCCAATGGGATCACCCGCAGGGAGCTGCCACCAATACGCCCGAAAAGCTCGCTCGGCTCTGCCCACACGGCCTCGCAGGGAGCGGAACCAGCTGGGTGGGGCACGGATTGCAGCTCCCTGGCCCAGGCTCCTTCCTCCTCCCCACCAGATCCGCTGCCCTCACTTACCCTCGCAGACGATCCGCAGCTCTTCCTGCTCTCCCCTCACGAGCCACCCAACGTACCCTAGGAACACACAGCACATCCCCAATCCGGCAGCTGCAGCAGTTCAGCTCCCCCAGCCCAGCCCAGCCCAGCCCAGCTCCAGGCCCCCCTCCCCTCGCAGGGCTCAGCCCGTGGCGTTCCCCACCGCTGCCCAAGGGCACCGAGGCAGCGGGCGGCAGGGAGCCCCGCGGGCCCCGCTCCATCGGGTTCTCAGGGCTGCACAGGGCCCGTGCCTGGGGCCCAGATGAGTGGGGAACGAAGGCACCCCGGGGCTTGTGGCTCACCAAGGAACTCGACGGCCGCCTCTCGCAGGGACTCCTGCCGGTTGTCCAGATACAGCAGGGACTGGTGCAGGTACTCGGCTGCACTGCTCCTGTCCTCTGCCAGCTGCAGAGAGAACAATCATAGAATGCTTTGGCTTGGAACGCACTGGAAAGATCATCCACTTTCAACCCCTCTGCCATGGGCAGGGACACCTCCCTACAGACCAGGCTCATCAAGGCTCCAACCAAACTGCCCCTGGAAACCTCTAGGCATGGGGAATCCACAACTTCTCCCTTAAACCTCTGCCAGTATCTCAACACCATCATTGTGAAGAAATTCTTCCTAAAATGAACCTTCCCCCTTCTCAGTAAAAACTGTTCACCCTCATCCTAGCACTACAGGCCCTTCTATAAAGTCCCTCCCCAGATTTTCTGTCACCACAATCAGGTACTGCAAGGATGCTATAAGGTCTCCTCAGAGCCTTCCCTTCTCCATGCGGAACAATACAAATTCCCTTTGCCTGTCCACATAGCAGAGGTGCTCCAGACCTCGCATCATCTTTGTAGCCCTTCACTGCACAAGGGGATGGACGGAAGGGTTGGTACAGCATCTCCCCCTTGGCTGGCCGTCCGAGCCCGCACAACTGGCCTCTCCAGCCACGACACCCAGGACACCCCGCCAGCACCCGCCTGTGCCGCCGTTTAGAGGGAGCTCAGGGCAGGTGCTCCATGGGGAGCTGCCACCAAAGCCCAGCAGCGACGGGGTCCCATCAGCACTCCTGAGATCCGTGAAGGAGAGGAGCCTTGAGAAGAGCCCACAGGGACGAATGTCCAAAGGAAGGAGCCTTTGTGGGGTTCAGGCTGTAGGAGAGGGGGCTGTTGCAGTGCGCAGGGGCACGGCTGCCAGCCCCACATCCTGGGCTCTGGCAAGAGGCTTCGGGGACATCTTACCAGGCACTTGCCCAACCCCGACATCTTCTTGCTCTTAAGCAGTTTCCTCAACTTCTTCATCTTCAGGAGCTTCGTAGCTCCTAGAAGGGTTTCCTGAGATGCCTGCAAATCAGCAGAGACTGGAGATGGCACTGCTGCCCAAGGCACAGCACCCATGGCCCCTGTGCCTGGGCAAGGCTGAAGGGCAATCCCGGGCCCCGGTGGGAACGGGCAGCAGCTAGGTAACACATCCACCGATGGGTTCTCGGCCCAGGATGAGTAGTGGGGCAACTCCCACCACAGGCAGCTGGACTGAGGTGTCCAGAGCTGCTGCTCTGCACCCAAGGCCCGGAGGAACCTGGAGCCCTGCAGTCAACCCAGCGCCCAGGCATGAGGAAGCTGAGCCACCTCCCACCGGGATCCCAGCAGGTCAGACATCCTCACCTCTGACGCGCGCTCGTTCTCATCATACACGTGGAAGAGCAGGGGCAGCAGGCTCTGGCGCACCTGCACCTCCACTGCCTTCCTTCCCAGTGGCACCAAAAGCTCCATCACGTGGCGGAAGAGCTGCATGGAGAGCACTTTCACGGAGCTTGACTCCTGTTGGCAACAAAGAGGGCAACACCTCAGCACCGGCTGCTCCAGGCCCACCTGCGCCTGAGAAACCACAGGGCACAAAGTCTCCTGGCAGCACCCAGTGCTCGTGCTGGGGGGCTCAAAGCCTTACGTTGTCAAAGAGCGGACGCAGCCTCTCAGCCAGCTGCACGACGATGGTGCCAGCAACTGGCGTGGCCATATTCCTCAGCACACTGGAGAGCACGCAGAGGATCATCTCGACCAGCCCCGGGTCAGCAAGCTGCAGAAGGTGCAGGAGCCGTGGCAGGAGAACCTCCATTCCTTTGGCCTGTGTGGAACACAAAGTCAGTCGGTGAAGCCAGAACAGGCTGCACCGACAAAAGCGCTCCGGTCCCTCGAGCCCACGCTGCTCTCTCAGGGCCCAGAAACCAAAGGCCTTCCCCAAAGGACTCGGGCGGGTGAACGGGGATGCACGAGAGCCGCGAGCAGCTCCCACAGCTCACAAAGCCCAGACGAGTCCCAGCTACTGTGGTACCCAGACCCACTCCTCCCTCCAGCACGGCTCCAGCCGCCTGCCCCCTGCTCACCATCTTCGGTCTGTGGCAGCGCGCGACGAGCCCTCGGAGCACCAGGCGTTGCATCTCTCTGCGCTCACTCTCCAGGTACAGTGGCAGGAGCTGCAGGACGCACTCATCCCACACAGGCATGTCCGGGCAGGCCAGGAGCTGCAACACACACAGACAGCAGTGACACGGCTGCCTGGACGGCAGGACCCCAGCCCTGTGGCAGGGCTGGCTACAGCCAGCAGCACAGCACGCGGCCACCGGCCCAGGCAGCCCGGCCCAAAGCCTTGCCGTCGCTCGGCCTTGCAAGAGCAACAGCTGCCACAACGGGTCACCAAACACAGCTGGGGACAACCTTCATCCCAGCAGAAAGACGCCAAGGACACACAGCGGAGCCACCCCCTGACCCAGCTCCGCCGACCGGGCTTCCCCCACAGCACCTGCTGCGGCACAGTGGTGCGAGGCAGCTGTGTGTCCACAGCGTAAAAAACACACGGTGCCTTCAGCATAAAAGCCCAAACTGGCAGATTCCACCTCAAATCAAGTGTTACTGAACTGATTAGAACAAGGCTACAATTAAGGTGGCCCAGCCCACTTCCACTCATAATATGACTGAGATGCTTTTTCTCTGCGTATTATGAGTAGCACAGCCCAAATCTACTGATAACGGCAACGTGAGAAGTTACAGGTTACACAGAACGCGCAGACATGCAATACGAATCATCCATGGGTCACCTAGTTCTTTGGGGCCTGTTGATCGGCCCCTTCACATCAGCAGCTCAGCGAGCCTGTGCTCCCATCACGCTCACCTCGACAAAGAAGGCCATGGCAGGGACCTCCCAGCAGGGCTTCTTCCTGTTCAGCGCCTTCATCAGGTAGCGCGCCATGCAGTACCGCAAGGTGCTCTGGATACTGCACATCTCCCTGGCAGGGGGAAGAAGGCACTGTCAGCACGGACCAGGGTGGGCAACCTCTCCTTAGGACTGACTCACCAAGACCTGGTCTTTCCCCACCACCCCTCACCAAGAAAGGCAGTGCACACCACCACCACACTCCTTTCTGGACAAGACTGGAAAAACGCCCTTCCAGCACCAAAAGTCAGCCCTTCTGAGGAAAACCCTTGCCTGCCCACAGGAGACTCCTGTCCCCAGGCCCTGACCCTGCTGCTCAGTACATCTGGCCCCGTCCCGCAGCTGCCCCCCGTGGGGCCACCTGCAGACACACCCCGCCCTGTGCCATCAGCCCAGACCCCGTGGGACGGGACGCTGGAACTCTGGGAGGTGGCACCTGCTCTGCACCGACCTCTCCCACCTTTTCCTGTCTGCTGAGACAACCCTTGCTGACCCTTTCCTGACCCTTCGTGACCGAAGGCTGCCAGGTCTCTAGGGGAGAAACGGTGGCAGGGGAAGGGGCAAGGGGTTCTCACCTGGCCAGCACACCCACCGCGGACTGGTGGGTCTCAGCGATGATGAGTTTGTCCCAAACACGCTCACGTTCAACTCTCATCACCACATCCTCATAGTTGAGATAGCGGAGCATGACTTTCAGAATCAGCACTGCCAATCTGTGTGCAGAGCAAAGCCCAGGTCTCACCAGCAGCCCTGGACCCGGCTCCAGCACTATGGGAGGGACAAGAGGGCTGCGATGGAGCACCTTCTGGGGACGGTGGGAAGGCAGACTGTCTCCAGGTCTCTCGTCCACAAGGGATCAACCTCCTCTGTGCTGCAGAACAGTTGGAAAAGCACAACCAGGAAGAGGCAGGGGAAATGCCGCTGAAACGCCTCCGGATCCTCGGACTGCTGGAGAATCTCCCACAGAACCCTCATTGCCTGAAGGAAACAAAACACCCAGAGAGAGCACTCAGCGCTGAGACGTCTCCGTGGCAGGGACTGAAGGGTGAGAGGGGGAGCTTCTGGTGATGCTCTGGCCCACGGCAGATGCAGGGAGAGCACACGGCCTGGCTGCCCCTAGGCCTGCCCCTACCACAGCTTTCCCACCACTGCATGGGGCAGGGCAGGATGGAGAGCCGCCCGGAGGGGCGACCCTGCGGTTGGGCAAAGCTCTGCTCCAGAAACTCACTGCCAGGGAATAGACCTCCGTGCTGTCCCCGTCGGAGGTGGATGTGCTGTGCACCGGGGAGTCCTCCAGGACACGGAGCAGCTCCCCCTGCACCTTCTCCGCAGCCGCACGCTCAGACACCATCGCTCTCCACATGGTCGCAGCCGCCCTGCAGCCACAAAGCTTTGGCTCAGCAGGGTCTGGGCAACCCCGCATCCTGGGCTGGGCACCAGCCCTGACCCTGCCCAGTGCCCCTCGCTGCCACCATCGAGCAGCCTGATGGGCTCCACAGGCTGGGGAGCCCAGAGCTATCAAGGCAGCAGCCCCATACCTGTCACACGATGGAGAACATCGCAGGAGGGTCACCACCACATCATGAGGCTGTGCCTTGGTCAGCTGTACAAGGCTCTCATCCAGTCTCTGATCATCACAGACGTTCATGAACCACAACTGCCACTGGTACATTGCCCTCACCAGCTCAGGCACCTGGAGGAGACACAGCCGAGAGCTGCAGTGCTGACAGAGTGACCCCTTTGCCCAGATGCCCTTTGCACCACACTCTGCCGACCAGAAGCCTGTTCATGCCCAGTGGACCTGGCTTCAGGGAGCACACAATTCCTGGGGGCTTAAGCCCAGGCCACAGGCTACTTACCTGCTCAGGAACGTAGGTGGTTTTTATCACAATCTCATCCATAGTGCCAGCCAAACGCTCCGCAATAACAGAGTCGGGGTCTGCCTCATTCTCGAAGGCCATGAGGATGGTGTTGTCCTCATTAGCAGGCAAGAAGTCATGCTAAAATATTTCCAAGAGAAGGAAGAGCATCAAAGAGAGGGATGTCACCCCAAATGCCCCGACAGCGGTGCTCGCCTGAGCAGCGAGAGATGGCCCGACCCAGGAAGGCATGGCTGTGGGTACCTGTGCACTGCTGTTCAAGAGGGCATCCTCTTCCTCCTCCCCTTCTGATATCTCCAAGTCACAATCTGCAAAGACCGAGTACAGTGACAGCTGAGGGAGAGGCTGGAGAACACAGCCCAATCCCGCGCTCCCCAGGCAGGACCAGCCCCGGGAAACGGACTCCTGGGGACACCAACCCCCGTCTCTGCGGCTGGAGGTTCTCAAAGCTTGGAGCACAGATGGAGCCCGCTTGTGGGCAACAGCCCTGTTCCCTACTCCCCTCTTTCCCTGGAAAGGCCCATGGGGGATGAGATGGGGACAAGCCGCCCGCACCCACCAGCCTTGTGGCCCAGCTCTGCCACTCACCCTCCCGCGGCACCTGCAGCTCCTCCACCTCACCAGGCTGACACGCTGGGGCAGCCTCAGTGCCTTCCTCCTCCTCTCCTAACACACAGCACAGACCGGCCACACCAGGGACTCTCTCCGCCATCCTGCTGAAGCCTGGCCTCGATGCCTCCTGCTCCAAGGCTGGAAGATGCCTCAGTCAAACGCCGCAGACACGGATCAGTAGGCAACAAGTTGGCTGTGCGAGATCCACACAGCCCCACTCTGTTCCGTCCTGACTCGTCGTGGCCTACGGGCACTCTGAGCTGACAACACGCTGCCAACAGCCCCTGTGGCACCTCGGTTGCCAAGGGCCTTTATGACACGCTGCCACTCACCAGCCAATCACAGCACCCGTATCACTGCAGCTCCCAAAGGCTGCTGCACCTCCGCCCACACCGCTTTTGCTCCGCCCTTCCATCCTTGAGTGCTCCCACAAGCACCAATTGGCCGCTGCACACCACAGGCGCCTCCAGGCTGGAGCGCTGGCCTTGGCAGGTGTCAGCGCAAGGGCCCAGAGGTGGCTGTTCCAGCCAGGTTGGCTGGGGGAGCATTTCTCTCCTCGTCGCGGCTCCCCCTGCGGGACCGTGGGCATTTTTCCCTTGAAGCATCACCTAACACCTTCTTCAACTCTGTTTCCAGCCCAGTTGAGACACCATTTCCAAGGGAATTCTCTCTCTCACCGCTCCCAGTCTTTTCCTACGCATGGAATTTTGTTGTCCACAGTAGCTGAACATGCAGCTCATGAATTCTGCTTCACACCGGCCTCAAAGAGGCTTGGCAACACACGGAAGTTACAACAATTGCTGAGCTGGGCTTGCACAGCAGCAAGGACTTCTCTACTGCTCACACTGCCCCCTCAGCAAGTGGCCTGGGGGTGGCCAAGACATTGCAAAGGGACTCAGCCACCAGAGGTCACCGGGGCATGCTCCGCGCCCAATGATTCCACGCTCAGCAAGAGAAACAGGGGCACATTTTCCAAAGTAGCCGTTGCTCAGGGACTGGCCACCCTGTTGCCAAGAGCCTGCTTGGCCATCACTCTTCCTTCTCCTGCTCTTACTAAACTGTCTTTATCTCAGCCTGGAAGGTGGTGGGTTCTTTCCCCTGATTTTGCCCTTCCATCCCACCGGGGAGGCAGGGATGCAGGTAGGGATGACTGCGTGTGTGGGTGTGTGGGTGTGTGGGTGCGTGGGTGGGTGGGTGGGTGGGTGGGGGCTCAGCTGCCAGTTGGGTTAACCTGCCCCACTCGCTCTCACTGCCATCCATCCCCAACTGTGAGACGTTGCCTCTGTTCCCTGAGGGGCTACAGGCCCAGGGAAAACTGTGTGCACGGGCCGGCTCTAAGGAAAAACTACCAGTGCTCTCCTGATGGCACCAAGCACACCAGCAAAGGCTCTGAGGCCATTCACACCACCAAGATGCAATCGCACGGCACTGCCAGAAAGCACAACCATAGACACTCTCAGACGCAAACCAACACCGACAGCGACACAATGGTGCTGCTCAAGCATCTCCTGCAGCACCAAGAACTCCCCTGACTCTGCAGCCTCATAGCGCTTGAGTCCCTCTGCCTCGTGAGGGTTCAGTCCCTGCAACAGCACCAAAGGCATCACCGGCAACAGGGATTCCTGGCACTCACCTATTTCTGCATCAAACCCCAGAAAGCCAAAAGGCTGTAGAAAGTTATGAAACATTCAAGGGCCCTTCCTTTCGCAGCTGGCGATTTTGGAGGGCAGGTTTATGTCTCGCTGACCACAGTAAGGGCTCGCAGCAAGCTCTGGGGGCCGCTCTTCCTATGAAGTGAAGATTCCCAAACTGCAAGGCCGTCAGGGAAATGTCATGCCCAAGGTCTTGAGCAAAACTGATCCAAAGCAACAAATTCCAGACAGGTTCAGCTCAAGCAAGGCACAAACACTTGCTGTCTTCACGTTTCCCTCAAGAAGACATTGGTGGGGGTCAGCTGTCAAGTGTTCCCAATCCAAGTCCATCAGCACGGATGGACACCGATTCCGTTTTACAGTTACGCTACAGCATCAGCACCGGGACCCAATCAGCACACGCAGAGCAGCCACATACAAAACACTGCGCCCACATCCCAAGAACTTCTCTGCTCCACTGCTACCAGCCACAAAACAAATCCCCTTGTAACGTGGGCGCAGGAGAAGTGCTGCGGGGTTTGCCGGGAGCACGCGGCACCCCCGCAGGCACTCGCAACAGGCCAGCATCATCACGAGACCATACAAACCCTCACGTGGCAACAGAGAGGAGCAAACAGCATCCAGCTCCTTTCAGGATGCCAGAGCTGTGCTTCTTCAACAACACGACCTGATCTGAAAGTCTGCCAAGGACCAGCAGCAAAAGCTAACAAAAATGCCCACCTCGTTCTCTCCAAAATGCCCAGCAAGGGCACACCAGCAAAAAGCTTTGCGAGCCAAAACTTCCAGCCCTTTTCTGAGGCCAGGGACACAGCAACATCAGCCCGTGCCACACACAACAGGGGACTCTCCAACGTGTACGGCCCAGGCATCTCAGCTCTCTGCTGGCCCTCAACCAGAGCAGCCTCCACCAAGGAACAGGCTTGCACCAGCTCTCCCTCCCTCTGCAAGCAGCTCCATCCCCACAGAGGAGGCGGCACATGCCTACAGAGATCAGGTGCTGCAAGAGCATGACACTTAATGTATCCCCAGCTCAGACTTGCCTGGAAAAGAAGGAAAAAACAGGCTAGAGCCATCGCCTCCTGGGGCACAGCAGCAACCGCCAGGCAAGTTAAAAAAGTCTACAACAGAGAAGATGGGCTCGGCGAGGAGAGGAGCCCCGAGAAAAGCCCCCACAGCCACACGCCCAAGGGAAGGAGACTCTGCGTGGCACAGCCTGGTGGGGATGGGCTGCAGCAGTGGGCAGGGACAGACTCCAGCACTCTGAGTTTTCAGAACTTCTGTCAAAGACACAGATCACCATTTTAGAAGAGAACAGATCACCAGAGCTGCTGGCAGCAACTCTTTAGATTTTATATATGGAAGCAATGAAGTAAATGCACACTTTTCACAGGCCAGGCATACAAATGACATGGCAGTAAATCATTTCTAGAAAGGAATACCATCTCAATGTTTTATCTGCCACGCAGATCACGGTAAAGTGTACTGACCATCCCAGAAAGCCAACCATATATTGGGCTGCATCAGGAGTGTGCCCAGCAGATCGAGGGAGGCGATTCTGCCTCTCTACTCCACTCCGGGGGGACCCCACCTGGAGCCCCGTGCTCAGTTCTGGACTCCTCAGCACAGCAAGGACACAGAGCTCTTGGAGTGAGTTCAGAGAAGGCCATGAAGATGATCCAAGGCTTGGAGCACCTCCCTGTTGAAGAGAGGCGCAGAGAGTTGGGGTTGTTCAGCCAGGACAAGAGAATGCTCTGGGGACACCTTAGAGCAGTCTTCCAGTACTGGAAGGGGCTACAGGAAAGATGAAGAGGGGCTCTTGATCAGGGAGTGCAGGGATACAAGGAGGGGCAATGATTTTAAGCTAAAAGAGGGGACATTCATATGAGCTCTTAGCAAGAAATCTTTTCCTGTGAGGGCAGTGAGGCAATGGCACAGGTTGCTCAGGGAAGCAGTGGGTGCCCCATCCCTGCAGGTGTTCAAGACCTGGTTGGATGAGGCTGTGAGCAACCTGATCCTGTGGGAGGCTTCCCTTCCCATGGCAGCAGGGCTGGAACTGAATCAGCTTTAATGTCCCTTCCAACCCAAACCATTCTATGATACTATGACCAGGAGAGCTATTGCCAGGCAAAAGGACAATACCTAAACCTTCCAAATCCAACATCTTGGCAGAACGTTCCTAGACATGGCAGATTAAGACAGATACAACGCTTTGCAAGGTAAATAACTCTTATACGACACGAAATGCTACACAATTCAGCTGACGTTTAGACATAGAGCAGGAAGAGTAACTCCACCACAGCAAGCAGCGCAATATCTCAAGCTGGCCAACAATCGTGTCTCCATTTCAAAATGCAATCAGTTGCCAACAGATGTTTGAAGAAATTAAATGAATTTCGGTAGTCTAAGTCCACCAGTTACCACTGAAGTTAGGACTGCACACGAGTCTTTTGGAACTGCTTTCCAGACTAATTAAGTCTCTCCCATGCAGGGCTATAGTAGCTGAGCTTCTGCATTGCTGCACAGTTCCAGGTAGAGAGGCACAAAATCCACACAGTTCTTCATGAGTCTGAGATGTGGGTGCAGGTGTGGACCAAAGGCTGTCTTTCCTTCAGGACACAATGCTAAAATACACTGTATTCTGGCACACCAGCATTACAGTCTTTGGCAGGTCTCACAGGCCATTCAAGTAACCAACTAGGTCTGGCTACACCAAGGAATGCGCGATGGATTCATTAAGACAAGCCATTAATGGCTGAAGGAAATCCATGAACAGGTCCCTTGGAATGAAATTGAAAAGCAGAGTGACTTTGGCAGCAACAGCAGGGTTCTTGGAATTAGGAGTACTCTTCAACAGCAGCTCACAAGGACTAACTGCTGCCATTGAAGATCAGGGGAGATGAAGAAAAAGAAGAGCTTGGGTAATGTGGGCAACCTGCCAGGAGATAAACAGTCATCTTAAAGTTTCGTCATCATCTTGCAACATGCAGAAAGATTTATTTTACTTAAAAGAAAGCCTGGTAACTCCTGCTGAGATACACTCTGGTGAATAAATTGCCACTTGCAAGGTGGTTCCTGCCAACTCCAATTATTTTTGTTGAATTGGTACCTGTGTGAGCAAGAGAGAAAAATTCAAGTAGAGTTCCCAGCCCACCTCAACGCTTTGCTTTCATCCTCATGATTATCAGCTTGGAAAACTGGACATAGAATCATCATAGAATCACCTGGTTCAAAAACATCTTTGAGATCACACAGTCCAACTGTACCTGGCCACTACTAAATCAGATCCCTGAGCACCTCATCTACCCGTCTTTTAAACATCTCCTGGGATGGTGACTCAACCACCTCCCTGGGCAGCCTCTGCCAAGTATCCTTTCACACCCTGGACAACGTTCGGGATGAAGGAGCTCTTTGTGGCACCCACCCAGAAGTGTCTTAGCGGAAGTACCAGCTGTCAGGAAGTGAAAGCAAAAGAAACATCTGCATGCAAAGTACCTGGCATGGCCAAGCCAGCATCGCCCACTGAATATCGTCACTGCAGACACAAGTACTCCCTTTCAGACGCGAGAGCATAATACACACATCTGCTTCCTGTGAGACACTGACCTTCGTGCTCACATCAGGACATTACTACTGTGAACTGCCAAGGCTCAGCTTCAGAATCAGGACAGTTCACATGCGAAGAGGTTAGATCACATGAGGGCTCCGCAGGGGAACATACCTTCTGCATTACCTATCTGTGATAAGATATGGAACTGTTGGAACGGGTCCAGAGAAGGCTATGAAGTTGATCAGAGGCCTGGAGCACCTCTGCTATGAGGACAGGCTGAGAGAGTTGGGATTGTTCTGCCTGAATAAGAGAAGGCTCCAAGGAGACCTTACAGCAGCCTTCCAGTACTGGAAGGGGCTACACGAAAGCTCAGGAGGGACTTCTTACAAGGGCCTGTAGTGATAGGAAGAGGGAGAATAATTTTAAATTGGAAGGGGGAGTTTTAGATTAGACACTAGGAAGAAATTCTTCACAATGAGGGTGGTGAGGCACTGGCACAGGTTGCCCAGGGGAGCTGTGGATGCCCCATCAATGGAGACACTCCAGGCCAGGTAGGATGGGGCTGTCAGCAGCCTGGTCTAGAGAGAGATGTCCCTCACTGGGGGGAATGGAACTGGATGATCTTTAAGGACCCTTCCCACCCAAACAATTCTATGATTCTATCTTCTTTCCCAAGCTAGGTAACCTTCATTCATTCACTCCTTTCTATAGACTTGCAGCTCTTCTTGTCACTGTTCCAAATGACCTCCAGCCACTTCATCATCCTCCTTGAAGCTTAGTGCCAACACTGGATGCTGTGGCCAACAGAGGATTCACTGCATTACGAGCAGCAAGAGAATTTCTTCACCCATCTCATAAACAACAAAACAGCAGCTATTTAACGTTCCACATCGCACACTTGTCTGCAGAACTGCTGTCTCAGCAGCAGTTTTCTCCCATTTTTTTTCCTGTGTAGCCAACAACTCCCAGGTAACTGCTAAATTTGTTCTTAACTCAACTGCAACCTATTTCTCAGCCCAAGCGCAGCTACCTTTGATCTGAGCTGGCACCATTTTAAGCAGAGTTGAACTAGATGGCCTCCAGTGTTCCATTATTCATGTTCCTGTTCTCTAGGTCACAGAACATCACTGCAGCCAAGAAAGCCCAGGAACTGGCGATCCTTGCAGATTTTATTAAGCGGTTGTAAGCCATTCATAACTAAATTGAATTTCAGGTCATGTTAATATGAAATCATCTCTGGAAAATGGTGAGACAACTGATTCAGGAACATTTGGCACAGATTTAAGTTGTCTTGCAGAAAACCCCTCTACAGAGGAAGGAGCCAGGCTCTAATTTTCAGGCTCATCAGGTCATTCCAGGTTATCTTTATCAAAAGCTGCAATTTTGAACTTGTTGTCTGTAATGGAGACAGAAGTTCTCTGTGTCCATCAATATTCTGCCTGCCTTTCAGATCCCTCTGGGACTTGTGGGTCCAACTCAGTTCTTCCACACACCTACATGAAGGACACAAAGCTCATGACTAGACACTGAACTGCAGTTCTGGAGACCTTGGCTCAGCTCTTCACTCTACAGTTTATTGGACAGGACGCAGGAATGCTACAGTCACAATGGGAAAATACCCCTTATTCCTTTCCATAATTCTGTCTTTTCCAGTTGGTTTTCTTGTTCTTCACAGTTAAAAGAAACCATCTCTGAAGGACCCAGCACAGCAGTTCCTAATTTTTGAGAGGGTCTCCAGCACAAAGACAACTAAAATAACCTTGGGTTACCCACAGCTTTTCAAAGACAACGGAGCAAAAGAAGATATTTCAAACTGTGCCAAAAATCGATAGAGACACAAGATAGAAAAATATATTTTTCAGAAAAAAACAAACAAATGAGGATGAGAATTTAGCTCTTATTTCTTTTCCAATATGATGTCATCAATAAAAGCATCAATAATTAATACTAACTCTTCTTCTAAAGACTCTTCCTCCAATTTAACATCACACATGCCGATAACTCTTCCAAGTCAGAGAAAGGATTCAAAGATCACTTACCCTGCTCAGGGAGCTGCTCCTGGATTTCAGACACACTCATTTGATTTTGCTGGAAATCTCTTTCAGAAGACCTTTCAAATCAGAGAGCTTAAGAAGGAAAAACAAAACAAAAGGAAGTTTTGCTCATATAAAGTAAATCTAACTCACTGCAACAGATGATCGCATCTTGGAATGAAGGGAAAGGAAGAGAACCAACCAAGCAAGCAGTATTATGTAACTTAAAATAACCTTGAACATACATACCCTAGAGAACACTATCAGCGGCAACGACAGGCTTAAAACCCCTCCTCTCTGAACTCCTGCCCTCCCTGGCTACCCTGCAGACAACAGCCACTACTTCAAAAGCAGTTACTGACTGCTTTTTGGTTTCAGGAGTCACACTGTGGTGGCAAATGAAGCAGTGTTAATACTGCTTTTCACAGGAAAGCAACGCTAATAATTAATACAAGTGACAGCTTGCTGCCTCTTCAAATATTATCCCAAACGCAACAGTGACTGAAGTGACACTCTCAATTACAGTTTTCATCAGTGCAATTACTGCAGTCAGCCCTAATGCATCTCTATTTCACCTCATTATCAAGCAGGCATCGTGACAGCTACAAGCTCCCACCTATTCTCCAACTCCTTGTGCCCCTTTCAAAGCCAAGACTGCGGATCAGTGGGGTCCTGTGGAGCATTCATTCTGACACATGGAGCTGTCTCCAAACCTTCCCCATGCCATAATGGAAGTCCATTACTCCTCAGGATGCATCGAGTTTAAAGAAAAGTTCACCCCATGATCAAGGCTCTTGCCAAGCACTCAATTACATCCTCAGACTTCTCTTTAGAGCATCATCTCAAGTGAGGTTCCAGCAAGATATCCCTCCAGTGCCTTGTTCTCAAGGGCACTACTGGCTTCAGTATATTTCTGTCATTAAAGCTGAAGTCATGAAAAGGCAAAAGAACTAATACAAGGCACATTTTGGGTATTAATTTTCAGTAGAGAATTGAGGTTCCTTTAAGTTTCAAGAGGAGCATCACTAGGCACACAGTTGGCTCACTCACCATTTCCATTTCAGTCTTGAAGGCATGGTGTTATTTAGAAATCTAAATTATTTGACAGCAATCAAAAGCAGCATTTTGAAGTGTATGTGGCCCTTTTCACCCTTAGGCTTCTAAGTCAGTGTGTTCTTCACTCCAAAGTACCTCCCCACTTCAGAGGAAAAATACATAATTCAATCAAGGCCTCATGAAAAATACCCATTATGAAGGGCTTTTCAGTATCACAGTCAAAAAGTATCCTTCTATGACAATTCTGATAATGATTCGCTCTCTAGTAGACTGGTAGCTTTATATTGCTTCAACACAGGATGTTCCTGTCAATTAGACGAGAAGTGATCATTTTAATTGTAATTAAAGGTCTCTCTACCCTGCAATATGCATGGAGCACCTAGCAGGTGCTGCCTGTGTTCTCTGAAGGCTTGCCACCATTTAGCTGAACTGCCACTTCATTTTGTAAGCAGAGCTTAAACAAACAACCGAACAAGAAAAGAGGATTAATTACACCATGCCTTCAGCACAAGAAGCTAAACTTGACAGAACATGTGGTTGAGAAAGGTATACTCTAAGCGTGCAGTGCACCTTCTTCCCACAGGCGTTTCAGGGGCTGTCCCACAGCACAAATGTCACAGTTCGAGAAGGTTAAGTTATTTTTACTTCTTTTCAATCCAACAAGGAATACTGAGAAACACTTCTTCAACACTAAGAAAGCACCTTTCTACTACATTTTCCAGCTACGTACGGAATCAAAGGTGCAAAGGAACACACTAAAAAAAGCCCAAAAAGGCATCCTGGTAACAGCAACAAAGGCTGCACATGACCATCAATGATGCTCATTCTCCTCATGGAGCACTACCTACTTTACCAGACAGAGATACATCCCCCAAGGAAGTCTGAAACACAAGTACCTTTGCATCCAGCTGTCTGAATCGATGCACCACCCTGGAAACGACAAGAGGACACAGAGGAGAGCACTGAGAGCAGGTATTAGAGAAGGTCTGACGAATCCCCTTCCCCCCTCATGCAGAACTGCTTTGGTGAAGTCTATCTGGGGCTAAGAGACCTCGTCCTCTTCTTTGGATGAAGAGTGGAACTCGGGCAACTATAGTCACAAGCTGCTGGAAACAGCCCTCTTTGCATGTAGTCAGAGGTCCATCACAAAGTAGATTCTCTGCAGACACCTCTACTTGGGCACACCGGTCTCTCACCCTTACAAGAAGGCAGGGCTGCAGGGGGTTTGGCATTGTTTTTATTCCAAGTATCATAACTAACACAGGAATTACTGCTAGTGCTGCACTATTCCAGTTTCCTTGGCAAGACAGTTGTGCTTTCAGAATAAAAGCTATTTTTTTAAATTTGTTTGACTCCTTATTCAACGCTGAGTGCCTCCGGGAAGTCTCAACATTAACACTTGTGAACAGCAATGTCCACAGCAGAGACAGAGGGTATGGAAGAGTCTGGACTTTCATTTCCCTACTTATCAGCTCTTACATTATGTTTCATTTGAGGGAAATAAGCTGCTGGAAGTTAGCTACAAAATTACACCACCATACATAGAAGGCTCCTGTTGCTGTTTTCTAGCTTTCTTTGTATTTCTCTTTCCTCTTGCACTGTTACTCTGAAAACACTTGAGACAGATCCCAAACATGAACTGTCACAATCTGGCAGACAAAGAAGATCCAAACAGCATCTTCCCCTCTCCAGAGGCCTTTCCTATTAAGTACAGACCTCCACATAAATTTCAGGCTGTGGGAATGCTTGATATTCCAGGTCTAAAACCAAATATTGTATGCTAACTGCATAATGTTACAAAACTCATCAGCCAGAGCGCAGCTTTCCAGGATCAGACCTCAAAACGCTACACTTCCTCCTCTGCTAGTAGAGCAGAAAGACTGAAGCGTAGAAAAGTGAAATCATTTGAGTAGGCATTTAGAATAGGCCTATTTAATACTTCTACCCAACCACCACATGCATATTATGCCATTATAATCCTTGCCACTACCATTTACCAGCCCAAGTAACCATTTCTGAGGATAGTCTGTGGCAGCTGGAAAAAAAACCCTCATCATTTTATACAAACAATAGAAGGGCACATTTATGCTGAGCTAATTTACCTACTCATTAGTCCGTAAGCATCTAGAGCTGCTGAAAACTTCATATTTCTAAAAATATTCAACAGAAAAAGGAAGCAAAGACAAAGAAGGGCAGACATACTCTTCTGACGAATTATTTGCTTTGGTATTGATTTTGACAAGGTAATTTTCCTTCATGACAGCTTCCCATGCCAGAATTTCATTGTCCTCATTTTTTGAGCCTGGGAGAAGTATGTGAAGAAAACAATAACAGTAGAGTCAGTTAATTTCTCTTTCCAGTGCTAAGATATAGACAGGCTGGGTTACTGCTTGCATTCAGAGGCTTAAGATTTCCTTTTCCACATCCAGAGCATTTGCAGCCCCACTTCCCACCTGTGACACAGCTTTGATAAGCATGATCTGAATGCATTTTACTTTATGTTCCCAATAAGCAGAATTGGTTAAAAAGAAAAAAAGAAAACAGGAACAAAAAATAAAACTAACAAGCTCCAAAAACCTTTCTGGAATTTTTTGAGTCTTGGTTAATACGAGTGTTTTGGGAAATGGCAGCCCCTTAATAGGGCATTCCAGAAAGTTCCTATCTGGGTTTAAGCTTTCCATTTGTATCATACTGGATCATCAGGAACAACAAGAGTTAAAGTCCATAAGCTAAAACATTTCAAAATAATGAAGCACTGTCTTCTCTAAAAAGCATCTCCTATTGATGCGGTAAGTTAAGAGTGACAGAGAGTAAACCATGCTGATGCATCAAAGTCCTCTTCCAGGATAATAATTCTGCATTTGAACCTGTTTCAACAGGACAGCCCAAACCACATGGGATTTGATAAAACAAGTCAGCTCAGACAAAAAAACCTCACAGCTGCTGAATGACTGAAGTCCCATTGCCTCCACCCAGTGCTTCTCCACCTCAATTTTTCTCCCAGACAACAACAGACATTTAAGCACTTAAATCCCAACCTTTCCACAGGAGTTAAGTGGGGAAGCCAGGATTTTGCAACACAATACCTCAGTGTGGTTTCTCCATGCAGTTCTCAGTTTCTGTCACCAGCTCAAACACAATGACATTCTGCCTCTAATTCTTCCATTCCCTTTTAGAACAGCAACACCAACCTGACATCACTTCAGCAGAAATAGCTGCCATTAAACAATCTCACCAGCAAGGAGACCGAACAGTGATTTGCACAACCCAAATTATTTATTGAGCACCAAGGAATTTTATACCCCAAAGCAGGCATCTTTCTCCTGGAATAAGAACAAATCCAGCCGCTGCTGCAGGGCAACAGTCGAGTTGCTGATGGATGGGAATAAGTCTGTCAATTAACTGACCTTATCCTCTCTCATCTGCTTCTGAATGGCACTTAAGAAAAAACACTCTACTCCTTGGAGGAAAAAGCTTGTTAAAACAATTCATATCAGTGCCCTCCAACAGAACAAATAAGGGGTAAATACCCAGAGGACTGACGCAGCCACTTTTCCCCCTTTTGGCCCTGCCCAGAGGAGCAGGAGACTCTGTATTCCCTTTCAGTCGCTCACCAGCAGGCAGAATAGCCTCTGAAGATGACTGTGCTCCATTAGGCTGCCCTAAGCTGCTAAACTGACTTAGCTGGGAGATTGCAGTGGAAGGACAAAACGAAACGTAGTGCCAGAAGACACAGTGACAAGCAGAGACTTAAGACCACATCATGTACAAGTTACCCAAACATTCAGAGCATACAAGATGAGGGGTCTCTGCCACTGGGTAGCAGTGCAGGAGGGATGCACTACCAGATGCTAATGACAAATAGGATGGTTTACATTTTTCATGCAGACTATGAAGCCAACTTCCAGCTGCTGCAAGCTCTGCATTAACTTATTCAGTGCTCTAAGACAAAAAATAAAACCTTTCAAAGCTAGGAAGCAGCATAGCCAGCTGGTGAGGCTGCACCTCAAATCCTGTGTTCAGTTTTGGGCCCCGCACTACAAGAAGGACATTGAGTTGCTGGAGAGTGTCCAGGTAAGAGCAATGAGGCTGGTGAAGGGGCTGGAGAACAAGTGTTATGATAAGCAGCTGGGTGAGCCAGGGTTTGTTTAGCCTGGAGAAAAGAAGGGTGAGGGGAGACATCATTGCTCTCTACAGTTCCCTGAAAGGAGGCTGTACTGAGGTGGGTGCTGGTCTCTTCCCCCAAGTGACAAGCAATAGGACAAGAGGAAATGGCCTCAAGTTGTGTCAGGGAGGCTTAGATTGGACATCAGGAAAAATTTCTTTTTCCTGAAAGCGTGGTGAAGCATTGGAACAGGCTGCCCAGGGTAGTGGTACAGTCCCCATCCCTGGACACGTTCAAAAAGCATGCAGACATGGCACTTAGTGACATGGCTTAGTAGACACGGCGGTGTAGGGCTAACACTTGGACTTCATGATCTTAGAGACCTTAGTTTTTTCCAACCTTAACAATTCTACGATCCTGTGATTAATCTGAAGGCTTAACTGACGTACATTCACGAGGTAATTCTGCTTCAAAATGCCTGGACAAGAGAGCACAGGATAATTGCACAGTACTCAAGTGCAGCAGGCCTTACAGTACAACACAAAAGCTCTCTAATACGACTATAATAAAGCCCAGCTGGAGTTGTGCCATAAGGAGTTAGGAGTATAATTCCCCACATCCCAAAGACAGTGCACCTCGAGTACTGAAGGAAGTTTAGGGCTGAGAAGCAGCCAGAATCTTTGATGTGAATCTTAGAGATTTCTAGCAAAACAGTGGTTTTGCATTTGATGGAGAACATCAATGAGCTGCTCCTCATTTCCAGTACAACCACCTCCTCCAAGGTCTACATTGCCCTTCAATCTTTCCCAAAACACTAACTTCCTTGTTTAGGTTTAAGCACACCATGACATCAGAGTTGCAATGCACCTGCAGCACAGCTGACTTCTAAGCAGTAAGGAAAAAAACCTACTCACAACAAACAGATGGCTCTTTACTCTCTTTCTTACAGCAGCATTTGAAACATTTCCTCATCACCATGAATATGTAGGCAAAGATGACGAAAGGGAAGGGGATAGTCAAGCGACTGCAGTATTCTTGGACCAAGAAGTAACGCTGGAACTTCCACACCTGGTCGTTGTTCTCTTGTACCGATCCAACAGTGTAACTAATAGCCACAGAAAGAGAAATACATACAGCATTAGTTATTAAAAGACCTCCAACAGAGCCAAGTAACACCATGTTCCTCTATTGTACCAGGGTGTGTTCCCATAAAGTCATCCTGGAGCTGGTCATTTTCACTGATTAGGAAGTTCCTGTGTTTGTCCTCCCTTTTAGAGAGAAATTTGGAAATGGGAGGAACTAATGCCCTAGGGGGAAAAAAACCCAACAAAACTGATTATTACAAATAAACTAGAAAAATAGGAACAGGGAGAAAATACTCCATAAACTTTCCCTACCGCAGCTCTAGGCAGTTTTCTTCCAGCCTAGACACAACAGAACAGAACACTTCTTTGCAAGACACTGTGCTTCATTAATCCACCAGCTAACTTCCTTCTAGCCAAAAAAAAGAAAAAAACCAAGCCACCACCAACAAAAAAAAAAACAAACCATAAAATGGAACATTTACAAAATATTGAAAGCTCATGAGAATTCTAGTGGAGGCCAAGAATGCTCCAGGCATTCACTGTACAAACCCAGCAGGCACAGCAACCATGAGAGCAAACAGCTCACAGACTGCCTGACCTTTCATTGATTACATTAAACAGCAGATGGATGTTTCCAGAATGCCTGGGTCAGGATCCTAACAGATCCTTAGATGAGATAAGGTAAAACCTTCACCTGGTGGAAATAATCTATTGTTTTAGAAGGTAAATACTATTCTGAATTTCGGAAGTATCTAAAATGTAATACTCATTTTCAACTAATGCAAACTGCTTGCAAAGAAAAAGCTGAATTCTCTGTTTCACAATAAATATATAATTGTAATTACAACATACAGAAACACTGGAGTGGTGTCTAATAGACACCAATGTTATTAAAGATTGACAAATACTATGTATGCGCTGATCTTAGGAGGAGCTATCACAGACCACACATTTAAATAGATCAAGAAAAAGAAATCTGGAATTGCTTTTTGCCCATCGGGCTTCCTGAGTTCAGTACCATGCACCAGCTCTGCTTCATCACATCATTCAATCTACTGTTAGTATGAACTATACAAAGCTGCAAGGGTGTCATTACAGGATTCATGTTGGGTCCTTCCACAAAGTAAGGTCAACAGGCAAAAAAACAGGTTTTCACTAGCGTTAACTGTAGAAAACAGAGCATTTACCATCAGTTTCTGTTAAAGTAAGTGTTTAACAAATACGAAAAAGGCTTCCAGGGAAGAGCTGGCTTATCACTATGCATTCCTTTATTAACATTAATTGCTTTCACCATGTCTAGGCAGTAAAAGCATTGTCTTCTGTCCCCAGGTCCTGTGCAGGTTAGAAGAACACAGATATAATAAATAGATAGGCTGCATCACTCCTAGCTGCCTCGCCAAAACCCCACATTTCTGACTGTCTCTGGAGTCCAGCTCAGGATGTGAAGAAAGGTTCAGAGCAGAGGGGGAGGTGATCCCAAAGCTAAGGTGCTGTCAGCTCATCACACTAATGCATCTCACCTCAGGCGAGGAAAAATTAGCAGTGGCGTTTGGGAGATACGCACAACAGCCTCC